>CM055900.1:4969500-6392000 GCA_029582155.1 Panopea generosa
AATATCTATAAAAGAACATGCTTACAGATAAAAGCTATATTAGCAAACGTGAAGTTGGCAACAAATGGCTTTTTTAGTGTTTTTGTAACAATGTAATGACGTCACTGCGAGGAAACAGCGTCTAAGATATCGAGTTCTTTAAGGTTCATCGTGATTAAAGTCAATCTTCGTCCAGATTTAGAAGAGATCTAATTAACTTTGGCTTTACTTTTTGTCCACGGCTTAATACGTAACTATCAACTGAGAATACAGGATAATGACATTTACGTATATATACTCTGGCTGAAAAAGACCATCTAAACCGAGCTTAATTCAGATCTCACATTGTATAATGGCAAGAAAAGAAATAAAGTTGCTTTAATCAGCTCTTCTAATGAGAAGACTTACGTTATATGTCTCGATACGAATTTGTTAAATGTCGCCATTTTTATATATTACAAGAACACATGGCAATGTTAATATTAGATTCCCCCCACACATTTTTTTTGGAATGGGATTATACGCCATTTCCAACAAATTTCAGGTTATATGGCATATCCGGTTTTACTGGTGGAGGAAGACCTCAGACTGAGAAGAACCACTGTACTTCCGCACGTTACTGGAAACTTTCTTGCATCAAGTTTTTGGAGCGAGCGGGACTTGAACCAACGACCTCAGCGGCGAAAGGTACGTGAGACGGCGCCTAAGACCACTTGGTCACATAGGACCCTCTCCCACTCACAACAGATTAAATTTACGGCAATGAACGTATAAACACAGTATCTAACTAATGCTATCTGAAACCTCAAGTTAAAGCAAATATTGACTGTTTTATTATAAAACTTTTTAACGCTTATCTAATATTGGAAGTAAGTTAAAATCTCAAAACTAACTTCAGGTTTAAATAAATGCCGTTTTTGGTAGATCAATGAATGAAAACGTCTTTGTTTAAATGTTTGATTTTCCTCAATGTATTAACTTATAATTCAAGGTGCAGAAAAAAGTTCATATTACTAAATAAACATAATAATCACCGTTCTCGCATAATCTAACATTTCCAGTGATTTTTTTTAGTTTACTTATGTTGTCCGTTTTTAGAGAAAATTACAAAAACAAAAAAGCATGACATTCCAAACCGTTCTATGAATAGACATGTTCTTTGGAAAGCCACGTGTGGTGTAAAATAAGTACACTGTAATAGGGTCTCGTCAGGTAAACATGGTAAAGGGCTAAAGAAACGTTAAGGAATAGTAGAGCTGACAGTGAAGTAAGTGACAGTGACGTATGCTGAATACACATGGGCAACTATGTATTCCCCATAAATGGGCGGAGGATTGGTATAGCGATTAAATTTGGGCAAATTTATTTTTATTTTATTTGATTATAAGATAAAAGCCGCATCGTAGTCCAGTGGAAAGAAATTAGTGGTGGATGTAAGGCAACTTATATAGCACAAAATGACGTCATTAAAACACAAATGCAGCTTGCACGAAATAAAACTCATTACAACGGGATTCATAAAATATAAAAGTATATTCGTATGAGTAGAATTTCATAAACACAAAATCGTATTGACTATCATATTGACAGGCTTACGTGATGCCCTAGACTGTAAAATGGACCAAGTTCTCTCTCAACTTTGATCCGTCACATAAAAGTTGATTTTCCGGTTGTTTCAGTGAAAGTTGAATGACGTTACAGTTTGGTAAGCGTTACAGTACAGAGCATTTCAGAACAAGTATAGAATTTCATGCTTTACCATTGGAGCTTTTGCCGATCTGATTCAGGAGACAACAGGGGCTCAGACAGACATCTTAGAATTTGCGTTGTTACTTTTTCTGTTGTTTTTTTACCATTGAACACAAAGTACAGTAGAACTTCGTTGGCTCAAACACCGATGGTTCGAACACTATATATAGCTCGAACACTTATCTGGTCCCGAACGAACTCTTATTCCGATGAATATACATCTACATGTATGATATGATGAACAATACTTGGCACGATTAACCCTTGACTCGAACTATTATGCCCAGTCCCGTCGATTCGAGCCATCGAAGTTCTACTGTACATTAGAATAATACTCAAGTCGGTGCTATGAGGCTTGAGTGATATTGCATTTGATTAACCAATAAAAAAATTAAATTATTAACTAACTGTTTTTACGTGTTGGTGTTTTTTTAAACTGTATTATTAACCAATAAACTAATAACGCATAGTGTAAGTTCCCCTTTTTGTTGCTTTCGGTGCCAATGGACTATTTTATCATACAAGCGTTGGCTAGTGGTAGAGCGTCCGCCTCGCATTCGGAAGGTCGTGGGTTTGATTCCCGGCCGGGTTATACCAAATACTTTAAAAATGGTACTAGAAGCCTCCTCGCTTGAGGCTCAGCATTTAGAGGAGAGTTCTAAGTCTGGTTGGCCCGGTGTCAGTATAATGTGACAGGGTGGGGTATCATACCATGTGCCTGCGGCATGATACTCCAGTGTGACAGCGCTTAGCATACTGTCTCAAGTAGACACCGTCGCGATATGACTGAAAAGTTGTTGAAAGCGAGTCGAAACACCATCTTAAAATATGGCTGTCTTATGTTCAATATGATTATCGTAACATTTTGACTCATTGTTTTGATTATTTCTGATTGTTTCTGATTCCTTTGAAGTATTCTTGAGAGTCACTCTCAAGAATACTTCCTCTGAAAGATTTCTTCAAATATTGGCCTTACAACTTCCAAACAGATTTTACCGCTTTGCAGTGACATTTTTATAGCTTTGGACAAAATTCCGTAAACACTTTGCACCGCAAACTATTGATGATGTGCAAAATATGCCTTTTTTTGGAAATAAACAATTTTTGATAAAAAGCCGATTTTCTTTAGGTCATTTCTAAAGAGTGACATAATTACACTTTCGAGAATAAGGAGCGATAAAAATTGTTCTGATCATTTATTTCAGTAAATGACTAACTTCTAAAGTAACGGAAATACAAACATAATTGGATATCAGAGAGGTCGATACTTAAACAATCAATACCACAAAAAATAAACGGTCATTATTCTTGGCTCAAAAAATAAAATGTAGAACAATTATTTCTAAATAAAACAACGATTTTGAAATTTTCATCGCAAATGTTTAATCGTCCTTTAGTTTTTGGAACCTTTTTAATCAAACGCTTTGTCTGATAACTACAAAAACTTTGTAAATTAGCTCCAGTATACCATAAACAAACGTATACGCAAAATGCCATAAATATACGAGTTTTGTAAACGTTTACGTTCCTTAACTGACATTGACCTTGCAGTTTGTTGCACATAGTCCGCATTAATGTGAAAATGAATAAATAACTTTAAAATAACGGTAAATATAGATACTGTCTTTGTGTTTTAAAAAATATTATTCTAGCTAAATACTTCCAGGAAGTTTTACAGAAATAAAATCGCCGTACAATAATACCTAATCACGCTTGCCTGAAACTAGTTTTTTTTCAATGTAAGCACCTTTAGTCTCCGTTTCTCCGTTTTATTTTCAATGTAAGCGCCTCTTATTTCTTTTTTTTTCAATGTAAGCGCCTATAGTTTCCGTTTTATTTTCAATGTTAGCATCTCTAGTTTCCGTTTTATTTTCAATGTAAGCGCCTCTAGTTTCTTTTTTTTTCAGTGAAAGCGCCTATAGTTTCCGTTTTTTTCAATGTAAGCACCTCTTTTTTCCGTTTTATTTTCAATGTTAGCACCTCTAATTTCTTTTTTTTTTTCAATGTAAGCGCCTCTACTTTCCGTTTTTTTTTTCAATGTAAGCACCTATAGTTTCCGTTTTATTTTCAATGTAAGAGCCTCTAGTTTCTTTTTTTTTCAGTGTAAGCGCCTATAGTTTCCGTTTTTTTCAATGTAAGCACCTCTTTTTTCCGTTTTATTTTCAATGTTAGCGCCTCTAATTTCTTTTCTTTTTCAATGTAAGCGCCTCTACTTTCCTTTTTTTCTTCATTGTAAGCACCTATAGTTTCCGTTTTATTTTCAATGTAAGCGCCTCTAGTTTCCATTTTATTTTCCAATAAGCACCGACCGTATCATAACCTGCTCAAAACACGAATCATAACCTACTTAAGCAACAGTTATATCTAGTTGTTTGTTTTTTAGTGAACTGTAGAGTGCTTCTCATACCGTGGCGTCTTTGAAATCTCCATCATTGCTATCTGATGATTCTCTGTGGTATGTTTCTATCATTATCTTCAACACGTTCTACGGAATAGGGCGTGATAATGAGAATAAAACCTGTCTCCCGGCGTGAATCAGTTCTGGTTAATAAACAGTTTTACATTATTATAAAAACATATGTAATACAAAATTAATAGCCGCACCGACAAACCGCCATGACTTACAATAGCGATCCGTTGATGTTCTGGCAACACCCATCGTGGATCAGCAGTACACCAGCACAGATTAACACATGATGGGAATTGGAAATTTGAAATTAGCAAAGGTATTAAAACATCGTATAAATTTTCTGTAAATACTTTATGCAATTATAAGTATCATCTTCATATTGTGTAAGCGTTCATTTGCTCGGCTAATTTACAAGCTCGTTTGCGGTGCTCAAAGTTCAAATATCGATGCTGCCGCCAGTTTTTATTCCTCGACTTTAACCATTCCCCCTGTGCTTTTCAAAATAGGTAATGCATACTATTGAAAGATTGTGTGAGACTAGCCAGATTAGTTCAGTAGGTAACAAGTCTAACTATCAATCCAGGGATGGGGTCGATTGATATAGGACATTTTGTCTCATTATCATTCGTATGTTACAGCTGATTCCAGTGGGAAAGTGAACAGTTACTTGCGGATATGATGTGCGTTAGTGTATTGGTTAACCTTTCAGGATCTAATAAAACAGTGGTTATGTTAGATGATCGTGTGTTAGCCCTCGATCGATCAATTAAAAGATTTTGTAACTACAACATGATGAGTCAATTAGAAACAGACAAACATTAACAAATAATAAGAAAGATTTCAACCGAAATATCTACATAAATGTCATTTCCTTTAATACCTTTTTAAGAAGTTTACGTTAAAAGAAAATTATTTACATGTTAATATTAAGCTATTATACTGTTTTAAGATTTTTTCTTCTTTTTTCAATGTTTTTATTCTTAATTTAAGTCTCATCATGGTTAATAAATAGTATATCCATCATATAAAACAATCCTAACATCTAACAAATAGCCATACCATTCTATATAGAGAATTATAAAATACTTTAATTAAAACATGTCACAACATGTTTTTAACATTTTATCACACATCCGTTTATATATCTGTATGTTTATTAATAAACATGCATAATATTAAATGCAATCTATTTAACAATACAAGTGTTAACGGCTTTATACACAGTAAAAAAGAGAGACCGGTGCTTATCTTATGTAACAGTTATTCAAAGTTTAAAAAATGATTTAAAAATCGAATATCACTCAAGATCAGATCTACAGTGAACTGATTAGCACCGACTTCTCGACATAGTATCAAAACGATTTATATATCTAAATAAATTATTATATTATATTATTTATTTAAAACTTTATTTTGATTTTGTAATATATCAAAACAGGTTTTGGCATACATTCTAATCATTTCTTGATTAGAAAACAAAAATGCCATTTTTTATTATCTAATAATTCATTGAAATCGTTACATAAAAGTGTAGCTTTATCAATCAGTGTTTTACGCGTTTCAACAAAATGTTTACATTTTGATATTGCATGTATTTCAGTTTCAACGTCACTTTTACAAAATGGACAGAGACGTTCATTTTTAGGTACATTTTAATATCGGCCTGTTGCTATCTTTAAGAGAGCTACCCCACATCTGAACTAAGAAAATGCCGCTCTATGTTTTAAGGGTAAACTGACTTTACAATGTCACTCAACACCATAATCAGACTTTAAAAAGTCGATACGTTCTAAGCTTATTTCGACCATAATTTCGTCGATCACCCAATAAATCCAGACTATTTGACCAATCTATAATGTAACTGTTCATTAGAGACGCTGTTATATCTTGTTTAAAAACTTCTTTAGAGAAAGGTACGTAAATATTACAGTAAAAATCAAGGTTGAGACCTTTAAATTTATCAACCACATCATAAATCCTTTTTTACATGAACAATTTGCTTTTTTAAAAGCTATGTAAAAACAATTTCATTTATTCTTGAGTTCCTCATATTTGCATGGCGAACCCAATTAATACAAACAGTTTTCCATTGTTTAACAGCCACAGCAGCTGTTGTTATATATTTGCCAACTCAAAAACGCATTGCTCTATTTTGAATCGTGTTGATATATGAATATGATTTAAAGCCCCAAATTGCAGCACCATATGAATAACTTGCCAGACACAAAAATCAAAAAGTTTTGTAAACGTCATAAGGCATACCGCTCATACTTTTGTATTTTGCAATCCGTAAACCCAAATGCACGACTGACAATTCGAGCAACATTTTTTGTCATAATATTATAATCTAAATCTACACTTAGCGTTAGACCATGGTAAACATACCTATCAACAACATTGATCAAATCACTTCCGACTTTAAAAATGCAATAAGTTTTTGGTAAAGAGTTTGTTCTAAAATGGACAACATTACTTTTTTGTTGTTAACAGACATATTATTTATACAACGTCATTTATTTAGTTCATATAACATAATTTGTAGAACGTTTTACTTATCAGCAATTAAAACAATGTCGTAAGCATATAAAAGAAAGAAAAAACTCATTGTCAATACGATATACCATTACCTAGTGTATTGATTTTTAATGCTAGGTCATTCATAAATAAGTTGAAAAGAAGAGGAGAAAGAGAACAGCTTTGTCTCAAACGTAAACTAACATTAAACCAATCAGTTGCAAACGTATATACGTTTACACACGCAGATACATTTGAAATAAATTTTTAATAGCTGTTATCTTTTTGCTTGAGACATTTATATCATACAAATGTTTCAAAGCTTGTTTCTATTGTTATAATCATATACTTTTCTAAAATCTATAAATGCACAATATGTTGATTGTTTCATTTTCTTTCTTGTTTCTATAATACTTGATTAAGTTGCAATGTGATCTATTGTGCTCCGTATTTGTCTGAACCCATTCTGTTCATCTGTAATTTTGTTATTTTCCTCACACCACGAAGAAAATTAATTATTGAACTATAAAGCTTATACATAGAAGACGCGAGTGGAATACCTCTATATGACAATGGATCTCTCGGATCAGATGTATTGTATTTTGGAATTGGACTTATATTACTCTTATCCCATAATGATGGGATAGACCCGTTTTCAAAGCAGATATTGAATGAAATATGTAAAAATATACAGATTTATAATTTTTTAGAACATCCACTGGTATCAAATCTACACCTATGGCTTTGTCTAGTTTAGCTTTATCTGTAGCATGTTTAACCTCTAGAATAGAAATTTGGCTATCTAAAATATTATCGAATTGATACTCTGTATTAAGTATGTCTTCATGTTGATTGTTAAACTCATTAGATTTTGAAAGTTCGCTAAATCAGATTTCCATTTATTAAGAACTTCTTTTAAATCGGTTGTAAAACAATCATTTTCTAAGAGAACCTCCATTGGTATTAATTTTTGATTTATTCCAATTTGACCAATTGTCTTCCAAAATTGATTTTGGTTCTTATTGTTTACCTCTTTTATAATATTTGTTTGCATCTTAGACCAGAAAATGCGTTTAGCTTTTTGAACTTCTCTGTCAAAACATTTCTAGCAGAACAATATTCATTTTTAGTTTCTTTTTTGCATTTGTATCATTTAATTTTTACCAGTTACTTCTGTAAGACAAACACAATTCCAAAGTTCTGACATATTTCATTCCACCATGGCTTTCCTGGACGTCGTTTCTTGTTATTCAATCCCGTCATTACAGGCTGGCAGGGTAACTTTGCGCACATTTCTCTCTTAACAAGATCACACCACCCACTATATTCTTTGTCTATAGCTTCCTGTTTTCGAAGCTTCCCTCCAAGTTTGCAATAGCCGAGCTCACTTATGATAATCTATCTATGTCTGATAAAAAGTCTGGAGGAAAGTTTTTAACATTAAACTAATCACAGACGTGTTCAGTGTCGTTTTCATTGGGAAACGAATCATAAATTTTAAAATCACGTTCTATAGTCAACGTTAAAACAGAGTATTCCGGAAAAACAGATGGAACTGAAACAATGCTTTGACCAGTACAGTTGATTAAGTCAACAGCTCTTTAAACTTTAAACTCAGAGAATAATAACAAATTTTCACGTTTACAATATGAGTCAACAACCAAACAACCTTTAACAGAAATTGAATTAAAATCATTTGAAATACAATTTTGCCCATTAAGCATACACATATTAGCATTCATCAAAAACTCGATAAAAATATCACTATATGCATCACATTTGAAATCAATCACATTACGTTCACCACAAGGATTAACACCAATTATATAATCGGCAGATTCAACACATCGGCTGTTGATATCACCACATAGTTATACAAGACCATCATTTTGGTATTTATACATGTCTGTTAATAAGATATCAAAAACATTTTGAACATCAACATTACGGCATGAATGTTCAGGTGCCAAGTAACAGACACAGGGAAAAACAACCACATTATCAAATTTATGTTTCATTTTAACAATAAAAAACCATCTGTCGAATCATCAATTAAGTTTTATGTCAAATACAAAACAAATGTCATTATGAATTAAAACCCCGACTCCATCAGATCCCGTCTTAGCTCGAATATGTATATCTCGGCAATTATTTCCAAACCATGTGTTATCGTCGAGTTCGAAAATTGCACTTCCCGTCAAATGTGTCGCAGCAATACCGATTACATCAAGGTCTAAATGTTTTATGCATGTATGACGCAAGTTCAAATTGTCACTAATAGCATTTGTATTCTATCCCCGTACGTTCCAAAACCCGGCGTGTAATTAATCGCAACCTCGGAAACCTCCACGACCCCTATATTTATTATCACCATGTCGTGACGACGTCCAGCCACCATCTCGATTTTCACGATTAATGGCTCCAGAACTTTGGTTATTGTTGCGACCACCGTCATGATTAGTAACGCCCTCAGTGTTGCTTCGTTCAGATGTAGTGCGTCTGTTATAAGAGCCTCGGTGTCCTCGACTACAAGCAGAAATGCGATCCCGGCTATATTGACGGCTGTCACTGTGATTTTTGTTTATGACACGTGTAACGTGCAGAGATAAGTCCGTATCACCACGATTTACAGCCTCAATTATGGTCCTTAGATTGCTTGCCATTCTACGTCCATCAAGTGGCCGGTCATGGTTGATGAATATTTTAGAAAACTGTCTATCGTTTTAAATTTTGCCTTAACACTCACCAACTTCTTCTTGTCATCTGCGGTGTTGAACGTAGCAATAACCACTCCTGGTCTCGAGTTCGAATCTGATGTTTTCCGCTCTGCTTTTGTCGCTTTCACATTATTTACGTTGAGTGGTTTGGCAATCATGGATGTTCACCTTATTTACGATGTTCTCATTTTTATTCTTAGGCATGTTTTCTAATCGCAATGTTTAATTTTACGTCAGAAATGTTACTTGGTTTTGATGCATCAGAGGACATGGAGATTACCTTATAACTTATTTCTTCCATCTCGTCAGCAATTTCTTCCTTTAATGTGTCTTTGAAAGTATCGAGAGGTGCGTCAATATCCTTCTTGATACGTCCAAATTCCACATTAGTCGGGACCAGATAAGTCGTTTGAGCAATATATTATGTTCCAGCCGTCCGTCTTCGAGCCAACGAAGTTCTACAGTACATGTATGCACATTGCTCATTTTTGCTTTACGGCCTATTAAACCGTATTCTATTTCCCTTACCTGATTATCTAATGAGTCAAACAAGCCCATATGGTTGATCATTAATATGTTCTTACGTATCGGAGCAGTGCAATACCAATTAATTTTATCAGTAGCACACAGAAAGGTGAAATAATAAACAAAGCTCACATGAATGATAGCCATCTTTTTTAAAGCAATTTATAAGCCATAATAAAGAAATGAGGCACGATAACAGACTCTCCCGGATATGATTTATAACTGAATCAAAGACCTAAGTGAAAAATGTGTGGATGGTTGGTATGAAAGGCGCTAGAAAAAACACTGCGTCTATGTGTGATGTGTGTTTCTTTCATTTGCTTAGACGTTGCGATGTGTAGAATTTAGGAACTTCTTATAACGTAAATTAGTACCATATTTCAGCTTATAAGATAAATTCTAGCTCATAAAACGAATGTTTAAGAAGAAATTATTCATAGTTTAGGATGTTTATAGCCATGATTCTTAGTCCCCACACTCAAAACAGAGCAATCATAGATACATCGTGTTGTGTTTTTATACTGAACGAAACATCTAAATAGTCGCTTTTGTATTTCAAATATCTTCTAACAAATACGGTGTAGCGCTATAAAAAAATGTGTGTATGGCATTAAGAGACAACTATGTATCTCTACATAGCCTAAAAAATCTTTCCTAACAGGTCAATGGCTTTAATACGTTTTTGAGAAAATACATAAAATGTCAGGAACATAAAATGAAAGGGGTTTGTTAACTGCTCCGTTCAGTAGATTTACTTAATTAATGATGCAAACGGAAATAATAAGATTAAAAGTCAATCTGTAATTCAAGCGTATTTATGCTCAGTTCTAATCTAGGTTTAGATAGTTTCATTTATCTTTTGTTTTAGTATGTTTTGCTAAACTATAACTTGGGTTTCAAAGAGTTTCGTCCGTCATTTGTTTTAATATGTTTATGCTCAAATGTGGTTCAAAGAGGATTGTTCATCATTGACTCCATCGTCATTTTTGCTTAGTGTTTCAAAGATGCGCATTAATTATTCAAAGGGTTTAGTCTATATCTTATTCTGGCGATTTTAGTGCTAAAAAGAGACCATACTTAAGAGTTTTTAAGCTAAAAATAATGTAGGTTGTATCACTTTTTATAACAATTTGTAACAAACATATGATACATGTATATATTCACATTTGATTACTATGCCTGGATATGTATGACTTAATTGGTACCGAAATGACAAAATTATTATTTTGACA
This sequence comes from Panopea generosa, assembly GCA_029582155.1. Lineage (NCBI taxonomy): Eukaryota > Metazoa > Mollusca > Bivalvia > Adapedonta > Hiatellidae > Panopea > Panopea generosa. Next base: position 4,980,627 of record CM055900.1, read on the forward strand.
ATAGGATATATGGTTTTAGTCAATTAGCAATAGCTCCACCCACTGGCCACATGACATTGTTTGTCTGAATTTCTTACAATGTAGTATTTACTCAGACATCGTTAGCTTGTCTTTGAAAATGAAAGCGTAACAACAAATATCGATCGCTGATTGGACTATCCTCTTGTTTGATTGACAGTCAACTATCTATAATACTAAAACATTACAGGGAGAGAGGTGGTTTAATGAATGCAATTTCAACGTAATGTTTAATAAGTTCAATAACATCTAATAATATGTTAAGGATAGTGAAAAATCTATGCAACAATTCCTCAAGTCCAGCTCAGCTACTTGTAAAGTCAAGTTACTTGATGAGGAACGGTGGTTTTACTAAGATTTAATCTGGCGTCTTATTAATCCACCAATAAAACTAAATATCCCATTTTCATATATTACCAGTCATGTGCTGAAAAAATGTAATAGTGGTTAGTGATTTAATGCACCGACTGTAGATCACTTACATCTCATAGGTCGTATGTTCGGGTCCGACTAGCTCCAAAGACTTAATATAAGATAAAATGCCATTTTCTTGCGGAAGGAACGTTGTTGTACTCGGATACACCTGAGTAAACCGAGATGTGTTGAAAATGGCAGTTAAACTTCATTAAAAAGAATACTCCAGTATGTTTGGTGAATATAATCTGAATGCTTTGGAGACTATTCCAAGCTACCGTCTAGACGCAATACCACCTTAACGTCTTCGAGATTCTTTCAGGGTTCCGTTCAAACCCAAATTTATTTGGAATCATTATATGAATGTCCTGGATACAGTTCCATGGTGCGGCCTGGAACCAGATCATTTTTACAATCATTGTTTTAACGTGTAATACGTATCTTCGATGCAAAATACAATATAAAATAATGTGTGACCAATACTTAAAACGAATAAATATGAGAGAATGTGTGTTCTACGAGAAACGTAGAATTGAAAGGCTAAAAGTAGTCAATATAAACGAATCATAATACAAACAAATGAGCATATATAATTTTTATACAGAAAACGTGTAATAAATGTAACCGCTTTAAAAAGATTAGAAGGATTCCGGGAACCAAGACTTTGGACCTGTTTGACGGACGCACAAAACCTCTCTCTTCCCTAATCATCACATCATCAAACGAGATAGTGTAAATAGAAATAATAATCCGTCTACAAATGTGACTGATGCACATTATTTTATATGATATATATATATATAATTTACTATCAATCTTCCGAAGGGAAGAAAATATTATAAGACTTCTTAAAAGTTCGGGAATTTCTAACACGACGTCAACTGACGTTGCTAGCGTCACGTCATTTCCTTTTTAATGTTTTGACGTTACGTTATTTCCTGTCAGTTATTTAGTTAAGCTTTACAAAATGAATGTGGCATAGTCCTTAAAAGACTGCGATTTTCCTGAAGAAGGCGGAAGCCGAACATTTGTGAAAGAAAGAGATTAATATAGACATTGATATATACATACATATATATATATAAATACTATGACATAAATATTTCCAAATCGTAATATTATAAGGAAAGGAACATGCTTTTATTAATATTCGTTCTATTCTTATCCTATAATTGTATTGTTCATTATTATAAGGACTTTTATTAAATATATATCATGTGTTTAATGTAAGGGAACACAGTTTAGATTTGTCTAATTTGTCTGATGTGTAAAACATGAGATTTGACTAATTTATCTAATGTGTACGAAATGAGATTAGATTTATTTTTTTGATGTGCAAAAAATGAGATTTAGCTTATTTCTCTGATGTGGAAATGTAAATAGATGATAATATTATGATAACCAATGATTTTTAATTTCTAATGTCTGTTTGCAATATTTTATATATTTTCTAATATGTTATAAACTTATGCTATACATAGTTATAGTTAAATAATGGTTAAACTAGGTGTGCACAGTGAAGTGAAATGACGTCACGATGACGGATATAACAAACAACCTGATTCGAGAGCGGCTATCGCTCCGCCCGCTGATCGTGTGACGTTGTTTGTCCAAGTAAATACAATGTTATACACATTTTAAAGACCGTTAGTTTGTTTTGGGAAAATGGCCGAGTAGCAGCCATTATCGATCCCTGATTGGATTATCAACTTGTTTGATTGACATGTGTACTATTATATAATCTATTCATGTTAAAGGTGACATAAAATGAGTCCATATTCAGGAAATAAATCGTGATGGAATTCAACATCTAGATATCGTGAATAGTGCAAGGTGGCTGAAAATTCAATTCTATATAAACACATACTAGCATGTCGTAAAATGTAACAAACCGACGAAATTTGATTTTCTAGATGTTCTTTTAATAAATTAAATCAATATAAATGATTTCGTTTTATTTACCAGATTCTAATATAAACGTTACACTATAAAATATGCACAGAGTTATCCTATAAACTCACACATGTGTGACTGTAGTAAATAATTATATTACTGCATTGTACTGCTCAATACATGGTTCTGATTCTAAGTAAAATGAATTCGGGTAAAAAAACTGTCAATAATAATGTAAACACGGGGGTATTGCTTTACTTGAATTAACAGCCATGTTCCAGGAGTGCAAACACATTTAAGGATCAGTTCACGAACGAAGCAAAAATTAGTACAGGGTTACTCGGTATAAATCTGGCACCTGTGAACACTACTCTTCGTATAAATAGGTCTCGTACTTCGTTTGCGGATTTTCTCAAATTTATAATCAACGGTCTGTGATGTAGTTTCATTGGCAGGTGATATAAATCCTGGTGTAAGTTTAGATTATTTTTACGAGATGTTAGGCATCTTTTTTTGTGGAATTTGGACAGAAAGGTATCATTAGCAATTCTGTTTGTTTATTTCAAACACGTGTTCGTTTAAGGTTAACCGATATGAAATGATTTTGGTTAGTGGTTAACCGTGACAGGTGTCTACAACCAGAGCTGCTTGTTTATCGGAATGGTATCAAACACTCAAATATGCTATAATTAAAAACACTTAAAACGCTTTATTGATTTTATGAAAAGTTCGGTAACCATATGGATTTTTTGCAAGCAATAATGAGTATTGTTATACATGATTTGCATTTGCGTTTTACGTTTATGTTCAATCTGAATTTACCTGGGTTTTCGTATATCGTATTTTATGATCATTTATCTTACCGGTACAGGATGAAGCAGTGCAATTAAAACATATATCTAATTAATGATTAATGATTCATTGCTCGTTTTTGTCCGGCGTAAACATTTTAATAGTTATTCCGAATAACCTGAACATCTAGATGACGTCACTAATGACGTCTGACTGATGAAAACTTATAAAGGAATAGCGTTATTTAATCGTAGTATCTCGAAAGCTGCCTTTTTTAAGTTCCTTATAGAGATGACAGGAAAACTAAACAATAAAAAGTCAAATTTTTCGATTCTCACATCCTTGCTTATTTGTTATTAATTTTATTAAACTTGCTGAGTAAAATAATATAAGGCTGAAGCCTCTATAATAAAAGTGTGTTAACTCGTTTAATAAATTCAATGACAAATGCCACAATGTGAAATACTCTATAGCAAAATTGAGAAATAGCACGCCTCATTTCCATATTTCCTTCTATGTACAATGTTTAATTACCTGGTCTGGATTATCAGTTTACATTAACTTTAAATATCAATACTTCTTATTTCACTTTCATATATGTGTTTGAAGCATTCCCATTGGATAACGCCATTTTTTAAGAATTTTAATTTTCGATCAAACCTCCGGATTAATTTTTAATGTTTCTAGTTATGTGTTACTATGCTCTTGCAGTGTTTTGTTCGTCAGTATTGGAATTTAATCAACTATTTTCTGTTGTTGTTTTTTTTGTGTAAATAATCTTGCACATAACAAAACGTATTTTACATAAAGTCCTTTAGTTTTTATTTGATTTATGCGAGAATAGACATTCTTTACTTATAGTGATGCATAAAGACAGAATAAAAATAATATATTTAAATTATATCATAATCTTATACAGGGGTCATACGGAGGTCAAATCCGGCCAGAACGCGTCCTATTCAGCCAGAAAAAAACTAACGTATAAAACTATTTTGAGATTAATACTTAGAATGCCTTTTTCACCTATCGCCCAATGCCAAGCGGCAATCATCAAAGGAAAGGCTATAGTCATTAAACATTACTCTTCATTGCATCGGTTATAAATAGCTGTGTAATGGTTTGTTCTCTACTCGAATAAAACGTACCTTACTATTTCAGGTTTGACGTCTCACACACGAATTTGTACCAATTAATTTGTACTGTTCTGTATATAGAAACATGCACTTCTTGAACACTGAGTACATTGCCAATGGTCTTGTTTCCATAGAATGTCCTCTATTAGTAAAACTATGCAGGAAAAAATCCATGGGGTAGACCAGGTTGCATTTTCACAATATTGATGTTTTGAGGACACGCCTTCATTTTGACAATTTGATGCAGTGTATCGCTACGCATCATTAAACTGTTATTTCTTCATCAAACAGTACCCAGTGTCATCCAAACCTAGCAGAACTCATGAAAAATGTTCCAATGGTCTCGTATTACTAAGAAATATGACCTTTAAGGTATTTTCAATAAAATTATGCCCAACCGATTTACACAGCTCTAATTTTTTGGGCGCAATAATCTTGGTAACGTCACTAAGGGGAGGTAATTGGTAAGTGAGACCCTAAGCGGGAGTATAAAAATTACGTCAGTCCTTTCATTAACCTAGCAAAATAAGGATTGCAAAATGTGGTCACCTGAACCTGTCATAACAGGAAATAGAAATGACGTCATAGAACATGTATGTTTCTTATTTATGTAACAAATAATACACATGGCCGCTATCGACCAATGAAATAAATGGTTTATGTAGTGTTAGGCAATTTAACAGCAAGATTAGCGGGCGATTTAACGAAGAGTAAGCGCGACATTTACCATGAGTTTGAGAATCGGATAGAAAACATTTGCATAAGCGTGTCGGACAAAGATTTACAAGCGATTTCTTGACTTATAGATATGGGTTGTGTAAATTATATGATTTGACCTTTTAATAACGATTGTAGCAAAACAATGATGATGGATTGAATTGGAAAACTGATATGATGTGATTGGTTTGCAAAATAAATGATATTTCATATCTATTTTGGTTTGAATAGAAATTCCCATCCCTATGGAAAACTGTTTTTATGGGATTTTTAATGAGCCAATAGACCAAAGGAAACAAAAGTGAACATATATAAAAAGTTTAGTTGCCCCAGCTTAAAAAAAGTTTTAGTTACAAAACTGTATAAAAATGTTGGTGGGGTATAGCCTATGTTTTATTTTTCAAAAGCAAAAGTACATAGAAGAAAAAGTAGTTTCCAGTGTATTCTTTCAAAGATAAGCATAATTGTTATCCATTTTTATAACGATGGTCTATATCAGTATTATAAAATGGTATCTTAACGGGCAATTAGCTAAATATCATCTTAAAATTGAAATAAAACAGACACGATTACGACAACATACCTTTTTGTGATAAATTTCATATTAGCCTAGTGATGTTATCTATGCTTTTAAATTAATTCAAGAAAGCTACTTACATGTACACCCTTAAACAACGATTTTTTTTATTATTGTAAGAAACAATTTTTTAAATAATAAATACTCGAAAATACATGTACACATATAATTATATTAATTAATAAAATAGATTCCACATACGCGCATGTGCACACGCATACATGCATGATATGTAAATACGGCTACACTTCTTATGCTAAAAATGTAACACAGAGGATGGGGAAAAAAATAACAAAATGTCACGAATTTACAATGTACTTGTTACATGTATAATATAGGCAAGGTTAAAATAATATTCATACTTATTGCTATTACATTGCAATATAGTACAGGTATTGCTGGTTGAACTATTTTTTATATGCATTAAACGACTTCCCAGCAGTGAATTAACGTCATTTGATTAGGCAGTGTTATTTATGTTCTAGCATGTAAACATTTTGGTGTTAATGTCTTTATGGTATGTTTAATATTATTTCATGCAAAAAAGTAACCTGTTACTGCAGCGTTATACCACAATGTCATCCCGTAACGCCATACCATAACGTCATTCCGTGATGTCATACCGTGACGTCGTATTAACACTTGACATTGTTAATGTAAACATACAATTGTTCATCTTGTGATGGCTTAATAAATAACGAAATGCGTTAGGAAATAGAGTTTTCTTTTTACTTTGGCTTATTAAAATCCATGTAACTTCTAATCGGCTTAGATGTTGGTCTTTTTTTATTCCTGGCGCGATTTTATTGGTTGAGGAAATAGGTCAACATCTACTGATGGTCATGACATTCTATGCAAAATGAAGTGTTCTTTTATGAAAAATCTGAGGGACTTTATTCGCTGATAAAGACAGCATCTAGTTGTAAATAGATAATAAACCTTTTCGGAATCACGACGCAATATGTTTTTTCTATTGCCGACATAAAACTATTTCTATACAATTGTTCTTTATTTAACTGAACTTTTGGAAAAAATCGTGATGATGTTTTTTGTGCGTTGTTCATCTCAAACACGATATTTCAGGCGTTCATCATTCACTGATGGTGGTTATTTATAACATTTTCTTCTCCTCCAATATGATTATCTTAAAACAACATAACACATTCCTGGAGTAACCCGATATTTGGTAGACAACGTGAAAATGTTTATTTACCAGCGTGGTATCAATTAATGAAGTGAACTATTTATGTTATTATTCTATGATCAGAAATTTGCACACGTCGTCAGCAGTTAATTATAAACAATTTACTGACGTTTTTTTCCTCCAGTATTATCTATTATTCATACACTCAATAGATTCGAAAAACGCAACACAGAAAGAGATAAGAAAACGCAACACAGGATTTAGAAGGGACTTACTTTGAAATAAAATGTGACACAGATATTAGAGGAACAATATCTCAAGTATAAACGACCTATAACATCATTAAACAACAATTACTGTATAATACGGAAACATACACGAATGCTAAATATGTGCGTTTTCATACCTCTTTCTGTGTTGCGTTTTCATATATCTTGAGGGTATAACTATAGTGTATATTTATAATAAATGTCGTAAATGCGTACGAAATAAAATAATATATTTTAAAGCCTGAGGAGAGAGAAGATGGAAGAGACAATGAAAGGGTTTAAAATGAGACATGACCAACGAGTAAATACTCTTAACTGATGAAATGACGCAAATAGATACGGGTTGTCCTCCGTTGTGGATAAATATTTTAACATGTTTCTTGAATAAAACTGTTTATGTGATACTTATTTTTAGTTTCCATGATCAATGTGCTGACGTAGTAAATATTAATTATTTTAAGGCAGTATTTATTTTGCAATTTTATATGGTAATTTTACTGATTACAACAAAACAATTACTAACATTGTTTTATTGAAATATCAATTGAATTCCACTCTTGAACAATTAAATTTTCTTCTGGACACTCTGGGCTTTTCCTGTCGTGACCATATCATTTTAGTGTGCAAAAGATGCCAGGTAAATCAATTATTTTTTTTTAATTTTTAATTTTTGGAACTTATCTTCAGATAAAAGACAAATTAATTAATATGTCTTATAATCGATTATATTTTCATTTTATTTAAAACGATTATTGTTTTAAAATTTCATTGTTGAATTGACAAAGTTTATTTAATCAAAATAATTGATAATTGAAATAAATGATGTCATACCCTTTAGTTATAACATACGTACATGGAATCTCATCAGTTTGGAATGCTTTCATTTAATGACGAGAAGTTAAAATAATTATATAGCATGTTAAGAAATATGTGGCAATTGGCTTCTATTTTTTGCAATACATTTCTTGAGAATGTTATTTACCGTATTTTCGTTAATCAGTTTTAATTTATTTAGAAATGTCATATACTTACAGGAAACCCTGTTATAGAAACTTGTTATAGTCTACAGTAAGTCTATTAATAAGACTGCTTGCTTCAATTAAACAAACTTTTACGGGATTAAACTTCGTATTTACGCTCGCCTTAAAATGTATGTTTAATTGCGGGCGTTGCGTGAGATTGTTTCCAGTTTGATGTCATGCCAATTTCTTTCATTCTGAAAATTTTAACGTTAAAGTAAATATTATAGTTCACTTTACTAAATATAAATTTGATAAGCAATCAGATTTTTTTTTAGTATCTTAAATTTTATTATATCATGTTTTTAGTAAATGTATACCGTAGCTCAAAAATGACCCTTCACACATTATGTGCGTGTATATGATGGTTAAGCGGAAAAACACAACAAAACATTTAAATGTTAAATTTAAAAAAAATCTTTAACAACTAACATAATTGTTTCCAGTATATACGAGAGTAGAACACACAAGTTTCAAAACAAAACAATACGATCACGGAAACATACAACTATTAGAACTGCTTTTTTCGGCTTGATGATCGTCTGTTAGCCCTCGATGGCATTAAAATGACGCTAAATATTCAATCAATCAATCAATCGGCTTGATGATTCGATTATTAAGTTAGTGATTTGAAGCACGATGTAGACAGAAACGCTACGCTCAAAGGTTATTCAGGTATCAGTTTTGTATGTACCTTTCTATCACTGACCTTGTCTCATTTCTAGTTGTCAATTAGCGCTTTATGAGAAGTTCAAGCAGTACTGTATCATATTCTCTATCTGAATGATTTCACGTGTTCGAGTTTATGTTTTGAATAGCAGTTTTGCAAAAATAAAAATAAAATATCTAAGAAACAGAAATGTTTATAAAACTAGAGGTGTCGTTGCAGTTTTGCAAAAATGAATAGAAAACTTCGAATTTAAAATACAAATTTCATTGAAATTAATCCAAACGGATAAAATTAACATACAATCCCACTTTTTGTCATATATGACCACTGATATTATAAATGAGATGCAATATGACCAGTTATCTAAATGACCTATTGCAAAACAGAAATGAAAAACATATCTGAAGACAAACTAAGGAATATTTTCCTTTAAAAAATTACAACATATAGATATATAATGAGCTTAATTACCATTTAATCATTAACTTTGAAAACGGACAAATTTTATACATTGTCAGGTGCCAAAAACGTCATCCGATTTCTGTCATGCGTCAATCATGAGTGCATGTATTCAGGCAATTTGTTCATATACTTGTTATTGTTGACTGTGAAATTTCATTTTTGGGGGCAGCTTAAAAAAAAAAAAATGAATAAAAAATTAAAATACAGTCAAGAAATTTTGACAGTAGAAAATAGAAAGACCAATCTTAAAGTACATAAACTTTCTTTGAAATCGGATGACAGTATCTGCACTAAAATGTATGTGGTGCGTTTTCAAAGTCTAGTAGTGTGTACATGTTGACTATACAATTTGTAATAATAGATGGTCAGGTGGGTAGACATAATGAAATAATTAGGTTTGATCATTAGCCAACTTTTTAAATAATCATTAAACTATATTGCATCTAGTGTGTAGAACGATCCCATTTCATCCGATTAGGTCTGTTAAATAGCAATGTTAGGAATGCCGCATTTCAGCACATGGGTTGATCTGTTGCTTCGGGAAAAGTTTGATTGACGTCGCAGTTTAGTAGGCGTTTAATTGCTGTGAATAAGGCATACAGTAATAATTTAATTGCCCCCAATCGGCCAACAATTATTCACATGCCCCAACAGGCATACATTATTATAGTATGTTAAATGCAAGTCAAAAATATTACTCCGCTCTGTGCAGATTAGTGAAACAGTAACGTTCAAAGTGAATTAGCATTACCTGTGCTTATAATCAGTGGCTGGGCATTGATGATATTCATATTCAATTGTATATTGTTGAGTTCGCGTTTACCGCTATAAACAAGAATGTTTACATTTACTGAATCCTGTGCGTTTTCAGAGATCCTAAACATATAACTAGACATATCCACTAGAAATCATTTTAACCATAAGTATGAACTATCACTCCACAAGCCATGAAGAATTTCTCTAGTAGCAGAGTTCGTTGGCATCGCTCCGCTTGGTGTTGGTGGTCTGTATTCCAGGTCTCTATCTTCCGTTTGGTTTACCATCGATTTTTCGCTGAACCATTTGACAGTTGTGTTTGTTTTTCGTCATCTGCATGCCGAATAATTTAACTTGTCATCAATCTCACTATGAGTGTTTTGGTTCAGATACAAAAACAAGGTCTGTTACAGCATGTGGTGAATTTTGAAACCTAGTTTAGCGTAGAGATTGATCTTATATAATACAAGAGCCTTTCAAACATGTAAAAGGAACAAAATCATTTTCCAGAGATGATCGATTCCACTTATTTGCAATAAGAGATCGTTGTTTACGCATTTCTTAAGAAATAAATATATTTTCATCAACACCATAGTAGGACAATGGACTTAGTTGACAGTGTATTTATCATTCTGAATACCGTCTCGAGCATCAATCAAAATATAAGAAATATGTCAAGGAGACGTAGCGGTCAAACATCATAGCCAACACAACAACTTGGCGTAAATGTAATAAATAAAGGACTAAGAACTTTATTTAATCATCATACTGAACTATGTGATATCACCGATCTCCACAATGCGACGCTACTGGCAAGTTTTAACCAGGCTTTTGTTCACAAAATTTTTAGATATATACTTAAATACTTATACCGTAGACTTTAATCTAAGAGTAACATCCAGGTACTGATAATGTTAGACTAGCTCCAGTAAAAATACAAATTGTTTCATTGTCATGCATTAAGGAATACCTAAATAGCCAGTCAACACTCAATCAAGTTAATTTCTGGTTGCACTGAAGCCTGCTTTTTATTCATTCACATATTAACCTCTACGTCTCAGTGTCATCTCATCGTGAAAAGCAAGTGTAACTTGATTCTGTCCAGGGATGCATTGCACAAAATAATTTACAATAAAAAAACTCAATTTGACAGTTACATGTTGTTTGATTAAATTTTAAAATGATTATATTTCCAGAAAATATATACTTTTTGTATGGTTTAAGCAATTTTGGAATCATTTCGATGTATATTTATAATGATATGAATAAATGTTGTTGTTTTTTGTGTGAAATGTAGCCCTGGACAGACTATAGTCTCTATATGTCTCTAATATTTTACAAATCAAGTCTGTCCACCCCTTATGAAAAAAAGAGATTCTATGTATGTCCCATAATTCATAGCGCTTACCAAAATGCGACGTCATTTGACTTTCCCTGAAGCAATCGACCAATCAAAGTGCCTGCATACCAATGGTACCAAACGGACCCTAACGGGAGAGCTCGGTCCGTTCGACAGTCTAGATCTAGTGCAACCAGGTTATATATAAGTCTAAACATGAAAGTGTTCAGCAGACTGGTACTGTTTTTTAATAATTCGATGAATGACTAGACTTCGTTTTTTATACATATTTTTACCGGCAACTGCCTAAATTAGATAAAAGGCAAACCATACATGCTTTCTGGCAAAATGGTTTATTAAATTAGCGCAAATATGATGATTACTTAATACTTCGTGAGCAAAACACATCATTGCTGAAAGCTCACCGCTGGGAATTCATTCATATTTGAAAACCTGAAGAGCGTTTGGAATGAAAATAACGAATAGAAATTATGAAAGGATTTATGAATATTCTAAATGTTTGTTTTTTTTGTGTTCTTTCTCTCATTTTTGTGGCTATAAGTGGCGGAATTTGTGAATGATACAAAAAATAATGTTATTTCAGAAATGCATGCTATGTTGATAGACATATTTCTCTAATGCGTCTTAGGATGATATTTCAAGCATGCAATGGACTTAATTAGTATTAAATAGATGGTTAAGAAATTGATGTTATCCTAATACCAGTTGATCCCCCCAAATCATGTTTCATTAAACGGTTCTAAGGCAGATGAAACCCTAACTGATGCCATGAAACCTATTAAGCTGTTTGCTATGTGAATGTTATGATATGTATTAACTTAAGCAGCATCAGTATGTATTCCAATTAATATGATGTTTGCATTTTTGCTGAATTCCACAACCTGTTTACAAGTCGCAAATCTTTATACTGTTCATAAAATTGCAAAGAGTGTAAAGTGGAAGAAAAAATTTGCGAATCAAATTACAAATAGATTTATGTCTTTGTGAACACTGATGTTTTTTTTTTTAAAAAAAGTTAATTAGATAGAGTATAAAGTTCAATTTCTTTAATGTCAATTATCAATTTCATTTTCACCCTTGAAATACATTTTTAAATTGATTGCAATATAATACACCGTGACCAACAAGATACATAGTATTTAACATATGTACAGTTGATATAAGGACGTATTGTAATAATTTCAATATAAACATAGATAATATTGTCAACATTGGGTGGGGGGTGGTCACCTCCGTGGAACGTTAAGTTACAAAAACAATTACAACAACAGTCACTGCCTTGGAACAATCAGTAACAAAAAGTCACCACTGGGGTCACTGCCTTGGTCAGTAGCAAATAGTCACACTAAGGTCACTGCCTTGGAACGGTCAGTAACAAATATTCACCACTGGGGTCACTGTCATGGAACGATCAGTAACAAATAGTCACCACTGGGGTCACTGCCTTGGTCAGTAGCAAATAGTCACTGCATTGGAACGGTCAGTTACAAATATTCACCACTGGGGTCACTGTCATGGAACGATCAGTAACAAATAGTCACCACTGGGGTCACTGCCTTGGTCAGTCACAAATATTCACCACTGGGGTCACTGCCTTGATATATAGTTTATTTTATAGTTGATGTAACAGATAAATCTGCTATCATACTGCAAACACACCTAATACGGAAAGTTCCATCTTAAAATAGAATGACGTAGTTTCAAAATAGCTTATTCGGTTTAGAGCATTTCTTCAAACATTCATCTTAATACACTTGTTAATAAAAAAGAAGTCATCGAAGTAATATGGACACATGATCAGTAGATTAATTCATACGGTTGTTTTAAAATCTTTCATAGCACAATGCATTATATTCAAATTATAGCATTTAAACTGTAACGGATATTAGAAAAAATAGTATCATAGTATTGGTATCATAGGTCCAGAGTTTTAAACTTTGAATAAAAATCTATAATCATGTTGTTTGTTTTGTACAAAGATACACCAATAGCAGATATTAATGTTTATACTAATGGAAAATGCATACCAAAACAATACAACAGATAAAGTTATAAATGTTTCAGCAAATCAGTTGTTGTGGAGCGCTAATTTCACGGGGGTAGCAAACTTAGCTCTTTCGTGTATCGTCACTTTAAAATATAAAAAAAAATCAATAAAGAATATCTTGTCAAGTATTAGTATAGTTTTTATATTATTTATTTGTATAAATTATTTCGTGATAAAGGTCTCCGGCCCATACACAGTTAAAAGTAAGAACAGTGTTTACAATGTCAATTATACACAATATACCTAAACATGCAATTGAAATATATGATAAAGAACATTAAAACAACCTTCATAATATACATGTAGAAACAACTAAAGAGAAATAAACAAATGATAAATTAAACAACTCATTCAAATGTTCCTTACTATTTCATAGCATACTTCAAATTCTTTGCAAGATATCTAATATCATTTCAACCTTTTGAATACATACTTATATCAAATGTATTCAATGTTGGTAGAATATAATACTTTTTTGTATGGAAAACACTACATATAACTCGAAAGTAAAATACGTTAATTATTCCTATAATTACATCGACCCTCGTGTCTGTCTGAATCTTTAGACTTAATCCGCGAGTCGTTTCACACAACACAACGTCTACCTTAAATACAGTTAACATAAGCTGGTGCCTATCTCTTGAATTTCGTTAATTTAAATATAATTTGGACGTACCTTTGATTAATTGTGTACCTAATGGCCAACCTGCTGCGAGAAGATAGCATAACTAAGCTTTATTTTTTCGTATAATTAAATAGTGCTATAAATATCAATGATAAACGAAAATGTCAGGAAACATATTAATCCATTACTGAGAGTTAGACAAGGAATTCACACCCACACGTTACATTCAAGACTGAAATCAAACATTTTAGTAAGTAAGTTCTCTAGCTAGAATTATTGTTTTTGTTTTTAAATGCTTTGTTTCTCATTATATATACATGTAAATAGTAACTTCAATGGCGTAGCGTGACAAATTATGAAAAGGTGTGAGAGGGAAGTTCCCACTCCGCTAATGGGGTCCGGGTGGAATTTTAAATTAGAAATATAAATACTGGCTTCTGCTGACTGTTCAAATTTTTATGTTTCACCGGACTAAAATCCATTACTTAAACAGAATATTAACCTGCGGCGGGACATATCAGCCTGGATATTGCTTCTCGGATTGAACACTTTTACACAGAGGACACACTGTTGCGTTATGCATGGAACAGTCATACTTTTAAGTAGGTTACCTATTTGCACCCCTCCTGTTAGTTTGTTTTTTTCAGTTGCTTCTACCGACTTTTTAGCCTTTTTTTAAGGCTTCAATTTTAAAATTGAGTATGCCATGCTACACGCCTGAACTCATTGTTCAAAACATTATTATAAGAATCCGTAGCATGTTAAGATGTACATTTTCACATTAATAAGTGCCTTCATACTATGTTTATATATATTCTAACAATAAATATATTACTTACAATATGAAAACAATCACATAATTTACTTGTCACATATACGACGTTTTATTTTATTTTTTATAACTAAGTGTTGTAACAGTGTGGAATATAAATATGAAAGGCTTACATGTAAATAGCAACACATAGTTCATTAGAAAGATTTTTATTTAAGCATCATTTTGACCTAATTGTATATAACTTTTGTTTTATTTGATCATGTTTGGTATAAAATATATAGAAAAAAGTATTAATTTAAAACAAATAATACACGACACATTAGGCCTTTATGTTATGCAAAGAATAAAGTTGCAAAATTAAAAAATATAGTTTCAATATTTTCTTTTCAGTCTGGCTTTGTTCCCAAGGACTCTACTGTCAATACGCTGTCGTATATATCTCATACCTTTTGCAAGGTTATTGATGATGGTAAAGAGGTTCGAGTTGTCTTTTGTGATGATTCTAAAGCCTTCGACCGCATGTGGCATAAACGACTTTTATTTAAACATGAACGCAGTTGTATCTCTTCCTCTCTTTTTCTTTGGTTAAAGGATTATTTAGCTGACAGAACACAAAGTGTAATTATTCCCGGGTCCTCAACTGAGGGTTCTAATATTGGTTGGCGTTCTTCTTAATACTCGGTCTTGTTTCGTGTTTACACCCACGATAATATTTCTAAAATTGGCTCAGCGATTTGCCTCCTTGCTAACGACACAACCCTCTATGTCATTGTTGATAACCCTCAACATGCTGCTCTCCATTTCAGTTCTGACCTAAAAAAAGATTAATGACCGGGCTTCAACCTGATTAGTAACTTTCAATTCTGCTAAAACTGAATCTTTACGTATCTTTTGCAAACACGTTAAACACCAGCAACCGTCCATATTCATGAACACTATTCAAATACAGGAAGTCAACATTAACAAACACCTCGGAATCACTCTCTCTAGCGATACACATGGCACAAACACATTGGAAATATCATCAAAGAAACTTGGACTCTAGTCAACATTCTGCACTCTCTTAAATTCACGCTGCATCGTTAGTCACTCCATCTAGTACTGCACGCTAGTATATACAATTGTCAGTAGTTGAAGCATCGTATACGTCGCAGCCTATATACATACCCATTCAGCTTCAACGTATTATCAATGATAAACTTACTTGTACGTATTTTGTTTTCATCTTGAGCCCTGCTTCCAATCCGTTTGTCTAGTAATTCATTTATATTTTTGCATTTGATACACCATTGTATAGTCCTTGCAAGATATTCAGATGAGAGAGAGACTTTGTACAAGCTAGAAACAGCTTTAGTCTTAATTCTGATGTTATGTATCGCTGTCTAAAGATTATTACGTATATGTAATATGTTGGCAACAATCAGATAATATTTACACCAAGAAATACCTCATTGAAACTATATAGACATTTAATGTATTGCCATATCATACAATGCTTCAATACTTTGTTATACCATTTACAAAGTTTCGTACTCTTGCCAAACATTGTTTTTTAATTTTAAGAATATATTATTTGTAATATATAGACAAATTTATGAATAAGAAAAGTTAGCCAAAAATATTAAAACTTTATTTGATTTGTGTCAAATGTCTTTGTAAAGGAATGCTGAAAGTCCAGAATTCCAAACTTTTTGAATGTGTGTTGTTTAGGCAACACTAAATTTGCAATGATTTCCCAAGAAACTGTTCTTAATCTCGGTTAATCTCGCTTAATATCGCTCTCTTAATCTCGATCTCATTCGTTACTGGCATGTAAGATGGTCATTGAAATTTACCACATTGATACTATGGTTGATGTTGTTTTTTAGTTTTACAATGTGCGCTGACAACTGATTTAATTTCATTATTGGTTCTATTTTGCTGTTGTCTGAATGAGTGAATTTTCTGCATATCTATGCAAACTACAAAGGGTGTTCGGAATCACAGGGGTGCAGGTCTGGGCTGTACGGTGGGTGTGGCAATACATTAACCTTTTCTGACTGAAAGAAATCTACTTCAACAGAGGCTTTATGAGCTGATGCGTTGTTGTGTAGCAATTTGACATACCGGAGACCACTTTTAGGACGTAATGTTCATTTTTTAATGCATATTTTTCAAAATCACATTTTTATAGAAGCCGCCAGTACCCGTCCGACCCTTAAGTACTGCAATTCGTATGATTGGCCCATTGTTTCTAAAGAATATGGCGTATACCACCTTCTTTGCCGTCATTGTTCGTTTAGTAATACTGGGCCTTTGATGTTTGTGAGCCCATATCCTGTTATAAACTTTTCGCTTTGGCTCATAGAAATGGACCCATGATCTATCACCTGTTACGAAATTGCCAAACACTTTTTTTCTGATATTCTGGAAACTTCTTCAGCAGTTGCTTTGCCATTTGCATTCTCGTGCGTTTCTGTTCATTTCCCTAACCTGGAGAACCTTCTTGAGATTGAAGTGAACAGATGCTAAACCCAAGTTCGTCATTCGTCCTAGCTGTCTGACAGTGAATCGCGCATCTTTCGCAATGATTGACTTGATTTTAGCAACATTAGATTGGGTGATCTTAGTCTTCCTGAATAATGGGCATCTTTCACTGATTCCTGACCTGATTTGAATTTAGTAAATCACCTATAAACTGTTGAAAATGACATTTGACTATCCCCATAAATATCCCGCACCTCGTTATGTATGTTTATAACGTTCAAACTTAATTTACAGCGGCCTTTTATATAGGCCCTAATTTTGACAACATTTTCTATACGTCTTCTTACCATTTTCAACACAGTGTATATGAATACACTTGCGGACAATCACACTTGCAATAAAACAAGTGCGTGGATTATCGTGATACTTAAACACAATGTACAGTGATGGACAATAGTCCGTTTCGTATTGGTTTTATACATGTAAACCTCGTAATATTCGAGCGTACAGGACGTTTGCAAAAGTTTTCGAACACCCCTCGTTTAGTTCAATAAATGCTCTACTCAATTGTGGTACTGTCATTCCAAGTATTTATAAAATAAATTATTAACGAAAAATAGGATGTAACTATCCTCTCTCTGTAAAAAGACATCTGGATTGAATTGGCTGTTAGCGTTTAGATTGTATCTTTCCGCTTTATCAAACAATATATACAACCACTGATCGCTTACTGATCATTTTGATACCTGTTCTTGCCAATATTCAGGTGTGTAATTAAATCATATTTATGGACGACTTTATTGCCCATCAAATAATGTTTTTGCTTGTTCCAGGCATTAGCTGATTAACACCACTTTTCAACAGATAAGATGTTAGGCGTTCCATATCATGAAATTCTTTACTTAGGTAACCGTTCAAAGCACCGAATAGGTATAAGCATTCTTGAATCAGTGCAAAGAGAAGTACACGAATATGTTTAGTGAACTATAAACATACACCAGCTCTGGCATATTTCAGTTGCACCTTATCCTATTTAGGTACTGAAGAACGTTTATTGTTTCTCTAAAAGAGGATAAACCGCAACTTCGGTTTTTGGGTAGAGCGTCCACCTCGCACGCAGAATGCCGTGAGTTCGATCCCCGGCCTGTTCTTGAAAAATGGTACTCAGAGCTTTCTCGTATTGCGGTCAACATTTATAAGTATGGTTGGCCCGCTGTCAGTCTAATGTGGCTAGATCGGGTATCTTCGACATGATATTTCAGTGTGACAGCGCTTAGATTACTATCTCACCGTCGCGGTATAACTGAATAAATGTTGAAAAAGACGCTAAACACATGACACCAATAAAACCATGTCGTGTCGCATTCCCCATGATTCAAGCAAAAATGGTCAAAACTAAACAGTGTCGTCACAAAATGATGCGACCAATGAAATTTGTCCCAAGTATTACAAGGTTTATAATTATAATGGTTATTTTATCACACGCTTGCATTGTTTATCTGTTTGCATGCAAATGGAAGGCATTTAACCGAATAAAGCTGTTTTGTTAGACGATTGTTTTGATTTATTCTGTCTCTATATTCATCTTTCCTGGACATTACTTGATAGATAGGCGAGCGAACAAACCCCTAGAGGGTTGCATCGTTAAAAAGGGTACTAAAATAAAGTCATCATTAATAACTGAAATGAATGCACGTCTTTTTTTACTGTGAAACGTATAAACAAAGCATCTAACCCATCAACATTAAGCAGTAATTAGCAATAAATCTGCCAAACTCAAAGTACAATATTGATTTTCTTATATTTGGCGAACGTACAGTTGCACCATACACACTGTGGTTAAACACACTTTCATGAGATTTTTTGCATTTCCTATGTGGTTTGCAAGGAATTAACTTTATATGCGTATCCCGCATTCTGCGCCACATGAGACATTATTTTATGGCAAATTATATTGGGAACTAACTTCTAAAAATGTTCAATAAATTTCGGAATTCTCGCACTCTAAATATCTCGAGAACTCGTAAAGAAAACTTAATAGCACTGAATGTGTTTGGACCTTTAGCTGCAGATAACAAGATGAATCATTGCAAAAACAAAATAAATGTCGTTCATATTGTAAACGGATAGTAAAATCGCGCCAATGACTATTACTTAGAAAAAACTAATGCAATGGTCATGGACGTTGTCACTGTGTTTATTAACCAACTCTTTTTGTGGCCAATAAATTAATTTAAAGATGGCAGATGGTGTCACCTAGTTAAAGTACTTGCGGTGTCTAGTAAATGGCATGTTTGCTTCAAGATCAAAAAGTTCCCGGTTCGATTTCCAAAGGGTTTCGTTCGATTTTTTTCAGACGCACTCTTATTCGATAAAGGTACTGTTAAGCATGCACTACTTCTGAGAGGAATTAAAATAAAACATGTCACTGCAATTCTAATCAGTGATTCAAATGCCCGTAAAATCTTCCTCAGAAACGAGGCTCCCGTAATAATCCATTCATTGATTCCTGTATATAAACATGTCCTTTGTATAGCATGTGAACCCTTTACTAGATCCTACTCGTATAAAGCTATCAGTTCATGTATGTAAACTGTTCATCCAGGCAAGATGTGTTGCATTTAAAACCATAGTAATAAGTCATGGTTGTCACCAATTCTGTTGGGTTGGTAGATGCATTTTGCATTGTAACTAGGCGTGCTGACCGTATGTCTGGTTGTTCAAAAGTAATTATTTGCGCGCGTGTGTGTTTGTGTTTGTGTGTGTGAAATAAAATTACATTTGGACGTCTCTATAGGATGCCTCTAATACCTCGAGTATTTTTGAACGTTAAAGTTTCGATAATTCAATTATATGTGTTTTGTGGAGCAATAAATGTTCCAATTGTACTAACGACGTATATCGGCATTGATTGAAATATGTACTCGATAGGCTTCGACATCTTGTTATACACTAGGGCAATACCCTTGACAAAAATTAATGCTCTGGCTGCATTTCAAAATAGTTGCCAAGCTTTCAATACCTTTTTTCAGACCTATTTTTTTTATATAACACGCATTCTATAACCCCATTTTGTACATTGACCTCGCATACTTCTGGTTGGAATGCCATACTTTAATTGGCATAGTCACTATAGCTCTGAAGAGGTAACTTCGGTATCTCTTATAATTACTTATAATTAGTTATAATTACAAGTGATTATTTCAAATGATAAGATTGAATCTGATGCCAAACCGGAGTGTATTAAAGCATCATTTAAACAATTTGCGATTGCTAGGAGAATTTTGAATTACATTTTTGTTAAAATTCCTGGCAGTGCAAACACGTGATATTTTTTTAGTGTTTATCTTTTTAAATATGTGTGAGCACTTAGTATCCGTTAGAGAGTTTGAAAGTAAATTATAATTAGAATTATTGATGTTGTACGGTTCCATTTTAGAAAGGAATTTCTACAAAGATTAGTAATTATAAAGGCAAAACATGAATTGCACCGCAAACAAAGTAAATTGTTGGGACACTTATGGATGCATGACTAAGAGTAGTGGAAAAACAGTGCTTTGAAAACTTGTTTCAAACCATGCTTAGAGTTCTTTGTAACCGTTGCCGTCTAATGCCTATCACTGCTGAGATAAATGGTTTGATTACTATTCACTCCAACACTTCCAACAACTTTATGTGAGAATTTGTACCGGTTACTTGTGGAAGGATAGTGGTTCTACTCAGATTCATTCTAAGATCTTCCCCCACAATTATAACTGGACATGTCATATTTAAATCACCCTTGTACTTTAAGATAGGGTATAAGGTAGAGATATGTGGAAGTTATTTCAATATTCGCGATTGCCATTGGATCCAATCGGATCAAATTAAGTTATTATGGGAGGCAGGAGCGCGTCGTTTTATAAAGCATTGGACCAACGATTGGTGAATCGTGGTCGGGGATTCAATCCCTCGCCACTTTCAAATTTGATGTCTGTGAGATACATATGCGTTATTCTGGTTATACACAGAGTGACTTCAAGATAAATGTATGAACCATTTTTTCAATCTTGAACGGATAGAGAATAGCCTTTGAACTGTTGACCCAATAAACTCTGTTAGGCAAAATAAGTGGTCCAAAAGTTCATTTTTAAGGAATAAGCGGCAGATAGTATATTTATTTATTATATTTAACCACTTATGTTTAGTATTCAACCAATCAGATTGAAGTATCCTAATACTAGTATAATATTTATGTTAATGTCACTAATTCTTCCAACAAATCGTCTTGGTAATTTTGTGCCTTTTCTTAGGCCTATTTTAGCGATATTCACCTAAGTACTAAATTATTAGCAGTAATTATAACAATGTATTCGGGTGCTGGATTTCTTTCATTTTCTTCAACGATTAGTGTATCGCTGACGAATTGTTTGTGCTCACAGTGTTAGTTTCTATTCAATTATGAACCGGGATATCCAAACGTACTTGATATATACTTATTAATAATTTGGAAGTCTAATAAGAAACACGGCTTGTCAGAAAGAAACGTTGTAATTAAGTTTACTTTCGCTTTTTATTTTTGAAAACTCGCAATATGTATTTCATTTGGCCACTGTATGTGTTCTTAATTGACCACTGAAAAAGTGTATTTCGAAAAATGCACATTTATTGCATGTTAAATGATTATTTTGATTTTATTTTTAAAAAATAAACATAATGGGTTAAATCTGAAATGAAAATAATGTAACTTAGTGTTAAGTTGTTTGATCATTATGAATAACAGTCACGGTGTTATGTTGGCATGGTAATCATTTCATGAAATGGCAAAAGATGAGAAGTTTTAACTCATTTATTTTACTTTAATTGCGAAACAGGTTTTTGCAAATCACGTTCGAAGTTTTCCTGGGTAGTATTAAGCACATGTACGACCCTGGGTCCGATGCTTTAAAAATGGACAACTTGCCCTTACAAAGATTGTTACTCGCAGTAATATTGAAGTTGTCGTCCATTGCGTTAAATTAAAAATAAATAGCATTGCCCCTGAATTATCTGATCAAATTTTGTTCAGCCTGCACACATAATTAACGGTTCTGTGATCAGCTTAGCAGTTTACCAGTGCAAGAACTGTCTTATACCTGCATTTCACCTTCCTTGCCGTCAACACCACCTTCAACATTGTCATGTAGGTCGTGAGCCATTTTCTGAGCAGGGTCCAGTTGTTCAAAGCCCTGGGTTAAGTGAAAATTTCAAACCGTGATAATTTGAGATTTGCATGATTTAAAGTTATCATTTTGTTTCTAAAAATGCATTTATATTGCAATAACATCATTTAGTGTAGAAGTTACAAAGTTTCACCTAACAGGTGTTTAAGCTAACAGAGCTTTGAACAACTGGGTCCAGAGGTCAAAGGATTGGGTGGTCGTTGGTTCTATCCTCCACCACGGCTGTGTATAGGTAGTGCCGCTTAGCAAGACAATTTATCCGCATGTTCTACTGGATGGTAAAAGTTGTATCACAACTGATGTAAAATAAACAAGATTAAAAACAAAACGCCGCCTCCGATGAGAAAGAAGCACCTACAAAACATGTTAAATATTTCTAAATGAAGTGTCAGAAAGTAATATTTGGAGATAGGGTTTCCCTTGTGATAACACGTTTAAAGGTGCAGAGACTTATATAAACTATGGATAGGAAGATCGACATTAACATTGCCTTCTGCCCCTTTAATAAACCCAAGTTTGGCACGCAAAATAAGTAAATGCCAGACATAATTAGTTCCATTGTCACATTCCTGAACTAGAGACTAATATGTCGATATGATGATATGATCGTATTAAAATGACATGCAAGTGTGCTTTAGTAACAAAAATATTGTTCCATTACAGTAATAGTCCCGTATGAATTCAATAATGTCCCTAATAGATCACTCAGTACGCAGTCGGGTTAGTGTTAGTGAATATCCAAATGTCCGAATGCGGATGGAAAATCTTTATCCTTATGGAATGAGTTTTTCCTCTCATAGAACGCTCTAAATACATTTGACCACCACAAGTTACACGAGCAATGGTATATGATTTTTATGATTGTTTGTGATTCGGATCCACTCCATCCAATTCCACAAACCTGCACCATTCACTTCTTATCCGACAGTCGTTACAATGACTAGTTAATGAGCTACTGTCGGATAATTGCAGAGAAGTATGCAGGTATCATTGCTTTCCCTTTGGTGGTTTTTGCCGGCAATATTTCATACTCAATATACAGCATAACGTTAGACACGCACTGCCAAAATGAACAATGGCGGTTGTAAGAAATTCAACTGCTTATTTTCGCATGTCAATGTCAGTTTTATGCAGCATCTCATTCAAACATTCATTATTCAACAAGTATAAAACTTTGAAAAATATACAAAGGGAAGTAACTAGTTTACAATATTTCATTCGACATAAAACGTTAGTATTGCCGCTTTAATTGCAATATATGTTTAGTAGGAATTCTTTGAATAATTTGTATTTAATAAATTCTGCAATAAATCCAATGAAACTATTTAATTAACAAACTATATTTTCTTTTTTTTATAAAATTAAAACAAATCAGAAACATTTAATATAGGTATGGTCTAAACAGAATTCTAGTATACACATGATAAAATATATCTAATATAGTTATGGTCTAACAGAATTCTAATATACACATGATAAGATACATTTAATATAGGTATGGTCTAACAGAATTCTAGTATACACATGATAAGATACATTTAATATAGGTATGGTCTAAACAGAATTCTAGTATACACATGATAAGATACATTTAATATAGGTATGGTCTAACAGAATTCTAGTATACACATGATAAAATATATCTAATATAGTTATGGTCTAACAGAATTCTAATATACACATGATAAGATACATTTAATATAGGTATGGTCTAACAGAATTCTAGTATACACATGATAAGATACATTTAATATAGGTATGGTCTAAACAGAATTCTAGTATACACATGATAAGATACATTTAATATAGGTATGGTCTAACAGAATTCTAGTATACACATGATAAGATACATTTAATATAGGTATGGTCTAACAGAATTCTAGTATACACATGATAAGATATATTTAATATAGGTATGGTCTAACAGAATTCTAGTATAGACATTATAAGATACATTTAATATAGGTATGGTCTAAACAACACTCTAGTATACACATGATAACGTACATTTAATATAGGTATGGTCTTAACATTCTAATATACACATGATAAGATACACTTGATATAGGTATCGTCTAAACAACATTATAGTATACACAAAATAAGAATATTGTTTCTCAACAGGGCACTCTACAATAGTACTCCACAATAAGTTATGGATCATGCCCTATATAAAAAACAGAAAAATGATAAATTTCAAAATGTGTTTAAAGTAGTTTTCTTGATTTGGAGTAATAAATAGATGAAATTAATATGTAAAATTTGAAAAGAATCTGATATCATCAGTGAGATTAAGATGAATTTGAAACAGCACACATGATTTATCCACGCCAAAATGTATATGTTTTGTTTTAGAGATTTTTGAAAATCGGAGGATGGTCTAGTTTAACTTGTGAAAACAGTTTTTACAATCAAGCTTGGTGTTGAAAGTTATTTATTTTATTGATTAAAAGAAAATACAAAGATTTAAAAAGTATAAATCTTTAGGCAAAAACTAATGTTTTTTAAATTTGAATTTATTTACAATGATAAAAACTTTTATTTTTAGGGATAATAGTGTTTTTTAATATAGTTCATATACTTTTTATAGCATTCGTTTTGCATAAAGTATCACGCAACTCCAAACTTGTTTTTTACAATATGCATATCTCACTTTATTGTATCATCAACAGGAACTAATTATCGGTTGGCTCTTATTTTATAGAGTACATTTCTTTTTCAAGTAATTTCTGTAAATTACAAACATGTTTCTGTACGCTATGCAAAATTAAACACAAATGTCCAGGTATATGTACAAACCTTAATATCCAATTCTGTTTGGATGGGGCATAACTATTTAAAATAACAGTGGAGGAAGGCGGTATATTTCGCATATACATGATTATATATTCATAGAACTCGGAAGTAATGTATAAACCTACAATTATGTACAGTATGATTTAATAAGAAACTTTCTTTCTATGTAATCATCTACATTGTCTATTTGAAATAGAGTTGTTTTTATCAGATTCAATATGATTATTATAAAATAAATTCATTTTTCAGGTGCTTTCAGGAAACTATGGGATTCGAAACACAATAGCGGCCGATATCATTAAGAAAAAGAACATCTATAAGAACCACTGGAAGAACAACTCGACCCCTAAAAAATCACAGATTCGAAAATGAAACCAAATATGAACAACTGAATAATCTCATATTGTATTGGTTTAGTACAGTTCATACACAGAACATGTCTCTCTCGGGCTTGTAATTCAGGAAAAAGCTCTCGCCCTTACTGAAAAATTAGGTATCTCTGAATTTAAGGCATCGAATGACTGGCTTGAGAAATTGAAATACCGCCATTCAGAGAAAGAATTTAGAGTGTGGGTGATGGTGCTAGGCAGGATGATGTTGATGGCTTTAAATATCAAATTAGTTGGAGATTATTCCTTAGATAACGTTTTAAACAGCAATGAAACTGGTCATTTCATCAAAGCTCTCCCACAAGATAACAAGCAACACTTGACTCTTACTTTAAATTGTAAAAATGATTTAAGTAGTGAAAGAGATAACATAAATAATATGGACATGATGTGTTCGCCGTTTTAAATGTATATGCATAATGATATGTGATATATGTTCACGTTGTGTTCATGCATAGTTTAAAGTTGTTTGAATTAAATACTTTTATTATTTCATTTCCTCTCCCTCATAATTGTCTTCATACTTACACATGTACTGGCTATTGTTTGAATACATAACATAAGTTAAGAAAACGAAAAAAAAAAATGAAGACATGTTAAACCGTTATTAACCGGACTTTTTGTTAAGTTTTAACATTGTCCGGCTTAGAGAGATTTTACTATATTAATTGCAAAACGTGTAACATACATTTTATATTCATCAATGTTAACTGGTTTGATAGCAAAATATCTAAAGCTATGTCAATTGATATTTCAAATATCTGGAAGGCATGTTTTGCATATTCGTGTTCTTATATGATAAAACATGTAAGATACATTTAATTGTGTGTTGATAGACAAATATACAAAGCAATGTCTAATTTTATTTTTCTAATAATTTATATTAATATTTTCAAAACTAGCAGGACGTAACATATAAACAGTTGACTAGTTTCCCCGAGCATGAAGTATCAGATAGAAATACAAAAGTATTAGTATGTTTATATCTAGTAGATCATGCACAGGATTGTGTCCGCTTGACGCTT
Source organism: Panopea generosa (assembly GCA_029582155.1). Lineage (NCBI taxonomy): Eukaryota > Metazoa > Mollusca > Bivalvia > Adapedonta > Hiatellidae > Panopea > Panopea generosa. The sequence goes on from CM055900.1 coordinate 5,007,175, forward strand.
GACAAAAGTCGTCAATATATAAATTTAATGTGGACAAAGTATGTCATGCGTACGAAAGTCTGCATCATTCTAAAATGCATGCAGAAAAAGGCGTCTTGCAGACAAAAGTCGGTGTATTTCTATTTTTTCTGCAATAAACAAAGAGTTGCGGACATAAAGTGTCAAACGGACAAAAAACCTGTCACACAACATAGTAAAATTCATTCTCCACATTGTCGTGTCTCCTATCTGAGGACGCTGAACAAAAAAGCTACAATTACAAAATTTTCCGGTTAACATTACTAATTTTATCTATTTGTGACATGGTTTATGTCTGTTTTGGATCATTTAATTTGTCAAAGTGGATTAAATGTACTTATCGGAGCTTTTGTTGCAGAAAATTTAAAGTTGGAATGTCACAAGAGTTTCAAGGTATTTATAGCTTTAAACATTTATTTTCATTGCGATAACATTGGGATTTGTTAATTATCAAAAAAATCTCTTGTGACCAAATTATCACATATAGCTTGTAAGTAGATTTTTCTGATTTATCTTTATTTCATTTCTGTTTTTTTAAATAATGTTTTAAACACATTTAAACTTATATATGGTTTATACAATTTTACCGGTGGAAGAAGACCTTAAAATGAATCTGAGTAAAATCATCATCATTCCGCAAGTAAATGTTGTCACATAAGGTTTTTTGACCGATCGAAACTTGAACCAACGCGACTTCAGCGGTGAGAGATACGAAGTCGGCTTTTCAGACCTTACGGTCACGGGAGTGTTCATAATTCAATGGACATATTTAATTTCTATTTACAGAAAGGGAAATTTATTATTTATGGAGAGATAACCAAATATTGATGAACACGTTTGGACATGCAAATAGCCATCGTCTTTCTGCATAATATTTGTTTAAAATGCCTGGTTTCATCGAACTGTTTTGATATGATAATGACTATATCTTAGGGAGATTTTATAAATATCAACTTCCTGTTACTGTGCTATAAATAATTGTCAACTTGAGAAAATGATGTTGACCAAGGCAACACGAGAGAGTCGAAATAAATATTTGGCATGTTCATAATTGCATGCGTTCTACCGACCGGTTACCATAAACCGCACATTGCACTTAAGATCTGTCATTGTAAATTGGCACTCGCAATCTATGAGGATGTTTTTACGAAAAGACGTTAAAACAAACTCGTTAAATTTAAAAAATGTCCACTTAATTTGAATAGAGGATTATTCCGGCTAATGGATAAAGGGCATCCTATTTTACAGATGTGTATATCTCCATATCAGATGAATAATGTATTACTGTCTTTACCGAAATGACAAGAAAGAAATCCAAGAAATCAACATATTTTGTATAACAGATTGTATTCGTAGTCGCAACTATTTTTTTTAAATGTGATATATATAGTTACCGATGGTTATACTTGGAAATCGGTATATGCTGATCATAGTGTTATAAGTTCAACTATGAAAATATTGATTTGATGTGTTAATAGTAAAATTACTCTCAATATTGCGTTGTTGCTGGATAACAAGGCATATAAAATGCACAAATGGATAAAAGTATAAATGTTTAATGAGGTCAGGTCACCAAGGTCATTGATGTGTCCGCAAGTAACTTTTTGTTCGCTGCAATCTGTAATAACTGCATTTTTCCCAAATTAGTATAATACGAGTACCATACCATACCAATCACATACAACAAAATAGACCATGGAGTAACATAGCTAACTTGTAGCCATGGATATGATACAATATGTTGAACCTGTGAACCAATCCGCCAAAATCCACTTTGTACTGTAACACTAGGATACAATTCATTAGTCAGATGACCTCAAACGAGGTTTTACTGTCGTCATTTAATTGCTACCCTTGTCAGGTGGCCTATTAAACGCACATACGGTACATACGCCTGGACCATAAGTGTATCTAAGTAAACTATTTCATTATCGAAATTATTTTTTTGAACTAAAAATTCATGGTTAAACCCATTTGTTACTAAGATTAAGCGCATTGGTGGTACTAATGTATGCATTTTTGATGGCTTCGCCCATTCACATAATTTTTTAATGGACATTTCATTTGTTTCTTGAATGTAAGCGACATTTTCTTAAAATGTTAAAATTGTTTCTGCAAATTCTGTATCTACACACTGCTTTTGAAATAGGTAATGATAAATTGCTCTTCTGTCGCAGGTCACGCGCACGATATATCATTTTCCTTTGATAACGATGTTGTGAAATCTGACTTGAAATGGAAATGACATTAATCAATATCTAATTTGTTACACAAGGCGTAGTAATATGATTACATTGACTGACCGTGGGCTTTATCAAATATCATAGAAAACTAATGCTTATTTAATCAATGTGTAATAATGGATAAAATCAAATAACATACATTGCGGACATAAAACCTTTTTCGGACAAAATGACAAACGTGTGTCAAAAACTGCTAAACAATAAACAGATAACCTGTCAGTTCTGACTGACGACGCTGAAGTTACACTTTAATATTTGTCTTTGTACACTCAACAACAACGTTTTTTCCCTCCTATTAATCTTGCCCTCTTAAAAGATGCGATAAAATTAGCCATATTTAGAAATTGAAATCTTTTGGACGAGGTTCAGTATTGAAAAAACAAATGGCATAGATACGACAGACTGATACATAATAATATGTAACAAAATATAATGACATATGCACACTAATAGGAATGCTTTTTTGCCATCAAAACCAATTAGTCCAGGTTTTATAACTTGACAGAAGTGCATATTCTCATAGTGGGTGTCCCAAAACGCCTGACAGTAATAGCTTGTGTGGACAAGTGAATCCTTTTATCGTCATTGTGTGTGGCACGGGGATACGTGATTGGGCTCAAACCACGTGCTCGCTTCTAAACCATGTGATTTCGGGTACGAATGAGGTCACCGTTCAGGAGTAGAAATTCTCCAAATGGGTACTCTGTCCAGTGTAGTAAAGCAAATCTGTAAATTTACATCTTTGTACCTACTAAACAAAGACATGGTACAGACGTCTATTGCATACTTGAGGCTCCCGGTATAGGACTCGTATAAAGATGATATGTAAACGATTAGTGATTTTTGATTAGCTACTTTCTTCAATGTTCAAATGTAAGGAGATGTTGACACCGGAAGTTAAAATGACGTTTTGAAGCGTCACTTGTGCGCTTAAATAAAACATGTAAATATTTCAGACTGAATGTCTGAATGTTCTAATAAATAAGCGCAATTCAATATTGTTGTTAATGTAGCTGTATCAAATCTGTTGAAAAGGCAGCTTTTAAATTATGTTAAATAGTTAACGCAATACATGTTGAAAGAAACTTTTATGTACAATGTTTTCCTAACAGTTGATAGTGAAAAAGCCATTAATAACAAATTCAATTATATAAGTCCAACGTGAATGACTGCACATGAAGTAAATAAAGCCATTACCCTATTCACTAAACCTATGGGGAAACCCGAACACTTGAGTTTAAACAAACATCTAATCCCTTCTTTCAGCCCATTTAAAAGTAGTTGGTTACCACGGTCCGATACTCCGTCGAAGAAAAATCCCTTCTCTGCTTCTACAATTTCCGGATACCAGATATATCCTCCACTTAATCTGAGTACTTCATTGGCAAGTTTACTGTTTACCCTGACCCTAACTTTTTCCAAAGCTTTATGGTCCGTCTCATACCGCCACACTAGCCGAGGCAAAATTTGCGACCAGACGATCAGTACACCACGTATTAAGTCATTAATGACCTGGAATGATTTGATTATACTGATTCTTAAATCAGCAGCAGGAATCGGTCATTACCACCTTCGTGTATGTAACAAAGTCATCATCATTTTTAACATAAAATGAATACACATAACCCTTAGGCTTTCGCAGTACTGTTTATGCATGTACAGGTAATAACATGTAATTACATAAATCATAGTGAACACTTTTTATGTGTAGATTGCACAGTATAACTGGTCAGTTGTATTGATTTTTTGACAGAGGAAGATGTGTTGTGTTGCATAAAGGTCTGTGACCTTACATATGTATAGGATAATGGCTTGTTTAAGTGAAGTTGAAAGCAAGGGGAGGCGAGAATGATAATATGAAGTTGATGTTCAAGATTCTAGTGAAGATGGGTGAGTGATACATTGTAAATATTTGGTATTGCTGGAATTATGTTTTTGTCTTATATTGGGTAACGCATAAATTCAAATGTATTTCGCGATGTTATACTATATTGATATGTAAATACGATTTACGCGATAAAATTATTATTAATTTCATCAATATCATTTCTATTTATTAAAATTTGGTCATGGGGTTAAATTGTACTACCTTGGTGGAATGTTGATTAATGAACCATAAAATTATAAAGTACGAAAATGATGCCAAATACAAGAATCTACAGTACATATTGATTTTATGGTGGACAAGAATTTCTAAAACGTCAGTTTGTTAAAGAATGGAACTATAAGATATGAAAAACAGTTGAAATATATATTACTGGATATACGAAGTATAAAGATTCCATGGTGACGTTAAATTCCGCAACTAGATATGCTACAATATAGTATTTATTCTTTAAAAATGTAAAGTGTATAATAGATATAAAACATTTATACGGGAGTGCAGAAGTGACGTAAAGACTAATATTTCACGAAATATATTACTAGTATTTGTGTTATGACAGTTTAGGCTGTTTGAGAGGAAAATAGAAGAATACTGTATTCATATATTGTCATGCATTACATTTTTCTTAAATCCATATTTTCTCTTCTTTATCTTTCTCAAACTTTTCTATCTAACTATTTCTCTGATTAATTTTTAGCTCGACTATTCGAAGAATAAAGAGAGCTATTCTAATCACACAGGCGTCGGCGTCACACCTTGGTTAAAGTTTTGCATGCAAGTCCCTTTTCAATAACAAAAACTGTAACAAATATTCGATTAGTCGAGCGCGCTGTCCCTCCGCCAGTTCTTGTTTTGAATTAAATTTCATAAATCTATACTGGTGTAAGTTGTTTATGATAACAATATCTTTACTAAACAAAATGACAACATAAACATTGTCGCAGTGTAGTACCAATATGTTTGGAGGAGCATCCACTGTCAGCAGCATTGTTCTCTCTACATGCTGCCATCTCATGCCGCCTTTTCCCTGCCGCCATAAATTGACAGATCCACTCACAAAATCGAGAATGACACCAGCAGATGTAGATTGCCTTGCGATGGTGAATACTCTTTTAACCAACGGGGAACCATAATCCATACACAAGATCTGACATCTGCAATACTTAACTGGCATATCAGATTATTCATATAACTGAAAATGCAACTGTTCAGTTAGGATCTTTATAAAAGTATTAAAAACTTTCGACTCCCATCTACCTATTTCTGTTATTTTGTTGTCGGCCAAACCTCTAGCTGAAGCAATAGTGGCTACCCCAATGCGGAAGGAATGCGACTTATATTTACTCGGATCAATTCCTAATGCTGTGATAGACTTATTTAGAATTGAACAAAACTGATATTTAGTGACTAGCCCGCCACCAAAATGAATTAGCAATTACCCAGGTTTATTAGGCCGGAGTTTTAAATACGTTTTCAGACAGCTGACTAGACATAAAGCAGAATTTAATGCTTGCAAGGAAATATTAGTACCCCTTGCCTAATTGATTTGTCTTCGAATGCGGAATACGCAACTCAACGACCGAATTCTCAATAGTAAATTTGTCATCATATACAGATAGAGCGTAACTAGAAACAATTTAAGTATCTGCAACAAGCTCCCCAACTCTTAACAATCCAAAATATGCCATCGCAAACGCTGCTGAGAACAATGTGGACTCATATGCAGAACTGCAAATTATTGGGTATACTTAAAAAATATTTTTTAAAAAGTCGGGGGTTATTGGTAATCTGAAGTCATTCCTCTTATCAAGGCGCTCCATACCGAAACCATTTTTTTAATAATGAAATTCTGAATAACATCATAAACATGATTTCATTTTGTATCTGAAACCCACACCTGCCAGATATGATCTCACTGTTGCTGAGGAATTTACTTTTAATAACAGTTGGGCGTTAAAGTCAGATATTTTGGATGACATATTAACTACATTTTATAACCAACTCTAAATAATTGAAAGGCTTTTTCTCCTGTATTATAAGACTCTCTAGTATTGACCACTTACGATGATTCTAACAGCACTAAAGATCGTGTCCTCCGAGTGTCGCTCCGCCCTGGGTGCCAGTGTGCCAGTTGCTGAAAATGAACCCATTGCCTTTGTGAAAGTGCATCTGCTATGCTATTAAGTTTACCTTCAATATGAAAGCTTTTACACTGTACATTACAAAGCATTATTTGCAAAACGAATGGTCGTAAAAATGTATTACTCTCTTTGATTTGGACTTTTATTCAGGATAGAAACAAGAGCAAGGTTATCGGTATTCAGAATAATCTTTTTGCCCCGAAATAAATGTCCCCAAGATTGAAAAGCCAAAACAATAATTGGCACCAATTCTAAGGTTATGTTCCTTATTATCTTTGTTGACTGTCTGGCATCAGGTCATGCGAAAAAAATCCATAAGGGCTCAAAATATGCGGCGCATCCAAGACCAGCATTACAGATGCATCTGTAAAGAGCTGTAACTCCGAATTACTTATCCGTTCATGCTCTGGAAAGTAACATATACCATTAAAACAATCTAGAAACATTAATCAAATTTTAATGTCCTCTTAAATGGGATATATAACCCATATGAAATAATGGGATTTAGCAATTCCAGACATAGCGTTGTTGAGCCGTATATGTCAGAGATCGAATATGTTACACGTGTGTGATATATTCGACCGTAAAACTGACATCTGTCTTATGTGACATATTTGTCTGCTCAATTTGACAGTCAAAAACATAAACGAATATGTCACATACGTTGTGATATATAATAATGGAAATACAAATTATAACATCATCAGAAACATCATCATCGCAATCAACGTACTTCTGCTCATCATCACCATCATCAAAAACAATTATTTCAATCATCAAGGCGACCATCATCATCATGAGGAGCAGCAGCATGACAACCATCATCATCACTATCATCATCATCATCGCAATCAACGTACTTCTGCTGATCATCACCATCATCAACAACATAATTATTTCAATTATCAAGGCGACCATCATCATCATGAGGAGCAGCAGCATGACAACCAACATCATCACCATCATCATCATCATCGCAATCAACGTACTTCTGCTCATCATCACCATCATCAACAACATAATTATTTCAATTATCAAGGCGACCATCATCATCATGAGGAGCAGCAGCATGACGACCATCATTATCATAATCAGGATCATCATTTTTAATATCACCGTCATCACCATCGTCATCATCATCATCATCATCATCATCATCATGACCACCACTACCATTATCATCATCATCATCATTATTTGATAAAATGACGACCATCATTATTGTCATCATCATCATCATCATCATCACAACCATTATGACTATCATCATCACGATCATAATTATTATAATCAGCATCATCGTTGTCGTCATCATCATCATTACGACCAGCCTCATTATCATCATCTTTATCATTATTATCATCACAACCAGCATCACGATCATTATCATCAACAACATCATCATCATCATCCCAACAAAGCGCTTGTGCCTGTGAACAAGATACCATATCGCATTGTACCACCTTGATTAATACAGGAAGCCATCGAGAGAGAAGTGTATAACTCTACAATCCATGAAAAACTATATATATTTAGCATAAAGTATTAAAAAACGCGTACCACAAACTGATGATATGATTTCTTAAATAACTGTTTTATTTTACATAATTAATTTATGTATACAATGTATTAATATTTCATTTATTTATTTATTTTTTGTTAATATTTTTTTTACCCAAGGGAGACAACTTCTACTCAAATCTGATAATATACTACCAGCGGTTACCTCACTTGATAGCAAGCCAATTCTTTTCCAGCGTGTCAATATTCATTGGCCTATATACGCCCCAACATTTTAAATAAATGAAATGGTAAAAGTTATACATACAGTACTTATAATTATAAGTAATTCCAGAACACAATATTGTAACGGATACTGTAGTACCATACAAACTGTCTCGTAAAATTACGGTTACTCTAAACTGACCACGACGACGCTAAAAACCTTACCTAAACAAATTTAATCAAAATGATGAACAGATTGTGAACTAATAAAATGTATGTACGAATGCAATATCGACTTAACAAGCTGCATTACTTTATATATATATATATATATATATATATATATATTAGTCCTTCTGTGTGGGTGGGGAATGGTTGTTTCGGTCTGTATGAAACCAATCTAATAAATTACAGTGTTGATATTCATTTATTATAATATATTAGCAATCAAATTATCATAATGCTGAATATTTAGCGACATATATATATATATATATATATATATATAAAGTTATAATTTTTCTTCATATTTCAAGAGCCATAAAAGACATGTCGAATGGATACCGTTTTTTTTTTTTTTGTTGTTGAAAAGAGACAGCAAGACTGAGTCACCGTTAGAATCACACTGTTATAATAAACACCACCAGTCAGCCCCATTCAATAACCCGATTTAGTATTTTATACGACAAATGCTATTATTGATAAAGTATTAACACCTAAGTGTTAATATATATATATGCCCTATATGTTTAATTCTCTGTAGATGTGTTATATAAACTTTAGAAAGCAACACTCGGATAAACAGTAATAAAACATTGAGGTTTTTTTTATTGATTGTTTTGATATTTATTTTATTTGAGAATATAACATCTTTCTACCTCTCTTGGAAATGTTCATCAAAATCTGTATTGCGATTATAACATTTGTATTGATTTGAAAATTACAACCTCTGTTACATTAATTCACAAAAATCTCATGTAATGCCTCTTCGTGTATTGATGCACGCACGACAGCGACTTCTCATTGAATAGATAATATTTGAAATCCGGGCTTGTGGTATGATGTTCCATTCTTTAACAAGTGTTTGGCAGAGTATTTGAACGTTGATTACAATAATTTTATTGCGAAATTGAAAGATAAAAACATAGAAACAAAATCTAAATATAAATATAAAAATATAGTTAAACCAATTATAAACGAAATTATAGAAACAATAAAAATGATGCTTTTTTGTGGTTTTAGGTAACGGGGTTGTATGTTTCAAATCAATTAAAAGAAGTAATAATCGCAATAGATTTTGATTTAATTTTTCAGGAACGGTACATAGATATTATATTATCAAATGGAGATTTTAAAAACAAAATGATAAAGAACTCAATGTGTTATTCTGTTTATCTTAATGTTATGTTTATAAGTCTTTCGGCGTATTTGAGCTATAAATTAGAGTAAACCGTTTTACGATTAATAATAACTTCGGTCAGCTATCGGTACAGCCTAGTATATAAAAGCAATATGCTCTAGCTGTTTAACTGTTCGTGTTATCATGATCTGCTCTAGCCTTATGTTAATATCATAATTTACATATAGCTTTTGATATAGCCCATTAGTACTCGCTACACTATTATCGACCTTGGCCTTCACACCTTTTCTCCCTTCCTTTTGCATGTTTTGATGTGTTTCAATTACTCTTAGTCCAGACCATTATTTGCGGACTAGCCAGCATTTCATAGTGTTGACCCTGAACAGCTGTACTGATTTAAGATTTCTGGCCAATTCTGGCAACTTTAACTTCATGAGGAACATTCATAAAATTCCATAAAAAAGACGATTTTTTTTTCATTTTTGGTAGAATAATATTATGAAATGCCCCTTTATAGATAAATGTGGTTGATAAAAAAAAAATTATAAACGTCTGACAACCATTTTTTTTTCATTCTCCAATAACAGAATGGATTCCATTTACACAAGTAATATTTAATGTGATAATTATAATATTATAAACTGTGAAATCATTAGTTTTCGCGATGTACTACTTTTCGTTGATTTCGCGGGGATCCCCAACAATGAAATTAAATCACAACGATTTACCTGTATCTAAAACGTTGACAAACATTTTAGCCTGATCTATATGTTACCTGATAGTTTCTATTTAGTGTGCGCATTTGGCTAGTAGATGAATTTAAAGTTGAATAATTTAAATTTGATTTTTTTTAAGTAATTGTACTGATTAAGTTAAAATATGGTAACTGTATTAATATAACATCCGTTTCATTACATCAAATATGCGTGTCAGTTTCAGAGGTCGTGTGTTTACTCGCATGTATTTTATTCTCATCACTGTGGAAGGCACTGAAAATAGACCGTTTTCTAAATATGTCAATCACAATAGTTGACGACCCATTTAACGTCAGCGTGATGTATTTTTCAAGGATTGTTTTAAGTAGCTATTTCAAAAAGAGAAAGTATGCGTGTGAATAAATACGATACAAACCACACTAGTATTAATTAAAAAGTAGCCTATTAGGCTATTATGTATCTTTTTGTCGATGAGGAAAAAAAAAATTTCTAACGAGTGAATATGCGGTGGTCCCGAGAAAAATATCATATATGACAACCGTATATATATTTGTTATAAAAGAAAATACCTACCATTCATTAGCTGTTTTATTTTCTTACTACTAGTGCATCTAATGACGATCAGCGATCTATGCACGATTATTTCGAACATCGAGCTAACCAGTATAAAAACTGCTACATGTACATGTTGTAAATAAAATGATTAAATGAGATGGCTTTATAAAGTGTGTTTACATGTGTTGACATTGGAATCGTCGTTTAAAAGTGGTCATTCCCCTCGACGTACAACGAATATTTTTTGATATCGAAAGCAAGCAAGTAGAAAATAGATACGAAGAAAGAATAATATGTTAAATTATGATTGAAAACGTTCTAGATTCTTCATGTGAAACTTTGATAAAAAAAACGATTTTTTTTCATTTTGGATAGAAAATTACTATGAAATGCCCTTTTGTGGTTATATGTGGTTTATGTGACAACGTAAATTTTTATATTTATTGTTTTTGTTTTTACTCTCATATTCATAACACTATATTTAACAACCACAATTTGCAACAGGTTTAACACAAGTATTTTTTTATAATAATAATAATAATAATAATAATAATAATAATAATATTATTAATAATAATAATAATAGTCTTTCTTTATAGAGGGTTACATATTTAGTTACAAACTAATCTTCCATGATGCCCTCTATTATTTACAATTCATATATTAAATATACAAACAATTTAATATATAAATATCAAATGTAAAAACTGTCATACCACTAGTCACAAACACATAAATCAGTAGAAAGAGATATAATGAAAGCAATATCTACTCAAACTTACACACATGCATGTACACACTCACACGCATATGCCAGCACTCTCAAACACACAAACATAAACACATACATGCATACACTATGCTTTCATGCAAATTTGTAAGTTGATCAAAATAAAACAAATTATTTAAGTATTTATATGTTAACTAATTCGATTTCATCCATTTTATATGATAATTATAATATTATACAGATAGCACTGTTTGCACAAAGTATGTTGTTTTGTTATTATTCTTTAAAGTGACAATCAGTGATAAACAGTAAGAAAAAAAAATTCAATGTTTATTATAAGACTATATAAAATTTATTTGAAAACACTTATAAATATAAAATGTTACCATGCCAGCATTACTGTTCTTCGATTATGTTATGAAAAATCAGTTGCTATGTACATATATGTATGTATTAAATGAGAAATAAAATATTAGAAAAAAATGCGGTGAGCAAAACAAATTGAATTTCTACTCTCAGTTTACAGATCTGTTTTCCTACAGATAATGACATGTTTAAGGCCTGGACTTTAAATGATAACATCATTCATCATATCTGATTGATGACAAAGCGAATACTAGAACTGAATTGAAGAAATTATATTATCATATAACAAGTATATGCCTTTAAAACATTTGTTTCTGTCTTTGGTTGTGTTGTCTTATAGTTTATGTATGTATTATTTCATAAGAAGAACAACCGTAACGTTATATAGATATTTGCATTTATTTGTATCATACTTGGATGACCTTGACCTCGGACGGGTCATTCATCCTTATTCCGATTGTCCCATCACCAAAGTTGTGAATACAGGGATTTTTAAGGCAGATAAAGTTCCCTGGTTTAACAGCTTCATAAGTGAAGTGCGGTCTGGGGTCGTCATTGACGTGATCCAGATAGAACTCTACCCTGGTTACAGCGCCATCCTTATCCTGAAAAACGGATAGAAGATCTTAGCAATACATGAATGCTGATTTATCAAACACTATGGCGACAGTTGATATTCAAGCATGATTGTAAAGCAATCTCAAAGCAGGTTTTGCCGTCCACGTGTCTATTTCCTTACTAGAACCAGTATTGATCCTGTTTTGAGAACCATTTACTCGAGTGAGGTAAAGCAATGATTTATAATATTTAATTTATTCAACTGGATGACAATAAACGCTTTTGATATTGACAAAAATAAATTATAGGCATTGAAATATTTTTGGTACGAATACAATAGATTTCTATCAAAAAAAATAAAGATACGCTGTACAAAGACATGTGTCGACATATTTTACAAAGAATCACCTTTAAACCCTGCAATCTGTAAATGCTGTGTCTTTTTCGTGCTTTTGAGAATGGGCGTTTATCAGGAAAATAACATACATAGACATGTGTCGCCGAATTTTACAAAGAGAGACGTTAATCCCACTTCTCCTTCTTCACCTGCTTCATTCTTAATTACTTTCATACATTGCATACAAAAAGTGAATTTTTTCGTTGTAGGGGTGTACATGTATATTACATGAGATGCAATTAATTAATTTACTATTCTTGATATGATGAAAGATATTTAACATAGTATATGAAACACCACTGAGTATAAACTGAGTCATTGTTTACTGAATAGTTTGTGCAATCCCGTATAGGTCACACGCTTATATAAAGTTTATATTTTTTTCAGAAGATTTGGCATGAAGACAAAAAACGCTTTTAAAACAAAAAATCTTTACAAGCACCACATGGTCTAGATGTAAAGAAACAAATTTTAACGTAACGAAACTTATTCTTTACTTCTAACGAAAACATATTTTAATAGTGTCAATTTAACAGAACACTTATAATACATATTTACCTGTATATACACGCCATGTCTCATCACGTGACCATGGTATTTGAATATGAAAACCACTAGAATGTTGGCGAATTTTTGAGAGAGCATGTTCCTGATATGCTCGTGTGGAATATCTTCAAAGTCGTCGGTAATGACAGCGTCAGGATATATCTTACTGGCGACGACCTTGGCACTATCTAGAGATCCAGGCGGTCGTATTGCTGTAGCATTGGCTTTTTCTGATTCAAACATACAGAACAATTTTCATAATGTTTTTTTTTTAATATAAACAACGCCCTTGGGTATTAAATTAGATTTTTTATTATGTGTCTTAAATAACGGTATCAAAGAAAAACAATGCCCATTCGCACTGCTGTTTTGACCTTTGTGTGTTGGTAAACCATAGGTTGCTAAATACTTAGTCATAAAAACAGTATTTCAATAATTTCAACACATCGTATACGCAATTTGCTTTATAACCCTAGCAGCCATTTAGTTATTTAAAGCAGTTTTAGTAACCACATGTAGAAACACTGTCATAATAGGCCATCCGTATATAAGAATAGGTAAAAACCAACTGTTCTCCTGAGAATCAGCTTTTGACCAATTATCTTTCCCACAGTGAATAATAGCGCCTACTAAACTCCATAACACGTACATAAAAGACAGGCTAGATTTTTCTTTGATTCCTAGCGTGTTTCCTGTTAATATCACGATTAAACAACCAGTTAAAATGTTCACCTAAATGTTGAATCAGAATTATCTCTTCGCTCTTCTTCGCATCAAAAGTGGAGACAGTGTGAATAAAAGTAATCCAGTCAGAATATTTATTTTCCAATACGACAGCGTGAATAAAGGTAACCTAGTCAGACTATTTATATTCAAATACGGCAGGAAAAAAATGTTCATGATATAAAAAGAAACAAGTGGCGCTATGGACAAATTCCCTGCACAAGTAAAAAGAACGACGAATGTTTATTCATGAACTGTCAAACTATAAGAGTGTCGTTCTATTGCCTAAGATATTAAACTTAAACATTAAAGATAGAAAATATAAATTTAAAGGGTATTCTCACTTTACATTAATGACCATTTAATTCAACATATGAAAGTGAATCTATAACGGCCATGTATTTGAGACAAAAGAATCCCCTAAGTTTATATATACAAAAAAATGGACCTAGTAAAGTACTTTATCGTATTTTATCCCGGATGTTGTAGGTAGCAGCATCCATATGAAATGTTTAACACCTAAACTGGAGGTAGTCGCATTGATTTTATTTTTGTTTAAATTGACATTAGTTTGTTAATGTTGTTTGTTGTTGTTATTTTGTGAATTATTTAAATTTTATATTGCCACAAAACATCATTTGAGATACCAATGTCATGAATGACAAGCCTTAAACAGCATTAATTAATAAAAAGTTTTTAAACACAAACCTGGTGAGATGATTTGATAGAACCTTTCGTCGTGTACCATAATATATACATTTTCATTGTCCATTTCCATTTTTTGTCGCATTTGCTTATTTTTTTTTTTCGATATCTTTTCAAGTTTTTCTTCTTCGTCTAGTACGTAACGACTGCTTAAGACATTTTGTTGTTTATTTACGGTTTTGCTTATCTGAAATTAACAAATACTCTCTGTGTTTTAGAGTTTACTAGGCTAGATTTTTTTTAAAGCTAGAGCCCCATATCGTCACTGTAACCGGTGTTCAAACAAGGACTTGTTATAAATGAAGCCATTCGGGGGATAAGTACGCAATGCCAAATAAAGCGCCCAGGCTCAATAGTTTGCATACATGATATACATTATGTGATGTTTATTCAGTCATCAGTGTTTTCTTGTCTGATCATTTGACAAAATGGAGAGTTTGATTTAAAAAACGGTGTTTTGATTAATAGGTTGATCATGTTTATAAATACAAAATTTGATTATCAAGTACATCTTAATTAGAGTGAAAATTAGCTCGAAGTTATAGCTAGAAAGCAATTTAATTGTTTAAGAGAACACCCAATTGTATAATACATATAACAACTGTAGTTCCTACGCAATGTGGATCTATAAGTCACCTGTATGAGCAATTACATTGACAGCTCCACAGTGCATGTCTGATTTGCAACCAGGACAACAGTTTCGTAACATTGCCATGTCTTGCACTTTCAATATCATAAGTTCAGTACATATACAATATTTACTGCACCTCAGAAGTGGTCTTTGTTAGCGAATCTGTGCAGCATATGGACGGTCGTTGGCTCGAACCTAAATTGAATTATATCAAATATCTAATTTAATGTCCGATTGTAGAGTTTCCGGCTCATATGCTAGAGGTTATAAGTTCAAACTATGCATAATATTACTTTGACAAACGTTATACTAGCTTCTTATTTGGTACTGTTATTATGTGACTGTGTAAAATATCAACTTTTTCCATGTGTAGACGACATTATACATTGGCATGACATCAAATAAATATTTTCTGGAAGGATACAATAAATATAATGCAACGCGATGCTATGCTATAGGAGGCGATACGATACACTATGATACGACACGACAAGACATGATATGATATGATATGATATGACACGACGCGATATGATATGATACGATACGGTACAATGCAATGCACTACAACATTGCAATACAACACAACAAACCAAATAATACAATAGACATAATGCAACGTAATATGATATGACTGAATTATTCATGGAAGCGAAAATACAACGTAATACAAAACAATACAATACATTACAATACAACACAATATACAATACAAAGAGACAAACTAAACGTGTACGTTTCTGTAAATACCACGCATGTGCCGTGACAATGCTATAATTACAGAGTTTCCAAGCTCGCCGTGTGATTTTGAATTGTATTCATTTAAAACAAATTTGCACTTTAAATATGAATTTATTAAACCTAATGCGATGAAAGAGGCGATTGAACCGTGAAGCCAGGACTACATGGGAGCAAGAACTATTACAGATGCTACATATACAGAAAGGATAGAGAAACGCTGTATCAGACTACAAGAAGTGTTTAAGTTAATGTTCTGTCTTTAACAAAAATGCCGCTCCCCAAGTTAGTCATCGTCGGATACCCACGGGTGTCAATTCCAATACTCTCCATATATTTCCCGAGGGACATTACGCTAGCTCTGCATCATTTTATTGGAACAGAACAGAACAAAAAAACAGCTCACGTTAACGGCTTTTCAAAACGGCGTTTGCATGAAACTAGCGTTTCGATTGGACAACGTTCCCATCATGAAATCGTGAATGGTAATGGTCATATTGACAAAATCTGTAATGAAATACCTTTACATACAGCAACACATTCGAAAACCGTAAGTATCGCTTACTAAGTTAAAGAATACGTTTCTGAAATTTACCAGCGTTTCTTTATCATTTCAGTGTAATTTCGTTATCTTGAACTAAATTATTTGAAGGTACATGTATTTCTAGGAAAACCAGAGGAAAATATATCTTTTCAACTTTGTATTTGTAAGTTATGTAGGTCGATTTAGACTAATCCAATGTTGTAAACAAATGATACCGATGTCGTAGATGTCATACACACGTATGTTGATGTTGTTGTTGTTGTATGGTGTTTAGCGTCGCTTTCAACAATTTTTCAGTCTACTTGAGACAGTATTCTGAGCGCTGTCACACTGGAGTGTCATGCCGCAGACACATGGTATGATACCCCACCCAGTCACATTATACTAACACCGGGCCGACCAGACCTAGAACTGGCCTCTTAATGCTGAGCGCCAAGCGAGGAGTTCTAGTACCATTTTTAAAGTATTTGGTATGACCCATGTCAATTTACGGTTTTACACACGTATGTAGTAAACGAGTTGGGTCAAACAGTCATTTAACTTAAATTCGGTCCGCCCTGCAGCATATTATTAACAGTAATTGAGAACGACGTGCACATACACATGACTTACAAAAAACTATCAATAACCTGATGTGTCATAATGACACATGTAGATAAAACCAAAATAAATGAAGAGACAGACGTATAACGAGACAAGAATAATACGATGAAGAAGAAGAGAAGAAGAAAAGAAATCACATTTTATGATAAGGTTGCAGGGTGGATGTTCGATTAATTTACGTGCGGTACGTAAATCATTAATTTAAAAAAGGCATACGTTTCTTTTAAGATGGAATGACTGTACCCGGTTCTAACACCAGAGCCCCACCTGTCTTGATCCGCTAGTGACACAGTAAGTATGATAAAGTTAATGTTTACATCAATCAGAAACTGTGAGATCACTGACGATAGCGGTCCAACGTGGCATTTTATATTAATATACACTTCAACTGACAACTACATTGTATAATACAATGTAGGCAAAATCAATATAAATTGATTTTATGAAGCCTATGTCCTGGTTTAAGATATCGACAACGTGTGTTTATGTGAGAAATCCAATATGTGTTATATCTTTATAATTATGTAGTTTTTAATCAAATAAAAAAACAGTATTTTATGACACTATGCTGTGCAAAGTATAGATTACAAAAGAAGCATACAGATATTTCGTTACGCTTTGTCGTATGGGATCGATAAAGTTGCACTTACATGTATATATTTATATCATAGCAACTAAAGTGTCTACACGTACCTCATTGCATGCTGTCTTGTGTGTTTTCCAGTCCTTTTTCTGACACGCTTTCGAACAGTACCTGACAACTTTACATTTTGTACATGTTTTAAGATCACCAACTGTTTGGCACTTGGCACACCGTCCGTTTTCTACTTCTTTTGAATTGCTCGCACCGGTTACGCCAACTTTATTAATTTCAACTTTATCACCGGTGTCCTTATGTTGATATTTTATACCGATAGCACCGTTTGTAGTCATATCATTTTCTAATTTCACTCCTGATCCTGTGTCGCTAATCATATCCTCACCTGTTGCGATATTTTCGATCTGTGACACAACACCCCCTGTTGTCTGACATATTGGATCAGTTTCCTGTTCGTCCAAATGCTTCTGTTTCGTTTTTGGATCACATAAGTGTCTGTGATGTTTCCAGTTTTCTCTCTGGCAATCCTTCGAACAGTAATAAACGTCCCAACACCGGGAACATTTCTTGAAATCTAACTTATAAACTTTACAGTTCTCACAGTTCATTGTTTAATCGTACAAAACTTAAATTTACGTTCACTAAATATGACCGAGTTCAACTGATACTGGGAATAGTATTATTATTCTACTTTCGTTTTCAAATCTAAATATAGGTACACATAAATAGGAGCCGGGGGAGCAGGGTACAAGCATATACTTTCTCATACAACCTCCTACACTCTCGGCTCAGCACCCCCCCCCCCCCCCCCCACCCCATAATTGAAACGCTCCTATGCCCATGACAAAGCTACAGATAACACTATAACTTTTATAATTGTTCCTATACACGTGTTGCCTGTCGTCAACGCATTGGCGGTTCAAGATTTTAAGCCAGATAAATGTGACAAGATTTCTCTAAAAACAAACAGAGAGTTTTCAAGAATGCGTATATCAATCATCACGGAGACTGCGGTCGGGCGGGGATTTGAACTCACGATCACTGGATTGATAGTCAGACGCGCTACAGACTGAGTTAAACGGGCCAGGCATTTATGTCCGTTTCATTCTTCCAATTGATCAACCTCATGTGTGTATACACCGCTGTGAGTGTATGGAAACGATAATATATATGTAACATGCATTGGTTTTGATAATTGTGAACAGATTGTTTGCAAATCAACGGTCGTCTCTTTCCGATAAAATATTGGCAAAAAACGGGGAGTCCCGAGTCTCGTTCAAAGTTTACGTCGATCGTACTTCAGACGCATCAGAAAAAAGAGCTTTGGGGTGAATGTATCTAGGTGGGGGAGGGGAGTATGGAGCGGTTCAGAAATTATCCAGTCGCTTGCGGCCCAATAGTATGTTATTGAGATGGAACCCACGGGTACTAATTTTATGCACAAGAGCGATGTATCGTTAATATAAAAATAAAGATTAAGGAAAACATTTGATAAACTCACTAAACAGAACACCTCAGGCCGTCTCTCAAGAGAAAAGGGTTCATAAAATAGAAGCACGCGAGACAGAATCAAATACCTGTGCATATGTGCAATGACGGCATCTAAGGAAATATGAATATATGTTTTGGGAAGATGAACATGTTAAAACATGTCTTTAATACACAATAGTGCTCTAAATCAAACCTCCAATTTCAAATACACTCCGGACCCCGGGCGTTGAACCCCATTCAAAAAAAGAAGCGAGGAGATATATGGACACCCCACGTTCATGAAATAATGTCGAGTATAATAAGATACGGATAAATGTTAATTGGCAATTGTCTAATATTTCATCTCATAATTTTATATATCCATTTTCATTCCCCATCACTTTAAAGCAAATATTGCCCTTACCCCAAATAGTCTAAAAATCTAAACACATTTTTGTATTATCTTGTATAATCTGAACGTTTACTGAACAAATAAAAACTGCTTATCAAATTTCACAAACATAAAACGTCATTGTGTCTGCTTGCCAACCAACATGACAAATAATGTTTTTAGAATCAATACCATGTGCACCGATACCGCAATCTTTAAACATCGTCCTTATGGAGTCTAAATAAACAGTAAGTCCTATATCTAAATCCAGCTATGACAACCTTGTTTAAACATAGTTTTTGCTATTTAACATTGTTACCAATCAAAGATTATATTTATAAGACAGGGATGGGGGATGGAATGGAACTTCATCGACATATTTCTCAATTTATGTTTTATTAAACGATCCCTGTGCCATAACTATGGAGTTATTTAACGACCTTTGACACTGCAATGACATTGACCTTAAATGTTGGTATTTTTACATACGTGTTTATTGATCGATTCAGGCGAAATATCTTTACAAACTGACCATCAACTAGAGAGTGAAAGCCTACTATAAGGATATGAACTTTAGCCCTTGAAGTGACCTTGACCTTCAACTTAGGATGGTGGAGTTATGTACACATGGTCATTTTGTCCTGTTTATTCCTGCATAATATTGGTCATAAGATGGAAATGTGTCTTACAAGAATTGTAAAAAAAAGAAAATATTAATAATGGCATTAAGTATAGCAATGTCAGTAATACAGCACACTGACAATTTGTGTTTGATGGTAGTGATTGTTCAACTTTAGTCTCCGTTTGCGTTCTGAATGGGATTCAATGCATGCTAAACATTGAGACTTTTGCTTACGAAACTAAAAATATTATTAAGGGATATAAAACAAATGGGTAGTAAAATAAAAAGACAAAGATGAATGCAACAACAGCCTATTGAGGAAATTATCTTAATGTTATATGAACAAAAGACGTGTATGCGGAAAAGATGTCACACGGACAACAACAACTTATAACATTAATATAGATAAGGACAAATGGTAATATTTGGACATACATCCATAGTACTTTAATATATATGTTGACAAAAGGTGTCATGCAGACAAGAGTCTTCATGATACTAATATTTATGCAGACAAAAGGTGCCATGCGTACAGGAGACTACAGTATCCTAAAATATATGCGGACAAAAGGTGTAATGCAGACAAAAGTCTTCATTATGCTAAAATATTTGCAGGCAAAATGTGTCATGCGAACTGAAAACTGCAGTATCCTAAAATATATGCGGACAAAAGTTATCATGCGGACAAAAGTCTTCATTATGCTAAACGATATGCAGACAAAAGGTGTCATGCGGACAAAAGACTCCAGTTTTCTAAATCATATGCGGATAACAAGCATCATGCTGACAGAAGTCTTCATGCTAAAATGTATGTCGACAAAAGGTGAAATGAGGACAAAAGTTGCTATATCTCTCAAAATTCTGCAGATAAACGGTGCCATTGTGGACAAAAATCGAAGTATTTCTTTTTTTTCGGCAGTCTAAAAGCAATGCGGACATAAAGAGCCAAGTGGACAAAAAGCGCTGCCTCACACATGCATAAGTAAGAGTCAATATCAGCATAACCGAGTGTTTTACGTGACAATGAACAGTTACCTAAGTTTATCAAAATTTCCGGATGAACATTAGTAACTGTTTTTATAGCTGACGTTGTTTATATCTGTTTTGGTTTATTTAATTTGTCAAAGTGGATAATGTGTACTTTATCGGAGCTTTTGTTGCAGAATATTAACAGTTGGATTGCCAAACGAGTTTAAGGTATTTATAGCTTTAAACATGTTTTTTTTTAATTTCATTGCGATAAGATTAACATTTCATTGATTTATTCTTGCAACCAAAATATTTTATATACATTGTGTAACAGTCGTGTAAAGACATTTGGTTTAAACTTATTTATTTTACTTCGATTGCGAAACGATTTCTTACAACTTAAGCAAATCGCGCTAAAAGTCGTCCTGGTAAGAACCAGTACTTAGCATGTGTGGAAAAGTGTCTTTCTTAAGGACATCACACATAGCCGTGGCGGAGGATTGAACACATGACACTCCGATCATGTGTTCGTTGCTCTATCACTGGACCATACGCTCCACATTAAAAAGAGATTTAGACGATTGATTATATTATTTCTGTTTTTAATAAAATCTAACATTGTAATGGTAAAAAAAAGTGTTATTCTGAACGAAGCAGATAACCCGCCGCATATTCTTAAAAGTAAAGTTTAAACTTATTTATTTTACTTCGATTGTGAAACAAGTTCTTACAACTTAGACAAATCACGCTCGAAGTCTTCCTGGGAAGAACCAGTTAAAAGTTATCAAAACCATTTCCCTGACATTTGGAGAAAAAAAAAGAAAAAATGGATTGTGTAAAAATACATGTACACCTTTTAGTGTTGGTACTCCATAGTTTGACGACGATATTGGAAATACAAAGGAGGCGGGTAAGCTGTTCCGTTTAGTATACATGTACTAGTATATGAAAACAGGATGGTGGTGCGGTGAACGGAGTGTTTACCACTCACGCTAAAGGTTGCGGGTTCGATTCCTAGTTTGGACCGATGGAATGCAAATCCACTAAGTACTGGTTAAAAAAATAGCATGTGTTATTTTACTCTCTCTCTCTCTCTCTCTCTCTCTCTCTCTCTCTCTCTCTCTCTCCACATCTCTTTCTCTCTCTCTCTCTCTCTCTCTCATCATTAAAAATATAGAAATTTAAAATTGTGTTAGACCTGTTAACAACAATTGCACATATATTCTATAAAATTGTAGGCCGAAGGTCAATCTAATGTTGCCAGAACTTATGGCCTGACCCCATTTCAAAAAATACGTGCTAAAAGAGTGCCAATGAGTGGTTCATATAAGCTCAGAGTTTAATTCGCAATCGAGCAAAAATTAGGAAACGTAGCATTGGAGCTTGTAGACTTGTGACTTTAAAGCACTGAGCGCTGTACTCTTCACTTCATAACTGAGAAAAGATCTAGTCCTGTGTCGAATCATAATCCTACACAGATGCTCGAAGCAACGATTTTATCTTAACGAGGGTGTATATTTATATACTTATACATGTGTTGCTTAAAAATGGTACTAGAAGCTTCCTCGCTTGACGCTCAGCATTTAGAGGAGAGTTCTAGGTCTGGTCGGCCCGGCGTCAGTATAATGTGACTGGGTGGGGTATCGTACCATGAGTCTGCAGCATGATACTCCAGTGTGACAGCGCTCAGAATACTGTCTCAAGTAGACATGGTCGCGATATGACTGAAAAATTGTTGAAAGCGACGCTAAACAACATACAACAACAACAACATATACATGTGTTGGGGTAAGCCGATTCGTGACAGTATGCCATTGATATGGCTAAATAATACATGGTTGTAATCAATGTTTAAAAGCTTATAATTCCGCCAAAATATGTGCCTGAGATTTATCGATCGGTCATCGTTAATTGTGAATTAAGCTCTACTGGCCAAAGACCAGAAAGTCTTATGCGATGGCGCGTTGTCCGTCGTCTGTCGTCTGTCGTCTGTCGTCCGTTAGCAGCACTTTCTATGACACCACTAGGCCTATTGAAACTTCACAAGGATATTTCCATTGCAAAGGAGACTATTCAGATGATTTTTTTTCGATCTGAAATTGAAGATGGCCGCCGTTACTAAAAATAGTCTAAACCTTAAACAAACTTCTTCTCATGAACCATTCAACAGATTTTAAAAATGTTTATGAAGTAATGATAACCAACTATAGTTTTGTTAGATTTGTTCAAATGGTGTCCCTGGGGTTAAAAATGACCCCGCCCCGAGGGTTCAATAGGGAGACACGTGTCATTATAATAAACATTTTTTTTTTTTAAAAGAAACTGATTTTGCCTATATTTTCACAGAAGCATTGTTTTGTCAAGGAGGTTCAGATTTGTAAAAATGACTGGGTTCCAATGTCTTAAGGGGTCAGGAGGGGTCAAGAATTACAAAAATCGTTTTCTTAAGAACCGGTTAGTCAGATGTGTTCATATTTGGCACAAATTATCTCAATGTGTAGTGGTTTGATTGTACATAAGAATTTAGTGGCTAATATTTATAGGGGCTCTGTAAGGAGATTTATAATTTTACATAGGGATACTATGGGAAAACAGAAAATTCTTATTTTTTCATCTATAAAGGCAAAGTTATTATTCAATATTCAATATGCATTCTGAAGTAGCATCTAGTCATAAGGGGAAAGGGTGGGTAAAAAAAGAGTTAAATTAGACAACATTTCAAAAATCTTCTTCTCAACAACTGGTCAGTCAAATTTGTTCATATTTGATATATCTTATCCCAATGAGCATGGGTTTAAGGTTTGAACAAATCAAGGGTATTGTATTTATAAGGGGCCCTGTAAGGGGGTTTTGAGTTTTATATAAGAATACTATTGGAAAACGGAAAATTCTGTGTTTTTTCATTCATTTATAACATTTTTTTATTCAGTTTGAGTTTTGAAGCATCTTCTAGTCACAACAAATAAGATTTTGTTCGATACGAAGGATTAACTTTCTAAAAGGGGAAGGTAGGATGTCACAAAATGGTAAAAATTGAACATTGTTATAAAACTTATTCTCAACAACCGGCCAGTCAAATTGTTCATATTGATGTAAATTATCCCTATGATTTAGAAATCTAAGATTGTACAAATCAAGGGGCTCTGAGATGTATAAAGGCCCATGTAAGAGGTCTTTGAATTTTACATAAGAATACTATGGGAAAATGGAAAAATCTATCTTTTTTCTTCCATTTGTGTAATTTGAGATCTAAAGCATTGTCTAGTAACAATTAATCTGATTTTGTTCATTTATAAAGAGGATTGAATTTCCATAAGGGTTCATGGGGGTTGGGTTGGCAATAAGGTTAACATTGGGAATTTTCACAAAGCTTCCCCTCAATAACCTTTCTGTCAAACTAACTCATATTTGATATCAATTATCCTTACATCGGCAAGGATTGAAGAGTCTGCACATCAAGGGGCTGGGATATATTGGGGCCCTGTAATGTGTTTTAAACTTTTACATAGGAATATTATAGGGAAAACTGATTATTTTCATTTTAGCATCCGTGTGAGTACAAAACAAACTTCTTTTTAAAATCTAAAGCCCTTTTGCTCGTAACAAATTCCTAAGAGTGGGTGATTGAAGTTCTGACAAATCAAGGGACTGAGTTGTATAAAGATTCTGTACAGGAACTATATTTGTTTTACAGTTGAATGGTATGGGAATTTAAAGCATTTGCTTTTCATTGCAATTATTGTTTTGTTCAGTATAGGTGAAGTGGGGGTATTTAAGTTGTTACGAGAACCCCAAAAGAGGGTAAATATTGTGAAATTTCAAAAAGTGTTATGGCCACTATGATTCAATAGAGCAACCTCAGGCCCTCGCGGGCCTCTTGTTTTAATTGGATTCTTATGCTTTTTAAATATATCGACAATAAATCACACATTGCACTTAAGATCAATCATTGTACATTATCGCTTGCAATCTATATAAATGTTATACGACGTTAAAGGCATGCGTGAAAATGTTAAGGACCTTCCACTTGTCCTGAAGATATGCATAATACAATATGTAAAACATTATCATAACCAGTTATTTTTTAAATAATAGAAACAAATATAATAAAATAACCATTTGTATAACAAAGTTTATTCGTATTTTTTAAGCCACAAGTATTTTTTTCTCAATTTGATATGTATTTTCCGATGATTATACTTGGAGATCGGTACATTCTGATCATAGTGTTGTAATTTCAACTATGAAAGTATTGATTTGATGTGTAAGTAGTAGAGTTGCTTTCGACATTGCCATGACAATAAGTAACGAACATGAAAACGCACATATGGATACAAAACACATAATTGTTTGCACAGGTCACGTGGTCACTGATAGCTCACGAGTTATATTCACGATGTCCACGATGTCCCGACGTTTTTTGCGCTGCAGTTTGATATACTGCATTTTCTCAAATTAATGTAATAGAAATACTATATCAATGGTATACAGAAAAGAGTCCATGGAGGAGCATAATTGACGCGTGCACCTGAACATGCTTGAATGTGATTAACGTGTGAACAAATTTACCAAAATCATCTTTGGGTTGTAACTCGGATTCAGTTAGCACGAGCTGTAATTTAAAAATACCCTTTCTTGCGTGGACATGTTGATAAAGCCATCAAAATGTATTCCATTATCATATCGTTTATCACGTATTAAGATCTTTCTGTCAGTTCCTATGAGAAATTTGTTTTTTCAATACCTATACTGTATTTTAAATTGATTTTGTTGCGTTCTTTGGGGAATTGTATTTTATCATTTGTTAGACTCATTATTGATAAGGACAACTAACACATCATCATTTGCACTGCTTTCAGAACTCGATTGGATTACTTTTCCTGAATCTTTGAAAACAGTTATTATATATAAAACAGTACATAACTTTGCTCGTCGTATTTTAGGGACGCCTTTATACTAAATACTGGAATTCCTTTAGGAAATTTAAGATATTCACCTAACCTAATTGTTTATTATCCCTAACCAAATCATTGGCTATTTAGAATATCCTTTATGGGACTTCCATGGCTGAGCGGACTAAGGCGACGTCTCAAGATCACTTACTTTTCACCGCTAAGGTTGTAGGTTCGATTGCCGCTCGCACTAAAAAAAGAGAAAGTTTTTAAGTTACTTGCGGAAGGACGGTGGTTCTACTCAGATTTATCCTGAGGTCTGCCACCATTAATAAAATTTGGAAGGCCATATATATAACCTGAAATGTGTTAAAAGTGTGTATCTATAAAACCTTTTTCAGATAAGTAAAGATAAACCGCTCTGCTCTCGCAGGTCTTGTACATTATATACTCGTTTCCCTTTGATAACAATGTTGTTAAATTTGACGTAAAATGGAAATGACATTAATTAATATCTTATCTCCAAATTGACTGACCGTGGACTTTATCAAACCACATAGAAAAATGAATGCTTATTGAATAAATTTATAGTAATGGACAAAATCAAATAAAAATACATTAAACATTAAACATTAAAACCTTTACCGGACAAAATGGCAAACGTGTGTAAAAAAACCTGTTAAACAATAAACAGATAACCTGTCAGTTCTCTTAAAAGATGCGATAAAATTTGATATGTTTAGAAATTAAAATCGTTGAACGAGGTTCAGTAATCATATTACAGATGGCACAGATAGAACAGACTGATACATAATAATATGTAATAAAAGAATAATGATATATGCACACTAATGGTAATGCTTTTTGCTATCAAAACCTATTAGTCCACGATTTATAACTTAAGATAAGTACACATTATCATATTGGGTGTCGAAAATCATCTGACAGTAATAGCTTGTGTCGACATAGGAATTTTCTTATCTTCATTGTGTGACACGGGGATATATGATAGGGTTAAATCACGTGTTCGCTTCTAAACCACGTGCTTTCGGTCACGAATGAGGGTAGAAATCCTCCAAATGGCTACTCTATCCAGTGTATTAGTGTATTAAAGCAAGTCTGTAAATATACATCTTTGGGTCTATTAAATACAAACATGGTACACACGCCGGTGCCGTTCTTGAGTATATTATGCTTTTCGCGATCACTTTGACGACGGGTTTAAGTAAACGTATGTAACGTAATACTATGTCAGTATTTGAATGGAACAAAAGTAGATGACTAAGATAAAGTTCTGGTCTTGTTAAACGTGTTCACAAAACATAATACATGATATATGGGGCATGGTTTATTAAGTCCATCCAAGTAGGTAAGCACAGTGTGAACTGAATATCACTTATGCTGAAATAAGTTGGGCTACCCAAGACGATCAATTCAAAACCGCTACGATAAATGTGTAAAAACATATTATATAGAACTATGAAGAGAAAAAAAAAAGAAGTGACAACCATTTCGGAATAAGTTTTCCATTCATTAGACGTTTTTTCTACTGAAAATGCATCTATTTATGTGTAGCGGTCTATACACAATTATTTGAACATCGAGTTAACCAGTATATGTACTTCTACATGTACACGTTGAATTAAAGATAAAAAAGTGTGTTTACAACTGCGGACGCGTGAACATTCTCCTTGAATTAGAACGAACTTCTGTTTTTAGTTGAAAATAGTTATTTTATTTTTAACATGGAAACCTGCAGCCAGATCTCAATATATCTGACGAAAGGTCATATGTTATTGCTAGAATTATTGTTTATCTAATCTAATAAAATAACTATACAAATGTATTAATCAAACATATTTTGCCAGTGATTAAATCGCATCTGTTACGCTGCTCATCTCATAAGTGTAAGAAATGTGATCAATACCAAGGGATGTTCTAACTTACATCAATATGCAACAGCTGACTTCATTTCCACCTACTTCTTCATGAGGAACATTCATGAATAAAAAGACGTTTTTTTTATTTTGGGCAGAAATATACTATGAAATGCTACTTGATAGTTAAATGTGGTTATTGTTGTTATCTGACAACGTAAATATCTTGTTTATTTTTTTTTCATTCTGCAATACATAACATTATATTCAACAATTACAATTTGCAACATGTATAACATTTACTCAAGTATTTTTTTATATGATAATTACAACAGAGTACACATGTAGTATGTATGCACAAAGTAGTTTTTGTTATTATAATTTTAAGTATTAATCAGTGATAAACAGTAAGAAAAAGAATGGTCAACGAAATTCATTTTCTACTAGTCTGTTTTCCTATAGAGAGTGACATGTTTTAGGTATTTTAAGTAATAATCAGTGATAAACAGTAAGAAAAAAGAAAGGTCAACGAAATTCAATTTCTACTAGTCTGTCTTCCTATAGAGAGTGAAATGTTTTAGGTATTTTAAGTAATAATCAGTGATAAACAGTAAGAAAAAGAAAGGTCAACGAAATTCAATTTCTACTATAATTATTCTGTCTTCCTATACGTCTCACACACCAATTAATTTTGTACTGTTCTACATATAGAGACATGCACTTCTGGAACACTGGATACATTACCAATGGTTCTAAAAGTGCCTTATTCCCATAGATAGTCCTCTGTTGGTCCAAATATGCAGAAAAAAACATAGGGGTTGACCAGGTTGCTTTTTCACAATTTCGATGGTTTGATGGCACCCCTTCATTTTTGACAATTCTGCCCATTTGTTGCAGTGTATCACTACGCATCTTTAAACTGTTATAGCATCATCAAACAGTTCCCAGGGTCACCCAAACTTTGCAGAAATCATGAAAATGTTCCAATGTTCCCATATGCACAAAGAAATATGACATTTTATGCATTTTTAAAAAAAAAATTACCCAACCGCTTTACACAGCTCTAATTTCTTGGGCGTAATAATCTTGCTACCGTCATGCAAGGGAGGTAATTGTTCAGTGAGACCTTGAAGAGTAGATATTGTCATGACATGTGACTGAAATTTTTGTTGAACAAACCTTTACCATTTCTAAATATAAAAGTACGCCTTTTGAATTCATCGCGCAACTGTTTTCGAATTCATGCACCAAAATAAGATGGCGGTCACACATGCATAAATCAGTTTCGGACGACTCGAAAACAGGAAAAACTGCCAAATTTTTTTAGCCATTGTACCTTAATAAAAATAATTCTAGAAAAAGAAATAGTTTGAAAATGTCCTTGTATTGCCTCCTATAGTGTATCTATCTGACTGCATATTCATTTTATTGTATATGCAACATTACATAACTTAAGTGTCAAAATACATGACCATATATGGATAAATAGTTGTTTTTGCTTCGAATAATGCTCCGTTTTGTTGCAAAACTATATATTTGACTTTTTTTATATCTATAACAAACAAATATTAATGTTTGAAGGTGCCCAGCAATAATTTGCATGTCACTGACACTAACCATGCCCCCTTTTTCAATACATGAATGAATAACATACTTTTGTACATGCATTAGATTCATTATCAACTATGAATATATCCCTTACCAATTGAGGTATCTATTAGGCATATATTAAATTCCTATACTATTTTGTTTATTTTATCAATAAAAATAGCAAATGAAAGTAAAGTGTTCATGAAAATCACTTTAAAGCAAGAAAATGAAACGATGAATGAAAATGAGACAAAATATGGATACAGCATATTTGGCTGGACCGATAAGCTCATTGCAAAAAGACGGTTTGCTAAAGCGCATCTCTTTACGACAAATTAAATTAGTTTGAAATAAATATATTAAAGAATATCGCTATAAGAAATATTTGTCGCGAGATGACTCGTTTATTTACAGATTTTCCAAAACTGGCATAAAAAAATGGGGAGTTAAAATAGAGTTGTTGCAATAATTATATGAAAATTAGAAATTGTCATATTTGAGAATGCTATACTGTTGAATGTGGAGAAAAATATTGTACACATTCAATAACAGACATTGAAAAAACATCATCTTCAATGAGAAAAATCTATATTCTATAGCAAGCATCATGTATTTTTATTTGAAAAAAAAGTAAGAAGAACAACCGAAAGAAATCAGATGATGGTACAAAAGTTTCAAGCACAGGTTAACTAAACGCTGAGAAATTATTACACAAATCTGTTTCGCGTCATTTCAAAGATGTCGCATTTTACCATTTACCTGAATGTCCAAGAGTAGGTAAATACTGTGTATAAGCCAGACCCAGCCGCATAAATATCAACAATGAGGAGAAAAAAAATGACAGTAAAACAAAAATGGCAGTCATACGCCATACCATTAAAATGAAACGCGACAGTTTGGCGGTCGGTATATCGAAAACTGGATACAGAGCTGTTGATAACAAATATCAATGACAAAATAATGAAACAGGAAATTTCTCCATAATTCATGATCAATATAATATTAATTGATAAACAGCGACATAAAAACAATATTGCTCATACGTGACCAACCGTATTGTCAAAAAGCATGCGCTAAAGAGTGGAAACAGTATCGCGACAAATGTTACCATTTTTATGTGGGTGGGGTATGAATTATACATAAATAATGAGTTTCTAACACAAAAAAATGGTTTAACTTACATGAATCATGAAATCTGGATGCAGTGAATGCTCTAGACATGCTTTTGTTGTGATATATTAGCATCACTGTCTCTCTGTGTAACTTTCAAGTGTTTTTAAGTGCAAACTTCTATTCATTTTAGCCAGGATTTTGAGACAGATGGCTAAAATCAAGTCTTATCACATGATGCAGCAAAGCATATTTGCATACATGATCATTTCTTTTTCAGTTAAATAGATGATCTCACTTTTTGTTCCTTCCATTGAATTGAATAAATCCTGATTCCAACTTTTCCATGACAAATTTTCAGCTGCTCAGTCTCATTGCCCTATTTGCTTTACTGTTTTAGCTTCAAGTTTGGTTTTGCCTGTGTGACACTTCTCTATTTCACTCAAAGTCATCCATTTTTCACAAAAAAATACATTTATTTTTCCATTTAGAGGTTTCAAATACAGTATTTCCCATAGAAAGTGACATATTTTCAAAAAGAAAGTAAATCTGAATCACAAAGATGCAGTCTCCTCCCAGCGTCTACCGAAAATGATCTGATTCTTGAACGTCTCACACACCAATTAATTTTGTACTGTTCTACATATAGAGACATGCACTTCTGGAACACTGGATACATTACCAATGGTTCTAAAAGTGCCTTATTCCCATAGATAGTCCTCTGTTGGTCCAAATATGCAGAAAAAAACATGGGGTTGACCAGGTTGCTTTTTCACAATTTCGATGGTTTGATGGCACCCCTTCATTTTTGACAATTCTGCCCATTTGTTGCAGTGTATCACTACGCATCTTTAAACTGTTATAGCATCATCAAACAGTTCCCAGGGTCACCCAAACTTTGCAGAAATCATGAAAATGTTCCAATGTTCCCATATGCACAAAGAAATATGACATTTTATGCATTTTTAAAAAAAAAATTACCCAACCGCTTTACACAGCTCTAATTTCTTGGGCGTAATAATCTTGCTACCGTCATGCAAGGGAGGTAATTGTTCAGTGAGACCTATAGAGAGTGACATGTTTTAGGTATTTTAAGTAATAATCAGTGATAAACAGTAAGAAAAAGAATGGTCATCGAAATTCAATTTCTACTAGTCTGTTTTCTTATAGAGAGTGAAATGTTTTAGGTATAGCATTTAACTTATCACATCAATCATCACATATGATTGAAGACAACGTGAACATAAGAACTGCACACTCCGTCATGTAGTATTGAAATGTAAATAGTGTATATTGAAATACTTATACTTTTGATTGATACAATTGTACCAATATATAAAAGCATATGCCGTGAGGACATTTGTTTCTGTATTTTATTGTTTTGTCTTATAGTTTGTGTATGTATTATTCCATAAGGCAAATAACATTTACACGATATAGATATCTGTATTCATGTGTATCATACTTGAATGACCTTGACCTCGGACGGGTCATCCATCCTTATTCCGATTGTCCCATTATCAAAGTTGTGAATATAGGGATTTTTAAGACATATATAGTTCCCTGGTTTCACATCGTCATACGTGAAGTGCGGTCTGGGGTCATCATTCACGTGATCTAAATAGAACTCTACCCTTGTTACGGCGTCATCTTTATCCTGAAAAAAGTAGATTCCATAGATAGAATATAAATTAATACATGAGTGAGCATTTATTATTAAATTTGTTAAACAATACGGCAAAAATAATATTTATTAAAGATTATAAAGTGAGCTCAGCCCAGTTTTGAGCCGCTCACTAGTCAAGTTTCTTGCTAGAACCAGCATTAATGTTGTTTTTGAGAACAATTTACGCAAGTGAGATGAAACAATTATTTAAAAAAGTAATGAAAGTCAGAGAACGCAAACTAATGGCAACAAACGCTAATAAAGCACTTTGGCATTGATACTACGACATATTTTACAAAGGTAAATAATTATCACATATTTTACAAAAGTAAAACGATTATCACATAATTTACAAAGGTAAACAATAATCACATATTCTGTCTCTCCCTACTGTTTCATGTTTCCACATTGGATACAGCGAGTGTATTTTGAAGCCGATGTATGCATACTTTACACGTGGTATTATTAATTAGATTACATTCATACAATACATCAATAATTAAGTCCTTATCTACAGAATCTACAACGCAGTATAGGTCGAACGCTTATATCATGTTTATACTTTTCTTAAGACAGAGGATGTGAGAAAGATAAAAACGCTTTGAAATATTTAAACATACCATAAGCTCTAGATGTAAGGAAATAAACCGCAATGTAATAAATCGTTTTATACTTTTGTCAATCTAACAGAAAAAATAATATTCATATTTACCTGTAAATACACGCCATGTCTTATCACGTCACCATGATACTTGAATATGAAAGCCACTAGAATCTTGGCGACTTTGTGAGAGAGCATGCTCCTGAGGTGCTCATGTGGAATATCGTTTATGTCATCGGTAATAACAGCGTCAGGATATAACTTACTGGCGGCGACCTTGGCACTATCTGGGGATCCAGGAGGTCGTATTGCTGTAGCATTGGCTTTTTCTTATTCAAATATAAAACAATTTACATAATGTATTTTAATATTTACTGAGCCTTGGGTATTAAGTGAGAGTTCCGATTGTGTATCTTAAAAACCCGGTATAAAAGAAAAACATTGGGTTTTTTTTTTCACTTTTGATTTTACAACTTTATATTGGTAATTCATAGATCATACAACATCCCGCCACCTTGCACCATGATTAGTTATAAAAACAACATATCAGTTAACACATCGTATACGTAACTGATTTCTAGCTGCCAATTAATCATTTAAGCAGTTTTCAATAACCACCGGGCACGGTGAAACTTAATCTGAATAGGCCATCCATATGTGTGAATAGATAAAAACAAACTGATCTACTCATAATCAGCTTGTGACAATAACCTGTCCAACAGTGATTAAATATCACCTATTTAACATCCATAACATGTACGTAATAGATAGGTTAGATTTTTACTTGATTCACAGTGAATTGCCAGCTAAAATTACGATTAAACTACCGGTTTAAATGTTCACTTAAAGGGTTCATCCGACGTCTCTCTTCACCCTTCCTCGCATTGAAAGACGAGATAGTGTAAATACAAATTTCCGCCATTATTGTCCTTCAAATAGAATATACATGATAGTGTGTAAAATGTAAATCAAAAAAATGCTCATGTACATCTATATGGTCAGCCACCACCATTGCGTTTTCCATAGATTTACATTATAACGTTCAACCTAATTTTAAATATTTCAAACATTGCAGACCGAAAAGTCCTAAATCATATTAATTTTAAGCTTCAATTTAACTGTTAAGGGATTTTAAAACAAATCATTTCGGCAAAGTGTCAATTGTTTTTCAATTTCGCAATAAAGATATATATTTTTTTAGTATTTAGATATAGTGTATGGAAAAACTTTGCTAAAAAACTAACAAAATACTCTCTGATATCTATTCTAATGTTAATTAAAATGAAAAATACACTTTACCGAGTAATTTAAGAAACAATAGCTCTTAAAGAATACCAACGTTAAATATACTGCAGTTGCAAAATTTACGTTTTTATACTAAATGAACATATTTGTATAAATATTAAGATTTCTATTATATTTTATATTTAGGTTAAATTGCTATAAATAATTATTTTATACCAGTATGCATATTTCATATAGTAAACACAATTTATGAGATCAGTTTCAAGCGTATCTGTAAATGGGTGTGCCATCCGAAATAGGGTCAGTTGTAGTATAATAGTAGTGTGACTCTGGTAGGTCTCGACAAAATTACCTCCCTTTGTGTGCGGAATTGGTGCGCATGAAAAACTATAGAAAACGTCCTAAAAGTATAAGCCTAGACTCAACTTAAAATGTAAAAAACATGGAGACAAAAGTGTCACTTTTTACCACTGTTTGTCCCTTGAATTTGGTTACACCAACTTTCGGAATGAAAAAACAAAACCATCTGTACAGTTTCCTTAATAGTCAGTAAAAGAAACATCATTTTATTTTTATAGTTTATTATTAACCTGTGCCAGTTTGACCTAATTTTCACTATTTCAAACATTCGCGGATCAAAAAGTCCTGAATCATATTAAAGTACTATCCTATAATCAAATTAAAATGTCAAAACACACACACACACACACACACACACACACACACACAGACACATACACACCAGTTTCATCATAAAAAATACTTTCCATACAGTTTCCTTATAGCAAATGGGAAATATAATTGAAATGTATGGTGGAAACAGTAGGGCAGTAATCTATTTAAATTAACAAAGTATTTTCACTTTAAGTTAATAAATATTTATTTCAACCTATAAATATCAATATATGATTATCTTGTTTTGTGAGTAAAGCAATCCCACCCGAGGGTTAAAGATACGGTCAAAAAACGATACTCTGTCAACTTCTTTGCTCTTATCTTGGTCTGAGATTTGTAGGCCGCAACCCAATTTCAAGGGCCAATGACTGGACCAATATGAAATCACTTTGTTACTGACAAAGTTATTAAGTCGTGCTATAACCGCACGTTGTCATATTGACCTAGTTTTGGTTCATATTGGCATTATTATTTTTTTGTTGTTGTTTTTTGTTTGACATTATTTTTTCTTAATTTCCCAGTTTAAGTTATACGGACATGGTCACCGTCATATGAGATGACACATTTCCTCAAATCTTAAACAACATTGTTAATGAATTAATGTTTTTAAATAAACCCTGCGATAATATTTGCTTGAACCTTTCTATGTATTCCCTAGGCTTATTAGTAAAATGTATGTAATTCATTTCCTTTTCCCTTTCCTTCTCTTCTTCATCTGCTTTTGCTATTTTTTTCAGTTTTTCTTCTTCGTCTAGTACGTAACGACTGCTTAAGACATTTTGTTGTTTATTAATGGTTATGCTTATCTAAAAAAAAACAACGAATATTCTACATGTACAAGTTATATAAGTTTATTAGGTTTGATTTTCACAAAAAAAAATTCAAATACGCAGCGACCTTAGAGAGCAAGCCTGTGTCAATTCTGTGAAAAGTCCAGTTGATAAATTTTAACCCATTTCAACGCATAAGTTCGAAAAATGAAAATCAAGGAAATCTTCTTGATTTGATAATTAGATGGATCACAAACAATAAATAAACATAAACATAAACATGTACATGTAGTTAGTAAGCACTTGATTAAGAGAACATATGTGCACTGTCTAGATATGATTGATGTATCAACGCTGAGGTCGTGGGTTCAAGCTGCCAAAACATGTGGCAGTTACCTGTGGAAGAAGGCTAATTTGACTGGGATTCTTGCGTATTTATTTAACATCAAAATGGTATGCGTAATTCTTGGGATTAGGAAGGTCAAATAATACTACGGCGAAGGAGTGAGGAGAAGGGAGAGGGAAGGGTAAACCAGAGGTAGCAAGCACAATTGTGCGTGGATACATTTTCACAAATACACCTGTATACTAAATATACTCGTGTTCAATGAAAAACGCATCAACATATTTGGCTTATTACTTTCAATAACCTGTTTCGGTAATTGTTTTACATATATACAAACTTACTGATCGATTTCCAATGACATAACGTGATTTTTAAGGACATCCGGCTGTCCATGACTCAGTTTCGCGAGCCCGTGCAAATCTGTATTTTGCTGACAATCATGTTTATTATGAACCAGATAAATGATCACGTAGTAGCATTTCATAAAATTAAAACGCCAACAAAAGAATTCAACTTCATTCAATGATTACCCCTTAATAAATTAAATTGACTGCATATTTGCTTAAGATCTTTGATGATAATTTCTTTAAATGATTATTCACAAATGCCATCCATCATGGAGATTTTGAGTTTGCATCAAGGGGATATTGACTACCAATCATTTTTGTCATGGGGATTTTGACTACCCATTAAGGAGATTTGACCACCCTGTTAATTCTGTTGAGAGGATTTTGACTACCATGTCATTTTTGAGCCATGGGGATTTAGACCATGGGGAATTTGAAGTACACTCCCCGCAAGCAGGTGCAAACGCTTATCATTTTTCCAAATATATTACGTAGTCAAAGTCAGTGAAGCAAACTTTTTAAACATGATGGTTATTGATCACCAAAAAATGAAGAGATGTCGAAGAACAGCGTTAACTCAACTATTTTAGCCTTGTCGATCACAGAATATTATAATGTTCCATTAGAAAAAACCGATGTATCTGTATGAATGAAAGCATCTTTCATATTAGCAAAATAGAAGTTACATGTATGTATAAGTAGGACTATTAGGGCAGAATGTACAATATGTCTATGTCTGGCTTAGGCTAGCTAGCTAGAAATAATATTACTACCTTTGACTCGATACCCTCTCGTTAAATGGGAATGAAATGGGAATGTGTGTTTCTGCAATGAAACTACTAGCTTGCCAGTACTAAAGCTTAAATGTACTTAATTTAATACATTTTTTTTAAATTTGGGTGTGGATGTGGGGTGTATTGCCAAAGTTTGTTTAATAAACAGGGCTGTTTAGTTTTAATATAATAAAAAAAGTTGGATGGGGAGGGTGTCTTGGGGTTGGTAACAAAGCTGAAAAAGGACTGTGTATTTACTTCAATACAAAACAAAATTTTAAGACAATTGGAGGGTATGGGGGTCTTGGGTTTGGTAACAAAGGGGCAGAATTACAAGTATTAAATTTAAAACAAAACAAAAGACAAAAAAAAAAGGGCGAGGGGTCTTGATGGGGGTGGTAGTCCTTGGTGTCAGTAACAAAGTTGAAATTAGGGCAAAGTATTTTATTTAAAACAAAACAAAATTTAAAACAAAAAAAGGGCAGGGAAGGGGGCTTAGTAGGGATGAGGGTCTTGAGGTCGGTAACAAAGTTGAAATGGGGCAGAATATTTGATTTAATACTAAACAAATTGTAAACAAAAAATAAAAAAATGGCAGTGATCGGGGGTGGGGGAATATCCTTGGGGTCAGTAACAAAGTTGAAATAGGGCAAAATATTTAATTTAAAACAAAACAAAATTCAAAGTGAGGGTTTTGGGGTTGGTAACAAAGTTGAAATGGGGCAGAATATTTGATTTAATAGAATTTTTTTTAAAATAAAATAAAAAAAAATGGGCAGGGCTTGGGTGTTGGGGGTAGGGGTAAGGTCTTTGGGTTGGTAACAAAGTTGAAATGGGACAGATATGACTATGTGTGGTGTCCTTAAGCAAGAAACTTTTTCCGCATATGCTTTGTACTGGTTCTATCTAGGAAGACTTTGAGCATGAGTTGTCTAAGTTGTAAGAAGTTGTTTCACCACCGAAATAAAATAAATAAGTTTAAAATATTTCTATATATTCTTCAGAAAACTGTAACACGACTGTATGCAGTTAATTTTAGTGAATAGCAACGTCAACATCTTAACTGATATAAAGGATTTTGCATTCATTCAATGCAATTGTATTGTTATTGTATATTATGCCCCTACTGTATCCTGTTAATATATATTGAGTGTGTCATCTTGAGGGATTGGTTTGTAAAATGGCATATATTTATGCAAACCTTTAAATGATTCTTTTGAAAGATATTTTGTAAATGGTTGAAGTGCATTCTATTTTGAATATTAGTGGTAATCTATGGCAAAATTGTTAATGTCTTTCTATATATCGCATTATCACTAGCGTTAACAATTATATATTTAGTTTTGGGTATTTTTCCATATCGCCCATATCGTGTAGTGCTGCTGCTGATGATGTGACATTATAGTGAGTGGGGATGCTGTTGTAGGTGGTGTAATTGTAGAAAGTGATTTTGCTGCTGCTGAAGATGATGAGTGTGATATTAGTGTGAGTTGTGGTGTTTACTGCTGCTATTAAATGATGATGTAGTGTGAATGGTTATGCTGCTCCTACTGATAATGATGATATGTATGATGTGTGTATGAATAGTGATATTGCTACTGCTGATGATGATGATGGTGTGTGTGACGTTAGTGTGAATAGTGATATTGCTGCTGCTGCTGATAATGATGTTTGTGACATTAGTGTGAATGGTGATGCT
This sequence comes from Panopea generosa, assembly GCA_029582155.1. Taxonomy (NCBI): domain Eukaryota; kingdom Metazoa; phylum Mollusca; class Bivalvia; order Adapedonta; family Hiatellidae; genus Panopea; species Panopea generosa. Next base: position 5,046,000 of record CM055900.1, read on the forward strand.
GTTGTAGGTAGTGCTATTGTAGAAAGTGGTTTTGCTGTTGCTGATGATGATGATGAATGATAATAATGTGAATGGTGGTGTTCAACTGTTGTTAATGATGATGTAGTGTGTGATGTTAGTGTGAATGGTTATGTTGCTGCTAATGAAGATGTAGTGTGTGACGTTAGTGTGAATGGTTATGTTGCTGCTAATGATGATGTAGTGTGTGACGTGAGTGTGAATGGTTATGTTGCTGCTGCTGGTGATGATGCTATGTATGATGTTAGTGTGAATGGTGATGTTGTTGCTGCTGCTGCTGCTGTTGCTGCTAATGATGATGTGTGTGTGTGTGTTATGCTAGTGTGAATGGTTATAATGCTGCTGCTTTTGATGATGTTGTGTGTGATGAGTGTGAAATTTTTCAATTGTTTAAAAAAAAATCTATTAAAATATAAAAAAGATGAATGAACAAATCAGTTGTATTATCTGGGGTTTTTTCCCGTCTACCTGTACAGCGTTTATGTGTTGGTGCTTCTGTTTAGCTGTACAGTACATCATATTTATATGGAGATCACAATAACAAAAATATCTTTAAAAATATTATAATTTAATACCTGTCGACATGTAGATGTTTAAATCCACCACTTTAAACACAGATAAAACTCTACTTTTTAAAAATAAGAATTAAGTAACACAAGAAGTAGATATGGACTTAACAAGTTTGTCCACAATGAAAGTAAGGAACTATAGAAGAAACTCCTTAATGAATGTTAAAAACCGCAAATGTCTGATTATTTTTTTTCTAAACTCACTCTATAAAATCCTCAGAAACTATGCTTGATTTTAAAAGCATTTAGCCTACATATATCTGTGCACTCATAAAATCCTCAGAAAACGAGTTATGGAGTATCCGGCCCCATGGAAATCCGGCCCGTCACTAATCCGGCCCCTGGAAGAAACGTCCTTGGAATAACCAGCCCCATTTAGCATAGAAAATCCGGCCCACACTAATTTTAAAAATAATATCAATTATCATTTGGTATTTCTAATGAAATATTGGAAAGTTATTAGATAATTTGAAACGCACATATTATTTACAGTGGGATTGTTATTGAAAACTTACTCTTAACGGGAACTATATAGTGCATATAATAATCAATGATTGTTAATGAAAAGTAACATTTTGGGGGAATGAAATACTTATGATTTATAATTCAATTTAATAATTAATTAATTCATTAATTTAAGGGTTATAAGTATTTTTTTAATGATTATAACTTAAAAGAAGACAAGAAAAAATGGATCGCATGTCTTCAGGTAATTGATATTATGCAGTTAATTTTAGTGAATGGCAACGTCAACATATAAATGTGGCCAAGTATTCCTGATATAAAAGATTGTGCATGCACTCAATACAATTGTATTGTAATTGTCAATAGTGCCCCCACTGTGTCTTACTGATATTTATTGCGTTTGTCATCTTCAATTAGATTGGTTTGTAAAATGGCATATATATGTGCAATCCTTTAAATGCTTCTTTATTTTTGAAATCTATAATATGATCGTAATCGATTCGAGTTACAAATATTTGTATACCAACTCTGTTTATATGTATCGAACAAACGTTGTTTAATTTAATCAAAGGGTATATCTATTTCAAATTGGTATAACCAAATGTTAGGAAAACCAAGGTGATCATGTTATTTTTTAATTTTGTCTACCCAATTGGTTTTATTGAAATTATAATTTTCAAAATCATTTGTTTAACATGATATAAACTTTTTTTGCTTAACATATTAATGTTTATTTTTTTATGTATGTATTGTTTATGATAAATAACCCTAATATTGCTATTAAAAAAAATTAAAAAGTGGGCCGGATGGACCATGCTAATGGCGCCGCAGTCTTAAGGGGCCGGATAATCTTGGGGACGGATTCTCTATGGCCATTTAGCCTACATGTATCTGTGCAATCAATTAATTTTGATTGGCTATTTAAATTATTGGTCTTAAACAGTCATCAATCACAAACATTTGCCTCAGGGCAGTGCAGCTGCAGAGAGCAATATATCACACTCGTGTGCTAATGAAAGGCAATATAACATAAGATTATGTAATAACGTCCTGTGCTTATTAAGGACAGGATACCAAATGATCCTATAGTTACCAAAAACATATCATAAGTAACTCTAGTTACTAAAGGCATAAAGTGGGTTACAAATGGACAAAATGCCTATAAGAATAATTGATAAACAGTTAGTTACCAAAAGTTACCAAAGATATATAGCAAGTAACCAAAGTTAACCACAGTTACCAAAGACATATAGTGTGTTACAAATAAACATACTTGTGCAGAGGTGCACATTTTGGGCCATATATGCACTTTTCCAGCCAGTGGCACATGCCCTATCTTGATATAGCTTTTGGATAGCTATACAGTATATAGTAAACAATGGAAACATAGGACAGTTCTTAAAGACATATCTGGTGTGAAGGGAGAAACCATGGGACATTTAGAGAGTAAATAAAATAAAGATTTTGGATTAAATTTTGTCTCAATACCTTATAAGAAAACATCGAATAAACAAATGTTAATTTAAACAGCCAGAATATATTAGGTACTGAACGGATTGTTGTGAAACTTCAGTAGACCACAGTCATGCTTATTACCTCGATTACTATACTAAAAGGCAATGTCAAAATACTTTTATTCTTTATCAGTGTTTTCTCCAGAGCTCGTTTCTTGTGTTTGTGACGCAATCAAGTTTGTTCATTGCATCCACCATAACGCAACCTTAATAATACAGAAATTAAAACTACACAGATTTGTTTCGACAATTGGGTTTCAGAGTTATCATTTTTACACTGCTAGCAGTTTTGACAGATGACGTGGTATGATTCAGTGAAACCCCGGTCAAGCGGTTATACTAAGTTACGTAAACGCTTTAATTGGTTATTAATGCTAAATTGATGCAATCGTATGGACGATTATGATCACGTACATAATTGTCCACGAAGCATATTGTACGAGGTATGTCCCAAAAGTAATAGGACGCATTTAGAAATATGCCTTTTAGTGTTTCGACCTAAACAAAACTTGGCATGGATAATTTTCAATATCTAAACTATAAGCCTGCAAAATTTCAATATCGTACACCACCATTGAACATTGTTTTTGTCAAGTCAAAATGCGTATGTTACAAAGTACGGGGGAGATGGACGTTATTTGTGCGACGTCAAATTGACATTCAAATGAAAGTCATTCTTTTTTCGAAGTATGAACCGCTGTGCAAAACACATTTTTTGTGGTACTGCACCCACTTCTGATACATGTCAAGATACTATGATGACTCATAGATCTTAACCACAGAATGTACAGCCAGATCGCTGATGGTCAGTTACTTTTGTCTCACCATTGGAAACCCGTCTGTACCACCAATAGATAAGACTCCAGGATATGCCTTCTGTTAAAGAGTTGTGTGAAATAAACTTCAGAGTATCATGTGGGGTCATAATACACCCAACACAAAATTTTACCACGCTCCAAATTACCGCTCCAGGCATGACGTCGTCCAATTTCTTTACTATTCAAATTCACACTTGTTACTTTAAAATTACACACAATACTCAAATATTATCGATAACGTCAAATTTTTAAATGACATTCGCACATGATCTAAAATTACGTCCACTATTATTTCATAACATTTGGCTCAATACTGAGGAAGTTGTCTGCTTTCCAAGGCAATATTGTTTTTTTAAATGGAGTCTAATTTCAAAGTCCCCCGTACTTCCAAACTCGCATTACTATGGTGCCTTTTGCATGAACTTAACGATGACTGAAAGTTGATTTGATGTTTTATGACAATAGAAGATGTGTCGATCTATCCATTGATACCATTGGTTTGCATGTAACGCCCTAAGTACAAAAATGACAGGGTCGTCCTATTACTTTTGGGACATACCTCGTAGTTTGAAGAAAATATCTTTGAAAACAAACATCACTGCACCAATAGCACTGATATATACTGGTTATACCTATTACCGCGAGTGTAAAACTTCACTAGCCATGTAAATGACGACATCAATAATAAAGTTACTTTATTGTCTTGAATAATCCTTCTAAAAGTTGTTTCTTGTAACTATACCTTTGAAAACGATAAACTCATGAAAAGACAGTGGTTAAAAATTTATGATACAAAGTCGGCAATTTTATTTTTTCCTAGTATACATATTACCGCAAATTGGCCATTCAGGCGGTAAGGAATGGTGCCATCAGGTAAAATACTGCTACTGGATTAAATTTTCAAATAATTTAAGTTAATCTTGTATGAAAAATAAAATAAAAATTTCAAATCAACATAAACAGTGAGCTTTGTACACTTAATAATGTTTGTTCACTGATTATAGTTTTGCTAAAACGAGGGTACGAAAATGTTGACCCTCTCCCAGGAAATCTTACTGGTGTACGGTATTTTAAGTGCACCCTTCCATTTCAATTGTTACACTGTCCCTTGGTAAGAAATTAGAAGTGTGCATGTATGAGATAATGCTACTATATGGGCAATCACAGTAATACGTATATCGCGGTATTAGGTATATAAGGGATATACACAGTTTTAGGTTGTTTGTATATAAAGACGAAATGCCGAGATCGTGAAAAAAAGTTGTTTAAAATGTACAGACGATACTCTATCTGAAAAACTTTTTATTTTGTTTTCTATAAGGTATCATTACTCTTAAATGGGTATGAGCTAGAAGAGAAATGCTTTTATATATATGGGAAAATGAAAGTTTTGTTTTCCGAGGAGTACATTGCTTAGTTACCGTAAACATGTAGCTCAGCTAAAATATAAAATATTGAAATTAATAATTTTAGTGTTTTTCATTCAAATAGTTAAGGCAATGATGATTGAGCCATGACATTTGAAAAGTTCATTGCCCAGTCGCCATGATCATAAAAACTGTCGTTAGGAAGAAAAGACAACTTGTTTCAAGTTGTTGTAACTTATTGAGCCATAAGTGAAACATTTGTTTGGAAGTTAAATTGTTCTAAGTTGTTAACTTCAGTTGTAATTTTGATTTTAAAATTTATGTGAAATAGGAAGTAAAACTGTTGAAGTAAAATATGTCATTTTCACCTCTATTTATTCAACTTGATTAAGTTTTAAAACTAAACAATGATGACCCCCAGATTTTGAAAATGAGCCCAAAAGTTTTAGTCAGTGGGTCCTCAAATATCCCCAAAAGTTGGAGCTGGATAAAACACTGCTTTACTATATTCATTTAGCCTCAACTTAATTTTTAGCTCACAGGAGAGCTTTTGTGATCGCCTGGTGTCCATCGTCTGTCGTCCATCGTCTGTCGCCCGTCATTTACTTTTTGCTTCTAACAACTTCTCCTCTGAAACTACTGGGCCAATTTTAATATAACTTCACAGAAATGTTCCTTGGGTGACCCCCTCTACCAAGTTTGTTCAAGTCATATTGATTCGGCAAAAAACATGGCCGCCAGGGGGTGGGGCGAGTTTAATTAGTAAAAAATCTTTTTGTCAAAAACTACTGGCTTGATTTTAAAATAATTTCACAGAAATGTTTCTTGGGTGACCCTCTATCAAGTTTGTTCAAGCCATCTTGATTCGTCAAAAAACATGGCGGCCAGGGGTTGGGGTTAGTTAACTATATAAGCTATAGTAAAAACTTAAAAAATATTCTTGTCATAAACTACTGGCTCGATTTTAAAATAATTTCACAGAAATGTTCCTTGAGTGACCCACTACCAAGTTTGTTCAAGTTATTTTTATTCATCAAAACACATGGTGGCCTGGGGTTGGGGTTAGTTTACTATATAAGCTATAGTAAAATCTTTAAAAATTTCTTGTTAGAAACTACTTGCTCGATTTTAAAACAATTTCACACAAATGTTCCTTGGGTGACCCTCTACCAATTTTGTTCAAGCCATCTTGATTCGTTAGAAACCTTGGTGGCCAGGGGATGGGGTCAGTGTACTATATAAGCTATAATAAAAACTTAAAAATTCTTCTTGTCAGAAACTACTGACTCGATTTTAAAATAGTTTCACAGAAATGTTCCTTGAGTGACCCACTACCAAGTTTGTTCAAGTTATTTTTATTCATCAAATCACATGGTGGCCTGGGGGTGGGGTTAGTTTACTATATAAGCTATAGTAAAAACTTAAAAAAATCTTCTTTTCAGAAACTACTTGCTCGATTTTAAAATAATTTCACAGAAATGTTCCTTGGGTAACCTTTAACCAAGTTTGTTCAAGCAATCTTGATTTGTCAACAAACATGACCGCCAGGGATGGGATAAGTTTACAATATAAGCTATAGTAAAATCTTTAAAAATCTTCTTGTTAGAAACTACTTGCTCGATTTTAAAACAATTTCACACAAATGTTCCTTGGGTGACCGTCTACCAATTTTGTTCAAGCCATCTTGATTCGTTAGAAACCTTGGTGGCCAGGGGATGGGGTCAGTGAACTATATAAGCTATAATATAAACTTAAAAATTCTTCTTGTCAGAAACTACTGACTCGATTTTAACATAATTTCACAGAAATGCTTCTTGGGTAACTCTCTATCATATTTGTTCAAGACATCTTTATTTGTCAAAAAACATGGCCGCCAGGGAGTGGGGCAAGTATAATTAGTAAAAACATAAAAAATCTTCTTGTCGGAAACTACTGGCTCGAATTTAAAATAATTGCACAGAAATGTTCCTTGTAGGATCCTTCACCAAGTTTCTCAAACCGTAGATTCGTCAAAAATCATGGCGGCCAGGGGGTGGGGTTAGTTTACTATAAAAGCTATAGTAAAAACTTAAAAAGTCTTCTTGTCAGAAACCACGGAATCAATTTTAAAAAAAAATCGCAGAAATGTTCCTTGGGTGACCATTTACCAAGTTTGTTCAAGCTGTTGTGATTTGTTTACTATATAGACAGCTATAGTAAAAATTTCAAAAGCCAGAATCTACTGTCCTGATTTTGATGTAATTTCTCTGACATTTACCATGGGTGAACTTCTACCAAGTTTGAACTCTTCTACGCATCTGTTGACTATTCAAAACAAATCAAAATTCTAACTACTTGCCCATCTTGGTTTTCTGGAATTTTGAGTGTACATGTATTATATAATCTACTTAAAGTCAGTCGGGTGAGCGATATAGGGCAACCTTGGCCATCATGTTTTTTTTTGTGATTTATAATTTAGCAATTTTTTCTGACATACTGTCTTAAAATGTTGTATCAAAGTTTATAAACTATTCTCTAGATTGAATACTTATCATCAACTGTAAACAGTCATATAAAGTGAACAATTTGCTAATACATGTAGTATACAAATTATCTCTTGATTCAGCTTTTAAAAGCTTACACTAGAACTGGAGGCGTTTTACAAATGAAGAGATCTTGAAAGACCCCCAAATTATATATGGTCCTGGTAATCTAGCTGTAATGGTCCAAAATCTGGTGTGCCTCACCAGTGACAATGTATTTGAAAAAGGTAGGGAAAATTACGTATTGATTAGTATTCCTGGTATTATAAATGAAATACAGTATTGAATTCATTAATAAATTTGCATCTTAAATCTCTCCATTTTATTCAAAACATCGAGGTATATCATCTGGATAGACAGTTATTTAATTTATTGTTAATCATTTTTTCAATTGAAGAACTGGTCAATATTTTTGCATGATGTTTACCTAAGCTAGGACTGTAAGTTAACTGAGTGATATATCAAACTGATATCTTGAACTAGCCAAATCAGATAATCAATGTCTGAGATGTGTCGCTTTTTGCTAGATGGACACTTCAAAATGGAACACTTTGTTTGTTGTCACATGTTGTTGTTTGTCATTTATCTATCGTAATTTATCGGGGGGGGGGGGGGGGGGGGGGGGGTCAGTTAAACATATGGTTAACATACGTTAAACGTATGGCCAAAAACGTATGTTAAAAGCCCGTGGTACTATTTATATGTAAACGTATGTTTTGGCATGCGTTCAACATGCGTGGCACTTTTACCTGTGTACATCATGCACGGTGGGTAGGGGGTAGTGTAATGGTGTGGGCCGGTATCTCGTGGCACCACAAAACACCCCTGATAGTGGTTGCAGGCAGTTGACGGCTCGATGATACGTTGACGAAATAGTGTGCCCTTTCTTCGAGATCACCAAGACGTCACGTTCTTTCAGCAGGACAACGCTAAGCCACATTCAGCCAGAATAACGTGTGAGTTCCTGGGTCAAAACAACGTGCAAATTCTGTAGTATACGCAAACGGCAGCCACTCTCGTTTCTGAGTTTTGTGAACTTTCAAGTTTCACCCTCCTTCATTAAGGCATTTAAATATTCAGCTCAAATACAATAGATTCCATTGGTCTTTCATGTACATTCCCTGTACATTATTTTATTTTAGTTTTGACATCAAAAAGTAGAGCAGTCTAAAAATTTAATAGGTATTTTTCATGGTGCGTTTTTCATTGACCGCTAGTATATATATAAATATATCTTTGACAGAATGTAAGATCAGATACCACTATTCGTGCATGTATGACATGATTTTCTGTATGAGGGAAAGCTTGTTTGATTGGACGTGAATATTTCTCTGACACTTTATTGCCATAAAATGTTGTTTCCATTTTACATGGGCCACTCCGTCTTCTGCCGTTTCACCGCACTCGTCTCCCGTTTCACCACACTCTTCTCCCGTTTCACCACACTCTTCTCCCGTTTCACCGCACTCTTCTCCCGTTTCACCACACTCTTCTCCCGTTTCACCGCACTCTTCTCCCGTTTCACCACACTCTTCTCCCATTTCACCACACTCTTCTCATTTTTTTAATTCAGTTTACTAAAGAAAACCAGGGAGTTATAGTGGATGTTCGACTTAATTTCAATATGGTTGGCTTGGTAAGAAAACATGAGTTTCGAACGTCATATGGCAGTTTTAAGGGGAGTGATTGAGTCCGGTTCTAACACCGGAAGACCGCGGCGTGGTCTAGTGGTAGAGCGTCCGCCTCGCATGCGGAAGGTCGTGGGTTCAATCCCCGGCCGGGTCATACCAAAGACTTTAAAAATGGTACTAGAAGCTTCCTCGCTTGACGCTCAGCATTTAGAGGAGAGTTCTAGGTCTGGTCGGCCCAGTGTCAGTATAATGTGACTGGGTGGGGTATCATACCATATGTCTGCGGCATGATACTCCAGTATGACAGCGCTTAGAATAATGTCTCAAGTAGACACTGTCGCGATATGACTGGAAAATTGTTGAAAGCGGCGCTAAACACCATACAACTACAACTCTAACACCGGATCCCCACCCTTCTTGATCCGTTAGTGACACAGTAAGGAAAGTTTAGTTTGTGTGTACTTGTCTTAGAAATTGTGACATCATTAACGTTAGGGTCAAAATCTAGCAGTTAATATCAGTACAGACTTTAACTTTATAGTGCAGCATATCACAAATTGTAGGCAAATTGAGTACACATTGCTTTTATGGATCCTTTATCCTGTTTTACGATACACCGTGAGTTCACATGAAAAAATAGTTAGTTCTTATTTTTATTTTATATAAATTTTCAAACAATCCTTTATTACCTTAGAATGCACAGGGTATTGATAATAAAAGGAGACAACAGATCATAGGGAAATAATTATTTACACTTTGTTGTTGGGGAATGTAAAATGTACACGTACCTTATTACACGACGTCTTGTGTGTTCTCCAGTCCTTTTTCTGACACGCTTTTGAACAGTAACTGACATCTTTACATTGTGCACCTGTTTTTAGATCACCAACTGTTTGGCACGCGGCACACTCCAAATGTGCTTGTTTTGATCCACACTCGTTAGTAACTTTATTACTGTCAACTTTAACACCGGTGTCTTTATGTTGATCTTTCATATCGATAGCACCGTTTGCAGTCATATCAGTTTCTAATGTCACTTCTGATTCCGTGTCACCTAACATAGCCTCGTCCGTTGCGATGTTTTCTATATGTGACATAACATTTCCTGTTGTCTGGTATGATGGATCGGTCTCATGTTTGTCTAAACTATTTTGTTTTTTTATTAGATCACATAAATGTTTGTGACGTTTCCAATGTTGTCTCTGGCAATCCTTTGAACAGTAATAAACGTCCCAACACCGGGTACATTTCTTCAAATCTAACTTATCAACTTTGCAGTTCTCACAGCTCATTGGTTAATCGAAAAATACTGAAGTTTACGTCCATCAAATATTCCTGAATCAAACTGATACCGGGAATAGTATGATTATTCTACTTTCGTTTTCAAATCTAACTTATAAACTTTGCAGTTCTCACAGTTCATTGATTAATCGAACAATACTGAAATTTACGTCCCACTAAATAGTCCTGAATTAAACTAATACCAGGAATAGTATAATTATTCTACTTTCGTTTTCAAAGCTATATTTAGGTACACATACATAGCTAGAGATAACACTATAAAGTGTATAAAAACGTTCCTATTGGTGCGTATACACTTGTTGTCTGCAGTCAACGCATAGGCGGATCTAAGATTTTAAGCTAGGGAAATCACAGGATTTCCCCAAATTACCAGAGAGTTTTTCAAGAATATGTTTACACCATTTTACGAAATAGTTCATTTTTAAAATCCCGTTAAATGGTTGAAATTAAATGTGATTGTAATGTTGCTTAAACTATTAACTCCTTATTGGCTGATATTTAAAAAAAAATTACAAAATTAAAAAACATCACTCGAAATGTGTATTTCTTAAACGATCGGCCCGCCAATGTTCGAGAGTACACACATCAATACACGTGACTTGCACATTATTCAGATTCGACATAGCAAATATTGAAAACAAATTTATAAGTACCATAACGATACAATGGCAAAAAGCAGGACAACTTTACCCAATGCAGAAATGTATTACACAGTTATGGCATAATAAAGCGCTATATATTTAGGTGACGTTTAAGTCTATTTCTAGAATAAGTGAAACACAGGGAGAGTGTGCGAATAAGGACTGTCAGATAATGGGTCCATTAAAAAGACTAAAAAAATTATGGCTTGACTAACAGTATGCATCGTTATTGAATTTCCTTTTTTTTTTAAATAAATATTGATGTCTGCAATAAAACTTTTCACAAGCGTAGTCAGCCTTTTATAATTTATACGCACTGAGAAATAATGAGCAGCGTTTACAATTTGGTCCAGTAACTCTTGCTCAGGACCCGCCCTCACGTTTATGCTTGATACTATTGCACACGCTATTACGTCATGAATCAATGGTGCTTTGTTTAGCACCGTTATTTAAAAAAGTAATTTTATTTTTAATTTCATATAACAATTCATCGCACCCGTGCAAAAAATTAGCTCATGGGTTTCAGCTTTTTCATACACTGAAAATTAAAATAATATCCGGCTATTTAATTTCTAAGGGCATCTACTTCAGTCCCCCATGCTATGTTTCTCGATCATATAGTACCGACCAACGTGTTTCCGAACAAGCTTCGTGACTCACCGTTTTCTGCCGAAGGTGTTTATCGGGAAAAGACGAACATTACTATGTAAAACAAATCGTGTTTTTATCATATAATGATCAGTGATCAAATAAGCATATAATCTATAATGTGGAAGAGTAAATCTGACCTAAATTGAAACTAAAAACGACTGATTCGGAAGTTTTATGGCCTTTGATATTTAGAAAAAATATCCTTGGTATGTTTAAAGTAAAGAATCACACTTTTCTTGAACTTGCTAAAAACACGATTTAAAATACCATTGAGTGATCCAAGAAAAGTTGTTAGCTGATATGTATTAATTAACAGATGAAAGTAAACCCTTCAAGGTAAAATTAATTGAGACGAACCGGTTTCGAAGTGTTTATCTCTCAGCCACGTAAAAAGAGTTTTGCTTTCTCCAAAAGTGTTAGAAAGAATGTATGCCTCTTTGATCCTCTTTACATTTTCCTGTACCGTAAAGGTTCATTAAACTTCATATACATTATTTTCATATATTATTAAATTTCGTTATACTCTTCCAACTGAGAAAATGTACAAACGATAAAATAGATAGTTTGTTTGTAAATGAATGGCCGTCTGTTTCCGACGAAAAGCGGGGAGTCACGAGTGATGTTTTCGGAATCACGTCGATCGGTAAGTTATACGCATAAGAAAGAAAAAAACATGTGGTAAATGTAGGGTGTGTGTTTAGAAAATGCTTGCGGGGAGATAATTCTCCCATATATAGTAATTGAGATACGGTCAAAAAATGTCATGCGGACAAAAGTATACAATATTCTAAAATATATGAAGACAAATGATGTCATACGGACAAAAGTCTTTATTATAGTTACTAAAATGTATGTGGACAAAAAGTGTCATAAGGACAAAAGTCTCATTATAGTTACTAAAATGTGTGGTGTCATACGGACAAAAGATATCATACAGACAAAACTCGCTATTGCTTTAAATGTTCTGCAGGCAAATGTCATCATGTAGACAAAAGTCGATGTATTTCTATTTTTTCTGCTGACAAAAAGTGTTGCGGACATAAAGTTCCATGCGGACAAAAATCGCTGTCACACACAAACATAAATAAGACTCTATATCAGCATAACCGGATGGTTTTCAAGACAATGAACAGTTAACCCACTATTAAAAAAGTTTCCGGATGAGTATAAGTTAGTTTATCTATCGCTGACGTTGTTTATAAATGTCTGTTTTGGATTATTTTATTTTGTGGATACTTAGTACTGTATCAAAGTTTTTTGTTGTAGAATATTTACAGTTGGATTGTTCAATACGTTTCAAGGTATTTTTGACTTTTTGTTGATTAATTTTATAATTATCCAAATTATCTTATATAAAACGTAAGGAGATTTAGGCGATTGTTGTGTCAATTAGACAGCGGATGTAATTCGACGTATGAAACGGAACATGTCAGTATTTGAATAGAAAATTATACTAAAATGACGGGCTTGGTTAGATCAGTCGTCTGACCGTCAATTCAGGGGTTGCAAGATCGAATCCCCGCCCGGTAGCAGTCTTCGAGATGATTGATATACGACATTGTGTCTCGTTATCTTCGTCTCTCACCTCTGATTCAAGTGGGAGAGTTATCAGTTACTTGCTGAGATGGGTATGCGCGAGTGCTGTAAGAAAATTCAGGCGACTGTTGTTTTGTTTTGATTTTTTTTTTCTTTTTTTTTTTAATGAAATTTTAACATTGTTATTATAAAAAGAGAAGAATTGTATCAAAACAGGGTGGTAGTGCAGCGAACGAAGTGTTGACCGTTCACGCCAAGGCTGTGGATTCGATTCCCAGAGCGGACAAAAAAAACACATTTAGTACTGGTTATAACGAAACATCAAGCCAGAAAAGTAATCACGAGCGATACATATCAGCTCAGAGCTTAACTCGAAATGGAGCTCAAATTAGAAAACATAGTTTTGGAGTTTGTAGGCCGGTCACTTTAAAACACTGAGCGCTGTACTCCTATACTCAAGCAGTTTTAAAATGTGAAATTTAGTAAGGATCCAGTCGCGTATCGAATCACAATCCTACGTGGATGCTCCAAAGAAGGATTTTGTATTCAGATTAAAGAGGGTGAATATTTTGACTAAGGATCCTAATACATGAGTTGGGGTGAGCAAATTCATGACATAATGTCATCAGTGGTACTGAATGACTTTAAGGATTAAACAGGGTGGTAATCAATATTTGGCAGCTTACACTCCCGTCTCGTCATCTCAATCCCACTCATTCATCCTTTTTTGTAGTTGTATTTTTCATTTGAATTGTATATTATTAACATGAATCGACAGTAAATCGATATTTGCACTTTATAGCTGTCATTGCACCTTATCATTAATGTAATACGGAACGACGTTCAAGTAGCATGTGGCAATTGTGATAAATTGTGGTAATTGTGTTCACTTCCTGCTTGTTTTGATAAGTATGGTTTCGAGGGGGGATAACTCTGGTTGTTGGGTAAAGGACATGCTTTGTCGCAGATGTGTATATAAAAATCTGTAAAGTACAGATATATTGAACGGTTTTGTTATAACGACCCTTTATCGAAATGATAGTAAAACGTTCAAGAAAATAACAAATTTTATTTAATAATTTATTCGTATTTTCAACGTCACAAATAGATTTTTTCTAAAATTTTATATAGAGTTACATTTTTTTTAATTGGAGATCAGTATCTTCTGTTCAACTATAAAACTATTGATTTGATGTGTAAATAGTAAAACTGCTTTCATCATTGTAATGTTTCTAAGTAACTGGAATAAAAATGTACAAATGGATAACAACACATAATTGTTGGCTAAATTAACCGTGGTCACTGATAACTCACGATTTCTATCCAGGCTGTTGTTTTCACATAATATTATAACGTTTTGTTCGCAGCAGTCTTGTATTACTTCATATTTGCATTTTCCCAAATTCGCGTAATAGAACTACCATAAACCAATCGCCAACAGGAAGAGAATCAACTGATTGGCAAAATTTACGTGTTGAACGTGATAATCAATCCATCAGCAGTAAATTGGATAAAATGCGTTAGTCATAATAATGTCACACATGGGCTATAATTATCGTAATTTAAGTGTTGCCCTTGTTAACTGTCAGTTACTACAAAAAATTTAAAGTAAGCCGTTTTACTATTTACTCGCGAAAGGACGTTGATAGTACTCATGTCTACATAAAATCTATATGAGGTATTCATCCTACACCAGAACTGGCCGGCATATAGTACCACACCTTATTATACGCCAAAAGAAGATTTTCAACATCTATAATGTAAATGAATATACGTAAATTTACTATATTCTGTTTTATTCCTTGTGTTTGTTTTGTATGTGGAGACGTTTAAAATTTAAAAATTGGACCATTGAAGAATATAAGCCCAGGCACATGCTGTTATAGATCGTGTCTTTTCACTTTTAATTTGACAGCGGATGTAATTCGATGTATGAAATGGAACATGTCAGTATTTGAATTGAAACAGTTGTAGATAAATAATACTAAAATTGACTCGGTTAGATCAGTCGTCTGACCGTCAATCAAGGGGTCGCAAGTTCGAATCCCCGCCCGGCAGCAGTTTCCATGATGATTGATATACGACATTGTGTCTCGTTATCTTTATCTCTCACCTCTGATTTAAGTGGGAAAGTTATCAGTTATTGCGGTGATGGGGTGTGCTAGAGTACTGTTTAACCTTCCAGGATCCCAGGATAAAGTGGTAAGGTTAACTGATGGTCTGTTATCGCTCGATGACACCAAGCTACGCTTAACAATCAATCAATCAATCAACTATAATGAAAATAATTTGTTAAATTACATAGAATATTGATAAATAAAGATACCTAATAATATAAAATTAATCATATGCCTTGGAGACATTTATCTGTTCTTGATTGTGTTGTACTAACTGTTCTTACATATAGTATTCAATTAGAAGACCAACACTTGACAATAGTTCCGGTCAGGTGTATCACACTTGGATGACCTTGACCTCGAACGGGTCGTCCATCCTTATTCCAACTGTCCCATCACCGAAGTTGTGAATATAGGGATTTTTAAGGCAGATAAAGTTCCCTGGTTTCACAGCGTCGTAAGTGAAGTGTGGTCTGGGGTCGTCATTGACGTGATCTAAATAGAACTCTACCCTGGTTACGGCGTCATCTTTATCCTGAAAACAGAAAGAGTCCTTGAAGAGAAATTACAATCAATGCATGGGTAAGCATTTATAATTGAACTGGCGAAAACTAATTTTATTCACGATTGTAAAGTAAGCTCGGAGCACTTTTGGGCCGCTTGTTGGTCCAGCTTCTGAAAAGTAGCAAACTCAAATGGATGGCAATAAACGCTAATAAAGTTCTTTGACATTGACAAACATGGCCAATGTTTTAAACCTAAAATCTGGAAATACTCTGTGGTTTTTTTTTTGTGTTTTTTGAAATTGGTCGTTATCTTGAAAACAAAAATATATACAGTACAAAGACATTGTCGATGTATTTTACAAAGAGCGACATTAATTATGGACTCCTCCTTCCCCACCTTCTTACGGCGTCATTTTTATCCTGAAAACGTATTGATTCTATAGATAGATCTTAGCAGTACATGAATTATCATTTATTATTAATTTGTTAAACAGCATATAAGATATAAACGGTGGCGGTGGCGGTGTAATTGATAGAGTTTTGGCCGCTCACGCCATAGGTTGCAGGTTCGATCCCCAGCTCGACTTTATGCCTCTCACAAAACAACACTCAGTACTGGTTCTACCCAGGAAGCGGACTCGAAATCGATTCATATCAGTTCTAAACTTTCATCTCAATATAACATAAATAAACTAAACAAAATGAGGAAAACAATTATCTTAGCACGAGTGCGAAGTAAGCTCGGAGCAGTTTTGAGTCATTTTTGAGTGGCCAATGGGCCCGTTTCCCGGCAACAACCAGTGCTATTGTTGTTTTGAATACCTTTCACTCGGGTAAGCAAAATCAAAAATGATTAAAAGTAGTGAAATTGAGAAATCAGAATTGATGATAGCAAACACTTATCTTATAAGGTATTTCGACATATGTTACGTTCACAAACATTAGTACTAACATATATTCCGTGAATTATAAATTATCTTTTCAACCACATAATGTTGAACCTATATATTTCTTGTCATATTTTAATTTTAACTGTTATTTTTTTAGACACAAACAATGCTTTTAAAATTACGAATGCGTATACAGGAATCACAAGGATAAGATTCATGGAAATAAATAGCAATACGATGAAGCTGGTATTTGATTTCATCGAAAACAGTATTTTGTGTCTGTCAATCGAACACAATATATATATATTATTAGCTTGTTGAATGGACCTATCTCTCCCAGTTTGGTCCGTTAAATAGCAATGTTGGGAAAGCCACATTTTAGCCGGTTTATTGGTCAGTTGCTTCACCTGAAAGTTTGAATGACGTCACAGTTTAGTAAGCGTTCAATTGCCATAAATTGTAGGAAAGGCATAGAGTTCCCTGCTTTCTCACCGCTGGTGGTTAATAGACCTGATTCTGGAGATATGAGGTTATGAAAAAGACTTCATTTTTATTGACATTTACCTGTAGATACACGCCATGTCTCATCACGTGACCATGGTATTTAAATATGAAAGCCACTAGAATGTTGGTGACTCTGTGAGAGAGCATGTTCTTGAGATGCTCATGTGGAATATCGTCTAGGTCGTCTATAATAACAGCGTCAGGATATATCTTACTGGCGACGACCTTGGCACTATTTAGAGATCCAGGCGGTCGTATAGCTGAAGCATTGGCTTTTTCTGAATCAAATATAAAACAGTTTATATAACTGGTATTGATATTTACTACGCCTTACATATCACAGGGCAGAGAATATATATATATTGACATTATTTTAACTAATGAATATGCATACTTATTCATTTTTTATGTTCGATTGTGAATAAAACTCAGAATTTATGTGAACCGCTCGCGATTCGACAACCTTGATAGAACCAGTACTGAGTGTTGTGTTTTGAGAGGCGTCAGGTCGAGTTGGGAGTCGTACCCGCAACCCCTAGTGTGAGCGGTAAACATTAGTTCCACTACACTACCGTTTGAGGGGGTGGGGACGGGGGTGGTTTGTTGCCCAAGTTTGATGCATACTGGCCCAGTCAGTGTCATATGAGATGACCATTATCGTTGATGACAAGTCGCATACAATAGAGTCAATTACATTGTATACAATAGAGTAAATTACTTTGTATACATAATAGAATAGAGTAAATTACATTGTATACAATAGAGTTAATTACTCTGTTTACACAATAAAATATAGTCAATTACATTGTATACATTAGAGAAAATTACTCTATATACAATAGATTAAACTACACTGTATACGTAATATAATAGAGTAAATTACATTGTATACAATAGACTAAGTTACTCTGTATACATAATATAATAGAGTAAATTACTCTGTATACAATAGAGTAAATTACTATGTATACATAATATAATAGAGTAAATTACACTGTATACAATAGAGCAAATTACATTGTATACGATAAAGTAAAATTACATTATTTTCAAACAAACCTGGTGAAAGTTTTTGTCTACATCTTTCGTCGAGTGCACGCCTGACTACAAGACCTAGTTTGTTGTAGTATTTGTCCTCTTCCTTTTCAATTTCCAAACTCTCTCCATTTTGTTTTTCTACCCTTTTTAGTTTTTCTTCTTCATCTAGAACGTAACGACTACTTAAGACATTATGCTGTTTGTTAACGGTTACGTTCATCTGAAATTAACACATTCTATATGTATAAGTATATGTATTTATTAAATGAAATTTAAACAAGTAACTCTGTTTGTCGTGTTTTCGTGTTGGCGTGGCAGGATGACAAATAAACGATAACAACGCAATATATATCTACCCGCCATCACGATAGATAAATCGGTCATCGTGCAAACTTCGTCGAGTTTTCGTATTCATTAATAAGCAAGATGCTTACTATATGGTGGCTGATTTCCACCATGACGTGTTGGATCAATAAGTTACCTGTGTACAAGCATGTATATTGCTTGTCCCACTGTACATGTGTGGTTTGCAGAGAGCACAACAATTATATAAATGTTCACGTGGTAGCATTTCATAACATTAAAACGCCAACAAAAGAATTCAACTTCATTCAATGATTACCCCTTAATAAATTAAATTGACTGCATATTGGCTTAAGATCTTTGATGATAATTTCTTTAAATGATTATTCACAAATGCCATCCATCATGGAGATTTTGAGTTTGCATCAAGGGGATATTGACTACCCAATCATTTTTGCCATGGGAATTTTGACTACCCATCAAGGAGATTTGACCACCCTGTTAATTCTGTTGAGGGGATTTTGACTACCATGTCATTTTTGAGCCTTGGGGATTTAGACCATGGGGATTTTGAAGTACACTCCCCGCAAGCAGGTGCAAACGCTTGTCATTTTTCCAAATCTATTACGTAGTCAAAGTCAGTGAAGCAAACTTTTTAAACATGATGGTTATTGATCACCAAAAAATGTAGAGATGTCGAAGAACAGCGTTAACTCAACTATTTTAGCCTTGTCGATCACAGAATATTATAATGTACCATTAGAAAAACCGATGTATCTGTATGAATGAAAGCATCTTTCATATTAGCCAAATAGAAGTTACATGTATGTGTAAGTAGGACTATTAGGGCAGAATATACAATATGTCAATGTCTGGCTTAGGCTAGCTAGCTAGAAATAATATTACTACCTTTGACTCGATATCCTCTCGTTAAATGGGAATGAAATGGGAATCTGCGTTTCTGCATTGAAACTACCAGCTAGCCAGTACTTAAGCTTAAATGTACTTAATTTAATACATTTTTTTTTAAATTTGGGTGTGGATGTTGGGTGTATTGCCAAAGTTTAATAAACAGGGCTGTTTAGTTTTAATACAATAAAAAAAAGTTGGATGGGGAGGGTGTCTTGAGGTTGGTAACAAAGCTGAAAAAGGACTGTGTATCTACTTCAATACAAAACAAAATTTTAAGAAAACAATTGGAGGTATGGGGGTCTTGGGTTTGGTATCAAAGGGGCAGAATTACAAGTATTTAATTTAAAACAAAACAAAAGACAAAAAAAATTGGCGAGGGGTCTTGATGGGGGTGGGGTTAGTCCTTGGTGTCAGTAACAAAGTTGAAATTAGGGCAAAGTATTTGATTTAAAACAAAACAAAATTTAAAACAAAAAAAAAGGGCAGGGAAGGGGGCTTAGTAGGGATGAGGGTCTTGAGGTCGGTAACAAAGTTGAAATGGGGCAGAGTATTTGATTTAATACTAAACAAATTGTAAACAAAAAATAAATAAATGGCAGTGATCGGGGGTGGGGGAATATCCTTGGGGCCAGTAACAAAGTTGAAATAGGGCAAAATATTTAATTTAAAACAAAACAAAATTCAAAAATTAAAAATAAAAAAAATGGGCAGGGATGGGGGTTGGGTAAGAGTGAGGGTTTTGGGGTTGGTAACAAAGTTGAAATGGGGCAGAATATTTTATTCAATAATTTTTTTTTTTAAATAAAATAAAAAAAATGGGCAGGGCTTGGGTGTTGGGGGTAGGGGTAAGGTCTTTGGGTTGGTAACAAAGAAATGGGACAGATATGACTATGTGTGGTGTCCTTAAGCAAGACACTTTTTCCGCATATGCTTTGTACTGGTTCTATCTAGGAAGACTTTGAGCATGAGTTGTCTAAGTTGTAAGAAGTTGTTTCACCACCGAAATCAAATAAATAAGTTTAAAATATTTCTATATATTCTTCAAAAAACTGTTACACGATTGTATGCAGTTAATTTTAGTGAATAGCAACGTCAACATCTTAACTGATATAAAGGATTTTGCATTCATTCAAAGCAATTGTATTGTAATTGTATATTATGCCCCTACTGTATCCTGTTAATATCTATTGAGTGTGTCATCTTGAGGGATTGGTTTGTAAAATGGCATGTATTTATGCAAACTTTTAAATGATTCTTTTGAAAGATATTTTGTAAATGACTGAAGTGCATTCTATTTTGAATATTAGTGGTAATCTGAAGCAAAATTGTTAACGTCTTTCTGTCATTATGTTAGTTTAAGTTGTCTTCTAAAATATCGCATTATCACTAGCGTTAACAATTATATATTTAGTTTTGGGTATTTTTCCATATCGCCCATATCGTGTAGTAATATAATAGCTCTCTGTTCAAAATTCAGTAGACAGTCAGTTCAAAGTTTAGCAGACAGTCACTTGATTTGTGTATGTAAATGCTTACGATTCAAACTGCTATGGGACACAACTTAACCTTACTGCGTAAATGTTTGCTGGGTGTTATGATCATACGTTAATGAATGAGATGTACATTGAAAAACTAATTCAAAAGTGTAGTATTGTGATGTAAATAACTAGCTATTTGATAAATTGAGATGATCATAGACACAATGAACAGAATAGATTATATTTGATACGAGTATTTCAAAGTTGTACAATTTAGAGATTGTATCTATACTTCATATTTAAATTTTGTATGCAATATCTCATGTTGAAAATGTAGATTTGTGTTAGAATGATGCATGTTTTTCTCAAAGGCAAATAGATTACTGTATTCATTATAAATGTAGATTAATACAACTATTCTTTATTTACGGTTTATTTACACATGCATAATTAAAAAAGTATTGGTCTGCCATCGTCTAAAGTATGTTGAATATGGTGCATATTTAACATATCTTTCAAAATTAAAAGCACATTGATTTCCAGTGTTACATTTCCACAGTTTCAACAAGTGTGATGTATGAAAAAACTATTGATTTGTTGATGTGCGGAACAAATTATCAAGTTTACCGTGATTATGTGTATTTCATAAATATTTAAATGTAAGCATATACATAATATGTATGTATTGCTTATAATAAGTAACCCTAATATTGCTAAAAGAGTTTTTTAAAAAGTGGGGCCGGATGGACCATGCTTAATTGGGCCGGATTCTCCATGGCCGTTTTGGAATGGGGCTTGATTTTCCAGGTTCCAATTCCGGCCGCTCAATACATTTAATTCAAGACCATTTTACGTGATCGAAAAATGTTTTTGTTTAAACATCTAAGATAACATACAACTTACAGTTTACAAGAATTCAGTTGTTTATGTACAACAAATCAGTTGACTGTGAATTAGGTATGATTAATTGGCAAACTATGAAAAACATTCGTGTGCTATTTCATCAGTATTTAGTCAGAAGTTTACTTTCCTTCTATACAAGTACTTGCTGCTGCTGATGATGATATTAATATGTGAACTGTAATTGTAAATAGTGATAGTGCTGCTGCTGATGATGTGACATTATAGTGAATGGGGATGATGTTGTAGGTGGTGTAATTGTGGAAAGTGATTTTGCTGCTGCTGAAGATGATGAGTGTGATATTAGTGTGAGTTGTGGTGTTTACTGCTGCTATTAAATGATGATGTAGTGTGAATGGTTATGTTGCTCCTGCTGATAATGATGATATGTGTGATGTGTGTATGAATAGTGATATTGCTACTGCTGATGATGATGATGGTGTGTGTGACGTTAGTGTGAATAGTGATATTGCTGCTGCTGCTGCTGATAATGATGTTTGTGACATTAGTGTGAATGGTGATGCTGTTGTAGGTAGTGCTATTGTGGAAAGTGGTTTTGCTGTTGCTGATGATGATGATGAATGATAATAATGTGAATGGTGGTGTTCAACTGTTGTTAATGATGATGTAGTGTGTGATGTTAGTGTGAATGGTTATGTTTCTGCTAATGAAAGTGTAGTGTGTGACGTTAGTGTGAATGGTTATGTTGCTACTAATGATGATGTAGTGTGTGACGTGAGTGTGAATGGTTATGTTGCTGCTGCTGGTGATGATGCTATGTAAGATGTTAGTGTGAATGGTGATGTTGTTGCTGTTGCTGCTGCTGTTGCTGCTGCTGTTGCTGCTAATGATGATGATGATGTGTGTGTAATGCTAGTGTGAATGGTTATTATGCTGCTGCTTTTGATGATGTTGTGTGTGATGAGTGTGAAATTATTCAATTATTTAAAAAAAAATCTATTAAAATATAAAAAAAGATGAATGAACAAATCAGTTGTATTATCTGGGTTTTTTTCTCGTCTACCTGTACAGCTTTATGTGTTGGTGCTTCTGTTTAGCTGTACAGTACATCATATTTATATGGAGATCACAATAACAAAAATATCTTTAAAAATATTATAATTTAATACCTGTCGACATGTAGATGTTTAAATCCACCACTTTAAACACAGATAATACTCTACTTTTTAAAAATAAGAATTAAGTAACACAAGAAGTAGATATGGACTTAACAAGTTTTGTCCACAATGAAAGTAAGGAACTATAGAAGAAACTCCTTAATGAATGTTAAAAACCGCAAATGTCTGATTATTTTTTTCTAAACTCACTCTATAAAATCCTCAGAAACTATGCTTGATTTTAAAAGCATTTAGCCTACATGTATCTGTGCACTCATAAAATCCTCAGAAAACGAGTTATGGAGTATCCGGCCCCATGGAAATCCGGCCCGTCACTAATCCGGCCCCTGGATAAAACGTCCTTGGAATAACCGACCCCATTTAGCATAGAAAATCCGGCCCCACACTAATTTTAAAAATAATATCAATTATCATTTGGTATTTCTAATGAAATATTGGAAAGTTATTAGATAATTTTAAACGCACATATTATTTACAGTGGGATTGTTATTGAAAACTTACTCTTAACGGGAATTATATAGTGCATATAATAATCAATAATTGTTAATGAAAAGTAACATTTTGGGGGAATGAAATACTTATGATTTATAATTCAATTTAATAATTAATTAATTAATTAATTTAAGGGTTATAAGTATTTTTTTAATGATTATAATTTAAAAGAAGACAAGAAAAAATGGATCGCATGTCTTCAGGTAATTGATATTATGCAGTTAATTTTAGTGAATGGCAACGTCAACATATAACCGTGGCCAAGTATTCCTGATATAAAAGATTGTGCATGCACTCAATACAATTGTATTGTAATTGTCAATAGTGCCCCCACTGTGTCTTACTGATATTTATTGCGTTTGTCATCTTCAATTAGATTGGTTTGTAAAATGGCATATATATGTGCAATCCTTTAAATGCTTCTTTATTTTTGAAATCTATAATATGATCGTAATCGATTCGAGTTACAAATATTTGTATACCAACTCTGTTTATATGTATCGAACAAACGTTGTTTAATTAAATCAAAGGGTATATCTATTTCAAATTGTTATAACCAAATGTTAGGAAAACCAAGGTGATCATGTTATATTTTAATTTTGTCTACCCAATTGGTTTTATTGAAATAATAATTTTCAAAATCATTTGTTTAACATGATATAAACTTTTTTGGTTAACATATTAATGTTTATTTTTTTTAAGTATGTATTGTTTATGATAAATAACCCTAATATTGCTATTAAAAAAATTAAAAAGTGGGCTGGGTGGACCATGCTAAATGGGGCCGGATTCTCTAGGGGCCGGATAATCTTGGGGACGGATTCTCTATGGCCATTTAGCCTACATGTATCTGTGCAATCAATTAATTTTGATTGGCTATTTAAATTATTGGTCTTAAACAGTCATCAATCACAAACATTTGCCTCAGGGCAGTGCAGCTGCAGAGAGCAATATATCACACTCGTGTGCTAATGAAAGGCAATATTACATAAGATTATGTAATAACTTCCTGTGCTTATTAAGGACAGGATACCAAATGATCCTATAGTTACCAAAAATATATCATAAGTAACTCTAGTTACTAAAGGCATATAGTGGGTTACAAATGGACAAAATGCCTGTAAGAATAATTGATAAACAGTTAGTTACCAAAAGTTACCAAAGATATATAGCAAGTAACCACAGTTAACCACAGTTACCAAAGACATATAGTGTGTTACAAATGAACATACTTGTGCAGAGGTGCACATTTTGGGCCATATATGCACTTTTCCAGTTAGTGGCACATGCCCTATCTTGATATAGCTTTTGGATAGCTATACAGTATATAGTAAATAATGGAAAGATAGGACACTTCTTAAAGACATATCTGGTGTGAAGGGAGAAACCACGGGACATTTAGCAAGTAAATAAAACAAAGATTTCGGATTAAATTTTGTCTCAATATCTTATAAGAAAACATCGAATAAACAAACGTTAATTTAAACAGCCAGAATATATTAGGTACTGAACGGATTGTTGCGTAACTTCAGTATACCACAGTCATGCTTATTACCTCGATTACTAGACTAAAAGGCAATGTCAAAATACTTTTATTCTTTATCAGTGTTTCTTCAGAGCTCGTTTCTTGTGTCTGTGACGCAATTAAATATCATTTGACGCAATCAAGTTCGTTCATTGCGTCCACCATAACGCAACCTTAATAATACAGAAATTAAAACTACACAGATTTGTTTCGACAATTGGGTTTCAGAGTTATCATTTTTACACTGCTAGCAGTTTTGACAGATCACGTGGTATGATTCAGTGAAACCCCGGTCAAGCGGTTATACTAAGTTACGTAAACGCTTTAATTGGTTATTAACGCTAAATTGATGCAATCGTATGGACGATTATGATCACGTACATAATTGTCCACGAAGCATATTGTACGAGGTATGTCCCAAAAGTAATAGGACGCATTTAAAAATATGCCTTTTAGTGTTTCGACCTAAACAAAACTTGGCATGGATAATTCTCAATATCTAAACTATAAGCTTGCAAAATTTCAATATCGTACACCACCATTGAACATTGTTTTTGTCAAGTCAAAATGCGTATGTTACAAAGTACGGGGGAGATTGACGTTATTTGTGCGACGTCAAATTGACATTCAAATGAAAGTCATTCAAGTATGAACCGCTGTGCAAAACACATTTTTTGTGGTACTGCACCAACTTCTGATACATGTCAAGATACTATGATGGCTCATAGATCTTAACCACAGAATGTACAGCCAGATCGCTGATGGTCAGTTACTTTTGTCTCACCATTGGAAACCCGTCTGTACCACCAATAGATAAGACTCCAGGATATGCCTTCTGTTAAAGAGTTGTGTGAAATAAACTTCAGAGTATCATGTGGGGTCATAATACACCCAACACAAAATTTTACCACGCTCCAAATTACCACTCTAGGCATGACGTCGTCCAATTTCTTTACTATTCAAATTCACACTTGTTACTTTAAAATTGCACACAATACTCAAATGTTTATCGATAATGTCAAATTTTTAAATGACATTCGCACATGATCTAAAATTACGTCCACTATTATTTCATAACATTTGGCTCAATACTGAGGAAGTTGTCTGCTTTCCTCCAAGGCAATATTGTTTTTTTAAATGGAGTCTAATTTCAAAGTCCCCCGTACTTCCAAACTCGCGTTACTATTGTGCCTTTTGCATAAACTTAACGATGACTGAAAGTTGATTTGATGTTTTATGACAATAGAAGATGTGTCGATCTATCCATTGATACCATTGGTTTGCATGTAACGACCTAAGTACAAAAATGACAGGGTCGTCCTATTACTTTTTGGACATACCTCGTAGTTTGAAGAAAATATCTTTGAAAACAAACATCACTGCACCAATAGCACTGATATATACTGGTTATACCTATTACTGCGAGTGTAAAACTTCACTAGCCATGTAAATGACGACATCAATAATAAAGTTACTTTATTGTCTTGAATAATCCTTCTAAAAGTTGTTTCTTGTAACTATACCTTTGAAAACGATAAACTCATGAAAAGACAGTGGTTAAAAATTTATGATACAAAGTCGACCATTTTATTTTTTCCTAGTATACATATTACCGCAAATTGGCCATTCAGACGGTAAGGAATGGTGCCATCAGGTAAAATACTGCTACTGGATCAAATTTTCAAATAATTTAAGTTAATCTTGTATGAAAAATATAATAAAAAATTTAAATCAACATAAACAGTGAGCTTTGTACACTTAATAATGTTTGTTCACTGATTCTAGTTTTGCTAAAACGAGGGTACGAAAATGTTGACCCTCTCCCAGGAAATCTTACTGGTGTACGGTATTTTAAGTGCACCCTTCCATTTCAATTGTTACACTGTCCCTTGGTAAGAAATTAGAAGTGTGCATGTATGAGATAATGCTACTATATGGGCAATCACAGTAATACGTATATCGCGGTATTAGGTATATAAGGGATATACACAGTTTTAGGTTGTTTGTATATAAAGATGAAATGTGGAGATCGTGAAAAAAAGTTGTTTAAAATGTACGGACGATACTCTATCTGAAAAACTTTTTACTTTGTTTTCTATAAGGTATCATTACTCTTAAATGGGTATGAGCTAGAAGAGAAATGCTTTTATATATATGGGAAAATGAAAGTTTTGTTTTCCGAGGAGTACATTGCTTAGTTATCGTAAACAGGTAGCTCAGCTAAAATATAAAATATTGAAATTAATAATTTTAGTGTTTTTCATTCAAAATAGTTAAGGCAATGATGATTGAGCTGGAGCCATGACATTTGAAAAGTTCATTGCCCAGTCGCCATGATCATAAATTAAAACTGTCGTTAGGAAGGAAAAGACAACTTGTTTCAAGTTGTTGTAACTTATTGAGCCAGAAGTGAAACATTTGTTTGGAAGTTAAATTGTTCTAAGTTGTTAACTTCAGTTGCAATTTTGATTTTAAAATTTATGTGAAATAGGCAGTAAAACTGTTGAAATAAAATATTTAATTTTCACCTCTATTTATTCAAGTTGATTAAGTTTTAAAACTAAACAATGATGACCCCCAGATTTTGAAAATGACCCCAAGAGTTTTAGTCAGTGGTTCCTCAAATATCCCCAAAAGTTGGAGCTGGATAAAACACTGCTTTACTATATTCATTTAGCCTCAACTTAATTTTAGCTCACCTGAGCCGAAAACTCACAGGTGAGCTTTTGTGATCGCCTGGTGTCCATCGTCTGTCGTCCATCGTCTGTCGCCCGTCATTAACTTTTTGCTTCTAACAACTTTTCCTCTGAAACTACTGGGCCAATTTTGATATAACTTCACAGAAATGTTCCTTGGGTGACCCCCTCTACCAAGTTTGTTCATGTCATATTGATTCGGCAAAAAACATGGCCGTCAGGGGGTGGGGCGAGTTTAATTAGTAAAAACTTAAAAAATCTTTTTGTCAAAAACTACTGGCTCGATTTTAAAATAATTTCACAGAAATGTTTCTTGGGTGACCCTCTATAAAGTTTATTCAAGCCATCTTGATTCGTCAAAAAACATGGCGGCCAGGGGGTGGGGTTAGTTAACTATATAAGCTATAGTAAAAACTTAAAAAATATTCTTGTCATAAACTACTGGCTCGATTTTAAAATAATTTCAAAGAAATGTTCCTTGAGTGACCCACTACCAAGTTTGTTTAAGTTATTTTTATTCATCAAAACACATGGTGGCCTGGGGGTGGGGTTAGTTTACTATATAAGCTATAGTAAAAACTTAAAAAATCTTCTTTTCAGAAACTACTTGCTCGATTTTAAAATAATTTCACAGAAATGTTCCTTGGGTAACCCTTTACCAAGTTTATTCAAGCCATCTTGATTTCTCAAAAAACATGACCGCCAGGGGTGGGATTAGTTTACAATATAAGCTATAGTCAAATCTTTAAAAATCTTCTTGTTAGAAACTACTGGCTCGATTTTAAAACAATTTCACACAAATGTTCCTTGGGTGACCCTCTACCAATTTTGTTCAAGCCATCTTGATTCGTTAGAAACCTTGGTGGCCAGGGGCTGGGGTTAGTGTACTATATAAGCTATAGTAAAAACTTAAAAATTCTTCTTGTCAGAAACTACTGACTCGATTTTAAAATAATTTCACAGAAATACTCCTTGGGTAACTCTCTACCTTATTTGTTCAAGGCATCTTTATTTGTCAAAAAACATGGCCGCCAGAGAGTGGGGCAAGTATATTTAGTAAAAACATAAAAAATCTTCTTGTCGGAAACTACTGGCTCGAATTTAAAATAATTTCACAGAAATGTTCCTTGAAGGATCCTTCACCAAGTTTTCCAAACCGTAGTGATTCGTCAAAAAACATGGCGGCCAGGGGGTGGGGTTAGTTTACTATATAAGCTAAAGTAAAAACTTAAAAAATCTTCTTGTCAGAAACTTCTGGCTCGATTTTAAAATAATTTCACAGAAATGCTCCTTGGGTAACTCTCTACCTTATTTGTTCAAGACATCTTTATTTGTCAAAAAACATGGCCGCCAGGGAGTGGGGCAAGTATAATTAGTAAAAACATTAAAAATCTTCTTGTCGGAAACTACTGGCTCGATTTTAAAATAATTTCACAGAAATGTTCCTTGTAGGATCCTTCACCAAGTTTCTCAAACCGAAGATTCGTCAAAATACATGGCGGCCAGGGGGTGGGGTTAGTTTACTATATAAGCTTTAGTAAAAACTTAAAAAGTCTTCTTGTCAGAAACCACGGAATCAATTTTAAAAAAAATCGCAGAAATGTTCCTTGGGTGACCATTTACCAAGTTTGTTCAAGCTGTTGTGATTTGTTAAAAAACAAGACCGCCACAGTGAGGTGCTAGTTTACTATATAGACAGCTATAGTAAAAACTTCAAAAGCCAGAATCTACTGTCCTGATTTTGATGTAATTTCTCTGACATTTACCATGGGACAACTTCTACCAAGTTTGAACTCTTCTACGCATTTGTTGACTCTTCAAAACAAATCAAAATTCTAACTACTTGCCCATCTTGGTTTTCTGGAATTTTGAGTGTACATGTATTATATAATCTACTTAAGGTCAGTCAGGTGAGCGATATAGGGCAACCTTGGCCATCATGTTTTTTTTGTGATTTATAATTTAGCATTTTTTCTGACATACTGTCTTAAAATGTTGTATCAAAGTTTATAAACTATTCTCTAGATTGAATACTTATCATCAACTGTAAACAGTCATATAAAGTGAACAATTTGCTAATACATGTATACAAATTATCTCTTGATTCAGCTTTTAAAAGCTTACACTAGAACTGGAGGCGTTTTACAAATGAAGAGATCTTGAAAGACCCCCAAATTCTATATGGTCCTGGTAATCTAGCTGTAATGGTCCAAAATCTGGTGTGCCTCACCAGTGACAATGTATTTGAAAAAGGTAGGGAAAATTACGTATTGATTAGTATTCCTGGTATTATAAATGAAATACAGTATTGAATTCATTAATAAATTTGCATCTTAAATCTCTCCATTTTATTCAAAACATCGAGGTATATCATCTGGATAGACAGTTATTTAATTTATTGTTAATCATTTTTTCAATTGAAGAACTGGTCAATATTTTTGCATGATGTTTACCTAAGCTAGGACTGTAAGTTAACTGAGTGATATATCAAACTGATATCTTGAACTAGCCAAATCAGATAATCAATGTCTGAGATGTGTCGCTTTTTGCTAGATGGACACTTCAAAATGGAACACTTTGTTTGTTGTCACATGGTGTTGTCTGTCATTTATCTATCGTAATTTATCGGGGGGGGGGGGGGGGGGGGGGGTCAGTTAAACATATGGTTAACATACGTTAAACGTATGGCCAAAAACGTATGTTAAAAGCCCGTGGTACTATTTAAATGTAAACGTATGTTTTGGCATGCGTTCAACATGCGTGGCATTTTTACCTGTGTACATCATGCACGGTGGGTAGGGGGTAGTGTAATGGTGTGGGCCGGTATCTCGTGGCACCACAAAACACCCCTGATAGTGGTTGCAGGCAGTTGACGGCTCGATGATACGTTGACGAAATAGTGTGCCCTTTCTTCGAGATCACCAAGACGTCACGTTCTTTCAGCAGGACAACGCTAAGCCACATTCAGCCAGAATAACGTGTGAGTTCCTGGGTCAAAACAACGTGCAAATTCTGTAGTATACGCAAACGGCAGCCACTCTCGTTTCTGAGTTTTGTGAACTTTCAAGTTTCACCCTCCTTCATTAAGGCATTTAAATATTCAGCTCAAATACAATAGATTACATTTGCTCTTTCATGTACATTCCCTGTACATTATTTTATTTTAGTTTTTACATCAAAAAGTAGAGCAGTCTAAAAATTTAATAGGTATTTTTCATGGTGCGTTTTTCATTGACCGCAGGTATATATATAAATATATCTTTGACAGAATGTAAGATCAGATACCACTATTCGTGCATGTATGACATGATTTTCTGTATGAGGGAAAGCTTGTTTGATTGGACGTGAATATTTCTCTGACACTTTATTGCCATAAAATATTGTTTCCATTTTACATGGGCCACCCCGTCTTCTGCCGTTTCACCGCACTCGTCTCCCGTTTCACCACACTCTTCTCCCGTTTCACCACACTCTTCTCCCGTTTCACCGCACTCTTCTCCCGTTTCACCACACTCTTCTCCCGTTTCACCGCACTCTTCTCCCGTTTCACCACACTCTTCTCCCGTTTCACCACACTCTTCTCATTTTTTTAATTCAGTTTACTAAAGAAAACCAGGGAGTTATAGTGGATGTTCGACTTAATTTCAATACGGTTGGCTTGGTAAGAAAACATGAGTTTCGAACGTCATATGGCAGTTTTAAGGGGAGTGATTGAGTCCGGTTCTAACACCGGAAGACCGCGGCGTGGTCTAGTGGTAGAGCGTCCGCCTCACATGCGGAAGGTCGTGGGTTCAATCCCCGGCCGGGTCATACCAAAGACTTTAAAAATGGTACTAGAAGCTTCCTCGCTTGACGCTCAGCATTTAGAGGAGAGTTCTAGGTCTAGTCGGCCCGGTGTCAGTATAATGTGACTGGGTGGGGTATCATACCATGTGTCTGCGGCATGATACTCCAGTATGCCAGCGCTTAGAATAATGTCTCAAGTAGACACTGTCGCGATATGACTGACAAATTGTTGAAAGCGACGCTAAACACCATACAACTACAACTCTAACACCGGATCGCCACTCTTCTTGATCCGTTAGTGACACAGTAAGGAAAGTTTAGTTTGTGTGTACTTGTCTTAGAAATTGTGACATCATTAACGTTAGGGTCAAAATCTAGCAGTTAATATCAGTAGACTTAAACTTTATAGTGCAGCATATCACAAATTGTAGGCAAATTGAGTACACATTGCTTTTATGGATCCTTTATCCTGTTTTACGATACACCGTGAGTTCACATGAAAAAATAGTTAGTTCTTATTTTCATTTTATACAAATTTTCAAACAATCCTTTATTACCTTAGAATGCACAGGGTATTGATAATAAAAGGAGACAACAGATCATAGGGAAATAATTATTTACACTTTGTTGTTGGGGAATGTAAAATGTATACGTACCTTATTACACGACGTCTCGTGTGTTCTCCAATGTTGTCTCTGGCAATCCTTTGAACAGTAATAAACGTCCCAACACCGGGTACATCTCTTCAAATCTAACTTATAACCTTTGCAGTTCTCACAGCTCATTGTTTAATCGAACGATACTGAAGTTTACGTCCATCAAATATTCCTGAATCAAACTGATACCGGGATTAGTATGATTATTCTACTTTCGTTTTCAAATCTAACTTATAAACTTTGCAGTTCTCACAGTTCATTGACTAATCGAACAATACTGAAATTTACGTCCCACTAAATAGTCCTGAATTAAACTAATACCGGGAATAATATAATTATTCTACTTTCGTTTTCAAAGCTATATTTAGGTACACATACATAGCTAGAGATAACACTATAAAGTGTATAAAAATCGTTCCTATTGGTGCGTATACACTTGTTGTCTGCAGTCAACGCATAGGCGGATCTAAGATTTTAAGCTAGGGAAATCACAGGATTTCCCCAAATTACCTGAGAGTTTTTCAAGAATATGTTTTCACCATTTTACGAAATAGTTCATTTTTAAAGTCCCGTTAAATGGTTTAAAATTAAATGTGATTGTAATATTGCTTAAACTATTAACTCCTTATTGGCTGATATTTAAAAAAAAATTACAAAATTAAAAAACATCACTCGAAATGTGTATTTCTTAAACGATCGGCCCGCCAATGTTCGAGAGTACACACATCAATACACGTGACTTGCACATTATTCAGATTCGACATAGCAAATATTGAAAACAAATTTATAAGTACCATAACGATACAATGGCAAAAAGCAAGACAACTTTACCCAATGCAGAAATGTATTACACAGTTATGGCATAATTAAGCGCTATATATTTAGGTGACGTTTAAGTCTATTTCTAGAATAAGTGAAACGCAGGGAGAGTGTGCGAATAAGGACTGTCAGATAATGGGTCCATTAAAAAGACTAAAAAAGTTATGGCTTGACTAACAGTATGCATCGTTATTGAATTTCCTTTTTTTTTTAAATAAATATTGATGTCTGCAATAAAACTTTTCACAAGCGTAGTCAGCCTTTTATAATTTATACGCACTGAGAAATAATGAGCAGCGTTTACAATTTGGTCCAGTAACTCTTGCTCAGGACCCGCCCTCACGTTTATGCTTGATACTATTGCACACGCTATTACGTCATGAATCAATGGTGCTTTGTTTAGCACCGTTATTTAAAAAAGTAATTTTATTTTTAATTTCATATAACAATTCATCGCACCCGTGCAATAAATTAGCTCATGGGTTTCAGCTCTTTCATACACTGAAAATTAAAATAATATCCGGCTATTTAATTTCTTAGGGCATCTACTTCAGTCCCCCATGCTATGTTTCTCGATCATATAGTACCGACCAACGTGTTTCCGAACAAGCTTCGTGACTCACCGTTTTCTGCCGAAGGTGTTTATCGGGAAAAGACGAACATTACTATGTAAAACAAATCGTGTTTTTATCATATAATGTATTTTATATTTATTTTTTCGGATGCAAACTTTCTCAGTGATCAAATAAGCATATAATCTATAATGTGGAAGAGTAAATCTGACCTAAATTGAAACTAAAAACGACTGATTCGGAAGTTTTAAGCCTTTTTTGATATTTAGAAAAAATATCCTTGGTATGTTTAAAGTAAAGAATCACACTTTTCTTGAACTTGCTAAAAACACGATTTAAAATACCATTGAGTGATCCGAGAAAAGTTGTTAGCTGATATGTATTAATTAACAGATGAAAGTAAACCCTTCAAGGTAAAATTAATTGAGACGAACCGGTTTCGAAGTGTTTATCTCTCAGCCACGTAAAAAGAGTTTTGCTTTCTCCAAAAGTGTTAGAAAGAATGTATGCCTCTTTGATCCTCTTTACATTTTCCTGTACCGTAAAGGTTCATTAAACTTCATATACATTATTTTCATATATTATTAAATTTCGTTATACTCTTCCAACTGAGAAAAAGTACAAACGATAAAATAGATAGTTTGTTTGTAAATGAATGGTCGCCTGTTTCCGACGAAAAGCGGGGAGTCACGAGTGATGTTTTCGGAATCACGTCGATCGGTAAGTTATACGCATAAGAAAGAAAAAAACATGTGGTAAGTGTAGGGTGTGTGTTTAGAAAATGCTTGCGGGGAGATAATTCTCCAATATATAAAAATTGAGATACGGTCAAAAAATGTCATGCGGACAAAAGTATACAATATTCTAAAATATATGAAGACAAATGATGTCATACGGACAAAAGTCTTTATTATAGTTACTAAAATGTATGTGGACAAAAAGTGTCATAAGGACAAAAGTCTCATTATAGTTACTAAAATGTGTGGTGTCATACGGACAAAAGATATCATACAGACAAAACTCGCTATTGCTTTAAATGTTCTGCAGGCAAATGTCATCATGTAGACAAAAGTCGATGTATTTCTATTTTTTCTGCTGACAAAAAGTGTTGCGGACATAAAGTTCCATGCGGACAAAAATCGCTGTCACACACAAACATAAATAAGACTCTATATCAGCATAACCGGATGGTTTTCAAGACAATGAACAGTTAACCCACTATTAAAAAAGTTTCCGGATGAGTATAAGTTAGTTTATCTATCGCTGACGTTGTTTATAAATGTCTGTTTTGGATTATTTTATTGTGTGGATACTTAGTACTGTATCAGAGTTTTTGTTGTAGAATATTTACAGTTGGATTGTTCAATACGTTTCAAGGTATTTTTGACTTTTTGTTGATTAATTTTATATCCAAATTATCTTATATAAAACGTAAGGAGATTTAGGCGATTGTTGTGTCAATTAGACAGCGGATGTAATTCGACGTATGAAACGGAACATGTCAGTATTTGAATAGAAAATTATACTAAAATGACGGGCTTGGTTAGATCAGTCGTCTGACCGTCAATTCAGGGGTTGCAAGATCGAATCCCCGCCCGGTAGCAGTCTTCGAGATGATTGATATACGACATTGTGTCTCGTTATCTTCGTCTCTCACTTCTGATTCAAGTGGGAGAGTTATCAGTTACTTGCTGAGATGGGTATGCGCGAGTGCTGTAAGAAAATTCAGGCGACTGTTGTTTTGTTTTGATTTTTTTTTCTTTTTTTTTTAATGAAATTTTAACATTGTTATTATAAAAAGAGAAGAATTGTATCAAAACAGGGTGGTAGTGCAGCGAACGAAGTGTTGACCGTTTACGCCAAGGCTGTGGATTCGATTCCCAGAGCGGACAAAAAAAACACATTTAGTACTGGTTATAACGAAACATCAAGCCAGAAAAGTAAGCACGAGCGATACATATCAGCTCAGAGCTTAACTCGAAATGGAGCTCAAATTAGAAAACATTGTTTTGGAGTTTGTAGGCCGGTCACTTTAAAACATTGAGCGCTGTACTCCTATACTCAAGCAGTTTTAAAATGTGAAATTTAGTAAGGATCTAGTCGCCTATCGAATCACAATCCCACGCGGATGCTCCAAAGAAGGATTTTGTATTCAGATTAAAGAGGGTGAATATTTTGACTAAGGATCCTAATACATGTGTTGGGGTGAGCAAATTCATTACATAATGTCATCAGTGGTACTGAATGACTTTAAGGATTAAACAGGTTGGTAATCAATATTTGGCAGCTTACACTTCCGTCTCGTCATCTCAATCCCACTCATTCATCCTTTTTTGTAGTTGTATTTTTCATTTGAATTGTATATTATTAACATGAATCGACAGTAAATCGAAATTTGCACTTTATAGCTGTCATTGCACCTTATCATAAATGTAATACGGAACGACGTTCAAGTAGCATGTGGCAATTGTGATAAATTGTGGTAATTGTGTTCACTTCCTGCTTGTTTTGATAAGTATGGTTTCGAGGGGGGATAACTCTGGTTGTTGGGTAAAGGACATGCTTTGTCGCAGATGTGTATATAAAAATCTGTAAAGTACAGATATATTGAACGGTTTTGTTATAACCAGCCTTTATCGAAATGATAGTAAAACGTTCAAGAAAATAACAATTTTTATTTAATAATTTATTCGTGTTTTCAACGTCACAAATAGATTTTTTCTAAAATTTTATATAGAGTTACTTTTTTTTTAATTGGAGATCAGTATCTTCTGTTCAACTATAAAACTATTGATTTGCTGTGTAAAAAGTAAAACTGCTTTCATCATTGTAATGTTTCTAAGTAACTGGAATAAAAATGTACAAATGGATAACAACACATAATTGTTGGCTAAATTAACCGTGGTCACTGATAACTCACGATTTCTATCCAGGCTGTTGTTTTCGCAAATGTCGTTTTGTTCGCAGCAGTCTTGTATTACTTCATATTTGCATTTTCCCAAATTCGCGTAATAGAAATACCATAAACCAATCGCCAACAGGAAGAGAATCCACTGATTGGCAAAATTTACGTGTTAAACGTGATAATCAATCCATCAACAGTAAATTGGATAAAATGCGTGAGTCATAAT
Organism: Panopea generosa; assembly: GCA_029582155.1. Taxonomy (NCBI): domain Eukaryota; kingdom Metazoa; phylum Mollusca; class Bivalvia; order Adapedonta; family Hiatellidae; genus Panopea; species Panopea generosa. The sequence continues at coordinate 5,082,498 of CM055900.1, forward strand.
GATGTCACACACGGGCTATAATTATCGTAATTTAAGTGTTGCCCTTGTTAACTGTCAATTACTGCAAAAAATTTAAAGTAAGCCGTTTTACTATTTACTCGCGAAAGGACGTTGATAGTACTCATGTCTACATAAAATCTATATGAGGTATTCATCCTACAACAGAACTGGCCGGCATATAGTATCACACCTTATTATACGCCAATAGAAGATTTTCAACATCCATAATGTTAATGAATATACGTAAATCTACTATATTCTGTTTCATTCCTTGTGTTTGTTTTGTATGTGGAGACGTTTAAAATTTCAAAATTGGACCATTGAAGAATATAAGCCCAGGCACATGCTATTATAGATCGTGTCTTTTCACTTTTAATTTGACAGCGGATGTAATTCGACGTATGAAACGGAACATGTTAGTATTTGAATAGAAACAGTTGTAGATAAATTATACTAAAATTGGCTCGGTTAGATCAGTCGTCTGACCGTCAATCAAGGGGTCGCAAGTTCGAATCCCCGCCCGGCAGCAGTCTCCATGATGATTGATATACGACATGTGTCTCGTTATCTTTATCTCTCACCTCTGATTTAAGTGGGAAAGTTATCAGTTACTTGCGGAGATGGGGTGTGCTCGAGAACTGTTTAACCTTCCAGGATCCCAGGATAAAGTGGTAAGGTTAACTGATTGTCTGTTATCGCTCGATGAAATAAAGCTACGCTAAACAATCAATCAATCAACTATAATGAAAATAATTTGTTAAATTACATAGAATTTTGATAAATAAAGATACCTAATAATACAAAATTAATCATATGCCTGGGAGACATTTATCTGTTCTTGATTGTGTTGTACTAACTGTTCTTACATATAGTATTCAATTAGAAGACCAACACTTGACAATAGTTCCGGTCAGGTGTATCACACTTGGATGACCTTGACCTCGAACGGGTCGTCCATCCTTATTCCAACTGTCCCATCACCGAAGTTGTGAATATAGGGATTTTTAAGGCAGATAAAGTTCCCTGGTTTCACAGCGTCGTAAGTGAAGTGTGGTCTGGGGTCGTCATTGACGTGATCTAAATAGAACTCTACCCTGGTTACGGCGTCATCTTTATCCTGAAAACAGAAAGAGTCCTTGAAGAGAAATTACAATCAATGCATGGGTAAGCATTTATAATTGAACTGGCGAAAACTAATTTTATTCACGATTGTAAAGTAAGCTCGGAGCACTTTTGGGCCGCTTGTTGGTCCAGCTTCTGAAAAGTAGCAAACTCAAATGGATGGCAATAAACGCTAATAAAGTTCTTTGACATTGACAAACATGGCCAATGTTTAAAACCTAAATCTGGAAATACTCTGTGGTTTTTTTTTGTGTTTTTTGAAATTGGTCGTTCTCTTGAAAACAAATATACAGTACAAAGACATTGTCGATGTATTTTACAAAGAGCGACATTAATTACGGACTCCTCCTTCCCCACCTGCTTACGGCGTCATCTTTATCCTGCAAAAGAATTGATTCTATAGATATATCTTAGCAGTACATAAATTATTATTTATTATTAATTTGTTAAACAGCATATAAGATATAAACGGTGGCGGTGGCGGTGTAATTGATAGAGTTTTGGCCGCTCACGCCATAGGTTGCAGGTTCGACCCCCAGCTCGACTTTATGCCTCTCACAAAACAACACTCAGTACTGGTTCTACCCAGGAAGCGGACTCGAAATCGATTCATATAAGCTCTAAACTTTCATTTCAATATAGCATAAATAAACTAAACAAAATGAGGAAAACAATTATCTTAGCACGAGTGCGAAGTAAGTTCGGAGCAGTTTTGAGTGGCAAATGGGCCCGTTTCCCGGCTACAACCAGTGCTATTGTTGTTTTGAATACCTTTCACTCGGGTACGCAAAATCAAAAATGATTTAGAGTAGTGAAATTGAGAAATCAGAATTGATGATAGCAAACACTTATCTTATAAGGTATTTCGACATATGTTACGTTCACAAACATTAGTACCAACATATATTCCGTGAATCATAAATTATCTTTACAACCATATAATGATGAACCTATATATTCCTTGTAATATCTCAATTTTAACTGTTATTTTTTTAGACACAAACAATGCTTTTAATATTACGAATGCGTATACAGGAATCACAAGGATTAGATTCATGGAAATAAATAGCATTACGATGAAGCTGGTATTTGATTTCATCGAAAACAGTCTTTTTGGTCTGTCAATCGAACACAATATATATATTTTATTAGCTTGTAGAATGGACCTAGCTCTCCCAGTTTGGCTCCATTAAATAGCAATGTTGGGAAAGCCACATTTTAGCAGGTTTATTGGTCAGTTGCTTCACCTGAAAGTTTGAATGACGTCACCGTTTAGTAAGCGTTCAATTGCCATAAATTGTAGGAAAGGCATATAGTTCCCTGCTTTCTCACCGCTGGTTGTAAATAGACCTGGTTCTGGAGATATGAGGTTCTGAAAAAGACTTTATTTTTATTGACATTTACCTGTAGATACACGCCATGTCTCATCACGTGACCATGGTATTTAAATATGAAAGCCACTAGAATGTTGGCGACTCTGTGAGAGAGCATGCTCTTGAGATGCTCATGTGGAATATCGTCTAGGTCGTCTATAATAACAGCGTCAGGATATATCTTACTGGCGACGACCTTGGCACTATTTAGAGATCCAGGCGGTCGTATAGCTGAAGCATTGGCTTTTTCTAAATCAAATATAGAACAGTTTATATAACTGGTATTGATATTTACTACGCCTTACATCTCACAGGGCAGAGAATATATATATATATTGACATTATTTTAACTAATGAATATGCATACTTATTCATTTTTTTATGTTCGATTGTGAATAAAACTCAGAATTTATGTGAACCGCTTGCGATTCGACAACCTTGATAGAACCAGTACTGAGTGTTGTGTTTTGAGAGGCATCAGGTCGAGTTGGGAATCGTACCCGCAACCCCTAGCGTTAGCGGTAAACATTAGTTCCACTACACTACCGTTTGAGGGGGTGGGGACGGGAATGGTATGTTGCCCGAGTTTGATGCATACTGGCCAAGTCAGTGTCATATGAGATGATTATTATCGTTGATGACAAGTCGCATACAATAGAGTTAATTACATTGTATACAATAGAGTAAATTACTTTGTATACATAATATAATAGAGTAAATTACATTGTATACAAAAGAGTTAATTACTCTGTTTACATAATAAAATAGAGTAAAAAATTACATTGTATACAATAGAGAAAATTACTCTGTATACAATAGATTAAACTACACTGTATACGTAATATAATAGAGTAAATTACATTGTATACAATAGAGTAAATTACTTTGTATGCATAATATAATAGAGTAAATTACATTGTATACAATAGAGTTAATTACTCTGTTTACATAATAAAATAGAGTAAATTACATTGTATACAATAGAGTAAATTACTCTGTATACAATAGAGTAAACTACACTGTATACATAATATAATAGAGTAAATTACACTGTATACAATAGAGCAAATTACATTGTATACAATAGAGTATATAACATTGTTTTCAAACAAACCTTGTGGAAGTTTTTGTCTAAATCTTTCGTCGAGTTCACGTATGACTACACGACTTAGTTTGTTGTTGTATTTGTCCTCTTCCTTTTCAATTGCCAAACTCTCTTCATTTCGTTTTTCTACCATTTTTAGTTTTTCTTCTTCATCTAGAACGTAACGACTACTTAAGACATTATGCTGTTTGTTAACGGTTACGTTCATCTGAAAGTAACACATTCTATATGTATTAGTATTTGTATTTATTTAATGAAATTTAAACAAGTAACGCTGTTTGTCGCGTTTTGGTGTTGGCGCAGCAGGATGACAAATAAACGATAACAACGCAATATATATCTTCCCGCCATCACGATAGATAAATCGGTCATCGTGCAAACTTCGTCGAGTTTTCGTGTTCAAGGTGCTTACTATATGGTGGCTGATTTCCACCATGACGTGTTGGATCAATAAGTTACTTGTGTACAAGCATGTATATTGCTTGTCCCACTGTACATGTGTGGTTTGCAGAGAGCACAACAATTATATAAACTGGGAATATGCAGTCACCGTAGTTCAGTAAATATTCAATTTTTACAGTACATTAGTAGAGTTCTATGTTAGAGCATCCAAGCCGCCTTCGGCGTAATGTGAGTTCGATCCCGATTGAGACATAGAAAAGGATAACCAAAGCCGTAGGCTGTAAATTGTCCGGCTCGCATACTAGAGTTTACACTTTCAAACTCTGCATAAAAAGGATAATACTTGATGCCTCGCCTTTACGGGCCATCTGCTAGTGGTACAGTACGGCTATCAATATGTGTTTGTAATGTGAGATCACTAACATTAGGCGTCAAAAAGTGTTGGAAGTGATATTTGATACAACTTAGTATAGACTTCGGATATTACTATGATATTACTATGGGAAAAAGTAGGCATTTTGCGGGATGCACCCTGTAATTTGTGGATCGTATATCCTGTTTTAAGATACAACGTGTATTTATATGAATTATTCAGCTAGTTCTGTTTATATTTTATAAATTTTTTAAATTCACATTATGAAACTGTCCTTCACCACAATAAAATGTGATAACAAAATAAGGTTACATATCATACGGGAAAAATTCGTTACGCTTTTAGTTGTTATATTCATAGATAAGAGAATTGATTGATTGATTGATTGATTGATTGATTGATTGGTTGATTGATTGATTAATTGATTGAATATTAAGTGTCACTGTATGCAATCGAGGGTTAACAGTTAACCTAACCACTATTTCCTGGGATCCTGAAAGGTTAACCAATACTCAAGCACACCCCATCTCCGCAAGTAACTTTCCCACTTAAATCAGCTGTGAGAGACGAATGCTTACAAGACAAAGTGTATATTAGTAATTACGGAGACTGTTGCCGTGCAGGTATTTGAACTCACTACACTTGGAATGATAGGCAGACGCGTAACCGAGCTAATCAGGCCCGGCTTGTATATGAGGTAAAAACGCCGGGTGATTTTCTGAGTCACATTATCAATCAGCTGTAAGCGATATTTATAGTTATATGACTGTTAAAACATTTCATTAATGATGTTGACCGTATGGTCATTATTGTTAACAAAGTCATTAAAAAAATACATTGACATATATGTATATATCGCTGGACTCCATTCGAGATGGCAAGCAAACTACTAATATTTCATGAGGAACACAAATATAATTTTCTCAAAAACTAGATAATTTCAGACCTGTAAACTTCTAACTGTCTGACGTGTTGATTCTGTGTTACAATTCATGGCCTCATCTTCTGCGATATCTTTGATCTTAGACTCCACACTTCTAGCTGTCTGGCGTGTCCGATCAGCATCATGTTTTCCAAAACGCTGCCGTTGCGTTTTTGAATCACATACATGTTTGTGACGTTTCCAATGCTGTCTCTGGCAATCCTTCGAACAGTAGTTAACGTCCAAACAACGGGCACATGTCTTCAAATGTAGTTTATAAACTTTGCAGTTTTCGCAATTCATTATTTACTATCACTCGACCAAATCATATGCATTAACTAATCTGATACCGGATGAATATTCTGCTTTCGTTTTCAATTATATCTATATTTTGTTAACATAAAGAGATACCAATAACACTATGACCCCGCTGGTTACATATCTTCAATGCACAGCGATAGCGATAGACCGATGTATTCTATTTAACGATGCACCACTATTAAATTCCGGTGGACCGATGAATAAGTAGCGGTGCACCCTTTATAAATCATCGGTCCACCGTTAAAAATAAAGCGGTGCATCAATAAAAATATAGCGATGCATCGTTAAGATATAGCGGCCCACCGATAAAATAAAGCGGTGCATCAATAAAAATATAGCGATGCATCGTTAAGATATAGCGGCCCACCGATAAAATAAAGTGGTGCATCAATTAAAATATAGCGATGCATCGTTAAGATATAGCGGCCCACCGATAAAATAAAGCGGTGCATCAATAAAAAATATAGCGATGCATCGTTAAGATATAGCGGCCCACCGATAAAATAAAGTGGTGCATCAATTAAAATATAGCGATGCATCGTTAAGATATAGCAGCCCACCGATAAAATAAAGCGGTGCATCAATTAAAATATAGCGATGCATCGTTAAGATATAGCGGCCCACCGATAAAATAAAGCGGTGCATCAATTAAAATATAGCGATGCATCGTTAAGATATAGCGGCCCACCGATAAAATATAGCGATGCACCGATATTATAGATTTAATCTAAACATTGAATTTTGTTCTTTAGTAAAAAATACAAGTTTTAGGGCTTGTCATTCATAGAGAGACCCAAATTAAATAAGTGAAACTTACATTTTATTGTTTTTCAACCTCTGCACTACCAAATTATGATGTGAAAAATAGGGTTCAGTGTGTACACTGTTGACAAAGTGAAAGTAGACTTCCGAAATCATGTATTCATACCACAATTTCCAAGCATATTATTTTCTTAATTCACAATTCAAGCATAACAATGCTTTCAAAATGTTAAAAAACATCAATAATGCTATTCAAATAAAAAAATGGGTATTGAAATCAGGTAAATGCATTTCTAAAGAAAAAGAAATAATGATTATATTTATAACCGCTATTATGCGACTACTCCATGGAATCATTTCCTGTTTCCAATGGTGGTACTATGCCTTCACTCTCTAACACATTCGACTCACTACATTCACCTCTTTTATTGGCTCCGTACTACTTTCGGCTTCACTTGACTTTTTAGTCACATGATCACTGCCATTTCATATTGGCGTCCAACCCATTTATAATAACGCTTGTAAAATGGTTTATCTATACTCTAACCCTAACCGTCCAACAGGCAAACTGACAATAAAATTCTCTTTCTGCTCGCCAAATATAACAGGGCATCACGCTGTTTATCCCTTAAAACAATGTTTTCATCATAACAACTAAGATCGTGTTGATATCTTCCATGTTCGTTAATATTTGCGTATTAATCAGGAAATCGCACTGCGTAAAAAAAAAGAAAATAGTTCATCAATTGTTCTGTAAAAGTTGCTTTGTTGTTTTTGTTATAATGTAAAATAGTGATGATTTGTTTCTAGTTTGGGTATCTGGTATTAACATTATACTTATAACTGCATTAACTGTAATTACTAAGTTTCGTCAAAAATCCTAATATTTAGCCTGCTGCAGAGGTGAACGAGTGTAACGAACGATAACTCTGCGAGAGAGACTGCTATGCCTATTTAACGGTGCATCGATATAGTGTAACGGTGCACCGATATATTATATATTATATCGATGCAACGTAAAAACAAAAATATCGGTGCAACCTGATATCAACGGTGCAGCGGTACCGGTGCTTTTGACCCTGATCGTACACCATAGCACACGACTGGTGAATCCAGAATGTTCTGTCAAGGTGTCAGGTGTTAATCTTATGAATTAAGGGGAGTTCACCAAATCCAGAGGGTGTACAAGTATTTGTATACAATTATCATTATTTCACTGAAATATGTACCGTTTAATATCCAGGAAAATGAACATGAGTTATACGTGCATTTCCTGTCCCCATCTAAATCTACCATGGTAACGGATCCGTAAACTGGTTTATATCGATATCATTTTTTATTCGAACCAAACAGGTGTGCACGTTTTCGTTGTAAGGAACGCTACTCATTCTAGTTAAATGATTGTGTAACCAAGGTAACGAATTAATACAAGTGCACTTTTTCGTGACGATAGAAAGTAATTGCCGATTGCTGCAACGCTTAATGTTAAACTTTCAATGAAATCAATTCAAGGGACATAATTGATTACTTAATGAAGTTATTTCCTTTATAGTAGTACCTATTATTTGAGAATCTGTGTTTAGTGTGGAGTTAAAAAAAGACAACGACGAGAAATTGTTATAAAACTTTCAAATAACTATAAATAGATAGATTTATTTGTAACATTAATTCCATGTTACACATAAATACACAATTCACGGTCTGCAAGAGAAAGCCAATACAGGTTTATTATAAATTATTAAAATAAAATCTAGTTACTTTTTAATTTTGTCACAAAACATCGGTATTGGAGCAAAATATATTTTATACAAACTTGGAGTCACGTAAAATACCGAGCTTGACCGATTATCTAAGATACTAATTATAGATATAATAATAATAAATTTTATTTAATATTCGTTTAGAAGTGCAAGTTATATAACAATCTTGAGGCGGATTATACTTGGATGACCTTAACGTCGGACGGGTCATCCATCCTAATTCCAACTGTCCCATTGTCGAAGTTGTGAATATACGGATTCTTAAGACAGATATAGTTCCCTGGTTTCACATCGTCATACAACACGTTCTGATTCAGTTTGACCCTTTTCTGAAAAGGTCAAAACTATTGATATTTGTAACTTCTGTTCTCGCGATGTTCATTGAGTATCATTTAAATGATCGGCGTGGTCGTTTTATATTAATACAATAAGAAGTTTAAGCCAGCATGCCTATTTGTAGAGTATATGCTTTCAATCTGGCTGAATTCAGTCATTTACATTACATGTGGTTATAGGTTTCACTTAATATTTTTGCTGGATAATTAATTGAACTTGTATCATTTAAAAGTAAAATGGGCATTATCAAATAAAAGTTAATCCTGATGAAGTGATTGGCTGAATTCAGTCAAACTTTAGTTGAGTTAACACGAATTACAAATGCTGCATGTAAAATCGATATTTGCCATTCCAGCTCTTCACTGGCTGAATTCAGCCAAACTTTACATTTAGAAGTCAGTTTGCAAACCTGCTTTTGAAGGAAACCATTTTGCTTGCTGGCTGAATTCAGTCAGTATTAGGCATCTCACAATACAACATGAAAACTACGGAACGTCTTTTATACATTTAATGTTGTTCTTCTGTAAAATGTACTTGGCTGAATTCAGTCAGTAGGATTAAATTTGGTTATCAGACAATTTTGTTAGCGCTCTTTAAGTTTTATGAACGTTTAATATATAAAATGAAATATGAACAAATGATATACTAGAACAAAATTTTATAATCCATCTTTTTATTATTTGATAATGTATTTTGCCAGTTTTAATAAGATCCTTAGTCTGTAATATGCTAATATACATTTAACAAAAATTCAATGTCGCCAAATTTGGCTCCAATGAATTATAGCTGTTTGGTTTAAATGAAAATAAAATAGTATCTAATAAATATAAGCTGTACTAATGGGAAGTGATCATTTTATCCAAATATGAAACAAGAATGTGAAATCTATAAAAACAAACATCAGAATAGAAGAGGATTTTATGGTTAAATCTCTGTAGGCTTATGATACGTTCGAATCACTTAACAAGGCCAAATCATGATTTAAACAAACTATTAGGTGATCATAATTATGTTTATCCTTCATATTAATATACAGAAAACGCACGAACGCACGCACGCACGCACACACATGTATATACAGTATTATGGTTTAAAACATCTCTAGTTTTAGAGATGCCTTTTACTTTTTAATGATTGACACCCAAAACCATTTCAATATTATCGTGGGATCAGACTACACAACTGTACTACCTATCGAGTAGTTATATCCTGTCATTTGTAGTTTCTGAGAAAGATATTTTAAAACACTTCTCTAAATAATTATGCCTGAGTAAATATTTGGTACCATGTTGCTGGGGTGGTCATTACAGCTCAAAGGTGGGATTAAGTTAAATCTAAGATTCATTATTAATGATTGAAATACCTTTCGTATATAGTATGATGACCTATGCAAGTTTAAAGCTAATTGTCTTAGACATGGATATGAAATGTAAATAATATAACCATAAAATTCATGATAAAACTACACAAATGGACACTTTCAAAACAAATGAATCACAAGTGGGATATAAAATAAAACTTTTTAAGAATTATATTTTTATCACAAACTGAAGTATGTATGTATACTGTAGTTTACAAACATTTGAAACATTTACAAATAAATTGACAAACACATTTTTAATGAAAACCTTATTGTAACATTTTTGTTTGTATTTTGTAAAAATATGATATACCATGTTATTCCCTGAACATTTTCAACAAAGCTGAGGGCAAGCTCTTTTGAGCCATCTTAGGAGGATTTTGATCACATGCTTTAGTATTATGTGGATGACTTAATTGTTTATAAGAATAATACAAACATAATAGTACTTTTATATCAAACATATAAAATTTATTTTAAACATATTTTATTGTTTAGAATATGTCATTACATGAAATAGCAAAAGGGTTTTGGCTGCAAGTTATCCAACATTAAAAGTGGCCCTTTCAAACAACAAATTATTTACATAAAATATCCAGATGGCAATAACACAATCATATTTATAAAGGTAAATGGAAGAAAATGAAATAGCGGGCATTGTTTAAATATACGCATCCAATGCTGATTGCAAATGGGGTTGAAGGGGAGGGGGGGGGGGGGGGCCTCACTGTGACTTCACTTAAACTTAATAAGATATTTTGTTTATCAAAACATGTCTTTATTATTAATTTTGAGATTGTTAAATATAAAAATACATGTAGTTTCATCATATGAAAAATGCTAGAACTCAATTATTTAGAAAAACAATTATACCATACATTTTCATGATGAACAATATTGCGGAACATATACTTAATTCTCAATATATAACATCATTTAAACGCCAACTTATACATCATGTGTTAAACGCACCAAAATACCATGTTTTCATTTAACAAGTTATTTTGAAGTATCTATTATTCATGCTCGTCTAAGAAATAGTTACAGTATGATATATTTGTCTACAAACTGAAATTATATTCTATATATATATATATAATATGAGCATTAAAAAGAGGACGCTGAACACTATTTCATGCATTGTCCTTAATTTTCGTGCTACATGCCACCTAGTTTCTTTAGGTGTTATATGGGAGTGATAATAAAACATGTAAGCAGATGTATCATTAATGGAAGAGAAGAAATTATTTCCCTCTGTTGAAAATAACACATACAATACATATATAAAGAAAATAACCCTTGTTCCCTGGCTGCCATGTTTTTAAACGGATCGAGTTGATTTTAGCTATTTGGGTAGAGGGTCTCATACTGATGATCATTTGTACAAAACTATTTGAAATCTGACCACCGTTTAGTTATTACATGAAAAACTATATCATATTCATGAAACACATAGTGACTTTCAAAAAGTGCAACATTTGTGACATAAGTTGAAATTATTAAAAATGAACCATTCAATTGCAAAACAGTTTTAAATGTCAAACTGAGTTTGATGACACATTTGAGAACAACCTAAGCTACTATTTTCTGGTATTAATCAAACATATTTATTTCGATTCTTGTTTTTAGAATTAAAACAATTTGCTTCAATAGACGTCGATGGCGATATGATACTTTCTTTGCTTCCACATCTTTTTCCTGAATATACCTGAAATAACAACAAAAGTAAAATATTTCACGATTTTAATAATACTGACCTATGCATAAATTTTACTTATATATCCTATTAAATTTTATAATTATATAATTTTCGTTATATTTCTGCTTTTACATTAGATTACCATGTTAACTACAAGCAGTACTAAATAACAAAACACATCATGATATATTTCGAATCAAGCTTATTTTGCATATTATTATGTGTAATAAGATATCTCACAGATTTAAAAAATGAAATTATCAAATGGACATACATTTAGGACAAGGACAACATGATACCTTTTTAATTAAATAAAATACTGGCATAGTTGTAAAATTTAGCACAAATGGTGGCTATTTGGATGGATAATGTCTGGTACAAAATACCATTGTTTACTTTAAAAACATGTTTTTAAACGTGCTTTTATCTCCAACATTTGAATTAGACCTGACCCGTTGAGTCACATAAATGATTTAGCATATAATGATCTCAATTATAGCCAACTCGTTCAAAATATTCCAGGCATCATCGAAAATCTATACTTATATTCATACTACCGAACGCAGTGGTAATATCTATGGAGTATGTGATCTGGGTTCAAATCCCGTGACATACATTATGGTTTATTTTTGGTTGATTTTCCGAGCCACACTATTTTCCCCACAGAGATCCACAAATATTTTTAATTGTTATAATGTTAGTACTGAATGCTTTCAGCATTGTTAGAATCACTTTTTATTGAATGTGTCATTTATACAGACAAACTAGTCAATAGCAGTATTATTCTCGCTAAACTATATATGAATATATGTAAAATTGCGTACAACCACTTTCAACTCTGTCTCCTATCATAATATTATCAATTCATTAAAAAAGCGTTTGCATCTAATGGAAGATATTTAAAATGGAATATAAAACTCATCGACGAAATCCTTTTTTAAGTGAACACAAACAAACTGCACAGTTTCATTGCATGTACTAAATGAAACAACACGTTTGCTGTCGTCTCTTTGATGACTGTGACGTCACCGTGCGTCGGCTAACATCAAAGAGATGTTGTACGGCCGAAACGTACATGATTTCAAGTCCTTGAAAGTGACATGTTTATGTCGTGTCTTTTTGAAAATTGAAGCATGTTTTTGGATTGCGAAGTTAGTAATATGGAGGAAATATATCAAATTAATGGATAAGATATATCAACGGTATGTACTCTGTGAACAACTATTTTTCCAAACGTTATGGCTAACGCAAATAATTCCAGTCTGACATCAAAATAAAATCGGTCCCGGTCACTTTCCTAATTAATGTCATTAATTTCATAATTAAAGTCACTGTTAAAAAGCTCAAACAAACAAGTAATACTGTGCATTTTTATAAAATATTTTAAAGACGCAAGCCATTTTTGGTCCGAAGTCTCAGCTTTGACCACTTTAAACGTCACGAGCAAACAATTTAACAAGCAAAACCGTTTTAATGAACCGATATGGGTCGCAAATCACACATCGAAGGCCTGTTACATAGCGATAGACTCTTCCGAAAAACTCCAGGGGCGGATCAAGGATTTCAGTTTAGAAGGAGCACGCATGTGCGTATCCAGGAATTGATGTTAGGGTTCGGGGGTATAGGGCGGCAAATTATACTTAAGTGAATGTATATACATTTATCACTTAATTCTTTTGAATAAAGATAAACATAATAACACGTATACCTTGAATTTTTTTTATAAACTTTTTTATTTACAAAAAAAAAAAAAACCTCGCTAGGCAGGCTCGAACGTTAAATCTCTAGATTGACAGGCGTACGCCTTACCTATTACGCTACTGCACCACTTAGATTTGTATTAGACACAAGCATAGCACATCACTATCTTGTTAGGAGCAGGCCGATGGCATATTGTTTTTCTGGCTAAATCTTTTTTTAATATAACATTGAATGAAAATAGATGAAAGTTTAACATGGATTTCAGTGTTGTATTGATTATTTGTTTGCCTCAGTTTGTCTACCAGTTTAGTTGTTTCTGTCTCGGTGCTTTTGAAAGTTTGGTCTACGCAGTGTAGATAGTTTAATTGTATACATGTTTTAGTAGACTGGTCTATTTAAAATCATTTACACATGTCATGACATGCAAATATACATACATTTTCTTCTGCGTTTGACTTTCTGCAGATGATGATATACATGTAAAAAAAACTATTCAGCTTATTTTTTTAAATTTCTGCTGGCGTTGATGGTGCCGCCATAACAAACTTTTTCGCGTAAAATTACCAGAATTGATATAGATCTAACGACAAGGAAAAAAACTTTAAAAAAACGACCAAACACTGGGCGACAGTAGAATATACTCAAGCATCATGCTAGAAGTAGTTTGTACATATTTTAGGTACATCAAATACGTGCTTAATTTGTTTAAACACAAATCGTTAAGATGGTTATTTGAGTTCAGGGTGAATGTGTAGAAGAAAACCCTATGCTTGCCAAATTTTAGGGGGTGCATGCGCACCCTCCCCCCCCCCCGCCCTGAATCCACCCTTGAACTCCCTTACATATCTGTAATGGCTTAGTCAAAATTGACCTCCTTTTGCACAGCGGGTGACAAAACAATAGGATGTTATTGCCGCAAGGCATATTTCACAGCTTAGTAAAGCATGATAGGGGTAATTTATACGTCCGATAGAAAATATCTGGACCGATTTTTTATTCAATTTTGAAACGAAACCCGGTTTTGAACGGTAGAAACCGGTCCAAAAACCGAAAAACCGGTGATTTTAGAAGCCCTGGGCCCGGTTTCTCGAAAATACTACAGTCTGCTATTTTACTTAAACTCAAATAGTGTGCTCAATTTCAGTATAAAATTGAGCACACTATCGAGTTTAAGTAAAATAAGAGACTTAAGTATTTTTGTGAAACCGGGGCCTGGTACTGATGTATTAAATACTTTTACATATTTCCATTGTTGATTGATACATTTGTAAGTATGTATGCCTAGTGTGTAGATATTTACAGCTATGTATTATCAAAGTAAGAAGGGCAGAGTTCACTTTATCGAAAATCGGTATGGTTGGCCGTTCAGCATATTTAAAACAGAAGGTTGGCTAAACTACTGGTCTGCTTGCTCTTATCTCTACATGCGGTTTGGATTGAACGCTGTGGGAACTATTGATGTATGAGAGATGAGATGACTGGTCCCTTGGGGCCGGTCACTATTTATAATACCGGTAATCAACATTATAATGCATACTAATAATTCTGTTCTCATTGGTCAAATTGAGTTAGAAGTGGCTACATGACGGAGTGTATTTTGCAAATGGATACACAATGATTTCTAAATTAACAAAATGTTTCTTACATTAATAATGAAAATTTGCCCTTTTTAATGTATACTCGACACAATGCACACAATCCTATAATAAAAACTGGCAATATCTTTATTTAAATTTAAAAAGGTTTTCAAAGAATTTTTTTTTTTTATTTATAAACTTTAATGACATACACTCATGTATTCATCAACAGTTTTGCTCATTTTCAATCAAATAAATTAGGTATGAATTTTAAATTTAAAAAGACATCGTCACTATTGAAGCGAATACAGAAAAATCAGTTGGAATGGCCATTTTTCGTTGCTGCTGACGTTTATACTGTTACTCCGGTCTTTAATGAGGTGTTTAATTAAGATCTAATGGGGGTTGTAAATGAACAAAATAGCCGTATAGATTAAGTACCATTGCCCAGCATGTGGTGATTACTGGTATCATGCTCGGTGATCAGATAAGAACTGCCATTTGAGTTGTGTATAAATCGGTTTTTGCTTCAAGTAAACTAAACATCATTCAATTTCTCGGATGGAAATTGTAGTTCGTAATCATTATTTTTGCAAATTATCTATAATAATTTCATCAAAATACATCATAACCAAACAAATAGTTTTGAAAAGCATAGCTGCTATATCTCATGTTGTTTTTTAGAGGTATGTGCGATTACTCAAGAAAAATAATATATCCCTGGTATATAGGGTTGCTAAAATCTGCCCTCAAAACATAAGAATTTCTAGAATACTAGTTACATAATCTTGGTTAATTAGATTGAATAGATTTAGTGAATATTTTGCGTCATCTTTATGCCATCGAGGGCTAACAGACGATCAGTTAACCTAACCACTGTTTCCTGGGATAAACCAGTACTCGAGCACACCTCGTCTCCGCAATTAACTGATAACTTTCCCACTTGAAACAATGGTGAGAGACGAATAATAATGAGACACAATGTCGTATATCAATCATCACGGAGACTGTTGCCGGGCAGGGGATTCAAACTCACGACCCCTGGATTGATAGTCAGACGCGTAACCAACTGAGCTTATCAGGCCCGGCTGGTTAATTGGATATGTATAACCAAAATGTTTATTCTCAGTGGAATTGTTGGTAGTATATATTATTATGAAAATGAAAATATTAACCTTCTCAGTCTTTATATATTACAACATAATTTATATATGTCTCGTAATTTTATTGCTACAGTTTAAAATTATTATTGGCTGACATTATTATAAATTATGTTCCGGAATAACTACTACTACTACTAATAATAATTTATATATCTGTCTCACCGACTCAAAATCAAATATATCTAAATATCTTGATCTATTAATCTAGTAATCGAATCAGTGGATGTTAAACAATGCGTTCAGAACTCTATATAAATGAATCTGCCGACAATATGTTTGATGGAGTTCTACTGGTGTTAGTCCCATTATTATATATATATATGTAATATGTGTGTCTAACTTAGAATGATATATAGTCATGCTCTGAACACAACTTAGTCATACTTTTTTGTTAATTCTGTATGATGACAACGGGTAACAACATTTCTCTTGTTAAAATTGCTATGATTATTATATCAAATTGCAATAGGTTTTTTGTTTTATGTTAATGTTCCAAACAGAAAGTGATACCTTTGTAGGAAAGGTATGGTTGGGGTTAGAGTGCTCTTGGTAGGCAACACAATTGAAATTGGGCAGAGAATTTCTTTTATAAAAAAGCAAAAGAAAATCAATAAAAATTGGTAGGGGAGGATATTTCATGTGATATTTAACAAAATTTAACATAGAGCTGTCGGAGGGACAGCGCGCTCGACTATTCGAATATTTTTCACAAAAGTACAAATTTGAATGAGACTTACGACAACTCCAAGCTTACACGATTTATCTTACTTACTAAATTGAGTAGAGCTTATAACTGCAATACTGTGAATGAAATTTCAATCCATCCAATACATGGAAAGACTGTTGAGTTTCAATTAAATACATTGCATATTTGTTGTGACATGGACTTGATGGTACTTGCACGCAAAACTTTAACAATAATTTTTAAGTCAAATAAAGGCAATACATTTGCATGTTAACCACCCAAGAGTTATCTTAACTTAGTTATTGGAGTAGGTTTGATGACTGGGAAGTCTTGTATAAAAGTTCAAGTCAATACATGCAATGGTTATTGAAATAGGCACTTGCATGCATAACTTTAACCAATGTGTGACGCCAATGCCCGAGTGAGTAGAATAGCTCTCTTTATTCTCCGAATAGTCAAAAAAAAGTCTATTCGAATTATATTGTGACAAAGTACAAACTCAGATACTGATGGCTAATCCAGATAAAAAGAGTTATTTATGGAATTACATTGCTTAAACCTTGTATGAAGTTTCAGTCAAATACATGCAGTGGCTTCTGAGAGATATATTTTAACCAAATATTCTAGACACAAAAAAGGGCCATAATTTAGAAAATAATAGCAATAGTTACCCCTGTTCATTAATGTAGTTTGATTTAGACTGCAAAACCTTTTTTAAAGTTACATCAAATACATGGAGTGTTTTATGAGATATGAAATTAATTGTATTTGCACGCAACACTTTAACAAGAATTTCTATATTATAAGTCATACAAGGGCGGTAATTTGCATTATATAATGCAAATGCTTGATTACTGTGAAGTCTTGTGTGAAGATTAAGCCAATACATGCGATGGTAACTGATATAGTTTATTGCACTGTCTCAGAATATAAGCACGCACAATCATGTCAAGTTCCATCCATACAACTTCACACTTATGTACAATTATGAGACAATAAATGTGACATTTTTGCACTCAAATACGACATTGACCTAGAATTTTGTAGCCTGATATGTTACATACTAGGGTCCTCCATGGCTGAGTGATCTAAGGCACCGTCTAAAGATCACTTCCCTCTCATCGCTAGGGTCGTAGGTTCAAGTCCTACTCACACCAAAACTTTATTTGAGAAATATTGCCAGTTACTTGCGGAAGAACGGTGGTTCTACTCAGTCTGAGGTCTTCTTCCACCAGTAAAACTAGAAATGCCATATATAACATGAAATGTGTTGAAAAATGGCGTTAAAACCCATTCAAAAATATACTGCCTCAGAGCATAAGCATGCACAGTTATGCCAAGTTATATGCAAATAACTTCAAGCCCTACACATAAATGAACAATTTTAAAAACTTTTTAAAACGAAGATTGGAAGCTGACATCAGAGCCGATGCCGGGTGCATACAGAAATTCATCTTTTTCTAGAATGTTCAAGCCGAAAGTAAGAAAAAATCACACCAATGATAACTATAAATGTAACCACTGCATATATCTCCAGTAGCATATACATTGAATGGATATGATTTTTAATCTCAAAATTATATCATCAAGACTGCCTCAATATAAATTGTGTGTACTGGTACTTCTGCCCATATGTACAAATACATATTCCAATATATTGCGATATCAAATGATTACTTACCTGCAAACAAGCTTTCCTTCGATGATTTGATTTCTACCATTAAATGTGTCTCTGAAAACTAGCTTCAACATTTTCAAACATCCTTGGGCAAGTAAATGTTATTTCTGGCGCCATTCCAAAACACTATCTACAGTTAACGCTTCAGGAATACATCGTAACAACACTTTTCTTGAAGACACTTTCCAATTTTTTCAACATCAAGTGCAACATCTTTTCAGGAAACTGAAATTAAAATGTGTGAACTAATATCTACAGTATTTCATTGACGTTTTCAAATTTGAAGTGTACATTGACTCCTGTTAAAGATATCTTAACAATATACAATAAAGTTATATCAAGATTGCATTAAAATATTTAAAATAATTTATCATATCATGAGTTCATGTATTTAATAGGTAAACAAATATACATGTTTATATAGTTTCTTTAAAAAAGGGTTACGCTAGTAAAATTCGTTGTTTGAAAAATCATTGTGGAATGTTTTGAATCAACTTAACCATTGTGAGCATTTAGTCTGCATAATATATAGAGTTTAAATTTAAAGAACATACGTTTAAGAAATAATTTTCGCAGTTTTTTTTGTTTTTTTTTAACATTTAGATTTTCAAGAGTAAATAAAATGTTAATTGAATATGTAGAAATTGATAATTCGATACATACCATTTAAACGTTTGTTTCCTGGTGAACTCTCTTTGTGTATATATTCCTGGCTCTGAGTTATTTGTCTCATCACTACTCATTGAAAATGAACTTGTCTCCAAAACATATGTATATTTTATTATCAAAATAGCATCACTAATTATTTCATTATCAAAAGTGTTAACACATGTAAATGACAACTATTCCATTCAATAGATTTTATACCAATTAACAGTATACTTCATATTGCAGTTTACAAACATGAACTACACAACCCGTTCAGTAATGTTGTCTGAAGAGGGTCAGTACTCTCTGCTCCAGAGAGATACACTACACTACACTACACACGTATCATTGCTGATAAATTGTTGCTAATACACAAATTGCTGGTTCTTATTGCTTTAAGTTCGTATATTTGTGGAATCGTTTCCATCAACATAATTATAAAATGATATTGATACAAATTGTTCAAATATATTAACTTATATTAACTTAGAAATTGAAAATACATTGTTAAGGTTCATAGTAGAAAAGATATTAAAGATAAAGCACTAAGCGATGTTTGAAATCGAAATAATGAATAAATTATTAAGTGCAAAATTTTTCAATTTGTGTTTTGTCATGTTAAACGTAATTTATTTAGTGGAAGACCAAATTACACAAAACATAATTCAATATTAGTTACATCAGACTACATGTATTGTCCTTAATAAATTGACAGTGTTGAAGTACTTACATGTACTTAAATCATATCTATGTAAAATGCATTTTAATTGTACTAAAGCGTCTTCTTTAAATCTGGGACACATAAGACCAATGGTTTCAAGCGTTACCAAATACCTAGGGTTATTTCAATGGTGATCCCAGATGAGGATTTAAGAAAATACTTTGTACCACTAAGTTGAGGATCGCACTATCCAATTGCTTGTTCGTTAACTTTAAGTACCACGAGATGGTAAAATTTCGTCATTTGTAATACTTTTTTTATAAACTAATACACACAGAACTTTCAAGTGTCTAAGATTTTGAATATTTTCAATTGAATACAACATTTGATGTACGTGAAATATCTGCTATTAGAAAAAGTAACAATCATATGAAAAGTGCAAATTTAAACAATCTAGAAGTTTAAAAGACTCCGAGCAATATAATAAAAAAATGGTGGTTTTTCTTTCATAACGTATTCGTAGGACATTGTTTGCATTTGACAGATTGTTTTTATTATTTTCAAAAGTGTTCTTTATGCATTCCTAAAGAACAATAATATATATACATATATTCGGTTTTATTTTTGAAAGTTTTGAATATAAACTTACCAATGTCACACTCTGGTATTTTTAAACCAAAGTTCTTATAGTTGATATAAATTGTAAATACGATATCAAAATTCTAATCCAATGTATAATGAATGACAATTTAGATTGTGGCGGATTATAATTTGCATATTATTATATAAAGTCCGCCTCATCAATTAAGTAAGTCACTTCACAAGCCCATCCTCTACATAAATTTTTCTATTGAATTTATAACATATAAACTAATACCAAATTACTTTCTCTTAATATGCCATTGCGACAAAAAAGCCATATCAGTAACAACAGTCTGCATAATAATTAAGGAGAAGCCTTGTACAGTGCAATATCACATAAATATCCATAACAACTATTTAAAAAAAAATTGGTTTGTCATATTGTGTATTGCGTTACATATTTTTTCTGTTTGTACTACATGTATGTACATCAGCATATACTTACAATAACATTATATATCTCTATGTATACTTATTAATAATTCCTAATTTTGCTAGTCAGGTGAATTTCAATTAACGGTACAAAGACACATCTTTTGACCATGGTCTGGTTTATTCTTGCATAACTAACATTATTCTCTCTAACTATATAATTGACAGTTATACAAATAACAGGAATGTTTTCAGTCTATAAATTTCTCCATCTGACGCTAATGGCTATTGCAATGATTATAATAGCTGTTCTCTGCCATGGCAGTTGATTTCAGGAATCCCTACTGACCCATATATTAGCCGATGCTGATAGTACTTTTGCAGATGTTTCAGTTATTTGCACAATACCAAACACATAGATTAGCTAGCAGGTATTCAAACAGTAAAATTGTCAGAAGATTAGGTTCAGGCACTTATTGTACTGGGATTGAGTGCGAATCTGGGTAAACATCTACCTTATATGTTAAATAAAAGAATGGTAGGTAAATGTTAGTTTTTCTTGATAAAATGTAGTGAAACTAACTTATAGTTTAACAAATAATAACAGATATCCTAACCCTCCTGAATTGGCAATATACACTCAAACACAGAGTAAAGTGAATATATATTAATCCCGAGAGAAAAATAGAATTAACAGTCAATTGAAGAACCATATGAAAATGTTTTTTTAGTAAAGAAAGTGAGTTTCGAGTAAGGAAAGTGAATTTCGAGTAAGAAAAATGAGTTTTGGGTAAGAATATAAAATGAATAACAAAAATATGATATTTAACACCATATCTGTCCAAGTTAACAACATATATGTTAAGTTGGAACAAGAAAAAAGAGTTATACAATATAATGACATGACATAGTGAAATGTAGATAGCGCATTGAAAACAAACATAAAATTAGCAAATTAGACCAAATCTCATCAAGGTTTAAAAAATGCCAGCTATTTTATTGACTTAAAATCTAATTCTAAAAATGGAACTGTTCAGAAATGTTTTTTAAAACAATGTCATGATACATATAATAGATATAAAAGGATATATCACGGATAAACCTGTATGGGGGCAGTAATGTAAAATAAAAGCAAACACACTGCTAAATTAAACTTGGTTGTTTTAACATTTATTTTATTGAGTCACGACGACCAAATCAAGGTCATTAATTCTAACTCTTATTTTGAGAAAAGCTAGGGCTTTATCTTTATTGGTATGTCGTATGTAACATGTAACATAAGGAAATACAATTGAATTTAAGAAGTAAAAAAATACTGTTCAGGGACTAATCATATATTGGCTGCAATATTTTCACCTGCATCCCTTTTCTTACAAAATACATAAGGTTACTTTTTTCAAATAAATTACATTATTTGTTGCAGTGTCTTATTAAAGTGAAAACAACCAAGCTTCACAATCCAAAATATGAAACTTGGATAACGGAGTTTGTGAAAGGGATGAACATAACATATTATAATATTATATAATAGCTATAACATGTCACTCGCCCTTATTTTCTTGTTACTACCTGAAGTTGAATGGATATGTTTGTCATAATAGTAAATATAATCAAGCACTGCTAATATAAACCTTGGTAAATATAATGCTTACAAGAAACTATCTCTAGTAGATTATTAGCAAAGTTTGTAATTAAAGTGAAAATAAACAACAATATGAAACTTGGGATTACAGAGTGGTAAACAATAATATCTTTATTATTTACACTCGCCACTCTTTTCTATAATAATATTGTGTAATTATCTCAAGTAGACTATTTTGTTTGTTGAAGCATAGTTTGTCATTATAATGGAAATAGCCAAGCTATATTTTGAAAATATAGGGATGAAAATAAACTGGCTATAGAAACCCCCACCCCCTCTGTTGTTTTTTTCATTAAACTGGTTTGATCATCTATACAAGTGTTATCATAGCATCTATCTACATCATAATACTTTGGTCTATTCATAATTAAACAAAAATCTGTGGGGTAGTATATTGTAGTAGAAAGAGGTGTGTGAAAAGATACCAAAGATGAAATTGGTTAAATTATTTGATTTAATACAAAACAAACTTTAAACAAGTGACCTATTGGCCTCAACGGTCACCTGAAAATCTTTAATGGCATAAAGCTATATGAATCTATAATCCACCCTAAGACCTCATAGGGGTGGAGACCATGAAATTGACATAAATATCAATCGTCATGTATGCAATAACAAATCACACCAAAAACATTTACATAAGTCTATTCAGTCACAAGAAATATCGTTTTTTATTTGCATTTCTCTTATATAGATTTAGTAAAAAAGGCCCACCCCTAGGGTCAAGCTAAAATAAGGCAGAGTATTTCTTTTAACACAGAAAAAAACTCTAGAAAACAATACAAGAGCTGTCGGACGGACAGCACACTCGATACTGTTCTAAAACAACAACTTTTTCAAGAAATAAGTACCAAATGTACGGCAATTAATATAAAACTCAGGGGTGGTAAAATTAAGCTATAATTATTACATAATGCACAAAAGTGAACGGATAGCTCACATTGCCTTAACATTATTTAATTGAGCATTTAGTTACATATGTCTTTCAAACCTTAAAATTGCTTTATTAATTTATTAACCATTGCAGTAAAATGATATATGTGCGAATACTTGAAGGCACACCATGTACATATAATTACCCTAAATACTACAATTGCAATACTAGAATAATATATAAGAACAATATAAGTTGGTCAAGCATATCAGGAAATACTTATTTAACATTATCTGAAATTATCTAGCAAGAATTAAGATAAGCGAATTTATTTATTGAGGGTGACATATTTAGTTTAAAACTAATCTTCCATGCGGCCCTCTATTATTTACAAAATATACAAAAATGAGATACACATAAAATTATACATGAAATATTCAGTGAAAAAAATGCTAAAACATTTCTCTTCCCACATGATATTCACACACATATACACACATTCACTTCAGGAAAACAATACATGTCAACATTAAAAGTGGTTTGTTAAATTTATATAAGGCAGTGGCAGTATGTTACTATTTACATGACTTTGAACACACTTGTACAGAAAACAAATTGAATTATACAATTTTCATCCATCTGATTAGATTGCTTTGGTATCATGGTATGCTATTATAAAAGTTTTACTTTGATATTTTCTAGAAGATTATTCCATTTTATTGGACCAAATATATATATACTTTGTTTAAATAACTCTTTGTTCAGTTTAGCTAGTTTAATGTTGTTTGAAGAATTTGACCGTGTTACAGATGTATTTTTATTTGTTTGTCTGAAGTAAAACATTTCATTGATTTCGGCTGAGGTTATTGGACTTCGCTATTTTGTACATAAATTTTGTTTTCCGGAAATAAATCCTATCAAAAACTGTTAGTTGTTTTAACTCCTGCAAGCTTTCTAGTGTGTTTTAATCATTGTTAATCAAGATGATTTTGCAAGCACGTTTTTGGAGCCTTAAAATTCTAGGTTCATTTGACAGGTGCCAACCTATACAAAATTACAGTAATCTACATGAGGTTGAATATAAGCTTTATAAAACTGAACTCTATGGTCAAGGCTAAGATATTGTTTAATTCTTGACGGAAGCCAAACGTTTCATGGATTTATTTTACATATGATCTACATGATTTTTCCAAATTATGTTGTCATTAATAAATATGCCAAGTACTTTGTCTTTAGATATTATACTGAGATTTTCTCTATTAAGATCCAAATTTATCTCTTTGATATCTAAACAAGTACGTTTTTGATGTGTTATTTAAAATATAGTGTAAGCCATAGATGATCTTCTGTTTCAAGAATGTTTATCAATGTTTTACATATGCGATATAAGCACTACCTTCAAAATTTTATCATATGGTAATAAACCATTTCTTGTAAATAGATCTATAGTTTTGTATCAACACATACAGTTTATACACTATGTATTTAAACTTCACGGGGCAATATATCGGTACATGTTCATGAGAACTAATCTGTACCAACTATATTCATCTAATGTCCTTGATCAAGGCAAGTAATAAGGGAATCTATCACAGTATACCAAATTCACCTAATGTCCTTGATCAATGCAAGTTATAAGGGAATCTATCACATTCACCTAATGTCCTTGATCAAGGAAAGTTATAAGGGAATCTGTCACATTCTACCGCATTCACCTTATGTTCTTGAGCTACGAAAGTTATAAGGGAATCTACCACATTCTACCACATTCATCTAATGTCCTTAAGAAAGGCAAATTATATGGGAATCTACCACATTCTACCTCATTCATCTAATGTCTTTGATCAAGGCAAGTTATAAGGGAATCTATCACATTCTACCACATTCAACTAATGCCCTAGATGAAGGCAAATTATAAGGGAATCTATCACATTCTACCCCATCCATCTAATGTCCTTGATCAAGGTAAGTTATAAGGGAATCTATCACATTCTACCACATTCTCCTAATGTCTTTTATCAAGGCAAGTTATAAGGGAATCTTCCACATTCTACCCCATTTATCTAATGTCCTTGATCAAGGCAAGTTTTAAGGGAATCTATCACATTCTACCACATTCACATAATGTCCTTGATCAAAGCAAATTATAAGGGAATCTATCACATTCTACCACATTCACCTAATGTACTTGAGCAGGACCAGCTGTAAGGGAATCTACAACATTCTACCCCATTCATCTTATGTCCTTGATCAAGGCAAGTTATCACCGAATCTATCACATTCTACCACTCTCACCTAATGTCCTTGATCAAGGCAAGTTATAAGGGAATCTATAACATTCTATCACATTCACCTTATGTCCTTAAACTCGGCAAGTTATAATGGAATCAACCACATTCTACTACATTCGCCTTATGTCCTTGAGTAAGGCAAGTTATAAGGTAATCTTTCACATTATACGTTCACGCTATGTCCTTGAGCTAGGCAAGTTATAAGTGAATCTACCACATTATACACCATTCACCTCATGACCTTGAGCAAAGCAAGTTATATGGGAATCTACCACATTCTACAACATTCACCTAATGTCGTTGATTTAGGCAAGTTATAAGGGGATCTACCACATTCTACCACATTCACCTAATGTCCTTGATCAAAACAATTTATAACGGAATCTACCACATTCTACCACATTCACCTTCTGTCCTTAATTAAGGCAAGTTATAAGGGAATCTATCACATTCTACTACATTCACCTTATGTCCTTGAGTTAGGCAAGTTATAACGGAATATTCACATTCTACCACATTCACCTTATGTCCTTGAGCAGAACAAGTTATAAGGGAATCTACCACATATTACCACATTCATATAATGTCCTTGAGCTAGGCAAGTTATCAGGGAATTTATCACATTCTACCACATTCAGCTTATGTCCTTGATCAAGGCAAGTTATAACGAAATCTGTCACATTCTACAACATTCACCTTATGTCGTTGAGCTAGGCAAGTTACAAGGGAATTTATCACATTATACCCCATTCATCTAATGTCCTTGAGCTAGGGAAGTTATAAAGGAATCTATCACATTCTACCACATTCACCTAATGTCCTTGATTAAGGCAAGTTATAAGGGAATCGATCACATTCACCTAATGTCCTTGAGCTAGGCAAGTTATAAGGGAATCTATCACATTCTACCACATTCACCTAAAGTCTTTGATCAAGGCACCTTATAAGGTAATGAATCACATTCTACCACATTCACCTTATGTCTTTGAGCTAGGCAAGTTATAAGGGAATCTAAAAACATTCTACCACATTCACCTAATGTCCCTGAGTCAGGCGAATTATATGGAAATCTACCACATTCTACCACATTCATCTAATGTCCTTGATCAACGCTAGTTATAAGAGAATCTATCACATTCTACCACATTCACCTAATGTACTTGAGCAAGACGAGTTATAACGGAATCTACCACATTCTACCCCATTCATCTAATGTATTTGAGCAAGACACGTTATGAGGGAATTTACCACATTCTACCACATTTATCTAACGTCCATGATCAAGGCAAGTTTTAAGGGAATCTATCACATTGTAACCCATTCACCTAATGTCCTTAATCAAGGCAAGTTATAAGGGAATCTACCACATTCTACCCCATTTATCTAATGTCCTTGATCAAGTCAAGTTTTAAGGAAATCTATCACATTTTACCACATTCACCTAATGTCCTTGATCAAGGCAAATTATTAGGGAATCTATCACATTCTACCACAATGACGTAATGTACTTGAGCAGGACGAGCTATAAGGGAATCTACCACATTCTACCCAATTTATCTAATGTCATTGATCAAGACAAGTTTTAAGGGAATCTATCACATTCTACCAAATTCACCAAATGTCCATGATCAAAGCAAATTATAAGGGAATCTATCCAATTATACCACATTCACCTTATGTCTTTGATCAAGGTAAGATATAAGGGAATGCATCACACTATACCACATTCACCTTATGTCCTTGTGTAAGGCGAGTTATATGAAAATTCACTACATTATACTCCATTCACCTAATGTCTTTGAGCAAGACGAGTTATATGGGAATCAACCACATTCTACTACATTCATCTAATGTCCATGATCAAGGCGAGTTATAAGGGAATCTATCACATTCTACACCATTCACCTCATGTCTTTGAGCAAGGCGAGTTATATGGAAATCTACCACATTCTACCACATTCACCTAATGTACTTGATTAAGGCAAGTTATAAGGGAATCTACCACATTCTACCACATTCACCCAATGTTCTTGAGGTAGGCAAGTTATAAGGGAATCTACCAAATTCTACACCATTCACCTCTTGTCTTTGAGCAAGGCGAGTTATATGGGAATAAACCACATTCTACCACATTCACCTAATGTCTTTGATTAAGGCAAGTTATAAGGGAATCTACTACATTCTACCACATTCACCCAATGTTCTTGAGTATGGTGAATTATATGGGATTCTACCACGTTCTACAACATTCATCTAATGCCCTTTATCAAGGCAAGTTATAAGGGAATATATATCACATTCTACCACATTCACCTAATGATCAAGGCACCTTATAAGGTAATCAATCACATTCTACCACATTAACCTCATGTCCTTGAGTTCGGCAAGGTATAAGGGAATCTACCACATTCTATCACATTCACCTAATGTCCTTGCATAAGTAGAATTATATGGGAATCTACAACATTCTATCACATTCATAGAATGTCCTTGATCAAGGTAAGTAACAAGGGAATCTATCACATTCTTCTTCATTCATCGAATGTCCTTGAGCAAGACGAGTTATAAGGGAATCTACCACATTCTACCACATTCACCTAATGTCCTTGATCAAGGAAAGTTAAAAGGGAAAATATCACATTTTACCACATTCACCTTATGTCCTTGATCAAGGCAAGTTATAAGGGAATTTATCAAATTCTACCACATTCATCTAATGTACTTGAGCAAGGCCAATTATAAGGGAATTTATCAAATTCTACTACATTCATCTAATGTATTTGAGCAAGGCCAGTTATAAAGGAATCTATCACATTCTACCACATTTATCTGATGTAATTGAGCTAGGCAAGTTATAAGGGAATCAATCACATTCTACCACATTCATCTAATACCCTTGAGAAAGGCAAGTTATAAGAGATCTATCACATTCTACTACATTCATGTAATGTCTATGAGCAAGACGAGTTTTAACGGAATCTACCACATTCTACCACATTCATATAATGTTCTTGAGCAGGACGAGTTATAAGAGAATCTACCACATTCTACCACATTCACCTAATATCCTTAATCAAGGCAAGTTATAAGGGAATATATCACATTTTACCACATTCACCTTATGTCCTTGAGGAAGGCAAGTTATAAAGAAATCTATCACATTCTACCACATTTATCTAATGTACTTGAGCTAGGCAAGTTATAAGGGAATCAACCACATTCTACCACATTCGTCTAATGCCCTTCAGCAAGGCAAGTTATAAGGAAATCTATCACAATTTACCACATTCATCTAATGTCTTTGAGCAAGACGAGTTTTAACGGAATCTACCACATTCTACCACATTCACCTAATGTCCTTGATCAAGGCAATTTATAAGGGAATCTACCACATTCTACCCCATTCATCTAATGTTCTTGATCAAGGCAAGTTATCGGCGAATCTAACACATTCTACCACATTCACCTAATGTCCATGATACAGGCAAGTTATAAGAGAATCTATCACATACTAGCACATTCACCTGATGTCCATGAGCTAGGCAAGTTATAAGAGAATATATCACATTCTACCACACTCATCTAATGTACTTGATCAAGGCCAGTTATAAGGGAATCTATCACATTCTACAACATTCACCTTATGTCTTTGAGCTAGGCAAGTTATAAGGGAAACTATCACATTCTACCACATTTATCTAATGTACTTGATCTAGGCAAGTTATAAGGGAATCTACCACATTCTACCACTTTCATCTAATGTCTTTGAGCAAGGCGAGTTATATGGAAATACACCACATTATTATCCATTCACCGAATATCCTTGAGCAAGATGAGTTATATGGGTATCTATCACATTCTAACATATTCACCTAATGTACTTGAGGCAAGTTAAAAAGGGAATCTACCACATCATACAACATTTACCTAATGTCCTTGATCAGGACAAGTTATAAGGGAATATATCACATTATACAACACTCACCTGATGTCCTTGAGTAAGGCGAGTTATATGAAAATACACCACATTATACCTATTTCACCTAATGTGAGTTATATTGGAATACACCACATTCTACACCATTCACCTAATGTACCTGAACAAGACAAGTTATAATAGAATCTACCACATTCTACTTCATTCTCCCAATGTCCTTAAGCAAGCAAGAACTTGTTTCAAAATCGAATTTAAAAAAAAAATACTAATGCTAACAAATCAGATATATTTTGACATCAATTGCAATATTGCTTATACAATTTAGAGTGAACTAATCTGTGAGATGGTGTCATACTGTGACTGTATGTACATGTATCAACTATCTTTGCACGTTTAAAGGCAGTATGTAAAAATAAATGAGTGAAACATCCTAGTTAAATATTGATTGATTGATTGATTGAACATTTAGCGTCATTTTATGCCATCGAGGGCTAACCATCAGTTAACCTAACCACTGTTTCCTGGGATTAACAAGTACTCGAGCACATCCCATCTCCACAAGTAATTGATAACTTTCCCACTTTAATCAGTGGTGATATACGAATGATAATGAGACACAATGTCGTATAGCAATAATCACGGAGACTGTTGCCGGGCGGGGGATTCGAACTGACGACCACTGGATTAAGTCAGACGCGTAACCGACTGAGCTAATCGGACCCGGCTCCTAATAAAATAAATGTATTAATAAAAGTGTAATATTTTATTGTAATAATATAAACTGATTTAAATAATGCTCTCTGAATGGAGATATTTAATATATTAAATAGTCTGAACTAGATTTAACTGTAATTTAATTCTAAGATATTCACAGAATGATGGAAAGGTACTTATAGACCAGCATCATACAACCAATATATTAACTGCTAAAATGTTATTTAATACCCGTGTATAATTGTGCAGTGTCACTGCCTGGGAATTTCCTGGTGTTTTATTTGGGGAATATATCTGAATTTTTAATATAAAGAGAGGAAATAATTTTAGACATTGTTCGGTCGAAATCAGTTTCTAACTGCCCTGCACTCAGATTTACCAGCATAGCATGTATCAACAATAGCAACCCTTATCACAGCATGATGTCAACGCTTTCTCTCCCTGGATACTGTCCAGAACTGACCAACAGACTCCACAGAGCATTAGCATTGTACAAAGATAACAAAACCTGATTAACTGACACCTCTTTAACATACATACAAGTGCCATAGTACAAAAATAACATGTTTTGTCAATATACAACATCCCCTACGAAATAAACACACACACACACACACACACACACACACACACACACACACACATTTTTCTTTCACTGTTAGAATAATATTATACACTAAAATGAAACACTCATACGTTATGTTCATACATAAAATGCAGAAAACAACAAAATTAAATCAAATGAAATATTTTCTTGTTCTAGTACAAAGATAATCGTTTTTGTTTTTTTTTAAAATGACCAATAATAGAATTGAATACACATTTTTGTCTCATGGTCACATTGACGAACATGAAAAATTAATAAAGAAACAATTTGAAATGTATTTATTTTCGTTACATAAACAAATGTAAATTGTAAAATTGTGTAAAACCTTTAAATTATACGTAATTTGAAAATTGTATTTGATTCTTTACAAAATTTCACCCTGTTCTACAACTTAATATCAGAATAAATCATATTGAAATTCCGTAAACAAAGTCTATAGAAACAATTTGTACTAAAAATTATAACTATTGATATGTTCACAGTAGATTTAATGTAAAAAAAAAAACATTGGAAAACTTTTCTAAGAAATCAAGTAATATAAGCAAATTAAAACACCTTCATGTGCATAGTTATAAATGAAATAACATATACGGTACTTAACGTTTAATTTACTAACGTGTTTCATCATAAATCACAGCACATTAACATCACATCATCTGGGCTGATAGGTGAGTTCAAAGATGTATTACACATTTATCAATACAATCGGTTTAATAAGTATGAGTGAAAGTTGGGTATAGTTTGTTCTGCCAGATTTCAATGTGTTTGAACTTAATAAATAATGAGGTGAGTTCCCAGAAAACGTTTTCGGCTGGTTGTCAACAAAACTGTACATAAAGTACTTATACTATTTTCAGTACGTTGTTATCCCAAAACATGCTTTGTTTTTGGGAATCCACCAACACGGTTAACCATCATACACAATATGTCTGGTACATTACACTTCCTGGTTGGCTGTCTAAGTGCAGGATACATGATTTCTTACCTATTGTCGGCTACTACAGATTTTTACTAACATAATTGCAAAAAAAAAAATAATTTTACAAACGCATCAAACTGGCAAACGGTATGGATATGAACGTAATAAAGAGAGAAACAATCGCAACATTAACATGATATAGCTATGTAGATATATGGATATTTACTTATAAAGAGAGAGAAACCTCAATATTAACATGATCATGATATATATATATATATATATATATATATATATATAATACCTGGCTATATGAATACATGATTTAGATCAAGC
This sequence comes from Panopea generosa, assembly GCA_029582155.1. Taxonomy (NCBI): domain Eukaryota; kingdom Metazoa; phylum Mollusca; class Bivalvia; order Adapedonta; family Hiatellidae; genus Panopea; species Panopea generosa. Next base: position 5,114,480 of record CM055900.1, read on the forward strand.
CAGAGGCTAAAACTATCAGGGCTTTTTCATTGTATCAAAAGTATTGTACTGCTTTAAAAAGTAAAATTAAATCTGATTGGTTAGTAAGGTATCCGCACCTCGCAATCAAGCACTAGCTAAAACTAAAAGTTGGTGAAGTAAAGATATATATATATATATATATATAGTAAAGGTAAAGTTTAATATGATATATCATAGGTGAGAGAAAACAAAATGCCAGCTACCATACATTTTTAGCGATGTTATTGTATAATTATTCTTATTTATAGTTATATCATTCATTTCAGAAAATTGAAACTTATATCCTTACTGTCTGTGTTTTTGAAGAGAAGATTAAACAAAACAGAAACTATCACTTTTTTTGCATTATTCGCACAGTGTTGCAGAGTTAAATTTGACTTTATTAAGATTCTATCTTACTTAACCAAATAATTTCCCATTAAAAAGTTAGACTTTATTACGCATGCCAATTTAAATCAAAATAATTATTTTTTACCCAATTTCTGTACTTTCTGCGAATAAATAAACATAATCACCAGGGTTGCATTTCACTAAAAAATTTTGATAAAAAACAGTCGTAAACGTTAAGTAAGAAATATTCATAATATTATACATATATATATATATCTTAAATTCCTCCAAATCATACAGGAGAGCATAGTCATCCTCATGAATTTAATATTGTATTTTCAGAAAACATATCATTTTCTTAATTATTCAACCCGTAGATGGGTTTAATATCTAAAATTTTATAAACAATTTACTTTGCTTTTAAAACCTATTTTTATCGTAAGTTTATTCGTGAAATGCAACAAATGTGATTTGTTCAAATGGTGTTTGTTTGCATTTACACAGGCACTGTTGTGCTTTGAAAACTATTACTTTTGAATTCTAACCAAATTATGTTTCACTATGTTTATGAACATAATATATCATAATGTGTATGTTTAATGGAATTAATCAAAATTAGTGGACTTTTGTGAACTTAACATACACTTTGAATAAATAAAAACATGTGTGTTGAATAACTTGTGGTAGAATGCACGAACTGATTAGTAACACAAACGACAAATGCAATTATGTCCCTATAGCTGATATTACAGTATCAACAACGCCATATTTCGTAATTATTTGATTGAACCCTGAAGCAACTGATAATGTATCCTGTTTTGCTAACGGAGCTGTTAATATATCAACCATTATCAATACATAGCTATACTTTCATTGTGTAATAGGTAATGACCCATACAAGTCTACTTGCTCACCCTGAAAGATGAGGTTGGGGTTCAATAGCCATTTATACATGTACTTGATTTTGAATTATGTCTAGTTTGTTAACACTTCTGATATTGTAGATATGGTCTAACCCAATCCGATTTTAACAATTGTAATGGTGTTTAGCGTCGCTTTCAAAAAATGTTCAGTCATATCGCGACGGTGTCTACTTGAGACAGTATTCTAAGCGCTGTCACACTGGAGTATCATGCCGCAGACACATCGTATGATACCCCACCCAGTCACATTATACTAACACCGGGCCGACCAGACCTAGAACTCTCCTGTAAATGCTGAGCGTCAAGCCGATTTTAACAAATCTACTCTCTAAAAAAGGTTATACTCTTTTAACCCTTTTTAAATTAATATAAAATCATGGATGGCCCGTAATAATGAGTATAGTTATATGATGCTTATAATCACCATCTTATCAATGTATCTGGTAATATTTGCTGGTTCTGAGGTAGCAATTTGGTTCTGATACGCTTTAATAGAACAGAAATTCATCAACTAAAATGTAATGACTAACCCTTTATAAAACTCATCTTGCCTAATAATGAATTTTAGGCAAAACACTGTCAGATAAATAACCAATCATACTTTACAATTCGAGATTTTGCTCTGTAAATACCCAGTTTTGAAATAAACTTTGAACATAATTCATTTTTTTCTATTGAATCCTCAGTAAAACTAGACTGATCAATTGAGCTTTAATGAGCATATAATATATCAGTTTTAACAGAGCAATTATCTTTTTTGGAAAGTACCATTTACACTTTGGTTGCTCTGTGTGAGTGAATTATTATCTCAGCGATACGTAAACGCTGTTTTCTAATTATTTTTAAGCACAGCTGGTTTCCTAGTCATATTTACATTGGTGGTCTTTGATAAAACATCTATCTTAGTATCTCAGTCGTCTAATCATGTATAATGTTGATTATACTATGAAAAAAGGTGATTATTTTTAAAATATGTAACCAATTTTATAAAAAAATTGAATCAAGTGATTTAATTGTAACAACCATTGAAATTCTAGCCAAAAAAACTGAGCGCATAGGCGTAATTTGGAAATCCTTTGTCTTTGGCCTATTTATATCGATATCGTTATGGCAATACGGACTTAGTGAATATATAATTAAACCATTTAGGTATTTTGAATAAAAGTCTTTTGTTTTGTCAATTCTGGTACACTTCCGTTTAACAGTGTTATGTTAAAAATGTAATGTATTATGGTATATTTTTTGAAATAGGAGTGTAAATGAATAAAAGTGCAAATAGAATACTTTTTCACATATTTTTTATTTAATATGCAAAAATTGATATTTTAATTCATGTGTGTGTGTGTGTGTGTGGATGAAAATCCTACAAACTAAATGTTTAATGCAGTACCAGCAGTATAGAATATTATAAATTTCTTTATGGATGAAAAATTGTTACACACTGAATGTTAAATATATACGTTGTTGTTAATCGGGTTAGTTGTTAGTTGTTGATTTCACTGTCATTGTTAAACAAGTTCTTACAACTTAGATAAATCACGCTCGAATTCGTCCGTAACAGAATCAGTTCTAAGCACATGTAAAGATAGTGTCTTCCTTAACGACACTACACATACATGTAGCCTGTGAGCTGGATCGAACCTATGACCCTCCGATCAGGTTTTGAAGTTCTTCCACTGCACCACACGCTCCACAAAAATATGGAATAAATATCATATTAATTTCAAAAGAATATATTGATAAATAAGTGTTGTGAATTTCAAATACAATAATGAAGTGCACAGTTTTACAAACCTACCATGGAAGTTTGAATTGACATATAACTGACTTCTTGAATATTGTTGTTTTACTTTAGACATGCAATAATGTAATGTGATTACCAGTAGTGGGGGGCGGACATAATAATCCAACTGTATGATTCAGAAAAAGTTCAAAGGTTAGTACAATTAGTTTAGTATATAATGTTTTGTTTTAGCTCGATTACGATGAAAGCTCTGAGCTTATATGAACCGCTTTCCAGTCCGCTTCATGGGTAGCACCAGTACTGAGTGTTGTTTTATGAGAAGCTGGGGATTGAACCCACAACTTCTGGCGTGAGTGGCCAACACTTTATCAATTAGACTACCACCCCGCTGATGCAATTAATACACTTGCATCAGTCCAATTATTTGACTGATAAACAATATATATATATATATAAATAATGATTAATAATAAGTTGAAACATGTGTTGTATGGAATATACAATTCATAATGACTGTGGCAAGTGTAAACATTTGTCTTTCTTGAAACATAAAATATACCCGATTATTTATATTTTCTTTTGCCTTAAATACAAATAGGGTGTGTTATGCTGTGCATACAGAAATGTATATGATAGAGAAACCTTAATAGTATAACTGATGTAAAGATACTCAACCCAGCCAATTAAATGAACTATGCTGATAGCAAATAGGATGTTCAAGCATTCAGTGGCGGGAGGGAGTAAATGTTAGGTAGCCAATGAGGCCTCCAAACATATTATATAATGAAACGGTGAAATGAAGGTCAGCATATTCAATGAGCCAGTGCATAAATAGTATCTGCAGAATGATAGAAAGTGAAACTACTTGAACAACAATATGGCAGATAATGTTATAGAATATTTGCTAATGGCAGCCTCTTCAAATGTATTAAACATTTTACATAGTAGGGGAAAATCATATTGATATTAATAGTATTCAGGAGCCAAGTGGGGAATATATTTACGGTGAGAGTTTACGAAGAATGTTCTTGTAGTTGATGGAACCTATCTTCTTCAGGCTATAAGGTGAACAAAGGAAATAGCTTGAAGCTATGTTGTTAATAGTGTCCTTTGTCATATTTACAAACAATTGACAAGAGACGAAGCTTTAATGCTTGGCGTAAACAACAATATGCACAATAAAAATATTAATGTCATGACTGAAGGTATGCCTTTTTAGATGGATATTGATTGAGCCTACCATCGAAAACCATCCTATTGCGATATCAAACAATGATCGGACACGGCTGTATACCACTTTTGGGGTAAAAACAGTAAGTAATAATATACATACATTATTTGAACATATTTATCCTAGATTTAATAAAACATAATACTTTTTCAACATCACTATAAGCATAGCCAGTATATTGTGCAAACTATTTTTTTTTTAATTTTTGAAAACTTTTACCAACTATATGAAATTAATAAAATTTAAATTTTATAAAATAGCTGTACTCTTTGTTACATGTATTTTAATAGATAGTATTTTCACTATACATAATTTATTTATAGTTCCCCTTGAAAATTATGAAACAGTAGAAGTTACGCAACTCTGTGAAGAAACTAGTGAAGGTAAACATATTTCTTTCTAATACGAAATTAATGAGAATAAAGAATAAATTTTATCGTGTAAACAGGAAAATACTTTGAAATAAAATATAACGTAATTCAACATAAATAGAACTTAATATTCATACTATACATTTCCGACTAAATACAGCACCATGAGTATGATTACCCTCCCAGTTTGATATAATATCATTGCAAGAGGGTCACAATGGGTATAAATCGTCCACCTGTAGTGCAGTATACCATACTAAAGAAGGCTGATACTACTTCAGACATTAACAAGATTACATTATAGATATATAATTACTGTATTTCGCAAAATTCAAATAGTACAAATAAGGATGATTGAAGTGTCGTAACACGGCCATTGATCGTCCGATTTGAACAGTACAAAACTTTCTCCATAGTATCATGAAATAATGCTGCACACAAAGGCAAATAAAGCAAAATTTTATGATCAAGAGCCACAATACATACATAGCTCTCCGAATTGACTTGTTCAAACCTTGTCCGAGGTCTTATGGTATACAACTACAATGAAAATGAAACATGTTCAGGTGATGGGGAACGCATTTGATTTTATTGTGATTCGTAACCTAAACATTATTTATCATATTTGGCCTGTTAAAGTGTTGTTTTTTTCTGAGATATTATATTTATATATATTCACATACTTTTTAACAATTCAAGGTCTTTATATAACTCTGACATAAAATATTCGATTAAGTCAGTTCAATACGTTTCCTTGATACTGTAATTATAATTACTTTGCAAGTTTAAAATGCGAGGGCTAGAGTGCACATAACCAAATGTTAACAGACAGATCAATGCGATCTGAATAGCTCACTTGAGCTTTGTATAGTACAGAAACAGTTATACGACACTAAACGTCCATATAGTGTTATGCATTTATGCCACTGTTAACCTAACATTCACATTACTTTTTTCAGAGTTTACTTTGAAAGAATATCCATCTTTTGTCGATATGGACGTGTGGATATTAGTGCGTCCCCCCAACAGACACAGACGGTGATAAGTGGATAGAGGAGTAAAGAAGATGATTAATTTTAAATGGCTATTCAATAGAGAGGTTGATTGATTGATTGAATATTTAGCGTCATTTTTATGCCATCGAGGGCTAACAGACGATCAGTTAACCTAACCACTGTTTCCTGGGGTTAACCAATACTCGAGCACACCCCATCTCCGCAAGTAACTGATAACTTTCCCACTTGAATCAGTGGTGAGAGACGAATGATAATGAGACACAATGTCGTATATCAATCATCACGGAGACTGTTGCCGGGCGGGGGATTCGAACTCACGACCCCTGGATTGATAGTCAGACGCGTAACCGACTGAACTAATCGGGCCCGGCTCAATAGAGAGGGGATATATGTTGACTGGTAGTGGTGTGATGACCAAAAAGTGGAAAGTGCAATGTACCAGATATAATGGCATCATTTAATTATTCTAATAAAAATGTTATACCAAAAGAACTAACATTAAGATTAAATAAAATATGGCTTTATTAAATGATTCTACAAAGAGAATCGTTATTTTGAAGTATATACACGTTGTCTATCCCGTCTCTTCAATTGATTAAGGGGATTGGGCTAGCTAAATGCTAGTCATAAGCTCATTTTTCCAAAGAACCAAATGGATTTTACGATCGCTTTTCACGAGTCCATTTCAATATATATATATGACTTTTTTATACTCTGAGACTCGTGTGATGTACCCAACGTAATGTTAAATCAGTGTTGGATAATATTATAGCAATTTCCTAATTGATGATGTAATATAAACAAGCACTTACCATAGTTCATAATGAATACTTATCCCTCTTCACATTTGCAGTTATTTTGTTCAAATGACCTCGCTATAAACGTTTGTAATTTTATTGATAGACAAGAAACTGTTTGAATATGATTTAAACTATGTTGTATTTTGTTATATCCAATAGTACACATACTATATCTGAATGTAATGCATTACATGTCTTTTAACAAAAGTATGAAATAAAATTGTTATATATTACATTGTTTATTTCGTAAATTATTCCTTGAAGAATTACATTCTTTCTTTAAATCTGCTATTCTATACATGTATAAATTTTGATTGCAAAGCAGACTGCACTTAAAAGTACCCAATCCTCCAATGTCTTTGTACCATTTTAAATTTGCACCAATATGGTGGTCCATTTATTCAACATGTTATAGGTGTATGAGGACCAGGATGTAATACAAAAGAAGTATATATGATTATGTTGTAATAGAGTAAAACATGTTTTCATTTCATTTATCATTCAAATAAACTATTGTTTTTTCTTCTTCTCCCCCTTTTTCTTATGTGTAGTGTTATCTAAAACAATATTTCTGAAGTTATAATTTTTTAATCACATACTTTAGATATGTATTATACTAAAGCATAAGACAAAATAATTATTTTGTATCAGTTGTTTCCAGTTTACATTCTTTTCTTATACATATCTGGAGACACAAAGAGTTTTTTATTTATTTTATTTATACATGGTATCTATGTATCTTACATGTATGCAACATTACACAAAGATTTTTGCAAAATGTATTTCATTGCAAGATGGATTAACATACAAGGAAAACTCGGCATTATTGTGATTTTGAAAAAATCTATTTGAGTTCCAATCAAGTCTATATTTGTTGTTTTAAATATATTCTTTTTTTTCATTTTTTCCCCTACTTCAAAGTTTAATTAATTATTGTGTATGGTATATAAACTGAGAGTATGAGCATAAATCAAATATATTAAAATAATATTCTATTTGCACTTAACTCCATCGAACCAGTAACTCTGGTCATTATGGCATTAGTTGTAAATTTTAGCAGATAGATATATATCAAAATAAATAGAAAGTATCAAAACAAAAATCTCCAAATCAATTTATATATTATCTGTTGATATCATTTGTAACCAATATTGTTTCAATATGATCTATTCATTAGAAGCTACTTTATATTCATTCAAATCAAACAGCTTTATTTTATCCATGCATCGTGCATTTGGATTTTTTGCTTGGTTTATATTATCATATTACAGGGAAAGTATCCTACTAATTTTGTGCTAGGATAGTATTTGTTCATATTTTCGTTTATATATTATTAAAAGGTCGTTGTACATTTTTGCTGCATTCCGTCCCTTGTTAACCTACTGAAACAGCTTGAGAAAAAAAATCAAATTAAAGAGCTCACAAAATTATCTTACAGAAAAATGTGATGCTACTGACTGAATTCAGCCAAGCATATTTTACAGAAGAACGATATGAAATGTATTAAATACTTTCCGTAGTTTTCATGATGTATTGTGAGATGCCCAATACTGACTGAATTCAGCCAGCAAGCAAAATGGTTTCCTTCAAAAGCAGAAGTTGCAAACTGACTTCTAAATATAAAGTTTGGCTGAATTCAGCCAGTGAAGAGCTGGAATGGCAAATATCGATTTTATACGCGAGAACAGAAGTTACAAATATCAATAGTTTTGACCTTTTCAGAAAAGGGTCAAATTGAATCAGAACGTGTTATACGTGAAGTGCGGCCTTGGGTCATCTTTCAGTTGATCTAGATGGAACTCGACCCTTGTTACGGCGTCATCTTTATCCTGAAAACAGAACAGATTCTATACACAAATTATCTGTATAACTGCGCATTTATTATTTAATTTACTAAACAAGATGATGGCGAAAATTAATATTTAAGCTCGATTTCTTAGTTAACTCAGAGCACTCGTGAGTCTCTCATGATTTCCCATTCTCTGTAGAACCAGAAGTAAGTGTTATTTGTGATAACATTTTACTCATAGTCTGTAGTACGGACCCAGCGCTCTCCTGATTAGGTCTGTTAAATGGTAATGTTGGGAAAGCCACATTTTAGCGCGTTGATTGGTCAGTTGCTTCAACTGAAATGACGTCACAGTTTAGAAAGCGTTCATTTGTTACGAAGTATGGGACATGCATAGAATTCCCTGCCTTTTCACTGAGGATTAAAAGACCTGATTCTGGAAATATCAGGTTCTGGGATATACTATTTTACTCAAGTAAGCTAAAAATGATATTGAGTAATGTATTATAGAAACAGGACATTGAAATGGAGGTAAGCGCATTAGTATTGCAAAAAACGGATATAATATATATAATAATGAAATCTTATTATATTACACCTGTTTAACGCTTTTGAGAATGAGTTTTTACAGGAAAAATAATCACGTAAAATACATACAAAAACATGTGTAGTACTAATTATTTTACCCCAGACAACATTTTACATCTCCTTCTTTATAGCTTTTTCCCTCAAATTACAAGCAAAGAGCACTGTCTATGTGGTTGGTGTTCGCATACTTAATTCACCATTCATGTTAACTTCCTTGTTCACAAACCCCCCTTTATATTCCGATTGGAATCGTTAATTCCCATTGGAAACTAATAACAATTGGAAATAAGGATTCTAATTGGACATGGTGTGTTTTTACTTCTTTAATTCCATTTATCTCAGTATTTTGTGAACATTCTGAGCTCAAGTTTTGAAGTTAACTATAAAATAGTTTTAATTATAAATAATACTACGTTTGTAGCATTAAAATTCATAATGAAAACAGAAATTTGTCCAGAAAATCACCTTGTTGTGCTTTTCCTGAATTATCTCTAAAAGCAGAGTAGATTAAATGCGATAATTACCTGTAGATAAACACCATCGCGCCTCTTCTGCCCATGGTATTTGAATATGAAAGCCACAAGAATGTTGGCGACTTTGTGAGAGAGCATGCTCTTGAGGTGCTCATGTGGAATATCGTTTAGGTCATCGGTAATCACAGCGTCAGGATATAACTTACTGGCGACCACCTTGGCACTATCTAGAGATCCAGGCGGTTGTATTGCTATATCATAAGCTTGTTCTGATTCAAATATAAAAAAAAGATGTATATTATTTGTATCAATGTGTATTTGTATGTTCTGTATTTTTTTGTTTTGATACGTCATGCATTACATCACCTTGTGTCATAACTGATTGTTGATATAGTTACAGTGCAAACATCGTGTAAGCAACTAGTTCTGAAACATTCTAACTGACAATAAAACATTTAAAGCAGTTATTGATAAATGGCCTAAGCGCATATAACATGAAAACTGAAATTATCAATTAATCAAAACGAACTACACAAATGCCGCCAAACACGTTTATCATGCGAATATTTATCTTTGACAACGACATTGTCTCATCTTTTGAACTTGTCATGAAAGGCGAAGTAGTATATAAACTAAGTAACAGACCGGCTTTTTCTATGTTTCTATGTTAAAAGCACATACTCAAAGAGAATACAAAAGTCATCGAGTACATCTAGGTTTTACTTTACTTGTTTCAGTATATACAAGTGAAGTAAAACCTAGATGTACTCGATGCCTTTGCAGAATCCAGAGCAGCAAATATCTCTCAAATTAGGTTTATTAACCCCAAATGAAAAAGCATGGGAATTAAATGTTTGTCCCACAATTCATAACAATTGAACGCTTACTGTAACGTTATTTTTAAACTTTCTTTTGAAGCAATTGACAATTCAGCGTGCTTAAGTGTGACTTTTCCAACATTGTTATTTAATGGACCATATTGGAAGAGCTACAAATTATAAGGTAAACCAATATAAATATAGAGACAAATATCAAGCGGAAAAAAATGAACGATGTATTTCAGTTCCAATTGTCTATATCTATATTAAATATAGAATATGGGCTATAATACCTGACGCAGCAGTGCAATTATCCATTCGAATTAAACAAATTGTTCTCACATTGAATTGTTGAACATTTCATTCAGCATATAAAAGTGAATTAATAATGGACTTATTTTATGGATAACGTTATAACGTATTAGGGTAAACGTACGGCCCGTATAAACGTGCAGAAATGAGATTCTGTCAACTTCTCTGCTCCTGTCTGACCCGAGTGTTGTAGGTTACAATCCAACATCCCTGCTTAACGATCAATAATTAGACCATTGTAAAATCGCTTAATTAATGAAAAATGTATTTATCAAACTCTCATGTAACATTAAAGTCAAATATGGCAGACCAAACGTTGTTGTATTGTATAACTCTTTTTCTTGTGTTGTTAAATTGTACATGTATGGTGGTAAATTTTATATTCACGTTGTTAGTTTTACATCTTTATTGTTCAACTAAGAACATAAATATAATACAACTTAGTACAACAAACATAAAACTAACTAGCACAAATTGAATTACACAATAAGAAAAAAAAATAAGAACACGAAAAACAAAAACGACAACACATAGCAGATCTACAACTTTACATCAAGAATTTAAAATAATAATCATGAATATAAACACAATTATAGAAAGTTGAAGAATATGAATAGAAAACGAAGACCAGAAAATAAAATACCACGGTGAGCAAATATTAGTTTTGTACTAGCTTACTATGAGATAACATTTCTTACGACGCCATTGATTGGTTAGTCCAAGCTAGATCAGAAACAAAATGGAAGCGCGCATTCCTGACGTTATTACCCACAATAGTAATTGAAGAACAAGAATATAAAAATTACAAGTGTTGAATTGATTCAGTTTTGGTTCATATTACCATTGTGTATATTGTTGTTGTTGTTGTTGTTGTTGTTGTTTTATTGCTATTTTAGGAAGGTAGTTGTTGTGAGTGCCGAAGTTGTGTTCATACTGGCCCAGTCAGCGTCATATTTTACCGATAATAAGAGTTTTACAAAAATGTTTGTAACTAAATGTTTTTAAAACAAACCTGGTGGGAGAATTTGGAGGAACAGTTCATTGTATACCTAAGTGAGATAAACATTCGTATGCTTCTTGAGATCTTGTTTTTCTTCCTTTTGTACCCTTTCAAGCCTTTTTTCTTCGTCCAATACGTACCTTCTATTAACAGTTTTTCTTATCTGAAAATAACAAAGACTACCTTTTAGTAAAACGCTTATAACCATTTCAATATATTATACGTTAATATTATTTATTTGTTTATTATTTTTTTTCGTAATGTTCATTAAGCGATTTATGTAATTGCTGTTTTAACCTTCGCTTTTATGGGAAACGGGAATACAAATAGAGTGGCCTTATCCGTACGTCCGTCCGTCCGTCCGTCTGTGCTTCATACGTTCAGTTCTATTTTCCATATACATTTCTCACCAAACTTGGTAGGAAATGCCAGTATGAAGTAGTTATAGTCGTTTCGTTCCGTTTCGATTGACTTTTGACGCAGTCATGGTACTTTATGTTTTTGACGGTTAGTCACGCACGTTTTGTTCAACTCCACTTTTATTTTCCTTAACCTATATTTACTAAATTGTTAAGAAGTTTAGCGCATGTTGTCGCTGTTAAGTTCCGGCTCATTGACTTTTGATCGAGTTATCCCGACTCGTAAGCACTATATGCGGAGAAGGGGTGTGCTCGAGTACTTGTTAACCTTCTAGGGATCAGTGGTTAGGTTAACGGATCGTCTGTTAGTCCTCGATGGAATAGAAATGACGCTAAATAATCAATCAATCAATTATATAAACTAGTGCTCTTACATTTTAAATGATTTTGTTAAGTATCGATTCATTTAGCAAATATTTGTGATGTGTTAGATTTATTGTTTTCAAGACTTAATGTGTCTATATAAGAGTATAATAAAGGTGTAAGCTATATTGTCACGTTTTTATAAAATTTGAAAACATTCCCCAGTGACACTAGAAAAATGTGTAGGTTGTTGATTACTAAAGGAGATTACAGAAGTAACCCGATGCCCTCTCTGATTGCTATATGTGCATTGTGTCATACATGAATGTTTTTAACTGCCAATAACGATAAACATACAGTCCGTTTGTGTTTATTTGAGAACAGTTTTAAACATAGTATTGATCATTACAGGTAAGACAGGTATAGACATAAGAAATTGTAACTATCCGTTTTACCTGCGCCGTGCAATGATGAACATGCCTAATTATCAACTATTTGAAATTGATCCGCCTCGCATGCGGAAGGTCGTGTGTTCAATCCCCGGCCGCACCATACCAAAGACTTTAAAAATGGTACTAGAAGCTTCTTCGCTTGACGCTCAGCATTTAGGGGAGAGTTCTAGGTCTGGTCGGCCTGGTGTCAGCATAATGTGACTGGGTGGGGTATCATACCATGTGTCTGCGGCATGATACTCCAGTGTGACAGCGCTCAGAATACTGTCTCAAGTAGACATCGTCGCGATATGACTGAAAAATTGTTGAAAGCGACGCTAAACACCATACAACAACATTAAATCGATATTACATGTACAGTCGTAATGTTATCATAAAAAGGCCTTGTCATAGATACAGGTAAGGCCAATATACATTAATTGCTAGATTCTCACCCAATTTTTTTCTTAAACAGGGGGAGGAGAGGGGAGATATTATTTTATCTTTTTTTTTTTTAATAAAAAGAAAAAAAAGTTCGGTGCGACATGAAAATAAGGGGGCGGACGAGGATGATCATCTAGCAGTTAATTTACTATGACTTAAAACAGGTATAGGTACTCAATTATAAATCGTTTGCCTTCCAAACGCTAATACCTTACTTTACCCATACCGTGCCATGATACACCTGCCCAATTATCAAATAAATTTGAATCGACTGTAAGTGCATAACCCAAAGAACGTAATTCTATGTACGTACCTTCTTGCATCCCGCCTTATGTTTGTCCCAGTCATTTGTCAGGCACTCATTCGAACAGTAAAAGACAGCCTTACATTTTGTGCATACTTTACGACCACACACTGTTTGACATGTGGCACATCTAATAACATTGTCGTTTTTTACTGGCCCACATCCGTCAATATCGTCCAAAGTATTATTTTTAACTTTAACATCGGCATCTTCATGTTGATATTTCTTATTTATAGCATCCTTCTTCGTTGTGTCGTTGTCAAATTCCACTCCTGATCCTGTGTGTTCATGTTGATCTATCATATCGTCAGTAGCTACGGTCACTCCTGATATTGTATCACCAGTAATAACCTCACCTTCATGTTTGTCCAGATGATTTTGTTTCGTTTTTAGAATACATAAGTGTTTGTGCTTTTTCCAATGTTGTATCTGGCAATCCTTTGAACAGTAACTGACCTCCAAACACGGGCACATTTTTTTTTTCAAATCTAGCTTATAAACTTTACAGTTCTCACAGTTCATTGTTTATTCGTACAATACTGAAGTTTACGTTCACTAAATATGCCTGAATAAAACTGATACCGGGAATAGTATAATAATCCTACTTTCGTTTTGAAATATATACTGCAGTAAACATAAAGAGCTACCGATAAAACTGTGACATTCATATCGATCCACCTTTCTGTTTACTATTTAGTCCAATGCACAGACGTATTCAGGATTTTGTCAATGGTTTCCAATGTTGATTTTGTTTATTTCAGAGACGGTCCCGAAATTCCAGAGGTAGTCCAAGTTTTCGTTTCTCACAAGTTCCCTTAAATATACAGTTATGTTTACATTAATTAAATATCGGGGATTCCCTGTCCCTCTAAATTCGCCAGAGCGACATATCCTTAAAGTCTTTATTCTTCAAGTTAGATATTAACGTAATTGATACCAAATTAATTAAAATATCTATGTTTGACGTGCATGCGTTCGCCTAAAGGATATCAAACACTTTAATTCAAGGACTATGTAATCGATACCAGTAGGCATAGTGTCGATACATACGCGCAATTTTAAATTATTATTTGTAATGTATTATACCTCAAGTAATACACAGACGGGCCCGATTAGCTCAGTCGGTTGCACGTCTGACTATCAATCCAGGGGTCGTGAGTTCGAATCCCCCGCCCGGCAACAGTCTCCGTGATGATTGATATACGACATTGTGTCCACTTATCATTCGTCTCTCACCAATGATTTAAGTGGGAAAGTTATCAGTTACTTGCGGAGATGGGGTGTGCTCGAGTACTGGGTAATCCCAGGAAACAGTGGTTAGGTTAACTGATTGTCTGTTAGCCCTCGGTGGCATAGAAATGACGCTTAACTTTTAATCAATCAATCAAGTAATACAATAATGTTAATTTGAATGGGCCAGCGGATAACAATTCTTTGTAACGGTATTTGGCTGTTTTGTTTTTTTTTAAATATCTAATCTGAATTATTTTCTGAATGTTGGTCTCAGACCTGAACATTTTCGTCGAATGTTATATAATCAAATTGTTCTTTGATATATTTTTATTATATTGTCCGTCAATCTTAACATTTTATGTGATTTTGTAATGTTGATCTCAGATTAAAATATTATTTTGATTACCGAACTTCGATCTGAACTTATGTTAATCTCCGGCCTGAACTTATGTTAATTTCCGACCTGAGCTTATTTTTTATCTCCGATCTAAAACAATGAAATGTTGATCTCACATCTCAGATATGTTCAAATATCGATCTCTGATATATTTTTGAATATTGACCTTCAGTGTTAACATTTTTTTAATGTTGATCTCCGACCTGAATGCTGTTTTTACATGTTGTTATTCGATCTGAGCTTCGTTAAATTGTGAATTACGATGTTGCACTTTCAGAACTGTCTATAATTATATATAAAATATCAGGGGACACAATTCAATTACGGGATATATTGTTATATACTGATTATGATTGTTGATTGATGATATACAAAGATATTAAAAGAAAATCACAATTGATACATATGCATGAATATAACTACCATATATTCCATTCAAACCAATTCAATTCTCTTATTGAAAACAAACATCATACACAGTTCTACACCTTAACAATTCCAGGGAGATCGCGGCGTGGTCTAGTGGTAGAGCAGCCGCCTCGCATGCGGAAGGTTGCGGGTTCAATCCCCGGCCGGGTCATACCAAATACTTTAAAAATGGTACTAGTAGCTTCCTCGCTTGGCGCTCAGCATTTAGAGGAGAGTTCTAGGTCTGGTCGGCCCGGTGTCAGTATAATGTGACTGGATGGGGTATCATACCATGTGTCTGTTATTATAAATCTCGCACTCTTTATTGATATATCGGCTCAGATATACAGTATCAAGCTGATCACAACTGATATCTCAGCACATAGCGAAAAATGCTTATGCACATATAATAGAATACCAGTATAAAGCAACATTAATTTTCATACCCATTTTATGAGACATATTTCCCCATGTTTTCAGATATAAATATTTAGATATCACTTTGTGGAATTTTAACTTGTTTTGCTATGCTTACCTGGTCGGACTGTGAGAAAAATGCACCTCTCGCACAGGATATTTAAACGTTAAATATGCACTATTGTGTTAATTGTATAGCATGTCGGTATCTCAGGAACCACTAGTCAAAGTGTGTTATGGATTTGAATACAGGCTTTATATCATATGCAAACAACAACTGTATTTGCTTTTTAGGAGCAAGTGTATGTGAGCAAGATTTTCAATTACTTGCGATTCATCTTGAGGTCTTCATCTCCCATTAAAACTGGATATACCGTATTTAGCTCGTCATATGTTGAAATTGAAGTTAAATTTTCCTACAACGTACAGAGAGCACTAACTAATAAAGATTTTTAAAGATTTTTAGAATATAAATTTCACTGTTTTAATCAATTACTGACATCTGTGTTTCGTTTGTTTTTGCTGTAAAAGGAAACGAATAAAAACGAGCAGGTTCGAATATGATTTTTTTTATTATTTACATATGAGCGCATTCTAAATATTTCTGAATGTTATGTTTTTGTTTTGATATCAGTAAGTGTTGGACACATTTTCAAGAATGGCGAAAAAACGTTCAATGTAAAAAATGTTATAGAAATGCTAAAGATCCATTAAAATAGGCAATATCAAATATGTGGTATAATTGTGGATTGTGTGTGCATTCAAATACATTTCGATAATGCACAGACTATGGCCATATTCTTCCAAATTGTGCATGCTTGTGCTCTATTGCGTTTGGGTGTCCAATATTTTTATAAGTATTGTAGAGAGCGGGTACTCCACCCACCGTTTTAGATATAACGTTCGTAATTAACTTCTATCGGTGCCACTATTGATTGTAAACAACCTTATATGCATATATTACGTACACCCTACCTTCACTGTTAATTTATAGTTGTTTATTTACATTGTTGTTAAACTGACTATATTGGTTAACGTTTTATGCACACATACTGGTGCAGTATGCAGTGTGCATGTACACGGTTTTTCACATGGGCATCACTAAGATTCCTTGCACGCGGCATTTTATGCTACAATTTTATTTTAATAGGATTATTTGGATACGGACATTATATGAGGAACGATATATTTCTGAAGAAATAAATAAACTAAAAAGAGAGTTATTGTTTTATAGTTTTAAGAAACAAAGGTTTATGACTTTTTTTCACACGGAGTCCTTGGGTACATTAGTTTTACAAAATATAGTTATGTTTAACGGAAATCTAATTATAAGACATTGTCCGTACATACTATATTGAGTGATTAAGGTATTGCAAAGATATAATCGTAAAGATTATCTACCTTATTCTCCTAGAAAACACGATAAAGTCTTTTATTTATTTTTATTATGAAGTTTTTCTCCAGTCATACCTCCGTAGTCTTCTGCCTATTACTTTACTCCCAAGACCGCAGCGTGGTCTAGCGGTAGAGCGTCCGCCTCGTATGCAGAAGGTCGTTGGTTCGATCCCGGCCGAGTCATACCAAAGACTTTAAAATGGTATTAAAAGCTTCCTCGCTTGACGCTCAGCATTTAGAAGAAAGATCTATGTCTGGTTGGCCTGGTGTCAGTATAATGTGACTGGGCGGGATATCATACCATGTGTCTGCAGCATGATACTCTAATGTGACAGCGTTTAGAATACACTCTCAAGTAGACGCCGTCGCGATATGACTGAAAAATTGTTGAAAGCGACGCTAAACACAATACAACAGCTACAACAACTTTACTCGCACCGTCGGTCACCGGCTTGTAGCAGTATTTAGTATCGGTTACGTTAATCCAGCCGTTGGATCAGTACATAAGCACTATTTTAGCTTGTACGAGGGGTTATCTGGAAGTTGGTGGACAAATTTAATAAAATCCATATTTAGGCAAGTGCATCGCCATATTTTCACAACTTAAGTGTTTGTGTGTTTGTGAGTGATGTACGGTATTTTAGTATATTTCATATGTCAGTAATAATGTTATGGTATCCACAACATACATACATAAGTAGCGCCGCATCTGAAAATGTTGAACAATTCGACATATAAATATGTGAAAAATAACAATCATGTTCTTGTAAAACTCATATATAATTGATGACACATCATCAATGTCTGCATGAAAGTGTGATTCTAACATTGCACGCAGGTTTTAGGAGTTTCAATAAACTGATATTGAAAACTCATTCATATACAAATAGTGCATCTGATTAAATGGTGAAACAACGAGCAGCAATACAGTTTGTGTCAATATAAGCAAAACAATGGTTCAGACGACATATATGCATAGTAAGTCTCCGAGAAAGTTATTTGTAGTGCATGTTGTAGAATACAATTGACACAAACGATACAGTGAGGAATGAGAAACAGTTATGGGTGATAACAGGTGTGGCGTCCTGTTTCAAAATCACGCAAAGTCACGTCAACGTGGTAAAAAGTGCCTCAGTTAGGATTGCTGTGATACAATTCATGAACTTTGCTGCGAACTAAGTATATGTTACAATACAGTGCACATGATGATTAAGAATAAATACCACTCTCAGGGTTCCCCAATTGCTAAAAGAGTATGAGTGGAGCGACGAGTAAGAGTAGGAGAAGTACTTGTAAAATAAATTGACGTCACTATGACGTAACGTAAATCTGGTCTGCGGCAAATAGGCGTACATGACATGATCGAAATACATGTTACTATTTTATTTGAATTTATATATATTTTCTTCAAACTTTGCATACAGTTTGCAGATTAAATAAAATACATGCAAAACTCTAAATGAATCATACATGTCATGTTCATAGTATGAGATTTGTCCACGAACTTCTGGATAACCCCTCGTATATGTAATTATTTGTAATTCAGCCCATTTGAAGTAGTGGATGATTTGGTTATGACTACACTACTTTTCAGTTTTGTAATAATTATGATACGTATTCTTATAACAATTCTTTTATCAATCGCCAATAATTATTTTAATCAATCTTCATCATATAGAGGCTTACATTACAACGTTTTGGTTCAGTATCTCCTTCACTCTGTTGAGTCAAAACTGTTGCAGAAACACAATACATGTGTGATTCGTATTCGATTATCCAGTTTGCTTGATGGTTGTTTTGTCATATCAAAATACATAAAATAAAAGTATGATAATTCTTCTAGCACTGTTTTAAAATACTGGCCTTCTTTCTACTTGAAAACCTGTCATAGAGCAACCAACCCACTCGTCAGTTTAAATTATCTGCCTCCATTTTAACATTGGTATATAAACCACGACAGTCACTCTTTCCTTCATATTGCATTTTTAAAAAAAAAAAATGTTTTATTTTAGTTATACTGTCCAAAGACCCAAAGCCTCATTCCTCTCTGCTTCCAGTGTCACTAGAACATGGCAAATGTACCAAGTTACAGCAAGAAATATCTTCAAGCTCCTGACGGAAGCATACATTTATTACTGCATAGAGACAACATCTAGTATTGTCTATGCAATTGACCCGAGTATTCCGAGGAGCCAACATTTCCTTGTTCTACCAAGACCTTTCTGAGCTGATACCCTTCTTTTTTTACCAAAAACAGTGTGAACTATGCACGATGGCTTCATATTCATCTCAGAGACATGGTTCATGGAGCAGAGACATCCCAAGTACTAACTTTAAATCCATAATTGGAAATTTGGTGAACAGAAATCAAGCAAGGAATTCTCAGTTTTCCCATCATGAACAGGTCAATGCCGGTTTTAAAGTTGAAGCGATTACCATAAACTATGAGAAAGTCAAACTTTTCCATTATGAATTCCTGAAATGGTAAAAAAAAGTACAGAAGTGTACATTCTACAAACCAATAAGAATAAGGTTTTTTGTTCATAAAATGTGACGCGCTGAATTCTTTCAGTGAATTAATATATGTTCAATTTCATAAAGGGAGATAATTAAATTCACAACAACTGAATTTACAATTTTTGGGATATTTTCAGATGCTCATTCACAATGCATGATATATATATGAAGATAATTATTTGTGAATAACCAAGACATAAATGTACAGACCAGAATACGGCGAGTGCGCCTAGCTACAATGCAAACCTTAGATACAA
The DNA here is from genome assembly GCA_029582155.1 of Panopea generosa. Taxonomy (NCBI): domain Eukaryota; kingdom Metazoa; phylum Mollusca; class Bivalvia; order Adapedonta; family Hiatellidae; genus Panopea; species Panopea generosa. Next base: position 5,134,421 of record CM055900.1, read on the forward strand.
TACCAAAGCCTCTGCCAAACAAAATAAATTTGGTGTCGACCATGACTTATATACTACAGAATTATATGCAACACATCTGGACAGGGTAGACAAATTAACATAGATAACTGATAGCTTTATGTGAGTACGATCCACTTAAGGATTCATAACTACTCACATGCTATACAAGGGACAGATTTATAAACCCTTTGGATCATATAGATACAGTGAATAAATATATATTTAATTTCATAAAGGGAGATAATTATATATATATATATATATATATATATATATATATATATATATATATATATATATATATATATATGCTTTACAATGGTTATAATGTACATAACTTGATGAATGTTTACATGTCTGTTATTACCTAAATAATATTGACTTGTTGATATTATTGTATGTTTTGTTATATAATAAATTTTGAATGTCGCATTTGTTGAACATTTTGTACTGTGGGCCGGAGGCCTACATTGCTTAATCAAGAATTGTCATTGTCATTGTCAAAATGTCTAGATTTGCCGCCGTTTCCGGAGCACAACTCTAAAATCGTTAAAAGTTATCTTAAAGCAGGAAATGGTAATTAGATATTAGTCAGATATTGGCACACTCTGAGTGACACCTCGGTGGGAAAGTAATTATTTATCAATTAAGTCCAGTTAGAATAATAGACCACAGGCATAATTGATATAAAGGCAAACAAAATTTAACGGTCAGTTTTATTGACATAACGACAATAAACAATTGCCTATGGCATACACTATATAAACATAGATAATGTACTCATAAACAGACAAACATCGTAAGATATCAAATCTAAACATTACATTTTAAATATTTCAATTCAGTAAATATAGTTCAGAAGCTGTCATTGAATTCAATGTAGTTTTTCTAAGCATACATGTCTCAAAAATATATCTTGATGAATTACGCACTAGTCTTTTATTTGTATATGAAACTTGATTAATAAATGTATTGATAGTGGGAAATTATATATATATTAAATACTTAGTTCTTGTTGTTTTATATTTGGGACAACATAAAAAAAAAATGATACTTTGATTTAACAATATTAAAGGAACATACTTATAAATTCGATTCTCTTTTTCTACATGTGTATAGCTGCCCCATTCGATATTTAAAGTATGGGCACTAAGACGGAGACATGTCAAATCTTTGTGATTATTTTCAACTTATTGTAATATTGTAGTTTCAACATGGTCTATGTTTCAGCATAGTCTGAACAGATGCAGTCCAAGTTTGCATGTATTAACTTTAATTCTCTGTTTAAATAAGATAGAATAAATAACATTTGGATTGAAATTTAGCCATATGTCTCCAAATCTTAGGTTATTTAAGACCGATTACATACATTTGGCACAACGTTTATTTTCTTAAAAGTAACATTGTTCATTAAAATATTTATACAAAACTGAAATCAGTTCCTTCATGATCTTAGTCCAGTACATAATGGAACGCTCTTTAGAAATCACAGATATAGGAACCTCAAAATATAAAGATGACATTACCTGATTACAACTTAAGAGTTTGATACATTGGAAAGAGAGCTATATAGGAAAGAGATAAAATATATTTGTAAATATATATTTTATCTCAACAAGGGAGGATGTTATATTATTATAGATGAATTTATTTGTATTAAATAAAAAGTAGGAATTGGTTTATTTTTGTAAAGATGCAGATAAAATAATATGCAAATATCAAAGGTATCAATTTAAGGAGATGTTATAGCAGGATAGTAAGCCATGGACTTTGTGTCATTCAGAAATGTTAGGTTGTGTTGTTGGTAAGATATGTGCGTGTTTAATGAAGAGTTAATAAATAAGAATTGTTTATATGTCTCTTCAGGTTTGTCATACAATGTTGGCGATGATATCCTATTGTACGAGACCGAACAGAACAGAAATTTTATTTAGACTCGAGCATCGTAGCTCATCGTCATAATTTTTAATGCATGCAATCTCATGTCTACAACATAAATTATATAGCTGTAACAAAATGACCAAGGGCCGACAACTCACGAGGGTAGAATACAAGTATACTCAAAATAAAATTTACAATTTACAATTTTATTTTTACATGAATAAAATTACGAATATACAACTATACAATATATACAAATTAAAGCTAACTACTCAACAAAAAAACTGGTTTAAAAATGTCCTATGATGGCATTAACACTTTCTTAATCACAATTTCTTTCTACTACACGTTCTATATATCTATATCGCGATCCAAATTGGTTTTCATAGCTGGCCGTAGATGATGATCGTAATCAACGTGCTTGCATCACGAAATGCAGAAAAATAGAGTTTACCTAAAGTGACTTAAAAAACCGCATACTTTCTGCATTGCACATATTAACAATCCTCACCAATACTGTATGGGCATACATATATACCAGTAAGTATGTCAAATATCAGAGTGATAAACATTGTTACACCTGTTGTACGGAAATAGTAACCAGCTGAAACCATGAAACAAAAGACTACTTCATTTTTCTCTTTATTAAAGTGAACAAATCTCAAAACATTACATTTATTATCAGTTTATTGGGTTATAAAATAGTGAATTTAAGGTTTGTTTTAATTAAGGATAACCAGGCCCCTTAAACATAAGAAATATACGCCAAAACAAACCTACAACAGTCTAGCTGGGTTTTTTTCTTTCCTGGGGAGCATGAGCGAGTTTCATGAAACTTTGTACACATGTTAGCATAGATTTTACATAGGACTGTCTTCTATTTCACTAATATCAAAGATAGTTTGGTTGATATCGTAAAGTCAAAAAGGAAACACACGTCATATGAACGAGTCCGACCGGAACGCCCCGACACTATCTGCATGTTTACTTGACGGTGATAATGTATTCCATAGTTCAATTGAATAACTTTTCGGAGGTGTGTGAAATCACGAGATAAAGATGATTAGGGTGACGGACGGAGACGGGCGAACGCATATAAAGCCCCACCTTCCATATAAAAGCCGCAAGATGGCTCAGGGGCAGGTTTTATATAATCAATACATGATTCCAACCCTTTTTCAAAATTTCACACTCATCAATGCATTGATTTTTGCATACTTCTAGATAAGTGTTGATACGTTTAATTGGCAAATACATAATTTCCAAAAAAAATTTATATGCAGTTTCAAAAATTTCAAATTCGAGGGAGATGCACACTGTATAAATGGATCTGTGTTAATTCACCATCAGCAGATAGCCTAATGTAGCTTTGTATTTTGATAGTCTCCTCTTAAAAAATATTTACTACACTGACAGTAAACGTTTGGGGTTTAAACACTGTATGCCTCCGTCTTTGACACCGGGGCCATACATATACTGTAATCCTGCCTAAACTTTTAAACAGAGTCTCCCTGAGTACACCGAATGGCAGTGCAAAAGTACGATGTAAGACCTGTAGTTTATAAGACACGAGCTTACAATTAAACATTTCTCAACAACCAAATTTGATAAGTATAGAAAGGTAAATAACTATGCCTACACTGAAATCAGGGATATATCACGTGTCTCCCTGAATACTTTTCTACATGTTAGATTGTTGGCTTTGCAGATCCAATACAAATACCCCACCCCTTCACAGCAACCATTGAACTTCAACGATAGTGTTTTGGTAGTGGTTCAAGCACCTGTTTTGAATTAGCATAGTGGTGGAATGAAACAGTTAAAATGTCATTTATTTTACGCAAAATGTCGAGCAATCTATAGATTAACGTTTAGACTTTGATATAATATAATGTTTGCATTAAGTTTGTTTAATCTGATACAATATTTGCTTTATCAACTTCCATTGAACTAGATATTGCATTTCAGTACACATGCTAGATAAAAAAACACTTTATGCGTGCGGATATACGGGTTTGTGACACAGGGGATAGCGTTTATCTATATCTTTATATCATACATGTAAGACAGTAAATACAACGGTACTGTGACAGTCGCAAACTTTTTCCTCATCTCAGACTCAACGAGCCGGGCCGGATTAGCTCAGTCGGTTACGCGTCTAACTACCAGTTGTGAGTTCAAATCTCCGCCCGACAACAGTCTCCTTGATGATTGTTATACGACATTGTGTCTCATTATCATTCTTCTCTCACCGCTGATTCGAGTTACTTGCTGAGATTGGATGTGCTCAAGTACTACCGGTTCACCTTCCAGGATCCCAAGAAATAGTAGATATGTTAACTGACTGTTTATAAGCCATCGATGTAACTTTTGGGGCATCTATATTAAAGGTGTATTTATAATGATTTTTACTAGGGATATGTGAACAGCTGTATATTATAGAAAGCATAATTCCGAAATATATACCTCAAAAAAAAATTTATTATTATAATAGTATGTGTGTATATATGTGTTAGTGCTGTATATTAAACATGCAAAACTTTGTAAATATTTTATGTAAATAAAAATATATCATTGAAAAAAAAAAGAATTCGAAACCGTATGTACTGTTGACTAGATAAATAATTTAACTACATTGGAATCAGACTCGATTCTTTTTTAAATGAGAGCGTTGAGTTTGGTTGCGGTAAAAGTTTGACATTAGCCCTTGTGGTTTGTATAGCGTGTATGAAAGTGCAGTTTTATCATTGGTCTAAATTTCAAATCGTTATAATGAAGAACATGGTAGATAAATGACTATAATCCAAGTGTTGGTTTTATATAGTTTAGTGAAAAAAGAATGCTCTTATATTACAGCACTGGAACCTCATTGTGAGATATATGCTAAGTCACCAAAAAATGTAAGTAGTTATTAGCGTGAGTTCCTAAATCATAAGTATCTGTATTAAATATGAATCATTATATCGGAGTTATGAGATTTATACGTCGTTTGCATGTTATTGATGCACGTCATTGTGAGATTTATTGTGCAATGGCACGTTGTGTGTTGTACGTCATTATGGGATTAATGTAAATTATAGTTTTAGGAAATGGGATACCATTATATAATCACAATACCATATCGATATGTCATTGTGTGATTAATGCAGCATTTGGGCGTCAATGGGAAATTGATACCCCATCGGTACGTCATTGAGATATTATTGTAGTTTTGGCACGGCAATGGGAAAGTAAAACCACATCGGTACGTCATTGAGAGATTATTGTAGTTTTGGCACGTCATTGGGAAAGTAAGACCACATCGGTACGTTATTGTGAGATTATTGTAGTTTTAGCACGTCATTGGGAAAGTAAGACCACATCGGTACGTCATTGAGAGATTATTGTAGTTTTGGCACGTCATTGGGAAAGTAAGACCACATCGGTACGTTATTGAGAGATTATTGTAGTTTTGGCACGTCATTGGGAAAGTAAGACCACATCGGTACGTTATTGAGAGATTATTGTAGTTTTGGCACGTCATTGGGAATGATGCCATATCGGTACGTTATTGTGAGATATCTGCAATGGCACGTTGTGTGTTGTACGTCATTATGGGATTAATGTAAATTATAGTTTTAGGAAATGGGATACCATTATATAATCACAATACCATATCGATATGTCATTGTGTGATTAATGCAGCATTTGGGCGTCAATGGGAAATTGATACCCCATCGGTACGTCATTGAGATATTATTGTAGTTTTGGCACGGCAATGGGAAAGTAAAACCACATCGGTACGTCATTGAGAGATTATTGTAGTTTTGGCACGTCATTGGAATGATGCCATATCGGTACGTCATTGAGAGATTATTGTAGTTTTGGCACGTCATTGGGAAAGTAAGACCACATCGGTACGTTATTGAGAGATTATTGTAGTTTTGGCACGTCATTGGGAAAGTAAGACCACATCGGTACGTTATTGAGAGATTATTGTAGTTTTGGCACGTCATTGGGAATGATGCCATATCGGTACGTTATTGTGAGATATCTGCAATGGCACGTTGTGTGTTGTACGTCATTATGGGATTAATGTAAATTATAGTTTTAGGAAATGGGATACCATTATATAATCACAATACCATATCGATATGTCATTGTGTGATTAATGCAGCATTTGGGCGTCAATGGGAAATTGATACCCCATCGGTACGTCATTGAGATATTATTGTAGTTTTGGCACGGCAATGGGAAAGTAAAACCACATCGGTACGTCATTGAGAGATTATTGTAGTTTTGGCACGTCATTGGAATGATGCCATATCGGTACGTCATTGAGAGATTATTGTAGTTTTGGCACGTCATTGGGAAAGTAAGACCACATCGGTACGTCATTGAGAGATTATTGTAGTTTTGGCACGTCATTGGGAAAGTAAGACCACATCGGTACGTCATTGAGAGATTATTGTAGTTTTGGCACGTCATTGGGAATGATGCCATATCGGTACGTTATTGTGAGATATCTGCAATGGCACGTTGTGTGTTGTACGTCATTATGAGATTAATGTAAATTGTAGTTTTAGGAAATGGGATACCATATATAACCATAATACCATATCGATATATCATTGTGCGATTTATGCAGCTTTGAGGTGTCAATAGGAAATTATACAGCATCGGTACGTCATTGCGGGATTAATGTAAATTGAAGTTTTAGGAAATGGGATACCATTATATAACCATTATACCATATCGATATGTCATTGTGCGATTTATGCAGCTTTGGGGAGTTAACAGGAGATTAATACAGCATCGGTACGTCATTGCGGGATTAACGTAATTTCTGCACGTCAATGGGAAATCGATACCATAACGTTACGTCATTGAGATATTAATTCAATTTCAATTCAATAGTTTATTTCGGCATATGAACATATATACTCGTCGCCTTGACATACATGTATGTATGGTCGGCAAGTTACAACAAATGTATTGTACAATATAAACCTAACATCTTATAAAATTGATTCATCAAAATAAATATATTAATAAGTTGAATCAACTTGTATGTGCGTGCGTGCGTGCGTGCGTGCGTGCGTGCGTGCGTGCGTGCGTGCGTGCGTGCGTGCGTGCGTGCGTGCGTGCGTGCGTGCGTGCGTGCATGCGTGTGTGTGTTTATACAGCACATGGATAAAAGAAAAACGTTCTACATTTGTATTCATATATTTATATTAATGTAGTTCTGGCTCGTCAATGGGAAATTAATACCATATTGGTAGGTCATTGGAGGATAAATGTTTTCTTGACGAGTCAATGTGAATTTAATACCATATTGGTAAGTCATTACGGGATTAATGTTGTGTTGACGCGTCAATGAGAAATTAATACCATATTGGTACGTCATTGAGGGATTAATGTTGTGCTGACGCGTCAATGATAAATGAGTACCATATTGGTACGTCATTGAGGGATTAATGTTGTGTTGGCGCGTCAATGATAAATGCATATCATATTTGTACGTCATTGACGGATTAATGTAGTTTTGACACATCAATGGGAAATTATTACCATATTGGTACGTCATTGTGAGATTAATGTTGTGTTGACGCGTCAATGGGAAATAAATGCCATATTGGTACGTCATTGACGGATTAATGTAGTTTTGACGCGCCAATGGAAAATTAATACCATATTGGTACGTCATTGTGAAATTAATGTTGTGCTGACGCGTCAATGAAATTAATACCAAGATTAATGTTGTGTTGACGAATCAATGGAAAATCAATACCAGATTGGTACGTCATTGTGAGATTAATGAAGATTGAGCGCGTCAATGAGAAATGAATGCCATATTGGTGCGTCATTGGTGGATTAATGTAGTTTTGACATGTCAATGGGAAATTAATACCATACTGGAACGTCATTGTGAGATTAATGTTGTGTAGACGCGTCAATGGAAAATGAATACCATATTAGTACGTCATTGTCAGATTAATGAAGTTTTAGCGAGTCAATGGGAAATTATTGCCATATCGGTTCGTAAGTGTGAGATTTTTTGCAGCAATTGCACGTCATTGTAATAGGCCATAATAAGATTAACGCATTGTTAGAGAAATGTTGCATTAGTACGTCATTGTGGCATATCAATGTCAGACTTATTCAGAAATGACACGCCATTGTGGTACTTCATTGTGTTGTTGTTGGTGTTGTAGCTGTTGTTTTTATTGTTATTGTTGTTGTTGGGCGTCCCTTTGAACATTTTTATCATTCATATCGCGACGGTGAAAGTATTCTGAGCGCTACAACACTAGAGTATCATGCCGTTGAAACATACTTAATTAAAACCTGGCTTTAGCAGCCAGTCAAGGGAAGGAGCAAAGGTGGTCTCTTAAAGCAGGTTGTTGCTTAATACATCAATAGACAAATAAAAGTTGTTTTTTTTTTCCTTTAATTTATTTATTTAAGCGTGATTGTTACATATACAACACTCGTCCTCGCCGTTTGAAAGACAACGTTAAAATACATTATTGTAATATTGGTTCAAAGTAAATAATGTATTATTCCTACTATTAAGATATTCAATTAAATAACAACTGAAAGGACAATGGACTTTTTTTTAAATACTACTGACAACGAGTCCAAATTACATATTGTCTATATAATTTGTCATGTGTGAATATCGCCGGGCTCAATCATTCTCTGAAAGTTTTAATTGAACCATCGACGGGTTCAATTCTTCATTTTTCACATTTGAATCTCATATACTATCTCAAATCAATGTCTAATATAATTGATTGATTGAATATTTAGCGTCCTTTTTATGCCATCAAGGGTTAACAGACGATCAGTTAACCTAATCACTGTTTCTTGGGATTAACCAGTACACGAGCACACCCCATCTTCGCAAGTAACTGATAACTTTCCCACTTGAATCAGTGATTAGAGACGAATGTCTAATATATAAACAATACTTTCAATCAATTACAATACATACATAATAATGTTATATGTGATGGTGTGAATGAGCAGGTGTCTGCATGGTTGATTGATTGAATATTTAGCGTCATTTTTATGCCACTGTTTCCTGGGATCCTGTAAGGTTAACCAGTACTCGGGATACACTACGGAAGTAACTGATAACTTTCCCACTTGAATCATCGGTGAGAGACAAATGATTGTGAGACACAATGTCGTATATTAATCATCACATTCGAACTCACGACCCCTTGATTGATAGTCAGACGCGTAACCGACTGAGCTAATCGGGCCCGGCTGTCCGCAATGTAAACAGTGGCGACATTAACCTAAATATCATTTAATCAATTAAATAATGAATAATTTGTTACAAGAAATTAAACATATGATAAGTATATAAATGAATATGTAGTTTCCTGCAGGTATATGAAAATATATGCTAGCAATACCGTAAGCGCGACAGTAGTCTAGTGAAGAGAGTGATGACCGCTCAAAACAGAGGTTGCGGTTTCGATTCCCAGCTCGACAAGATGCCACTCATAAAACAACACTCAGTTCTGGTTCTACCCAGGATGCGGACTCAAGAACGGTTCATGCGGCAGTAGTCTAATGGATAGAGTGTTGGCCGCTCGCGCCAGAGGTTGCGGGTTTGATCCTCAGCTCGACCATAGGCCTTTTATAAAACAACACTCAGTACTGGTTCTATCCAGGACGCAGACTCAATAACGGTTCATGTACATAAAATAAATTGGCATAAACTAAACTTGGTATGGCAAATGTTTTACAGGTAAAAATTTTATGTGTACTTATTCAAAATGCTTAATGCATTGTGCAGTGGTGTAAAGCTTGGTTAATTTTAAATAGAAAAACTAATTATAATGGGAGGTAACTAATAATAGATTGGTCAAACAACACTGATCTACTCATTTGTTGTTTTTTTATCCTACTTTATATAAAAGTTTACAAGTAACCTGTGTTGTACTCGGATTGTCTACAAGGCCGTCATACAAATACACTTTTTTTTTTCCAGGCAGGGCCGGGTCCGATAAGCTCAGTCGGTTACGCGTCTGACTATCAATCAAGGGGTCGTGAGTTCGAATCCCCCGCCCGGCAACAGTCTCCATGATGATTTATATACGACATTGTGTCTCATTATCATTCGTTTCTCACCAATGATTCAAGTGGGAAAGTTATCAGTTACTTGCGGGGATAGGCTGTGCTCGAGTATTGGTTAATCCCAGGAAACTGTGGTTAGGTTAACTGATCGCTGTTAGCCCCCGATGGCATAAAAATGACGCTAAATATTTAATCAATTAATCAATTAATCCAGGCAACAATTAAACATATAGCACGTTTATAACCTACACAAATACATGAAAATGTGTAAATATAGAGACAATGAACAATTAAACCTATTATAAGCCATACCTACAAATCAACCTAATTCAGATTTACCAAGAAGCACAAATCTTTAAAAAAAATTGTATAAACACATTATACACAAGGACAAATATTCATTTATAAGCAAAATAAATTAATTTCGAAAAATGAAAAACGGTACATTTTGCTATAGATGTCATAAGCATATCAAATTTGTTTAAACTTGACCATCGGCATTCGTAATGTTTTAAATACAGTAAAACAGGGTCATAATACCACACACAAATGTGTTGAAAAATTAAAACCGGAATGTTTCATTAAAGCCAGAATGGTCTATTAACGGTGATATGTCCATTAATCTTTATAATTGCCGAACATAGGTGAATATGTCAAAGATGTATCACAATTATGGGTTTTGACTACGTTTGGAGTACGTGCCTTCGGCGGATAGAATGGCGGAAGTGACATACATGTATATGCGGAAGTGAGCTTTTAACTAAGATTTTAAAAACAATTCCATACTATCGTTCATTAAGTCATTTACTTTGATAGAATTCCTTGTCTAATATTGTGTTCAATTTATGTGATATTTTATAAAGTGTGTTTTAATAATTTTGGAATATCACCGGTGTAAGGTAATGTCTGTTTTTTTAAAGTTCACGTCAGTTTGGTGGACTTTTTTAATATTTGAAAAAAAGATACTTTATTATCGAAGTTACTTTGTGTGTATTTTGTGTATCAGGAAAACTCGCTACACATGTTTGTTTTTAAAAAAGTTATGTTTTTAAAAGACTGGAATGCATTTAATAATTGTTAATTCATAAAATGACACTATTTCGATATTTAAAATTTGCAAAAACGTGACCAAAAATAAAAATAACAAAAATCAGAATAATGAAATCGAAATGGAATCCCAATTCTTAAAATAAATATCACATTTTCTTATATTCATTTCTTTTGTTAAATAAATGAAATCGTATTAACTATATTTGAACAAAAACGTCTTTTGTTATTTTTTTCTGAAGTCGCAGAAATTTATGTATTTTCAAAAATGTAACAGAACGTTTTATTCTTTCTCTTCAAATATTTAAAAATAAAAACATTTTATAAAATATTCAAAATACTAATTATAGCTGCCACTAGACGCGACCTTTCCTTAGTAGAAAAAAACAAATTGTAATTGTAAAATGTGCAATTCAACTTATTATTTGCCCGTCGGCAAACAGTTATTTGTGTTACCATACATGAAAAAAAGAATTGTAAGAGCGCATGTTGATCTTGACCTAATGGTAAACCAGCGGTCCAAGGATCGGATATTAATGGTTTTGCATTAACGCCACGATCGTACATGGTGTCTTTGCACAAGAAAATGTATCTGCATTTGTTTAGTATTGGTATACCAGCGTGTGTCTTGTATGTTAAGTATTCAATTTGGTTATGCCAGCGCGTGTGTCGTGGGCCTATGTTCGGAATTGATTCAGTCAAATATGCTTAGTATTGATCTACCATCGCGTGTCACGTGGGCCTATGTTCAGAATTGATTCAGGCATAGTACCACCATTGCAAAAAGGAAGTGCTTCCGTGGGGTAGTTGCATGATGGCGGTTATAAATAATCCTCATTTTTCTTCTTTAAAAATGCATTTTCATTATTTTAATGCTCATTTTTTTATTTGAATGGCATTATTGATGTATTTTGAACATTTTGATAGCATTGTCATGTTTGAATTGTGAATTTAGAAAAAAAAATTGATGCTTGGAAATTGGGGTATGAATACATGATTTCGGAAGTCTACTTTCATTTTGTCACCAGTGTACACACTGAGCAGAAAAAAATCTCTTATATGACACATGACCTCTACTTTTCTCATCATATTTTGATAGTGCAGAGGTTGACAAACAGTAAAATGTAGGTTTCACTTCTTTCATTTGGGATTCTCTTTGAATTTCAAGCCTTCAAACTTTTATTATTTACTATAGAATAAAGAACAAAAATCAATGGTGGGGTTACACTTTCTGTCAAATATGCTTAGTAGTGATCTACCATCGCGTGTCACGTGGTCCTATGTTCGGAATTGATTTAGTCAAATATGCTTAGTTTTGGTCTACCATCGCGTGTCACGTTGGTCTATGATCAAATATGTATTGGTCTACCAACGTGTGTCTAATATGCTTAAGTATTTAGTTTGGACATACCAGCGTGTGTCTTATACCTTTACGTATTTAGTTTGGACCTACCACCGTGTGTCTTATGCGCTTAAGTATTTAGTTTGGACCTACAAGCGTATGTCTTATACGTTTACGTATTTAGTTTGGACCTACCAGCGTGTGTCTTATATGTTTAAGTATTTAGTTTGGACCTACAAGCGTGTGTCTTTTACGTTGACGTATTTAGTTTGGACCTACCAGCGGTTCTTATACGTTTAAGTATTTAGTTTGGATCTACCAGCGTGTGTCTTATGCGTTTAAGTATTAAGTTTGGACATACCAGCGTGTGTTTTATACGCTTAAGTATTTAGTTTGGACATACCACCGTGTGTCTTATACGTTTACGTATTTAGTTTGGACATACCAGCGTGTGTTTTATACGCTTAAGTATTTAGTTTGGACATACCAGCGTGTGTCTTATACGTTTACGTATTTAGTTTGGACATACCAGCGTGTGTCTCATATGCTCAAGTATTTAGTTTGTACCTACCAGCGTGTGTCCTATGCGTTTATGTATTTAGTTTGGACTTACCAGCGTGTGTCTTATACATTTACGTATTTAGTTTGGACCTACCAGCGTGTGTCTTATATGCTTCAGTATTAAATTTGGACTTACCAGAGTGTGTCTTATACGCTTAAGTATTTAGTTTGTACCTAACAGCGTATGTCTTATACGCTTACGTATTTAGTTTGGACTTACCAGCGTGTGTCTTATACTTTTACGTATTTAGTTTGGACTTACCAGCGTGTGTCTTATGCGTTAAAGTATTTAGCCTGGACCTACCAGCTTGTATCTTATACGTTTACGTATTTAGTTTGGACTTACCAGCGTGTGACTTATACTTTTACGTCCTTAGTTTGGACTACCCAGCGTGTATCTTATACGTTTAAGGATTTAGTTTGGACATACCAGCGCGTGTCTAATATGTTTACGTATTTAGTTTGGACCTACCAGCGTGTGTCTTATACGCTTACGTATTTAGTTTGGACCTACCAGCGTGTGTCTTATACGTTTAAGGATTTAGTTTGGACCTACCAACGTGTGTCTAATACGTTTACGTATTTAGTTTGGCCCTACCATCGTGTGTCTTATACGCTTACGTATTTAGTTTGGACCTACCAGCGTGTATCTTATACGTTTACGTATTTAGTTTGGACCTACCAGCGTGTGTCTTATGCTCTTACGTAATTAGTTTGGACATACCAGCGTGTGTCTTATGCGCTTAAGTATTAAGTTTGGACATACCAGCGTGTGTCTTATACGCTTTAGTATTTAGTTTGGACATACCACCGTGTGTCTTATACGTTTACGTATTTAGTTTGGACATACCAGCGTGTGTCTTATACGTTTACGTATTTAGTTTGGACCTACCAGCGTGTGTCTTATACGTTAACGTATTTAGTTTGGACATACCAGCGGTTGTCTTATGCGTTTAAGTATTACGTTTGGACATACCAGCGTGTGTCTTATGCGCTTAAGTATTTAGTTTGGACATACCACCGTGTGTCTTATACGTTTACGTATTTAGTTTGGACCTACCAGTGTGTGTCTTATATACTTACGTATTTAGTTTGGACATACCAGCGTGTGTCTTATACGTTTACGTATTTAGTTTGGACATACCAGCGTGTGTCTTATGCACTTAAGTATTTAGTTTTGACATACCAGCGTGTGTCTTGTGCGCTTAAGTATTTAGTTTGGACATACCAGCGTGTGTCTTATACGTTTACGTATTTAGTTTGGACATACCAGCGTGTGTCTTATACGTTTACATATTTAGTTTGGACCTACCAGCATGTGTCTTATACGTTTACGTATTTAGTTTGGACATACCAGCGTGTGTCTTATACGCTTACGTATTTAGTTTGGACATACCAGCGTGTGTCTTATACGCCTACGTATTTAGTTTGGACCTACCAGCGTGTGTCTTATACGCTTAAGTATTTAGTTTGGACATACCAGCGTGTGTCTTAAGTATTAAGTTTTGAAATACCAGCGTGTGTCTTATGCGCTGAAGTATTAAGTTTGGACCTACCAGCGTGTTTCTTATGCGCTTTAGTATTTAATTTGGACTTACCAGCGTGCGTCTTATACTTTTACGTATTTAGTTTGTACCTATCAGCATGTGTCTTATGCGTTTAAGTATTTAGTTTGGACTTACCAGCTTGTGTCTTATACATTTACGTATTTAGTTTGGACCTACCAGCGTGTGTCTTATATGCTTAAGTATTAAGTTTGGACTAACCAGAGTGTGTCTTATACGCTTAAGTATTTAGTTTGGACCTACCAGCGTGTTTCTTATGCGTTTAAGTATTTAGTTTGGACCTACCGGCGTTTGTCTTATACGTTTACGTATTTAGTTTGGACTTATCAGCGTGCATCTTATACTTTTACGGATTTAGTTTGGACTTACCAGCGTGTGTCTTATGCGTTTAAGTATTTAGTTTGGACCTACCAGCTTGTGTCTTATACGTTTACGTATTTAGTTTGGACTTAACAGCGTGTGTCTTATATGCTTCCGTATTTAACTTGGACCTACCAGCGTGTGTCTCATATGCTTACGAATTTAATTTGGACTCACCAGCGTGTGTATGCTGAAGTATTTAGTTTTGACCTACCAGCGTGTGTCTTATATGATTAAGTATTTAGATTAGACCTACAAGCCTGTGTCTCATTTGATTACGTATTTAATTTGGACAAAGAAGGTGTATCTCATATGCTTCTGCATTTAGTTTCGATCTACCAGCGTGTGTCTCATAATATGCTTAAGTATTTAAGTTGGACCTACAAGCGTGTGTCTCATAATATGCTTAAGTATTTAAGTTGGACCTTCCAGCGTGTGTCTCATAATATGCTTAAGTATTAAAGTTGGACCTACGAGTGTGTGTCTCATAATATGCTTAAGTATTTAAGTTGGACCTTTTAGCGTGTGTCACATATGCTTAAGTTTTTAAGTTGGACCTTCCAGCGTGTGTCTCATAATATGCTTAAGTTTTTAAGTTGGACCTTCCAGCGTGTGTCTCATAATATGCTTAAGTATTTAAGTTGGACCTACGAGCGAGTGTCTCATATGCTTAAGTATTTAAGTTGGACCCACCGGCTTGTGTCCCATATGCTTCAGTATTTAAGTTGGACCTTCCAGCGTGTGTCTCATATGCTTAAGTATTTAAGTTGGACCTTCCAGCATGTGTCTCATATGCTTAAGTATTTAAGTTGGACCTTCCAGCGTGTGTCTCATAATATGCTTAAGTATTTAAGTTGGACCTACGAGCGAGTGTCTAATATGCTTAAGTATTTAGTTTGATCTACCAGCATGTGTCTCATAATATGCTCAAGTATTTAAGTTGGACCTTCCAGCGTGTGTCTCATAATATGCTTAAGTATTTAAGTTGGACCTTCCAGCGTGTGTCTCATATGCTTAAGTATTTAAGTTGGACCTTCCAGCGTGTGTCTTATATGTTTAAGTATTTAAGTTGGACCTTCAAGCGTGTGTCTCATAATATGCTTAAGTATTTAAGTTGGACCTACGAGTGAGTGTCTAATATGCTTAAGTATTTAGTTTGATCTACCAGCTTGTGTCTCATAATATGCTTAAGTATTTAAGTTGGACCTTCCAGCATGTGTCTCATAATATGCTTAAGTATTTAAGTTGGATATACGAGCGAGTGTCTCAAATGTTTAAGTTTTTAAGTTGGACCTACCAGGTTGTGTCCCATATGCTAATGTATTTAAGTTGGACCTACCAGCGTGTGTCCCATATGCTTAATTATTTAAGTTGGACCTATCAGCTTGTGTCTCATATGCTTAAGTATTTAAGTTGGACCTTCCAGCTTGTGTCTCATATGCTTAAGTATTTAAGTTGGACCTTCCAGCGTGTGTCTCATATGCTTAAGTATTTAAGTTAGACCTTCCAGCTTGTGTCCCATATGCTAATGTATTTAAGTTGGACCTACCAGCGTGTGTCCCATATGCTTAATTATTTAAGTTGGACCTACCAGCGAGTGTCTCATATGCTTAAGTATTTAAGTTAAACCTACCAGCTTATGTCCCATATGCTTAAGTATTTAAGTTGGACCTATGAGCGAGTGTCTCATATGCTTAAGTATTTAAGTAAGACCTACCATCTTGTGTCCCATATGCTTAAGTATTTAAGTTGGACCTACGAGCAAGTGTCTCATATGCTTAAATATTTAAGTTGGACTTACCATCTTGTGTCCCATATGCTAATGTATTTAAGTTGGACCTACCAGCGTGTGTCCCATATGCTAATGTATTTAAGTTGGACTTACCAGCGTGTGTCCCATATGCTTTATTATTTAAGTTAGACCTACCAGCTTGTGTCCCATATGCTAATGTATTTAAGTTGGGCCTACCAGCGTTTGTACCATATGCTTAAGTATTTAAATTGGACCTATAAGTTTGTGTCTCATATGTTTAAGTATTTAAGTTGGACCTACCAGCGAGTGTATCATATGCTTAAGTATTTAAGTTAGACCTACCAGCTTGTGTTCCATATGCATAAGTATTTAAGTTAGACCTACCAGCGAGTGTCTCATATGCTTAAGTATTTCTAGTTAGACCTACCAGCTTGTGTTCCATATGCTAAAGTATTTAAGTTAGACCTACCAGCGTGTGTCTCATATGCTTAAGTATTTAAGTTGGACCTTCCAGCTTGTGAATCATATGCTTAAGTATTTAAGTTGGACCTTCCAGCTTGTGTCTCATATGCTTAAGTATTTAAGTTGGACCTTCCAGCTTGTGTCTCATATGCTTAAGTATTTAAGTTGGACCTTCCAGCTTGTGTCTCATATGCTTAAATATTTAAGTTGGACCTACCAGCTTGTGTCCTATATGCTTAAGTATTTAAGTTGGACCTACCAGCGTGTCCCATATGTTATGTATTTAAGTTGGACCTACCAGCGTGTCCCGTATGTTATATATTTAAGTTGGACCTACCAGCTTGTGTCTCATATGCTTAATTATTTAAGTTGGACCTACCAGCTTGTGTCCCATATGCTTAAGTATTTAAGTTGGACCTACCAACAAATTTTGCATATGTTTAGTATTAAATTTGGACCTGTCAACGAATTTCGCATATGTTAGGTATTAAATTTGGACCTACCAGCGGGTTTCGCAAATGTTAGGTATTCAATTTGGACCTACCAGCGAGTTTCGCATATGTTATGTATTCAATTTGGACCTTCCAGCAAGTGCCGCATATGTTAAGTATTAAAATTGGACCTACCAGCGAGTTTCGCATATGTTGAATATTAAATTTGAACCTATCGGCGAGTGTCGCATAATGATATGTGTTTAGTATTAAATTTTGTCCTACCAGCGTGTGTCGCAGATGTTAAGTATCAAATTTGGTTTGGTCCATTCGTAGTAGATCACGTTAGCTTGATCAGTAGCACGTCTGACTATCAACTCATGGGTCGTGAGTTCGAATCCCCGCCCAGCCATATCCTTGATGACTAATATGTTTTTCTCTCACCGTTGATTCAAGTGAGAGAGTTATCGGTCACTCGCGGGAATCGGTGTGCTCAATTACTTGTTAACCTTCCCCGCTCCCAGAATAGAGCAGTTAGGTAAAGTGATGACCATCCGATATGCAAGCAGTAAAACAAGTCGTTCGTTCGTCCGTTCGTCTTCATCCGTTCATTCATTCGCACATTTTTTCATTTGTTTGTTCAATTGGAGGAAAGAAATGTTTGTTTGTATGTAAAACAAAATGCTTAAAAGAAACAAGCTATTGTTCGATTTAAAACAAAAATGCTATGTCGTTATGTGGTATAAAGTACACAGTTAACCATGCAGTTTAAAGTACATCATTTATCATGCGGTATAAAGTACATCATTAATCGTGCATTATAAAGTACAAAATTAATCATACTACATAAAGTACAAAATAAACCGTGCGGTATAAAGTATATAAAATAATCGTGCGGTATAAAGTATATAATTCAACGTGCGGTATAAAGTATATAAAATAATCGTGCGGTATAAAGTATATAAAATAATCGTGCGGTATAAAGTACATAATTAATCATGCAGTATAAAGTACATAATTAATCGTGCAGTATAAAGTACATAATTAGTCGTGCGGTATAAAGTGTATAAAATAATCGTGCAGTATAAAGTACATAATTAATCGTGCGGTATAAAGTACATAATAAATCGTGCGGTATAAAGTATATAATTCATCGTGCGGTATAAAGTATATAAAATAATCGTGCGGTATAAAGTACATAATTAATCATGCAGTATAAAGTACATAATTAATCGCGCAGTATAAAGTACATAATTAATCGTGCTGTATAAAGTACATAATAAATCGTGCAGTATAAAGTACATAATTAATCGCGCAGTATAAAGTACATAATTAATCGTGCTGTATAAAGTACATAATTTATCATGCGGTATAAAGTACATAATTAACTGTGTGGTATAAAGTATATAATTAATCGTGCGGTATAAAGTATATAAAATAATCGTGCGGTATCAATTACATAATTAATCATGCAGTATAAAATACATAATTAATCGTGCAGTATAAAGTATATAATTAATCGTGCGGTATAAAGTGTATACTTAATCATGCGGTATAAAGTACATAATTACTCGTGTAGTATAAAGTACATAATCAATCGTGCTGTATAAAGTTCATTATTATTCGTCTGGAATAAAGTGCATACTTAGTCATGCAGTATAATGTACATAATGAGTGAGTGAGTGAGTGAGTGAGTGAGTGAGTGAGTGAGTGAGTGAGTGAGTGAGTGAGTGAGTGAGTGAGTGAGTGAGTGAGTGAGTGAGTGAGTGAGTGAGTGAGTGAGTGAGTGTGAGTGAGTGAGTGAGTGAGTGAGTGAGTGAGTGAGTGAGTGAGTGAGTGAGTGAGTGAGTGAGTGAGTGAGTGAGTGAGTGAGTGAGTGAGTGAGTGAGTGAGTGAGTGAGTGAGTGAGTGAGTGAGTGAGTGAGTGAGTGAGTGAGTGAGTGAGTGAGTGAGTGAGTGAGTGAGTGAGTGAGTGAGTGAGTGAGTGAGTGAGTGAGTGAGTGAGTGAGTGAGTGAGTGAGTGAGTGAGTGAGTGAGTGAGTGAGTGAGTGAGTGAGTGAGTGAGTGAGTGAGTGAGTGAGTGAGTGAGTGAGTGAGTGAGTGAGTGAGTGAGTGAGTGAGTGAGTGAGTGAGGAACAATACTTAGTTTAATGAAAAATCTTCGTTTTAATAAATGTGTTGAAACGAGACCTAGCCTATGCCAGCGAGTTTACGATTAAAGCAGTTTAACTTGGTATGTTTAAGATTTATAAAATTTAATGAAAATTAACTCAATAATTATCTCAACATTTGTATATGTATATAAAAACGTGTCTTCTGTATTTTAAAGAACACATGTTTTGACTTACCATTCAACAAACCATTCCCCGGAGGTTATTTGTAATTATAAATGACTAATTAGTATGCTTGTGTCCATTTCCCGGAGCCATTACACTGGAAATGCGTACACCTCACAAAAACTAGCTTGTCTATCTGTTAAGTCCGTATTTAGCAAAACAAGCTTTGCAGTATAAAGTTTATAAACCCCAGAAATATGGGATACAATATTGAATACACGTTCTCAGAACTGATATAGAAAATTTAATGTTGTGTTAAGTGAAATGTGACTTTTACTGCGTGGAACACTCGTACAAAGGTAATTTATCTGATATTAATTAAGAATTATGGTATTTATCTGTTTTACATAAATATTTAAAGCGGAGCAGTAGTGTAATGGATAGAATGTTGACCGTTCATGCCAGAGGTTGTGGGTTCGGTCTCCGTTCAGTAATGGTTCTACCTAGGAAACGGACTCAAGAGCTGTTCATATAAGCTCTGAGCTTTCATCGCAATCGAGCTTAAATGAATTAGTTTAAACTAAATTAATATATTTTACGAGTATTCAACAGTACCATTGTCTTAAAGCAACAGTGCCTTAATGAGTCAGAAACATACTTATTAATACTACTATATAATTTAGAATTAATCAATTATATATTTTTGTATTATATTATTTATAACTTAACTTAACAACAAATAAGGTGGACCGTTATGATCATTACAGTTGCTTTTACATAAAACCGAGGCAGTGGTATTGTGGAAATGGTGTTTATCGTTTACGTCAGAGATCACGGGTTTGAATCCTGGTTCGATCCCATGACCTCTCATGAACAAAACCACGTTCTGGCTCTACCCAGGAAACGGGCTTGACAGTGATTCGCAAAAGCAATGTTTACTTTGTATGAGAACGACAAGAGATTAAAACATATCAAATATTGCTTATAAATGAGTATATGTGCGGATGATATTACGTATCTTTCGAACTGGCTATTAAATCGCCTTTTTAATGAATTATAATTTTTGATGGAGTTTTAACCGGGCCATATAAGGCACATTCCAGTTTAACTTACATGTTTTAATGCAAATCTCCTTTTGATTGGTGGAGGAAGACCTCAGAATGAATCTAAGTAGAAACAACGTCCTTTCGCAAGTAACTGGCACACTCTGTCTTAAGGACTCGGACATACCTCCGGCAGTGGAAGGTTAATATTTATAAAAACAATTCACTGACACATTTACACAAAACGACATTGATTGATATATTAAAAGACATTTACTCCGTGAAATGTAATCGTGTTTTATATGTTGATTTACAATATGAAAATCTTTTTATGGCTTGCGTTGCTTGTTGATTTCTTTATTCATTTTTATTTCTTTAATAGCTCCTATGGTATGTGTTCTGTTTACGATGTGTTCTATACTAAGCGGCCGGTAGTGAAGTGGGCAGAGTATTGGCCACTTATGCCAAAAGCTGAGGGTCAGACCCTAAGCTCAACCCGATGCTACTCAGTAAAAACTTCATTCGGTATTGGTTTTACCCAGGATATGGACTCGAGATTGGTTGATTTAAGCATTGATATTTCATCACCACCGAACTAAAATAATTTGTATAAACTAAAACTAAGATAGCGTCGAATTGTTTTATGATATAAATTGCTCGGGGCCAAAGTACATAATGACCGACATTACCATGACGTATCCGTATATTGATGGCGGCGTTATCTTGATCAAGTCTAAGTTAAACACTATATTAATATCGCAATTGTTTACAAAAAACAATTTATTATGTTAACATTCAGTACATACAATAGCCCAAACGATTATCTTCACAGAATTTTGGGAGACGATTTGTTCATATATAGTATACATAATTCATTTTTTAAAACTGATATAAGCATAGTCTCGTTGCTTTTAAAACTGTTATATCTCGGGATGGAATTTTTCGTATGAATCACTACGCACGTGATCAGGACATTGTTTAAATGAAATACTTACACCGGTAAATTGGCAAAAATCCTTACCCAATATGCGAGAATATATTTTCCACACTGTTAACTGGAAACAAAGTAAATGGTGAAATTATTTTACGCCTCCCATGCTTTAACGGCAGCGGTCGTCTAGTGGCAGAGCGTCCGCCTTACATACGTTAGATCGTAAGTTCGATCTCGGGCAGGATCATATCAAAAACTTAACAATAGTTGTCAGAAGAAAACAAAGCTCGCCTCTTGGTGTCTAAGTCCAAAAAGGGCCATAACTGTGCCAAAATGCAATCCAGAGTTATGGTTGATGTCTGTGTGTGTTCCATTGATGATGGTGAACACACATGCAAAGTTTCATTCACATCAAATGAGTGGTTGCATAGATATTATAAACGCAAAAGTTTAACCTGAGTGTCTGCAGACGACGACGACGACGACGACGCCGGGGTCATGACAATAGCTCTCCTTGGACTTCGTCCCGGCGAGCTAACAAGTAGTACTAGAAACTTCCTTGCTAAGCGCTCAACATTTAGAGGATAGTTCTAGGTTTGGTTGGCCCGGTGTCAGTATAGTGTGACTGGGTGGGGTATCATACCATGTGTCAGTCTGCGGTATGATAGTCTAGTGTGACAACGCTTACAATACTGTCCCAAGAAGACACCGTCGCGATATAACTATTGAAAATTTTGAAAGCGACGCTAAACAACATACACCAACGATTCATATATCATCTCAATCTCTACACGTATGTGAACGTTAAGCCATATGGCCATATTAATCTCCAGTTATGACTAGCTGCTAAGATTTAAAAAAAAAATAGCTATGATATTAACAGTGTTTTATGAAAAGGATGAGTTTTGGCAGTTATCGATTTATTGGCGTCAGAGTTGCCGTCAGCGTCGTCTACTTCGTCCGTTAGCGTCTCACACAAGTATTAATTGTGTACTGTTCTATATAATATAGAGACATGCACTTCTGGAACACTGGATACATTATCAATGGTTCTAAATTTGCCTTGTTCCCATAGATAGTCCTATGTTGGTCAAATTATGCAAAAAAAAAACATGGGGTTGACCAGGTTGCTTTTTCACCGTTTCGATGGTTTGATGACACCTCTTCATTTTTGACAATTCTGCCCATTTGTTGCAGTGTATCACTACGCATCTTTAAACTGTTATAGCATCATCAAACAGTTCCCAATGTCACCCAAACTTTGCAGAAATCATGAAAATGTTCCAATGTTCCCATATGCACAAAGAAATGTGACCGTTTATGTATTTTTAACAAACAAATTGCCCAACCGCTTGACACAGCTCTAATTTCTTGGGCGTAAGAATCTTGCTACCGTCATGTAAGGGAGGTAATTCTTAAGTGAGACCTTAGGCGCCTCCCAAGTGTTTGCCTATAAGCTAAATAGGTCTTATCTACTGCTACTTATTTCGTGCTTACGCTTGGTACACTTTCTTATCACTGATGCATAGTAATACAACACGGGCACATAACTCGCGTATACATACAAATGTATTAAATAATGTCACTCTTTAGTTCATACTAAGTTATTTTAACTCGGCTGTGAAGAACGACCAGGTCTTACACGAATATAAATCGAGTCCGCTTCCTGGGTTGAACCGGTATTAAGTGTTTTAGAGGCATCGGGTCGAACTGGTGATCAAACCTTCAACCTCTGGCGCTAACGACCAACACTATATCCTCAACACGACCAACCCGCTCCAAATCTCTCCCTTTTCGACTTACCAGTTTGTTTAAAGGGACACTAGACAATGTTGCAATCGCATTTTACTAATGTACACTTATCCTATTATCATTAATGTATGTTCACGTTTTTTTTCCATAATGATATTAATATCAATTTCCAAGTAGTACTAAATGAAATTTCATATAAAGTTTGGTAAATACTTACGGAAGGACGGTGGATCAACCCAGGTTCATTTTGAGGTCATCTTCCACCAATAAACTGGATATGCCATATATAACCTGAAATGTGTTGAAAACATTTTAGCAACGACTTGTCTATATAATTCCTTGATTTTAGTTATAGTCCACAGAGGATGGGAGCATTTTTTATATGGCCAAAATCGCCTTTCGGTTTAAACATGTATATTCATCTTATAACCATTTTATTTTCTAGTTTGTGTCACGACATCACAATATATGAATATTGGATGTTTACGTTTAAAGGCGGTCATGCACAGTTATATGACAGCTCACAAAGTATATGTATACATATATAACTTGTAACTGCGGGTACCTGGGTAGATTATCGTATTTAGATCAAATCTAAGGTAATACACCGTGCCATTTAAGAATTGAAAAGAAAATCTCCATATATATTCATTCTGTTCACACAGAGGGGATAATCCTATGCAACAACCGTGATCAAAAACTCGTACAAATTTAAAGAAACCAGTGGACTGTCCATGAATTTAAATAACATATTGAACATCCCCTAATTTGCATATTATTGAATACGATGAATAATTCGTATATCTAATACAGAATGCCGTATGTAAGTGGTTGGTCGACAATAGTGCTAAACACTAAGTTATTTGGTGTTATTATGTGAAGAATATATCAACAGTGTAGATCCTCCACGTTCGTTTCCTATACTTTCTACAATACAGGTCTTAAAGGGAGTTTATCAGGAAAAACGCTATAAATGATTGAAAGATAGTTTTCTTTTAAAAATGGATTAAAAACATCTCATCATCATAAATAAATAAAATCCTAATGGTTTAGTGTATCAAATCCACCAAAACGTGACAAAATCGATGTTTCAATTGGAGTGGTAAACTTGAAACGAAATCTCCATTCTAAAAATAGACAGCACTCAAATATTGATTGACGACATTCATATCGTCATTCGGAATCTTTTTAATATGAAACAAATTTTACAACGTGCAGACCTGCATGGCGGATTAAATTGAAATTTATCACAAAATGTGTCGTAATGTTAAGCGATGAATCAATTTTAGTCTCGCGTACGTTAGGATTAGCGGTGTCAATATATCAGTTGTTAGATTTCCTTTTGGCCATACGTGGTCGATGAGTATATAAAGGCATGATCAATCGGTAAACAAAATTTTTTGCCAATTTCAAACTTTACAAAAATCCTGATATAATCCCTTTAAGATTACATCAACAATTTTTTATGTTTTTTATCGCGACGCTATATAATTATAGTCTTGTCTCCATAAATTCTAAAGCTTCGTATAAACTCTCTAACAGTTCTACCTACTATTAATTTCGTGTAACACCCTTAAACAGCACAACTAAGCACTTTATTTATTCAATCAAAGTCGATAAACACCGGGCCGGGCCCGATTAGCTCAGTCGTTAGTGCCGCGTTTGATTATCAATCCAGGGGTCGTGAGTTCGAATCCCCGCTCGGCAACAGTCTCAGTGAAGATTGATATAGAGCATTGCGTCTCATAATCATTCTTCTCTCATCGCTAGGAAAGTTATCAGTTACTTGCGAAGATGGGGTGTGCTCAAGAACTGGCTTACCTGACAGGAGCCTAGGAAACAGCGGTTATGTAACGGATTGTCTGTAAGCCCTCGATGGCATAAAATGATGCTAAATATTCAAACAAACGATACCAAAAATTGCATTATAGCCCAAGCCTTGTGCATGACGTCACAAATCAAGGGAGGAATCATTTTGTACAAAGTAGCTGCGGTAAGACTCATACGAAATTTGAATTATAATAAAACGCATTTCCGAAGTAAATGTGATATTGGGGAATGATGAACATATATTGGTATTATTGAGGAAAAATTGCAGCTAATCACTATGTTATTGCTTATAACTTTTAGGTTATTGCATGTCCTTGTTTGGATTTCGGATTTTTGGTTATTTTTTTTTTCTTCTAGTGCACGATTTCCAATAAAAGTTGTTGGGGTGGTTGAAACTCAATAGATGCATTCCTTTTGAGGCCCTGATTTGTTATGTACAAGTTTGTTTATCTGTGTAAATCTAGACGTTCATGCTCAGTAAATGTTAGTTGGGGTTTTCTATTACTTAAATTGTTTAGTTACCAGTTTCTATGTCAGCTTGTATCTCAATAATTTATTATACAGCGTGTGAACCAGAGCGTCGAATCCAGGATCAGATGGTTCTTTGTTGGATCCTTCCCTCCCCCTCCCCACGGCTGTCTGTGGTGTCCTTGAGCAAGACATTTTATCTGCATATGCTTCGTACTGGTTTTACTCAGGAAGATTTCGAGCATGATACGTCTAACTTGTCAAGACTTGTTTCACATTCGATGTAAAATAAATACGTTTAAAACAATAATTGATACTTTAAAGTGGTTGAAATTTAGCACATGTGTTTTCTATGAAGCTTTGATTTGAAATTCACAAGCTTCGTTTTACCTGGGTTTTATGCTAAGCATTATTGACCATGGATATACTTTTTAACAATAACCATACAGTAATAGATGAATTGATTTATTGACTATGAAGCGCCATTGGTATGCCATCGAAGGCTAATAGACGATCAGTTAACCTTACCACTGATTTCTGAGAATCCAGAAAGTAACCAGTACTAGAGCACACCTGATAACTTTCCCTCTTGAATCAGCGGTGAGACGAATGATAATGAAACACATTGTCATAAATCGATTACCACTGACACTTTTGCGAAAAGGGATTCGAACTCATAACCCCTGAGTTTGCTAGTCAGCACGCTACCGACTGAGCTAATCGGGCCCGGTTAATCATAAAAATGCCTATTTTCGTATACGGTTTATATATGTCTGAACTATATCAAATTAAGTTACTAGTTAGTATGATATACATTTACTCGTTTAGGCACTGTCTCCAACAGTGGGGAAAGATTTCATAACCTGGAAACGTTTTACTTTCATTTCAATCAGTAACGTAAAATAAACAACTGCATCTCAATTTTCATTTACTGTTTAGAAGTCAACGTTTCAGTATGACCCGATAAGTCTCAATCTTTGTTAGACGCTTTACCATACAGTTAATCAATGAACTCTTTGTAACACAGCCTGTTTTGAATAAAGTCAGCGTTTTAGTATGACCTGATTATTCTCAATCTTTGTTAGACGCTTTATCATGCATTTAGGTGTCATCCCACCATTGATTTTTGTTCTTTATTCTATAGTAAATAATAAAAGTTTGAAGGCTTGTCATTCATGGAGAATCCCAAATGAAAGAAGTGAAACCTACATTTTACTGTTTGTCAACCTCTGCACTATCAAAATATGATGAGAAGAGTAGGGGTCATGTGTCATATAAGAGATTTTTTCTGCTCAGTGTGTACACTGGTGACAAAGTGAAAGTAGACTTCCGAAATCATGTATTCATACCCCAATTTCCAAGCATCAATTTTTTGCTAAATTCACAATTCAAATACTATCAAAATGTTCAAAATACATCAATAATGCCGTTCAAATAAAAAAAATTAGCATTAAATTAAGGAAAATGCATTTTTAAAGAAGAAGAAATGAGGATTATTTAAAACCGCCATTATGCGACTACCCCACGGAAGCACTTCCTTTTTGCAATGGTGGTACTATGCATTTAATCAATGAGCTCCTGATAACATTGACCAACAGAAACATTTTCACTTGGTTGGTATTTTCAATCTTTGCAGATTTTCTTTTATTTTCACTTGTTTTCAGGTGTAGACGTTAATCAAAGCGCGACAAGCACATATGTAGGACTCTTATCTCGTCTTTCCCCGTCATGATTTACTAGTAGTCCAATTCAAAAAGTTTTAGAATGATTTACTGACCTGGCAGTTTTTTATGCTTAAAAATAAGAAATCTTCATATTTATATAAAATAATTTATAATCAAAATAAAGTAAAAATACGATATCGGCTGCTCACTTTACAGTGTCCCTTTAAAATTGCGTTCGAGTTCAGTATGTTTATGAGTTAAACGATCCAATGAGTGATTTTAGAATCACTCAAGTGAAACATGTTTAACTGCAGTAACATATTGACTTACCTCTGCGAAGCGAGTAGTTATGCACATAATATAGGTCCTGTGATGTGAATATTATTAAGTCGTCTGCCAGCGAAGCCCATACTACTGAGGAAATATCGTATGGATTTAAAACACTGGATGATAAATATAAAAACAGAAAGGTAGTATATTAGTTGGTTTAAAAAATGTTTTTTAAGAAACAAACATGTATTAAGCCGACAAAAGTGCATTTTTTCTCGAGCTTTGTGGATTAAATAAAATGTGTTTATTTACGGTGCGAAAATAAACGGATTGTACATTGACAACGAATTGTGAGATACGTGTGAGATAATCATGAGATAATTGTAAAATTATCGCGATATAAATTTGAGATTTTATGAGATAATTTTGAGATGATTTGTTACTTTTATCTAAACCGTCTGTAAATTTAATACCCAATCAACGCGTGAGGTAACAATATAAAAAAATAAACCTTTCAAATCGTGAGATAGCGTATTACATTTCATCCAAAAATTGCTTGTACGTTTTGCAAATATACTCAAACGCAAAAGATAGTGTGCACTTTTTATTATTTGATTATTTTAATTCTACAAAGTTGTCAAATTTGAAACATAAGAATATCGGTCGTTACGGTTTATAGCCACAACGAAAAATCATTCAAACTATGGCTAGTTATTACGTTATAACCCGAATTTCGATTTTGCAGGATTTCCAAGTGGAACATATATCCATAAGTAACATAAGTAAAAGTGGCAAAACTTGTTTTCTCTACATTCTTTCACACATGTTTGGTGCGAATATCACTGTAGATTTTGAAAATTTATAACAGCGAATATGCCATGACTATCAGAACGTCAGCGTATTGACGCCTTAATGATCCTGGACAGAGATAAAACGTTACGTGAATTCCATGAGGCGACGTATTTTTGAAGTTATAAGTCAGAATGGCGGTCATAATATATATTTATGCATTATTTACATAATTTTGCAACGCATAACAGTGAATCTATGCAGAAAACATCCCTTTGGCTACTTGTATATATTTTATTTTGACCCCTAATCCACGTAGACGCATCATCGTACGTTATATCCAAATTCAAAGCAATAAAATAAACATATTGGTTAGAAAGGTAATTGAATAAGCTTAAAATTGATACCACACATGATAGTATTCCATCAATGGATTTTCAGAAAATCAAAAAATATAAATGTGCACACTTTCTTTTGCGTTTGAGTATACATATAGCTCACACATTTGCCAATAAAAGGAGTTAAACTTATTAGGTAACGCGTTTAACTGTCAATCTAAGGTTCATGAGTTCGAATCCCTGGCAGGGAACCGTGCGATTATTGGGCACGACCTTTATCTACGGCCATGACTTTTACTCCATTGACTATGATTGCGTCGGGGAGGTAATCGGAGACTTGAAGAAGTGAAGAATCATATTCCGTACTGCTCATGCGTATCACTGATTATCCCAGGAAAGAAGGTTACTGAAATACTGTTAAAAAACATATTATTTTTAAATGGAAAGCAAAATGCATTCACTGATAGAACGGTGATACGTATGTGTCCTTCTATCGATGTCGGGTACTAGTCTCTCTCTCTCTCTCTCTCTCTCTCTCTCTCTCTCTCTCTCTGTTTCTCTCTCTTTATCTCTCTCTCTATCTATCTTGATCTCTCTGCCTCCCTCCCTCCATCCTACACACCCTAGCTCCCCCACCTTCCCTCCCCCCCCCCTCTCTCTCTTTCTCTCTCTCTCTATATATATTTCTTTCTCTTTCTCTCTCTCACACTTTTTTTCTCATATATATATATCGTTCTCTTTCTTTCTCATATATATATATATATATATATATATATACCTCTCTGTCGCTCTATCTCTCTCTCATTATTAAACAATCAGCTTATTTAACATGTTTAGTCTAAAATAATGTGTACATAGGTTCAAAGGTGGATCTAGGTTTTTTATCAGTGGGTCCACATAAATTTTAAAGTGGATTTTATATTTACACGTGCATATAGATGGATTGTTTCAGTCTGTTCGTTTTTCATGAGTTTTTCTTCGACTTAAAATATTACAATAAATCTACATAGTGATTTCTACTCCTGCATGTTTCGTGCTATTCAATTGAAACTTAGTACATCGAATGGACAAATGGACAAGAACATATTGTCCGCACAATCCGATAAACAATATTGCAAAATGCACTTGATCCTGACAATATTTACATCCTAATGTCTCTGCGGCATGTCTCACGAAATGTTGACATCGTTTACGTTGTTGTCGGTTTAGTTCTTCAATAAATATTAAACGAAGTATTTCGAAATTATTCTGTTTGATCCCTTGGATATCTTAATGTGTCCATGTTTACTACCGCATCTCTTTCGATATTTATATATTTACTTCATAAGAGAGCAGTTCTCTTAGAAGTTTGTCATAAAACAGGGCATCAAAGAGAAAACAATTACGATTTAATTTCCTGCAAACTACTATTGTATTTTACGATAAATAAAACTTTGTACACTGTGTCATAGTATCGTATTTTCGGGAATACAGAAAGAAAGTATTTCTTAAAGGGGCACGCTGCAATTTGGATAAACTTCACAAAATAATATTTCTAAAAATTATATACATGTACATCTAAACCTGTATAAGCGGTCACCTCTTTTATGCAGCCAGTTGCCTTAAGCGGCCAGGATTGTGATTTCCCATCCGTATGCTTTCATAGCAAATTAACCTACATTTAACAACAGAGAGGCTTAAATGTCTCTTTCTCGCCTGACTGGTTGCTTAAGACAGGTTTGACTGTATTTAAATAACGTGAAAATGGAATAAAATACACCAGCAGTATGCAGACCCATCTTTTCGTTTCTATTCTATAATGGGAAGATTGTAGAAATGGTTCAAGTTCTCCCCGTTAGGGGCCGTTACATATCAGTGGAATACGAGCACGCTGATTGGTTAGTTGCTTCAGGGGAAGTTGAATCACGTCATTTTTATAGCACTCTATCTATAAGCAGATACATGTACATATGAGCATGCTGATTGGTCAATTACTTCAGGGAAAGTTAGTCAGTAGAACGGGTCCAGCTCTCCCGATTGTTACTAGCACGCTGATTGGTCAGTTGCTTGAAGGAAAATCTGAATGATGTTAAAGCAGTTGCTATGCATTGTTTGACAGCTTTCGAGTCCTTGCTTTTAATAGACCTGATTCGGGAGAAAACGGGTTCTATTTATAGACTTATGACACCATAATTTACCAAACTATGACGTCAGGTTTTGGGAAATACTGAAAAGGGTGTGCATGACTATAGTTAATAGTGACATTTATTTGTGTTTCACATAATCGTGTAAAACGTGGGATTAAAAAAAAAAAGATAATATCCCACAGGCTGACTGACATAAACAAGCTTGTGCTCTCAATGCGACACCGCTGTCAAGCAGTCATCATCGCACGCGGCGGCCACACACGCTACTGATAACCCGATTTTGAAATCCATCCCTTCCTGTTTTAAATTCAAATCGAACAATAAAACTGATAATTTCTGTCCAATTTAGCTATTTCAATAGATTGATAAGACATAATTATACAAGAACCAGGCTAGCATGCAGTCTATGACACGGACTTAGCCAAGCTGTTTTACCTGTCAAGACTATTGATTTGTCAAACTCAAGCAACGTTAAAATGCACGAGAATAATACGGTTACACCGAGAGAACTTTTAAATTACCTTTTTGAATCTCAATGCTTTGCTGCTCAGTTTAATTAAGTTTAGGCTTCACTTAAACACAAACGTGATATTTTTACTTTAAAAAAGAAGACACCGTCTGACTGTCCTTGTCATATATACCTCATACGTGCTCATCTGAAAAAAAGATTTTAGGTCATTTATCGCAGTCTTTAGTACACAAATTCAGTACTTTTATGTATTTTATGTCAGCTGAAAATAAAAAGATGCTGTTTAAACTTTCAAAATTCATCAAAGAAGCATTAATCATTAGAATTAACTACTCTTAAAACTTTGACTGTTTCTTAATCCATAATCTACTTTCATCATATATTTATTTGCATTGTATTTAACTATATTTATTGTGTTTGCCATATTTCTGTAATCATTGTAAATGGCAAAAGGCAAATGTCTTGCTAAGTTGCTAATACACTTTAATACTGATATTACAGTATAGTTTTACTAATCTAGATAAACAACATTAACATAATTTGACACATAAACACATGTTGCAAATCTTATGTTTTAAGTATCGCCTGGTGTGAATAATCAATGACTATTTACGAACCCGCTCATGTTTTTGTCAGAATGTAAACTGCACTTCGTTCAGTGACGCAGAGCCGGAAGTTGCTGTCTGGTACCCTCAATGTATCATGTAATGCGTGCTAAGTTTGAGACTCGGCCGGGAGCAAAGGAAATCAGATATTAGCATATATACGAGCTTCTGTCGGCTGAACGTATGTAACATGAGATTTAATATGCATATATGTAATATCTCGGGAAAGACGCTTAATGCTTCTTTAAAGGGACATTCGACAATTACTCTTGTAAATAATCATATGTGATAATATATGACAAAAATATAACTTATTTTCCTTCTTTATCTGGATAAAAAATGACAGAAATATCAATTTGTATTTGTTCATGTATTTTTATTCATATTTCACAACTAGCGTAGTTTCAGACTGCAATACTTAAAGATAATTATAATACATAATACTTTTCGTATATATGGTTATATGTTCACTGGTATAAAGATTGATTTGAGATCTCACTACATCGTTGACTTTTGTTCTGTTGTTCTATATGTTAAAATAAGTTCCAGGATTAGTAAAAAAACAATACACAAAGAATATTTTTAAAGTATTTTTTTTCATAGTAGGAATGTTTCCGCATATAAAATGCACCCTAACTTATAGGTTGACCAACTTTTTTTTTAAAGAACGGGTAGTGACCTCCTAAGATTTGTTTAAAAAAGAAGTCATAAAATGCTCGTAAATACATACATCTGTAAAAAAAAAAAAAAAAATTCAAGTCACTTTTTTAACACCAATGATGTTTTACTGCAGTTACGCTATGAAAGTTTTAGCTTTACCAATATGCAGCAAGAAATCACAACTTAATTACATTTTTTTAAGTGCAATACTCCTGTTGCCATGGGTGTTTACGTGGCAGAAAGGGGAGCAAATGTGTAGTGGGGGCCTTAATGCGTATACATGAGATAAACGCTTTTTCAACATTGTCGTGTTACATGTAGATACGAGTATATGATTTTTTATGAATCGATACATGTGCTATTTAGTTTTTAACCTTCACATTTTGTTAAACACCTTTTACACACACATACGTTAGGATTTAAATGCAGCAGATGTACGATGTATTTGAACTATATTAGGAAAACAGTAGTTGAGTAGTTGTCCATTCCAATTTAATAGTAAATCAACATACCTTTAATTAAATAAATTATAAAATTGAATATGATTGATTGATTGATTGAATAATTAGCGTAATTTTCATGCCATGAAGGGCTACATACGATAAGTTAACCTAACAACTATTTGCTGAGATCCTGTAAGGTTAACCAGTACTCGAGCACACCCCGTCTCCGCAAGAAACTGACATAACTTTTCCACTTGAATCAGCGGTGAGAGATGAATGATAATGAGACACAATGTCGTATATCAATCATTATGGATACTGTTGCCGGGCGAGGATTCGAACTCACGATCCCTGGAATGGATATGTATATAGGCACTGTAACAGTTTTCAAAGGTTGGTCGAGGAGTTTTAGTTAGATGTGCGGGAGTTTGTCGAATTTCGATCCAAGAGTGCAGATTATACCTGAGGTTTGTGTGTTTGTGTGTGTGTGTGTGTGGGGGGGGGGGGGGGGGGGGGGGTTACAATTGGATCAAATACCGGGGATCCTCCCCACTGTCCCCCTGTCCCCAAACAGAACGGGTTTGGATATTCAGATAACATTCAAGAAAACATTATCAATTGATATTAAATTGTACATTTTCCATTATTAAAAGAAAATCAGTTAAATTATTCAAGCTCAAGAAAACAGTATGCTCTGTGTCAATGACAAGATGTATTAAGGACTGGTACGCCCAAGCAATATAAAGGGGGAAACAAATGAGTTGAATAAAGGGTAAACCAGAAAGCAGTTATATCTGTTTATAGATGATGGATGTTCGTTTTTTGAATATTTGGCCTCATTTTATGCACCAGAGGTCTAAAAGGTGTTAGATTGTCCATATGTCTATATGTAAGAGAGTCTATATGTCTATGTTAGATTGTCTATATGTTTATATGTCCGAGTGTCTGTATGTCTATGTTAGAGTGTCTATATGTTTATTATGTTAAAGTGTCTATATGTCTATGTTAGATTGTCTTTATGTTTATATGTCAGCTAGTCTATATGTCTATGTTAGATTGCCTATATGTTTATATGTCAGCGAGTCTATATGTCTATGTTAGATTGTTTATATGTTTATATGTAAGAGAGTCTTTATGTCTATGTTAGATTGTTTATATGTTTATATGTAAGAGAGTATGTATGTTTATGTCAGATTGTTTATATGTTTATATGTAAGAGTGTCTATATGTATATGTTAGATTTTCTATATGTTTATATGTAAGAGTGTCTATATATCTATGTTAGATTGTCTATATGTTTATATGTCAGAGTGTCATATTCATTTTATCACTATTGTGGTTAAATTATCAACCCCTGTGTGGTTTCAGAGAGCCATATGAGTGATGGCAAGAATAGGACCACTGTGGCTCATACATGTCGTAAGAAGCGACAATTTGAGTAATACAATAGAATTTGCTGAAACTCTGCAGTTCTGCAAGTACCCCGGTTCTAGGTTCACTATGCATATTCATTTGTTGGTGTATTTTTTTTTAATCTGTATGTTAATTTGTTGATTTTTTTTACATGAAGAGGTAAATTGGTCGTCTGTTAGCAATCGATACCATAAAACTGACGCTTAATATTTATTCAATCATTGAACGAGAGTTTAGATAAACAAAGTGACGCTCTTATTAAATGTGTTGTTTGTTTAAATATTTCACAGTGACGAAAATGCAATACAAACACGTTATCGATACACCTGTATATTGATACGCAGGTGTCGACTTTATGTGTTGAAACGGATGGAAGGGTATACACGGTAACCCATGGTAACTGCTTTTACATGTATAAGTAAAAAATGCACAGACTATATAAAAAATGTTCGATAACTTGTCTGGGTTAATTCTATTTTATATAATTAATATAACAATAGTGTACAAAATAACAATTCGTGGGAGTCGGATTTCATATTGTTATTTCAAACTTATTTATTTTACTTCAATTATGAAACAAGTTCTTACAACTTACACAAATCCCGCTCGAAGTCTTCCTTGGTATAACCAATACTTAAGCATATGCGGAAAAGTTGTCTTGCTCAAGGACACCACACATAGCCGTAGCGGAGGACCGAACCCACAACCTTCTGATCATGGGTTCGATGCTCTACCACTGAACCACGCAATCCACACTTCGCATTTCATATTGTTGACTCCCAATGAAATCAACGGAAATAAATCCTCCACGAAAATTAAAGCGGTCTCGTCAATATGGCCGATATTTTTCGATCTTTCAGTAAAACTGCAGATTTATATCAAACATTATATATTATGGATATTCTATTCCATTACTTATATTGTATTTTGTCGCTGTAGTGTATAATTCTTTCATTTTGTTGACCAAATAATAAAGCGCGCCCCGCGATAAAGTCTCTCATTGGCCAGTATCGGGTAATGCTAAAATAAGTATAAAGTTAGTAGGTAGTTCTCAGTTGGTAGTTGGGGATTCGAATAACCAACTACCGACCAGTTGCCAGTTGGGGATTCGGATTCTTTATCATAATCACTATCTATTTCATATATTTTACTCGTGTTTATATGTTTAAAAAAAATAATCAATAGAAAACGGATGTATATTAATATAAAATCTGAAACCCAAACTGGCAGCTGGTTAGTGGCTGGCGATCTTCAACTGGAACTTCTGAATCGACTCCTGGTGAATGTGGTATTGAAGGAACAGCGCGGGAATGGTGTTTATTTATGGTTATAAACTGTTTTTCTATAGAAATGATTTGTTTTTAAAAACAAATATAGATTTGAAAAAAAAAATCGAATCCCCGACTGGCAACGGGTTAGTAGTTCGCGGCGAATCCCCAACTGGAAATTTTGAAATAACGATTATAATAACGAATCCAAATCCCCACCTGGCAACTGCTGGTCTGGTCGATAGTTGGTTATCGGAATCCCCAACTACCAACTGTCATCTTCCTACCAACTTTACACTGGAAGGAAGAGGGTACTATTAAATCGATCTTATATGGTTTGTCTCCATTCGGATTCGTGACGCGTGCGTAATTGGCAATACGTAGCAATACATGTCGTGTGTATGTAAATGTATCTCTCTTTTGTATACACTGTGTATGGTTCAGACGGATCTCTGGTTATTTGAGAGAGGCCTATTGAATTCCATGTCGTATGGGGTATACACGGTATAAAGTTATGTAATATCAACTGTTTATAATTCATTTGTAGTTTTTTTTTTTTTTTTTTTTTTATTTTAGAAAAAGGATGTTAATCGGTCGCATCTATGTCTTGGGTCTTATTTTGTACATAGGAGTTGCACAAGTGGACGCCGAGATTGGTAAGAATTGTTATATATTTATGTAATTTGCTTTTATACGCAAACGTTTTTGTTTGAATGGGGTTTAACGTAACTATCAGCACATGTCAGGTTATGTAAGGCATATTCAGTTTTATAGGAGGAGCAAGACTTTACTCTTATTAGAACAATCGTTTTCTCAAGTAACTAGCAAACTTACTTACATTATGTTTTTGAAGCGAGCATGACTCGAACCCATGACCTCTGCGGTGAAAGGTAAATCGTCGCAAGACGACAGTGCCGTATACCACTCGCCCAGGAGGACTCCGCAGTGATGAAAGTTATTATATGTGTTGTTTTACATCGCCACCGGTTTCCCATTAAGGTGATGCCCCCAGAAGAGTATTAGTCTTTTAAGGTTCGCGGGGGATAATGAAGAATACAGATAAAAACCCATTGTAAGTTTCTTCTGTGTTTAGCGTGCTCGATGTATAGCACCGTCACGTACCTTCTGTTCAAAGTCCCGTCCGAACGACTGTTTGTATTTTAGGAAGCCTGTCCCGTGAATCGAACCCACAACCCGGGACTAGAAGTCTCGTGCTCTAGTGACTGAGCTAATGGGACACGGGTAGAGAAGTCCTATTGTTTGAATAATTCAGTCAGAAACTTTTATCACAATTCTGTTATATCTACTTTTTTCAAAGCAGATGCCATCCAGACGTTTGTCTTTAAGAAAAGCAAGCGTCGAGGTTGGACTTATTTGAGACTGTGCTGAGTTCAGAACGGTTTATTATATTAAACGGAACAGTTTGCCCGCCCGTTTTTACTCTCATATACTCGTTGCTCACACTGTATCAACTATTGCCTTTATAGGTGAAGTTACAGTCAAACCTGTGTTAGTGGCCACCTCTATTAAGCAATCACTTGCCTTAAACAGTCAAATTACCATTATTATAACCTTAGTTTTAACCAACTTTTATTAAACAGACACCTGCCTTTAAGGGTCATTTTTGCTCTTTTCCTTGAGTGGCTTCTTAAGGCAGGTTTTAAAGCATTATGTGAAAATTGAAAAAAAGTATTATAAAAATATTTGCGTTTGTATTTCAGCAGCTAAGCAAGGGCAAATGAAAGAGATGCTGTTAAAGTTAGCTAAGAACGACCAAATAAAACCGGGAAATAAACCGTTTCTCGATAAGTTCCTTGACAAACACTCCCAGCCCAGCATCTTTCTAAAAAGGGAGACAAGTGAAAAAGGGATGTTCGATCTAAGAATCGACGATCGACGTGAATTTAAACCACCAATTCACAAAGCCCCTTTCACATCTACTGGAGAGCCGTGGCCGATGCCTAAGTTATACCAAGTGGTCAAAAATAAAGTTTTGCATTTAAATTTGGCAACATTTAAAATAAAAGTGCTGAATAAAACGTGTGATGTACTCCGACAAGCTATAAAACGTTATATAGCGATAATACAAAACCGCATACTCGAAGAGCCGTACGATTTTGTGTTCAACTACAACGAAAAGACATTTGACGACCGCCAAAAGCAAGAAAATGAGAAGTATCAAACTGTTGAAGAAATGCCTGATTTGAATATTATAGTTTCGACAGATGCGGCAAGGTACCCCCACGTGGATATGGACGAATCATGTAAGTGATTTTAGACTATCCTTAAATGTTTGGTGTGTTTTTTGGTTTGTTTCGTTTGTTCATTTAACCGTACCCTTTGTTTTTTTCTTTGTTTCATTTATTCATTTTTTTATTTAATTCATTCGTTTCTTTTATTTGTTCTTTCATTCGTAAGTTCCTTCGATCGTTCGTTTGTTCGTTTGTTCGTTCTTTCGTTCGTTCAACGTTCAGTCGGTCGGTCGGTCGGTCGGTCGGTCCGTCCGTCCGGGTTTACGAATGGGCACATGTTGGGTAGTTGGTGTGTAAACTGGGCATTTGTTGGATACTTTTTCGCTTGTTGGGTATTTTTTCTACTGTTAGGTATATCCAATAATCATTTTGTGTGCAAATGGTTTTATTGGGTATTTATTTCGTTTCCATAACTGTACCCAACAGCGCCTTTGGATTCATTTGTCCAAGTAATAAGTCCATTGTGTCCAAAGACCGTAAATTAATTTATGTCAATGAGACGATTGAAACAAAGCATTCAAGCTTCTCGCGATATTGATACTGTAAAATGATGGAACTATTTTCATTGAACATAAATTACAAAATTAATACAAATTAAGTTACGCACCTAGATTTTGCCGTTGAAGTTTCCTCCTGCTGGTCATGTTAGAATGTTTATTAAAATTAATTTTTATTCTCACATTATAAGCTGATAATTAAAATAAAGCAAGTAAGCGGAGTTGTACAAAAAGTAACAAATATTTCTTGGATACATCTCCAAATTGATGTTGGATTTGATGTCCATAATTGTTAAGAACTTTTCTTCTAATATGAAAATCAGCTGATAAAATGAAAGGACAATAAGTGAGATGATGTTGTCCAAAAATTTCTTGGATACATGTCCAAATTTATGTTGGGTTTGATGTCCATAATTGTTAAGAACTTTTCTTCTAATATGAAAATCAGCTGATAAAATGAAAGGACAATAAGTGAGATGTTGTTGTCCAAATATTTCTTGGATACATGTCCAAATTTATGTTGGGTTTGATGTCCATAATTGTTTAGTACTTTCCTCCTAACATGAACATCAGCTGATATTATGAAATGACAATAAGTGAGATGATGATGTCCAAATATTTCTTGGATACATGTCCAAATTTATGTTGGGTATATAACTGACGTATTGATTGTACTTGGTAATGTAATTGAATTGATATCTATATATTCTGTTTGTAATAGTTTTTCACATACATCTTAAAGGAATAAACGTGTAAGAAAAACAGCGTTGATGTCAGAGGTGTTTCATACCTGGGTCTAAATAGTTAAGGCTTTTATTGCAAGTATAGCAATCAAGTATTTTATCAGATTCAAACATTTCTTTACTTTCATTTTCAGGTCCTCCAAGTTTGATTCACGATTTTAGGTTTTGAATGTAAAATTTTTCTTATTGATCACCCAAAAAGTATGGACAGCAGCAGCCAATCATAGTTTGTTTTATATTGTCCAATGAAAACAGGTCTTCCATTTAAAGAAAATGGAGCCACATGTGTTTCAGCTTTTGGTCATCATATTCTTAATTTTGATTTTTGTTGTTTTGATTCTTGCATTAGTGATAATATCATGTGTTTCTGCGAGATGGAACATACGTTTTACTTCATGGAACAGTGATTTACAATAGAATGAAGAGAATTGGGTATAGTTTTTACAAGTGAATAACAAGAAATTGGTGAACTCTCCCTCTTAGGGAAAAAAGGGAAAGTTTTAAGGAACAGGGAGAAGTGAGACACGTCTGCATTGATTTTACAAATTAATTTTCATAATGGATAGTTGTAAATGAGGCCACTAGATTGTTCACAAATGATATAGCTGAAGCCTTTTAACCCCATTTTGACCATGATTTTTCTGAACTTTGCCAACTATTTTTTGTTTATTTTTTTATCATTTATTTATTCTTAATTTTATATAAACCTTCTTCATATTAACATGTCTGAAATTTCATCTATCAGTAAATTGTAACAGTTGCGAGATTTTGTGGTTGTAATTTTGTGAAGTAATAAAGTCATGGTTTTTATATTTCATATCTAATAACATCTGTTAATCATTATATCCACACCATGATTTTTTGCTGTCACAAAGTTTATCAAGAAGTATGTATCAACCTGTTGCCATGTTTCCTGAGTTTCACAAACATTTTTATTTTGTGTGAAATGTATATGTATGTATATGTTAGTTACATTGGAGGGATTGTTATCTATTTCAGTTTGATTCATATATTTCATGTAGCAATCTGAGCATTTCTTAGTTGGGTAATCTGTCCAAAGATTAGTTGGTTATAGGTCAAAGTAATTGTTGGGTTGTCCGTCCATCCATCTTTGGTATATATTCCTTGTAGCAATCTGAGCATTTCTCAGTTCGGTAGTCTGTCCAAAGATTAGTTGGTTATAGGTCAAAGTTATTGTTGGTTTGTCCGTCCATCCATCTTTGGTATATTACTTGTAGCAGTCTGAGCATTTCTCACTTGGGTAGTCTGTCCAAAGATTAGTTGGGTATAGATCAAAATAATTTTTTCGTTGTTCATCCATCCATGTTTGGTATATAAGAAACTGATTCGTATTTCATGTAGCAATCTGAGCATTTCTCAGTTGGGTAGTCTGTCCAAAGATTAATTGGGTATAGATCAAAATAATTGTTTGGTTGTTCGTCCATCCATGTTTGGTATATAAGAAACTTATTCATATTTCATGTAGCAATCTGAGCATTTCTTAGTTGGGTAGTCTGTCCAAAGATTAGTTGTTTATTCGTCAAAGTAATTGTTGGGTTGTCCATCCATCCATGTTTGGTATATTTCTTGTAGCAGTCTGAGAGTTGGGTAGTCTGTCCAAAGATTAGTTGGTTAAAGGTCAATGTGATTGTTGGGTTGTATGTCCATCCATATTTGGTATATTTC
The DNA here is from genome assembly GCA_029582155.1 of Panopea generosa. Taxonomy (NCBI): domain Eukaryota; kingdom Metazoa; phylum Mollusca; class Bivalvia; order Adapedonta; family Hiatellidae; genus Panopea; species Panopea generosa. The sequence goes on from CM055900.1 coordinate 5,175,419, forward strand.
TTGTAGCAGTCTGAGAGTTTTGTAGTTGGGTAGACTGTCCAAAGATTAGTTGGTTATAGGTCAAAATAATTGTTGGGTTGTCCGTCCATCCATGTTTGGTATATAACTTGTAGCAGTCTGAGCATTTCTCACTTGGGTAGTCTGTCCAAAGATTAGTTGGGTAAGGTCAAAATAATTGTTTGGTTGTTGGTCCATCCATGTTTGGTATATAACTTGTAGCAGTCTGAGCATTTCTCACTTGGGTAGTCTGTCCAAAGATTAGTTGGGTAAGGTCAAAATAATTATTTGGTTCATCCATCCATGTTTGGTATATAAAACTGATTCGTATTTCATGAAGCAATCTGAGCATTTCTCAGTTGGGTAGTCCATCCAAAGATTAGTTGGTTATAGGTCAAAGTAATTGTTGGGTTGTCCGTCCATCCATCTTTGGTATATTACTTGTAGCAGTCTGAGCATTTCTCAGTTGGGTAGTCTGTCCAAAGATTAGTTGGGTAAGGTCAAAATAATTGTTGGGTTGTCCGTCCATCCATGTTTGGTATATAACTTGTAGCAGTCTGAGCATTTCTCACTTGGGTAGTCTGTCCAAAGATTAGTTGGGTAAGGTCAAAATAATTATTTGGTTCATCCATCCATGTTTGGTATATAAAACTGATTCGTATTTCATGTAGCAATCTGAGCATTTCTCAGTTGGGTAGTCCATCCAAAGATTAGTTGGTTATGGGTCAAAGTAATTGTTGGGTTGTTCGTCCATCCATCTTTGGTATATTACTTGCAGCAGTCTGAGCATTTCTCAGTTGGGTAGTCTGTCCAAAAATAAGTTGGTTATAGGTCAAAGTTATTGTTGGGTCGTCCGGGTTTACGAATGGGCACATGTTGGGTAGTTGGTGTGTAAACTGGGCATTTGTTGGATACTTTTTCGCTTGTTGGGTATTTTTTCTACTGTTAGGTATACCCAATAATCATTTTGTGTGCAAATGGTTTTATTGGGTATTTATTTCGTTTCCATAACTGTACCCAACAGCGCCTTTGGATTCATTTGTCCAAGTAATAAGTCCATTGTGTCCAAAGACCGTAAATTAATTTATGTCAATGAGACGATTGAAACAAAGCATTCAAGCTTCTCGCGATATTGATACTGTAAAATGATGGAACTATTTTCATTGAACATAAATTACAAAATTAATACAAATTAAGTTACGCACCTAGATTTTGCCGTTGAAGTTTCCTCCTGCTGGTCATGTTAGAATGTTTATTAAAATTAATTTTTATTCTCACATTATAAGCTGATAATTAAAATAAAGCAAGTAAGCGGAGTTGTACAAAAAGTAACAAATATTTCTTGGATACATCTCCAAATTGATGTTGGATTTGATGTCCATAATTGTTAAGAACTTTTCTTCTAATATGAAAATCAGCTGATAAAATGAAAGGACAATAAGTGAGATGATGTTGTCTAAATATTTCTTGGATACATGTCCAAATTTATGTTGGGTTTGATGTCCATAATTGTTAAGAACTTTTCTTCTAATATGAAAATCAGCTGATAAAATGAAAGGACAATAAGTGAGATGTTGTTGTCCAAATATTTCTTGGATACATGTCCAAATTTATGTTGGGTTTGATGTCCATAATTGTTTAGTACTTTCCTCCTAACATGAACATCAGCTGATATTATGAAATGACAATAAGTGAGATGATGATGTCCAAATATTTCTTGGATACATGTCCAAATTTATGTTGGGTATATAACTGATGTATTGATTGTACTTGGTAATGTAATTGAATTGATATCTATATATTCTGTTTGTAATAGTTTTTCACATACATCTTAAAGGAATAAACGTGTAAGAAAAACAGCGTTGATGTCAGAGGTGTTTCATACCTGGGTCTAAACAGTTAAGGCTTTTATTGCAAGTATAGCAATCAAGTATTTTATCAGATTCAAACATTTCTTTACTTTCATTTTCAGGTCCTCCAAGTTTGATTCACGATTTTAGGTTTTGAATGTAAAATTTTTCTTATTGATCACCCAAAAAGTATGGACAGCAGCAGCCAATCATAGTTTGTTTTATATTGTCCAATGAAAACAGGTCTTCCATTTAAAGAAAATGGAGCCACATGTGTTTCAGCTTTTGGTCATCATATTCTTAATTTTGATTTTTGTTGTTTTGATTCTTGCATTAGTGATAATATCATGTGTTTCTGCGAGATGGAACATACTTTTTACTTCATGGAACAGTGATTTACAATAGAATGAAGAGAATTGGGTATAGTTTTTACAATTGAATAACAAGAAATTGGTGAACTCTCCCTCTTAGGGAAAAAAGGGAAAGTTTTAAGGAACAGGGAGAAGTGAGACACGTCTGCATTGATTTTACAAATTAATTTTCATAATGGATAGTTGTAAATGAGGCCACTAGATTGTTCACAAATGATATAGCTGAAGCCTTTTAACCCCATTTTGACCATGATTTTTCTGAACTTTGCCAACTATTTTTTGTTTATTTTTTTATCATTTATTTATTCTTAATTTTATATAAACCTTCTTCATATTAACATGTCTGAAATTTCATCTATCAGTAAATTGTAACAGTTGCGAGATTTTGTGGTTGTAATTTTGTGAAGTAATAAAGTCATGGTTTTTATATTTCATATCTAATAACATCTGTTAATCATTATATCCACACCATGATTTTTTGCTGTCACAAAGTTTATCAAGAAGTATGTATCAACCTGTTGCCATGTTTCCTGAGTTTCACAAACATTTTTATTTTGTGTGAAATGTATATGTATGTATATGTTAGTTATATTGGAGGGATTGTTATCTATTTCAGTTTGATTCATATATTTCATGTAGCAATCTGAGCATTTCTTAGTTGGGTAATCTGTCCAAAGATTAGTTGGTTATAGGTCAAAGTAATTGTTGGGTTGTCCGTCCATCCATCTTTGGTATATATTCCTTGTAGCAATCTGAGCATTTCTCAGTTCGATAGTCTGTCCAAAGATTAGTTGGTTATAGGTCAAAGTTATTGTTGGTTTGTCCGTCCATCCATCTTTGGTATATTACTTGTAGCAGTCTGAGCATTTCTCACTTGGGTAGTCTGTCCAAAGATTAGTTGGGTATAGATCAAAATAATTTTTTCGTTGTTCATCCATCCATGTTTGGTATATAAGAAACTGATTCGTATTTCATGTAGCAATCTGAGCATTTCTCAGTTGGGTAGTCTGTCCAAAGATTAGTTGGGTATAGATCAAAATAATTGTTTGGTTGTTCGTCCATCCATGTTTGGTATATAAGAAACTTATTCATATTTCATGTAGCAATCTGAGCATTTCTTAGTTGGGTAGTCTGTCCAAAGATTAGTTGTTTATTCGTCAAAGTAATTGTTGGGTTGTCCATCCATCCATGTTTGGTATATTTCTTGTAGCAGTCTGAGAGTTGGGTAGTCTGTCCAAAGATTAGTTGGTTAAAGGTCAATGTGATTGTTGGGTTGTATGTCCATCCATATTTGGTATATTTCTTGTAGCAGTCTGAGAGTTTTGTAGTTGGGTAGACTGTCCAAAGATTAGTTGGTTATAGGTCAAAAAATTGTTGGGTTGTCCGTCCATCCATGTTTGGTATATAACTTGTAGCAGTCTGAGCATTTCTCACTTGGGTAGTCTGTCCAAAGATTAGTTGGGTAAGGTCAAAATAATTGTTTGGTTGTTGGTCCATCCATGTTTGGTATATAACTTGTAGCAGTCTGAGCATTTCTCACTTGGGTAGTCTGTCCAAAGATTAGTTGGGTAAGGTCAAAATAATTATTTGGTTCATCCATCCATGTTTGGTATATAAAACTGATTCGTATTTCATGAAGCAATCTGAGCATTTCTCAGTTGGGTAGTCCATCCAAAGATTAGTTGGTTATAGGTCAAAGTAATTGTTGGGTTGTCCGTCCATCCATCTTTGGTATATTACTTGTAGCAGTCTGAGCATTTCTCACTTGAGTAGTCTGTCCAAAGATTAGTTGGGTAAGGTCAAAATAATTGTTGGGTTGTCCGTCCATCCATGTTTGGTATATAACTTGTAGCAGTCTGAGCATTTCTCACTTGGGTAGTCTGTCCAAAGATTAGTTGGGTAAGGTCAAAATAATTATTTGGTTCATCCATCCATGTTTGGTATATAAAACTGATTCGTATTCCATGTAGCAATCTGAGCATTTCTCAGTTGGGTAGTCCATCCAAAGATTAGTTGGTTATAGGTCAAAGTAATTGTTGGGTTGTTCGTCCATCCATCTTTGGTATATTACTTGCAGCAGTCTGAGCATTTCTCAGTTGGGTAGTCTGTCCAAAAATAAGTTGGTTATAGGTCAAAGTTATTGTTGGGTTGTCCGTCCATCCATCTTTGGTACATTACTTGTAACAGTCTGAGCATTTCTTACTTGGGTAGTCTGTCCAAAGCTTTTGGTTATAGATCAAAGTTGTTGTTGGGTAGTCCGTCCATCCATCTTTGGTACATTACTTGTAGCAGTCTGAGCATTTCTCAGTTGGGTAGTCTGTCCAAAGATTAGTTGGGTTAGGTCAAAATAATTATTTGGTTGTTCATCCATCCATATTTGGTATATAAGAAACTGATTCGTATTTCATGTAGCAATCTGAGCATTTCTCAGTTGGGTAGTCCAACCAAAGATTAGTTAGTTATAGGTCAAAGTAATTGTTGGGTTGTCCGTCCATCCATGTTTGGTACATTACTTGTAACAGTCTGAGCATTTCTCACTTGGGTAGTCTGTCCAAAGCTTTTGGTTATAGATCAAAGTTGTTGTTGGGTTGTCCGTCCATCCATCTTTGGTACATTACTTGTAGCAGTCTGAGCATTTCTCACTTGGGTAGTCTGTCCAAAGATTAGTTGGGTTAGGTCAAAATAATTATTTGGTTGTTAATCCATCCATATTTGGTATATAAGAAACTGATTCGTATTTCATGTAGCAATCTGAGCATTTCTCAGTTGGGTAGTCCATCCAAAGATTAGTTGGTTATAGGTCAAAGTAATTGTTGGGTTGTCCGTCCATCCATGTTTGGTATATAAGTAACTTCTATTTCATGTATCAGTCTGAGCATTTCTCAGTTGGGTAGTCTTTCCAAAGATTAGTTGGGTATAGATCAAAATAATTGTTTGGTTGTTCGTCCATCCATGTTTGGTATATAAGAAACTGATTCATATTTCATGTAGCAATCTTGAGCATTTCTTAGTTGGGTAGTCTGTCCAAAGATTAGTTGGTTATTCGTCAAAGTAATTGTTGGGTTTTCCGTCCATCCATGTTTGGTATATTTCTTGTAGCAGTCTGAGAGTTTTGTAGTTGGGTAGTCTGTCCAAAGCTTAGTTTGTTATAGGTCAATGTGATTGTTCGGTTGTATGTCCATCCATGTTTGGTATATTTCTTGTAGCAGTCTGAGCATTTCTCAGTTGGGTAGTCTGTCCAAAGATTAGTTGGGTATAGATCAAAATAATTGTTTGATCATTAGTCCATTCATGTTTGGTATATAAGAAACTGATTCATATTTCATGTAGCAATCTGAGCATTTCTTAGTTGGGTAGTCTGTCCAAAGATTAGTTGGTTATAAGTCAATGTGATTGTTGGGTTGTATGTCCATCCATGTTTGGTATATTTTTTAGCAGTCTTGAGAGTTTTGTAGTTAGGTAGTCCATCCAAAGATTAGTTGGTTATAGGTCAAAGTAATTGTTGGGTTGTCCGTCCATCCATGTTTGGTATATAAGTAACTTCTATTTCATGTATCAGTCTGAGCATTTCTCAGTTGGGTAGTCTTTCCAAAGATTAGTTGGGTATAGATCAAAATAATTGTTTGGTTGTTCGTCCATCCATGTTTGGTATATAAGAAACTGATTCATATTTCATGTAGCAATCTGAGCATTTCTTAGTTGGGTAGTCTGTCCAAAGATTAGTTGGTTATTCGTCAAAGTAATTGTTGGGTTTTCCGTCCATCCATGTTTGGTATATTTCTTGTAGCAGTCTGAGAGTTTTGTAGTTGGGTAGTCTGTCCAAAGCTTAGTTTGTTATAGGTCAATGTGATTGTTCGGTTGTATGTCCATCCATGTTTGTTATATTTCTTGTAGCAGTCTGAGCATGTCTCAGTTGGGTAGTCTGTCCAAAGATTAGTTGGGTATAGATCAAAATAATTGTTTGGTTGTTGGTCCATCCATGTTTGGTATATAAGAAACTGATTTATATTTCATGTAGCAATCAGTTGGGTAGTCTGTCCAAAGATAAGTTGGTTATAGGTCAAAATAATTGTTGGGTTGTCCGTCCATATCCTGTTTGGTATATAATTAACTGATTTATATTTCATGTAGCAGTCTGAGCATTTTCAGGTGGGTAGTCTGTCAAAAGCTTAGTTGGTTATAGGTCAAAGTAATTGTTGGGTTGTCCATCCATCCATCTTTGGTATATTACTTGTACCAATCTGAGCTTTTCTCAGTTGGGTAGTCTGTCCAAAGATTAGTAGGTTATAGGTCAAAGTAATTGTTGGGTTGTCCGTCCATCCATGTTTGGTATATTACTGGTAGCAATCTGAGCATTTCTCAGTTGGGTAGTCTGTCCAAAGATTAGTAGGTTATAGGTCAAAATAATTGTTTGGTTGTTCATCCATCCACGTTTGGTATATAAGAAACTTATTCCTATTTCATGTAGCAATCTGAGCATTTCTTAGTTGGGTAGTATGTCCAAAGCTTAGTTGGTTATAGGTCAAAGTAATTGTTGGTTTGTCTGTCCATCCATGTTTGGTATATTTCTTGTAGCAGTCTGAGCATTTCAGTATTGGGTGGACTGTCCGAAGTTAAGTTGGTTATGAGTCAAATGTAACTGGTTGTCCGTCCAGACCCTGTTTGGTACATTTCTCGTAGCAATCTGAGCATTTCTATATTAGGTAGTCAGTGTAAAGCTTTGTTGGTTATAGGTCAAAGTAATTTTTGGGTTGTCCATCCATTCATATTTGGTATATTTTATGTAGCAGTCTGAGCATTTCTTTATAGGGTAGTCTGTCCAAACTCTATCTAGTATTTAAATAATATCTGTTGAAGTTCTGTTATGTGTGAAATGTTTATTAATGTGTTGGATAATCTAGTAAAATGATAATACTGTTATATTTGTTGGGTTTTCTCTTCATACTCATTTGGTATGGACTGATAACCAAGATATGCCCAAATGTGAGAAGCCTTTTTTTCTATCCAATAATGTTTGAATTGTACCCAACAGTAGAACCCAAGTAAGGTTTGGACAAATGACTCAATATATGCCCATATGTAGGTCCGTCCGTCCGTCCGTCCGTCCGTCCGTGACACCATGTTTAAAGCTTCCGCACTTGGCTATGACTAGAAAAAGAAAGCTGCACTATACACCATACAACAACTCGTCTATTTTCTAACCCCCGGATGTCATACTATGCTGTTATAAATATTTAACCTTTTCCCCGGATGCCTGTATTTTTTAACTCTTTGTATGATGCATTCCCCCCCCCCCCCCCCCCCCCCCCCCAGATGCCATACTTTTCTATTATAAATATTTAATCTTTTACAACCTTGCCAGTATCTTTACTCTTTGTAAAATACATTTCCCCTGAGTGTCATAATGATTTGTTATAAATAGTTAACCTTTAACGACCATGCAAGTATTTTTTTAAATCTTTGTACAATACAATTCCAGTGGGTGCTTTAATTTTCTGTTTTATATACAAGTACTAATCTAAATCACTAGCCGGGCCCGATTAACTCAGTCGGTTACGCGTCTGACTATCAATCCAGGGGTCGTGAGTTCGAATCCCCGCCCGGCAACAGTCTCCGTGATGATTGATAAACGACATTGTGTCTCATTATCATTCGTCTCTCACCACGGATTCAAGTGGGAAAGTTACCAGTTACTTTCGGAGATGGGGTGTGCTCGAGTACTTGTTAATCCCAGGAAACAGTGGTTAGGTTAACTGATCGTCTGTTAGCCTTCGATGGCATAAAAATGACGCTAAATATTCAATCAATCAAGCAATCAAAAATATGTGACATCAGGCGATAGATGTATGTAAAGTACACGTACTGAAATCAATTGGCAATTTAACCAAGTATAACCGTCGTGCCTTTTAATGTTAAAAGCTATAAATGTTGAATATGTCTTCTTTACAATAAAATAGTCGTTTGAATCTGATCGCCATTCATCAAACGATCTCACCTCGTCAGTACAGAACGTTATTTCGGTTTTATATTGACGTTTAATTGAAAGGAAAAAATGGTGATTTGAGGGGAGGGACAATGACATCATTTTCACTTACCCTTTATCTAATCCTAGCAAAGACTATGTACAAATATAAATGTTAATGCGTACAAATAAAATACATTGTTCTGCAAGTACAAACATAAAAAAAACGTTGGCCTAATTAAAGGTGCTCTTTGGTAAAGTGTCTCAATATAACCTGTCAGTCCACGTTGAAGTTGTTGTAGGTTTGAGTCCAGCCTGGCCTAAACACGTTTTATAATAAATGATATAAGAATGTTTGAGTTACTAGCGGAGGGACGGTTGTTGAACCGAGATTCATTTTCAGATATTCCCACAATATTGGTCTAAGGCACCGTCTCAATATCACCTACTTCTCATCGCTAAGGCCGTAGGTTCGAGTCCCGCTCGCTCAAAAATGTTTGTGAGAAAATTTTGCTAGGTGCCTGTAGAAGGAAGGTTGTTCTACTCATTCTACTTAACAAAATTCAACTTTGTAATGAGACCAACCCAAGAATATACATTAATTTGGAATTTAGATATCTCAAAAATGTTATGTCTCGTTCTTAAGTAGTTATACATATTACGATACTTACATCATACAGATAGGTTCGAGCCCCGTGCAGTCCCAAAACTTTAACTGATAAAATCTGCAGTTACTTACGAAAGAACACTTGTTTTACTCAGATTTATTTTGAAATCTTCCTCAACCAAAGAAATGACCATACCATTTAAACCTGCCAATTGCTGACTATAATGCTTAAGAAAAATAACAAGAAAAAATATCATATTATATTAGGTACTTTCAGATCTAGTGTCAATTAAGATTTTATCGAACTATCCGTGTGTCCAACTAAGGCTATATTTACGTTAATTGAAACATGTTACTTGTAACAAAAATATGATATGTGCCTTGTTGCGCACGACCTGCACTTACACAAAGAATGGACGAACTGTCTTGTTGTTGGACGACCCACGTATATGTATCCCCGGTCAAGTTTGAATCTAAAATCTTCCCTCATTCCAGGTTTTATCATTGAATACACGTGACATTCGAAGATGTTTTTTTATTTGATTTGTGATATGAAAATAATTTTTTTGACTAAATTTTAAAATGTACGTTTTTTCCTTTCAGATCTGTTAACGGTAAATGCGAAGGAAACGAAAATTGTCGCCAAAGAGGTTTGGGGAGCCCTGAAAGGACTTGAAACATTCAGTCAACTTTTGTTTCGAAAACGGAATACGAAACAGGTATGTTTAACATATACGTGACTTTTTTAAAAATTATAATGTGTAGCAATATTGTCTGCAGAGTGTCATTCCCATACAATGCATTGTAACGAATACACTATCTCCTGTAATTGTAACGAATACAGTATCCCCTGTAATTGTAACGAATACACTATCCCCTGTAATTGTAACGAATACATTATCCCCTGTAATTATAATGAATACACTATACCCTGTTATTTTAACGAATACAATAACTCCTGTAATTGTAACGAATACCGAAAACATTATCCACTGTAATTGTAACGAATACACTATCCCCTGTAATTGTAACGAATACACTATCTCTTGTAACTGTAACGAATACACTATCTCCTGTAAGTGTAATGAATACAATATCCCCTGTAATTGTAACGAATACACTATCTCCTGTAATTGTTACGAATACACTATCTCCTGTAATTGTTACGAATACACTTTCTCCTGTAAATATAACGAATACATTATCTCCTGTAATTGTTACGAATACACTATCTCCTGTAATTGTAACAAATATACATTATCTCCTGTAATTGTAACGAATGCATTATCTCCTGTAATTCCAACGAATACACTATCTCCTGTAATTGTAACGAATACACTATCTCCTGTATTTATGACCACTACGTACTATATTGTTGTATAGCACGCCTGGTAATCACCAGAAATATTGACAACAAAGGTGAGTCGTCTTCGATGTTTCCGTATTTTTCTTGTGATAAAAACAGAAAATGAAAAATCGGGGAATGCTGTACGATATGTTTATTTATACCCGGTTCACGCATACAGGTTTCTTTTCAGATACGATACTTTGTCTGTAATCACTTCTTGAAACGTAACGGCCGTGGCGAATTTTGGCAATTTTCGGCATGACCAGTGGTAACAAAGTAATACTTCACAGTTGCTCAAAGGATTGTAACTTGAATTAGCTTTAAATTGCCTGTTGTATATGCCCGATAAGTCTTGTATTAAATAACACCATATGCACTTTATTTTCGAAACCAAAGTGAAGACAACTCACCTTTGTTGGCAATAGTTCCTGTGACCACACCATCACAGGAAATGCTACCGAACATTTTATTGCATTACGTGTATGTGATGATTTGGGAGATCACCAGGCGTGTATAGGTATAACAATTGTATGACATTTTAATAACATAGCATGGTTAAATTGCTATTAAGTTACATTCTTGATATATCTATACTCGTATACTAATTTATACACCGATGGTAGATTCAAATTTTGATATGTAAGAATATAATTACGATACGGTACATTATTCTCTTTTTATTTTCGCTGCATAAAAGTAACTTATCTTAGAAATAAATCTAGACACAAGCCTGCCAATATCAAACTGCTCTATGCAAGAAACGTTGAAATCCTATCATTTGAAACAGATAAAAAAAGTGGTTTATCCCAGATACATTATCCCAGAAATATTATCCCAGATACATTATCCCAGAACCATTGTCTTAGATACATTATCCAAGATATATTCATGACTTAGCTATATCCTCATTTATTTTCAATCATGTTAGATCCGTAGTAAAAAAAATGGTCGAAATCGCATTGGAGTTAAATCTTGCAAAATCAGAAATAACTATTTTGTCATTAAAGTTATGTTTCTAATAAATCAAATAACCTAAAACCTTACAACTTTTCTAACCCCACACTTGCTTTCTGTTGTTATCTCTGTCACGTCAAATACTGACCTATTTCACCGAAACTTGGGCGCAATATCAAATGCATATTTTATTTTATAAAAACATAACAAGGATAACAAATGAAAGTTTATTGAGTTATGCAATAAGATAACTTTAAAGTTAAAAGCTATATAATGAATGCATTAATACAGAGTGTGGCTGCCCTGTGCCCTAGTGATCGCGGATCACCAAGAGAACATTTAATAACGTAAACTCGCGGAAGATTGTTCCTGTATGGTATGTCGGACAGGGAATATTCATCTTTTTTTATACATATTTTAGGCAGGATATAGCCCTTTTTGTACTTTGTAAATTTGATATAAGTTTTATTACACTCGTTTATATCAATAACTTCTATTCACACATCCATGAAATTTGATATATGTGGTTGCCACAATTAAAGGGAACGCTCGTATAAAACTAGCGGTGTCACGAAAGATTCTGAAAGTTGAATAAAGAATCTACAAAATACAAAACTGATTTTTACGTTGTAATTCTAACGCAATATCCATTAAAAGTGACATGATTAAAACGCAAATATCAAAATTACAACAAGTTCAACTATTAAAATTAAAACAGTTTGTTTTATTTCATGATTGTGTCATATAGATCTTGCTATTTTTTTAGGAAGATTAAAATCACCGTATATCCCTTTAATAACTTGCGTTTATAATACATTAATTAATTAAAAAGTAATTAATACATATAACAGTCAAATAACAATTAGTTAATAACTTCTCTAATACATATATATACATGTATATATTTATATCAATGTGTGTATTGCACGTACTGTCAAAATATATTTATAATTCATATTCTTGTACCTAAAATCGAGGAATAATTTCTTATGCTATTTTTGATTCTGTTTTTATGTTACTGTGTTATTTAGCAAATTGATGTAAATAATGTTTATGGCTGAGGGCCTCATGAAAGATCAGGCCCTAGAGTAGTAGTAGTAGCAGTAGCAGTAGCAGTAGCATTAGCATTAGCAGCAGCAGTAGCAGTAGCAGTAGCAGTAGCAGTAGCAGCAGCAGCAGTGGCAATAGTAATAGTAAATATTTGAGAAAAAAAACAATATTTTGTACTGTTTCATCAACAGATTTATTCTAAGGAAACCCATATCGATGACGCTCCGAGATTTCCACATCGAGGTATTCTGATGGACACTTCAAGACACTTCATACACAAATACGTCATAGAAAATGTATTGGTAAGTCAGTGCAAATCAAAGTAATTTCTGATCACCTCGGCCTTTATGCTACGCAATATTATACGGAAGATACGGAAATACCCGAAGTTTCACGATTTAGCCGTCCCTAATAATTATCCATACGCCTTCCTAATTTGATTAATATCATTGTTATAACGTTTGGTTGATTTAATGCAACATTTTTTAAAAATGATAAAATACAATATCCATAATATATTTTAACTGCTTGATTTCTTTCTGTTTGCATATATAAAATACATTAACAAATAGTAGATTTGAGGAGTGAAAAGTAAGACTAGAATATGTGATATTGGTTGAGCAAATTGTGTACTCTTTTTCGAAATAACGGATAATTAACAGGTGTCAAATAATGCGGCTCGTTATTAGCTACTAGCATTTGTCAGAAGTAATGTTTTAACATTGAACGGAAGTGCGATCGATGTTCGATATATATATTTGATATATATTTGATATATATATTATATATATATATATATATATATATATATATATAAATATCCGATGCAAAAAAAAACATAACGCACGAATCTCATTAAGACTTGTTTTTACAGGACGGAATGGCATATAATAAATTCAACGTGTTACATTGGCATATCGTGGACGACAACTCATTTCCATATCAAAGTGAGGTATTTCCAAAGCTCAGCGAAAAGGTAACTACTGCAATTGATTTCTCAACACAGCAGCTGTTTCCGAGCTGTATTGTCCGTTGTCAAGGGTATTATCTGTTGATTATGATATGAGTTACAACATGCATTCAGAACATGCTTTCAGTGTATAGTATGTAATGTAATGTATCAGTGAACTGTTACAATACGCGTTCAGTGCTTTTATTATAAAAGCCGTGATTAATAAGAGTCTATTAAGAGATAATTATACCAATGCTCGACTTCTGACGCTATCCACTTTTGGCTGGTTGCCAACCCAAAAGTAATTCATCATTTTGGACCTTAAGATTATGAATATTAAGTAGAAAAAGATCACATGTTAATGTTTGAATGATTTTGAAAGAGTTGAGACAAAAGAAATTTCGAAATAAGTGCGCAACTACAATTCACCATGACAATGTATACAGTAGCCAGGCTGCGTTTTATTGTGTTAGTGTCGTTTTCAACACATAACAGTTTAGATGGAGCGCTTGACCAGTGGTAGATCTTCCCGGCGCAACGACTATACGTGGTGTCCTTGAGCAAGACACTTTCCGCAATGCTTAGTTCTTGAAGAACTTCGATCGTGATTTTTTTAAGTTGTAATCTCAATCCATTTTTTTTAACTGTTTAACTGTTATTCATCTACTGTTTATCCATTATTCATCTACTATTTATCGACTGTTCATCTATTCTGTTTTACCACTGTTTATTTACTTTTTATCACTGTTTATCTACTGTATATCCACTGTTTATCTATTCTGTTTATCACTTCTGTTTAGCTCTTTTGCTTAACCGTTGTTTATATGATGTTTATCAATTAATTATCTACTGTATATCAACCGTTTACATATTCTGTTTATTCACTGTTTACCCACTAATAAATCAAATGTTTATCCACAGTGACTGTTTATCTACTATATATCTATACTTTATGCATTGTTCATCCACTGCTTATCACATTGGCCGTGTATCTCTTCTGTTTATCTACTTATATCCACTGTTATACACTGTATTTCCACTGTTTATCACTTTTGTTTATCCACTGTTTACCTACTGTATTTCTACTGTTTATCACTTCTGTTTATCCACTGTTTACCTACTGTATATGAACTGTTTACCGTTTCCGTTTATTTGCTGTTTATCAACTGTATATATCCAATATGTATCTACTGTTTATCCACTGTGTATCTATAACTATTTATCCACAGTTAATCCACTGTTGAATCTAATGTTTAACCACTGTTCATCTTTTATGATTAGCCACTGTTTATGCACTGTTTATCCATAGATTATCCACCGTGTAACTCTTCTGTTTATCCACTGTTTCACCTGTTTTATCTTTCTGTTCATTTACTATTTATTTTTTTCACCAGGGCGCATACCACCCAACGCTTGTGTATTCTCTTAAAGATATAAAAGAGATTGTAGAGTACGCACGATTGAGAGGTATTCGGGTTGTACCGGAGTTTGATTCCCCCGGTGAGTATTCACGACAACATACTTTATGGTAATTTTTAAAACGAGGCTTATGATAATCAAAAACACATCCCAGGTTATAGGCATAGAAACACCATTGGAAAAAGGAAGTGATTCGTGGGGTGGTCGCATAATGGCGGTTATAAATAATCCTTGTTTCTTCTTCTTTAAAAATGCTTTTTACTTATTTTAATGCTCATTTTTTTATTTGAACGGCATTATTGATGTATTTTGGACATTTTGAAAGCATTGTCATGTTTGAATTGTGCATTGAGAAAAAAAAATGATGCTTGGAAATTGGGGTATGAATACATGATTTCGGAAGTCTATTTTCACCTTGCCAACAGTGTACACACTGAGCAGAAAAAAATCTCTTATATGACACATGACCCCTACTTTTCTCATCATATTTTGGTAGTGTAGAGGTTGACAAACAGTTAAATGTAAGTTTAACTTCTTTCATTAAGGATTCTCTATGAATGACAAGCCTTCAAACTTTTATTAGTAACTACAGAATAAAGAACAAAAATCAATGATGAGATTACACCTTATCATCATATGGCGCTCCGTTTTGATGAGTAGGGAAGGCCTCAGATGAATCAGTAAAACCACCTTTCGTCGCATGTAACTGACCACATAAAGATTCTAAACTGAGTATGACAAGAATCCATGGCCTCGGCGATGAGAGGTTTACAACTGATTTTGTGACATTGTATTGGGCCACTCGGGCACGGAGGATATTAATATAGTTTATCTTTAATTTGAATTCCTTTTAAAACCAATTCTAATGACTCATTCGGCACTTAAAACTTCAACAAAAAACAATAATAATGTTTTAATTGCGATGAAATCTGAGAAAACTGTTGCAATGCAATACACTGTTATGCAATGTACAGTCCTGCCACCCCAACCAAACCATATAACACCTAATATTGGTCTATATTTTGTTTTAAGGTCATACGTTTTCTTGGCTTGGCTATCCGAAAATCAAGAGCACGTGTTATGAGAACGGCGAGCCCGTCAATGGGCCAATGGGTCCGATTAACCCGGCTCAGGATGAGACATATACTTTTATGGACCAACTGTTCGACGAGATATTCGAGGTGTTCCCCGATGCATTTACCCATTTGGGAGGAGACGAGTTGCACAGCACATGCTGGTAAGTCACATAATTATGTTTAGTATTTAAAATAAATAGTCAGAAACTGGATTTGGTATTTCAAGTTGTTTGGTGGGGGGTGGGGGTGGTCTGGAGAGTTGAAGTGCAATGAACATGTTTCGAGTTATTTTGCATGAATTGGTAAACGATTTTTTTCTTTGTTGTATTTATCAATATCATAATTTGTTTAATAACGCATTGGCGGAGTTATAAGGGTGGGTATAGAGACAATGGCAAAACATTAAAATACTCGGAATCCCCCTTCGAATATCAGCACCCAATGGGACCCATTTCGTTGTCCGTGAAACAAGACAAGCCTCTGTCCTGAATGCACCACCACAACCATCACCATTATTATTATTATTATTATTATTATTATTATTATTATTATTATTATTATTATTATTATTATTATTATTATTATTATCTTTTTTATAATATTATGTGAATTTATATAGTGTATAATTCATAACATTAATCTCTTTTCTCTTTGTTAATTACTAGATTCATTTTTATAACATATTAGAACCAGTATTCCCAACATAATGTTAAAATCTTTTTGTTAAGTATATTTTGAACTAGATTATATTCGTCAGAACATACCTAAGGCTGTTAATGATCTGCCAAATATGTTTACATTTAATACATGTCGTGGAGAAGACCTGTATAATATTTTATCTTTCGTTCTAATCCACATGCATACTTAAACTGATTTGAATGCATGTAGATTTGAAAGAATAAACTGTTTTAACCAATTGGACACATTGATGTCTTATTGCAGTTTGTGCTATACCAGCTTTTGCTCTTGTCATCTGCAGTAAAATATCACAGTCCCTTAATTAAACTTTTTAAAAAAAAATTAAACAAAAATTTTAGCGAAAGAATTATATTACCGTCGATAAAGATGGACGCAAATACAAGTTGGTTACTGATTAGCACTGTACACACTGCCTGCTAATTATCTACGAGGTATCGGCTTACTTTAATACAAAATAGATGTCAGGATACATTGATAAAACGATCATAAATTCGTTAGCAAACAAAAAGGGAAACAAAGGACGACCTGGGACATGGAATTAATAACGCACAGACACAATCTTATCGACCGAGTTGACAAATTGATAACATATCACAACATGAAACATAAACGCACTTGCGGATCCATTGGAGAGAAGAATATGACCCCAACCTCTCCAGGAATTCCCGAAAACTGCTACAAGCAAACATTACCTGAGAATGCGAATGGGGGTTACGACCCTCTTCAGAATGTATGAAGCTCATTTGATCTGTCGGTGCAACTGTATGTTTAGAAATCATATCAATGGTCACATGACGTCAAACAGTTTGCAATAGTATCACTATATATACTTGTACAACCCTCTTGGACATTTTAATATAGAACATATAGGGTTATCTGTTTCTCAACTAGTAATCTTTGAAGTGTATTTGTCTACATACGTCAAATTCTTGGGTTCCAAACCGGGCCCGGTTAGCTCAGTCGGTAGCGCGTTTGACAGTATCGATCCAGGCGCCTCTCACCGTTGAATCAATTAGAAACGTTATCAGTTGCATGCGGAAATGGGTGCGCTCGTGCACTGGTAAACATTCCATGATCACAGGAAAGAGTGGTTAGCTCTCAATGTCATAAAACGATGTATTCAAATAATCAATAGATTATATGCTATAAAGATATGCTATAAAATTTATCTTCTACGAGTGATAAATTTGAAATTAGAGCATGCAACACCTCATGACAAACATATATTAACATCGTGATTGATGTAAAATGAATAATCCCAGTTTAGAAAATGATTATAACAAAGTATGAAATATTTATGTATATACTTTGTTTATATTCGATATTATTATATTTTAGGACGACAAATCCGTCAATAACCGCATACTTACAAGAGCATGGCGGCATACCCCAAAACGAGGCTAACGGAAACAGCATGGCTTACGTAAACAAGGCGATCGGATATTACTTTAAGAGGTTGGTATCTCTATGATTCTTTCATAACCAACCGTAATCTAATTGTTTACATCGACTGTGAAATAAATTCATCAGGTAGAAAAAGCTCTTCTTGGCAGAATCTGTACCAAGCATATAATGCGGATACAATACCTTGCTTTAGAACGTTCAAAATATCGGACCCAGCATTGTAGGGTTGTGGGTTCGATTCTTTACGACCAAACCACTTCCTGATGTCATTTAACAAAAAATAAAATGCTTAAATTCGATTGGTTATTATTTAATTAATGTGTTTTTGGTGCGAGTCTCGCTCGGACAAAGACATGTGGGAAAGTTTGCCTGCTATTTGGTGAAGGACGGTAATCATTCTGACGTCTTCCTTCACCAACAAAATTGTCATGTACAAACTGAAGTGTGTTTAAAATATCGTTTAAACTCAATTTGGTCCTTCGACCTATCTTTATACTTCAGTAATGTGTAGTATATTTTCCCTATATTTATTTTAATAATTGATTGTTCAGTATAATAATCAGTCAGGCTGAGCCAAAAAGTTTCACTCCCATGTGACTCGTATATGAATTATATCACGGTTTAATAACCGTGGCCGTTTCGCTTCAAACACCACAACATACTTTATTTCACCTTATACATTTTGCACGGGTGAATTATTCATCGCTGTGGGTTTTTTTATGGAGATATCTTGGCTTGTAAAGTGGCAAGTGCATTCATGCATGCTCCAAAGCAAACATGATATTCAAAGAGCAATATTGATTAATGCTGAAATGTACTTGATCATCTTTCCATCTATGAGCATATAACCACATACATGTAACACTTATTTACATATTACAACTGAATAATCTATGCCTCATATGTAAGCTAAGAATTGTTAAAACTTGGTTTTAAAAAGAATTATGTGTGAACATCAAAATTATTTTTTCTTAAACTCTTTTTCTCGCACCGAGTCAAACTAATGAAATTAGAATCAACAAAACAATGGCGTATTACAGGCAATACATATGTTCCCTACCGGTTTACCGGTTTATCAATTTTGTTGTCATAGCAACCACATTGTTTCTGTATTTCGATATTAAAATGTATAATTCTTTCATAGTTAAAACATATTTTATTGCATAATTCACGTAGCAAACGGGTTGGGCACAAGTTCTAGCAACATTAGTTACGGCCCTCCCCTTTCAATATACAAATAACATTAGAATCAAGATGGCAATTTTAACAATCAATAGGATGTAAACCAACAATAAAATTGAAGAGATAAATAAAGAAAAATAAATAAATAAGGTGAGAAAAAGAGAGAAAATACATAATATGTTTTCAAGTGCTGTCATAATATCGTTCCAATGCTTTGAAGAGCTGCATAAAATTGGGCATGATGCCGAGAGTCAATTGTTGACAAAACGTTTCGTGTCTTTAATGTATCGTTGTACTTGTGTAAATATAAATGTATTTGTGTCACTGGTATATGTACTCTTACCAAATAATAACACTCGTGTACTTAAGGGATGAAAATGGCGTGTGGAACGAAAAAGACGAAGTCGTTCATCAGTATATAAAGAACATTGCATAAAGTAGTGCTCGGCGTCTTCTTTTTCATTACCGCATCCGTCGCATCTTGCATCAAGTGTTAAAGAATTTAAAAATGTATCAAACTTAAGATGACTACATCCGTTTCTCAAACGAGCGTGGAAAACTGATAAAATTCGACTACCAGTTAGATAATACGATGGTACTATTTGCGTTTTAAAATACATGTTTGTTATATGAGTTTTAAAAATTTATAATGTCTCTGAGTTACGAATGTACTCGGGAAGTGTATTCCAAATAGATACGCATGACGGAATAAACGAATTTGCAAATAGTTGTGTTCTTGTGTTAAAAACAACATAATCGGAAGAATTTCGTAAGTTGTAAGGTGTATTTACTCCTACTGTTTCTGGAAAAAGAGAACATAAATAATCGGGTAGAATTCCTGTTTTAAGTTTATATGCAATAATATATTTTTTATATTTTCTTCTTTCTGATAGCGATAACCATCCGATTTCGGTGTATAACTTATTTATAGAAACTGAACGCGTCAAACCAGTAACCACTCTAGCTGCTTCGTGTTGTATTTTTTCTAGTTTGTCTTTTTCATATTGGGAACAATTATCAAAAACAATTGATGCATATTCAAAAACTGGTCGCAGAAATGATATATATATTTGGTTTAGAGATTTCCGATTAAGTGTAAATTTGATTTTTCGCATCATGCCTAAAATTTTTGAAGCTGATGAAACAATATTATTTATGTGTTGATGCCATTTTCCATCATGACTAAAAGTAACAATTTCTTTCATATTGGAGGCTGAACAGTTTAGATTAAGGTGAAGCAGAAACCCCACTGTTTGTAATACATTGTTTATTTCTATGCTGTATAGTTCCACTTCAACGATTACGCGCACAAAATGACATATTAATGTGTCACCATTAATTCATACCCTGAGCTGGGAGCATGTCACCTCTGTAACCTCATTTAACTCCGAACATGTGAACATGCTTCACTATACCTGGGCTGGGAGCATGTCACCTCTGTAACCTCAATAAACTCCGAACATGTGAACATGCTTCAGTATATGTGAGCTGGGAGCTTGTCACCTCTGTAACCTCAATAAACTTCAAACATGTGAACATGCTTCGCTATACCTGGGCTGGGAGCATGTCACCTCTGTAACCTCAATAAACTTCAAACATGTGAACATGCTTCGCTATACCTGGGCTGGGAGCATGTCACCTCTGTAACCTCAATAAGTTCGGAACATGTGAACATGCTTCAGTATACCTGGGCTGGGAGCATGTCACCTCTGTAACCTCAATAAGCTCCGACCATGTGAACATGCTTCAGTATACGTGAGCTGGGAGCATGTCACCTCTGTAACCTCAATAAACTCCGAACATGTGAACATGCTTCACTATACCTGGGCTGGGAGCATGTCACCTCTGTAACCTCAATAAGCTCCGAACATGTGAACATGCTTCAGTATACCTGGGCTGGGAGCATGTCACCTCTGTAACCTCAATAAGCTCCGACCATGTGAACATGCTTCAGTATAACTGGGTCGGGAGCATGTCACCTCTGTAACCTCAATTAGCTCTGACCATGTGAACATGCTTCAGTATACCTGGGTCGGGAGCATGTCACCTCTGTAACCTCAATAAGCTCTGACCATGTGAACATGCTTCACTATACCTGGGCTGGGAGCATGTCACCTCTGTAACCTCAATAGGCTCTGACCATGTGAACATGCTTCACTATACCTGGGCTGGGAGCATGTCGCCTCTGAAACCTCAATAAGCTCTGAACATGTGAACATGCTTCAGTATACCTGGGTCGGGAGCATGTCACCTCTGTAACCTCAATAAACTCCGAACATGTGAACATGCTTCAGTATACCTGGGCTGGGAGCATGTCACCTCTGTAACCTCAATTAACTCCGAACATGTGAACATGCTTCACTATACGTGAGCTGGGTGCATGTCACCTCTGTAACCTTAATTAACTTCAAACATGTGGACATGCTTCGCTATACCTGGGCTGGGAACATGTCACCTCTGTAACCTCAATAAGCTCCGAACATGTGAACATGCTTCAGTATACCTGGGCTGGGAGCATGTCACCTCTGTAACCTCAATAAGCTCCGAACATGTGAACATGCTTCAGTATACGTGAGCTGGGAGCATGTCACCTCTGTAACCTCAATAAGCTCCGAACATGTGAACATGCTTTACTATACCTGGACTGGGAGCATGTCGCCTCTGTAACCTCAATAAGCTCTGACCATGTGAACATGCTTCACTATACCTGGGCTGGGAGCATGTCACCTCTGTAACCTCAATAAGCTCTGAACATGTGAACATGCTTCAGTATACCTGGGTCGGGAGCATGTCACCTCTGTAACCTCAATAAGCTCCGAACATGTGAACATGCTTCAGTATACCTGGGCTGGGAGCATGTCACCTCTGTAACCTCAATAAGCTCCGAACATGTGAACATGCTTCAGTATACCTGGGCTGGGAGCATGTCACCTCTGTAACCTCAATAAGCTCCGAACATGTGAACATGCTTCAGTATACCTGGGCTGGGAGCATGTCACCTCTGTAACCTTAATAAGCTCTGACCATGTGAACATGCTTCACTATACCTGGGCTGGGAGCATGTCACCTCTGTAACCTCAATAAGCTCTGAACATGTGAACATGCTTCAGTATACCTGGGTCGGGAGCATGTCACCTATGTAACCTCAATAAGCTCCGAACATGTGAACATGCTTCAGTATACCTGGGCTGGGAGCATGTCACCTCTGTAACCTCAATAAACTCCGAACATGTGAACATGCTTCACTATACGTGAGCTGGGAGCATGTCACCTCTGTAACCTCAATAAGCTCCGAACATGTGAACATGCTTCACTATACGTGAGCTGGGAGCATGTCACCTCTGTAACCTTAATAAACTTCGAACATGTGAACATGCTTCAGTATACCTGGGCTGGGAGCATGTCACCTCTGTAGCCTCAATAAGCTCCGAACATGTGAACATGCTTCAGTATACCTGGGCTGGGAGCATGTCACCTCTGTAACCTCAATAAGCTCCGAACATGTAAACATGCTTCAGTATACGTGAGCTGGGAGCATGTCACCTCTGTAACCTCAATAAGCTCCGAACATGTGAACATGCTTTACTATACCTGGGCTGGGAGCGTGTCACCTCTGTAACCTCAATAAACTCCGAACATGTGAACATGCTTCACTATACGTGGGCTGGGAGCATGTCACCTCTGTAACCTCAATAAACTCTGAACATGTGATGGTGGGTACTAGGCCCTCGTTGCTAATGTCATAGGTACGAGCCCAACTCGTATCAAGTATTGCATATCAGAAGTTTTCCCATTTACTTGCGTAATAATGGTGGCTTTATTCAGATTGATGAGAGCTCAGTTATTAGTTTTTATTTGAATCAATGAATTTCTCAAAATGTCAATACGAGTCCCATTTGTGTAAACATGTGAGATAATCGGTATTAACGGAAATAATTCGCATTTATTATAATTTTTTCATCAGTTCTCTCCCATATAATCGTCATTAGTATTACTCACTCGGTCAACTCTGTCATATTTCGGGAGTATTTGAATTTGATAGTGTCAAATGTTATCTTGTAGATATAATTAATTTAAAATTGTTTAAACCAAGAAATTATAATAGATATAAGAAAAGAATTAGCACACTATTTTATACCGCTTGGTTTATGTCTAAACTTTTGTGCTAAACTACACGAACGACACAAACTGCGATACAAATGTCAAATGAGTGAGCAGATGAAAGTTAGTTTTATTCCCTTTTTGTAACTCTGTATCCCAATCGTGAAACATCGGGTATTTCCGTATCCTCCGTAGAATACACCTCGTGTATAGCTCTAGAATACACCAACGCGAATCGCCTGTGTTACAAGTCTGTGTTCATTCGCGTGAAAGTAACAAATAATGTATCCGTCATTAAGTTGATTACATATGGCGTTGTTATATCGATTTTTTTATTTATACACTCGACATGGGTCATATTTATAGGGAAATTTAAAATATCAGTCTTGATTAACAAACGTTTATATTTTCAACGTACATGTATATAAACAGGTGGCATAAGGGGGCCGCCATTTTATTTATCATGTGACTGAAAGAATTTCCAAAATGGCGCCTTATTATGTCAGAGGTCTGTTGCGTAGCATAAAGGCCGAGGTGATCAGATTGTCTGTATCCAAGTAATGTAACTCTTTAATTAAAGGTAATTAAGGTTAGGGTCAGGGTTAATTTAAAACCGTTTACCGAATAACGTACTAAAGTCGGGTCGCCAATTAAGTGGTATATTTTAAAGCAATTCCAAATGGTTAAAAATGAATTTAACTTTTTTCTGACTGCTAAATTTATTCTTTTTAGATTGATTCAGACTCTAAAGAAGACGGGGATTAAGAAAAAGAGACCGACAAGTTTTATAATGTGGGAGGACGTGCTTAAGAACACTAAGGAGGTAAGTGGCCATATTGTGCAAAGCACAAAGAACTCACCTGCCATCATCATCACCATATATTTTTATATATGATTTATTATATATATATAAGTGATACCAAAGACAATAATATTAGAAGCTTCCTTGTTTGGCGCTCGGCATTTAAAGGATAGTTCAACAATGGTGGACCCGGTGTCAGCGTATCATTGCAGGTATAATGTCACTGGGTGGGGTATCATACCATGTATCTGCGGCATTATACTCGAATGTGGCAGCGCTCTGAATACTGTGTGAAGTAGACACTGTTACGATTTGACTGACAAATTATTGGAAGCGATGCTAAACACCATTCAACAACAACAACAACAAAACTAAAATAGTTAAAATGTATTTATTTTTACATCGTTTGTGAAACAAGTTCTTACAACTGAGACAAATCGTCCTTAAAGTCTCCATAAGGTCACCAACACGACTGTGGCTGTGGATCGGACAAAGCAAACATTTGATCCACAAGTCCGATGTAATACTAGTCTATCCCAAAACCTGATATCACCCAAATCAGCTATATGCATGTCCCACAATTCATAGCAATTGAACACTCATCTGTTACGTCATTCAAACTTTCAGTTGAAGCAATTGACCAATCAACGTGCTCATATGTGGCTTTCCGAATATTAATATTAAACGAACCAAATCGCGAGAGCTGAGTCCGTTCTACAGACTATGTTTTACCGTTAAACAACAAGTTTCAGTTGGAAATATCACATAAAACAACATGGATTACCGATGATAATTGATACTTTTCAAACACAACTATCTTGTCATATCAACTATATTTAACTCATTGTTGCATTTGCCGCATTAACTATTGAAATTTCATCTCTAAATGCTGTTAAAAATTCGAACAGTCGTTTACAGTTTAGACGAAATTATCGCCAGCTAGTTATCAAGAAAGTATTTACCAGTTAATGTTTAACATTGTCCTGTCAACTTTAGAAAGTCATGACCGTTTATAATATGTGTATTGTTAAATGTGTACATGCTATTTGCTTACAGATTCTTTCTGAAAAATCCTCACGGAAACCTAAGTAATTATGCAATGTAATTTTGCGGTGATATTATTATATATAATCAATTTGGGCACCGTTCGTAGGAGCGTCCGTCATATGACTTCGGTAACATTATAGTAGTGGTTCTTGCTATGAGGGAGTTTCCATTTTCCATATTTTTTCTGTTACAGTAGAAACAAATAACTAAATTTACGAATATTCCCGTTTCAGGAGCACAACTCCAAAACTGTTTATGATTTCACGAATTTTTGTACAAATGTCGACAAAGTTGTTTAGCATTATATTTCGCTACGAGGGAGTTTTCACCATCACGATTACTTCTTTTTACCACGGGAAAAAATAACCCAGATTACGGCGAAATTCTCAATTTCCTGAGCATGATTCCAAAACAGTTCAAGATAACTTCAAGAAACTGTGCACACATGTCAACATACTTTAAGCCTAAATTACGGAAGTTCCCGTTTCCGGGTTACAATTTCAAAACCTTGTGGTAGAGTAGTATCTTAGGCTGTGATGGAGCGTTCATTTTCAAATATCAGAACTCAGAATATCTTAATGATATTGTTATATCCCATCGTGGGGAATATTGACAACTACGTTCAATCTATAATTAGCAGCCAATAACTTATAACCTGTAATTATTGTTGTAATTATCATTATTATTATTTTTATTATTATCATCATCATCATCATCAATATCATCAGCATCAATATCATCATTATCAATATCATCATCATAATTGATAATATCTTATAGTAGAAGTGTAACTATGTTAATAAGTATCTATAATTAATCATAGTATTATGACGTATTAGGTACCCAAAGACTCTATACTCCAAGTCTGGATGGGACCATCATCCAACGTCATTAACGTCAACTCGAAGGGCTACCGCGCCTTGTTTTCGACATGCTGGTACCTCGACACGTACGGCAAATATGTGCTATGGCCTCAGTATTACGAGTGTGAAATATCGCCATACTCTACACGTATGTTTAATGAGTTACACATATGTCTGTGTAGATGTTTTGTTTTATGTTCTATAATTTAAAGCTATGACTTAATTGTATGATTCTGATCAAAGGAACTAGATATCATGACAACTTTACTAAATAATAAAAAGTCGTTAATAGTAATAATAATAATATTTAATAATAATAAACGTAAATGAAATTCGCCCAGTTTGTAAGATAAATTTCAAGTTTTTAAGTAAGTATTTAGTAATAACACGTTAATGAAACTCGCCCCAGTTTGTAAGATAGATTTCAAGTGTTTAAGTAAGTATTTAGTTAAATACACGTTACTGGAACTCGCCCCAGTTTGTAAGTTAGATTTCAAGCGTTTAAGTAAGTATTTAGTTAAATACACGTTAATGAAACTCGCCCCAGTTTGTAAGATAAATTTCAAGTTTTTAAGTAAGTATTTAGTTAAATACACGTTAATGAAACTCCCCCCAGTTTGTAAGATAGATTTCAAGTTTAAAGTAAGTATTTAGTAAAATACACGTTAATGAAACTCGCCCCAATTTGTAAGATAAATTTCAAGTTTTTAAGTAAGTATTTAGTAAAATACACGTTAATGAAATTCGCCCAAGTTTGTAAGACAGATTTCAAGTGTTTAAGTAAGTATTTAGTAATTACACGTAAATGAAACTTGCCCCAGTTTGTAAGATAGATTTCAAGTTTTTAAGCAAGTATTTAATTAAATACACGTTAATGAAACTCTCCTCAGTTTGTAAGATAGATTTCAAGATTAACACTAAGTATTTAGTAAAATACACGTTAATGAAATTCGCCCCCAATTTGTAAGATAAATTTCAAGTTTTTAAGTAAGTATTTAGTAAAATACACGTTAATGAAACTCTCCTCAGTTTGTAAGATAGATTTCAAGTTTTTAAGTAAGTATTTAGTAAAATACACGTTAATGAAATTCGCCCAAGTTTGTAAGACAGATTTCAAGTGTTTAAGTAAGTATTTAGTAATTACACGTAAATGAAACTCGCCCCAGTTTGTAAGATAGATTTCAAATTTTTAAGCAAGTATTTAATTAAATAAACGTTAATGAAACTCTCCTCAGTTTGTAAGATAGATTTCAAGATTAACACTAAGTATTTAGTAAAATACACGTTAACGAAACTCGCTCCAGTTTGTAAGATAGATTTCAAGATTAACACTAAGTATTTAGTAAAATACACGTTAACGAAACTCGCTCCAGTTTGTAAGATAGATTTCAAGATTAACACTAAGTATTTAGTAAAATACACGTTAACGAAACTCGCTCCAGTTTGTAAGATAGATTTCAAATTTTTAAGCAAGTATTTAATTAAATACACGTTAATGAAACTCTCCTCAGTTTGTAAGATAGATTTCAAGATTAACACTAAGTATTTAGTAAAATACACGTTAACGAAACTCGCCCCCAATTTGTAAGATAGATTTCAAGATTAACACTTAGTATTTAGTAAAATACACGTTAACTAAACTCGCCCCCAATTTGTAAGATAGATTTCAAATTTTTAAGCAAGTATTTAATTAAATACACGTTAATGAAACTCTCCTCAGTTTGTAAGATAGATTTCAAGATTAACACTAAGTATTTAGTAAAATACACGTTAACGAAACTCGCCCCCAATTTGTAAGATAGATTTCAAGATTAACACTTAGTATTTAGTAAAATACACGTTAACTAAACTCGCCCCCAATTTGTAAGATCTTGCAGTAAAATCATTACACCATATCAAGGGTCGATCTTAAAAAGAAAGCGGTGTTCATGATATCTATTTCCTTTAAATCACTTTCTCTTTATTTGTCTTAGGCCGTAATATATTAATTGCTAGATTATCATCCCCACCCGCCCCCTAATTTTCATGCCACCCCCACTTTTTTATTTTTATATTAAAAAAAAACATCAAATATTTTAAAAATAAAAATTGAAAAAAAAAATCCTCTCGCCCTGCCCGTTTTTAAGAAAAATTTGGATGATAATCTAGCAATTAATCTAT
This sequence comes from Panopea generosa, assembly GCA_029582155.1. Lineage (NCBI taxonomy): Eukaryota > Metazoa > Mollusca > Bivalvia > Adapedonta > Hiatellidae > Panopea > Panopea generosa. Next base: position 5,203,263 of record CM055900.1, read on the forward strand.
AATGGCCTTATAGTAATGTACCCTTTTGTGTTCTGTGACTTGTCTAATACAGTCTGCTTCGTCTGCGTGTTTCACTAGGTACCCAAGGATTCTATACTTCAAGTCTGGATGGGTAATCCGCATAACGTGAAAGTCGTCAATGCCCAGGGATATCGCGCCCTTTTCTCGTCCTGCTGGTACCTCGATGGCTATCTTACGGGTGTGATGTGGCCTAAATACTACGAATGCGACCCGTCTCCGTATTTTTCACGTAGGACACCCATTGTTGTCTCCATTTTGAGACTAGTATTTAATTTGGGAGAAATATTCCGTCTCGATTTTATTTGATAGTAAAGAAAACATTAATTTATTTTAATGCATGGTTTAAAATTATTTTTTCATTGTTAAAGTTCAGCAAAAGTAAGCATTTCGAAGATCTTTTGTTTCAATTCTTAATTCAATTTATTTTCTTATGAAAAAGGACACGAATTACTTGCTTATTCAGAGTAAGCAAAGTGTGAAGTACACATATTTACTTTCTGTTCCTTTGTTACATTTTGAGGCCCCTCGTGGTCCCCATATTAGGCAATCCCCATTTAAGCTTATTCAAAACGACACGACATGATTAATTCTAATGATTTAGCCTTGTAAACATATTCGTTTGTTTCATATGTTGTTTCTAATTCCAATAAGAATAGATACATGTGACCAAAGAAATGGTGTATCTTTGTGCGATTTAACTAAGTCGTAGTATGATATCGCGCTTATAATTTAGGCGTGGTTTAACTTAGAGAAAGTAAGGTAATCATCCACTGACTTGGGAGTGTGTCCAAGCACGTTTAGAACCATCGAAATGTAGACTAAGTAGTCGGGATGTTCTTTTAATTTATAGCTATAGAAAAACTTATTCTTAATGACTTGGGCCTTGTCACATACATGTGTGTGTCTGCCTCATATGACACGAACTAGGTCAATCAAATATCAAAGTTGGCTAATTTGATCAACTATAAGCCGGTGTTTATACGTGTGCTTTTAGAGGTTAGTAATTAAATAGTTCAATCTGTCATTTACTGTTGTTTTTTTTTGTTTTGTTTTTATAAACCTTATTGTATCTTCTCAAACCTAATATGAACATCCCTGGACCAATAAATGAACCGATATAAAATCATGCCATTAACATTAAAATATTAATCCTTGGAATTCAGGTTGTTTTGATTTGCTGATGGTTTCTCTGATTTGCAAAACGCTCCAAAATATCAAGGGTCTTCCTAGGCAAAATGGCCCTAGGCGCTGTTGTTTAATGACCAGTTACATTGCATCGCTGAGGTCGTTGGCTCGAACCAAGCGCTATCCGAAAACTTTATTCCAGAAAGGTTGCCAGTTAGTTGTAGAAGGACGATATTTCTCAACAGATTCATTCTGAGGTCTTCCATCACTAATTTCAATACTGCAAACTAGCCTTGGATAAGTGCAGTGTTTATACGTTTGTGTTTAATCATTTAATTAGCGAACTTTAATTTTCTATTTTTTTTATTCACGACTTTCTTGCAAACATGTTTTTTTTTCTGTATCGCAAAGGTTTTTTTACGAATTTATGAAATCAAATAAAATATCGAAACGGAATATCGTAATGCATGCTTTCGCTACTTGAAATGATAGCTACTTTACATTTGGTGGAAGAATTGCACGTGTAGTTATAATATATATAAACTTGGAAAAAAAGTTAAGAATCCATGAATCCATGCCCCACCAACCCGCAAGATACACTGGACCAACAAGTAGCAAATATGCAAAAATTGACACACGTTTTGCACCGACCGAGAATTGAAACAAAATTTACCCCAGGGCCGGATTTTAAACTCTACAGCTCCCAGCGTACATGTGTATACAACACATGTGCTTGAATATTTGGATTAACTGATAACCGTGCAAGTTTTTGATTGGTCAGTGAAAGGTTCTTGCTACACATTACATAAATTGATCTTAGGTCACTTGTGACAGCACCTTCGTCATTCATTTATCGTCAAATTTCCGGGCGGGGGTACTTAACATTTCGCCGGTGTATTATATAGATATTTAAATTGATAATTCATTGTAAAATTGTTGAATTTCAAACACACTTTCCCTTAAAGTCCACCATTCGATCTTTGATCTTTGATTCGATGTGCTTTGTAGCCGCTTTTTTGCTAAAATCTTAATTCATGTACACCATCAAATATGTCATTAGTTAGTTACATGTTAGCAGTGTAGTATATAGAATGCCAGGTGTTGCGGGTTCGATTCCCAGCTCGACCCGATGTCTCTTAAACAATACAGTTCTGGTTCTACCCAGGAAGCGGACTCGAGAGCGGTTCATATAAGTTTTAAGCTTTTTTCGAAGTCGAGCTCAAATAAATAAGTATAAACTAAAGTAAATATGTCAGCAAATCAATTTATACTTCTCTGGTAAATGGCAGGACACGTCGGCATGTTTTCAGAATACTATTTATTAATTTTACAGAATATCGTCGAAAGAGAATATGGAATAAATAAATGCTAAAACATCGAATTTGATAATAACATAGTGCGGTTGGAGTGCTTGTTCCAGCCAAAGATCATTTAGATTTTGAGAATACAATTTTGGTCGAAACAAAAACATACAACTATGTATCATATGCTCAATGCTTTTTATTATGCATTAAGACAAAGACTGGTACCGAGGAACGACGTAGATCAACATCTAAGACGGTTAGACGTTGCATGGAATGTTCTACTATGCTTGCCATTAACCAATTACAGCTCGATACCTTTATAAGTCGCCTAAAACCCCTTACACTCAGCTCTGTTCCCACTACGTCCTCAAAAAATTGGGCAGACGTTGTAAGAACTTGTACAACGTAGTAGGAACGCAGTGGAAACTTATAAGGATGCGGAGTGGTCTCTATGGACGTGGAGGACGTGGTTAAACTCTGGACATGTTAAAAAAAGTAGTGCAGACGTGTTCGAATCAGGACGTAGTATCAACAAGATACAAGATACAAGAAACTTTATTTTGTGTTAGATTTACAAATATAAAACACTGTCTGTAAAGTATTTGAAATTGAGTAAAATTATACTATCTCAGGTTAATAAAGCAATATAGAGCAAGAATTTAAAACAGAGGATAAATCAGTAAACCAAAGCATGTTAAAATTTACATAAAAGAACAACAGTAAAAGAACATATGACATTTACAAAAACTAAATAATACTAAAGCAAAGTTCAAAGAATTAAAGCACATGAAATAGGCTTTATATCGTAGACGTGAGGGTATGCGGCAAGGGTAGGAGGCACATCTATAAACACATAAAGCATCTACAGGCTGGACTGGTCCTCGTCTTTGACGTAGTACACAAAAGCTTGGCGCTGACGGGAAAGATTACATGACGTTCTCACTGCGTTGTCATTGGGTTAAAAGCATGGTAAGCGCGTGGTAAGCGCGTGTTGAGATTTGATTGGTTGTTATGGTAGTAAGAACGTAGTAAGGACGCAGTAAGAACGCATTAGACATGGTGCGTGCTAGGCCATGCGCGTGGTAAGATATTAGTGGCGACGTGTTAGATCAGGAAGGGACGAAGTAAGGACGTAGTATTAACACGAAAATTGCACATTTCTTCGTTTTGATCACGTCCCCGCTGCGTTCATCAAAATTTTCAGGAAACAGTCCGGTTTTTATGGTCTCCGTTTGAGTGTGAGGGGGAGAGGGGAGGGGGGGGGGGGCATTATCTATTTTTATTCCTTAGTTTTGTAGACTAGTTGGTGACGGTTTGTACTGTATGCATGAAAGTAAAGCATTTTGTTAATAACTTAATTACCATTGTGTTTCCATGGAACTTATGTTGAAGTCATTTAAATAAATGTCGACCATTGAGACGGCGGTCGTTAGTAATGTTTTACAAATATTAACATTTTTTATAAAGGATTGAACAGTTCAGTAAATTTATTTGTAATTCTGAAAAAAATGAATCTTTAATGGCACACTTTTAATCATATATATCATATACAATATTGACTAAAAGTAATAAAATATTTCTGATAAGTTTCAAATGTGTAATTTATCACATGTAACTCTCAGACTGATTAAACGGATTTTCTTTAATCGTAAGCATGCATTAATGCGATTTGTATTACAGCTGTTGCATGAACTCATATATTTTCTTAAGGTCAATTACATATATAATATAGGTTTTATAGTTTGGCCAGGATCAGTTGCTACACAAATATATTTCAGTTATTCGTCTAATGGTGTTAAATACACATCTTAATATACCTACGCTAACTCGTAAAGGATTGTACATACGTTGAATATATATGCTTATACATGTATATATGTGTATATCGTTTTATGTAAACAGCCGAAGAAGAAAAGGGGAAGTTACTCGGCGGAGAGGCGTGCCTGTGGGCGGAGTTTATTACAACGGAAACGCTCATGACTATGATGTGGTAGGTGTATTTGACAGTCTAATGTAAAATAATAAGATGAGTTGCTGTTTTGTTTTTATTTGAATTGTAGTTATTCTGTAACCGCGGCTTTATTATCAAACAATTGTGAGCGATATTTACAGTTTTATGTAGATCTTAAGGTATTTCATTAATTACTATGTTAATATTATCATTTTTATTAACACGTCTGTTAGCCCTCGATGGCATAAACTGACGCAAACCAATCAATCAATCATGTATTGATAAAATCATTAATGAAATACCTTGACATACAAACACTACAGCGGTAGTCTAGGAGTAGAACGTCCGCTTCACATGCGGAAAGTCGTAAATTCGAATTCCGGCCGGATCATACCAAAGATTGAAAAATAATGGTACTAGAAGCTTCCTCGCTTGGCGCTCAGTGTTTAGAGGATAGTTCCAGACCTGGTCGGCCCGGTATCAATCTAATGTGACTGGGTGGGGTATCATATCGTATGTTGGCGACACGAAACTCAAATGTGGCAGCGCTTAGAATATTGTCTCAAGTAGACACCGTCTCGACATGACTGAACAATTGTTGAAAGCAACTCTCAACACCAAATAACTTTGCACATAAATGCTAAATTTGTAAATATGCTTATAGTACTTTGATCATGTAATTGTGCGATTTAACCGGCGTTGAGTATGTACAACAACATATTGGGATGAGGTACTCTTGAACGACTGTTACCAACACAAGGTAACTAGATTTCAATGATACAAATTAGTGAATTACTTGCAGACGATCGGTGGTTTTCTGGTTTACTCAAATTCTTTCTGAAATCTCCACCAATGACACTCACATGGTTTCATATATAACTTGCAAAGTGTTTGACAAACGAGTTAAATTATTTTAAAGGTAGAGTATAAGGATAAAAACGTTATAAATCTCTTAAAAATAAAACAAATATCAATATGGATAAAAGGCATCTCATTATCATTATTATATATAAACCGAATAGTTAAAGTTAATCATAAACACCAAAACATGACAAAACCAATATGTCGATTGGAATGGTATAATTGAAACGAAATCCCCATTTAAAAAATAGACAGCACTTAAATACTGTTTGACGACTTTCGCATTGTCATTTTGATTCTTTTTAAGATGAAGCAATTTTTCTTACGTGTGAACCTGTATAACAGATCAAATTGAAATCAAAATGAAATCATGCGACTCATTTAATACGTCATAAAACATGTTGCCATTTTAAGCGGGAAATCTATTTTAGTCTAACCTAGGCGCATAGCCCAAGTTAGGAAACCCCTTTTAAATATATCATTTTGGCATGTTTAAATAGATATCGTTTTGGCAATACGGCGTCAGCGCATATATATAGGCATGGTATATTTGAAAAATGTTTTAGCCAATTGTAAAATTTGGGAAAATCCCATATATTCCCTTTTAGAAAGAAAAAAAGTGTGTCAATTACACCTTTTTTCCAAATTTGAATGGTGTTTCATCCCTTGTATATTACATTGCCCGTATAGTGTTTTAGGTATTTCTATTTTTGTATGTATCTTGTACACCTTTTCTGAACGAGCTGGGTTCCTACAAATACCACATCGACGAGATAAAATAAATCGAACCTCTAGCCAAGTTTCTATAGAAGATTCGCTTAACATTCAATTTACATACATACTTCTTAATTGCTTTAATTTGATGCATGTTGAATTGATTCAATACATTAATACAGTGCGTCTCACCATGCTTTTTAAATATAAGTAATCTAAGCTGTATTTTGTTTCTGAATAAGGTTCTTTTCACCATTTTCATTTCTTGTTAAAAGAAACAAGTTCAACAATGTGTGTATACTTTAAATAGGCCCCGTGCAAGTGCACCTGCTGAGAGGCTATGGAGTCCCCGGAATGTTAGGGATCTGGCAAGCGCTGGTCGGCGACTACAAGAGCAAAGATGCAGAATGATATAGTAAGTAATATGTCATTAACCCTGGCGTAGCTGTCTGTGCGCCACAACACCAGAGCTTGCACATTTAAAAAAAGATTGATGATATATCATGGTGTATATACTAACTTTTTTTTTTCGTGAATGCATAATTATATTTCCTGGAAATGCCCCTAGAAGGCAGAAACTCCAGACTAAATATAGAATTTAAAATAATTCGGGATGAGAGGGGTTGGGGGGAGGGGGGGGGGACTTAGCTTGGCCACTGCTTAAGATAGTTATAGCTCATTAATGATGTTACCGTGTTTGTTTTATTTTTGTGTGGGTATTAATGAGAATTCTTTATGAACTTTTTAGAATATATAGCACCAAAATTAGTGTGTGTTTTTTTTTCGAAGAATGCGTGTAAATGGTCCAGTAAAACTCCTTTTAGCTCTTTTCGAATTATCATTTAGCTTTTTACGTATAGTAAACATTCTATTGTATACGGAACCGCTAACTGACCAAGTATTTTATGTATTTCCTCAAAATTTATCAAGGACATTTCCTTGAAATTTGGGTTGGAATAAGAAAAACACTGCTATGTTAAGCCAATACATAACTGTCTGTTTACGTCGTTGATAACGCTACTCAATATTTTGACAAAAAAATTTAAAAGTGGCTGGTTAGCTGTTACGTTCAGTACAGTTTTATTTTAGGCGACCGTACAATTGCATATTGTCTAAGTTTGTGTGTTTTATATTTTATATTTACAGTCGTGGACTTCCAGTCGGCCACATTAGTGGTCCAGATCATTGTTTGAGGTATGGCAATGCCCCCCTTGGCGGTCATGATCCGCTCAACCTTGAACAGGATGACGCAAAAGCACCTGAACATTTTGCAATGCGATTGAACACTTCAGGGGAGACAAGGTATTCGCTAGACGATAAACTTACCAACAAAATAACGTATGCAATAGTGTCCAATTATAATCAGGTGAGCTTACTAACAAAATCAAAGATAGACTTGTTAAATGAGAGATTGCTTGAAGAGACCTACCAATAATTCAAGTTACTGTGACGCTTTTATTAGCGAGTACTTTTTTTCGCTTTTATTCGCTAGTTTTAACTATCGCGGATTCAAATGTTTCGCTAAATTAAAATCATGTTTACTGTACGACTGTTTACTATATCCGAAATCATTTCGTCCGACGAAAACGTATTTTAAATGATTATCAATTCTGTTCAGACTGTATGTGATAGATTTAACCGAATCTGCATGCAGTCTGAAAGAAAGTATGTTACTTGAAAATATCTGCGTGGTTTTCTTCAACTGTTACAACACTTTTCACTTTCTGGAAATTCGTGTTAAAACTGTCGTATACACTAAAAGCAATTGTATTCATGGCTTGCTTGGGTGAAACCAATTTCGAAATAATCGAAATTATACAAGTGTTTTTTTTTCAATTGCTTCGTACGCAGGTCACATGACTTTGGCTTAAGGATAGATATAAACGTAAATATGATAAAAACGTTACAGGCTCAACGGTTAGACTGGACTTTAAACGTCTTTAAACATTGCATTGAGTCACGTGTCAAGATATCGAGTTTCTTACTGCTTTAGACAAATGAAGTTTGGTCGTGCATCGTAATGTTCCTAATAATTTGAACGTTCTGTGAAAATAGAAATCAACACAAACAAATTGTGGTTATATTGAACACCTAGCAAAATTTATAATCGGTCAACCGGGTTCATTGATATTTCATCAATATACTTATATATATGGAATATTTCATAGTTTAAGTTATAATCTAATAAACAAAACCATTTAGCATATTTTCTGAAATGTTCGTTTAATTTTTACGCACTTAACAGTCTGCTTGCTTCGCTTTGTAAATCAGAGAGATAAATGTCTGAGGAATTTCCTCTTACAAAGGTTATGCTTCCGCAGCCAGTGTACTGAATCTGCACCACTGTTTACGAGAAATGGAATCAGCTAGTGCATTCATATGGGAAGAAAGATGTATGGCTTTGAATACAATATTATGTTTCGTAGCAGATAATATGAGTTTTCTTAACAAAACCATTTACCGTTTTGATTTACTAGATTGTTTGTTCAAAAAGGTAACCAGTGCCTCATTATCCACATGCAGTGTTATTTTCCGGTTGCATAAAGCACCACCTCAAAGCGTTATTGCAAGTAATACCGTAACCATTTTTAAAAATTTATGTCTGATAATAATGCGCTACCTAGCCAGACAGCAGGTCATCCAAAATAGCACCATTTCCAATCTAAATAGTAACCACACCCCAAATTTGCAGATCCAGCACTATCCGTAAACAATTCTTACGTTTTTGCTTAGGAATATAAACTGAACCATTAAAATCTTCTAAGAAAACAACCCATAAAAACAAGTCCTCCCGCAGAGCTAATGAAACTCTAAACTTATGGTGTGGCTCTTTCAATCCAGATATTGCATCGTAAAACCGACGTATAAATGCTCTACTGGACATAATGGCTTTCCGAAAGAAATTTAACATGCTTACCAATGATTGCAATTCTTTTAAAGATATTTTCTTACGTTGAAGTAATAGTGTCAGAATAGGCTTAAGTGCATCTACCTTATGCTGGAAAATTCGAATAAGCATATTGATCGCATCGAGCTCTGAACCTAGAAAAAACATGACAGCTGTTGTGGCTACTAATTTTTCCTCAGCTAATGGAATATTCAAACTGTCACATACTTTCTCAAAACAGTTAACCAAATCCCTACACTGAAGAGAACCTTTTTTTCTGCAGATATAAATCATCTAAGAAATGATCAAGACTTTTTAATCCTGTTGTGAATGCTATCAGCCAATGAATAAATGTGGAAAACGTTTCAAACAAATTGCAGGATATGCTGCATCCCATTCGATGACACATATCAGTATATATTTTACCTTCTAACTAAAATTCAAGTAAGTGAAAATACCCTGGGTATATCGGTAATAATCTAAAAGCATAATTAATATCTCTTTTTGCCATCAAAGCTGATTTTTTCCAAATTGAACACCATTTCGGTCACTTTATCAAAGGACGTATACTGCACTAGTGAAAATTTACCAACTCCTTAATAACCTTTTCTTTAATAACCTAATGTACAATGTTTAATGTACAAAAGCGGATTTTAAATTCTTTGAAGTGAATGATTGTCTGGAACCAGAATAATTAAGCCTGAATCCCATCTTAAACCCTTGTACTAAATGACTCGCAGTGTTTTGATTGGGATAGCTCACTAAAAGCGTCTCAAAAGCATGTGAATTAATTACGGTAAAACCTAGGTCCCATATACCTTTGGGATGGGAAAGAGGCAATACCGGCAGCTGTTCTGGGTCGAAAAACTACCCCTTGGCGTACCCTGGGTAACAGTAGATTGCCAAGACCGACCCCGAAATTTGGGCTGTTGATCCCTCATCCTATAGCAGTTAGACTGTGAATGTTAACCGCCACATTTCATACATAAATGTGTATACCGGCAGTTCACTTTCGAGCACAAAACCTTCAAATTGAAATCAAAGCACTTTTTAAACCCTTTTATCACTTCCCCTTGCGCTCTGGACTGCTGCACCGGTGAAGACATATATATGAGCCATAGCTCAGTGTCTATATCAGACTAACTAGCTGCCGGATTCGTCCCCAATCTGAGCCTGAATTGCTCATCATAGGCTTTCCAATGCCTTTTTTGGCCTAACAGAACAGTACTACTCGTATACTTAAGTAGCTCTTGGTTGCGTTCTGGGTGAGCTGCTAAGTATATCCCCATCAGGACTAAAAATGCGTCGGTCCATGCTTCTTTGTTAGAAATCGTCTGATGCAGGGAGCAGATTTTATGACTATCTCTCCAGAATCATTGAGGGTTAAACTTTTCCCAGTATCAGTCTGAGATTGATTCTCAGGCTGCAACAAGCAGGCCAGGTCAACATATTGCCCCGAAATAATCTTATTTTCAATTTATTGAGAGATGTGCATCCCCACTTCGGAGTGCACACTCGCCACTTGACACATTACTGTCTACCAATCCAAATATACCTGGCTGACTTGATCCACAAGCAACAGGTTCAGCCACGGTCTCTGATGTCCTTGTAGTCACAGTAGATGGTGTATCCCCAGTGGCTGGAATGGCTGGTGAATGTACCATCTCTGGCTCGGGTCGGTCTTCATGAAAACTTGCTGGCAATTTCCTTTTTCCTGGTGGGCTTTACCATATTTTTGTCTCAGGTCAACATGAAAATATAACAAACCGATTAAAATGGCATAATACGAGATATAATGAACAAAAGTAATTGTAAATGACAAATATTTTACCATCCTATGATATTCCTATCATTACAAACTACTGTCCGTACGCCTCCCCATTACCCCTATCATAAAACAACCGATTTTTTCAATAATGAAAGGAAAGTATTATTATGTTCGACAAGTACGTACCGTTTCCCATCGCAACCGATCCAATTTGATTTCCTTTTATTTAATTATTTTCAGTATAAACTATCTATTCTTATAGATCTACTTCAATTATTTGCCTGGACATATTTGTTTAACGTGACCTCTTTGTTCTAGTGAATTCGAAAGGGGTGATGCATTATTTACACACTCCTATGAGAATTATACAGTAAAGCGTATGCCTCCAAATAACCATCACCTATCCGCTAGGGATAGCTGCTATTAATTGCGACCCGTTTCGGTTAATTTGATTTAGTTATCGTTTCATTCTTATATTTCTTTTCGTGCAAGATGAACACAGTTTTGTTAATTTTAGATAAAGGAACCGAATAGGTATCTAAAAGTGAGTTTTATCTAAATTATACGACACATTTTGGTTAACCAATAACTATTCTAATTGCTTAATTGCCGTGTAACAAGAAGTGGATGGTGCATTAAATTTACACATTTTCTTTAACTTAACGAGTACGAGAAAATATGTTATAATACATTCTAATTTCTATACAGTGACCTCTACTCTCCTTCTATTGGTCAAAACTTATTGTGGAATTTATTACTGAATTTGTAAACCTCTGCTTGAAGAATAGGAAAACATGACACTGTGTTATTTCTGGTTGCAGAGGGGTTAAATTAAAATTACGAACGTGTCACGTGCCATCGTTATGCCAATCAAAATGCGGCTTGCAAAACGTGATCATCTGATCCTGTCATAACATAAACAAAACATAACGCAACGATTTGTTTCTGTTTCTTACTAATGACCATTGAAAATCGTGTATCTTTGGATGCTTTAAGTAAGTCGTGGCAATGTATAGCGCTTAATAATTCCGGACGTGGTTAAACTTAGAGGAAGTAAGGTAACCATCCACTGGCTTGTGAGCGTGCGGGGGAGATAGAGCGGATTAGTGGCCCAGTGGTTACGGGTTCGATCCCCCGCTCCTACAACTTAAATACTTATCAGTCTTTCAGATGAGATTACTCGAGGTTCCATGTACCGATGCTTTACACTTAGCATGTTGAAAAATCTGGTCCGTTACAAAATGGGCTTCTGTATCTCTGCACTATCCTCTATAAAAATATTACCATCATCAGTGTGTGGGAGCATGTTTGGAACCATACACATGTAGACCAAATAAGTGGGAAGGTCTTTTAATTCATAGCTACAGAAACAAATCGGTATCTGATTGGTTTTGTTGTTTTATTATGTGTTGTTTTGTATTTTGTTATTATATTATACTTGCACAGCCCATGCATGTTCTGTTTGGGAAAATACATGACGTGTGTTTTTTTGTATTTTATGATTTATTGTACTTGCACAACCCATGCAAGTTCTCTTTGGAAAAATAACATGAACGTAATATATTTCAATTAATATTATTAATTTTAGTTTAATGACAACTATACTAAACTATAAAGCTTTCAATGAATAAGATAATAATTGTAACATTCCGGCGCACTTTTTTGTCAATAGAAGATATCTTTTTTTTAAACAAACTTAATGCTGTCCTATTTTTTGTCTCTCTTCAACACTTAATATCAATTCTGGGCAGATTACATACTAGCATTTATGGAAAATATATGAAATGTAGAATATAAAACTGGCAAACCTTTTAAACTTTCATATTTTCAGTGTACTGTTGCTTTCAACCACAATAAAAAAAGGAAATTCGTTAACCAAGACGTTACATATTCTGTATTTTTTGTTATGATAAATATTTTTTTGTTATTCATCGTCTTTTTTATTTTCCTAACCAGTGCGCAATATTGTAGGTCTTGTTAACGTTTTTCTAAAACTCGAGATGTTCATTTTATCTACACTTTATTGAACGGTTAAAATTCGTGATGTTCATTATATCTAAACTTTATTGAACGGTTAAAAGTCGTGATGTTCATTATATCTAAACTTTATTGAATGGTTAAAAGTCGTGATGTTCATTATATCTAAACTTTATTGAACGGTTAAAATAGAAAAAAGTATAGTAAAATGTTGCTCTTAAAGAGTCATTAGAGAGTTCTTTTCAGTTTTCAATATAATTATTTTACAGACTTGTTTCAATGTTGAAAGAAATATATTTATATCACCCACTCCTAAAATCTACTTTACATAATTATAATGTATATCTGACAAACGAGGTGAATTAGTAATATTTGGTGAGTTTTCTATTTTAACATCATTAAATAAACAAGCAAGATCAGTTAGTAATATTTGGTTAGTTTTATATATATATATATATATATATATATATATATATATATATATATATATATATATATATATATTAACATCACTAGATAAACAAGCGATGTCAGTTTGTAATATTTGGTTTGTTTAATATATATATATATATAACATCACTAGATAAACAAGCGATGTCAGTTATTAATATTTGGTTAGTTTTATATATATATAACATCACTAGATAAACAAGCGATGTCAGTTAGTAATATTTGGTTAGTTATATATATATATAACATCACTAGATAAACAAGCGATGTCAGTTAATAATATTTGGTTAGTTTTATATATAAATTAACATCACTAGATAAACAAGCGATGTCAGTTAGTAATAGTTGGTGAGTTTTCTATATATTTTGACATCAATAGATAAACAAGCGAGGTCAATTAGTAATAGTTGGTGAGTTTTCTATATATTTTGATATCATTAGATAAACAAGCGAGGTCAATTAGTAATATGTGGTGAGATTTCTATTTTAACATCATTATAATATGCATGATGAATATAGTTTTAATTGCGACAGTTTGATATTTTGAAGCAGTGTTTTATATATTTTCGATTTGTATAATAATGTGTTCCTCCTATCTTGCTGTAAATAATGTCGTTTTGAATCGATGGTTTAACAACTTATACTTTTTATTTACTTGAATATCAAAGAAAAACCTTTACATAATTTAATATAGGAAAAACTGGTTATCATGTACCCCAGAATAGGTTAAATCCGTACTAACATTTATGCAAATATTTTTAAACCAAAATATAGTTTTAGGGGCTGAAACGCGGTTATGCCCACGTACGAGCATTTACTGACTATGTCGAATTTTGTCATGCTTCTGCGTTCACCACCGTGAAACAGCAACCATGTTTGCTGTCTGGTTCACTAAAATTGTAGCGTACTGCATGGTAATTTGAGGTTGAGCCGGTGATCTGGCCCCAGTTTTATTAAACATCTCAACTTATATTTTCGAAAAAAAATTTCATTTACATTGATCATTTTTGCATGGTATCCTTTACTAACGAGTACATATTGTTCATACTTCATTTCTGTGTGATCATTCTGTGCATAACGAGTAATAACTTAGAGAAATTGACATTTTTTAGTTGAGGACTAAAGTTTAATTTCTACCTCCTTCATCAGATCCGCAGTTTTCAAGGGAGATAATAGTGGTGTGAGTCCTAAAATACAACATTGAAAAAGTTGTCGTCAACGTCTTTCTTTTTTTTCTTAATTTTATTTCATGGAAAATGACATCACACAGTTATATACACTCAAACCTGTCTTAAGCAGCCAGTCAAGGGAAGAAGCAAAAGTGGGCTTTTAAGACAGGTTGCTGCTTAATACAGGTAAATTTGATCTGAAAACATAGAAATGGGAAATAGCGAATATAGCTGCTTAAGACAAGTGGTTGCTTAATAGAGGTGACCACTTATACAGGTTTGACTGTAGTTCTGTCTTGTTTGTACTATTAACCGCCTAATAATAAACTGAATCATAAACTATGCTATTCATTAATAAAAAAAAGATAAATATTGTTGGTATTTTTAAAAAAAAAAATAGTATACTATTTATTATTATATTGCAGTATCTTCCCATTGTGAACATCGTAGTAAGCCTCGCCGGTGTCTATATAATACTGATGGCATCAAGATGCATGAGAAAGAAAACCCGCAACGGCAGTTAACAAACGGTTGTGATTTAGTTTTAGTTTTTAAGACCGTCCGACGCTATATTTACATAACATAGAGGTATCAAATTCATGCTTCAGTGAAAGTCTGCTGCATATTTAAGATTGGTGCTATTTATATCTCCACTTCACTGATTCATTTCACTTCCTGTCAAGAAATCTAGTATACTTTGTGTTTGTTGCAAAATATGTGTTGCCATGATAACTATGTCGTCGAAGAGGCAAAAAAACAAATGACGGAACCAGACTGAGTTTTACTGTTACTGGTTATATATAGATAAAGTAAAGATAAAGTGGTGCTAGCTATTTATAGATAACGTAAAGATAAACTGATGCTGGCTATTTATAGATAACGTAAAGATAAACTGATGCTGGCTATTTATAGATAAAGTCTAGATAAACTGATGTTGGCTAATTATAGATAATGTAAAGAAAAACTGATGCTGGCTATTTATAGATAAAGTCTAAACACACTGATGCTGGCTATTTATAGATTAAGTAAAGATAAACTGATGTTGGCTGGCAATTTATAGATAAAGTAAAGATAAACTGATGCTAGCTATTTATAGATTAAGTCAAGATAAACTACTGGTGCTTCTTCAGTGAACTGACGTACTATCATTGTAAGGCCATACTTAGAAAAAAAAAATTATTTATCGTGCTCCTACCTACCCACTCAAATTGCTGCTATCAAAACTTTTATCACGACCTTGGAATTAATGTTATTTTTTTCTCATTCATTCTGCCAATGGTTTGTTCACAATAACATATGTTAATAATATCTCTCCCTTTCTACAGTGGCTCGGAACACAGCAAACAATGTTTTTGCGATAATCATTACATAAATTGTTTTTATTTGTGCTGTTATGGTGTGTTGCTTGTTATTTGGGTGCCACGTTTCTCGTTGGGTGTATTTATATTCTCTCTTTTTTATTGTTATTGATGTTGTTTATAGAATATATTTGTTTTTATATGCAATGGTTAAAATGTTTTCACTTATTTTAGCTGGCCTTAATAATTATTATAATTATTTTAGCTCTACTTGTCAAAGGTCAGAATGGTTTATGTCATGGTGATTTGTACGCCGTCCGTCCATGAACTTTTCTTGAAACAATTTTCTTTTACCTTTTCAATACATTTTACTCATATTTTCAAAACGCAAGTTTAATAAAAAAAAAAATGTTTATATTTTCCATAGATATGTATAATATTGCCATATTATTGTAGATTCAAGATTCGATGGTTCTATTTCTTTTAACTTAAGCATGAATGTTCAAGTGTTAATTTACATGCACTTGTTACATACCACGCTAAGACACATATGACTTCAAGAACAAGATTAAACAATCATCAATACTTTTTACTGATCATATATATCATATATTAGTCTTCATAAACATTATATTTATATATTTGAGGTTCATATGTGCTTGTATTCATTAAAATATGAGCTAAATCGAGTTCAATATAACCACTTGTCCCTATAAAATGTATATTTTTTTGTCCTATCTTGAGATATTCCTCAACTCAATTTTCGAAATGCTATGTCATTTACATTTGTCATTTTGCATATCACTATTTACCTTGGTCATTTTGCATGTCACTACATATATTTACAAATGAATAAATCTTTGTTTTGTCTTCAGTTCTCCTTGGTCATATAGTGTGTTGTGTGAAACCAGTTTACTGAAACCAGTCCCTGAATTCCATCGATTTTTCCTTTGCTCTATGTAAAATAAGTCATAGGACTACCTCGCTCTGTAGTTGATTGTCCCTTTGCTCTATATAAAATAAGTCCTAGGATTACCTCGCCCTGCAGTTTATTTTTCTTGCTCTATATAAAATAAATCATAGAATTTCCTTTGTTAAACGAATCAACATAGAAAAGTTTTGTTAAAACTTCTTCCATAGCAGTACCGTTTCTGTTCATTGCTTTTCATTTTAAAGAAAGAACCTCTATTTTTCCTGTAGAAGTACTCAAATGCTCTAAAAACACCATCTGTTAGAATTCAATAAGAATAAACGAATTATTATTACATTTAATGCTTAGTCAGCATTTGCTCTTCTCTGCTCATCTGCAGCTAAAACATGACAGTACCTATGACCCATTTAAAATTGCATTGAGATTTTAGCACAATAATTGTTACCCTATCACAGAAAAAGGTGCCCAACTCTTTACCGTGTCACAGACAAAGGTGTGCAACTCTTTACCATGTCACAGACAAAGGTGTGCAACTGTTTACCGTGTCACAGGCCAAGGTGTGCAATTCTTTACCGTGTCACAGACAAAGGTGCGCAAATCTTTACCATATCTTTTAAAAATAATATTCGTTTAAGTTATATAATATATATATATTATTTAAACACGTGTTATACCTGTGACCCGTGTAACACGTTATATAGTTATGTGTATAAAAATGCTCAATTGTTGTCTTTATATTTTTTGAAATCCATATTTGTTTTAAGAGGGTTAAATGTATTTGAGATTTTATTTGTTCTGTTTACAGGGCCTGGTTTTAGGCTGATCCATTTTTAATCCTAAAACCTAGACTCACAATTGCCAATTGTTAAAGACTGTAACCTCTGTTCTGTATAATAGTTATATAAATATATAAATTATATTCTGTTAAATATCGTTGATAATTTTTTTGTCATTTAAAGGTAGTTAAGTTATAGTTAAATCCTTCTTAATATGAATTACAATTCACAAATTGGAGACTGAGTTAAGAATTAAATACTTGATGATTTTGGACCGAGCCATTTATTCGAACATCTCAACTGGAGAATGAACGTAAATGATAGTATTCACTAATAATATTTTCTAAACATATTTAAATTGTTCAATCATCATACATATATTTGTATGCGTGTGTTTTGATTTTTCGTATGAGTTTTAAAATGTTTGCTTAAGTGCATGATCAAGTTGAGAATGTTTGTGTAGATGTGGGGTTGGGCATGGTGTATTTTATCTTTTAAAATGAAATATGCAGAACCTGGAAGTAGTGGGTTCGGACCAGAGATTATTGGTGTATACTAAAGGACAGTCTTAAAAAAGGTTATGAAAACTGACAGAATCTCAGTAAAGAAAGATATATTTATTTAACTTTACTAAAGTGCTATTTTTACTGAAAATGTTATAACGACTAAATACAAAATTGTAGTAGTAATAGTTCAAAACGGACATTGTTGTAGAAAATGATAAGTTTAAGTTATGTGTGTGTGCGTGCGTGCGTGCGTGCGTGCGTGCGTGCGTGCGTGTGTGTGCGTGTGCGTGAATAAGTATATCCGAGGTTTTCCTAATAGCGGACCACAATTTCGTCTTATTTTTTTACTACATATGTTATTTAAATGCATAAACATTTATATCATATTTATATCATAATGTTATTGGTATAAGAATTGAAATAAAAATGCAAATGTAGTTGAGTTTGTTTTCGTTTCCAATGACACGGCTCAGACATTTAAAAGATGAACTAAATTCGTGTAACTAGTGCAAAGAGTTAACATTATCTACAATTTGCGTATATGTATGATAAACGCAAATTGTAGATAATGTGAACTCTTTGCACTAGTTACACGAATTTGATTCATTAAAACGGCCAAATTTTAAACCCCGGTTGACATGCACTTATTTATAATTGCAAATGTGCCTACCGGGAAGATGTTTTCTATGACAGTAGATTAAATTGAAAAAGAAACAGAAACGATTAGTACAATAAAGTTTTCCTATCATTGTTAACTATCAATACACTATAGTATACCATTAACGGTTAATAGTCATTACACTATAGTATACCTATCACGGTTAAAATTCATTACACTATAGTATACCTATCACGGTAAATAGTCATTACACTACAGTATACCTATCACGGTTAATAGTCATTACAATATAGTATACCTACCATGGTTAATAGTCATTACACTATAGTATACCTATCACGGTTAATAGTCATTACACAATAGTATACCTATCATTATCAACCATCATTACACTATAGTATACCTCATATTATTAACTATCAATACACTATAGTTGACCATTCACGGTTAATAGTCATTACACTATAGTATACCTATCATTATCAACCATCATTACACTATAGTATACCTACCTCGGTTAATAGTCATTACACTATAGAATACCTATCATTTTCAACCGTCATTACACTGTAGTATACCTATCATTATTAACTATCATTACAATATAGTATACCTACCACGGTTAATAATCATTACAATAAAGTATACCTATCAAAATTGACTATCATTACAATATAGTATAGCTATCACGGTTAATAGTCATTACACTATAGTATACCTATCACGGTTAATAGTCATTACAATATAGTACACCTATCATTATTGAGTATCAATACAATATAGTATACTTATCACGGTTAATAGTCATTATATTATAGTATACCTATCACGGTAAATAGTCATTACAATATAGTATACCTATCTTTATTGACTATCATTACACTATAGTATGCCTATCACGGTGAATAGACATTACAATATAGCATACCTATCATTATTTACTATCATTACACTACAGTATACCTATCACGGTTAACAGGCATTACAATAGAGTATACCTATCATGATTAACTATCATTACACTATAGTATACCTATTCCGGTTAATAGTCATTACAATATAGTATACCTAGCATGGTTAATAGTCATTACAATGTAGTATACCTATCATGGTTAATAGTCATTACAATATAGTATACCTGCCATGGTAAATAGTCATTACAATAAAGAATACTTATCACGGTTAATAGACATTACAATATAGTATACCTACCATCCTAACATTGTTTATAGTCATTACAATATAGTATACCTACCATTTTTAATAGTCATTACAATAAAATATATCTATCACGGTTAATAGTCATTACAATATAGTATACTTACCATGGTTAAAAGTCATTACAATATAGTATACCTACCATGATTAATAGTCATAACAATATAGTTTACCTATCACGGTAATAGTCAGTACAATATAGTATACCTACCATGGTTTATTGTCGTTACAATATAGTATACCTATCACGGTTAAAAGTCATTACAATAAAGAATACCTACCATGGTTAATAGTCATTACAATATAGTTTACCTACCATGGTAAATAGTCATTACAATAAATTATACCTGCCAATGTTTATGACTGTTACAATAAAGGATACGTATCAATATTAAGGTTAATTCCAATATAGTATACCTATCAGTATTAACGATCATTACATAATAGTATACCTATAAATATCAACCATCATTACTCTATAGTATATCCATCACTATAAACTATCATTACAATATAGTATACCTATCAATATTAAGGTTCATTCCAATATAGTATGCCTGTCAATATCAACCATCATTACACTATAGTATACATATAATTATTAACTATCATTACAATATAGTATACCTATTAATATTAAGGTCCATTCCAATATAGTATACATATCATTATTAACGATCAATCCAATATATTTTACCTATCAATAATAACGATCATTCCAATATAGTATACCTATCATTTTTAACTATCATTGCAATATAGTATACCTATCAGTATTAACGATCATTACATAATAGTATACCTATAAATATCAACCATCATTACTCTATAGTATATCCATCACTATAAACTATCATTACAATATAGTATACCTATCAATATTAAGGTTCATTCCAATATAGTATGCCTGTCAATATCAACCATCATTACACTATAGTATACATATAATTATTAACTATCATTACAATATAGTATATCTATTAATATTAAGGTCCATTCCAATATAGTATACATATCATTATTAACGATCAATCCAATATATTTTACCTGTCAATATTAACGAGCATTACAATATAGTATACCTATCAATAGCAACAATCATTACAATAAAGTATACCTATCAATATTAAGGTTTATTACAATATAGTTTACCTATCAACATTAACGATCATTCCAATATAGTATACCTATCAATATTAAGGTTTATTCCAATATAGTATACATATCATTATTAACGATCATTACAATATAGTATACCTATAAATATTAACGATCATTCTAATATAGTATACCTATCAATATCAACCATCATTACACTATAGTTTACCTATCATTATAAATTGCCATTACAATATAGTATACCTATCAATATTAAGGTTCATTCCAATATAGTATACCTATCAATATTAACGATCATTCCAATATAGTATACCTATCAATAGCAACAATCATTACACTATAGTATACCTATCAATATTAAGGTTTATTACAATATAGTTTACCTATCAACATTAACGATCATTCCAATATAGTATACCTATCAATATTAAGGTTTATTCCAATATAGTATACATATCATTATTAACGATCATTACAATATAGTATACCTATCAATATTAACGAACATTTCAATATAGTATACCTATCAATATCAACCATCATTACACTTTAGTATACCTATCAATATCAACGCTCCTTATACTATAGTATACCTATCAATATTAACGATCATTACAATACAGGATACGTATAATAGTTAACTATCATTACAATATAGTATACCTATCACTATCAACCACCATTACACTATAGTATACCTATCACGGTTAATAGTCATTCCAATATAGTATACCTATTATTATCAACCATCATTACACTATTGTATACCTATCACGGTTAATAATCATTACACTATAGTATACCTATCATTATCAACCATCATTACACTATTGTTTACCTATCACGGTTAATAATCATTACACTATAGTATACCTATCATTATTAACCATCATTACACTATTGTATACCTATCACGGTTAATAATTATTACACTATAGTATACCTATTATTATCAACCATCATTACACTATTGTATACCTATCACAGTTAATAATCATTACACTATAGTATACCTATCATTATCAACCATCATTACACTATTGTATACCTATCACGGTTAATAATCATTACACTATAGTATACCTATCATTATTAACCATCATTACACTATTGTATACCTATCATTATTAACCATCATTACACTATTGTATACCTATCATTATTAACCATCATTACACTATTGTATACCTATCATTATTAACCATCATTACACTATTGTATACCTATCATTATTAACCATCATTACACTATAGTATACCTATCATTATTAACCATCATTACACTATTGTATACCTATCATTATTAACCATCATTACACTATTGTATACCTATCATTATTAACCATCATTACACTATAGTATACCTATCATTATTAACAATCATTACACTATTGTATACCTATCATTATTAACCATCATTACACTATTGTATACCTATCATTATTAACCATCATTACACTATTGTATACCTATCATTATTAACCATCATTACACTATAGTATACCTATCATTATTAACCAGCATTACACTATTGTATACCTATCACGGTTAATAATCATTACACTATTGTATACCTATCATTATTAACCATCATTACACTATAGTATACCTATCATTATTAACCATCATTACACTTTTGTATACCTATCATTATTAACCATCATTACACTATTGTATACCTATCATTATTAACCATCATTACACTATAGTATACCTATCATTATTAACCATCATTACACTATTGTATACCTATCATTATTAACCATCATTACACTATTGTATACCTATCATTATTAACCATCATTACACTATTGTATACCTATCATTATTAACCATCATTACACTATTGTATACCTATCATTATTAACCATCATTACACTTTTGTATACCTATCATTATTAACCATCATTACACTATTGTATACCTATCATTATTAACCATCATTACACTATAGTATACCTATCATTATTAACCATCATTACACTATTGTATACCTATCATTATTAACCATCATTACACTATTGTATACCTATCACGGTTAATAATCATTACACTATAGTATACCTATCATTATTAACCATCATTACACTATTGTATACCTATCACGGTTAATAATCATTACACTATAGTATACCTATCATTATTAACCATCATTACACTATTGTATACCTATCACGGCTAATAATCATTACACTATAGTATACCTATCATTATTAACCATCATTACACTATAGTATACCTATCACGGTGTATGTTAGCAAATGGTTTACATGTATGGGTAAATGCAGACTATAAAAACATTAGTTTGACTTTGACTTTTGCGTCAAAATCATTATTCTTTATTTAGACTTGTTTATTTTACATAGATTGTGAAACAATTTCTTTGATAGTATTGTTTCCCAGGCAACAAGTAAATAAGCATTTTTAAGTCAGTTATATTGCTCAGACACAGCGCATTTTAATCGTGGTAGGTATGAAATGACAAACCACCGATCACACCCTTCGTTCCCGCGTCCGATGCTCTACCACGTGACCATGCGCTCCATAAATACTTCATTCATGAGTTACTCTGATATCATTGCATGTCTTAATTGCAAACCAGTTACATAAGCCGGAAGCAATCGCTATCTTTTATGGAAATGGTTTCAGCCGCAGTTTATACTAATATATGAATAGTAATATGTACCAAATCTCAACTGCAAGATTCATGTACATGCGTGTAATGAAAGCTATGAGTAGGATCATGTTAAAAAGTATTCGTTCATTGTCATACGCTGTGAAGAGAAGAAATGAACTGTAATTTCAGAGTAATAGTTCTTTCTTATAAGGGAGATAACTGGTACCAGTATTTCTAATTTTGGGATCTAGTTTGCTTTTCTTTGTTTGAATGTTAGTGTAATGTTATGCCATTCAAAGCTTACAGAAGATCAGTTGTACGTAACCTAACTGCGATCCTTGAACTTCAAGATTAACCAGTATACTTTCTCACTGGAAGATGCCGAATGAGAGACAAATGGTGCAATGGTGCAGTATATCAAGAAAAGTGTGCATTTTTTTAGAAAAACACTAAACTTTGCACAAACATACTAATATTTTTTTAAGACCGAGACCCACTGCGAGATTTTCAAAATGGCAGGGAATTCAAGATGGCCGCTGAAATGGCCGCCAAAGTTTACAAGTTTCACGTTTGTCATTATAATTACAGTGTTTTATGACATCTTATAACTCAAATGACTAATGTTATCAAATTACATTTGTATTTCATAATTCAAATGGTTTTATGGCGAAAGAAATATTCTAAAAGAGAAAATATGTAAACTTTTGCCTAAAATCTTCAAAGTTAGCAAAAACTTCTATTATTTAGATATTATTTTATACTTTTGCTCAATTTTTTCAAAGAATTATATGCTTAGAGAATTGCTAAAATAATGCTTGAAACAACGTAAAGAATTGTATCTATATGCAAATTAAAGTGAGTGGGGTAAATCAATATGACATTAGTTACACACATCAGTCAATGCTATAACAAATTAAATATTAGATTTTAGATATAACCAACAGCTAGTGATATGTTACTATGACGTACATACTACTTTAGCCTTCATACATTTATATCTTCTGAATTACTCTTTGTGAGCATATAAAAGACGACATGATTGGTTCCCATTTTTTTTCCAATCTGTGTGTGTGTGTGCGTGCGTGCGTGCTTGCGTGCGTGTTCTTTTTTTTGTTTTTTTTTGTGCTTGAAATGGCAATTACAATGGGAAAAGAACTCTATCCCTTCAAAGTTCATTTCTAAGCTGTTCGTTTGGTTCGTGATAGCAGAGGTGTGTGAACAATTCCTTTAGGGACTCGTTTACATTTGTCAAAAGTGCTTATTGGGACCAATGCAAATCGCTCCATAACTGGCAGTACACATTCATGGGTTCTTTAGAGCAAGTACCGAATAACGTTTCAAATGCCTTAATGTTTTTGGTCTCCTCGCTCTATAGTTTTCATTTCCCACTAAATGCTGTGCTTAAGTTTCACACCAAATCGAATGAATAAAATGCTGACATGGATCTCGTCCTTAAGTCGATATGAAACGGTATGCATACGGGAATTGCTTTCCAGTTCCAAACCCAACCCAATTCACACTCAAACCAGCCTCTGAACTTAAATCAACGGCAAATACTAGCACATATGTATCAACTGTTTTTATCATGACCTCCCATATACATTTAGATGCAGAACATGTAGATATTTTTGTTTGAAACACGCATAGTGCCTTTTGTTGTACAGATTGATGGAAGATGGTGAACAAGTTATTGTTTGCTGTCATCAACCCCAAGAAGTGCTTCCCGGTTGCCAGGAAGTTTGGAGCTTTGCATAACTTTCTTTATATTCTGTTTTTCTATCGTATACTACCATATTTAATCTGAACACTTTTCATTAACCTGTTTGTGATGTTGACTTTAAACTCCTTTTCTGACCTCTAGGAACTGAAGAACATAATGTTGTGTTTATTGTTAACTACAATTTTGCCATTTACGAGCTGTTTTATATCTTTCACAAGGAACCAAAGTAAAGTTCAACAAGAGTCACGATGAACCTTCAAGGTAACAGATCAGTTAAAAATCTGCAGTTATACGAACACCAATAAAAAATTGTAATTCTGTCGTCATTTTTTTTGGTGGGGGGGGGGGGGAGGGGAGGTCTTGATCTGAAATCATTTTACATAAGTATATGAAATGCGCACTTGACAGACAACGTGTACGTTTATGTGGGTGGTCTTGATGAATACCCTGGTCATGCTGACACAATATCAGCCTTTCCCGCCGCACTAGCGCAGCCATTATCTCTTTGTCAGTTGCCAAGAGTGTTCAAGGAAGCCAACCCATTGTGAAGCCCTTCCAACAATACGGACTATTAGTATCTTCAAAAAAATCTAATATGTACCAGGCCAGTTTTATTGTGTTTGTTGGAGGATGGTCACACGCAATGAAGGAAGTTTGCTCGGGTCTGAGAAAGTTAACAGAACGTTGCCCTGTGATGTTCACTGACTGACGAATAATGACGCAGACTGAGCAGATTGAGGTACAAGTGCGTATTAGTGAATGATTGAATATGTAGCTGATCCTTCCAACAGATTGATGTAGAAGTGCGTATATGTGAATGATTGAATATGTAGCTGATCCTTCCATCATATTGATGTAGAAGTGCGTATTAGTGAATGATTGAATATGTAGCTGATCCTTCCAACAGATTGAGGTAGAAGTGCGTATATGTGAATGATTGAATATGTAGCTGATCCTTCCAAAAGATTGAGGTAGAAGTGCGTATTAGTGAATGATTGAATATGTAGCTGATCCTTCCAACAGATTGAGGTAGAAGTGCGTATTAGTGAATGATTGAATATGTAGCTAATCCTTCCAACAGATTGAGGTACAAGTGCGTATTAGTGAATGATTGAATATGTAGCTGATCCTTCCAACAGATTGAGGTAGAAGTGTGTATATGTGAATGATTGAATATATAGCTGATCCTTCCTAAATTTTGAGGTAGAAGTGCTTATATGTGAATGAATGAATATGAAGCTGATCCTTCCTATATTTTGAGGTAGAAGTGCGTATATGTGAATGATTGAATATGTAGCTGATCCTTCCAACAGATTGAGGTAGAAGTGCGTATATGTGAATGATTGAATATGTAGCTGATCCTTCCAAAAGATTGAGGTAGAAGTGCGTATATGTGAATGATTGAATATGCTGCTGATCCTTCCAACAGATTGAGGAAGAAGTGCGTATATGTGAATGATTGAATATGTAGCTGATCCTTCCAACAGATTTAGGTAGAAGTGTGTATTAGTGAATGATTGAATATGTAGCTGATCCTTCCAACAAATTAAGGTAGAAGTGCGTATATGTTAATGACTGAATATGAAGCTGATCCTTCCAACAGATTGAGGTAGAAGTGCGTATTAGTGAATGACTGAATATGTAGCTGATCCTTTCAATAGATTGAGCTGGAAGTGCGTATTAGTGAATGATTGAATATGTAGCTGATCCTTCCAACAGATTAGGGTAGAAGTGCGTATAAGTGAATGGTTCAATATGTAGCTGATCTTTCCAACAGACTGAGGTACAAGTGCGTATTAGTGAATGATTAAATATGTTGGTGATCCCTCCTACAGATTGATGTAGAAGTGCATATATGTGAATGATTGAATATGTAGCTGATCCGTTCTACATATTGATGTAAAAGTGCGAATATGTGAATGATTGAATATGTTGCTGATCTTTCCCACAGATTGAGATAGAAGTGCGTATATGTGAATGATTGAATATGTAGCTGATCCTTCCAACAGATTGAGGTAGAAGTGTGTATTAGTGAATGATCGAATATATAGCTGATCCTTCCAACAGATTGATGTAGAAGTGCGTATATGTGAATGATTGAATATGTAGCTGATCCTTCCAACAGATTGAGGTAGAAGTGCGTATTAGTGAATGATTGAATATGTAGCTGATCCTTCCAACAGATTGAGGTAGAAGTGCGTATTAGTGAATGATTGAATATGTAGCTGATCCTTCCAACAGATTGAGGTAGAATTGCGTATTAGTGAATGGCTGAATATGTAGCTGATCCTTCCAATAGATTGAGCTGGAAGTGCGTATTAGTGAATGATTGAAAATGTAGCTGATCCTTCCAACAGATTGGGGTAGAAGTGCGTATACATGTAAGTGAATGATTGAATATGTAGCTGATCCTTCCAACAGATTGAGGTAAAAGTGCGTATATGTAAATAATTGAATATGTTGGTGATCCTTCCAACAGATTGAGGTAGAAGTGCGTATATGTGAATGATTGAATATATAGCTGATCCTTCCAACAGACTGATGTAGAAGTGTGTATATGTGAATGATTGAATACGTAGCTGATCCTTCCAACAGATTGAGGTAGAAGTGCGTATATGTGAATGATTGAATATGTAGCTGATCCTTCCAACAGATTGATGTAAAAGTGCGTATTAGTGAATGATTGAATATGTTGGTGATCCCTCCTACAGATTGATGTAGAAGTGCGTATATGTGAATGATTGAATATGTAGCTGATCCTTCCAAAAGATTGATGTAGAAGTGCTTAAATGTGAATTGCTGAATATGTAGCTGATCCTTCCAACAGATTGATGTAGAAGTGCGTATATGTGAATGATTGAATATGTTGATGATCCTTCCTACAGATTGATGTAGAAGTGCGTATATGTGAATGATTGAATATGTAGCTGATCCTTCCAACAGATTGATGTAGAAGTGCGTATATGTGAATGATTGAATATGTAGCTGATCCTTCCAACAGATTGAGGTACAAGTGCGTATATGTGAATGATTGAATATGTAGCTGATCCTTCCAACAGATTGAGGTAGAAGTGCGTATATGTGAATGATTGAATATGTAGCTGATCCTTCCAACAGATTGATGTAGAAGTGTGTATATGTGAATGATTGAATATGTAGCTGATCTTTCCAACAGATTGATGTAGAAGTGCGTATATGTGAATGATTGAATATGTAGTTGATCATTCCAACAGATTGATGTAGAAGTGCATATATGTGAATGATTGAATATGTAGCTGAGCCTTCCTACAGATTTATGTAGAAGTGCATATATGTGAATGATTGAATATGTAACTGATCCTTCAAACTGATTGATGTAGAAGTGCATATATGTGAATGATTGAATATGTAGCTGATCCTTCCTACATATTGAGGTAGAAGTGCGTATATGTGAATGATTGAATATGTAGCTGATCCTTCCTACATATTGATGTAGAAATGTGTATATGTGAACGATTGAATATGTAGCTGATCCTTCCAACAGATTGAGGTAGAAGTGCGTATATGTAAATGATTGAATATGTAGCTGATCCTTCCTACATATTGAGGTAGAAGTGCGTATATGTGAATGATTGAATATGTAGCTGATCCTTCCAACATATTGATGTAGAAGTGCGTATATGTGAATGATTGAATATGTAGCTGATCCTTCCATCAGATTGATGTAGAAGTGCATATATGTGAATGATTGAATATGTAGTTGATCATTCCAACAGATTGATGTAGAAGTGCGTATATGTGAATGATTATATATGTAGCTGATCCTTCCAACAGATTGATGTAAAAGTGCATATATGTGAATGATTGAATATGTAACTGATCCTTCCAACAGATTGATGTAGAAGTGCGTATATGTGAATGATTGAATATGTAACTGATCCTTCCAACTACTTGATGTAGAAGTGCGTATATGTGAATGACTGAAAAGGTAACTGATCCTTCCAACAGATTGATGTAGAAGTGCGTATATGTGAATGATTGAATATGTAGCTGATCCTTCTTACATATTGAGGTAGAAGTGCATATATGTGAATGATTGAATAGGTAGCTGATCCTTCCAACAGATTGATGTAGAAGTGCGTATATGTGAATGATTGAATATGTTGCTGATCCTTCCAACAGATTGAGGTAGAAGTGCGTATTAGTGAATGATTGAATATGTAGCTGATCCTTCCAACATATTGATGTAGAAGTGCGTATATGTGAATGATAGAATATGTTGCTGATCCTTCCAACAGATTGAGGTAGAAGTGCGTATATGTGAATGATTGAATATGTTGCTGATCCTTCCAACATATTGATGTAGAAGTGCGTATATGTGAATGACAGAATATGTTGCTGATCCTTCCAACATATTGATGTAGAAGTGCGTATATGTGAATGATTGAATATGTAGCTGATCCTTCCAACAGATTGAGGTAAAAGTGCTTATTAGTGAATGATTGAATATGTAGCTGATCCTTCCAACAGATTGATGTAGAAGTGCGTATATGTGAATGATTGAATATGTAACTGATCCTTCCAACAGATTGAGGTAGAAGTGCGTATTAGTGAACGATTGAATATGTAGCTGATCCTTCCAAAAGGTTGGTGTAGAAGTGCGTATATGTGAATGATTGAATATGTAGCTGATCCTTCCAACAGATTGAGGTAGAAGTGCTTATTAGTGAATGATTGAATATGTAGCTGATCCTTCCAACAGATTGATGTAGAAGTGCGTATATGTGAATGATTGAATATGTAACTGATCCTTCCAACAGATTGAGGTAGAAGTGCGTATTAGTGAACGATTGAATATGTAGCTGATCCTTCCAACAGGTTGGTGTAGAAGTGCGTATATGTGAATGATTGAATATGTAGCTGATCCTTCCAACATATTGATGTAGAAGTGCGTATATGTGAATGATAGAATATGTTGCTGATCCTTCCAACAGATTGAGGTAGAAGTGCGTATATGTGAATGATTGAATATGTTGCTGATCCTTCCAACATATTGATGTAGAAGTGCGTATATGTGAATGACAGAATATGTTGCTGATCCTTCCAACATATTGATGTAGAAGTGCGTATATGTGAATGATTGAATATGTAGCTGATCCTTCCAACATATTGATGTAGAAGTGCGTATATGTGAATGATTGAATATGTAGCTGATCCTTCCTACAGATTGGCGGGAAAGTTGACTGTGATTTTTTAAAAGGGTGAATCTGAAAGCAAATGATGCTTTTGAATTAATAAAATAATGAATAAGCAACAGGTCTTCATACTGATGACTGTCCTCTTGAATGGTAGATGCGTATATATATTTATTAACCTCAACCCCCTTAATACACACACACACACACACACACACACACACACACACACGTGTCTGCTCTATTTGTCTTAGAGTTGTGATACTTGTATTGCATAGAAAGTATACGAATCAGTCCAACAAACCAGTAAAATGATAAAAACATAGCAGGCATTATTAGTCTTTTTTTTACAATTTAAGCCAATATATATTTTTTGCATATCACTCAATTAAGAAATATCTCGGACTATTATATCTTATAGATTTTTTTTTAAATATAACTATGAACTTTAAAAAGATATCATTATATTTGGTTATATAGAATGAAGTTCACTAAATAATGTCTATATACGGTCACATCAGTACTTACATGTAAATACATTTTATACCGATTTACCGCCACCGACCTTAATTTGCATACAGGTATATAGTTTTGCTCCATATTGGAATCAACAAATATAAACATGTTTTATGTAAATTAGTCTAAACGAGCTATCAAATATCATTCAATACTGAAAATATAAAGACAAATATGGATTTGCCAAATTTGGCGACCATTTTGGTGGCCATCTTGGAATTTTTCGCTATTTTGAAAGTGGGTCTCGGTGATAGAATAATCAGTTAATCTTTGTCTATGTTTGTGCCAAGTTTGGTGCTTTTTCTAAAAAAAGATACTTTTTCACAATTTGGCTCCACTCAATGACTGATATATATCGAAGAATAAGAAAACTTGCAACTTTCATTAAGTGTCTATAGTAACAATTCAGACCATTTCAAGCTGGTAATACCGCGGTCACACACGTGGATTTTACTGTTCCCATGGATACAGCAATAATTTGACCATTGCAAGGTACTGAATAGTTTATGAAAGGACGTGTTGGTACGAATTAGACGCATGAATGAAATACACAAAATTGAACGTTCATGAGAAATGAACGTACATGCAACGTGCAAAGTTTACATGAACCCCTTTTTGGTAAAATATGTTTCAAGTTATTAACGCTCAACATATATGACCCATTTCTAAAGATTTATATCGTTTTATTTGCTAATTGATTTTTAACACAACCGTTAGACAGGTGATCTTAGAAGAAAAAGAAACAATGAAAAAAAAAATAGCTAAGCAGAATAAAACTAAACCCTTGAAAACTTGTAGAACCGCGAAGTCTCGTCAAATTGAATTCAAATGAATACTCAAGAGTATGAATGTAACCACTCCTGAAGGGCCTACACGATGCGGAAGTAGGTGGTGCGCCAAGTACAGTGGAACCTTCAAATCTGCAGAATTCTCGCGTTTTAGCAAATTCTATCAAAATCAATTTTGGCCTCTAACATGAACGACGACATTAATTTTGCCCTGAAGCACAAATTAACGATATTAATTAACAAGGTAATTAAATGATTAAATGGATTGTGGAGGATTTTGGTGTATTGTTAATGATAGAAATTAACATAAAGCAAAGAAGGGCATATATTTTTAATAAAATATCATTCTTTGACATAGATCTCGTGGATTTAATTGAATCATTAATTTAGATAAGTACAGCGTGTGGCCTGTTTCAAGACCTAAATTCTGACATCTTTTTTCTACTTGGTTTGCTATACTTTCTTGTTAATTACCTCATAAAATGGCAGAAATTATTGAAAATAACGGATTGAAATACAACAATAACTATTACATACACCAATATGCCTTTTTCCAATATTCGGAATGTGGGCAGGTGAGCCGGAAACTCACGGTTTTTAATATCATCCCGTAATATATGCCTGTCCATGGTATCCGATGTAAACAATATGGCCGCCACATTATTGTTGAAACCTGTCCAATTCTTTTCTCACATATATTAACATTGTGGAAAGAAAACACTTGAGCTCTGTATCCTAGTAGCCAATAGCATATTTAAAAGGATAGATATTGAATAAGGTAATATTTTAATATTTTCAAGTACGAACGGAAATTGGTGAATACATAAAATTGAAAACACGCCATCGTTAGAATATCTAATCTATTTTGATTTTACATGGTCGCTTGCTTTAGTGAATACTATTAATTGAAACACTTGTTTAGAGGGAGGTGGAATTATTCAAACAAGTGAGTAGAAACTGTCTTGTGAAATAGCTTAACTCATTTATTGTTTTGAATTTATACGTTAGCATATCGGGTCATGGTACTGCGAGGATAATAATTATCGGTTCGCACTTGTGAGAAATCGAACTGCACTGTATTACTCTTTGATCAAATGGAAATAATTGAATTGATAGTTTCATAATTTTTTCTGATATTGTAAAATATGAAACGATTACAAACTGTTTTAGTTATTTGGCATTTAGTAACTTTTACAGATATCATAAGTAATATAAACGAGAAACTTCTGTTATCGCCAAATAAGGCTTGAAGTACATGGTATATAAATTATTCTTAAATCATCCAAAGACAAGTTGTCCCCAGATTTAGAGACAACTCGCCCATATCTAAAGACAACTCTTCCCAAACAATTCTTACAACTGTTAATAGGATTACCCTTTATGACACTCTTGATTGGATTAATTTGAGACTTGTGGTTACACTTCAAATTTTATTTTAACTGTTAAATAACTTAAAATAGTCTTTTTAACATTTTAAAGTAATACTATGTTTTCTTATTTTATGAAACAGATACATAAGTTAACATTTTGTCACACTGATTGTGCTCTGTGAATCAGTAATTACCTCATCATGCCTGGAGCCAATGGAGAGAAGTTGTATGGATTACCGGGACCACAGAACAGTGCTGTTTTAATGGATATAATCAGTAAGCTGAAACAGGATTTACAACACAGTCGACTGGAAAACAACAAACTAGTAGATCAACTGAACTGTCTCATAGCTCTTGTTAAGAGGTGAGCTAATCTTTTAGTCCAAATTATTTATAATAATATGTGCTATGTCTCTCTCTGTATAATACAGCTTAATGAAAATGATCTTGTTTAATATTGTAACATTTTTACTACTTATTAAATCAATATATTAATTGGTTCCTCATAAAAACATTTTTCAGAGCATGGAGTGGAGAGCAAGGAGCCACTATGCACTTGGCAAACATTGTTGGTAAGTTTTTTTCATTTGACGTCTTATCTGTTAAAGTCACCAAACTGAAATTAAAACACCAAGCATTTCCCCACAGTTTGTCTTGTACTATAACACTAAATGCTAAAAAAAGTTTTCCTAATATATAAATACAGTCTGTGAGGTTCTATGATACATGTTTTTACAAACGTAATTTTTCCCTTAGCAGATCTAGTTGGGGTTCCTCGATCCCCAAACCCTAAAAGCAATTCCACTGGTTGTTAAATGGGGTTAAACACTAAGCAAGATTTAAAGCAGCATACCGGAAACCCCAAATACATTGTATATTAGATTTATATGACCTTAACCCCAACCAAAACATAGTAATTCACCAATTCTAAGATCTATCATCATTTCTCCCCAACACACATACAAGTAATTATACTTGTATATCCAAAATTTCCTGAAAAACTACCCTCACCCACAGAATATAACTTTCTGCATAGATCTGCGTCTCAGTATGAAAGACACAACTAGGTATTTGAACTCCATTAGTCTGTTATATGTTGGGACAAACAGCTCTTGAGAACTGTGACAAATAACTAAAAACAAACTTGTTATAAAATATCTGGTAGCCAATATCTGCTCTCTACTAGAAATGTGTGTGTGTGTGTGTGCAAGTACATTTGGTTACTGGTAAACAGCTACTTATTTTATTATTTTTTAAAGTGTTTGTTATATATGTTATATGGTAGATGTAAATATGGTGAGTATTATCTTGAATGTATGTTGGCTTTTTTTGAAATATGTAAATTTAAATAATACAATATTATTATATACATGTATTAAACTGGGCACATTTAGCTCAGTCGGTAGCGCATCTGACTATCAATCAAGCGGTGTCGTGAGTTTGAATCACACTGTGATGATTGATATATGACATTCCATCTCTCATCGCTGATTCAAGTGGGAAAGGTATCAGTTACTTATGGAGATGAGGTGTGCTCGAAAACTGGTTATCTTCCATCTTCCAGGAAAGAGTGGTTAGCTTAACTGATCATCTGTGACCCTCGATGGCTTAAATATTACACTAAGTATTCATTCAATTAATAAATGTTAATATAATTTGATGTGCTGTGCATGCAGTTTTTAGTTTATCCAAGATGTATATTTTTTTTTCAAAGCAAAAGCAGTTTGTAAATATAACATCAATAAGTGACGACTTTTTACAGGATATTTTCGAAATATTATTCCACCAATAGAAATTTACATTTGAATTGCCTTAGTTAGATTCAAGATTATTTTAACAATTGGGCCATGCATAAAAATATTTGTTTGCTTTGATCAACCTCACAAATATTGCAGCTACTGTTACTCAATTTTTTGACTTCGCAACATTATTTTTATGGGCTTTTTTTCCAATGAATTATATGCATTTTTTAAAAAACAATAAAAAATGTAAATCTCCCCCACCCCCTCAACAAATAACTATCTGCCCTCTTAAAAATACTGGATTGGAGCCTGTGCAAAACAAAAAAATAATGATAAAATAGCATTCGAGGGATTAATAATTTTGCAAGCTAGTCATTCATTTCACAGGCTAATGATTTCTTTTACATAAACTGTAAGTTGTATGTAATCTTAGATGTTTAAACATGTTTCTATCACAAAAAATAATCTTGTATTAAAGATATTGCGGTTTGTATAAAAATTTATCAGGTAAGAATTTTGATTTGTGTTTCTGAGATGAATAGAAGTTATGATAATTGAAAATGAGATTTTGCTTCATTAAGCGAGCGTTCACAAAATCTCAACCAGTTGCCTTTCCGTTTTTATATAATTCCTTGATATTATACATCTGCATTGATCATTCGGATTTATTTTCTCTCTTAATTCCTCGTATACACTCATGTACATACACTAATGTACTTTACATGCCATGTTGATTATATAATACACCTTTATTTTGCTTATGCAGGAATAGACGTACCAAATTTCAGCGGGCAAGATATGAACCGGAATACGCCAATGCCAGAGAAAGTAATGCATATGTGTATTTTTTATACTTGCTTAAAATTTAATGATATATAATTATATATATATACCTTTAACATAATGTAAGGGGTCCTCCATGGGATAGTAGTTCAAGGTGCCATCTTCATACTAAATACCTTTCACTGCTGAGGTGGTAGGTTTTATCCTGAATATTCTAAGCATACTTTTTCACTCAGTGTTAAAGAAAAACAAACATGACTGCCACCATTATTTTCATGCCGCCCCGACTTTTTTATTAAAAGTTTTTAAAAAGATAAAAAAAAAGTAAAGAATAAATAAAGAAAGAAAGAATTACAATATTAACAATTTGATACTTATACTTGTATAAATATGCAAGCTTATTGTATATTGTTATTCATTATCTTATATTTGTCATAAAGTCCAGAGCAGTAAGAAACTGGGAAAGATTTACCATTAGACTGCTGGAGAGAGAATACATGGCCATTCAACAGGAGATACAAGAAAAACAAAAACTATATATTCAGGTAAAGAACTTGTGTAATGTCATACTACTTATGTGTCAGTCGTTTGTTACCCTAGCTTCCTCCAGGCGTTATCCTGGCCTGATTTTCTGAGTTGGTAGTATGTCTGACTGTCAATCCAGGGGTCGCGAGTTTGAATCCCCGTCTGGCAACATTCTCCATGATGTATGATATAAGCCATTGTGTCTAATTATCATTCGTCTCTCGCCTCTGGTTCAAGTAGGAAAGTTGTCAGTAACTTGCAGGGATAGGTGTGCTTGGGAACTGTTCCCAGGAAAGAGTGGTTAGATTAACTTATCATCTATAAGCACTCGATGGCATAGAAATATTCAATAAATCAGTCAATTAATCCCCTAGAACTGGACATAGCGGAGAAAAGTAGAACTAAAGTACTGGCCACATCTATGTCCTCAGAGTGCCATGGAGGTTAGGGTGTTTGACCTTCCATCAATGATAACTGTGATTTATATAGGGGTGCTTCCGTTCTAGAATCTGCCTGATCATATCAGAGTTACCTGCACTTGAATTGTCTAAAGGTGCCCTATTTGATCTTGTACATGTGACAGCACTGTAATTTTTCAATGGATCTTAATAAAACTTGTTAAGTAGATGGAGAAGTTATACATGTCTTCCAGTGAGGTGCAGTAGGTATTTAGCAGAGCTTTTACAAAATCCCCAATATGTCTCAGACCACAGGAGCTTGGGGAGTGGATAAAAGTGTTAAATGGGGGTGGGCAAGTTCC
This sequence comes from Panopea generosa, assembly GCA_029582155.1. Classification (NCBI taxonomy): domain Eukaryota; kingdom Metazoa; phylum Mollusca; class Bivalvia; order Adapedonta; family Hiatellidae; genus Panopea; species Panopea generosa. Next base: position 5,239,951 of record CM055900.1, read on the forward strand.
CTAGCATATATATAGACTCTTTATATACGCTGTGGGATCTGCCCACCCCAGTTAAACATTATTTTCCACTACCTAAGCTCCTGTGTCTCAGATTGGGGAGGGCAGTCAGATTTAGCTATAATACTCGTTTTTAATGCTTGTGTTTAAAGAATGTGATAATGGATTTTCTACTCTTCACCAGTACTATTATATTGAATTAAAAGAGATTTGAAAGAAAAAAAAAACATTTTCTTATTAAGTTGGCTATCTTTGTTTAAGCCATGCAGTCTTCTTGTCTAAAAAATTGCTGGATAGGTGGTGGAAAAAATAAACATACACGAATAGATTTTGATTTCAGTTCCCATAACAATAAGCAGAGTGGTGGTGCAGTGGGTAGTCACTAGTGTGTTGACCACTGACACAAGAGGTTGCTAGTTTGATTCCAAGCTCCTCTCAAAAATAACACCCAGAGGGCCCCAAAAGAAGATTAGTTTCAAACTAATTGGACTACCCTCTGTAAATAAAAACTTCCATTCCATTCCAGTACTTGTTCTACCCTGGAAACGTAATTAAAAGTGATTCACAAAAGCTCTTAGTTCACAACACCAGTAGTGAATTTTTCATTTAATTGTATTTATAACTCACCAAAATATTCCTGACTTCAACAGAATAGGCAGGTGTACATGAATGAAGTCATGGAAGATCACAACCAGGAGATGTCCAAGTATGCCTTACACAGGAAGGGTTCGGCATCTGTCGAGGAAGTAGACAGAAAATTCATGAGATGTTTCAGTGCTAAGGTATGTAAAACTTGTTTTTTAGACCAAGCTGGGCTCGAAACCGCCACCTCAATGGCGATAGTTAAGTTTAGCTGACAGCACCTCAGACCACTCGGCCACGCACGATTGTCTATTAAAAAGAATTATTGCAAATATAATAATTATACATGAAGAAAGTTCTAATATAGATTTCTGAAAAAAAATCTTTTTATATATATTCATACAATGAAATGTTGCATGGAAATTAGCCCACCAAAATTTTTGTTGTAATGCCCCTGCCATTTTCAATTGGGGGGCATATAGTATCACCGCTGTCCATACGTACATGTTCGTACAAAAATGGTTTCCGACTTATATCTTAAGTTTTAATGATCAGATTTAAAATAAATTTGGTGTGTGACTTCACATTCATGTAGTACAGGTCAAGTTCGTATTTCATTCCTGTCTGATGAATTTGACTTAGATTATTGACATATGTCAAAAAATTGGTTTCTGCTCGATATCTCTTGAAGGATTGGATGGATTTGCTTCATATTTGGTAGAAATATGTATGGTTATAAACTACAGCTCAAGTTCGATTTCCATCAAAATCCCTGCATATAAATTAGGTGTTCTAGGCTCTGATTGGCTGATAGATTTCCACCTCTAAAGTCGTTATTTATGGACAGATTTTTATGAAAATTTATATTTGGCTTTATATCAACAAGACCCAGGTCAAATTGGACAATGGATGGAATTGACGCGTGTTAATTTGGGTGATCTGGACTCTGATTGGCTGACAGTTTCGGACCTCTAAAACTTTATTGATGGATGGATTTTGATGAAACTTGATATTTGACTTTATTGATATCTACAGTGTAGTTACAAAGCATCTGTGTCCCATGGACGTATTTCTAGTTTCAATTTTTAACATGCTTGACCATTTTTTAAAAAATATTTTTTATTTACAATTGAAAACGACTGTCCAACTGATAGATAAATGGAGATTAAGTGCCTGTCTACTTATTTTGTTGAAATATTTCAATTATAGACAAGGGGCAGTAAAAAAGTAAAGGCAGGGTACCGACCCGGGTCTGCCTACCACAGTAAACCCCACACAGCTGCAGATATGGCAGAGAGAGCAGATGTCACTGTTGGAGAAATGTTTGGTCAGCAGATGTCACCTAGCTCTCAGCATCAGAATGGCAGTACTAATATGGTAGGTTATATAAACATGCAACTTGTACTCAAGATAGCCATGTTGTTTTGAACCCGATTGGGATGAGTTCCATATAGTCGTCACAATGGTGGAACATGTATATGCGTGCGTCTGTCCAATCTTATCTAGAATATTCCCTATTCACTCTTAGAGAAATTTTGAAATAATATATGTTCAGCATAATAAGATGACATGTTGAGTGCAAAAGTCCAGTACAAAGATCAAAGGTCAAAGTCATGCTTAGATGTTTAAGGTCAAAAATAGGTTCATTATTCTGTGTCCACATCATAATCATTCAGAACAACCTGACAGAAATGAAAATAACTTGGCGTTAATGTTCACCATAATGAGACGATAAATCATGCATATAGCCCATGTCTGTAGTTCAAAGGTCAAGGTTGCAAAGGTTCAAGGTCAGAAATAGGTACAATATTCAATGTCTGTTCCTAACTTGTAAACCACTTGACATAATTATTTGAAATATATTATGTCACAAATGTTCATGATAATCAGACATGTTCATGATAATCAGACATGTTACCCTCAATACCCAGGTCTGTAGCTTAACAGTCAAGGTCACACATGTTCAAGGTCAGAAATAGGTGCAATATTTCAGAAATAGGTACAATATTTGGTGTCCATTCCATATCTGGTAAACCACTCAACAGATTTTAAAATAGCACGCTACAAATGTTTACCTTGACAAGACTCAGCATTGTGACTATCAAATATTATATTGTTACAGATTTTTACTTTGTATGAAATAACTATATTATGATAATATATACATGTATGTGCTGAAGAGTATTTCTTGATTTAAAAATTGAAATGTATAATACTTTATACATGTACATAATAAAAATACCTCCCCCACTCTTTTTTCCAGTTTTAACACATATCTGTCATTTTCAATGAAGTTTAACACTTACTTACCAAAACTTGATTATAAAATTGTACCGGTACTTTATAAGTACATGAGTGAATATTTCATCTTCTACTTTTAATTCACAATTTGGTAAGTTCAAGAGCCAAGAGGTTGAACTCAAACAGACATGTGTTGTACAGTTGTGTTGTATAATTGCATTGCAGGAATTTTTCAGGCATTTTTCAGTGACTGTGTTGTATAATTGTGTTGCAGGCATTTTTCAGTGACTGTCTTGTATAATTGTGTTGCAGGCATTTTTTTAGTGACTGTGTTGTATAATTGTGTTGCAGGCATTTAATGGATTATATAGGTCATCTTCAGCACACAATGACAGGAGGCTGTACAGACCCCGGGAACAGTTTGATGACCCAAACAGATATAAACCGGTTAGTATTTGTACTCTGATGTATTTAATCTGGTTAGTATTTGTACTCAGATGTATATGATCTGGTTAGTATTTGTACTCAGATGCATATAAACTGGTTCATATTTGTACTCAGACGTATATAATCTGGTTAGTATTGGTACTCAGATGTATATTAACTGGTTAGTATTTGTACTCAAATGTATATAAACTGGTTAGTATTTGCACTCAGATGTATTTAATCTAGTTAGTATTTGTACTCAGATGTATATATACTGGTTAGTATCTGTACACAAATGTATATAAACTGGTTAGTATTTGTACTCAGATGTATATAAACTGGTTAGTTTTTATACTCAAATGTATATAAACTGGTTAGTATTTGTACTCAGATGTATATAAACTGGTTGATATTTGTACCCAGATGTATATAAACTGGTTAGTTTTTGTACTCAGATGTATATAAACTGGTTACTTTTTGTACTCAGATGTATATAAACTGGTTAGTATTTGTACTCAGATATATATAAACCAGTTAGTATTTGTTCTTAGATGTATAGAAACTGGTTAGTATTTGTACTCTGATGTATATAAACTGGTTAGTTTTTGTACTCAGATGTATATAAACAGGTTAGTATTTGTACTCAGATGTTTATAAATTGGTTAGTTTTTGTACTCAGGTGTATATAAACTGGTTAGTATTTGCACTCAAATGTATATAAACTGGTGAGTATTTGTACTCAGATGTATATGAACTGGTTAGTATCTGTACTCAGTTAATGTAAACCAGTTAGTATTTGTACTCAGATGTATATAACCCTGTTAGTATTTGTTCTCAGATGTATTTAATCTGGTTAGTATCTGTACTCAGATATATATAAACTGGTTAGTATTTGTACTAAGATTTTTATAAACCAGTTAGTATTTGTACTCAGATGTATATATGTGTACTTAAATAGATATAAACCTGTTAGTATTTGTACCTAAACATAATATATAAACAGGTGATGTTTTTACCCAAACAGATATAAACAGGTGAGTATTTGTACCCAAACATAATATACAAACGGGTTAGTATTTGTACCCAAACAGATATAAACTGGTGAATATCTGTACCCAAACATATATAAACAGGTGAGTATTTGTACCCAAATAGATATAAACAGGTGATATATGTACCCAAACATATATAAACAGGTGAGTATCTGTACCCAAACAGATATAAACGGGTGAATATCTGTACCAAAATTGATATAAACAGGTAAGTATCTATACCCAAACATATATAAACAGGTGAGTATTTGTACCCAAACATATATATACAGATGTATATCTGTACCAAAACATATTTAAACAGATGAGAATCTGTACCCAAACATATTTAAACGGGTGAATATTTGTACTCTAACAGATATAAACAGGTGAGTATTTGTACCAAAATAGATATAAACAGGTGAGTATTTGTACCCAAACAGATATAAACAGGTCAGTATCTGTACCAAAACAGATATAAACAGGCATGTATCTGTACTCAAACAGATTTAAACAGGCGAATATCTGTAACCCAAACAGATATAAACAGGTGAGTAATTGTACCCAAACATATATATATATGCAGGTGAATATCTTTACACAAATAGATATAAACAGGTCAGTATCTGTAACCAAACATATATATACAGGTGAGTATTTCTACCCAAACAAATATAAACAGGTCAGTTTCTGTACCCAAACAGATATAAACAGGTGAGTATCTGTATCCAAACGGCGAATATCTGTAACCCAAACAGATATAAACAGGTGAATATCTGTACCCAAACATATATAAACAGGTGAGTATTTGTACCCAAACATATATAAACAGATGAGTATCTGTATCCAAACATATATATATAAACAGGTGAGTATTTGTACCCAAACATATATAAATAGAGGAGTATAAGTACATAAAAGTTATAAACAGGTGAAATTTCTGAACAAAAACAAAATGGTGGGTATTCCAAACATTCATTCTATTCATGTGCATTTAATTGTTCATTGCAGAATGAGGAAACTGCTTGTGGGTTGGCCATCTTTAAGAATAGTATTGGAATCAAAACCTCTTTGATCCTGATGTGTTGTTTTAGTATCAGTTAGAGAATAACCTGTTTAATTTGATATAATTTATCCATTACTAAATAACCTGTTTGAACATGATGTGATCTTTCAGTTTAGAACAACCTGTTTGATTGTGATATGATAATTTTTATAAATTAAAAAATAACCTGTTTGAACCTTGAAGTGATATATCATTTACAAAAAAATATTTTCGAACTCGATGTGATCTTTCAGTTCTAGAACAACCTGTTTTATTGTGATGTGATATATCATTTACAGAACAACCTGTTTGATCCTGATGTGATATTCAGCCCTGAAATGATGGAACCACCGAGGGATATAAAGAATCGTCCATTGAGTGCTACGATGACACAGAAAGAAGCACATACTTCTTTGCGAACACGTCCAAAATCTGCAGGTAATGATTAACATGAGTAAAATGGTTACTTACTCTTGTTTTTAACAGTACAGCAGCATGTTCTAGTGGTAGAGCATACATTTGACATGCGGAAGGTCGTGGGTTCGATCCACGGCCATTTTTTCCCAGAGACTTGAAAAATGCAACTAGAAGCTTCTTCATTTAGAGCTTGTTTTAGGTCAAATCTGTATAATATGGGGGCATTATACCATGTGTCTGTAGCATGATACTTCAATGTCCAGTGGTCAGATAGCTGTCTCACGTAAACACATTCTCGATATGACTGAAAAATTGTTGAAAGAGCGCTAAACACCATACAGTGCATTTTTTTATACTATTCGCTATTTTTATGCTTAATTATACCCTGTTGCCAAAAGCAGTGGTAAGTTTTATCAACAACTTGTATATAAAAGGAAAGGAAACTTGCATCTGCTAACTAAATGTTGATAAAATATCATATGAAGGATTACTTGTTTAACATATAAATCATTTAGAATTCACAGGCAACTGATATTTTTTACATAAAATGTAAGTTGTATGTAATGTTTTGATCATTCAAAATGATCTTGAATTAGAAACATTGCAGTTTGAAGAATAATTTTTTCAAGAACCTTTGTTTCATATTTTCACTTGTGCAATTATATTTATGTTCAAAATTTGAAAGTAGAGGATCTTAAATGAGTGTTCATTTATTATTGAGTTTATTAAATGAGTTGTCAAGTATCTATTGTGAGATCATTTTATCATATAATGGTACACTTACCAATATTTGTGAATTAGTTTTCCAAGATGCCTCATATAACATTATATTATATTGGTTTCTGCCAGTATTGTGTGACCTCAAAATAGCATTAGTTACAGAGTTTAGTTGATATTATTCAGATGCTCTTTTAAGTCTAAAATAGTTAGAAAACTTAAAAGAATCAAGCAATATGGACAGCACTGAGCGATGAATTGGCAATTAAGATTTTATTTTATTTATTTTGGTAATAAATGTACATACAAAGCATGGCAACAACATGACGCATGACAATATAACAACAATATAAAAGTTATTACATTACACGCAGACAGGCCATGAAATGTACATAAATACCAAGGGTAAAACAAAACAGAGAAAACGGCGTTTCTCCTGTTTCCATTGTAATAAGCTGAATATTTGGTTAAAGGGCTATAGGCTACATGGTAAAATCAAATTTTAGAAATATGAGGAAAATTGGAAAAAAATACAAATTGATATGAAATAATATAATAATGAAAACTGATGGAAACAAAATGTTTATTACATTTTTTATCGTATTTTTATATGACTACAAATGTGCGATATAGGACACATTTCAACCATTTACAGGAGTTATGCCCTTTCCCAATGCAAAAATGAAACCTAAGAGTCTGCACACATACTGGGATATTCTAACTTGATACAGTAGAACTTTGTTTGCTCGAACACCACATACAGCTTGAACCATTTATCTGGGCCCAGCCAAATTCCTGTTCCAATGTATATACATGTACATGTTTGTTATGATTTTTAATAAAATTAGTCTCAAACAACCCTTTACTCAAACTATTTTGTTCAGTACCGTTAGGTTCGAGTCACCGAAGTTCTACTGTAATTGCATTTGTGTAGATATGTAAATTCTAGAAAGAGTTTCAAACGAAAAAATGCCAAAACTGTGTGTGCCTTTAACGGTAATATCAAAACTATGTCATTAGTGTATTACACTTTTCCACTATTACTTATGAGATATTTTGTTTCCTTTTTCAGTTTTTATAACTGAATCAAAAGCAGAACGACCATTGAAGTATGAGACAACCAGACCCATTTCTGGAAAGAATAGACCAACTGGGACAGCTGCATTCAGGGGTAGACAGAACTCGGCCCCAGCACGGAGAGCTGCCCCTACATCGATCAACAAGAAGGAACTTCACAGCAGACATCATGAATCTCAGCAACGACCCACTGAAGAACATGGGAATAATGATCAAAATGTTCATGAAACCGAGAACCAACATATTGAGGAAACCAATCCAAGTCATGTGACGACAGATATCCAAGGTGATGAGGATGAAGCAGCTAATGAGATGACTCCAATGAGAGTTAGAGTGAAAAAGACAGATCCGGTTGATCAGTTTGTTGAAGATCTGAAATTGATGGGAGAAATGGAAATGGACTTTAAAAAATCAGCCATTCAGCTGCAAAAACGACTTGGAATAGAAACAGATGGTATAGTTTATTGAGCTGGAAGAAACATAGATCTAACTGTGTTCTATAGTTAATGCGTTATGTTTAAGCCCTATCAGAGAATTATAATACATTATTAGTTGATTGAATATTTAGCATAGTTTTTATGCCATTTAGGGCCAACAAATGATCAATTAACCTAACCACTCTTTCATACTCAAATTGAGCACACTATTTGAGTTTAAGTTTAAATAACGGACTTAGTATTTTTTGTGAAACCGGTGCCTGGGATCCTGCAAGGTTAACCAATACTCAAGAACACTTATCTGCGCAAGTAACTGATTACTTTCCCACTTGAATTAATAATGAGAGGCAAATGATAATGAGACACAATGTCATATATTAATCATCACAGAGACTGTGGCAAGATTGGGATTCAAACACTCGACCCTGGATTGAAAGTCAGACATGCTACTGACTGAGTAGCCAGGCTTAACTCAAGAAATTTAAAGATTCTTCTTATTATGACAACAGTTGTGGCATCGGCAGTGTTAAGTTTTATTTTTTAAGTCCCTAGTTCAAAAAGTTGAATGAAATAAAACTTTAATGACAATTTTATACATGTAGATACAAATTATCAGTATTATAACTATTATCCGACACATTTTCACTTTCGTCTTTTTTTTCATCAGTAATAGTGCACATGTATCAGTAAGAACTATACATAGTTTTATAAGATTAAAAACAATGCATAATTATTTAAAAGAAATAAAGTCATTTTATTATAGAACTGTATGTTAAAGGAATTGCTTAGGAATGGGAGAGATAAAAACACTTATTTCTTATTTATTTTGGTTTTGCATTGAAGTCATTATTAATATCATCTTTATTATTAATTTTCATAAACCAACATCTATGTCATATTAAAACTGTGTGTTGTACTATTAATATACACTGAAATGAGAAAGAAACACACAGTGATGTTTATATGGTAATTTTATTTTACACAGATTTCAAATCGAAAACGGTCAAATTTTCATAATTATTATCATAGAATAATTTTTGAAGAATAATTATAATCCCAGATTTCATTAAACGATATTGACACTAAAGTAACTACACTATCACACCAAAACGCAGACAAGTCAGCAGTCTTGCAACCTGCACGTGAAGCATTCCTTAAAGTAGTAAATTTAAATCATGTTTACGTTCATTCTTGCAAATTTGTGACATTGCTTTTTCATATTTCAATATATATCAAAAGTACAGTTAAACCTGTCTTAAGTTACCAGTCAAGAAAAGGAGTAAAAGTTGCTCTTTTTAAGACAGGTTGTTGTTAAATACAGGTCAATTTGCTGTAAAAGTGTTTAAATGGGAAAAACAAATGTGGCTGCTTAATAGAGGTGGCCGCTTACACAGGTTTGACTGCAGTATGTAAGGTGATAGAAACAGATTGTTTTAAAACATGAACTATTAGTAAATAGTCACAGGAGTAATTTTGCATGAGGAAATATTGTTTTCATGCTAAATAGCGTAGTATTGTTCCAATAGCACTAGTCATTGGTTACTTTTGTACTTCATACTGTTTGTCAAACCCTCAGTAGGAAAAAAAGAAATTAATATTTGTTTGATACAACCCATTAAAGAAATATTGCACAGAAATACCTGTGCGTTTCTTTTTCATTTCGGTATAGTATACGTTTACTAATTATTAGATAGTATTGTACATATAGTTTGAATTGTGCTACACATACTAAAACAAAATTTGCATCTCAATGACAGAACCTGGCATAAAAAGTGAGTTGTTTTCAAGGAAAAGTATTGTAAATAGAAAATAATAGTGTATAATGCCTTTCCCTTAATAGTGCAAAATGCAAAGAAGATGAGGCTGCATGCCAAGAATTGTTGTGTTTTTCGTGCCAATTCTAAAAAGAAACTATGTTGGGAAACGAATTTTACTAGTTTTCTTGTAAACACATATATAAACAATTATAGATTTTTATAATTTTTAATGACAAATAATATTGAATTGTCTTGTTAAATATTATTATTCACGAAATAGACAAGTACAGAAACATTATCATTGCTGGAATGGGTTAACATATATATTAGAAAACATGTTTTTGTTTGAATGGACTTCATTAAATTATTATTTTCATTGTTAAAGGCAGTATGTCAGGTTTTTTGTTCAAAATTTAAGTATTGGCAAAAAATATTTTACCTCCTAACCATCATGCTTAGATATACTCCCTTATTGTCTTAAGGATATTTATTAAAACATGCAAAAATTATATTCTCTCTTAAAATTGTGATGCATTATGGGATATATCAAATGAGTTGTGTGAAACAAGTTTACTTTGATTTGGTCCACCATATTGTTTACATAAGGTGAAGGTCATCAAGCAGTTTTGTATATGGTTTTAATGCCCCCCCCCCCCCCCCCATTCAAAGAAGAAAAAAATCAACAACAAAATTGTTTCTGATTATTTATATTTTGAGAAATTGTTTCATTTCCACTATTCTGAATACAATATTGTTGTTTTTTTCTCCATTTTTAGGATGATTTGAACTTCCAAATCATTCTTTTTAATGAATAAATGATAACTGGATATTTTATGATCATTTAAGCTTATGGTACTGCCATATTTTCCTACACACTGCCTTTAAATGAACTTTATTTAGGCATTAATAATTGTTGTTGCTTTAATCATATTATAGATCAAACATTGTAATGTCTAACTTGCAAAGAAAACATTGCTGTCAAAGTGTTGAGGTATACATTTTTTTACTGATCCAGCCAAAGGACAGACAAGGTAATGCGCTGCAACTTAAACAATTGCCATGCAATAGCAGTGCTTTTTTCTAAAACGTTGACATACAGTCCAATTAAGAAAAGATAGTTATTGTAGTCTACCAAAAATGCTGTCTTAGATACTACATTGATATACACAATAAATGGAAAATTAAACATAACATTTATGTAAAATTGTTCCTTGCCAAAAAAATAAGCATAATGTTTTATAAGTGGTGCCAAATTGATTATTTACGTAAATGCCATCACTGGCTAAAAATTTCAATCCTTTCCAATTATTATATCTCACAGAAGAAAATCACGGTTTTAGTGCAAAACTATGTTATCTCCCTTTATAGTCTGTATTGAGCTAACAAGATTTGTACCAAGCTTTTGAAATGTACATGACCGCAATGCACTTGATATTAATGTCCAACTACACAGTTGTACCTCCTTTTTTATCACAGTAACACGATTCTTGTGCTTAAAATCCCCTATGTAATTTTGTTTGAAATATTTTCAAAATGGTTCATAGTGGTTCGATTTCTTGCAGCGGAGGAATAGAGCAAAACCTGGTATAGCATATACTGCAATAAGATATCACTGGTTTTAAAAAAGTGAATTTTATAGGATTTTAATAGATGCATGTATTTATGAGTATTTGAGGACTTCTTTTTTAAAAATTCTTAGGGTGTCACTGCACCTTTTTTTAAAAAAAAATAGACAAGCTGGTCAACCCACCAGTTATTCTGCATTTTTATGTGGAGATACATTCCTGCTATTAAAAAGAAACACTTTCTGTGTGGAGTATTTTTTTACAGTGGAAATCCTAGACCTTATTTTACGCAGAACAAAGAACAAATTTTAACTGTGTAGTGAAGCCTGAAAGCCACTCTAAAATATGTTTTAATGCTATTTATGAAATGTGTATGTGTCGAATAATTTATATATGAGAGAATTGAAATGAAAAAAGACGTAGATTTTTTCTCTACATTGTTTTTCTTCAATTACCTATTTTGTTATCCGTTTATTCAACCATCCCACTGCACACTATAGATGTTGTTGTTGTTGTATGATGTTAAGCATCGCTTTCAACAATTTTTCAGTCAGACTGCCAAGGTTTCTACTTGAGAAGTATTCTGAGCACTGTCACCTGGAGTATCATGCCACAAACACATGGAATGATACCCCACCCAGTCACATTATACCGACACCGGACCGACAAGACCTAGAACTATCCTCTAAATGCTAAGCGTCAAGCGAGGAAGCTTCTAGCACCATTTTTAAAGCCTTTGGTATGACCCGGTCTGTGATCGAACTCACGACCTTCTACATGCGAGGCAGACACTCTACTATTAGACCACGATGCGGTCCTTATACTTAAACAGGATAAACATGATTTTTCCATTCAACTATACCCTCTACTATTAGACCATGCTGGAGTCTTGCACACTATAGTTAAATAGTAATATGACTCCAGTGTAATCTTAGTCTATTCCCTCGTTCATCATTTCATAACTGCATCAGATGATCACTTACATATTTCATCCAGGGGTGGATCCAGGATTTCAGTTTAGATGGTATGATTCAGTATGAGCGCAACTCAAAGTGTGAACAGAAACATTTTTTCCAGTAGAAATATGGCGGATTTTATTAAAATGGGGGAGTTTTGGGGGACTGGGTAGCACTGTTGTTTTTTTTTTAAAGAATAAGTCCGCTATTGTTATTATCATTCTGGGAGAATATCTAATTATGAAATCAAAGATTAATACTCTAAAAACATCAACTATTTCATAAGTTTTGTAGAAAAAAAAATAATAAAAAATAAATTATAAATAACGTAAGTGACTGAAACAATGTTCTTTGAAAATATATATCTTTGAAATTTCATAACCTGTTTGTACTGCACATACATATACATTGTATCCTTGTTAGTGACATTTCCAAAGTAATGCTATACCAGTGCACTGTCGTCTTTTGTTCCACAATTAGAATTTCATACATTGCTAAATACTTAGTATTGATAGAGACACCACATCATTTTATTAAATATCATGTTTGATCACCTGGGGCTTCTGTTTCACCAGCTGCTTAACTGCTTTTTTTAAATCTTAGCAAAGCACCTACATGATCATGATCCTAGAATGGTTTTACCACAATTATATATAGATTTAGCACTAATTACAGAACAAAACAAGGTAGCCAGACAAATACAGTGACGTCTTTAACTGAAAAAATGATGGTGAAACAAAAGCCGGGCTACCAAACTAGTATGACACATACAATACATGTGTGTACTGCACATACACATACATTAGTATAATGACAATATTCACTAGTTATAAATGTATAATAATTTTCATGAACTAATGATGTAGTAAACCCAGTCTAAAGACTGACTTGTATATTATTTAACTGGCATAAGTGATAAATGCCGTAGTGGATTGCTTTAGTGACAGTGATGTTAACATTATTTTGATTCCGTTATCAACTAGAGGTTTGACAGTGCTTTGTGACACATGAACATTCAACAAATAAAATGAAAAAGACTGCAATTTTACTTAGATATCAACTGTTTAACAGATGCAATGAACATTCTGTTGTTGTTGATGAAAATATTGTTATTTTTATGTCTTACACCACTATTACATTTCCCATAGGACTCCATTGTAGCATTTATGTCCAAAACACAGTGAAAAAAACAAAAATTGCAGAATGTGTCTGGGCTCAAATTCTTTACTGGTTCAAGATATGCAATTATAATGAAAAAAAAACGCATTGACTGTGCATACACCAACATAAAACAACACAACATGTGCTTGTACAAACTATACAAGTGATGCTGTCACCTAGAAACTGTCAGCTTCAAATAACTTACTACCGGTATATGACCGATAGATAATAATTAGTTCTTAAAGGGAGATAATAGTGGTGTGAGTTCTAAAAGGGAGATAATATTGGTGTAAGTCCGTAAATAAAACATCTCATTCCACATGGAACAGTCTGATCCTATGTAACAGAGTGGTTTCAGGTGCAGGTTCAAAATCACATACCGTTCATCAATGAGGCCATGGGTTCGGACCCAGCTTGGATGTAACACTTTGTTAGAATAGTTACAATGTTGCTGGTGGTTCAGCTCAGCTTCGTGTATATGCATTAACTTTGTTATTCTTCCGCCATCACTTATTCCTGTTGCCATATATATAACCTGTTATGTGTTAAAAATTGTGTTATAAGGACATCCCTCATTTTAAATGGGTCAAGTAACTGTTTATTAGAAATCATGTTTTACAGCCTGTTTTCACTATATACTGGTCATACCTATTACTGCCAGTCTAAAACTTTGTCAACCATGTAAATAATGGCATCAATAATAAACAGTAATACAGTTACTTAAGTGTGCTGACTAATAAATAGTTGCCGGAACAAAATGTAAACAAATGCTGACTGACGGAAGTTGGAGCTTCGTTCACGTCTGCGATATTGTTATTATACGGGCATTCGTGGTAATCATGGTATTAGGTATACAACGGATATATACTCATATGACATGATACTTTGATGTAACACTTCCTATCATGCTAAGATGTCGATAGGAGAAAATTAATAAGAAGATATATGTTTGTGGAAACTAATAAAGAAATATATCTTATATATAATATTTAAAATTGATAAAGAAATGCATGTTAGTGGCAACTGAATGAAGAAATATGAAAGCAATCTTTAGTATTTGTCAATGAATAATTCTCTGAGAAAATATTTATATACTGTATGTATAATATGAAGACAATGTAACATAGCTAACACAAATAAAGTTCATCCCATGCTTAAAATAGATGCGTTATTTATATTGTTATGCATAAACTAGTAACGTGTGATAATAAACTATGCTTGTTGCAGCTGATTGTGTTTGTTTATTTCATTATATCCTACAAGATAATACTCTTACATAGGTGTGTTTGATTTTGCCACCGTATCCTGTAAGTAGCATACTGTACTGTTAAATGTGTTTGTTATTGTCATTTTATCCTTCAAGATGTATACTGTAGCATTGTATGTGTTTGTTTTTTTTTGTCATTATTCCTTCAAGATATATACTGTAGCATTGTATGTGTTTGTTTTTGTCATTGTATCTTTCAAGATGTATACTGTAGCATTGTATGTGTTTGTTTTTGTCATTGTATCCTCTGAGATGTATAATGTAGCATTGTATGTGTTTGTTTTTGTCATTGTATCTTTCAAGATGTATACTGTAGCATCATTGTATCTTTCAAGATGTATACTGTAGCATTGTATGTGTTTGTTATTGTCATTGTATCCTTCAAGGTGTATACTGTAGCATTGTATGTGTTTATTTTTGTCATTGTATCATTCAAGATGTATACTGTAGCATTGTATGTGTTTGTTATTGTCATTTTATCCTTCAAGGTGTATACTGTAGCATTGTATGTGTTTATTTTTGTCATTGTATCCTCCAAGATATATACTGTAGCATTGTATGTGTTTATTTTTGTCATTGTTTCCTTTAAGATGTATACTGTATTATCATTGTATCTTTCAAGATGTATATTGTAGCATTGTATGTGTTTGTTTTTGTCATTGTATCCTTCAAGGTGTATACTGTAGCATTGTATGTGTTTATTTTTTGTCATTGTTTCCTTTAAGATGTATACTGTAGCATCATTGTATCTTTCAAGATTTATACTGTAGCATTGTATGTGTTTGTTTTTGTCATTGTATCTTTCAATATATATACTGTACCATTGTATGTGTTTGTTATTGTCATTGTATCTTTCAAGATGTATACTGTAGCATTGTATGTGTTTGTTTTTGTCATTGTATCCTTCAAGGTGTATACTGTAGCATTGTATGTGTTTATTTTTGTCATTTTATCCTTCAAGATGTGTACTGTAGCATTGTATGTGTTTGTTTTTGTCATTGTATCCTTCAATATGTATACTATAGCATTGTATGTGTTTGTTTTGTCATTGAATTCTCAATATGTATACTGTAGCATTGTATGTGTTTGTTTTTGTCATTGTATCCTTCAAGAGGTATACTGTAGCATTGTATGTGTTTGTTTTTGTCATTGTTTTCTGCTAGACAATGAATACTGTAATATAAAATGTGTTTAGTCATCTGTTTGTACAAAACTGCAGGAAAACATGGGGTTGATCGAACTGCTTTTCACGATTTCTAATAATTCAATGTCACCTGTTCATTTCTGGTATTTCCGCCCGTGTGTCGTGGTGTAATATTTTTACCTTGAAACAGGTGTGGTTCCGGCTAAGAATAGAACCACTGCCGATCTCTGCAGAGGGGTAGGAATCCCCCGAATGGGTGTCATGTTTATTTTATCATTTTTTTGTCATGTTTACTATTGTGGTTAAATTATCAACGTCTGTGTGGTTTCAGGGAGCCATATGAGTGATGGCAAGAATAGGACCACTGTGGCTCATGCATGTCGTAAGAAGCGACAATTTAAGTAAATACGATATAATTTGCTGAAACTCTGCAGTTCTGCAGGTATCAAGGTTCTAAGTTCATTCTGCATATTCGTTTGTTGGTGTATTTTTTTTAAATCTGTATGTATATTTGTTGTTTTTGTACATGAAGAGTGAACTATGAATCTTCCTTCCTGTTGGCGTCGAATAACCTATAATGTGTTGGTACGCCGTAAAACCCTATTCATTCATTCATTCATTGTCATTGTATCCTGCAAGATGGATACTGTAATGTTAAGTGGGTTTGCTCGTGTTGTTATACTGCATGACACATACTGTAACGTTAGAAGTGTTTGTTTTTGCCACTGTACCCCACAAGATGCATACTAACGTTAAGTGTCTGTTTTTGTCATTGTATATTATATATTGCAAGATGGAAAATCTAATGTATCCTCCAAGATGCACACTCTAATGTATATTGCAAGATGTTTCCTCTTATGTATACTGCAAGATGCATACTCTAATGTATACTGCAAGATGCATACTCTTATGTATACTGCAAGATGCTTACTCTAATGTATACTGCAAAATGAATACTGCAATATAAGTGTGTTTGTTATTGTCATTGTATACTGCAATATGCATACTCTAATGTATCCTGCAAGATGCATACTCTAATGTATCCTGCAAGTTGCATACTCTAATGTATACTGCAAGATGCTTACTCTTATGTATACTGCAAGATGCATACTCTAATGTATACTGCAAGATGCTTACTCTTATGTATACTGCAAGGTGCATACTCAAATGTATACTGCAAGATGCATACTCTAATGAATCCTGCAAGATGCTTACTCTAATGTATACTGCAAGATGCTTACTCTTATGTATACTGCAAGGTGCATACTCAAATGTATACTGCAAGATGCATACTTTAATGAATCCTGCAAGATGCTTACTCTAATGTGTACTGCAAGATGCTTACTCTAATATGTACTGCAAGATGCATACTCTAATGTATACTTCAAAATGTAAACTGCAATATAAGTGTGTTTGTTTTTGCCATTGTGTCCTGCAAGAGGCATACTCTAATGTATCCTGCAAGATGCATACTCTAATGTATCCTGCAAGTTGTAAACTCTAATTAATCCTGCAAGATGCTTACTCTTATGTATACTGCAAGATGCATACTCTAATGCATACTACAAGATGCTTACTCTAATGTATACTGCAAGATGCATACTCTAATGTATACTGCAAGTTGCATACTCTAATGAATCCTGCAAGATGCTTACTCTAATGTGTACTGCAAGATGCATACTCTAATGTATCATGCAATATGCATACTCTAATGTGTACTGCAAAATGTATACTGCAATGTAAGTGTGTTTGTTTTTGCCATTGTGTCCTTCAAGATGCATACTCTAATGTGTCCTGCAAGATGCATACTCTAATGTATCCTGCAAGATGCATACTTTAGTGTATACTGCAAGATGCATACTCTAGTGTGTCCTGCAAGATGCATACTCTAATGTGTCCTGCAAGATGCATACTCTAATGTATACTGCAAGATGCATACTTTAGTGTATATTACAAGATGCATACTCTAGTGTATCCTGCAAGATGCATACTCTTGTGTAAACTGCAAGATGCATACTCTAATGTATACTGCAAGATGCATACTCTAGTGTATACTGCAAGATTCATACTCTAGTGTATCCTGCAAGATGCATACTCTTATGCAAACTGCAAGATGCATACTGTAATGTATCCTGCAATATGCATAATCTAATGTATACTGCAATATGCATACTCTAATGTATACTGCAAGATGCATACTCTAATGTATATTGCAATTTGCATACTCTTATGTATACTGCAATATGCAAACTCTAATGTATACTGCAAGATACATACTCTAATGTATACTGCAAGATGCATACTCTAATGTATCCTGCTAGATGCATATTCTAATGTATCCTGCAAGATGCTAACTCTTGTATATCCTGCAAGATGCATACTCTAGTGTATACAGCAAGATGCATACTCTAATTTATACTGCAAGATACATAATCTAATGTATCCTACAAGATGCATACTCTAATGTATCCTGCAATATGCATACTCTTATGTATCATGCAAGATGCATACTCTAATGTATACTGCAAGATGCATATTATAATGTATCCTGCAATATGCATAATCTAATGTATACTGCAATATGCATACTCTAATGTTTACTGCAAGATGCATACTCTAATGTATACTGCAAGATGCATACTCTAATGTTTACTGCAAGATGCATACTCTAATGTATACTGCAAGATACATACTCTAATGTATACTGCAATATGCAAACTCTAATGAATCCTACAAGATGCATACTGTAATGTAGCCTGCAATATGCATACTCTAATGTATCCTGCAAGATGCATACTCTAATGTGTCCTGCAAGATGCATACTGTAATGTTAAATGTGTTTGTTTTTGCCGTTATATCCTGAATGATGTAACTGTAACTGCTACACGTAAGTGATTTAATTATATCCCCTAATTACTTATTCTCGTCTGCAATGTCCACCAGATTGTCTCTGTCCCTTCCATGATTATGTAAATTTTTGTATGATACTGTGATATTAGTAAGCATTTGGATTGGATAATATTACCTGTCATTGCAACAGTAATTTCCATTGTAAATATTCAATTTTTGACACCATGTCTTTATTCTTAAGGTCTTCGTGTTACACAATTGCCCGGGTGCCAGTCTTTTCTGTTATGGTTCTGTGATCATTTACCATCATGCAAGCCTATTGTTTAACTATTTCCCCGGATGTCTGTATTTTTTAACTCTTTGTACGATGCATTTCCCCCCAGATGCCATACTTTTCTATTATAAATATTTAAACTTTTACGACCATGCCAGTATTTTTACTCTTTGTAAAATACATTTCCCCTGAGTGCCGTAATGGTTTGTTATAAATAGTTAACCTTTAACGACCATGCAAATATTTTTTTAACTCTTTGTACAAAACAATTCCACTGGGTGCTATAATTTTCTGTTTTATGTACACGTACTAATCTAAATCACTAGCAGGGCCCGATTAACTCAGTCGGTTACGCGTCTGACTATCAATCCAGGGGTCGTGAGTGCGAATCAACGCCCGGCAACAGTCGCCGTGATGATTGATATACGACATTGTATCTCATTTTCATTCGTCTCTCACCGCTGATTCAAGTGGGAAAGTAATCAGTTACTTGCAGAGATGGACTGTGCTTGAAGACTGGTTAACCTTTATAATACCAGGAAACATTGGTTAGGTTAATTGATCGTCTGTTAGCCCTCGATGGCATAAAAACGACGCTTAATACTCAACAAATCAATCAATCAATCAATCAATCAATCAATCAATCTAAACCATTTAGGAATACTACGTTTCTGCGATGGATGATTAATTAAGATTAATGTTACAGATTCTTCGCGGAAAATGAGACCACCTTGCAAAAGGTTCTTTGAAACCTGGTGAGTTTCTGATATAATATTGTAACTTTATTAACTGTAATATTCGTCACTATAAAGTAGAATCTCAGGTCAAAGTATAGTTCCTAGGATCCCCCTACGCCCCCCCCCCCCCCCCCCCCCCCCCCCCCCACACACACACACATACACACACCATCCCCCACCCCTACCAAATATTTTTTTATTAATTTGTTTTATATGATTATATGTTCTTTTGAAAAAAAAATTAAAAAACTAGGTACGATATTTTGACCTGTGAGTAGAATAACATAGACTTATCAATGTTACTATATCAGCTTAGAATGCTCTTAGAAAAATCAAAATAAAGAAGTATAAAAGGATACAGATTTTTATTTGGATCCGGTTTCGGATTTTATGAGCTGCCGGACCTGATGTTACGAGTACTGTCGATTTGAATATAATGAAACTATGTCCCGACGCCCCACAATTGTATTAAATAATATACTCGTAATTGTGTGTATTGTTTTAGTTGCATGCAGTCACACTGGTAGAAAAAGTATCTTTCACAGCTCAGTATCTCCCTTTAAACGTTTACATAATTTTCTTTGATCTTTGACGGACAAGAGCGCTGTAGGATTACTAGTTTCAACGGTGGACGATTCATTGTGGTCAATGTTATAGATTCATGTATCTAAAATGTTTATAAACGTGTAAGTATTTTCTCTTTTTGTATAATTAATGCATACACCTACATTAAACTGTCTACTATCACAATATTTATTTTTATTTCTTTATTTCCGTCTTATCATGATATACAAACATATAATAAAATCAATGTACATACGCATGGAATAAACTATATAAGCCCATTCATATTAGAATTATAAGAGACTCCATATTTAAAAACATACTACAAGATAATACATGATACATAAAAAGTTCAGGTGTAATTATATTATAGGATTAAATTCTTTTTGTTTTGTTTTTATGCATGTGTAAAAGAATGTCGAATCACGCACAAATCAAATAAAGTCCGAAGTCCGTTTTCTACTGATAAGAGACAGTAAGACGGAGTCACCGTTCGAATCACATTGTCATAATAAACACCACCAGTCAGCCCACTTCAATAACCCGATTTAGTCTTTTATACGACAGATCATATTATTTCAACCTTTTTCATTTCAGTATTTATCGTAATTTCAGCCTCTTTTTTTTATTCAACGTTAACCGTAATTTCGACCTCTTTTTTTCAATTCAGCATTTACAGTAATTTCGACCTCATTTCAACATCTTTTTCCTATATCAGCATTTACCGTAATTTCAACCTCTTTTTTCAATATCATCATTACTGTAATTTCAATATATTTTTTTTCAATTCAGCGTTTAATGTAATTTCAACCTCCTTTTTCAATTCAGCGTTCACTGTAATTTCAACCTCCTTTTTCAATTCAGCGTTACTGTAATTTCAACCTCGTTTTTCAATTCAGCGTTTACTGTAATTTCAACCTCCTTTTTCAATTCAGCAACCTCCTTTTTTCAATTCAGCGTTTACTGTAATTTCAACCTCCTTTTTCAATTCAGCGTTACTGTAATTTCAACATCTTCTTCATATAATATTATATTAACAATGGGTAATGCTATATGCCTTCTCCGCTTAAATTGAGATCAAATCAACTGTTACTTTATAAACATATTTGGAATTTAAAAAAATATTAACAAAACCATCAGCTGTATTTTTTTGTATTCTTTATTGGTTATGTGTTAATGTAACAAACAATGTGTAATGAGGACAATATTTAAATTCAGCAACATTTGAGCAAATTCAATTTGTTTCTCAACATTTTGCTGAATTTAAGGCATGATATGATTAAAATTCGTCAACTCCTTTAAGTTAAATACCCAGATTCGGACCAGATATTAGGTGTAGTGTTAACATTGTAATTAAAAGTTATATGTTAAGATTTTTTTATTACCTTTTTAAAACACTGTAAGAAACAGTCAATTATAAAGGTAATTTTAACAGACAAATGTCTGAAAATTAGATTTTAAATTGAAATGATAAAGTTTATAAGTAATTAAAAATCAAGGCCGGTATTAATAAAGCGTATCTAGTAATATTATTTCATTTACTGTATTTATTTTAGTTTATTACGACTTGATTTGAAATTTTATTATATGAACTTTAATTCCAGCTGTCCGGACATTTTGAATATGTAACAATAAGTAACTGACACAAACAAGGCCGTGCTTAAAAACTTGTTTGACGTGTTCTTGCTTACTAACAAAAATTGCAGTTACCCAATTTTTTATTGACTTTATTAGCATTTTGTTTGCGGTTTGTTTTTTATTGTTTTGTGGGGGTTTTTTTTCAATGAAAAAAAATGCCAATAACAAAATCAAAATCTGACGCAAAAAAGTTTCCCTACCTATCAACATAAAAAAAATAATGGGTTGGAACAAGCACAGCCAAACAAGCAATTTCTCAGAAAAACGGTTTTGTTATTAGAATACATCATATCATATTAATCAAATTGAATGAGTCATCTCAAGGAACAGTTAAGAAAAAAAATCAAATCATTTTTTAAGTATATTAAGATGTTTTATTAAAACTCGCCCTTGATGAATTAACAAAAAAAAACACTTAAATATTTGATGTTTATTTTTATTGGTAGTGTGCGGTTCTGCTAGAAGACACATTCTGAGCCTGAGACTTAAAACAGTTCACGAATTTAACCCTGTTCATAACAACTAAAATTTGATTCTGTGCCAGCCAGTGCTCGTATTTCATACTAACGTATACAAACAGATAACACGTACATATATTTCATCATTTTAGTCTCCATTCAAGGTTAAACCTTATTAAAAACACATAGTATGCGTATATAAAAGTATGATTATAAAAGTAAAAAAACAAAAGAAACCAAACATGTATAATATAACATATAATAACATACAACAAGGAATTGTTTAAAAAATTGCGTCCTTTTTATGTCATCGAGAGACAACTGATGATCAGTTAACCTAACCACCCTTTCCTAGGATCTTGGAAGGTAAACCAGTACTCGAGTATACCCATCGTCGCTACTTATTGATAACGAGGATTTGTTTGTTTTTGTTTGTTTGTTTGTTTGTTTGTTTGTTTGTTTGTTTGTTTGTTTGTTTGTTTGAATATTAAGCCTCGGTTTTATGCCATCAAGGGCTAAAAGACGATCAATTAACCTAACTATGTTTTTCTGGGATCCTGGAATGTTGACCAGTAGGCTTCCCGAGTATACCCAGCTCTGCAAGTAACTGGTAATTTACCCCCATTTTAATCACCAGTAAGAGAAAGAGAGAGAGAGAGAAGAATGACAATGAGCCGCTATGTCGTATATAAATCATCAGGGAAACTGTGGCCGGGCAGGGATTCGAACTCAAGACCCTTTTAATGATAGTCAGCCGAGCTATCGACTTAGCTATCCGGGACCCACCATGACAACGGATATAGGATAAGAACATGTGTGTAATACTGCATTTTTTATAGATCTATACGACCATCGTCTTTGTACGCACACGATGAAATCATACAATTTTTCATTTGCATAAAACCACAAAACATTGACGTCATCATACTAGTATTGAACGATATTGACGTCATCATGCCAACATCGGACAAAATTGATGTTGTCTTGGGTGCCAAACAGATGGGGAGAATCACGTGCAAAAAGCTCACTGGGGATGATTCGATTAACTAATATTAATGACATTGTATACTGTAAATGAAGACTATATGTATATATATATATATATAGAATCTGTTTATTATATTTTAATATATAATCAAATAAAAAGATATAACATTCTCTATCTACATTTCCATTCAAATCTTGCGGGGTCCTCCTGGTACATTTGTCCAACGCTTTATCTCAAACCCAAGATCACCGAGGCTTGAGATCGCAGGTTCGAGCCCAGCAATGTGCAAATACATTTATATGAAAACATGTTTTTCGTTACTTGTGGAAGACGGTTGGTTCTTCTCAGTATCGTGTGCTCCCTCCACCAACCACATAACATAACACATTTCATATTGTGAAAATGGTAATACATTTATTAAAAAATGGAAATAGGTTTCAGTCGGCTGAATATATTGAATGTAATGAGGTCTGTATGATTTAGTCACCATGTCCGATATATGTAACGGGAGTTCCGGTGGAGGGGGGGGGGGGGGGGCGGGGACTGAAAAGTGTTAGATCTTATCAAACATGTCGAGGCATGTTACTATCTATAGGCCTGTTAATGTTGAACAGTTTTCGAATTCTTTCGAAACTTTTCGGTTATATAGAGCTACAATATGTCCAAGTTTGATTAAAATCCTGTCAAAAAATAAACTTTTATTGGATAACCTATAAGAAGAGTTAACGAGCAGACGACAGTAAATGTATATTGAAATTGTTTTAATATAAGAATCTGACATGGGTTTTAGGATCGGATATAAAATCCCGTCCCCAGGGACGAGGCTGCCGAGTTCCCGCTTAAACAGTTATCCCCAAGGACGGAATTTTCTATCCGAACCGAACAAGCCATGAATGATTCTTTTTGTTGCAAACCAAATATATCTATATTATATTCTATTCTTTACAACGATCACTTTTTTAAACAATAATTATATGATTTACGTAATATATTTTATCCGTTACGTCATAGATGGTTCCAACGTCACAGCGTGAGAATTTTATCTCGGGCCCCCTAGGGTGCGATAGGAATTTATCATGTCAGTGTATTTATTTCTGTTGATAAACTACTTAACTGATAAACAAAGGTGTATCACATCAATGCAAGTTTATCAGGCACTTAACGTCATTATATATACTTATACATTTTGACGGAATCTCTACAGGATGTAGCAAAAGTTTGATGCTGATTTATATAATAAAAACGAATAAGAAGTATTGACATGATAAAGAGAATACCAGGTTAGTGTCTAATATTATCAACTTCACCAGTAAATTCATCACCGGTATATAGCAGCTATTCTTATCTGGCATGCAAGAAAACCACGTGTATCGCAAGCATCGCCCTTCGTAGTTGGCGTTGTTCAATTCCAATGTAAAACAGACCATGTGACATGTTATGCAAAGAGATCCATGATATTAAAATGTACATGTGGTCAAATATTTCCAAAGTTAATATTTACGTGACATGTATCTATTGCATTAAAGTTACTGCTATATAGTTTAGGGCACGTGTTCCAGTCAAACTTTTTTCACTAATCTGAAAATCTATCAAATAAATATTTTCAGTCGTAAATAAAAAGTGATGTTTTATTTTTATTTTAAAATCTGTCAAGTAAAATAAATTTTAGAGCAAAAAATATGATTGTATATGGGATATGAGGAAAACATTGCGAATTTAGTTCTGTCCATATAGCGGCAAACAAACAGATAGTTTACAATTCAATAATTTCTGATAGGCGTAAAATAGTGTGATAAAATTTCCAGCATTTTTTTTGCATTACAGATATTTGACACATATTAAAAATAAATTTCAACATACACTTCTGATGATAAAAAAAATGTCAGTAACCTTCCTACTGAAATCCTTCTCTTGTGATATATTTTAAAAGATATTCGACTGATATTGAAAGAAAAAGCGGAATTTTTATTTAGACCACCGAAACCTCCCCAACAGATATATAGGTGAAAAAAACATACAAAAATGTGAAACATGCGCCACAAAACATAGTTTTGATAATAAGTAAATGTCCAATTGTGTGTATTTATCACAGAAATAATAATGGGATTTCATAACGACAGCAAGAACAAACATTCGATAAACATATATAAAACAAAATAAACTATATATTTTGTTTCCAGTAAATAAACAATTTGAATTCCATCGGTGGGCGTCTAAATCGTACTTATCATCGGCCTGCACACACCTCTTCAATATAGAAGATTTTGTGTGAACGCAGTTAAAAAAAGTATAATTAACATGTATAATATTAATATGTAAAAAAAAATGATATTATGCAAAACAAAAAATTGGCATTTCCAGAATCTGAAATCTATAACATTTAGTATTATGCAAAGTAAAAATTTACGTGCATTGCATGACTTGTATGATATGTGAAATTTCAACAATTTAGTATTATGCAAATAAAAAGGTTGCATGCATGGAATGTGAAATCTAAAACAATTTGGTATTATGCAATAAAAAAGTTGCATGCATGGAATGTGAAATCTTAAACAATTTATTATTATGCAAAAAAAGTTGACAGAAGACGGTCCATTGTACTTCTTAAACATTATCGTACAAATTATAGCCGATGCAAATATTAGTATGATCAAATTCGTAGAAAATGTTAAAATCAATACAAGTTTCGCATTTTGCAAATTCCAGTCAGCCAGTAACAGGGTGACGTTGTGGGTTTAAACACTACTAGAGCATGTTATGTAACTCAAATGAAATAATAGCATTACAAAAGTGCCTCGAATGAGGTAAGCGATGAAGTTAGCTTTTTCCGTTTAATTAAAACATTTTAAAAAATAAAATATTAAACAATGAAATAAAATGTTATACATTCTTTAGTATTAAAATATGTTATGAAAATAAAAATTGGACATGACAAGCATTGATTTACATAAGAAAAATAACAAGTTTTTATGTTTTTTATTTTTTACTTCAACATTTTAGTCAGTTTATTCATTTATTCAACATATCAAGTTGATTGTTAATTGACACATTTTAATTTTCCATAATTTTGTAATGGAAATGAAAACAGTCGAAATTAAAACAATATTTTAATGTTATAAGGGGCTATTAGGGGAAAGACCTGTCCAAGAAAAACATCCATACATGTTTAAGATTTAATGTTACTCTACTTTAAATACGTTTTTCCCCATCTTTAATTCTTTATTGACATGCACTTCTAACAAAATATAGATTAACGTAAATATCCCCTTCTTTATAAAAAAAACAAACTGTAAGTATCCATGTAATAAACATATATGTATAATTATATTATATAAATGTAAGGTATATATATTATATTTTTATTTAAAGTACATTTATTTTAAATTTCGTTTTGTTTATCGTCATTCTATTTGCTAAACTATAATTTACCCCCAGTGAATAGCATTTGAAATAAATTGAAAGGTGATACACAATCACTAACACTCGTGATCATTTTTAAAAGATGGTGTTGGATATTTTGTTAATTATTGATAGTCATCAAGCTATAAAGCAAGCATATTTTCTTCAGAAAAAAAAGTGATTTCATAATTGTCCTTTACATGATTATCACGAGACCATGACCCGGTATGGCACCTACATAAATTTGGCATCCAGTTCTCAAACTTTCATAGACAGTCTATGATGTCTCCTTGCCGGCGATGTTCGAGTCCGGTCCATTGGCTTGTTCCCTTAGCCACGAGTCATGTGTGAGAACGGCATTCTCGTGTGTGATGTCTATTTGTGCCACATCTCTTAAGGGCTCACTGTTCTGACCATTCGACTGCATGTAGGTGGGATTCACTATTCCATCGTCGGTTGAACGATCGTTAGATTTGAAGGAACTGAAATTAAATTTGAAATTATAGCTCGATAGATATTTGTTGGGTGTGTAATTTATTATGAGACGAATGTAACATCATCAAAGTTATTGTCGTCTTGTGATCATAAATACAAGATATATGTGAAATATCTAAATATGTTAGCTGTTATAATTAACATAGTGCCTTGCTTTCCGGCAGTCATTATATGACGTCAAAGTCTCAAAATAATGTCATTTATAGTTATTTTTTATTAATGAATATTGATGAAAAGACTCCATTTAGATGTTCGGTTAAATATATAAGCAGCTCGACCTTTTTTGTGTCAGAGTGGAGTGTTACAGAAAGCTCCAAACTATGACTTTTTCAACAGTGTTTCAAATATTTAACGGTGCTCAACACACCTATTCATCATCACTGAGGTTCACTGCGCGATGTACACGTACTACACACAACTTATCTCTTTACGTCATTGACTACTACCCCACAAATCCAGATGTGGGACGTGAATAAATCTCATCACAGAGAGTGTGTGTGATCGGGCGCGAATTTGAAATCACTGCGTTAACAGTCAGACACGTTAATGACTGAGTTGATCGGACCTAGCGCCTGCGCAGTGAATCTGTAGTGATATCACACCAGGCTAATATCAGAAATACGTCATGGGTTTATCACAAGCCTGCGCCATAAATCATGCTATGCAATTAATAGGTTTACATCACCAGTCATATGTAGCTCATGCAATGGTTATGGTGTTAAAATACATTCGAATATTTAGACATATATATTTACAATGTAACGAATGGTCACTGGCGGATGCAAGAGTATGGATATGGAGGTCGGACATCAGTCCAAATGGATTTGCACACAAATAACAAAATAACAGCACTTTCAAGAATAATTACGGACTATAGTAGCAGAAATTCTTTGTGGACCCCACTTTACCACATCTCTTGAATCCGCCAATAGTTCAACAGTTAAATAGTGTTTTCATTCATGCATACACTCTCACGTCTTAGAAAAAAAATGTTTAATATATATTTATATGTATAATGCGGAGTCCTAGGCAATACTTTTGTAAGAAATCCCCTCATAATCACCTTATCTGGACCTCTAACTTAATATGCATCAAAAACCCTTAGTAACGCAGCACTCATATAAACTTCAATAGAACATTGAGGTATTTATCGATTTCTTTTCTTAATTATTTTTTTTATAACATAACATCCTTCTACTTTTCTTGGGAATGTTCATCAAATCCCATTGCAATTATCACTTCTTTTTACTGACTTAAAACATACCACTTCTAGCTCTTTATTTGATGTAATATCATTCGTTTCTGTTTCTATACCGTAACTGCTGACTGTTTGTTTTATATAGTTCAGGAGTTTAGTTTTTCGTTTAATGCCATATAATGTAATTCTTTGTTTTATGCAATTATGCGTTAGTTCTTTGTTTTATGCAAGTATTCGTTTTTGTTTACGTACCAAAACTGGTCTCTGTTGTTGTATGTATACATTTGTTTTGTGTTGTATGTAATCATATGTTTGTTCTTTATTTTATGTATGTATAGTTTTTTTGTAACTGACAGTTCTATCTTATATGCAAGTATACGTTTTTATTTCTGTACCATAGCTGTTAGTTCTATCCTTTCTTTTATGTATTGATACGTTTTTTTAGAACTCTCGGTGTTAGTTTTTACTTTAAATATAATATAACATTTGTGTTACTGTACCGTAACTGTTTGCAGTGTATAAAACTTTCTTGAGTAGGTGAGATCACCATTCCAACTTAAATCATCCTAATAGGCGGCATTAAACTGTTGCATTATTTAATATAAAACCAAGCCCACTCTTATAGATATAACGATACTAAAGGCAAGAAAGCTGGGCATCGATATCGACATGCACATATAAACTAAACAGAATTAAATAAGGCAAAGATAAACTGGTTTTCAAATCTCTCTATCTGATTTGACTACAATTTATTAACATTTAAACATTTGATCAAGCTTTGTGGTTAACGCTATAGAGACCAAGTCTAGATGTGTGCTTATGCACATGCTCAAAGCCTGTTCTGTACAGCTCAACAAACCAAATTTATAACGAAATCTTGTGATTTCTTGAATATATATGATTAGGGAAACACTTTGTATGTGTGTGTGATAAGCATGACATTTCAATAATGAAAGGAATTATTCTTATCCAGTTTGTTGTATGTCATAAAGTAAATTAACTTTAGAATAGTTTCGTCAAACTTAGGCTTAATTATTTCTGACATCATTACACGCAGCCCGTAATGACATTATTTTAACACTATTTTTCTTTGGGATGGAGTTGGGGGAGCGGCCTTGAGTTTACTGTGTTGGCTCGAAAAAAGCAAAACAAAAAACAACTTAGGATGCGAGAATATATGGTTACCAATATTTCAAATGTAACTACTAAACGTCCAAAAATTATAATCACTCATTTTCACATTGCTGGTGATAACGTTTGTGGTAGTCACTAGCCCAGATAACCTGACTTGAAAACAAAGACATTAATAGTCATCTGGAATGTAGACACACAAATGAAAACAGGGTTTACAAAGACCTTAAGTCTATATTAGACAAAAGTAATAAAAACGCAGGTAACAAACACCGACCTGTGGCTTTCAATGATGGCAATGCAACTACACGTAACGCCATATTTTTGCCACGGAATGGGTACACGTTATATGTTGTATAATATGAACGTAGACAATGCTTACGTTTTTGTGTAAATACTTCTTTGTAACAATTAGTATTTAATTGCATTGATCAGCATTTTTCAACTTGTTTGAGCTGTCACTAGATGGCGTTGCAAGTCATAAAAGTCAGCGTCTTAGACCTGTCTCAATCAGAATCATTAAACGTTCTATAATATGCTTGTAATCAATAAGCTTCTGATCAAGATGGCTTATCCACAGAACGAAAGAAACCCTTGCTCGCATTGGCAAAATAATACTTTGCTGAAATTATCTAAGAATTTGAAATATCTTAATCAATCATCAGTATATCCATGAATCATCAGGAATCTCCAACTTTAATAACCTGTATCTGTATCTGTATCTGTATCTTAGACCAATATATACTTAAGACCTATTACTGTATAAAAAATAGTTCCCTGAATGTCATTATGTACTTTACATAGTTATGCTATATTTAAACTGTTTATTTATAATGGTAATACTAATCATTATTAATTGTTATTTAAAAATGTAATAAGCTGTAATTCGACTTATTCCAATTTTGATCCGTTTATTTTCAAAAATCAACGTATTTCTGATTCCTAAAGCTTTGAATATATATATGTTGCTAAGTTTCTTAATCAGAGTTTTGTTCATATTGCACTCAACTGTTTTATAGGTACTACATTTTCTTAAAAGTACTGTTGACTAATGTTATTATATAAACGAAATTTAAACAAAAAATGAAAGCCGTCCTTCAATAAGTTACATATTCTGCATTTTCTGTTTTCTCTAGGAGTTTTTATTGTTTTTTTTATCATCGTCCCATTTCTATTTCTAACCTATGCGTCGAAATTAACGCTTTCCTAAACCTTGTAATATCACCTATATCTAGATATGAATAAACAGCAAAGTGGAGAAAGTCATTTAAATGTTGCCCCTAAGGAGGAATTTAACCTTTTTAACCTTCCAATCCAATACTGAATATAATTAGCACGTAGTTTTTGTTTAAATGTTGAAAGAAATACATCAATATCATCCACTCCTTTAGCAAACCGTATATAATCAAAATCATAATTTACAAACTGTATCTTTGACAAGCGAGACCCAATTGGTGCCACGTGGTGACCTCATTTAGTAAACATGATGAATATATTTTCGGTCGTTACTTATCAATACTTTGAAGCAGTTTTCAATGATTTTATGTATTCGTTTTGTATAATAAGTTGTTCTTCCTAACTCGCTGTAAATGACGTCAGTTTGTGCCGATATTCACACCTGATAACGATTTGCAAAATTGTAGATATAACTATTCTATCTGGTGAGCTTGAATAAACCCAAAATTTCGCTTGCATGATTTAATATAGGGGTGACCATTGTCGGAAACTCACACGTAATCCATCCCGATACTCTCTATTTATCACCCGTGGGATATTTCACTAGCTTTGCGTCGTTTCTATCGAGCAACGATGCAACAATATGATGGGTTCCCTCACGATTTCATGAAGGGAAACGTTATTCAATCGCAACACTAGTTTCATGCAAACGCAGTTTTGATAAGACGTTGTTAACGTTAGTTGAATTTTGTTCTGTTCTGTTCAAATAAAACGGCGCAAAGCTAGTGTATTTTTTCACCGTGAGTATCCAACGATGTGGGGTGACTTTCTTATCCCGAACCTGTTTTGGCGATATATGTATACATTTATGCAAGTACATTTTTAACTTAAATATTATGTTTTGGGCTCGATCGACAAAACACTTTTTTAGCTTCGCCAAATGACCCATCCGTAGTAAAAACAACAATGCCTGCGTTCGATAATTTACTGTATATGCCCAGTTTAACATTATTAAAATGTCTCCCTTTTTTAAAGACAAATTAATTGGTGTTTAATTTAAGTTTCCATCTATTTCAATATGTAAATTTTATTTTTGTATTATTCCTACTTTTTAGGCCTCAATGGAGAGAATGACACATGTCTTATTCACCTGACCATGGACTATTTCGGAAACACTTCTGTCATTATCGGGAGTCGAACCCATGACCCTTGTGGCGTCAATATTACTAATATGTATAAGACTAGTATATTTCATTACGACTTGTATTGAAAACATTTAGACCTTTCTGTAACAATGCAGCATTTGGCGCGAAAATTATGTCATCCGCATAAAATAATAAAGATAATTTTAGTATATCTCCCCAGCACTTCCTTTTAAAAAGTATTCATTTTCTAGGTCATTGAGTTACATTGACGGATATATAAAGTCTGAAAGTTTGATCTACAAGAGTAGCACCATCATTCTTTATCGCACATATATGCAAATATGGGTACACGAGAGCGCAAAGGTTGTGTCGTAAAGTTTTGTTTAGCTGTTGGTTGGTTTCTGCTGTTGTTCCGTTTGGTGTTTCCCATGTGCCGCCTGTTTGTGTTTGCTTTTCAAAAGGTAAACTCTTAAAAGCTTGCGTTTGGTAAAATCAGCTCTACCTCTAACATGCCCAGT
This sequence comes from Panopea generosa, assembly GCA_029582155.1. Classification (NCBI taxonomy): domain Eukaryota; kingdom Metazoa; phylum Mollusca; class Bivalvia; order Adapedonta; family Hiatellidae; genus Panopea; species Panopea generosa. Next base: position 5,272,342 of record CM055900.1, read on the forward strand.
GCCATACTCACGCAAACACACCAACTGAAATATCCGCTTAGCAGCCATACACGCCTATTCTCACTAAATGCAGTTAAGGCTGCCTACTCTCGACAAGCGTAGTTAAGATCACCTTCTCACTAACCGTAACTTACCTTGGCCTTGACCGCCAGGTTAAGCTTCCAGTGGGAGTATACAGATTTCTGGTAAGGAGACAAATGGAAAATTGAAAGTCAATTCAGCAGAGCTCATGATCTTATTAGTTTTCTTTTGAACGTCTTTGTTGCAATTGTTTTTAACAATTTCAACTTTGACTTCCTCAAATCTACTTATATATACGAAATCAGTGGTGTTCATAACACCATAACTGCTTCGCAGAAGTTTGGTTATAAAATTTAAAAACACAAGTATCTGAAAAAAGGAGCCATTGATAGCACAGCATGTAGCCAAGCAAAGAATATAATAGATTCGGTGTTTAATGAGTCAGTTAACGAGAGGTGATGAGATATACAGCATAACTCACGTTCCTGCTTAACATACTTAAAAACGGTATTCTATGTCTTTTCGAGCAACACCGAATGAGTTAGAAACTGGAAATATTACTAATAATGGATCAAACTATGACTTTTTACGTATTTTCTAAAACTCTACCAGTGTGATTTAATGTTGGTTATATGTGTGTATTGCATAAAATAAAATGTGTGTAGTTAAGCTCCTCAAATGCGCACCATTGCCGATTATTGATAAAGACTAAACTAAACGAGTACACAGATTACAATTACACAATCCAATATGGCGAACCCACGTGACTGTTTTGGTAATTGAACAAAGAAATGTATTATGTTTCTAGCAATAGGTCACGCTATAGGTATCAGTTTTGCTTAATAACTTCTTGAAGACCCCAAAGAAAAGTGCAGATAACCTCAGAAAGAGTGTACTGTGGGCGGCATGTAGAGCATCCCATATACATGTATAATTATATAAGACACTGAGAAAAAATACCATTGTATCGTTGGCACGGTTTCAAGAATTTCAGTTGACTGAAATATTTGAGATTATCAATGCCGTTTTAGCAATTATTTTTCTAAGCGTATTTTCACTTTGTCTTCATCTTGTACGAGGTCAAACGGGTCATAGGTCAAGTGGGTTCGCCATTTATTGTCGCCTTTATAGGATAAACGTGTTACAATAGGAGAACGACCGTGTGGTATTTTCATTGCAAATTAAAGATTAAAGGGTGCAAAAAGTTGTTTTATTGAAAAAGGATTATATCAGGGAAAACGTTATGAATGTCTTAAAAATCACTTTAAAAATCTCATTATCATTAGGAAATGAAATCCAAATGGTTTGGTATGTCAAATCCACCAAAACGTGACATAATCGATATTTAAATTGGAGTAGTAAACGAAATCCCCTTTCTAAAAATAGACAGCACTTAGATACTGACTGAGACCTTCACATTGTCAATCGGACTCTAAGATGAAACAAGTTTTACTACGTTGAAACCTGTATAACGGATCATATTGAAATCAAAATGTAATCACATGTCTTTTTTTAGTTTAACCTAGGCGCATAGCCCAAGACAGAAAAAAATGCCTTTCCAATATATTATCTTGGCATGTTTTAATAGATTTTCTTTTGGCAATTAGAGGTCAGTAAATATACATGATATATTTGAAAATATGTTTTTAGCCAATTTAAAATTGTGAAAAATCCTGAAATATTCCCTTTTAAAACCAATGTTTATAGTTGTATGTGTCTATTAGTTTTAACTCCATGTTAAAGTGTTGGACTTCCAAAGATATCCTAGAGGCTAAGAAGAGTTTAGGCTTCCATCTGAGTCATCAAAGTTGTGTAGCTGGGAATGAATGGAAGGATGTTGTGAATAAATCAACATGGGCATGGTACCATGACATTTCAACACAATGGCTGCACGCTGTGTTTTCTCAGTGGATTAAAGTGCGAGGAGCAACAACGGTTTAACACCCGTGACATTCTCCCAAAATCAAGAGAATTTTAGTTAAATAAAATAGGGAAAAAGTGTTACCAGTCTGAATTAAAAGTCTTAGGCGGGTTGCTTTTTTTGTATTTGTTTTAAATATAATTCGGCTGTTTCTTGGACATACGAGTGGAATATTGCCACGGATGTACAGTCGCCACCAAGAAATGTGTTATTGAAGCGCAAACTTGAAACATTGCATACTGCAACTAGTGTACCCCCAGGCCCTGATATCTCCCGAATTTGATATATTAACGTCCCAATAAAAGAGCAGGGAATTCAACGACTGTCCACAGTTAATAGATTTTGAATGCTTAATAAATTGTGACATTTAAACTTTCAATGAAGCATCTGACCAATCAACGTGCTCAAATGTGTTTATTATTAGCCTGTTTCATTTGCCTCTTTAGAAGACTTCGATAGCGAGAAGACACCTTCTGCCGTTTCATCTGACCGTCTTCTGAACGCAGAAGCTCTTCTGCCTCTTCCAGTGGGATGAAGAAGAAAGTTTTCGGAATGAGAAGTATTCCGCATGAAAAGTGTTAAAAGATGGTGGGCAATGATGAAACTAAAATTAAATAAAGATGTGTATGAATATTGTTGCTAAAACCCCATTAGTTTGTAAAAGTGAATGTTTGTTTTTCTCCAGTGTTTAATATAAAAAGGTACGCTGGTGATTTGAAAAGCGCTGTTAGTCTAGACAACAATACAACCCGGTTCAATGCCGGTTAAATTTGATTCGACTATCTAATGAAAATTGCGAAGAATCTTAAAATTCGTTAAAATTGCCTTCCAAAAGCAATGTAGCAGCAATGATTATGTTTTTGTAGCTATCTTCAAAAGAAACAACACTTCTGGAAGGGAAAGAAACAAACGCGCTCTCTCATGCGTAAAAAACATTATCATGGATTCTTTTTAACTGATTTCTTTCAATTCAAACTTACATATGTAATATAAACACCAATGTTTACATACAAGTACGTCCGTGCAAATATTTACATGCAAATACTTCCGCACAAATAATCCAATGTATAAACCTAGTTTATAAACTCAAGTTTCAGCAACTGTAGAAGCATAATGCTTACTTGGTTCGAATGAAATAATTTGAAATCGCGACCATGTCTTAACTTATGTCATTAAGTATTTCTTTTATATTTTAAGAACACAACTGTGACAAAATCTGCGATTGAGGTGAATGGCGGGTAACGTAAGAACCCTGAGAGAGAGGTTGAAGCAAGATTAGTTGTCGTCCATAACGCAAGAATAGAGTTCAACCCACACACATAGTCGAGTTTCTAAATCAAGAGTACAGTATGGTTCAAATAAAAAAGTTTGTTAAAATATATTCTATAATGGAATTTGTAACATGACCACGGGAACAATACTTTTAATAACGGTATATAGTCTGCCACTTATGTAGTCTGCAACGTAGGTTTATGTACAAATGGCCTGACGCTGGCTGTCAATCAAACAAGTTGATAAATCAGCGATCGGTATTAGTTTATGTGCCGCCATTTTCCTTAGACAAGCTGACGGTATCTAAATCAACATTACGTTGTATTTACTTGGACAAACAACGCAACGTAGCCAGTGGTCGGAGCGATAGTCGGCCTCACGTCAAGTCAATTATAGTCGGGAAAGTATGTAGTGCCCAACATATTTAGTCTGCAATTTACGTAATCTGCAACCTACGTAATCTGCAACTGACGTAATCTTCATCGTATGTATAAATAAAGTCTGCAACTAATGTCGAATCACGAAGGTCAATCCCACGCCATTTCGACTAATTGTTTAGCACTAACACGTGACCATGCTCTCCCATTGTTATAGTTAATTAGTAATTCTGTAAAGTATCAAACTGTTATATAGAAGTCCACGTGACCAACATTGGAAAGTATCAAACTTTGAACGTCTCACACACCAATTAATTTTGTACTGTTCTACATATAGAGACATGCACTTCTGGAACACTGGATACATTACCAATGGTTCTAAAAGTGCCTTATTCCCATAGATAGTCCTCTGTGGGTCCAAATACGCAGAAAAAAACATGGGGTTGACCAGGTTGCTTTTTCACAATTTCGATGGTTTGATGGCACCCCTTCATTTTTGACAATTCTGCCCATTTGTTGCAGTGTATCACTACGCATCTTTAAACTGTTATAGCATCATCAAACAGTTCCCAGGGTCACCCAAACTTTGCAGAAATCATGAAAATGTTCCAATGTTCCCATATGCACAAAGAAATATGACATTTTATGCATTTTTAAAAAAAAAATTACCCAACCGCTTTACACAGCTCTAATTTCTTGGGCGTAATAATCTTGCTACCGTCATGTAAGGGAGGTAATTGTTCAGTGAGACCTGTTATATAGCAGACCACGTGATCAAGATTGGAAAGAATATGCATCAAGTGTAAAGATGGCATAGTGCACACCCCACGCGACAAGCAATACCAGATAGATGATAAAATAATTATTGCACTAAGTGTGTTGCTATGCAACATTTTTTTTATATAATTATACATATTTCAGTATTTTGTTGTCAATAGTAATGATTACTGTAATTAGTTCATTTTATCTTGTTTTTGTTTGTCTTTAATATTCAAATCTAGGATTCATCGATTGGCGGTCGTCATTTTAAATACCGAAATTAGATCAAGTGAAGTTGTCTCTGTATAAAGTATGATTTTTAAATGTGACAGCACATTCGGAATAATCAGAAATATCACCACCTCAAGTCAATGCCGCTTTAACATCACCGCATTGTTGTTTCAAGTGACGCTTTAAAACTTAATATACTGATTTGATTTCCAATAAACATCGTTTCCCGGCTCCTGTTTCACCAACATATACTTAAATACTTAAAAACTTAAAACTATAAAAAGCAGCCAAATGACTATGATTTTAAACTTGTTTCAGTAAAAATGTATTTGGCTTCATTAATATTGATTAAATAATTCATAAATAACCAGTCAAAACTTAATAAACTTGTTAAGTATTTGGTGAAACAGACACCTGGCAGAACCCAGTACTTCAACCAGTGTTGTTCTGCGTAGCCATTGTTTTGTTAGTTTAAACTTATTTATTTACTTTAGACTAATCACGCTCGAAGTCTTTTTGGGTAGAACAAGTACTAAGCAAATGCGGAAAAATGTCTTGCAACACACAGCCATGATGAAGGATCGAACCAACGGCCCTCCGATCATGGATTCGATGCTTAACCACTGTACTACGCGCTTTGCAGGGTCTAGCTGTTCTTGAAATTATTTTGATGTGAGAAAATGCGTCAATTACTTTCGGAAGGACGTTTCTTTTACAAAGATTCTTTCAGAGATCTTCCTCCACAATGCCATGAATTATATGTGTTGAAAATGGCGTTAAACACCATTGAAAATAAATCCCAAAATTATTGCATATAATTCAAATCTCAAATTATTTCAAACAATTTCAAATGGAAATTATTACAAACCCATCAGTAGGAACGCCACGACCTAATAACACAGCTATATTTCATCCGAGGTCGGGACTATGTTTTGTGTTCTGGCCGGGAACTTGTTGCGGAAAAACTTTCGACATTTAATTTAGAAGATTTACTTTTTTGCCCAGCATGGCGATGATGAAATAATTCTGATTCGGTAAGTTGTAAGAGGATGCAATGGTAGTCGGTATTAAATTATTTCCGTTTTAAATTACCATAAACATAATAAGTACAATTCATGCCAAATGAAAGATTTGGGTACATTTTACGAACGGTGTAAAATGTGTTGATTTCGGCAGACGCTGAATTTTGACAGGTCACCGTGACACGGATGAACACATTTAGAAACGAGAAACTTTGAAAGTGACACACTCATTTTTAAATCATTGTGTGTGTAATTCAAACGGCTTGTTGTGAAAAAAGCAATGTGACAAGGTAGGCCTTCGTGCTTTATTTTGTTCGTATGGCCTTTTATTTTTGTTTATCTTCTGATCTCTTTTCGGTTCACTTTTCTTTCTCTCCACATACGAGTTCTGTGTGTTGTCTTCCTTTACAATCATTCTCAAAGACTCATGTGACAATATCACACACCATAGATCTATTCAAATAATCGCACAAGAGTTTGTTTACTCAGAGACATATAGGTTTACCTTTTTTTATTTGTTGTTTCCTGAGATAATTGACAACAGGTCAAATATCCAATTCAAATGTCACAATGTGTACGAAACACAGGCCCTATCTTACTATAGCTTTAGGATAGCTATATAAAGTAAATAATGGAAAGGTAGGACACTTCAAAATGACAGTATCTAGTTAGGTTTTCTCGCTTCACACCTATACATGTATATTCTTCAAACCAGATATGGTCATTTTGAAGTGACCTACCTTTCCATTATTTACTATAATGTTTATATATAGCTATCCAAAAGCTATAGTAAGATAGGGCCTGTGGTACGAAACATGTAAGTAGAGAAATGTATGTCAGCAATCTGGCTATCTCGGTTGCAGAGAATTCGCCCTGTTAACAAATGATCACAGGTTCAAGTCCCTAAATCGCTTTATATTTTTCTCGCCATGTTATATTAAAATTGGCACCCAATGGGGGACTGTGACATGTTCCAAGAAACAGGTGTGGATCCAGGATTTAAGTTTATAAATGCGCTGTTATTTATTACAAAATGTAAGTTATTGATTATTATATTAATATATATCGGGCATTTTTAGATATAAGCCATGCAAATCCAACTGTGCCATGCCAGTCATCTGAAGAAACATAATTTTTAACAGTTTTATGTTTATTTGAAAACTTGTTTTTGCACGTAAGTTAATAACAATAGGGTAATGTATAATATATGATTTTTTTTTTAATTCACAATTTGTATTTTTTTTATTTTATAATCTACAAATGGATTATTCGAAGAAACCATCAAAAAATTGAAACTGAACGATATGTGTGTGTAATTATATAGTGTTAAAATACGTATTTTTATGTTTTACCACGCCTTTACGTATGCCGCTTAAATGCTATACTCAGTTTATATCTTTTGTTTTGATAAATTTCCAGCAATAAAGAAAACTTAATTTGATTTAAATTGTTAAAACTGCTGGAGTTGTTTAACAAAGAGAACCGTGCAAAAAAGATTTGTTAGTGAGACAAGAATATAATAGTTTGTTATAACAAGGCAAGTTTGAGTAGCACCAACACACGTATGAATGTTAATTTCTATCTACATGTACTGCAGAAACGAACGAGTGTCTATCATAACAAATATCTTTAATATGTCAAATAATAAATCAGGCCCCCGTTTTTACAAAACCTAGATTTCTGTTAGAAAATGTGTTAAACTATACATTATACATTTGGGGATTAATGCTAATATTAAATATTGTTTACAGTTGGGTCATTCTTAAAAATAGTTTGTTTGTTGTGCTCCTATCTTCACACTCAAAATTGTAGCTACCCAAACTTTTTGATTGACTTTCAAAGCGCTGAATGTATTTTTTTCATTATTTCTGTTCATTTTTGTTTAAAATGACTGTAAAATCAATATCTGGCAAAAAAAAGAAAGAAATTAGCTACCTGCAAACCCACATGAAAAATACTGGGTCGGAGCACAGCAAACAAACAGTGTTTAAGGATGGCCTTGCCTACAGACTACACATACTATTGTTTGGGGTGCACGTTTCAGTCAAAGTTAGGTTTTTCACTTTCATTATAAATACAATATCAGGAGATTTATCTTTTAAAGATGTAAATAAAAAGTTTTTACTTTTGAAAATCTGCTGATTAAAAAAACATTTAACGTGGCAACAAAACAGACGTGGAAAATCAATGCAAATTGATTTAGTTTTGCCAATCTTTTTAAAAACATTAAATATTGCGATTAAATTTTCAGCATTTCGTAATAAACTCATTTGACCTTAATTCACTGAAGTTTTAATAAAAATTTCTGGAGAAAAAAAAGAATAAAATTCCATCCATCAATTTTTTCATAAAAATTGCCCATAAAAGTTTCATATTTGTGATATTTCAAAACATATTCGATGACAAACTTATACATAGTCTATGGTTTTGCTCCATAAATTGTGTTTACAAAATCCAATATGACTTTGGCTGAAAAAAGCGCCCCAAAACAATAATGAGGTAATGCAGTGATGTCTAAGTACATGTCCTGTCAACACCAATTTCTTAAGTTTTGCGTAATTGCTTAATATCATAATTATATTAATGTTAACTGGTTATATATTCATTTTTGATAAATGTGTTTTTAACAAAATGTAATTGAACTGAAACCAGTCTAAACAATAATTTATAGTAATAATACATATCATTCTACAAAATAAATTGGGGATACGATAAACTTAAAATAAATGCAGCAATACATACATTAATGACGTCATTGTTTTTTGTTCTGTAAACCCCATTAAAACATTTTTCTATCATTGATAACTTGACTGTAAATTATATCAATAAATTTATAAAATTAATATAAACTAATAAATATTACTAAGTAGAACAGAATTTGTTTTATTTTATCAATAAAATTTGGAACATTTTTCAGACGCAAATTACCGCACATACATTTATTTGCTTCCTTTCTTTTATTTTAAATAAAAATAAATAAAACAACACAAATAATGAATGACATGATAATTAAGTGTTAATGCCTAACAGCCTAAAAATTTATCAGATTCAGCTAAAAAAATGTTCTTTTTCTATAGCTATACTTCATCTGATTAAGGTTCAACTACCATTCACTGACATGGTATTTTCAATCACTTAGACGGGGTTTTTTATTATAATAATTATTCATGTATTAACATAATGAAGATGCTGAAGCAGAACCATTCTGTGGAATCGGGCATTGATTTCACCAATATATTTAGCATTACCTTAACAACTTTAATCATAACAATTGAATCTAAGTCTTAGACTGGTCCCAATGCAGTTTCATATTGTAGTATTAAACACTGATATTGTACCAGAGTCAATCTAAATCCGATAATGCACATATGCATAATATATGATGTAATATCAAGGACTTATATATATATAGAAAGAAAAGCGACTGATTGAACTGTTATGAACGCTCGCGTATTCACGCAAAATCTCGCGAAATCACATTTTCAAATATCATAACTTCCATTCCTCTCAGAAATACAAATCAAAATTCTTTCTTTGCACAATAGAATTCTCTACAAAATGAGACCATTCCCAGCAAAATTATGTTTAAAATTGTTGAAGTATTTATGATTAAGAAATGTGTATACTGCAACTAAAAGATCAAAGAAAGTACATGAAATTTTACTTCAAACTGCAATATTTTAAATTCAAGATCATTTTGCGTGTTTAAAACATTATAAAACATCTAAAGTTACATACACCTTACATCTTATGTAAAAGAAATCAGTTGCCTGTGAAATTTGGAATATTAATTTGACAAATTCTTCTTCTTCGAATGTTATTTCATCAACATTTAGTAGAGAGATGCAAGTTTCCTATTCTTCCATATAAGTCCTTGGTAATATGAGTTAATATAGCAATAAAATATGTTTAATCAAATTTAATTTAATAAAATACATCTGAAAGCTTTATTTAGCTTTACGGTAAAACTTCGTGTTGTTAACTATTGACATAATTAAAATTATTGTTGAAACTAAAATCAAGATTACATTTCAACAACATGAATTCAGTTTTAAAACGTAAAGCATACATAAACTTATAATGATTTCTGTATAGCAAACTTAAATGCCTGAATAAATAGTGACACTCTAAAAAAATTTAGATGTTTTTAAGATTTCAATTTCATGTTATTGAACCATGCCCCTGATCTTGCGCTATGAAACACATAGTTTTATAATATATTTGCTTTTTTTATTTGTTTCATATTCAAATATGCAAACTTATTTTACATAATCTATTGATTTTTTTATATTCTACTGTCACCACAAAACATATCGATGAATCAAATATATATACCAGTGGTGTTTAAAACGGCGACTGAAGAGTCTCCATATTTTAGTTTGTTTGTTGTTGTTGTTTTTTGACAATTCGCCATTCACCAAATACAATAAAACAAAAAATACATATATATTGTAATACAACAATGACAATATAAAGGCATACACGACAATGTTGGTATTGAGTGTACGCATATTTAGGTATCTAAAATGTGTTGTGACCCTGTGGAAATATCAGTCTCCAAATATAACTACCCATCATTATCAAGAAAACGTTTTCATTTTTCACAAACATATGTAGGGTCACGCTAATCTTGAAATATATATAATGTATACCATTTTGAAAATAAAGATAGATTTGTTTGAATATTCAGCGTTATTTTCATATAACAAAATGCCATCATGGGCTAACAGACGATCAATTAACCTAATTACTCTTTCCTGGGATCCTCGAAGGTTAGCCAATCTCGGGCACACCCCATCTCCGCAAGTAACTAATAACTTTCCCACGTGAATCAGCGATGAGAGACAAAGAAATATAAATATATATATATATAAGTATATCAAGCGTCATGGAGACTTGCCCGGCAGGGCTTCGAACACACAACCCCTGAATCGATAGTTAGACGCGTTACCGACTGAGCTTACCAAGCCGCCCATATACATTTGTATTTCCTTGGATTATTTTTCATATGTGCCAATAATAGTTGATAAAATTAATCTATATTTAGCACTTTTTGTCATAAGTAAACACAAATCTGCTGACGGATCTCCACCATTCACATGTACCCGGTGAGAGTTATATCCCTTGTCAGGCTAAAAACGAAGATATGGAGCAACGTGCATACTGGGATATTCCAAATCAAATTTGAATCATGTAGATCAAAATTGATTAAATTTGTCGTGTGTGCCTTTGGCGTGGAAAAATAGTTAACAATTATATTTTATACAAACATTCTTATGTAAAGGTCGCATTAAACTTGTAAGATATTAATGGTATGAGGAGTTATCAATTCAATTTAATTCAATTTCACTTACTGGGCGGGCTGCATGTGGCTAGGGTCTATGTTGTCGTAGTCAGCGGTGTCGTTCCTAACGCTAATGGCCGACTGCCCAAATCCGGGATTCTCTATTTCAACATTTCCACGGCTCTTTCTGCTGAAAGTTCCGTTGCTATATGAAGCCGTGGTGTAACCAGAATCTCCGCCACGTCTGTGTCGCCTGCAATAGTTAGAAATATAGTGTCTGAATTAGCAGAAGCAAAAATACCGAATCATGTACATGATTGTTATCGATGTCATATCATCATCGTGTTAGGGTAGGGATCATATTATAAAACGTTTTATATGAAAAACAAAAAAACAATATGGAGGTTACTAGTATTGATCATCTGCGACGCTTGCTTTTCCAAAAATACAAACGTCTTAAAAAGTTCCATCGTGAACAAAAATATAATGGTTTCCTGATAAATTGATAACTCCTGATTTGATTGGTTGATTTAATTAATTGGACAATCTCGGCGATTTCCATAGTATTTAAAAGATTATCGTTAAGATCTGCTTTATTCATTTTCATTTTTAGATATTTTCTAGTTGACAGACGTCTTGATAAGATAACTGCAATGCATTCCATCGGAATAAATATTTTAAAGATTTATTAAAAAATAATAATTGTTGCAAACGTGTGTTTGTTTCAGCCAATCAGATTTTACATCAAGATTTAAACGTTTCTTCTGTACAGCTTGTAAAGACGCTTGTCTTTTAGAGAAGCAAGCGTCGCAGATGAACAAGACTATGGAATTACAACCTATGGATTTTATTAAAACACCAGCACAATTGGACCATTATCATTAATATAAGGTGACAATGGTACAAAGAAGTCATCAAATGCTCATAAGTAAATGTAGCTGTTAAAATACTACAAAAGTCATCTTTTTACACCAGTGGTGTCTTATTGCAGTATATGCTACGCTAGTTTCTACTCACATTCACTCTGAAGCATTTTGAAAATATTTCAAACCAATTTTGAGTAGACTCTCTGTCCCTCCACAAGCAACTGGAAACTTTCTCACATAAAGTTTTAGGAGCGAGCGGGACTCGAACCTACGACATAAGCGGTGAGAGGTAAGTGATCTTGAGACGGCGCCTTAGACTGCTCGGCCACGGAGGACCCGACTTTTTTAAGTACAAGAGTCATGCTACCTTGGTAACAACGGGCGCAACTGTGTAGTGAGTGTCAACGGTTAACAGACACCTACATATATATATATATATATAAGCAAGCGTGTAATTAAAGTAATTTTAAAAAAAGGAAAAACGTTTATTGCAATTATTCAAATAAACTGTTTACTCAAATAAAAACAGTAGAACTTCGTTGAGTCGAACACGGATGACTGGAACACTTCATATAGCTCGAACCACTTATCTGGAACCGGCCGATTTCTATTTCGATGCATATTTGTACATTGTATATGTGTGGTATGATGTTGGTACGAACAACCCTTAAAATCGAACTAGTCCCGTCGGGTTCGGGTCATCGAAGTTCTACTGTACTTTCATTTTATTGTTCAGACAACTTACATTATCACGTATGCTGCCACCACGATAACCGCTAATAGAAGAATACCAAGCACGGCCATACCAACTGTTAACCCCGATGTTGTGGCTGTATCGCTGCCTGTACTCTTGTCCGTTATCCCATTCACATTAGCTGGAAAAAATATTTTTATATTAAATAACACCTAATATTAGTCTCTTGTAAATCTGAATAGAATGACATGGTTCTGTGTATATATAATTATTATGTTTTATGCTGTAACCATTACGAGACTTTAATAAAGATTAAAACCCAAATAGTTATGGTTCAAAGATAAGAAAATAACTCGCACAGCTAACGCAACAAAATAAACAGTACATGAATTTTATTATTTGAATGAGGTTTACTTGCGGAGATAGGGTGCACTCGAGTACTGGTTAACTTTCCAGGATCCTAGGAAACAGTTAGGTTAACTGAAAGTCTGTAAGCCCTCAATGGCATAAAATGACACTAAATATTTAATCATTATTTGAATAGAGACTTAACACCATTTTCAACACAGTTCAGGTTATTTGTGGGATATCCAGTTTTATTGGTTGATGACGACCTCAGAATGAATCTGAGTAGAACCACCGTCCTTCTGCAAGTAACTGGCAAACATTCTCACATTTTACTACCTTAGCGGTGAGAGGTAAGTGATCTTGAGACGGCACCTAAGACCAATCGGCCACGGAGGGCCCGAAGCATGGGTTAATCTGTAAGTACGATACAATATACACATACTAAATGACAAGAAAGATTTCAGCCCAATGGCGGGTCTACTCTTAAAATAAAACAGCGTACTCCATCCTCCCCTTACCCCCATTTAACTCTCAAATTTTATTGAAATACACTATAGGCAAAGTAGCACCATTGGAAACAGGAAATGCTTCTGCGGGGTAGTCGCATAATGGCGGTTATTTATAACTATGTGTGTGGGTTGAACTCTATTCTTGCGTTATGGACGTCACGAATGAATGGTGTTTTACGGCACGTCGACACATAAATAGGTCATTTTGTGCGCGCTAACTATTACAAGTAAACATTCATAATAAGACTAGACTTTAATTATTTCTGTAAGCGATGATGTTATTGGTGTTATGGTTGATGTTGTTGTTAATGTTGCTGTTTTGATGCTGTTGCTGTTGTTGTAATTGCTGTTGTTGTTGTTGTTGTTGTTGTTGTTGCTGCTGCTGCTGCTTTCCATGATAGATATACTATAACCAGTAAACATATATAATGATACTGAGCTATAACTATATCTGTTGGCGATGATGTTGTTATTTGTGTTGTTTTTGTTGCTGTTGTTGTTGTTTTTTCTGTGATAAATATACAATTACCAGTAAACATGTTTAATTAAACTAGACTATAACCTTTTCTGTAAGCAATGTTGTTGATGGTGGCGGTGTTGTTTTTGTGGTCGTTGTTGTTATTGTTTTCCAAAAAAAGATATCGTTTCTATGTATACTTACTTATACACATCTCTTCCGTAATGTTCCAGCGTCCAGATTCTAAACATTTTACTGATTTGACATCCTTGTTACGAGCAAATTTAGTATTGCAAGTAAACACACAAGAACTGTTAATTTTTCTGCTACAGTTCTTTGCCATTTTCCCGTTCTCAATATTCATGGGGCACATTGTTTCTGTAAAAAAAAACAATAAATAAAATATCAATAAAAGTTTTCATTTTTTAAACCTACAGTCAAACCTGCCTTAAGCAGTCAATCAGGGGAAGGAGAAACATTGGCCTTTCAAGACAGGTTGTTGCTTAATGCAGGTTATTTTACTCTGAAAGCACAGACATGGGAAATAGAAAATATGGTTGCTTAAGACAGGTGGATGCTTAATAGAGTTGCACATGAACACAGGTTTGATTATATGATGAAGTGTTAGAATGACACTTTAAAGCACGTGTACAAATAAATAGTAAAAAACGACTCATAAAACAGTTTTGTTGTGTGATTATATCAATATAGCATAGTTTGTTGACGTCACAATGAGCATACAGGTTGCATTTTCAATATTATAAACACTATATATAAAATAGGATAGTTTAAACATATTTTATAGGTCAGGCCACAAGTCGTGGCGAAATAAGCTCGGCCATCCCCATATAACATAGTCTGATACACATGTATACCAAATACAAAAACACCCACTGTACGTCATGTTGTAGAAATGAAAGAAAAACGTTTTCATGGATTTTTTTCTGGTTTCTGGTATACATGTTTATTCATAGATGACTAGGGTTAAAGACGCCGTGACAGTATAACTTGGATTTACAAAACAATATAAAGAAATGCAAACTTGTAATTGCTTAAACGCTGTTTTGAAAAAAAATACGAGAACACGTCGACTTGAAAACATATATATACATGCTAGAGTCCACGTGTTGGGGCAAAGCTCAGTTCTTAAGCGTCATTTAGACATTTAGTTATTATTTATTAAATATTACCTTTGCAGACAAGCCCAGGGTGCGCGGGACTCCATGTATTGTTACTAGAGCAGATGATACTCTGACTTGTGTAATTGAAACCTTTGTCGCATACTGGCTTGCACACAGAACCGTGTGTCCTTTTACAACTGTCCATTATCCTGCCATTGGGAAATACTACTGGGCAAGTCCCTGAAAACACACACAAACTAATTTAGGAAAAGCTGAGTTAAGGTTATTCCATCATTTATAAAAATTTGGAATGTGCAAGTACATCTATTTATAAAATATACAAGCTTACACGTTGTGTACTCACTAAAACGTATATAACATAGATGGATAAAAAATATACGAAATGTTTTTATTATCAAATCCAAGCTAGCGTTGTTTTAGTTTTTGTTTAAACATACATGCATTTTATTGCCAATATATCAAGTATACATGTATACAGCAAATGGCCACAAGTTCTCTCAATGGAGATCCGGTCTTCCCTAAGCTAGCGGTGTTTCTGACACACGTTACAGTTATAGTACACTCTGCGACTACTTACATACAGGTAAATTTAGTGCAGAAAATGTCATCCGATTGCAAAGAAAGTTTATATAAGAGTGTCGTCTCGGTCAGCATATCGTGACGGAGACTTGAATTATTATGCATTTTTTTCATTTTGCTACCCACAAAAGTGAAAATTCACAGGCGTCAATAACGAGTGCATGTATCTAGGCGAATGGTTGATACACTCGTTTCTGGCGCCTGGTGGCACTCATAACGTATACAAACTTTCTTTGAAATCGGATGACATTTTCTGCACTGAAATTACCTGTATCTAAGTGGTGCATTTTGAATGTCCCTGAGTGTACATATAACACATTTCTACTGACTTCATAATCTATGTAACTATGTTACAGTATATTTTAATGACATATTATCATTTTCAATTAGTTTCCAGGAGTTTTTTTTTTGTGATACATGTCTTATATCTATATACATGTATAACACGTTTTTAATAATACGTATGGTTTTAATTAATTAACCAATGGATTTTTTAATGGCGTTTACCGCCACTTTCAACACATTTCAGAATATATTTGGCATATCAAGATTTATTGGTGGAGGCAGACCTCAATGAATATGAGTAGAAACACTGTCATTTTGCAAGTAACTTTCTCGCATAAAATTTTTGGAGCGAACGGGATTCGAACCTTCGACCAAGCAGTCAGAGATAAATGATCAGGAGAACGGACCTTAGACCACCGTCCACGAAGGACCCCTGGTTGTTGATTTATAAAACATTTCTGTGTAGTAAAGACTATTGTTTTTGGCAGTATTGACAGGTAAATTTACAGATTTATCAAACATATGTATGCAGAACAATTATTTCAAATTCGTATAGGACTCACATCACTATAATCTCCCTTGAATACTCCTGACAGATAACGGAGGTAACAATGATAAGCTTAACAGATCGTCTGTTAGCTCCCGATGACATTAAAATGACGCTAAATATTCAATCAATCAGTCAATATTTATTCATTTATATAAAGTGGCAGGAGTCGTCAATAGACTTGGTTTTAAACTTACTGCACTCGTCTCTGTTCTCGTCAGAGTTGTCGTCACAATCTTGTACGCCATCGCATTGCTTATTTCCCGGTATACATTTCCCCGAGCTGAAGCAGTTGAACTCGCTCCTCTCCGAACACTTTGCTAATGTTTGTAAAAAAAAAACATATTCTAAGTGAAAGAGGAGACGAAGTATATATGGATACAGCAACCATAACAGCAAACATAAATTTAGTACTTAATGTACAAACATACAGACGAAGTGGCGACAGGGGTCATGACCTTGGAAAGGTGAGTAGCTTAACCGCCATTGGGTAGCTTAAAACAGGTTCACGGGTCAACTAGTTAACCGATCAACTACTCATGTCATATTTTAACAAGACAATGTATAGAAAAGTAGTGTAGTTCAAAATATGTGAGAGTATAAGACTTGTTTAAATGCACATTTTACAATTTATGTAAATTAAAACAGAGGACACAATAAGAAGGTTTATATATTGCACAGAAGAGTATGAAAGCGATCACATTGTGTCGTTTAGTGTCATGGCATAACACGCTTATAGCGCAATGGCGAAGTTGTTGCAAAATGGGAGTGATATATTATACTTGTTTCAATTGATTTAAAATACATTTTCGTTATTTTAATAGTAATTTTGTGAATAGTATGGCCGCATCTGCCTATTTTGAACGTTATGAAAGTAGTATGTTGAATGTTTGAAGAATGGAACTAAGAAAAAGTCAGGCCCATACATACAAGTAAGAATGACGTAAAACAGAACAGATACAATAGTGAACCAACTGTCTTTGATGAAACATGACCATTTGGTTTTTATTATGACATTTTAGCATTGCAGATGTATACAAAAAATAAAAAAATAAGTTTCGCGTCTTCTATGAAAGACATGCATGCGAAATGGTTTATTCAATAAAAATGTGACAAAGTAGGAAAATCAATGGTGGCTATAGCCTAAAACTCAAACAATCTCGATTTGCTCATTGAAAAACACACACAATTATTTCGATATTTAGAAAGGAGTCAAAAAAAGGTCAATCATACTCATATTTAAATTGTTTAACAATTCATTAAAATACTACTAACATACTTGGAATTAATCAGGACATGTTAGATGTAATATGTATGATATGATTAAATATGAAATGTAATTTTTTATGAATATGTGATGTTTTATAATGTATATTATGATGTAAATATTGAATAAAAGTTCTATAAAAAAAAATTATATTTAGATCTAATTACATGTATTTACTAAATGTTTATATGCCGACGTTTTTCACTCAATATTTATAACATCTGAGGGTGTTTTACAGAATAACAGCAAATACATCTAATATGCAAAACACTGACATGCCATATAACACATGCATGTACAAACAATATCAAACATAAAGAAGTCACACTATACTTGAATGCTACTGACTATGTCAAATAGGGCCAAATACGTCAAATAAGATCGTTCTATATTTATGATGTATTGATGACGTATGCTTGCAATATAATATTTTGGAATGCGAAATCTACAGAAGACTCCTAACCTATAATGTGTTGGTAGCCGTAAAACCCTGTTCTTTCATTCTTCAATAATTTTTGCGCGCGCATTAAATAATTTGAAAAAAAGTGTAAATCAATGATATAATAGATCTACGTGTACATTGAACATTTGTTTTGACTGTTTCACTCTTTACTTGGTATATCCCCAGTCTCCAAATTCAGTTGTTTTTTCAGTCCCAATGAAAAGGGAAAATATGCCGTGTCTGTTCCACAATTAAACTGTGACGTCATTCAACTTCATCGGAAGCATTTGACCAATCAGTGTGCTCTTATTTCCTTGCTATATAACGTTATAGTGGGGAGTAGTCAGTAAAACGAATTCTCCCGATTTGGTCCGTTAAATAGCAATTGTTACGAGCATGCTGATTGGTCAGTTACTTCAGGGAAGGTTTATGACGTCATAGTTTAGTAAACACTCAATTGCTTCGAATTGTGGGATAAGCATAGAAATCTCTACTTTTTAATTAGTGGTTAATAGATCTGATTCGGTTGATGCCAGATTCTGGGACAGACTGATGTCAGGTTCTGGGATAGACTTATTTCAGGTTCTGGGGGAAACTGGTGTCATGTTCTGGGATAGATTGATGTCAGGTTCTGGGATAGACTGATGTCATGTTCTGGGACAGACTGATGTCATGTTCTGAGATAGACTGATGTCAGGTTCTGGGACAGACTGATATCAGGTTCTGGGATAGACTTATGTCAGGTTCTGAGATAGACTGATGTCAGGTTCTGGGACAGACTGATATCAGGTTCTGGGATAGACTTATGTCAGGTTCTGGGAGAGACTGATGTCAGGTTCTGGGAGAGACTGATGTCATGTTCTGGGACAGACTGATGTCAGGTTCTCGGACAAACTGATGTCAGGTTCTGGGAGAGACTGATGTCAGGTTCTGAGATAGACTGATGTCAGGTTTTGGGAGAGACTGATGTCATGTTCTGGGAGATACTGATGTCAGGTTCTGGGAGACTAGTGGGGAGCAAGAGGGCCGTTTTATCTGAATTTGACCTACAAGTCACCGATGTGTTACTCTGTTTAAACTATCTTACCCGTAAGTACAGGTATGTCATAAACAAACTTATTTTATAATGTCTCATATAATCGTCATTTCTAAACACGATAGGCCAATCAGCGTGTCTGTTACTCTTAGTGTAGGCCAATCAGCATGTGTGTAACTCTCAGTGTAATCGAAGTCTCAAACAAATGGTTTCCGATCGGTTAGTCTGTAAAATGGACCCGGTCCGTTACACAGCAATGAGATTTTACCACGTGACGTTGATTGTCAGTTTCTACGGGGGAAATTGAATGACGTCCAAATTGTATGACGTCACAGTTTGTTTTGTAAGCGTTAAAAGGTTGAGAATTATGGGACAGGCATAGAATTCTTTTTCACTGCATGCGAATAGACCTGTTTCGGGAGATACCATGTACTGGGATAGACTACCAAGTAGGTAGATTATAACATAAATCCTTTTAAACGCTAATGTGGTATTCCAAGAGACATGGACTAAAGAGTCAATCTTAAAAAAAAACTCAGCAAGTAATTGATTACTCTTTGTATATATGACAATCCTGGTGAACGACGATCATTTTATGTTGTTTGTTTTTACTTTAAAGTAGCAAACTTTCCAGAGTTTGTAGTTGACTCATTCTTCAAGATTAGGGTATGTGAAGTCTATAAACGTGATATGCTGGCCTATCATATACCAGTTAATGGAAATATATGGAATGAGTTCATGAAATGACTAACGAATACGTCAGGCATACAAATAGCTCAAAAGTATTTTATAAAAAAATTAAATTGAACTGATGTGGTGTAATCAAAGCCATGTTGTATGTGGTTCACTGATACATATACATTACATTTATGATGCCTTGATGATGCAATTATTGAAATTGTTGTTTGTTGTTGTTGTTGTTGTTTCTTGTTGTTCTTCTTCTTGGTGGGGATGGGTTATGGGGTTTAACGCCATTTTCAACACATTTCAGGTTATATATGGCGTATACAGTTTGATTCGTGTTAGAAGACCGCAGAATGAAACTGAGTAGAACCACTGTCCTTTCTCACATACAGTTTTTGGAGCGAGTGGGACTCGAACATTTGACATTAGCGGCGAGCGGCAAGTGACTTGAAAAGGCGCCTTAGACCACTTGGCCACGGATGGTCTCTCGGTGTTGGTGTTGTTGTAAAATTAAAGTAATTTGACGAAATATTGGAGACAGTGTTAGTGAAACAATGAAAGCTACGACATTCACCTAAGCATGGGTTTTCCTTGCTTGCGAACCATTTCCCTCCTTCCAAACAATGAATTTTGTCAACTCTTACGGGTTTTTTGAAATTGCTATCGCACGAATAGTTGCAAGTTGCACCGACTTTCTTTGAGCACTGTCCTAATAATATTCCATTATTTATACCCGCCGGGCATTCAATTTCTGTAATAAATCAAATGTTGGGAAAGAAATATATAAAACGCATAAGAACTGCACATAAAAGAAGGAATATAATGCAAATAAAAAGTTATCAGCATGCTTTTCAAAACAAAATAATTTCAAAGCAAACACAGAAATATTGAAAAAACAAACTTATTATATAAGATTAATCATTTCAAAGCAAATGCTGAAATGAAAAGAAACAACAAAATGTAGCCTAAAGCATGCATTTTAAAACGTGCACATGATAAGCAATCACTGAAAAATAATAACAAAATATAACCTAGGGCACGCATTTCAATACGTGTCGGTTCTGCAATGTAAACGAACAAAGGGATTCCGGATCGTTAACTTGCACTCGATCACACTCATCTTCGCAAGTTAATGATACTTTCTCTCTTGAATCAGCGGTGAAATAAAAAAACAACAACGGTATGTTATGTTGTATATCACTAATCACGTGGACTGTTACCGTGCAGGGACTTGAACTCCCAACCGCTGGATTTATAGCTTAGTAAAACGCATTAGGGACTGAGCTAACTGGGTTCAGAGTTGCCTTTTAAAAATGGCCATACACACCTTCACAGATGGCGTCTAAGTTTTCTCTCCATTTCCCTTCCGAATCACAATTCACCTTCATGTCCAAATCATCGGTTTTGTACCCTCTCTCACATTCAAAATCACAGTAGGAATCGGCTTCCAGACCACACTTCTTGTCGAGTCTTCCATTTGGTAAAACGTTGGAGCATGTCTTCACTAAATTAATGGAACACAATATAAAAGGAAAACAAGTACAATGTTTAGGAAAAAGTACACTTCATTGCTACAACAAAAAACATAAAAGTAACAGTATACTGAACGGAATAGCTAACCCAGCCACTTTTGTATTTTCAATATATTTGTTAAACTATTGAGTAGCACTACTAGAGTTCGTATACGACACTAGCAGACAAGAATCATGTATTTATTTTACATACCCTAATGTTCTTTCTTATTCAAGTTCAAATTTCAAAGAAATTGGTTTGATATTTTTTTGAAAGAAAATAAATAAAAGTCCGGTACATAAAATATCAGTTGGTGGGTCTGTTCAGTTCAGTATATATAGGGAAATATATAATAAAAAATACAACAAACAGATACGACAAAATATATATAAGAAAAGGTGCAGTAAATTTTTAAAACAGAAAACAAAAAGAATTCCAAGTAATATTTGACCATTAAAACTATATCAAATATGTACAAAAGATGTAACAGAAAAAGGCATTTATATAAAGGATGTTTATTCTGTTATGGAGCGCTTTATATATGACACATTTGAGGTAATTTGTGTTTTTTTATTTGTATAATATTATATACCTGGTGTTTACACTGGTAAATATTTGTGCATGTACCATGTGACTTGAAAAAAGAACTTGTATTATGCTATATTATTAACTATACTATGTTCACTGCGCATGCTCTATATATTCCCGCCTTATTATTTTGGAATTATAAAACTAAAATTCTTAAAAACAGACTCTTTAGAACAATGGAATTAAAGGGCAGAACCTACAAGTTCCAAAAATGGTCTGGGAATCCAGAGATCTAAACGCTTCATTCAAGAAAGTTAAAGAACATTCAGAGTTCATGTTTAAAGGTCCTCTAGCGGCAAAAATAAAAGAGGTAAATTGCAATTACTTAATGCTCAGGGTTGGCAAAAAAGGCCACCAGATCTGCGCTACCTGGACTCCCACGTGTAAAACATAAAACAAAACGGTACTCAAGACCGACTACGACACATTCGAGGAATATTGCAAGCCAAAAAGCAAAGCTCATGATGATTTCGTAACAGATATCGATTTAAATCACGGGTTCAAACAGAAAGTGAGCCATCCGAACCTTAAAACCCTAATCAAAGATTGTGAGTACGAAGGCGGGAATATATTGAGCATGCGCAGTGAATCCTTGTATTGTAATACTATAATATAATACAACAGCTATGGAGATAATGAAAGCAATCTTACATAGCTGGGTTAAATGCCGATATAATAGCACAATACTAATTAATCCTTTGGCAAATTAGTTATTCAACATCCATGGACAGCTCGGGTGCGTTTTACAAAAAAAATACGTCAAAAATCATCGTGAACGTAAACCAACAATTATATATTCATAATATTATTAATATTCATCTAAATGTGCCTCAACTGGCTCAAATCATGCAGAAAATGATATATTATCTTGAAGTACATTCGTTTTAAACTTCGATCAAAATATGAAGATACAACGAAGAAAGTATCGAATTGATTTGCGTTGATTTTATCATAAGTTAATTTGCGAAATGATGTCCACATTTCTTGTAAATTGAACATGTGTTGTTTGCCTTTTTGTTTTTATTTATTTGTATGTTGTAACATGAAATGTTTGTAAATAAATGTATTAGTAAATAAGCTTCATGCTTTCAGGTACTCATTCGAATTAAATCAAATTTAATTAGATTATTTATGTAACTGGAAAATTTTCTTATGTCGTTACATTTATAGGTAAGTTCTCTACGACAATTATGATTTTATGAAATGTTTTTTTCATAACCATGTTTTCACAAAAGATAAATAAAACGAAAAAAAACACACTTATATCTTGAAATGAAATATTAATTATGTAAAAAAACAATTTGAAACGGTATTTTATGATTAAAAAAAACAATACTGCAGTGTTAATTTACGTGCAACCTTCAATAACATATCTAACCTGAACTCCATATTGTTTTTTCTGGATAGAAGCGTTATTCGCAACATCTTGACCAAGTTCGTGTTTACAATAGTACGGATTTCGCAAAGAAACTCCGATTAGAGCATTGCATACCCGTTATAAAAAACAAATGTTAAAGAGACTGGCTTGTTATTAGTTTTGCTCATATTTAGATATCATATGACTCTCTAACATCCCGACTCATTACATTCTCTGAGTGTAACGAACGATAACTCGTAGAAGGAGATTGATTTAGACATAGCGTAAAGAAATTTACCTTTGCAAATGGTACTTGGGTCAAATGTCCAGTTGCCCGGATTGACACACGTGATCCTTTCAACTACTTTTTCGTAGCTATTGCCACACGTAAAGTCGCACGTGTTACCTATAGTAGGTACGCAGGATTTCTCGAGTTTGCCATTGGCAATTGTTTGCGGACATTTTATTGCTGAAAAAAAATATGAAAATGTGTGTAGAAGTTGATCATTAACAAGTGCTTGTGGGCATTCAAGTGCTGTGAGACATAACATAGCAAAATATTAGCCAGTAGAACGGATCCGTTTCTCCCAATTGGGTCAGTTTAATAATAAAATTGGGAAAGCCACATTTGAGCACGTTGATTGGTCAATTTCTTGGTCAATTGCTTCAACTGAAAGTTTGAATGACGCCATAGTTTAGTAATCGTTCAATTGCTATGAATTGCAGGACAGGCGTAGAATTTCCTGCTTTGTCATTGGGGTTAACTGACCTGATTCGAGTAGACTATCAATACATACAAGACAATATGTTTATATTTCCAACGTGCAAATGAAGTAAATAAAAACAAACCTACAATATAATATGTACTAGTGCAGCCTTTAGTCGTAACTTTAACGTCTCACAACTAAAGTTGAGCCCCTTTTTAGTAATGTTAGATACAATTCTTGTGTTTATACAAACTAGATCTGTGTGTTATTTGGTTGGAAAATGCTCAAAATAGCAAACAGAGACTGAGATTTGACTGAGATTTGCAGCTGTATATGAGAACAGTGTAAACCGGTAAAGCAAATCATACGATAAAACCTGCCTGGTGTTAAAATGCGACATTCATTGGATTTTAACAGCAGAGTGTATGACAGACAGTTTGAAGACTTCTCTATTTTTTTTAACAAGAGGCGCATGGGCCTTAACGGTCACATGATTAACCGTGATGATATAAAGCTATATGGTACTATGACCACCCCTAAGACCTCAAAGGGGTGGGGACCATGAAATTCACAAAGGTGTTAACCGTCATACCAGTATCAACAAGTCACAACAAAAAAACATTCACATTAGTCTATTCAGTCGTAAGCATTTTTTTGTCATTTTCGCTTTTAAAGATTTAGTAAAACAGGCACCATTCCAGGGCCAAACCGTGAGACCCAGGAACATGCAATTCTTATTTTTTATAAAGGACCTATATGCGTCCAAATCATGGTTACCATTTGTTTTCTAGTGCTTCCGATAGTAAGAAGAGGATTTTCAAAGTTTACCTTGACTGTTTTGGTCCCGCTCCCAAGGCCCCAGAGGGGTAGGGATCATGCATTCCACAATTTTGATAACCCTTATGTACCATTTTGGCCCGCTCCCAAGGCCCCAGAGGGGTAGGGATCATGCACTCCACAATTTTGATTAAGCCTTATGTACAAAAGCTGCATACGACATTTCATTACGGTTGAGCTTACGTCGAAGTCGAAAATGTCAGTTGTTTACGGACGCACGACAAACGATGGACGATGCACGGCGACGGACAAAAGGTGTTCTTAAAAGGTCCCTTGAGACAAAGTCTCAGGTGACCTATATATAGTAAGGAATGTCTATGCGTTTTAAAAAACACAGCTGGTCAACATTCCATCTTCTCTGCATGTTTGTGAGCAGATACATTTCTTCTATGGGTAAATACTTTAAACTTCGTTCTACATACTTATGTGTTAAATATGTATAACACATGGTAGAGCAAAATACCACTGTATAATGAGACTTGCATTTAGGACACAGGTTTGCAAATCTGTATTAATTATCGTTGAAACATTCAATTTCTTTTCTCCATCTCCTGTTATCTTCTTAACTTCATTTATCTACTCGTACTTCATTCAGTCTTCATGTTTTGTTTTTTCGATATTCAACTTGCAACTAACCCTGAACTTTCATGCTTTCAATACTGAAGAGTTACGCACATAAATATCGAACTATGATACGAAAAACGAATATTAAAGGTACTTTTTTCTAACTGTTCAATACTAGTATAGGTTCTTTTTTGTATTACTCACCTTTACAAACATTTGTAAGATCTCTATTCCACCCGACGCCAGTGCAGTTAACGGTAACGTTTCTCTTATCAACAGGCTCGTATTTGTCGGGGCACGTGTACCGACACGAGGTGTTTACGAAGCGTATACAGTCTTCATCGACCGGTATGCTGATTTTGTCCGTTTTATTTACATCGAGCCATTGGGTCAGCGCAATAGGACACTGGTAGACTATTGAAATGAAACAAACAGAAAAATATACCGATTAATTTGATGATTATGCCAACAGAAGCTGTTATTCCATTATAAGTAGTACAGTTAAACCTGTGCAAGCGGTCACCTCTATCAAACAGTCACATTTGCTGTTTTCCCTATTTCCTTGCTTTCAGAGAAACTTCACCTGTATTTTGTAACAACTTGTAAAGGTCATTTTTGCTCCTTCCCATGACTGGTTGCTTAAGACAGGTTTGACTGTAGTATGTAACTTGTGATATAATTTTTTCCATGAAAATCCACAGTGTAACTTGTTTATATAAAGTCAGAAGTGTTGTTACTCAAGAATTATACATACACATCAAAATATAGTATTAACTTATTAAATAATTGTTTAAATCATTATCACATGCACTCGTCAGAGTACAATCACTCTACATAATATTTGCATGATCTCAGCATAGTATATGGAAATTTAGTCTTATTTTGGGCTTATGCGCATGATCAGATGGCAGTTGTTTTGCATACCTAAAAACACTGTTCTTGTCATTTCAGAATAATTTTGTAATTTCTTAAATGTACACTTGGGTCACGTTATAACGCTTTGCCGGGATCCATGGAATGATACATGCGGAACCGCGTTATAAATATCCCACTTATTAGTTACTGATGCCGACATCACAGATATCAACGTATAGATATATTCGAAACATTCCGCATGACATAGTTTCTAAAATTAGCCAAGTACCTCACCAGCAATTCTTGAGAAAGTTTTTTTCTTCTTCAAAATTCATTATTGTGTTCAATTAAAAGAATATTCTGAAGACTTTTTCATAAAAAGGGACGCTGGTGTCGGCATCAGTAACTGAGAAATTGCCACAAACTGACTTTTTCAGGCAGTTAATCACTTACTGGTGTTACCATAACTATTTGAAGTGACTTATTCAAGAAGATTATGTCACCACAATATGTGAGATGTCGACTTAATGAAGTGGTTATGTGAATATCAGGCTGGCACCATACAGTTTAAATATATGTGTATATAAACAGCCAGAGAAATATTAACTTTCTGAACGCATACACTACAAATAACTTACTGTTGGAGCACGTTTTTCCATCTTCCTTTAATTCCTCTCCATATTCGCAGCCGCATCGTCGCTTATCGTTAGAAAGAGCGTAACAGATTGTACTACAGTCTCCTTTTCCATTATTGGGTTTGCATACTGCGGCTTCTAATATACGGGAATAGAATGATATCTTTTATTCATTCTTTAGATATTATTAATATACATCTCACGAAGATCAATTTATACAATAAAAAGAGGAAGGTTAGGAAAAGAATCAATGGCAGTATAGTGCCTACTGCATAGTAATTTAGTGAGAGTTTCAAATATTCGGGATATATCTCAAGCCGTTGATATCAAAGAAAGTCAACATGATTATCCTCACTGTTGTGCTGCAAGACTGCGTCTTATTTACAAGTATAACACTCACTGTTGTGCTGCAAGACTGCGTCTTATTTACAAGTATAACACTCACTGTTGTGCTGCAAGACTGCGTCTTATTTACAAGTATAACAATCACTGTTGTGCTGCAAGACTGCGTCTTATTTACAAGTATAACACTCACGTTGAATTGTAGCAGAAATGTAAACAAGAAAATATTGATGCAAAGTACAAAGTCGACCGGACTATATTGCACTTCATTGTACGGCTGAAATTTCCAATGATACACCCTTGCTACAAACTCTATATGCATGTGAGCGCGTGCGCGTGTGTGTCAGTGCGTGTGTGTGTTCTATAAATAATGTACACAGTTAAAATAAACTTCAGTTATAAAAAATATTTATACGGACTTATAATAAGCATCATATTGCCAATAATCATGTTATTTCACGTAGACAGTTTTAAAAATTAAATATGAAATTGATACGAATATAAGATGGGGGACAAACTGCAAAATGTAGTAGCATTCAACGTCATTTTATGCCATCGAGGGCTAACAGACGATCAGTTAACCTAACCACTGTTTCCTTGGATCCTGATAGGTTAACCAGCATTCGAGTACACCGCTTCTC
The DNA here is from genome assembly GCA_029582155.1 of Panopea generosa. Classification (NCBI taxonomy): domain Eukaryota; kingdom Metazoa; phylum Mollusca; class Bivalvia; order Adapedonta; family Hiatellidae; genus Panopea; species Panopea generosa. The sequence goes on from CM055900.1 coordinate 5,300,123, forward strand.
CCCAAGTAACTGATAACTTTCCCACTTGAATCATCGGAAAATACGAACGGTAATGAGACGCAATGGTGTATATCAATCATCACGGAGACTATGGCCGGTTGAGAATTCGAACTCACAGCCTCTGGACTGATAGTCAGACGGGCTACCGACTGAGCTAATTGGGCCCGGTTTTTTATGTTTGAGACTTCCCGGGTTCTTATTAGAATCATTTCAAAGTTTGTTTCACTTTTTACGTTCTCCGACTAAACTACTTTTGCCCCTTTATGTAAAACAGTGTTTTGTGAGATACACTTATATTTTGTAAATTTGTTCATATTGCATGACTACAAAGGACTTCTTGCCATGACATGAAATATGTTTCCAAATGGCAGCACAGCGCATGCATTAAATGGCCGATGTTTGTATGACGTATGACCGCAGTTGATAAATTAAATACCTCCCTTTAGCCGGGCCCGATTAGCTCAGTCGGTTACGCGTCTGACTATCAACCAAGGGTTCGTGAGATCGAATCCCCCGCCCGGCAACAGTCTCCGTGATGATTGATATACGACATTGTGTCTCATTATCATTCGTCTCTCACCACTGATTCAAGTAGGAAAGTTATCAGTTACTTGCGGAGATGGGGTGTGCTCGAATACTGGTTAATCCCAGGAAACAGTGGTTAGGTTAACTGATCGTCTGTTAGCCCTTGATGGCATAAAAATGACTCTAAAAATTCAATCAATCAATCAAATACCTCCCTTTACATTCAAATTTGATCGTATTTTAAAAGTACATGTCAACAGAATCAAATTTGTGTTTATCGATTGTTTATGGAATACTTATACCTATAACAGTAAACAAACATCATGTTTTTAAAGTTTAAAATATAATCAAATACTTAATTAATTTAACTTAAAGTTAACAAATATATGCTTATATATAATATACACCATTTTTATAAATACTATTTGAAATATATATGTCATATCTATACTAATTAAACCACTCGACTACAGAAGACTCGGCTACTAATTCGCGGATGGACTGAAAACCTTAGAATCACACACAATTAAAAATAGACTCAAATTATTCTAAGACTTTCTTCAACAAATAAAGACTTGGGAAGGTGGTCCACGTAGCCTAGTCTCCTCCGTAGTCACGTGGTCTAAGGTGTCGCTCCAAAAACTTTATGTGAGGAAGTTTGCCAATTATGTGCGGAAGGACGGTAGTTTTCAGTATTCGGATTATTTCCGAAATCTTCCTCCAACAATGAAACTGGGTATGCCATATATGACATGTAATAAGATGAACATTCATTTAAACACTAGTTAATACAAAGAAATAAAAAAATTGTTCTAACCTAGTTGATCGTTTATGTTGTCCATATTAGTGAACACACTGATCGTATCTAATCTTCCAACCCGCGAGTCTCCGACTAATTCCGTTGTTTTGTTTGTTTGAAGGTTTACTTTTTTCGCGTTACTGTTATAAAGGAAAAAAACAAGACAATTATATTTTAAAATTCCAATCAGTAAAATCAAGGACTTATATAAGATCTTGGTCAAATATATAGCTGACAATACCACATTTAGCCATAATAATGTCCTTAACAAGGAGAAATCTGTAATACCGATGGATGATGCAAGAAATGGATTTTTAACTAGAAAGGCTATTTAAATATATATTTGTATAAGTGGTAGACTCTATTATATAGAAAACATGCGTATAAGACCGTGCTATGGGTAAACAAGTGTAAGAATATAAGCTGACAAGAAAGCAAAGTAATTGACCTTACATGAGACAGCGGCTATCGTTCCACCCACTGGCCATGTTGGGTTGTTTATCCAGGTGAATACAATACATGTTTACTTAAAGACCGTTCGCTTATCTAAGGAATATGTCAGGTTTGAAACAATATCGATCGCAGGTTCGATTATCGGCTTATTTGATTGACAGTCGCTTCAGGTTAAAGTAACTTACAGCTGCTTTTGTGGTACACATTAACAGAGCTCCACAAAGTGTACATAGTTCCACTGAAGGCTCTGTGAATCTCAAGATATGCTCCTGACAAGCAAAGTTCAGAAAAATGTTCAAATCGGAAATCCAATGTCCAATATAACAAAAATGCAATCCACACTGTGCACTGAGCACCAAATCAATGTGCTTTACACGTTTCCAAAGTTTAAAGAAAATATAAGTTACAAAAAAGGGATTTCATCTTAAAATTGTATCACAAATTTACCTAAATCCATGCCCTGTGCACTGTTTTATGCTTTGCAAGTGAACAAAACTTAACGGAATTCATTTTTGTAAGTGATATGTTTGTTCCAGAGTATTAGAGGGGAAAAAGAAGACATTTTGTCACATGACTATTTTTGTCTAAGTTGGTCAACACGGCCATGTTGTTTAACACCATAAAACACAACGCAATAGAAATACTTTAGAAACAATTTCGCAAAAGATGAAAGAAAATTGTCAAATAGTTTCAGAAAATATTTTGGAAACGATTCAAGGTAACAATTCAGCAAAATTTGAATGAAAATGGTTCAGTGGTTTCAAACGAGATGTCGTTTTGATAAGAAGCTTGGTGTGGCCCGCGTAATCATCTTGGGTGACAGATGTGCAGTGCTGCCATGTTTTCTTTTTAATTGTTTCATTAGTTTCATAGAAGACGATTTTTCAAGTTTTCCCTCCAGAAACATAATATAAAATGTTTCTGAGCCCTGGTTGTCATATTGTTTTTTCAGAAACAATTTTGGTAGAGGGTCACTTTGGTAACAATTTGGCAAACAATGGTCAAGTAAATATAATATAAAATGTGTGTCAGTATTTATCTGATGTAGGATAATCGGTAACTCGGAACGGAAGTGTTGAACTATTTTTCAGTGGTAGAATTTCATTGACGTCCTTCGGTTTCTGAAAGTTGTTTCTATTTATAGAACATCTATCCTATGATAAAAACCTGGGCACTGGCAATCATATTGGATGACCAATGTCTCGATTAGAACATAGTTTTGAAATGGCACACCCAAGCCACAGTGTGAAAGAAAAATATATTTTAATATTTCCCTTTGTAAAATTTGTCGAATGCTAGTAGACGCCTGTTTTGGCGTTCAAACAAAAAAAAAATGTTGGTAGAGCGTCATGGTCACCAAATATTGACTTACTCCCTGTGCTGTAATAACTAACCAAAAATCGGCTAGTGGTATGCCTAAAACAGTAATTATCTGTAGAATATAGTGGCTTTTTATTCGTCACAAGGAGTGAGTCTGTACGCGATTTTTCGCAGCTGTACAAAAATTGTAAGCGTATTTTGGCACGCGTGTATAGTGTTTATATGTATGCAATTCGGCACCCGTGAATACATGATATGGCACCCATGGAGCCAAAATATTTCTGGGTGATACAGCAAAAGGAGGATTCTCTTGTCAGGTTTTTAAATTCGGATAAATGTGAATGTTTTATTACGTTTGTAATTGATATTTGCATAAAACATGAGTTTTTGCGCAGAATAACAAAATACGAGAAAATCTCATTACAGAAGCAAAATGACGTAATGAATGTGACGCATTATCATTTGATTTAATTGTGCATGTTTTACATTTTTATTGAAGGAACCCTAATGAAAATCGATTTCAAATAACCGAGTGAACGGCATCCGTGAATTTTCTAGAAAAAATTCAAGACACGCGTGCCGTACAAAACTGTACAGTTGATATATAGAAGCTGATTTAATTTTGAGCTCAATATGCGTCCAATGGCTGTGCAACTTTGCACGATTGTAGGAGAGTAATTATTCAAAATGGTGGTATTCTAGATTTAATTTCATTTTATTTTATATACAGAACAGAACAAGATACAGCCAACGTTATTTTCAAAACGGCGTTTGCATGAAACTAGCGATGCGATCGGATAACGTTCCCTTCATGAAACCGTGAAGGAACCAATCATATGGTTGCATAGTGGCTTGGTAGAAACGACGCAAAGCTCGTGTAATATCCAACGGGTGATAAATGGAGAGTATTTAACGAAATGGATTACGCGTGGCTATCCGACGATGATTAAAAGATGCATCACCTATAACTTTCTGTTCAGTAAATGATGGAACGTTTATTGAAACACCGAGCGGAAGGTCCCATTTGAAGATAATGGCCGATTTCGTCCTTGTACTTTATCTTATATAATGATATACTCGTTGATACGCAGGTCGACATTTTCCGTTGTATTCGTCGATGTTATAGCATAACCCGATACTGGCCAATGAGTGACTTTATCGCGGGCCGCGATTTAGTATTCGTCCAAAAAAGTTCAATAATTTCACTACAGAGACAAAGAAACAATATAAAATATTGAATAGAATATCCATAATATATTATGTTTGTTATAAATGCGAAGTTTTACTGCTTAAATCGACAAGATATCGGCGATATAGGCGAGGGCCTCTTTAACTATTGTTTGAATATAAAGGAATCGTCTTGTGATAGTTATACGGTTCTGGTTCACCAAAATCGATGTACTTAATTGGAAATTGATATTACTTGCATTTTATACCTTTTATTTTATTTACAAGTCGCATCCTGAGCTCTCGGGTGCAGAATTGTACATACACTACAGGCGGGTTCCAAAATCACGTACATTTTTTTCGCAGGCACGAAAAAGCATACTGGCCCACCCCGGTGTTCGTGGTCCTTATTATTTTCGACGAATGCTTTTCTAAATGACAAGCGTCTTGACACTTAGTGTAAACAAAACAGTTTGAATGATATAGTGATATTTAATTACCAAACACACTTTCACAACTGTTATGCTAAAATAAAGTAAAGAAATATGTTATTCCGACAAAGGTTACCGTAGTTATTTTGATGTCCAAGTTATTTGCCAAAAATATTATATCAAATAAGTAAAATATAACTATAGAAATAAAAATATAAACGTTAGTCTGGTGAAATACCACGGCAATCACTTAGGTAGTTCGAATGTTTCAATCAACCAACCATTAACTTTTTCTGAATCCCGTAACAATGTTTTAAAGAAAAAAATGTCAGAATATTTTCTTTTTCGAAAAGCAAGCGTCTAAGATGATCAATATTACCTTATTTGAATATAACTTAAAAGAAGGAAATGTAGTGAGTTCATACGCTCCATTTGAATAGAGGTCTACTGAGTTCATATGCTTTATTTGAATAGATGTCTAGTGAGTTCATACGCATTATTTGAATAGAGTTCCGGTGAGTTCAGGCGCTTTATTTGATTAGAGGTCTGGTGAATTCAGACGCTTTATTTAAATAGAGGTCTAGTGAGTTCAGACGCTTTATTTGAAAAGAGGTCTAGTGTGTTCAGTTTGAACAGATGTTTAGTGAGTTCAGACGCTTTATTTGAATAGAGGTCTAGTGAATTCAGACGCTTTATTTGAATAGAGGTCTAGTGAGTTCAGACGCTTTATTTGAATAGAGTTCTACTGTTGAGTTCAGATGCTTTATTTGTATCAAATTGAATGGATGGAATCTGCTGAGTTCAGATGCTTTATTTACAAATTATTGCTCAGAATGATACTCGAGCCAGTAGCGGGTCAAAAGAAGCGTTTACATATTAAGTGAAGTTTTAATATAAATGCATCGCTTGCTGCGTGTTTCGGTTCTGTTTCGTCGAAACCTCATACTAATACTTAACACGGGTTTCAAACTTACTAATTGTTCCATGAAACATAGTACAGGTAACCGCCATCGATCGTAATGCTTTTGATAGCTGCACCCTCATCTACGGTAAAATTAACACAAATTCCTTCAAAGTCACATTTATGAATGACATTCGTCTCAGAGTCCGACCAATAAAACGCGTGATCTAAAATAGAAAATAAAATGTTATAAACTGTAAGTATGAAATTGGTGCTGTTTTTTACATAGTATAATTAATACATTTGAGCTTCAGATAAAGGAACTGACCGCTGCGGTTTGACAACAGACGCCAACCAAACGACGTGTTGTAAATGTTTGCTATCGTTAAAAATCACCTTTGCGATCCGGTAATCGCGTGATTTTAATGCAATGCAGGGAGAGCGCTGACGTGGTTGGACGTACATTTACGTTTGATCACTTGCTTAAGCAGCATACAAATTATTTTATTTACACTTATGAACAGCATAACCATCCGTATACAAATTTCTATTTTATCATAATATAATGACTGCATGTAATAAACATACAATTAAACATAGCTTGAGGAAACGGCTATGTAATAATGTGAATAATGTTAATATTAGATATCAAATGTTAGTATAAAGAATTATATAAATAGTAACGGTAAATGAATTGATATTACTTGTTATATCAACGTCTCACTACACAGTTACGCCTCTTTTTTCCACGGTAACATTATTCCTACGCTTAAAAACAAGGCCTATGTAATTTGGTTTTGAAATATTTTCAAAATGGTTCATAGTAGTTGTGTTTCTTGCTGCAGATGAGTAGAGCAAAAGTTGGTATAGCATATACTGCAATAAACCTCACTGGTGTTAAAAAGTGACTTTTATTGGATTTCAACATATGCATGTATTTATGAGCATTTGAGGATTTCTTTTTTTTTTTAAAATCACAGGGTGTCACTGCACCCTCTTTTTAAAAAAACCCAACCTGGTTAACCTACCACTTATTGTGCATTTTTATGTGGGTTTGCAAACTCACCTGACCCCTGTAATATAATAATTACCATTTGCGTATTGCGTTATCTGAAGTGTTTCACGTGTGTTTATTGTTAAAGTAATACTCGATATAAATGGATAACCTAGGATCATTTATTTTCTGCCGAGGTGGGTGCGCTTTTGAAACTTTTACGCATGTACCATAATAAACAAATTTTAACAAATGTACAGCTTTCAAATGCATTTCATATTAACATTTTTACCTTTTCACATATATCAATATTTTGTCAATAAATAAACTAAGATTTTTTTAAATTCTGTATAGTTTTCCGATAAAAGATTTGATCGCTTAAAGATTAAATCAATTTTTTAAAGAAACTATCCATTGCTCAATTTAAAAAATTAAAATTTGTTGAAATTATTCATTACCCAACTTCCTTTTAATTTCTGCTAATCACATGGTGGGAAGTAAAATTGTTGCTCCGCTTAAAATTGAAAATTAAAAGAAAATTGAGTTACCCACCTACCCACTGCCATATAAAATATGTTTTGCTGCTGTTTTATTTTGTAATTCGAGAAACAGAATTTTTGTTTAATCTCCTCCATACTTGACCAGAAAGTTCAGACACAGATAAACAGTCTCACTTCGTAACGGCTTCAGTACCAGATGGAACATATATTCATCTCTATGGTTGGCAACCAATGAAAGTGGGAGTTGTGGCTTGTCAAGAGTACCATAGTAAAGATATAGACATTGTGGATCGTTGCATTGTGTGTTTATTCATACCATGTGGCGGGCTTTACAGCTTGTCACCAGTGCCATAAACAGTTTTACCAATCCAGACATGTTTTAAATATAACTTATGTTAGGATTTAGCAATATCTGTTTGTAAATTCAGTTCAAGCTGATCGGGTGATCGCCTGTTCCAAGAGATCACTCGATTAGTTTGAATTAGTTATAATTGCTGTTACTGTTTTACTGCAAATATTCAATTTAAATAGGGTAATGATATTGATACATGTCTGTTTTATTATTTCTCTGATAAATATTTGTATTATTATTCTCATAAACTTATTGAAGCCGTGGCCTAAATTCGCCAATAAAAGTAATCAAAGCTTATATTTAACGCAGTAGGTTTTTTATAACAAAAAATGAGTAAATTTAATAATATTTGGACGTGTATAGTAAAAATGTGATACATATATATTTTCTCAAACCTGCCAATTCCGGGCATACTAAAAGATAGTGAAATTCACGTTAAGCATTTCCTTTCGTTTATGGGTACACCTGTCAATTTACCTACTTCAATTGATATGTTTTACCTTAAAAGGAAGTTAATAATTTAATATATTTACTTTGTTTAAAATTTGTTTTCAAAAGCTTGCATAAATTTGTGTTCGAAGTTATTGCAATTTCATTACACCAATTTTAAATAAAGATATTCTTTCATAATTTTTGGACAAGATTTAATAACTTAAAGCCTTTTTTTTTTGCTAATAAACCTCTAGTTGTACCAAATACCTGAATATCCTGAGGAACATAAAAAAAAATTCATCCATGCTGATTATATTGTATTTGATGAATACACTTCATATAATAAAACATATGTTACAGATAATAATTTATTATGGTCATTCGAATTTGTATTTCCAATTTTAAAATTAAAGTTTTCTGAACGGTTACCTTTACTAAAAATCCTTAGTTTCCGTGTGTCACACCCCATACCGCGCTACCATGTTACAATAGGTTTTAGCTTTTTTTCCTTAATACCATGTTGTTATTCTAAAGGAAGTTAGAGTGATTTTATCTTTCTCAACAATGAAACATCTGGCCTATTTGCTTGTTCTAATATATATTTCTTAGTAAAGTAAAACTCCCTCTTCTGAGGAAAATATATTAAATATTAATTTTCGAGTACAATAACTAGTTTATCATTACCAATTCTAAAATTAAAGTTTTCTAAACGGTTACCTTTACTGAAAATCCTTAGTTTCCATGTGTCACAATATAACATCATTGCAACATTCGTTTTATTATATTTACGTTATTGTTTTTACTATCTGAAGAGTTGTCTAGCACTCAGTTTTTTTAAATTCAAACTCATTATGACTATACCCACTGTATGTTTTTATTTATATATCGTATACTAGACTTCATTTAATCTCATAGTTTTTATAAATGTATTGAAATGCTCTTGCATTAAAGTGCTGTGTTAACAATAGCATTATCATTTATATTATTACATTAATAATCATAATACTAGTAATCATTTTTCTTAATATGATTAGTTCTGCTTACTGGCATAGTCTATGGCAATTCCGAACGGATGTATCACATGGTCTCCTTTTATAAACATAGTAGCGTTTTGTCCATCCAAGTCCGCTTTTCCTACGAAAGAGTCGCCATAGCTATCGTAGACACAATATAGGATAAAACTGCAAAAGAAAATTGTTAGGTTTTTTTTTTTTCATTTTTTTTTTTTTAAATATTTTTGTTTTGAATTATGAACGCTATCCATGAGTTTAACATATAAACGGTAACCACAGCTACATTCGGTAACATAACATATCTAACGCTTGATAAAACAAGTCAACTGACTGAAGATTTTGCGGTTTCTGATCGCTTACAAAACCAAACACATTAAATTTTAAGGGTCGTGTGTTTGTTGGAGACGAAAATGTGCTAAACCACTCGGCCACGAGAAAGTTCTAACGGATCAGCTGACGTCTACCTGCAAAACATTTTAACAAAACTGGCAATCCAACGGATTTGGGTATAATAATAATGAAAATAATAATAATAATAATAATAATGATAATAAAAATGATAAAAATAATGATAATAATGATAATAATAATGATAGTAATAATGATAATAATAATGATAATAATAATAATGATGATAATAATAAAAATAATAATGATAATAATAATAAAAATAATAATACTTTTAAAAATAATATTAATAATAATGCTAATAATAATAGTTACATTTTGTAGATAATAACTATATTAGAAAGATATATCTATACATAGATAGTGCATTATTTTAAGCATTATTATTGAACATCTGACGTAACTTTAACGCTAGTGTGACTTTAAAAAGCACTAACCCTTGCTGTGGAAAAACTGCTATTCCATTCACGTCTTCCCAAAAGAACTCGATGAGTTCATTGTACTGCCCGTCCGGTGTTATAACACTCACGCTGGCCCAAAGATATGTGGAAACGTATATATTTCCTGTTGTAAAGTCCATTGCAAAATGGTTCACATAGTTATAACCTGAAATATGCAAATTGCAGTTTTTATATGACATCATATAAAGTTGTCAATTCGTTATTTTACACACCGCCGCGTTCTGGGAATTTTTGAATGTAAAACATTAGTCAAACACAAACCTTAAAGCTTAATCACGCGACAAAAATATATTATAACACAAAGAATACTTTAAAAAAAAAGATCCTAGCAAACAAAAGCGATAACCACAACAACAGCCAAATAGAATAAGATAATAGAGTATGATAGATGCTAAAGAAACATTACACAAGAAATTGCTAAAAGGACCATTCAATACTGCTTTCCTGAAAAGCGATGAATCTTGAGTGCATGGTGTAATTGAAATACATTTTGTGCGGCTGAGTTCCTTATGCGTATATTTCTTCAGTGTATTTAAGCAGTTTTAAGTATTTTTCAGAAATTTCAGAGTCCATTTGTGATTTTCAGCACAATTTCAGTCCCTAGTGTGAACATCTGAGACTGATTACCGGAGATACCGACGTCGCTCTCTCCCCTGAAATCACCAAGTGAATATCTTTACTAATATTCATTTGAATAGTGTACACTGAACATGTATATATCGTAATGTTTTGCAACATTATTGGGTCAAAAATGAGCTTATTGGGTTCGACTCAAAGTCTGGTGTTCAGGACTCACAGCACTATGATTTCCCTTGAATACTCCGGACGTACAGATGGAGGAGGTAGACGTAAAACTTTTGTTCTCTTTTTCTTTTTATTTTCAGGGCTTTATATTGCAGAGATTTATTTTTTCCAACCATGTGTTAAATGATCAGTATTTCATAAATCTCCACTAAAAAACTGATGCAGTGTTCGTGAGCGAATAGTTGACATATTACTACTGTTTAAAATGATAGATATCACAAAACCATCTAAAAAAATGTAATCTGGTAAATATATGATTTTTTTCTTTATTATTGCAGGTCTTGAACCATTGAAGAATTTGAGTCGAGCCACATGCTGCAGATTTTGTTTTTCATTTGTGTTTTGGACATGAATGTTACAATGGAGCCCTATGGAAAATGTAATAGTGGTGTGAGACGTTCAGAATGTTACGTTTCTTTGGACAAGTTTATCAGACGCACTCCCTGTGCCACAAAATTACTTTGAAATACTGGTTTTCAGCCCAATATTCGACCTTGGCCAACATGTAGAAACAATTCCAAGTAGTGTCTTACTTACTTAACGTCTCACACCACTATTACATTTCCCGGGGCCATAAGGTTTCATTGTAACATTTATGTCCAAACACAGTGAAAAATCAAAATCTGCAGCAGGTGTCTGGCTCAAATTTTTCACAAGTTCGAGATATGCAATTATAAAGGGAAAATAGCATACATTGAACAGGTTTTTTTGTTTTTTTTAAATTCAATACTTTTGTGAGAACTATCAATTTGCAGAGTAACAATATGGCAAATATTTGCCCACGTTGCAGTTCGAACTAACAATTCTGAAAGTACACAGAATTGTCCAGAAAGCTGGTATCAGCATCAAATTGGTTATTTCTAAAATACAGACCATTTAACTCATGCTAGAAAAAAAAAATTATTGCACTACAAAGCCCTGAAAAAAGAAGAAAAACAGAACTAAAATTGTATTTCAACTTCCTTCATTTGTAGGCGCGGAGTACTCAAGGAAGATAATAGTGATGTGATGTAAATCCTTACCGAGCAATTTCATCAATTAACAACTTGTACTAATCGGACTAGCTTACATTTATATTTAATCAGTTCGGTTCATAATAACTCATTTCACATCATATGAGGTGACAGCTGTCCCAGATTTGGTCCGTTGAATAGCAATTTGTACGAGCGCGCTGATTGGTTAGTTGCTTCAGGGAAAGTTTTAATGGCGTCATAGTTCTAGTTATCGTTCAATAGCTATGAATTGTGGGACAGATATAAAATTTCCAGCTTTTTCATTGGGGTAAATAGACCTGATTCGGGAAATATAGATGACATGAGGTGAGTATTCCTTGATGACAATGTTAATAACTACGCGTAAATGTTATTTGATAAGACAAATACTACATGTATGTACCTGCATCTCCGATCACGTCGCGAGTTATATAAGGATCTTCAAGGCCCGACGCGTACACTTGTGACTCATACAATTCAGACCAGATAACCCTTTTGTTGAAGTAATCGTAAAATACTCCCATGAATGTTGCCGGGATTTGGTTAGGGAAGGCCGCAACTGGATTATCAACACTGACCAAACTGAATTGATACATGACATCGTTTGTCCAGTCTGTTACAAAGGCGAAATCTTCAATGAACAATTCTGTATAAATAGAATAATAATAATAAATGTATACGAATTATGTTAATTTAAGTTAGTTTCTCATACAACGCTTTGTCTAAGTTGAGTGTTTCCAACACTAGCACATGTCTTTCCAAGTTGTCATCAAAGAAATAAAATCGTCTTGATTTTGTGTTTGCACTGGATATTTTAGCTCACCTGTACTAAAGGCTCCGGACCACACAGTATCAAATGTCGTTACCGTTTTTTATACTGCGTTTCTATGTGAATATTAATCACATTTGTTCCAAGTCATGACACTTGGGTCAAATATGACCCCGACCACAGGAGATTTATCATTATCAGTTGGTGTTGTTTTTTTTTTCAACTTTCCAGACATCTTCTCAGAAACCGCAAGGTCTAATTTTTTTATTATTTTGCATGTACCCAACCCTTTTATGCCAAAATATCATGACTACAGCGGGTTCAACATTAGTCCCGACCCGCGAAATGTGTTCAAAGTTGGTATAAATGATCGCTAAGAGAAAAGGTTTACGTTAATTCAAATGTAAGCCATTTATTACGAGTTTTGCATCATGGGCATTTGATAGTACCGGTGGTTCATTCCCGCTAGTACGAACTGGCCAAACTGGAATCGTCAAAAGCGGATATAAAAGTACTGAATTATTATATTTACATTTCCGTTAGTAATAACTGGTCAAACTGGAATCGTCAAAAGCGGGTAAAAAAGTACTGAATTATTATATTTACACTTCCGCTAATATGAACTGGCCAAACTGGAATCGTCAAAAGCGGATATAATAGTACTGAATTATTATATTTACATTTCCGTTAATAATAACTGGCCAAACTGGAATCGGCAAAAGCGGATATATTAGTACTGAATAATTATATTTACATTTCCGCTTATATGAACTGGCCAAACTGAAATCGGCAAAAACGGGTATAAAAGTACTGAATTATTATATTTACACTTCCGCTAATATGAACTGGCCAAACTGGAATCGTCAAAAGCGGGTATAATAGTACTGAATTATTATATTTACATTTTTACAGCAATCGGCCTCATTGACTAAACAGATTAACTGTATTTCATTTCTCAATAAAAAAACAAAACATTTACAGCTGGGCGGAGCTAAAAAGGACCAGTTTGCATTTTATTAGTTGCACGATTTTGTTTTGCATATGAGATGTCACGTTGTCGTTACGTTCATGTGGCATTTGCCGTAAGTTGCATAACAAATGCAAGCACTTACTCATCATGTTGACAACATCGCCGTTACATGCGTATAATTTGCTGTTTATATATCAAAATGGCAATAATAACGTTTGAATATCTAAATAGTTGTAAAATATAATGTAAATATAAGGATTAAAAGCCGAATTTTGAGTTTTCATCGGGTGACGAAAACCATAAGACTAGTTTAATGTTGCCGAGAAGCCCTTCAGACTTCACGAACATAAAACTGGCCGCCTTATGTTTTACATTACCCGTTGAAAAATCAGAATTCGCCTTTAATCCATAAATGGATTCTTGAAACATAATTAATGTAATAATACTGCAATCATAAAAAAGAAGTTATATGAATAATATTGGAATCATGAAAAATAATTAGTAATGGACTCGTGAAAAGGAAGTAATCTTCATTACTTACTTGTTGTGCAACTTTTCCCATCCTGCGCCAGTACATATCCCAGTGAGCAAAGGCAGACCTTTTCAAACTCATAGCTGTTTCCTTTGTGTTCAATTATGCATATCTGGTCACAATCCCCGTTATTGTTTGAGCATGGGTCTGCAACATATATAGAGTCTGGTTTAAAGAATTTGGAGAAAAAAAAAGGCATTTGTATTCAAGCATAATCATACTGTCCATGTATCAAATAAATGTTAAACTCACTGAAGTATTAATACCTTTTATTTAAATTTAAGACCGGGCCCGATTAGCTCAGTCGGTTACGCGTCTGACTATCAATCCAGGGGTCGTGTGTTCGAATCCCCGCCCGGCAACAGTCTCCGTGATGATTAATATACGACATTGTGTCTCATTATCATTCGTCTCTCACCACTGATTCAAGTGGGAAAGTTATCAGTTACTTGCGGAGACGGAGTGTGCTCGAGTACTTGTTAATCCCAGGAAACAGTGGTTAGGTTAACTGATCGTCTGTTAGCCCTCGATGGCATAAAAACGACGCTAAATATTCAAGCAATCAATCAATCAATCAATTATATTTAAGGCATAGCACCGCTATTGGAAACAGGACATGCTTCGATGGGGGAAATCGCATAATGGCGGTTATCAATAATCGGTATATAATAATTGAATTTTTTTTAAATATTTGAAATTGGTCGTCAAATCAGTTTTTACTTGATAGTCGAAAGTGGCGGGTAATCTGTTCCATGTAATATAACTCTTATAAAGAAAAATACAAACTTGTTTCCAGCGGCTGGTATGCTGTGTCGAGTATTGTTACATCCACAATCTGTCCCATCCCTGTGTAATCTCCTGCTCCAGACACGCGACGAACACTATAATCAAACGATGAAAATGTGTGCTCGTCGTTGAACCAGACCAACCAGTTCTGCAAATTACATAACATAGTTGAATGATCTACCGTCTGTGTGCCCATTTTATAAATATAGGCTCCATTAATGTAATATTGAGAGAGAGAGAGAGAGAGAGAGAGAGAGAGAGAGAGAGACACACACACACACACACACACACACACACACACACACACATACACACACACACACACACACACACACACACACACACACACATCACACATATACCTATATATACAACTGGAGACAGAGAGACAGGGTCACAGAGAGAAAAAGAAAGAGAGACAGAGACAGACAGGAGAATGAGAGAGAGAGAGAGAGAGAGAGAGAGAGAGAGAGAGAGGGAGAGAGAGAGAGAGAGAGAGAGAGAGAGAGACAGAGAGAGAGACAGAGATACGGAGACAGAGAGAGAGAAAGAGAGATTTAACCGGAGACAGAGACTAAACAATCAATAGGCAGACAGAAAATTGTATATATATAAAGCTATCAATTGTGTAAGAATTTTGCAAAATTTTGCTGATTAGACCCCTGTATGTTGGAATAGTGACACCTACTTTCACTCTGAGCAAAACTTAATTTTGAATCAGTTAATGCCAATGCTTTTATGTTGTTTTTGTCTTCTGCTTGATGTTATTCATGTACGTGTACATGTACGGGTACATGAATGTAAATTGACTTAACTTGCACCTTATAAAGATCCCAATCGTGGATACAGCGTGTGGGTAGCCATGATTCCTTGACTCAATATAAAGTTATCAGTTCATGTAGCGTCCCAACAGTTCAGATGTGTTGCATGTAAAACCATTGTATGAAAGTCATGGTTGACACTAATTTGAGTTGGTTGGTAGCATTGTCTTGTATCCTTGGTTTGCAATGTAGCTAGGCGCGATCGATGTAGTCTGGTCTGTAGCTAGACGCAATCAATGTAGTCTGGTCTGCAGCTGCGTGATCGATGTAATCTGGTCTGTAGCTAGGCGGGATCGATGTAGTCTGGTTTGTAGCTAGGTGCGATCGATGTAGTCAGGTCTGTAGCTAGGCGTGACCGCTGTAGTCTGGTCTGTAGCTAGGTGCGACAGATGTAGTCTGGTCTGTAGCTAGGCGCTATCGATGTAGTCTGATCTGTAGCTAGGCGCGACCGATGTAGTCTGGTCTGTAGCTAGGCGCGACCGATGTAGTCTGGTCTAGCTTGGCGCGATAGATGTAGTCTGGTCTGTAGCAAGGCGCGATCGATGTAGTCTGGTCTGTAGTAAAGCGTGACCGCTGTAGTCTGGTCTGTAGCTAGGCGCGATCGATGTAGTCTGGTCTGTTGCTAGGCACGATCGATGTAGTCTGGTCTGTAGCTAAGCGCAACCTATGTAGTCTGGTCTGTAGCTAGGCGCAATCGATGTAGTCTGGTCTGTAGCTAGGTGCGACCGCTGTAGTCTGGTCTTTAGCTAGGCTCAATCGATGTAGTCTGGTCTGTAGCAAGGCGCGACCGATGTAGTCTGGTCTGTAGCTAAGCGCGATCGATGTAGTCTGGTCTGTAGCTAGGCGCGATCACTGTAGTCTTGTCTGTAGCTAGGCACGATCGAGGTAGTCCGGTCTGTAGCTTGGCGTCATCGATGTAGTCCGGTCTGTAGCTAGGCGTGATTGATGTAGTCTGGTCTGTTGCTAGGCGCGATCTTGTAGTCTGGTCTGTAGCTAGGCATGACCGCTGTAGTCTGGTCTGTAGCTTGGTGTGACCGATGTAGTCTGGTCTTTAGCTAGGCTCAATCGATGTAGTGTGGTCTGTAGCAAGGCGCGACCGATGAAGTCTGGTCTGTAGCTTAGCGTGATCATGTAGTCTGGTCTCCAGCTAGGCGCGATCGATATAGTCTGGTCTGTAGCTAGGCGCGATATATGTAGTTTGGTCTGTAGCTTGGCGCGACCGCTGTTGTCTGGTCTGTAGCTAGGTGCGATCGATGTAGTCTTGTGTGTACAACAGTTCAGATGTGTTGCATGTAAAACCATTATATAAAAGTCATGGTTGACACTAATTTGAGTTGGTTGGTAGCATTGTCTTGTGTCCTTGGTTAGCAATGTAGCTAGGCGCGATCGATGTAGTCTGGTCTGTAGCTAGGCGCGACCGCTGTAGTCTGGTCTGTAGCTAGGTGCGACAGATGTAGTCTGGTCTGTAGCTAGGCGCGATCGATGTAGTCTGGTCTGTAGCTAGGCGCAACTGATGTAGTCTGGTCTGTAGCTAGGAGCGACCGCTGTAGTCTGGTCTGTAGCTAGGCGCGATCGATGTAGTCTGGTCTGTAGCTAGTTGCGATAGATGTAGTCTGGTCTATAGATAGGCGCGACCACTGTAGTCTGGTCTGTAGCTAGGCGCAACTGATGTAGTCTGGTCTGTAGCTAGGAGCGACCGCTGTAGTCTGGTCTGTAGCTAGGTGCGATTGCTGTAGTCTGGTCTGTAGCTAGGCGCGAACAATGTAGTCTGGTCTGTAGCTAGTTGCGATAGATGTAGTCTGGTCTATAGATAGGCGCGACCACTGTAGTCTGGTCTGTAGCTAGGTGCAATCGATGTAGTCTGGTCTGTAGCTTGGCGCGATCGATGTAGTCTGGTCTGTAGCTAGGCGTGATTGATGTAGTCTGATCTGTAGCTAGGCGCTATCAATGTAGTCTAGTCTGTAGCTAGGTGCGATCGATGTAGTCTGGTCTGTATCTAGGCGCGACCGCTGTAGTCTGGTCTGTACATTTATGTCCGGTTGCTCCATATTTTGGCCGTCTTCCGTGGCCTAGTGGTTAAGGCGTCCGCATCAAAAGGTCGACGTTGAAGGTTCGAATCCCGGTTTAAGCACTTGGTTTTTTTCTGATGCGGCCGGTACCAAATGTCTAACAATCTGACGCCTGGTAATGATAGCTTTCTGGAAGTAACTGTGTACAACATAAAGGCGTCACATAAGCCCATTGTGGCTGGCCCTTTCAATAGAGGTGACACTAGAATAAACAAACACTTTACTTTTACTTACTTTATAGGGCAAAAGCATACCTGATAACGAATCAGATCAAAGACATCATTTGAATACACAGTCTGGACACGTTTGACCTCAGAGGCGTTTGCGGTTGTTGAATTGTACATTAATGAATAGACCATATTGACCCCAGAAGAGCTCTGGTTAACATAGAATAACCTGTAAAGAAATATCAAATGATCTTTATAGACGTTATCGCCCTGGGATCGTAGGGCCGTGGTTTCAATCTACGACAAAGCCTTAAACAAAACACTTTGTCTACATGAGTTTATTGCTGGTTCTTTCCAGTAAAACACTTTGTCGGCATGAGTTTATTTATCCAATAAAAACACTTTGTCTGCATGAGTTTATTATTGGTTCTTTCCAGTAAAAACACTTTGTCGGCATGAGTTTATTGCGGGTTCTTTCCAGTAAAATTGTTTACATGAGTTTATTTATCCAATAAAAACACTTTGTCAGCATGAGTTTATTGCTGGTTCTTTCAAGTAAAAACCTTTGTCTACCTGAGTTTATTTTTCCAATAAAAACACTTTGTCTACATGAGTTTATTGTTGGTTCTTTCCAGTAAAAACGCTTTATCTACATGAGTTTATTTATCCAATAAAAACACTTTGTCTACATGAGTTTATTTATCCAATAAAAACACTTTGTCTACATGAGTTTATTGTTTGTTCTTTCCAGTAAAAACCCTTTGTCTACATGAGTTTATTTATCCAATAAAAACACTTTGTCTACATGAGTTTATTGCTGGTTCTTTCCAGTAAAAACACTTTGTCTACATGAGTTTATTGCGGGTTCTTTCCAATAAAAACACTTTGTCTACATGAGTTTATTGCTAGTTCTTTCCAGTAAAAACACTTTGTCCACATGAGTTTATTTATCCCATAAAAACACTTTGTCTACATGAGTTTATTTATCCAATAAAAACACTTTGTCTACATGAGTTAATTGTTGGTTCTTTCCAGTAAAAACTCTTTGTCTACATGAGTTAATTTATCCAATAAAAACACTTTGTCTACATGAGTTTGCTACTGGTATAAAGAACGTGCTTTGTATAACCCCTGTAAAACATGTAACGTTTTTTATTTAAAGTTAACCGATAGAAAAGCAACAATGTGTATGCACAAATGCATAATGGTCGCAAACAGCATTCTAAAAACTACTTGACTTTATCAAGTCCTTGACTTTATTATCAGTTTTTAATTACTCCTTTACATTTCTAAGTAAGTTAAATTTATAACTGCCTACTTGTCACTTAAAATAATAACTGCCTACTTGTCACTTAAATTGATAACTGCCTACTTGTCACTTAACTTGATAACTGGCTTCTTGTCACTTAAATTGATAACTGTCAACATGTCACTTAAATTGATAACTGCCTACTTGTCACTTAAATTGATAACTGCCTACTTGTCACTTAAATTGACAACTGTCTACCTGTCGCTGAAATTGATAACTGTCAACTTGTCACTTCAACTGATAACTGTCTTCATGTCACTTAAATTGATAACTGACCACTTGTCACTCAAATTGACAACTATCTGCTAGTTAATTAAATTGATAACTGCATTTCCCACAGACAGTGAGACACTCAATGGCTATTAGAAATTTCTAAACGTATATATAATTGTCATGAACTATTTTGTATCAACATTTCTGTCTTTGTACAACTAAATTGAAATAAAAGTTACAAAAAAAAATTGATAACTGCCTAATTGTCACTTAAATTGACAACTGATTACTTGTCACTTCAATTGACAACTGTTTACTTGTCGTTTCAATTGATAACTTCCTACACTTAAATTGAAAACTGTCAACTTATCATATAAATTGATAACTGCCTACATTTCACTTAAAATAGATAGCTGCCTACTTGTCACTTAAACTGATAGCTGCCAACTTGTCACTTAATTGATAACTGTTTACTTGTCAATTAAATTGACAACTTTCTACATGTCACTTAAATTGATAACTGGTTATTTTTCACTTAAATTGAAAACTGTCTTCTTGTTGCTTAAATTGATAACTGCCTACGCTTAAATTGATAACTGTCTACTTTGAACTTAAATTGAAAACGGTCTACTTGTCACTTCAGTTGATAACTGCCTACTTATCACTTGAAATAATAACTGCCTACTTGTCACTTAAATTGACGACTATATACTTGTCATTTAAATTGATAACTGCCTACTTGTCACTTATATTGATAACTGCCTACATGTCACTTAAATTGATAACTGCTTACTTGTCACTTAAATTGATAACAGTCTACTTGTCATTTAAGTTGATAACTGCCTACTTGTCACTTAAATTGATGAATGGCTACTTGTCACTTAAAATGAAAACTACCTACTTGTCACTTAAAGTCATAACTGTCTACTCGTCACTTAACTTGATAACTGCCTACTTGTCACTTAAAATAATAACTACTTACTTGTCACCTAAAATGATAACTGTGTTCTTGTCACTAAAATTGATAACTGCTTATTTGTCAGTTAAATTGATAACTGCTTACTTATCACTTAAATTGAAAACTGTCTTCTAGTCAATTAAATTGATAACTGCCTACATGTCACTTAAATTGACACCTGACAACTTGTCACTTAAACTGACAACTGTGTACTTGTCGCTTCAATTGATAACTGACTACGCTTAAATTGATAACTGCCTACTTGTCACTTAAATTAACAACAGCCTATTTGTCACATAATTTATAACTGTTGACTTGTCACTTAAATTAATAACTGACTACTTGTCAATTATATTGATAACTGTCTACTTGTCTCTTAAATTGATAACTGGTTACTTGTCACTTAAATTGACAACTGTCTACTTGTCACTTAAATTGATAACTGCCTACGATTAAATTGATAACTGTCTACTTGTCACTTAAATTGACAACGGTCTACTTGTCACTTAAGTTGAAAACTGCCTACTTGTAACTTAAAATAATAACTGCCTATTTGTCACTTAAATTGACGACTGTATACTTGTCACTTCAATTGATAACTGCCTACTTGTCAGTTAAATTGATAACTGCTTACATGTCATTTGAATTGATAACTGCCTACTTGTCAATTATATTGATAACTGCCTACATATCACTTAAATTGATAACTGCCTACTTGTCACATAAACTGATAACTGCTTACTTGACACTTAAATTGATAACTGTCTACTTGTCGCTTAAATTGATTACTGCCTACTTGTTGCTTAAACTGACAACTGCCTACCTGTCACTTAAAATGAAAACTGCTTTCTTGTCACTTAAATAGACAACTGCCTACTTGTCATTTAAATTGGTAACTGCTTACTTGTCACTTAAATTGATAACTGCTTATTTGTCACTTAACTTGACAACTGTCTACTTGTCGCTTAAAACTGATAACTACCTACTTGTCACTTTAAATGATAACTGTATACTTGTCACTTGAATAGATAACTGCCTACGCTTATATTGATAAATGTCTACTTGTCACTTAAATTGACAACTATCTACTCGTCACTTAACTTGCTAACTGTCTACTTGTCACTTAAATTGAAAACGGTTTATTTGTCATTTAAGCTGATAACTGCCTATTTGTCACTTGAAATATAACTGCCTTTATGTCACTTAAATTGACGACTATATACTTGTCACTTGAATTGATAACTGCCTACTTGTCACATATATTGATAACTGCCTACATGTCACTTAGATTTATAACTGCTTACTTGTCACTTAAATTGATAACTGTCTACTTGTCGCTTAAGTTGATAACTGCCTGCTTGTCACATCAATTGATAACTGCCTACTTGTCGCTTAAGTTGATAATTGGCTACTTGTCACTTAAAATGAAAACTACCTACTTGTCACTTAAAGTCATAACTGTCTACTCGTCACTTTACTTGATAACTGCCTACTTGTCGCTTAAAATAATAACTACTTACTTTTCACCCAAAATGATAACTGCATACTTGTCACTTAAGTTGATAACTGCCTACTTGTCACTTAAAATGATAACTGCATACATGTCACTTAAACTGATATCTGTCTACTTGTCACTAAATTGATAACTGTCTGCTTGTAACTTGAATTGATAACTGTCTACTTGCCACTTAAATTGATAACTGCCTACTTGTCACTTAAATTGACAACTGCTTACGTGTCACTTAAATTGTTAATTGCCTTCTTGTCACTTAAATTGATAACTGCCTATGTGTCACTTAAAATGATAACTGCATACATGTCACTTAAACTGATATCTGTCTACTTGTCACTTAATTGATAACTGTCTGCTTGTAACTTAAATTGATAACTGCCTACTTGTCACTTAAATTGACAACTGTCTACTTGTCACTTAAATTGACAACTCTGCTTGTCACTTAAATATATAACTGTCTATTTGTCACTTAAATTGATAACTGTTTACTTGTCGCTTAATTTGATAACTGCCTTCTAATCACTTTAATAGATAACTGCCTACTTGTTGCTTAAATTGATAAATGTTTACTTGTCAATTAAGTTGATAACTGCCTACTTGTTTCTAAAATTGATCACTGTATACGTGTCGTTTAAATTTACAACTACTTACTTGTCACTTAAATTGATAATGCCTACTTGTCGCTTAAATTGGTAACTGTATACTTGTCACTTAATTGATAACTACCTACTTGTCGCTTAAAATTGATAACTGCCTACTTGTCGCTTAAATTGATAACTGCCTCCTTGTCACTTAAATTGATAACTGCCTACTTGTCGCTTAAAATGATAACTGCCTACTTGTCACTTAAATTGATAACTGCCTACTTGTCACTTAAAATTGATAACTGCCTACTTGTCACTTAAAATTTATTACTGCCTACTTGTCACTTAAATTGATAACTGTATACTTGTCACTTAAATTGATAACTGCCCACTTGTTGCTTAAACTGACAACTGCCTATTTGTCGCTTAATTTGATAACTGCCTACTTGTCACTTAAATTGACAACTGCCTACTTGTCGTTTAAAATTGAAAACTGCCTACTTGTCTATTAAACTGATAACTGCCTCTTTGTCGCTTAAAATTGATAACTGCCTACTTGTCACTTAAACTGATAACTGCCTACTTGTCGCTTAAACTGATAACTGTCTACTTGTCACTTACAATTGATAACTGCCTACTTGTCACTTAAATCGATAATTGTCTATTTGTCACATAAATTGATAAGTTCATTATCAAGAGAACAAGGCACTTTTGATAAAATTTAACTAAATATTTATTTACTGTGAAGTTAATGCATTATATGAAATGAATACAATAGCCTAGTCTAGGTTTTACATAGAATATTGATTATAGCCTATTTTGTTAAGGGGCATAGTTTTGAGAAATGCTTGAGAGGTATTCTTTTTCATGAAAGTATCAAATGTACTGTAATGTTATCGGACCTTCGCATCGTCATTCGGAAACTGTCCAAGATGAAAGATTTTTACTATGAGTAAACCTGTGTAAAGATCAAATTGAAATCAAAATGTAACCACGTGGTTGCTTATTTAATTTGTCACAAAATAAGTTGCAAATTTAAGCGGTAAATCTAGTTAAGTCTTACCTAGGCGCGTAGTGCAAGTTATGAAATCCGCTTTTAATATATTATTTTGGCATGTTTTAATAGATTTCATTCAGGCAATACGGGATTAGTGAATATATATAGGCATATCTATTTTTTTTAGTGTGGGGAGAGGGGGGGGGGTCAAATTTAAAAAAATCCTGGTATGATCTTTTTATTGAGTCCTTCTCAATTTCTTAATTGTTTTTTTACTTAATGAACACTAAATGGCTTAACGTTCAACATCATTTGACCGACATTTTAGGTAACTCCGGGCGGAGCTACGCTGAACGCTGAGATTATTGATGTTTGGAAGTCATCCGTTGCTTAGGCCGTTTCTAAGCAAAGCTTGCGCAGGCTTTGTAGTTTGTAGAAGACTCGTTCAGAATTGAATCAAGGATGGAGACAGTGCAATGTCATTCACGCATGCGCAGTGGTGATGAACTTCTTAATAAATAAGAACGAACTTAATAATTCAATTATTTTGTAAGCTGTTTTAACAAATAAGAGCGACAAAATGATTTTGAAACTTGAAGCAATTCCATTGGTTATTAAATGAGGTTAAACACTAAACGAAGGATAATCTTGCACACTTTTTTACTTACTATGGAATAAAGAACTAAAATCAATGGTATGCTTACACTTTGAGCCGGGGTCACTTTGTAAAACAATAATCAAGGTTGGTGTCGTTGTTTTTTCGATGTCATTAAAATAAATAAGTTTTTAGCTGAAAAGTATCCAGTCGTTAGGCCTTACAAGGGATGTGACAGTTAGTAGGGAATGAAGTTTAAGTTTAATTTTGTACAAAATTAGTTGTTGCCTTCAAAACAATTACTTTTCCATCTCAAGTATGGGCAGAGGCATATAAAAAACAGAGATTGGCAACTGGAGGCAACTGTCTAAATTTCAGGTGGCAATTTGACGTTTTCTAAATCTTGGAAACACAACTCCTCCTTAACCAAACATATTTTTTTGTGATGTTGGTATCAAAAGAAAGGGCTTGACTGTAAATTTGGAAGGTAAAATTTTCTTTTTTAACTTTAAGAAATGAAGAATTTAACGCTTACAGTTTTTTTTGTGTGATCATTTTGCCATTTCGGCCAATTTTTAAAGTAAGAAATAAGAAAAATTTCTTTAAATATCGATATGAAATTTTCGCCACCGATGGAAAATTTACTTCTTTATCTTTCGACATAATCATGTTTATTTCTATTGTGTGTTGTTAAAAAGTATGTGTTAAATCAAGTTCATAATCACTTTTTATAAAAAATAAATATTTCGTGCAAATTTAAACTTTTTTAATTTTCAATCCGTGATAATTCAGAAGAATATTAGATAACTTTAACTGGGAAATAGTCATCATTTTTATCAGCTTTACTTTGGTACCAAAACTATTTAATTCAAACAAAGATTCAAAGAGTTATTAAAGAGATAATAAAGGTGTCAGCCGTATACATTACATTGTTATTTGCCTGCCAGTCATCGACATGAGTACTTATTTTGTGTTCTGTCTTACTAGTGGTTGTTCAGTTGTGTCGTTTTGTAGTAAAAACATTGTGCAAAGTTACACTTTTGATTTGTTTTCCTAAGATGAAATGAAGTTAAGATAAATTAAATTAAAAAGGAGGTTTCGTGAGATTTTGCGCGTAAATACGCGAGCGTTCAAAAATTCTCAACAAGTTGCGTTTCCTACTCTATATAATTTCTTGTTCATAAATAATGTACATGAATTTGAATTGGGCATATAAATGGGTTTTTTCTCAACCTCGGGACCTGGTTTTGAAAATTGCCAGGGGCACTTATGTAGCCCAAAGAAGTTGCGTCACAGTGTCAACAGCTACTTTAGCAATGATGCTTTATTCCATACAAGATGTATTATTGAATAAATAAAGGTCTTCGGCCCAAAAAACAGCAATCATTGTTAATCATTGAAGTTTTAGACAGTTGTGTTACAATATACTAAATACATATTTAAAATGTCATTATATGGTACTGTGTTATTATGTTTTATATTTGAGTTCGAACAGTTTTGTTGCGAAAAGAGCATTTTAGCCGGGTTATATATGCCAACGGTATAGCCCTGCCCTGCTTATGTCCTCGTGGTCAAGCCTGCCAACATAATCATACGCGACACGGACTACTTCTCATTCCCCACATTTAATTTTTTTCATGTATTTAATATGAGCAAGCAGAAAGAAATCAAACAAATGAATATACGTGGACATTGAATTATGTCAGTTTTTAAAAAAAATCTTTCATAAAATAAACCGAACGTATTAGACGGCTATCAGTACCACTAGTCCTTTGATTCTAATAGTATCTGCAATCTAGCTATGCAGTGATGGTAAAAACCTGTATGTTCTAAATGTGCTATAAACCAATAACACATAATGTTTCTCCATTTCTCTACCACGATTATACTTAGAACAATAGAAAAATGCATGATATACGTTTTCACAAGTATAAATGGAATTGAATAAACAAACTCTGTTATTGGATCATACACAGTTATATAATGCTTTAATTTTATGTAAATCATATAACCATTACATGTGTTGTATGAGACTCACCTAAACATGCAAATGAGCTACATATAATTATCATATGAGAACCACGTGAAACACTTACCACACGATTCTGATAGGAAACTGTCATATGGGAACCATATAATTGGGTGTCTCATATAATTATTGTATGAGAACCATCTGAAATATTTACCACATGATTCTGATACGGAACACGTCATATGAGCTACATATATAATTCATATGAAAATCATATCAAATAATTACCACATGATACGAAACCTGTCATATGAAAATCATATACAAGCATATGAGAAATCATGGAAGCGATTAGCATGGGAGATTCTCATGCCATATGTATAGTTTTTCAAATGAGAATCATTTACAGGACATTTAAGAAACCGCTGAATATTATAAACAGTTTAACCTGTATAAGCTGTCACCTTTATTAAGCAGCTACTTGTCTTAAGCAGCCACTTTGCTATTTCCCATGTCTTTGCTCTCAGAGCAAATTGACCTATATTGCATGTAAGCAACAACCTGTCTTAAAATGCCATTTTTGCTCCTCCTCCACCTCATGACTGGCTGCTTAAGTCAGGTTAGACCACAGGTATGTTAAGCAAGGTAACTTACATTTTGCTGTGATGATCAGCCGCTAGACTGCTTAGTTTATGACCGGCAGGAATAGTGAGACTCGTCAGATTCTCTCCGGCAAAGCCCATTTTTTTGATAACGGTGCCGTTTTCTGTATCTACAATCATAGCCAGTCCGCTAAAATTTAAAGTTTTAGATTTCAAATGCTGAAAAAGAAATGCAGGCAAATATGTCGTGAAAAAAACGTATCTATATATAATTGTTGAGGACATTTGAAACAAAGCAACTTTAATGCAATACAATCAATATACGGGGTTACATACTATTAGATACGTTATATTATACTAACATCATGTATGAACAGTTTTAACTTTCGGTTTGGTTTCGCAAAGTTTGCAAGTTCGTTTCTTTTAATTCACAGTGTCCCCCATGGGCGAATTGTTAATAGGACACCGCCTCAAGATTACTAAGCTGTTATCGGCCAAGTGGATACCCCATGTATGCCCGGAATGCGTGATCCAGTGATAATCCTGAATCAGACGGTCGCGGGGGCGATCCTCATCCGCTGCAATGTGTGGTGTCTATGAGTGAAACACTTTATTCGTAGATACTTAGTACTGGTTCTGCCCATGCAGGAACACTTCGACCGTGATTTGTCTAAGTTGTGATAATTTGTTTCACAGTCGAAGTTAAGTAAATATGTTTAATCTCGTGCGCAGAATGGTCCGCTAATGAATGTACGAATAAAGTCGCAGCCGCTGTGACCCCTCAGAGCGTCAAGGTGCTTTGTGTCGTCACGTTTCATATGCACATGGCCTCTAAGGATCAATAGACTTCTTCTCGGTAAATGGTTGTAAGTTTTATCATGGAAAAATACCTTGACCTTAATGATACTTTTTAACGTAGAGTGGGGTTTGGATTGGGGGGGGGGGGGGGGTGCTCAATAACAGAATAACAGCAAATTAATTTTGCTGAATACAGTTAACAGTGAATAACATGAGACAAAATTATTCTTTCTGAACACCAAACTAGGGAGCAGTCCTTATCTCCAATGTAGGAGATGATTTTTTACGTGTTTGAAGATTTTGAATAACATCAACAGCTGATATTTATGAAATAACAGATAGCAGACAATTATCAATTAACAGTTAACAGATAATTATCAATTAACAGTTAACAGGAAATACCATTTTCACAATGACAGATAACAAAAAAATAAGCTGAAAACAAATAACATTGAATCAGTCAAAAACAGATAACAGTGAATACATTTTTCATAATAACAGAGAATTATCTTTTTCAATAAAAGCTTAACAGAGCTTAACTCCCCCCCCCCCCCCCCCCCCCCCCCTTGTACCTTATAGAGGTTAAAACAAATGGTAAATGCAAACTTTTCCTGAGTTATGTGATTAAACGAATCTTACATTCAAACTCAATTAAACTCGTTGTAAAAAATGAAATAATTTATTTCTTTCAACTCGTTTAATAAATTCAGTAATAAATAAACACTCATTTAAGATCCTTTATACAAGTGGCCTACCTTTCGTGTGCGAGAACAACCAAGTGCCTGGTCCCGTTCAGCGCGTTTTTGTTCACCAAGTCGGTAGCTTTGGTTTTGACATTTGTAACGTACACATTTCCAGATATAGAGTCGGAGTGGTAAAGGTTGTTCCTATTTATCCAGTCATATGCCAATCCTAGAAAAAAATCTCGTTATTATACAATATAGATCTACGTACAATAAACTGTCATTCATTACCAAGTCGATATATTATTTCTTAAAAGTTTAAACTTTTTTTATTGCCATAAAAAACACATATTACAATATATATTATGCATATTAATCAAATACAATTTTAGGCAAAATGGTCTGGCCACAAGTTCTCTCAACATTAGATACGACAATTCCTTTATTGTTTCCTGAACAGGGCGGTGGTGCAGGAAATAGGGTGTTGACCACCCGTTGCTTTCAACTTTTCAAATTTTATTTATTTAATGCTTAATTTCACAAAAAAAATAAACAGTTCTTTTTTTCAAAAAGTATAAAAACACATGCAAATTAAGCATTTCGTGTCAAACAGATGCGCATCAGTAATTGTATAGAATGGCGTAATCAACCTATATAAAACCAACACGTAATCATACACATTTTAATACCGCTGTTATTGGCGAGTTAACTGTACCGTTCAGTATATATTCATAGACATTGGTTGCACTGAACGTATAATAAAGTTCATTCAAAATCACTCGTGTATCCATGCTGTTTCTCGCTTATTCGATATCTTCCATTATAATTCTTTCCACCTTATCTACGGCCCTTTCCTACTCTCCTTGCGCTGTGATGTGACGTAAATTATATCATACTCGACTACTCGGAATAACGCTATATTACTGCACACTTACTCGGAATAACGCTATATTACTGCACACTTACTCGGAATAACGCTATATTACTGCACACTTACTCGGAATAACGCTATATTACTGTACACTTACCGCTGATCGATCCTTTTGCTTCGGTGACCAAAATCTTTGTAGCGTTCTCTACATCTACAGGGATAACGTATATGCTGTTGTCAACTGTAGCAAAATAGACAACTCTGCTGTGCGAATCCACCTCGATGTGACGTATTATGTCTCCTGGTGAAGCTGAAATAGGAACATCGGGAAGTTCATATATTAATATGTTGAAACTGTATTACATTATAGGTCCTCCGTGGTCGAGTGGTCTAAGGCGCCGTCTCAAGATCACTTACCTCTCACCGTTAAGGTCGTAGATTCGAGTCCCGTTCGCTCCAAACACTTAATGTGAGAAAGTTTACAAGTTACTTGCAGAAGAATGGTGGTTCTAATCAGTCTGACTCATTCTGATGTTTTCCTCAGCCAGTAAAACTGGATATGCCATGTATAACCTGAAGTGTGTTGAAATTGGTGTTAAACCCCATTAAAAATAGCATTGCATTTTATTTATTGTATTTTATTGTATTGTACTGTACTGCACTGCATTGTGGGCTTAAGAGGGCATGAGGACGCTCTACTGGCTCATAGTGGTCATAGGAAGTTTCACCCTCTTTGGGGGTCGTCTTAACAACTTATGGAAAATACCCATACAACACCCATATACTGAACAAATAGTTAATTTCTATGAAAAGGAATTACTTTAAATTCCTTTACCATTCATCTGTAACAAAATCTAGCCCCCCCCCCCCCCCCCCCCCCCCCCCCCCCCCCTACAGAACCCTTATAAAACCCAGCCCCTTCATTTATCAGAACTTCAATCAACCGCTCTTAGGAATTTGTTGTGAGGAGAAATGCTTTAGATTTTAAATAGAAAGTTTTTTTTGTACATATTGATGCGTAAATGAAAATTTTGAAATCAGTTTCCCTATAATATTCCTATGTAAAAGTCACATTGCTAGAGCCCCAATATATCCCAGCCCCATGATATGCAAAATCTTCAATCCGTGCAGATGTAAGGATAATTTATATCAAATACGAACTTGTTTGATTGAAAGGTTATTGAGAGGAATATTCCCAATTTTAACCATATTGCCCCTCACTCCCTGGCCCCTTATGGAAATTCGATCCTCTTTATTGAACAAAATCAAATTTACTGCTACTAGACAATGCTTTAGATCTTAAATTGAACATCATATTTACACAAATGGACGACAAAATGACAATTTTCCATTTTCCCATAGTATGCCTATGTAAAGTTCAAAAGTCCCCTTACAGGGCCTCTATACATTCCAGTGCCTATTGATTTGTACAAACTTTTAACTTTTAATCATATGGATAATTTATATCAAATATGAACAAATCTGACTGGCCGGTTGTTGAGATTAAAATTCATTACAATGATCAATTTAAACCATTTTGTGACCCCACCGGCTCCTTTTGGAAGTCAATCCTTCGTATCAAACAAAATCTTTTTGTTATGACTAGAAGATACTTCAAAACTCAAATTGAATAAAAAAATTCATAAATGGATGAAAAAAAGAGCATTTTCCATTTTCCCATACTATTCCTATATAAAACTCAGTTCCCTTATAGGGCCCCTTTTAATACAAGCCCTTTGATTTGTACAAACTTTAAACCAATACTCAATGAAATAATCTATATCAATTATGAACAAAGTTCACTGACTGGTTGTTGAGAAGCCCTAATACATAGGGATAATTTATGCTGAATATGAACAAATCTGATTCACCGGTTCTGAAGGAAACGATTTTTGTAATTTCCATTTTTTATCCTTTTTGGAACCCTTCCTGACCCCTTAAGACCGTGGAACCCAATCATTTTTACAAATCTGAACCTTCTTGACCAAACAATGCTTTTGTGAAAATATAAGAAAAAATCGATTCCTTTTAAAAAAAAAATTAATGTTTATTACAACGACACGTGTCCCCTAATAGAAGCATTGGGGCGGGTACATTTTTAACCTCAGGAATACCATAAACATTTGTTGGGCGGTACATGAGAAGAATATTTTTTGTACAAGTTTTGTACTATTTTTAGTAACGGCAGCTATCTTGATTTTCAGATCGAAAACAACAATTTCCTGTATAGTCTCCTATGCAAAAGAAACATCCATGTGAAGTTTGAGTTTAATTGGCCTATTGATTTCAGAGAAAGTGCTGCTGACAGACGACAGACGACGGACGACGGACGACAGACAGTAGACCAGTAGAGCTAACGTTGGCGACATAATGCTATAGGGTGGTGCCCTCTTCAGGTACCATTTTTTGCAGAAAACTTTCTTAGTAGTTCATAAAAATTCACAAAACAAAGCTGAACGCTATCTCACAATTTTGCAAAAAATACGAGGCCACTTAGTAGCACTGATGGCTCGTCTCTATACAGCGACGACGTTCGTCTTTATGTCGTGTATTTTGATAAAATACAATCAAACCTGTGTAAGCGATCACCTCTATTAAGCAGAAACCGGTCTTAATCAACCATATTTCAAATTCCCATGTATGTCTTTATAGTAAATTAACATGTATTAAGCAACAACCTGTCTTAAAAGGCCACTTTTGCTCATTCCCTTGACTGGCTGTTTAAGACATGTTTGACTGTATTAAGAAAATTGTCTGCAAAATATATTATCTGAAGCTGGCTTCAATTTCTTCAATTTTTACACCGCTCCATAGCATTCGGTCATGTGAATTTGCCACCCTGATGAACAGTATTGTTTTGAAATAATATGGCATACCAAGATCATTGGTGAATAAAAATTAACACAATTACAGAATGACTTCACTAGGAAATCTCAACTGCCTAATTGTGTTAGGTACTCCTTGGCCGAGAGGCCTAAGGTGCCGTCTGAGGATCTTACCTCTCATCGCTAAGATTGTAGACTGGATATGCCGTATATAACCTGAAATGTGTTAAAAATGGCGTTAACCACCATTAAAAAAACTAGTTACCTGTGGGAGCGGGTGTGGTTGTAGTTGTCATTGTAGGCGTGGTTTTTGTTATAGTAGAATTTATCGTTGGTACGACTGTTTTAGCAGCAGAAGTAGGCGGAATGCGGCTCGTTGGCTTGTTGGTGACCTTGGGGGTAGTTGTAGCCTTGGGGGTAGTTGTAGACGGGGACGTACCAGCTTGTCGCCTTCGTCTGACTGGAGGGTCACCGCTTCCAGCATTCTGGTATTAATTAATAGATAACTGAGTTTACTTTATACAACAAGTCAATATATTTTAGCTTGATTGCTACATACTAGTATGTAAGTAGACACGAGGTTGGAAGTTAACTAAAATGGATAAAAAGCATCTCATTATCAATAATAAATAAAATCCGAGTGGTTCCGTATGTCAAATCCGCTTAAACGTGACAAATTCGATATGTAAACTGGAGTGGTCAAATTTAAACGAAATTCCAATTCTAAAATTACTGTTTGATGACCTTTGTCATCGTCATTCGGAATCCTTCTAAGATGAAACAATTTTTACTACGCATTAACCTGTATAGTGAATCAAATTGAAATCAAAATGAAATCATGTGACTCATCTTACATGCATACGTCACAAAGTTAGGAAATCCCATTTCAATATATTATGTTGACATGTTTAAATAGATATCAAGTTGGCAGTTCGGGGTCACCGTCAGTGAGTATATAAACATGTATATTTTTTTAGCCAATTTTAAAAATTGAAAAAAATCCTGATAAATTCCCTTTAAAGATTCTTCTTCTATAACTTCGTATTATAACTGCTCTTCATTTTATTGAAACATGAACAAAAAAAAACAAATACAATTAGAACAAAATGGTTAGTTACGTCATTATGTTTCATCTTACGTAGGAGAAAATCATAAATAAACTAATCGAAATGGTCCTCAATTTCTGTTTTATATGTTTTAGTAAACCAATTTTATAGAAGTACATGTGAGATATAGTCATAAGTCATATTATACTTCACAAGTAGTAGTAGTAGTAGTAGTAGTAGTAGTGGTAGTAGTAGTAGTAGTAGTAGTAGTAGTAGTAGTAGTAGTAGTAGTACTACTACTACTACTACTGCTACTACTACTACTACTACTACTGCTGCTTCTGCTCTTCAGTCGCTACTATCGCTACTACCGCTACTACTACTTTCATTATTACTACCACCACTACTACTACTACTACTATTACTACTACTATAGCTGCTGCTACTACTGCTTCTGCTGCTGCTGCTCTGCAGCCGCTACTACCACTATTATTACTATTACTTCTATTACTACTACTATAGCTGCTGCTACTACTGCTTCTGCTGCTGCTGCTCTGCAGCCGCTACTACCACTATTATTACTATTACTTCTATTACTACTACTATAGCTGCTGCTACTACTGCTTCTGCTGCTGCTGCTCTGCAGCCGCTACTACCACTATTATTACTATTACAATATTACTACTACTATAGCTGCTGCTACTACTGCTTCTGCTGCTGCTGCTCTGCAGCCGCTACTACCACTATTATTACTATTACAATATTACTACTACTATAGCTGCTGCTACTACTGCTTCTGCTGCTGCTGCTCTGCAGCCGCTACTACCACTATTATTACTGTTACTTCTATTTCTACTACTATAGCTGCTGCTACTACTGCTTCTGCTGCTGCTGCTCTGCAGCCGCTACTACCACTATTATTACTATTACTTCTATTACTACTACTATAGCTGCTGCTACTACTGCTTCTGCTGCTGCTGCTCTGCAGCCGCTACTACCACTATTATTACTATTACTTCTATTACTACTACTATAGCTGCTGCTACTACTGCTTCTGCTGCTGCTGCTCTGCAGCCGCTACTACCACTATTATTACTATTACTTCTATTACTACTACTATAGCTGCTGCTACTACTACTACTACTGCTGTTGCTACTGCTGCTCTGCAGCCGCTACAACCGCTACTACCGCTACTACTACTTCTATTATTACTTTTACTACTACTATAGCTGCTTCTACTACTACTGCTGCTGCTTCTGCTGCTGTTGCTCTGCAACCGCTACTACCACTATTATAACTACTACTACTATTATTACTTTTACTACTACTATAGCTGCTGCTACTACTACTATAGCTGCTGCCGCTTCTGCTGCTGCTGGATTACAGCTGCTACTACCGCTACTACCACTACTACCACTATTATTACTTATACTACTATTACTACTACTATAGCTGCTGCTACTACTACTATTACTGCTGCTGCTGCTTCTGCTTCTGCTGCTGTTGCCCTGCAGCCGCTACTACCACTATTATAACTACTACCACTATTATTACTACTACTACTATTACATGTACTACTACTACAGCTGCTGCTGCTACTACTACTACTACGACTACTTCTACTACTACTACTACTATAGCTGCTGCTACTACTACTACTACTACTGTTGCTTCTGTGCAGCTGCTACTACCGCTAGTACTACTACTACTACTACTACTACTACTACTATAGCTGCAGCTAATACTAATACTGCTGCTTCTGCTGCAGCCGCTACTACCGCTACTATCACTACTACCACTACTACTACCACTACTACTATTACTATAGCTGCTGCTACTACTAATACTTCTGCTTCTGCTGCTGCTGCTCTGCAGTCGCTACTACTACTATTACTTCTACTACTACTACTACTATAGCTGCTGCTACTACTACTTCTATTGCTTCTGCTGCTGCTACTACTACTACTGCTTCTACTGCTGTGCCACTGTTTCTAATACTAATGCTGCTACTAAAACCAGTTCTTTTACTTTTTTATATAATGATGGTATTAATAATATATTAATAATAATAATAACTATAATGATAATAATGATAATAATAAAATGATAATTTCGCTGTAATAACTTTTAAAAAATACGAAATATGAAAAAGAAGTGACAAAGTGACATAAATATGAACCAAACTGGCCTCTGTGCAAACAAATACCCATGAACTATTTATTTTTCATTTCATATTTCGCACTGACATATTGAGCGAAAACCAATATCTATGTAATTCATTTACCTTGTCCCTCTTGATAACTGTATAGATACATTTAATAGCGTGGTTATTGCTCGCAATTGAACGACTGTCTACCAAGCAGATATGTGTAACGTTAGCTACGACGGTAGCCCTCGACAGAACGTGAGTGGCTGTAATGAGGATAAAACAAAACATATGTAAGCAACAGGAACACAGTGTTATGCCATGTCATTATATAAATAATGTTTATGTTTGAAGGGTTTGCATCATTGTTAAGTCATCTAGGGCTTATAGATGATCAGTTAACCTAATCAACCTGTTTATGCTGGAATATATTCTAAGTTTCAAGAGATTCGTCAATCATTTTATGTTTATGCTAAAATATATTCTTGGGTTCAAGAGGTTCGTCCACCATTTTATGTTTATGCTGGAATATATTCTAGGTTTCAAGAGGTTCGTCAATCATTTTATGTTTATACTAAAATATAATCTAGGTTTTAAGAGGTTTGTCCACCATTTTATGTTTATGCTAAAATATATTCTAGGGTTCAAGAGGTTTGTCCACCATTTTATGTTTATGCTAAAATATAATCTAGGTTTCAAGAGGTTCGTCCACCATTTTATGTTTATACTAAAATATATTCTAGATTTCAAGAGATTCTTCAATTATTTTATGTTTATGCTAAAATATAATCTAGGTTTCAAGAGGTTCGTCAATCATTTAATGTTTATGCTAAAATATATTCTAGGGTTCAAGAGGTTTGTCCACCATTTTATGTTTATACTAAAATATGTTTTAAATTTCAAGAGATTCTTCAATCATTTAATGTTTATGCTAAAATATAATCTAGGTTTTAAGAGGTTTGTCCACCATTTTATGTTTATGCTAAAATATATTCTAGGGTTCAAGAGGTTTGTGCACCATTTTATGTTTATGCTAAAATATATTCTTGGGTTCAAGAGGTTCGTCCACCATTTTATGTTTATGCTAAAATATATTCTAGGGTTCAAGAGGTTTGTGCACCATTTTATGTTTATGCTAAAATATATTCTTGGGTTCAAGAGATTCGTCCACCATTTTATGTTTATGCTAAAATATAATCTAGGTTTCAAGAGGTCCGTCCACCATTTTATGTTTATGCTAAAATATATTCTAGGGTTCAAGAGGTTTGTCCACTATTTTATGTTTATGCTAAAATATATATTCTAGGGTTCAAGAGGTTTGTGCACCATCTTGTGTTTATGCTAAAATATATTGTAGGTTTCAAGAGATTCGTCAATCATTTTATGTTTATGCTAAAATATAATCTAGGTTTCAAGAGGTTCGTCAATCATTTTATGTTTATACTAAAATATAATCTAGGGTTCAAGAGGTTTGTCCACCATTTTATGTTTATGCTAAAATATAATCTAGGGTTCAAGAGGTTTGTCCACCATTTTATGTTTATGCTTAAATATATTGTAGGTTTCAAGAGGTTGTCCACCATTTTATGTTTATGCTAAAATATAATCTAGGGTTCAAGAGGTTTGTCCACCATTTTATGTTTATGCTAAAATATAATCTAGGGTTCAAGAGGTTTGTCCACCATTTTATGTTTATGCTAAAACATATTCTAGGTTTCAAGAGATTCGTCAATCATTTTATGTTTATGCTTAAATATAACCTAGGTTTTAGGAGATTTGTCCACTATTTTATGTTTATGCTTAACTATAATCTAGATTTCAAAAGATTCGTCCACCATTTTATATTTATGCTTAAATATCGTCAATGTTTAAAGAGATTCGTCCACCATTTGTTTCAATATGCTAAAATATTTGCAAGCATCAATATACACATTTCTATTTTATCATATTAACGTAATGGCGACATGTTATAAGGTACATACGAACATAGCTTAGGGTAACAGCTATGTAATAAGTTTAATATAAAATATCAATTGTTCGTATCTTATTACTTATAATCATGTAATTTCAAACAGTAACGGTCATTAAATTAACAATACTTGCAATAAGTTTAAATTTTAGTTTATACTTAATTCTTTTAGCTCGATTGCGATGAAAGCTCAGAGTTTATATGAACCGCTCTCGAGTCCGCTTCCTGGGTAGAACCAGTACTGTGTGTTGTTTTATGAGAGGCATCGGGTCGATCTGGGGACCGAACTTGCAACCTCTGGCATGAGAGGCCAACACTCTGTCCATTAGACTATCGCCCCGCTTAATACGTTTTAAGAGCGCATTCTCGTCTGAAAACTGCTTAACAATCAACCTGGCACTAATTAATCTTCGTCAATATATTCGACCGTTTAAACGCCTTCTCCGCACAACCATTCGTGAGTGCAATCAGTGATCTATGCACATTAAGTCACCGGTATAGGATTATTATTTTTTTCTTCGGACTTGATTTGTGCGTGATTCAACATTCTTTATAGTATATTACATGTATATAAACAGAAAAAATGGATTTTATCCTTATAATGCCAATCCTGATTATACATGTATATATTTATATTTTTTTTAATGGAAATTTAAATTATTCGCTGCAAATTAAGCAAGTAAGAATACATCACTTCTGTCCTGGTTGACATTAAATTCTCTAGATCTAATATCCAATATCATCGTAACGGTTATTGTTTCCATTGTCAATTGAACTCTGCAATAATAATTGATTTATTGTAAAATGACGAAATATTTTGAGGTTAAAAAATTAAACACCCTCTACTGATTTTGACGACATTTAAGGAAGCTGTTATATTATGGTAGTTTAGAATTCTTATAATGTATAAAATTCATAACTTGTTAATAATCTTAAGATGGAATTTGAAGTAACTATATGTAACTATAAGATATAGCCTTAGGTTTATCATCATGCAGAGATGACATGTCGGTTTTGTGATAAGATATGACCATGTTTGATGGACTAAGTAATTAAGAAACTGACCAATAGTGAGGAAGTCATGAATTGACCAATCAGGGAAAAGGACTTGAGGCCTCTTTGGGAGGATGAAAGTTTTGCTCAGTTAGAAACAAACCTCAGTTAGGTTAACATTGTCAGTTGGAAGATAGACCTTGTTATAGTAGGTTAGATTATCTTTAAACTTCTATGAGAAATATAGTGTAAAATATTTAGAGTTTGTCTACATGAATGGTAAACCGGGACTGTTCGATGGTACAAGAAATTATTTTGAGAAACAAGCCCCAAGTTCATTGGTTTTCAAAACAACTTTTGTTCAAATTGTGGCGCCCGGTTAAAATCGATGAACCAAAGAAAACAATAACACAATAAACTTAAGAAAAAAGCTAACAACTTCTTGTTGTATTTTATTATTTAAATAAGTGTGGAACCGTGGTGCACATCATTTTCGTTCGTATGATATTAAACCGACCATCAAAATGTCGATGTTTCTTTTACGCGAGAAACGTAAAAAGTTGTCCGGCGCCAGGGATTTTATAAAAAATAAGTCTTTAAAAAATTGACGTTGTCCAATGAAAATGCTTTAAATACATATATGATAGTAAAATAAGAGTTAGTGCGATATAATACCGACTTAATAATGTACGTGAATCGTGTTATCAACAAATTCTAACGCACAATACCTTTTCACATATAGTCAAACCTGTCTTAAGCAGCCAGTCAAGGGACGGAGCAAAATTGGCCTTTTCAGACAGGTTGTTGCTTAATACAGGTAAATTTGCTGTGAAAACATAGAAATGGGAAGTAGCGAATGTGGCTGCTTAAGACAAGTGGCTGCTTAATAGAGGTGACCACTTATACAGATTTGAATGTACATGTATTTCAAAAACTGGAAATAACAACCCATACATACCGTCACACTTCTTGGTTGTTACGTTCATCTGAAAGCCGTCAGCACAATCACAGATTGGCCCTCTTCTTGTGAGTATACAAAAATGGTCACAGGCCAATGTTTTGCAGTTCTCTGTAACATTATGTGAGATATTTTCAGGATGAATAGGTTTTTTGTTGAATGCAACATGTATAATGCTATCAAATACCAGGGGCTTATATAGAAGGATAAGAAACTTGCATCTACAGACTAAATGTTGATAAAATAGCATACGAAGGATGAATTATTTGGCAAATTAACCATTCATAATGCACACGAAACTGATTTATTGGATATGAAATGTAAGTTGTATGTTATATTAGATGTTTTTAAAATTGTGATCATGATAAACGATCGTGACTTAAAGATATTGAGGTTTGAAGAAACAATTTCTCGTAATTTGTTGTTAGTTTAGCTGTAGTATACCAATTTTGTAATCAGAAGTACTTTAACAATTTAAAACACAAATGGCTGAGAGTTTTGTTAATAAACATTCAAAACCATTTTTTTGTTCAATTGAGTTTTTTTTAATATCAACTGTAGATTTTGAGCCTATGTGGGACGAAAATTTGGTAGCATACTTGTACCCATTTAAGCCCTAAAATTTATGACGTGATGTGACGTGACGTATTTTAAAAAAAAACATATGCCGTAACATATTCAATTTAACGTCTTAAGAGTCATCGTGGTAAAACTTAATAATATATTAAACTAAAATAAATTTTCAATGTATTTGGTATGCAAGGAAAATAATCTT
The DNA here is from genome assembly GCA_029582155.1 of Panopea generosa. NCBI lineage: Eukaryota > Metazoa > Mollusca > Bivalvia > Adapedonta > Hiatellidae > Panopea > Panopea generosa. The sequence continues at coordinate 5,339,596 of CM055900.1, forward strand.
ACATGTTTTTTTTTCAGTTCAGATGGAAACCCTGTCTCTGTTTTCGCGAGAACTCGACAGAGCCTCGTTACATCCCAAAAGTTATCCCTCAAGACGGAATTTATCCGAACATTCATCCTATGTAAGATACTCTTTTATTGGTTTGAGGTGCGGGTGGAAAAGTCCAGCCCGAAGTGTAATGGTTTTAGCGGTAACGAGACTCTGCCGAGTTACAATCAAAATAGTTATCCCGAGGAACGGAATATAAAAATCTTACCTGGGTTTGACATTTGGATAGAGAGGTCATTCCCGAGGGATAACTGTTTTGGCGGGAACGAGGCTATGCCGAGTTACAATCAAAACAGTTATCCCAAGGGACGGAATTCTTTATCCGAACCGAAAAAGTCATGAATGATTCTTTTTCTTGCATATCAAACACATTGAATAACTGTTTTAACTTATTTTATCATAATAGATTTTACAAGGTCGATTTGAAGGCGTTTAATTATATGATTTACGTCATATATTTTATACGTTACGTCATCTGGATTGTTTTAACGACTCGGTGCGAGAGTTGGGTGAGATACATGTAGAAATATCTAACTCCTGTAAAAATGTAGTTATCCTTATCCGGTGTGCAAGAGTTTTCAATTCGAACCTTAAACCCATGTTAGTTTCTTACAATCAAACAACGCTTACCCGTGTCAGCACTTTTGGGCTGGTTGTAGGTGTTATAAGTCGCAATGCCATAGAACGTCTCTGGATATTTTTCATAAGGTTTTATTATCTCTTTCGTTATCTTTGCCGTTTTGTTGAAAAAGTAGATACTGTCTTGGTATATGTCGGTCACCATGAGTACATCCTGCAATAGGTAATGCATTTTCATTAGTGGATCTAGAGGGGTACATTCTCCTGGTCCCACCTGCCAGTATTTCCCGGAATATTGCTAAATATGGCTTTTTCCTGAAATGAATACTATAGGATTAAATGCATTTTTTTCTGTTTTTTATGCATGTGTAAAGAATGTCGAATCACGCACAAATCAAATAAAGTCAAAAGGATTATGTCAGATTTGTGCGTGATTCGACGTTCTTTACACATGCATAAAAACAGAAAAAATGAATTTAATTTCCAATCCTGATGATTATATTTAATTTGAGACTCCTCAAACGAATGGAAAAACAACTATACGTTGCAAAGTAAACGCGTAAGAATACATCACCTCTGTCCTGGTTGACATCAAATTCTCGAGATCTAAAATACAATAATATCGTAACGGCTATTGTTTCCATTATCAGAAATTTTCCAGGAAATACCCACACAGTGTAGACGGTGACGTCATTGTATAGTTTTTGTCTACACGCTTGTTTTTAAAAAATCTTTCAATGTTTACGAAGGTCATATAAATCCATGCTCATTGATATAGAATCCGAATTTGGAACGTTTTAAACGACTTTTACGTGCAAGATTTGTGTATTTACATTGTCTCAAGATCGTCTGCTTCTGAACTTCAACTACAGATGACCCCTGAATTGATTGCCAGACGCGCCCATGACTGAGCTATGTATTTTAACTTTAACTATATCACAAATAGAAAAAATATAGTATTATTTTTAAGCTTTTGTGAATGTAATTAATAACACAGTGGTGAACCCGTGTGGCCTTATGTTATTGATTGGTATAAAAAAAATCGAAGCAAACAAAGTATCTAGCGACAGTTTATTTAATGAGTTTTTCAGTCCGACCTGCGATACACTATAAGGAGTGTTATTCACTGACCATTCTTTAAGAATATTATTTGACTTGATCTCGAGAATGAATTTTGATTAACACACACAGAGATAATTGTTCAGACCAAAATTTGCAAGGATGTAAGGACACATAGTAGTGAATTTATTGAAGACTAGTTTCATGTTCTTGTGACCGGCGGTATATACGACGCTTTGCGTTCTATATTATATTATATTTCTTTGCGGAATGTTCATTTAATACTACAAAACTTATATCCAATTTACATCATTTTAATATCATCTTAGTCATCAAGTTAATATCTTACAATTCACTTTACCTTCTTTAATTCTCCTTTACATTCTTACGTATCCTATTTCCTTTCATTCTCCTTATTTCCTAACTATTTTAATCTTAACTTCTCAACCTACTTTCACTTCTTAAACCTTCAATCTCATTTATCAAACTACATACATGCTTTCATATTTCACAATCTTTCTTCTCAAGCTCCTCCCATAATAAGTATCACTCAGTCATCTTTTTAATAATCTTTAAATTTATATATTGATGAACGAATAAGTTAATTACTTAAAGCCAATGAGATAACTCCTGAATTTTACAATTCTAATGATTGTGATAAAATGAAGTTCCTATTTTTCAAATAAAGAGGTGATAAGATTCACTGCCAAAACCGGTTTAAATGTATTAAAGAAACGGGATTTTGATTTATATAAATAATGTTTGTATTTTATTTTATTTATAAAAATACTGTCAATATTTTATTACAATGTGCAAGCTCAGTACTAATCAGTGCATTACATATCTGATTTGAAATGATAATCGATAATTAAAATCTTTTCCTTAAGATGCACGTTTACGCTTCTATTGCTTGTCAAATTTTAATTATTTTAAGACGGAAGTCAAGACAAGCAATGGGTTTAAACTTTTATTTAAAAAAAAAAAAGGAAATAAAATGTAATAAATATATGTGAATAGAAGAAATGTTTTACGAGTTGTACATTGTCTCTTTTAATTCTTTATAGAATGACATATATATTGCTTTATGCAAACGTACTTGTTGTTGATGTTGTTGTACATATGACATTTATAAATAAATAAATAATATATTCCTCATTGATATGGTTTATTTGATGTTAAAAGGCGAAGTTGAAAATAACCCAAATAAGAAAAATTTGTAATCATTCTTGAAAAGCTTGCTCTGTCATCTTGGATTTTATGAGACTTATCTGTTTTAAAATGTTTGATATGTCGATTTATTTTAATCTAATGTTAAACAAAAAATTAAAGACAAGTTTGTACAAAATTGGTCTGGCAGTCTAACTGATTCTAGTAAAGCATATTTTAAAACATATCAAACTCTATGTTTCAACCATATTTAAATACATTGAATTTAGGAAAATTTAGTACTAGTTTTACTATATCAAGAGTCTAACCTCATAGACTTGCCATTGAAACCGGTAGATGTGCTAAACCTGTAAGTATACCAGTTAATCAGAGAAATGTAGTAGATACAATAGTTTAGACAATGAATCTTATTGTATGTTAGAGTGTAATTTATATAAGAAACTGTTTTATTCCAAATAATTACTGGAAAATACCGAATATGCATACACTTTTTAATAATGGTAAAGTACAGGTTAGAAAAAATCTAGGAATGTTTTTACATAAAGCTTTTGGCCAGTATTTTGTACAATGTACATTCTGAATAATACGGACTGCTGGAACAATGCTCAAGTTGTTGTAAAATTTAACCTAGCAAATACTTTATATTTAGAATTTAACATGTTTCTTTAAGTTGGTCTTATTACAGCCAATGCCAAGATCAACTACATGGATATATGAACTTACGAATGAAATCTAGATTTTAATGGTTTATGTTCCATTGTTTAATCTTGTCATATATGTTTCGGTATTGGACATGATCAAATGGATATATATGTTTTACCTACAAACTCATATTGCACGACTTGTATGTGAAGTCATATAATACAAATTATGTCATAGTTTTATTTTCTTCATATACAGTCAATGTAAAGCCGGAAACTCCAATCTGCATATTTGTTTATAATACAATATACTAGTATTAGTGCTTTATGATATCGTATATAATTATGTTATTTATATGATGTTTATTAGATTGTGTTGCCATATTTATAATCATATATGTGTGACTATTCCTCATGGGTCTTAAACCTTTTGGAAATAACAGAAATAAACTTGTCAAACTATTTGCTATTTATAAATATGAGTTTGATGACGAAAAACTGTTTATAGTTTAAGTCAATAAAATGTCTTATAATCTCTTATGTTAATATACAAAGTGTGTGTGGGTATGTGTAAAGTGTAACCGAATGGACGTTTGTGAAGTGAATAAATAAATATACCTTGTATATAGCCAGGTCGTACAGAATCGTCCAATCTACGTGGACAACTAGCTCTAAATTGTTTCCGCCGTCATAGGGAACACGTAAAATAGATTCGCTATACGAATCTATGATGTATAAATACTCTGTGTGGTGATCAGCCTCCAAGCTCAGTGGTGAATTTAAACCCGATGTAACTATTGCTTTTCGCTCCTCGCCGTCAAGAAACGCTCTTTCGATTACTGGGTGTCTGTCATTATCTGACCAAAACATAAATCTGCGAAAAAAAATCATTTTCAATACACATGTTATTCATGTACAGTAGAACTTCGATGGTTTGAACCCGAAGGGACTAGAAAACAATAGTTCGAGTTAAGGGTTGTTCGAGCCAAATCTTGTTCAACATCATACCATACACGTAAATATATATAGAAATTCGGCCGGGACTAGATAAGTGGTTCGAGCTAAACGTTGTATGATGTTCGAGCCATCCGTGTTCGAGCCAACGAAGTAGTGCTAACAGTTATCAAACCAACACAATGAGGGCAGTCAAAATTACAGTAGCAGTTTCCGAGTCAGTTAAACGAAAGGTCGATATAATTATATTGTCCAAGTGATGTCTGAGTAAACACAGGTGCTATGACGTACACAACTTTAAAGACGATAAACAGACGACGGTTAGGCGACGGACAAAAGCCCACATTGAGTTTAACTTGAGATTTTCTCAAATGTTCTTAAACATGTTTTGCTTTGTTATTAAGATGATAAATTACTCAATAGTTCAAAACAGCAATTTTCTATTATTTATTTCACGCTTATAGACAATCAAGATGGCGGCAATGACATCAATGAAAACGGTATGTCTCATTTTTAATCTATAATTTACTTTTACCAATTAAGTAATGATTAACAAAGCATTTTAGTCTTATGTTATTGATCCATAGTTTCAACCTATTCTATTGCCAATTTATTTACACTTTTATATTTTTAGAAAAAGGTAGCTAACTGGTGTAAGCGTCTTGATAACAAGAGAGAACTATGTAATTAAATTCTTTTTAGAGTATGGGGGTTAGTTTTAATAAAAAAAAAAGTGAAAACAGTTTCAGCGTATTACTATGGATTATCAAATGATAGCAGGCAGAGCGAAGTTAATATACATAGCGTGGAATAGTGACAAAATCAGCTGAAGACATATTCAAGTTTTTTTATTGTAATTTGAAATGGAACATAAACATAAACCATTGAAAAATTTATACCTTCTAAGATGTCCAAAAACTAAGTACGGTTTGGTTTCCCCTGTATTGACACTGCCAGTAAAATATTAGTTCACAAGAGAGAGAAAACTCTTCCAAAAGGCACGCTATTCAACTAGCCCCAAGGTCAAAGATAAATACAATAAATTCAGGGCTCTTATCCAGAGGTATATCAGTGACTCTTACTGTAAATTATCTCTGGTATTTTTTCAGACATGTCAAATAAAGACGACAATGACTCATCCAGGACAACCAATAAAAGATTCGGGTCATTCATTAAATGCCAAAAACAATGTTACCCTGGTATCACACCACTTCGTGAAAATGAAATCCTACAATCTGAAAATAAGGTCAGCAAATATCATCAACACTCAATTTCAGTCCGTGTTCCCCTCTTAGCCAGAAGACACCCTCCCTTCTAACGGCACAAGTTCTTTTCCAGATACAAAGGACATCCAAGTACACGTAAATGGCGTGTAGAAACTACAATGTAGGCTCAACGTACATGAAGCCGTTGGCCGAGACAATATCAGCGCACGCGTACTCCAAAAATGTACGAAAGAGATTTGCCCCCATCCTTTCCACTTTTTATAACAGGTCAGTTCTGGAAGGATGTGTTCCTGGTGATTGGCATCTTGCCAATGTAACACCAGTATACAAAAACGTTGAGTAAAAGAAGTACGACCCCGCTTCAGCCCCCTCAGTAGTCCCCCAAGGCTCAGTTCAGGGCCCAGTCATATTCCGTTTGTACATAATAAATGGCATACCATAAAACGTAAGATCCTGTGTTGCCCTATATATGATTATATACATTGAAGCAGATTGAACGCTACTGCAAGAGGACATTGACAAGCTAGCCGACTCATTCAATTACACATTCCATAGTCCAGTTCTTGAGAGTGTCATATCTGCAAATACTTAGTTCTAACATTTAATAACTCACTATCCTGGGGCACTAAAATCCAGCAAATAACTTTTAATGTCAATAGAACCCTGGGCTTCCTTATGAGGAACTTATCATTTGCTCCTAAGACTACCAAGAGCCTGGCCTATAAGACATTAGTAAGACCCCAAGTAGAATTTGCTTCCTAAATTTAGAGCCCATATGCCCAGTCAGAAATATACCGGTTAGAAATTATGCAGAATATAGCGACCAGATGGTGTTGTAAGCGTTGGAGAGTGGAAGATTCTGGAAGAACTTTCTTGGCAACCCTCCAAAATCGTAGGGATATTAACAGTCTTGTCTTTTTTTTATAAAAATATATCCCGGTTTGTCTCGATTGTCAAGGACAACGATCTGTCCCATATCCAATCCCAGCGATCCTCAAGGTCAACCTCATGCCACCCTTTCAGTATAGGAGATCCCTCGCCTGATTCATTGAAACTCTCCTTCTTTCCAACGATCAACCCATTATGGAATTCCCTTCCATGTGAGAATGTGTCCTTGGAAACTATCAACGAGTTCAAGTCTTAAGTTCTAGACTTGAACTGGGTAGACTGTCAATTATTTTTACTTAACAACTACCCCTTACACTTTGTATATAGTTTTTTATTGCGACTTTGCATAGACCTACTTGTTATTGTTTATTAGCTCGATCTACGCAAATTGCCACCACCCGACCTGCTGTGATGCTCAACATTGAGAGCGTGTGTAGTATAGATAGATAGAAAGCTGTAAAAATGACAACACGAATCAACCCACCAATCTTTAGCAAAACAATTAAAGTGCTACGAACTTTATAAACAAGATTGTTGGCATGGAAAGAAATTACAGATTAAGACAAGAAATAACAAGGGTCCATTGCGTTGTCACTTCCGGAGATTGATGAGTTCAGAATAAGAGATAAGGTATTTTGCTGGAATGATCTTGCTAGATCACCTTAAAAATGAAATTGGTTTGGACACACTAATAACATTCTTAGACAAACATCTAGCAAAAGATGATTTAACTGATAGTCTTAAATTTTTTGAGGATTTTGAAGATATCTAGAGATAAAATGGACAAAGCGGTTATGAAAATATTGCCATTTTTTATACAAACTACAGAAAAATAATAAAGACAAATATGAAACTACCATCTGAAATCTTAGCATTCAAGTTGTTGAGGAAAGCAAATATAACAAAAGAGGAGCGAATAATTGTTCTGACAGGTATAGACTATGACAATAAAGAAACATCGTATGAAGAGGCAAAAAGGTCATTAATAATTTATTGAAATGTGTGAAGGAAGTGGAAGCTTATCTGCAAGTATCAATTTAGCCTTCCTGGCCGAAAATGTAGAAATATCAGTAGCAGCTAGGTATATCAAGGCAAATCCAGACGGTTATTTCAATTACAATGGCAGACAAGGAAAACAAACTGATCGAGTTGGTCGGGGATAATTTGCAATACAGCGTGGAGCTCATATAACAGAAGATAATAGAAAGAGGCCGACCAACCTCAAAGGAGAAGACGGTCGTTTAATGACGTGTGGTTCTTATCAGCATTTGGTTGGAAAGAGTCCACAGAGTGGAAATTGGGCGAAAGAGAATATAGCAAAAGATGAAAATGTTGTGTTATTCGCCGGGTATCATAAAGAAGAAGTTACCGACTGAGCTTATTGGGCCCCGTTTCATATTTTGAAAACATGCTCCGGGCAAGCAAAATAGCCAAAAAATAATAAATTAAAAAAGGGTAGATAATGCTATCATTTTGTCCGTAATCGTTTACATTAGACTGCGTGTATATTTTTAAAGCGCTCTTGAACATGCATACATGAAACGAATGCTATATAAATTTGGTATAATAATAATATTTTTATTATAATTATAATAATAATTATAATGAAAAGATAATGTGAAAGTAATGACAGTATTGATAATTATAATAATAATAATTATAATAAATTAATAATGATTATAGATTGATTCATTAACATTACAATCGATTTCGCTATATAGTATCTCGTCATTTCAGTACGCGCACAAAATGACCTAATTATGTATCGACGTGCCGTAAAACACCATTCCTTTATTACTCCGTCTTTTCATATTTCATTACCATTATTAATTATTAAAAATATATTTCTTCTTATTATTCATTATACTTATTACTGTTCTTTATTTCAATGTACTACAGGCATCAGTATTACAAAATTTGTTAAAATACATACTTTTTTACAGAATCAATAGCTAAACCGTCTGGTTGATTCAAATTGGTGTCTACTACCACTTTAAAAAGGTCGCTTTCCAGTTTCTCCTTCTGCAACGGGGCGCACACAATTCGCCGGAATACGGAGTCGACCCAGTACACTAGTCCTGTTACATAGTCAATGGCTACCTGCACGGTTCCCCTCCCTATCCCGAAGTGCGAGTATGCGAATGACAACTGCGTCGTATCAAGTGTGGTCGTGAAATTATATCCAACAACCAAGGCTCTGCAAAAGAAAACTTTCTTGTTATACTATTATTAGATTAAGAATATTTCAATAAAGAAAGTCCATTTGAAACAAGAGCCCCAAGGACGAGGACGATCTACTGACTCATAGTGGCAATAGCACTTTTTGAAATTTCACAATATTAACCCTCTTTGGTTTAAACATATTTTATTCATAAGTTATGTACAACATATTCCACAACATACAGAGTAAAAGGATTGAAAGCAAAGAAAATAATTCTGATATAGTTTCTCTTCTCTTTGGGGGTCGTCTTAACAACTTATGATTAAATACTGTCACCACACCCATACTGAACAAACAAACAGTTAATTGCTATGAAAATAAAATAGATAAATTCCCATACCATTCATCTGTAAAAAAAACAAATATATTATCCCCAAACAGAAGCCATATACACGCCAGCCCCTTGATTTGTCGAAACTTCGAACACCTTCTTAGGGATTTGTTATGAGCAGAAATACTCTAGATTTTAAATAGAAGATTTTTTTAACACAATGAATACAAAAATGGAAAAATTTAAGTTTTCCCAATAATATATCCAATGTATTGAAGCCTCTTAATGTGCAGAATCTTAAATGGATAATTTATATCATATATGAACAAGTTTGACAGAAAGGTTATTCAGAGCGGTTGTTGAGATTTAAGATTTGTAAAAATGTTCAATTTTACTTTGAACCATTTTGTGACCCCAATTTGCCCCTTTTGGAAAGTCATCCTTCTTATTGAACAAAATCGTATTTGTTATGACTAGAAGATGCTTCAGAACTCAACTTGAAAAAAATTATTCACAAAGATAAATGTTCTATGTGGAATTTTTTAACGTTGAAATCCTATACCTTATTTAATATAGAGAAAAACAACAAATTTGAACAATGTGGTGAGACCTGAAGACAAAGTTAATGGTGGTTTTACAACTGCAGAGTGACATACTTACCTGAAATAGTAGTCATAACCACACATTATTCCATTATGCGTGTCCACATCAACGGTCACAATCTGTATTCTATCGTTTTTGAATTTAATTCCCTTGCTTGAGCCGTTCCACGCGTCGTAGCCAGGCATAGCTTCGAACGACCGAATCTGTGCAGTGTTATCTCTGTTGTACGAGGCGTATGCTGACACTACAATACCTTCCTCTGCAATAATAATGAATTATACATCTTTTTAAAAAAGATTTTGTATTTGTTGGTGTTTTCAACTGCCATATCGTCATTTTTATCTATTAATTCAACGATTAGTTAAAACTCACACAGGAACTCCAAATACCGGCTATATATATCACACCATTGCGTCCTAAAACAAATAATTAAAGCGGGTGGGGGGGGGGGGGAGGGGGCGTAGTGCAATGGATTTTATAGAGTGTTGGTCGCTCACACCAGATGTTGCGGGTTCGATCCCCAGCGCGGCACGATGCCTCTCATAAAACAACACTCAGTAACACTTCTGCCCAGGGAGCTGACTTGAGAGCGGTTCATGGAAGCTCTGAGCTCATCGCAATCAAGCTAAATAAATCAGTATAAACTAAAACTTAAATCAAAATTTTGAAATAGTAATGAGCTCTAACTCTCCATTTGCATATGATTTTATAGAAGAAGCTCAGAGAATATGTACAATTATGCTCCGCTTGGAATGATGCAGTTGCCAGTGTAGTGTTTATAAATTTCTTATTTTTATTTATTTTTTTAATTGGGTTTAACGCCATGTTTAACACATTTCAGGTTATATATGGCATATCCGGTTTTACTAGTGGAAGAAGACCTCAGACTGAATCAGACTGAGTACAACCACCGTCCTTCCGGGACTCAGACCTACGATCTTAGCGGTGAGAGGTAAGTGATCTTGAGACAGTGCCTTAGACCACTCGGTCACGGAACACCTTTAGTGTTTAAACAAATAAATCCTAAACTTACTCCCTGCAGTTTCTTGTGTTAAAACAAACTTAAGGATATTTCTTTAATTTAGTTAATGTGAATGTGATTTCAAGACATTTCAGGTTATTTATGGGATATCCAGTTTTACTAGCGAAGGAAGACTTCAGAATGAATCCGAGTATATAACCATCGTCCTTCCGCAAGTAACTGTCAACTTTCTCACATAAAGTTTTTGAAGCGAGCGTGACTCGAACCTAAGACCTTATCTGTGAGAGGTAAGTGATCTTGAGGCGGCGCTTTAGACCACTCGGCCACGGAAAACCCCGCCAATTCAGTTAAAAACCATATTTACTATTCTCTGAAATGAAATTGATATAGAAAAATGTATGTTGCCATGCTCGTTTTTTGTGCTTTTCCATTTTTAAGATGATACCTACTTCAAAATATAATATTTGGTTAACATTGATTGCATTAAGTACCATTCTATTTTTTTCTGAATCTGAACATAAAATGAGTACCGTAATAACAAAAGGTAACAAATAATTTAATTGAAAAAAATATATTTGAAACAAATACACTGAAAAAGTTTTTCTCTTATATATTTTTGCTTAAGAAAATGAGTATCTATACCCCACCCACTTTTTTATATAATTTTTAACCAAAACTCATAAAAATATATATGTTGGAATCATTATACATTTTTATTTTTTAGTCTCCTTTGGTCCAATATTAACACTGTCTTTCAGAATATATATATATATAGGAAAGCATAGGGTGTCGTGCTTTTTAAAGAAATGTTTGTCAAATTACCTTAAATAGTGCCTATTTTGGAGTTATTTCAAAAAATATTATATAAAATCAGATTTTAATTAATAATTTGGTTTAAAATTAGTCTAATACATACTCAGTACCATCAATGACTAATATATAGAAAAAAGAAAGGCAACTATTGAGATTTTGTGAACGCTCGCGTATTCACGTAAAATCTCGCAATATCTCGTTTTCAATTATCTGAACTTCCACTCATCTCAGGAATACAAAATTCTTACATTGCAGAATAGAATTCTCATCCAAACAATACCATTCCTAGCAATTTTTGTTTAAACAATAAAAGAACTGCAACTAAAATAACAACAAATTACGAGAAATTTTGCTTCAAACCTCAATATCTTTAATTCAAGATCATTTTTCGCGATCGAAACATTTTAAAACATATAAAATTGCATACAACTTACATTTGAATACAAGAAATCACTTGTCTGTGAAATATGAATGATAAATTTGTCAATTAAATTAATCCTTCGTGTGCTATTTTATCAACTTTAGTCAGAAGAAGTTTCTTATCCTTCTATATATAAGTTCTTGATACCATACACTTGTACAAATTTTTGGAAAAAAACGAAACAAGGTTTTCAAATACATTTATTACACTGATGTTACCCCTAACCGCTATTTTGGGGGTAAGAAAATGATGCAAAAATTAAAGAAAACTATAATAATAAAAAATTGTCATAAAATGAACATGTTCGTGGCTGAAAACATGCCATATATCAATAAAAAATATACATAAATACTACAACAAAGATAACGGTTTCTTAAAAAAATACAACTTTAATTTAAAACATATCAAATTCGAACCCCTGAAAATCTTTAAAACTTCCGAGCCAATACCCTTAACAAATACTAACGATACCAACACGTTGACTTCTTTAAAAGCGGAGACATATAAACAGAGATAGGAAACAGCAGACACTTGTCTTAATTTCAGGTGGCATTTTTGACGTTTTGTTAATCTTGGAAATACAACTCCTCCTAAACCAAATAAATTATCTTTGTTATTTTGGTATCAAAAGAAATGGCTTGATTGTAACTCTGATTGGTAAACGTTTCTTTTTCAAATTTTAAGAAAAGAAGAATATTCACGTTTAAAGTTATTTTTTGTGGTCATTTTCTCTGTTCAGCCCATTTTTAACGCAATAAATAACTTCTTTAAATGTCTATATGAAATGTTCGCCACCGATGGAGAAATTACTTCATCTTTCTACATAGAATTTCTCATTTTATGGTGTGTTGTTAAAATGTATTTATTAAATCAAGTATACTACCGTTTTTTTAACGTCAATGGATCCACACCAAACTTATATACTCGTTATATAACTAAACTATCTCAGACCAGTTCTTGAACTGGCCAAATCGGATTATTTATGTAAAAGTTATATCCCTTGAACATAAATAACTGCACTATTTTACCATGTTATTACTCTAAACCCCACAGTTTAATATTCCCCAGACTTGAACTGGTCATATTAGGATTCTTTTTCGTTTGAGCAATGCTAATTGAAAATAGCCTCTCCATGTCACCTCTTTTTCACAGCGACTAATATACTAAAACGCGTGACATCGCCTTATCATTTAGAAACATATTCTAATTTTAGATGAATATCAGCTGCTGTCGTTGATGGTTTATGCATGGTTTTGATGGTTTTATCTAAAATGACAGGTATTTTAGGCCGTTCTTAAAAATGTGTGTTTGCTGTGCTCCTACCTACCCACTCAAATTGCAGCCGCAGATATATATATGTATATAACCCAACGTCAAACGATATTTTTGTTGATTATTTTTAGAGTAACTGTTTACTCCATCGGCTGAGTAGACGAGTGTATTAGAATATTTAACATAAGTTAATGCCATCGAGGGCTAAAAACGATAAGTTAACATAACTACTCTGTCTTGCAATCCTGGATGGTTGGTAAACCAGTACTCGAGCATACCTATCTCGGTAAGTAATGATAACTTTCCCACTTGAATCAGCGATGAGAGACTCAATGTCGTATATCAATCATCACGGAGACTGAGGGCAGGCCGGGATTAGAACCCACGACCCCTGGATTGATAGTCAGACACGCTACCGATCTAGCTAATCGGGACCGAAACTTGCGGAAGGACGGTGGTTCTACACAGATTCATTCTGAGGTCTTCCTCGACCAATAAAACTGGATATGCCATATATATCCTAAAATGTTTTGTAAATGGCGTTACACTCTATCCAAAAAATATATATACATATATACCAATGCATTTTAACTGTATCATTTCAATTTCGGCGCCTCAAACCAAATTGATATAAATTGTTTTTATTGCGTGTTTTAATTGTTACGTTGAAAGCCTATTCTCGCATATAGAATATCAACAATATCTAAAGTAAAATAGTGATTGGTTACCATGGTAAGCAAAGACGACGTGTCATGATATCCATTACGATATCCCTGGGGACAATCTTGCGAACGTAAAATACAAAGCGCTGAAATGATCGTTTTAACCGATTGTTACGCTTTTATACAATTACTAGACGAACTTAAGACAATTTGACTTGATACATGTTATATATTGCATATCCAATTGTTTTATAGGCGGTTTCAGACCTCTTTCTTTCTCATTATATATTTCTATTTCTCTCTGTCTATCTGTCTGTCTGGCTCTCTCTGGCTCTCTCTGGCTCTCTCTCTCTCTCTCTCTCTCTCTCTCTTCAACAATGTACTATTATTTGTATTTGCACAAAACATTATGTAATTTGTTCTGTTTTATCACGTTTACGTGCTACATCTAGGAGGAGGACTGAATCTAAGTTGAAAATAAAAACTTGTGACCCAATCATATTTCAAAATATTAAAAAATAAAATGTGTTTAAACAAAACTAGATCTAAAACTCAGACTAGGTTTTAATAGAACCACAGTCCTTGTGCAAATATTTTCGTTAAGCGAGCAGCGCACGAACCGCCGACCTAATCATTGTTGAGAGACAAGTGATCTTGAGATTTTGTTAGAACTTTAAAATAAAATGCCAGTTACGTGCGGAGGGACTCAAACTACTACTCAGACCCATTTGGATGTTTCTGACATCTTCCTCCAAATGAGTACCTGGTTGCCATTATAAAATAGCATACACTATGTCCAAAATGGCGTTAAACCAACTCCTAATAGTAACGTTTGTGTCTGAGTGGAATAATGAATATGGTGTATATTGGCAGCGATGCTGATAGACATCCATTACCCCTCAATTTAACTAGCTGCTGGCTGAGCAACCGGCCTCATCATAAAAAACAAGTACTTCCGCCAGGTTTCGAAACTTTGACCTTAATGAAGTCAGTGTATAGCACTCAATGTTTAGAAAATTAAAAAAATATTCAGTTATTTTCATTTTCGATATATTTATTAGTAATTGTGTAAAACATAAAGGTGTCGTTTATGCCCATTGTGGCTGTCCCTTTCAATAGGGGTGGCACTATAATAAACGAACTTTTGTTCACAGGTGTGGTGACTTGATTTGTGAACATAAGTGAATTGATTTCAACATTGCCGTATGTTGACGTTCAACTAATCCTCCTGCTTTGAACTAACGACTCTAAGTTCGAATCCCCGCCCGGCCACAGTTTCGGTGATGACTGATATACGACATCGACAGTTCAATTTAAGTGTGAACGTTATCTGTTACACGCTCGGGTAATGGTTAACCTTTCAGTTTCCCAGGGAAGAGTGGTTGTGTGGGCTGATCTGATCGCCTGTTAGCTCTAAGTGACGCCAGATATTCAAACACATTCGAACAACGAACTGGTCATTTAGCGGGCACTTTAACAAAACGTTTGTTTATAAGCGCATAATCTCGTCTCTTATTTTTTTATCTTTTTTTTTTTTTTGAATGTGGTTCAACACCATTATCAACACATTTCAGGTTATGTAAGGCATATCCAGTTTTATTGGTAGAGGAAGACCACAGAATGAATCTGAGTAGAACCACCGTCCTTCCGCAAGTAACTGTCAAACTTTCTCACATAAAGTTTTTGAACCTAGCCAGACTCGAACCTACGACTTTAGCAGTGAGAGGTAAGTGATCTTGAGACGGCTCCTTAGACCCCTCGCCAACGGAGGATTTATCTACAGTTAATCATTTTTTGCCTAACTATAATACTTCAAGGTAATTCAAATGTGCAATGGCGAAACACATTACACCCGCCCATATTCACTGATATTTGCATATTACTGCATTAATACTTAGTGTTATACTAACGTTTTGGTCATTTATGCGAGTTTAATCTTTGAGAATATCAGTTTTAGTCTTATGTTAAACCTTTGATTTATTAAAGGCTTTTGAAAGACAATATTTTCTGGTTCTTTTAAGTGACAAAGCAATGCATTAATACTTAAATGTTATATGAATTTTCCCTAATTTATGCATTTCTTTTCTTTCATAGTTGCAGTAATTTTGGCGCATATATTTTTTGATCACAACTACGTTCAAGTGTTGATCACGTGACAAGTCAAACGTTTACATGTGCATATTAGTTGTCCTCTTGATAAATTGTCTAAGCAAAAACAGTAATACAAAGTTACAATGATAAAATATTATATTCTTTACCGACTTGCATTTCACTGCCTGAGGGTACATATTGAATTAATACTTTGCATGTGATAACGTTCTTATCTTAAATAATATTTGGCAAAATTTCAATTTTAAAGTATTTTAAACGACAAATATGATCTACTGGTTTTCACATGACAAAGCTCAGTGTGTTTTTTATTGTCTTAATATTGGGTGTATATATATTTTTATGGATGACTTGTAGTTATTTGTTAGTTATTGTTTAACACTATTTTCAAATTTAGTTCTTAAGGACCTAAGGGAAGAGTAGACTTAATCCAACTAAGTTTTCTTGTAAATTAACGTCATTATTATTGTTGTTGATATTATTTTTTTTTTTTTATTATTACTATTATTATTATTATTTTTTATCATCATCATCATCGTCATCACATCATCATCATCATCACCACCACCATCATCATCACTATCATCATCATTATTATTGTCGTTGATATTACTATTATTATTATTATTATTATCATAATTTTTATTATATTTTTTTTTTTATTATTATTATTATTATTATTATTATTATTATTATAAATAGTATTATTATAATCATTCTTTATATCAGTATTGTTGTAGTAGTAGTAGTAGTAGTAGTAGTAGTAGTAGTAGAAGTTGTAGTAGTAGTAGTAGTAGTAGATATGCCATATATAACCTGATATGTGTTGAAAATGGCGTTAAACCCCTCGATAGCTGTGCCTGCTACTTCACCTGTCGGACAGATATGTTTATATTGATGTTAATTTTGATATCTTGTGTATATCAAAGCTGTGACCGGTTTTATAAACATATCGTACTCGTCCCTCAAAGAAAGTACAACGACAATCCGGTCAATGACTTCGGTCAAACATTCCAGTGACCGAAAGTCAGTTTCTTGTTTCTGTCCAACAGTGTTGAGCAATTTAATAAGAACCACGACGGGTTTGTGAAAACAAGCAATTAAAATCTCAAATAAAAAATTTACAGAAAAACCGGGAGAGATCATACATACAGATAAGGAGTCAGTGATTTTCAGAGAGTATGTGCGCTGGTCGCCGTTAAAAAAATTGAAAAGTAAAAGTTGAATAAAGTTGAACACCCAATGCAAATAAATTAGAGATACATGATCGCTGCTTTTAAAAAAGCCAATGGTTGATTTAGGTGTCAGGTTCATTCTCCTTTGCAGTCATATCATTAAATGTGTTAAATCAGTAAAACATACACCTGACGTACATGAAACATAAATGAAATTGCAACCGTAGAACGTGTGAATTGACCATGGTCAACACTAAGTTTCAATAGGATATGAATTATGAGTCCATTATGTAAACATGCTTTTAGCTAGAACAAACACAATTAAAGAATTTTAAACTGATATAACTGATAATCATAAATCTTTTTCACTCCTCCAGTCCCAACTATTACTACAGTTTAAAGTATGTGACAGACTGGTTTAGTGTATGAGACAGACTGGTTTAGTGTATGTGACAGACTGGTTTAATGTATGTGACAGACTGGCTTAGTGTATGCGACCGATTGGTTAAGTGTATGCGACAAACTGGTTTAGTATATGCGGCAGACTAGTTTAGTGTATGCGATAGACTGGTTTAGTATATGCGACAGACTGGTTTAGTGTATGTGACAGACTGGTTTAGTCTATCTGACAGACTGGTTTAGTGTATGCGACAGACTAGTTTAGTCTATCTGACATACTGGTTTAGTGTATGCGACAGACTGGTTTAGTCTATCTGACATACTGGTTTAGTATATGCGACAGTCTGGATAAGTGTATGTGACAGACTGGTTCAGTCTATGTGACAGACTGGTTCAGTCTATGTGACAGACTGGTTTAGTATATGCGACAGATTGGATTAGTGTATGTGGCAGACTGGTTTAGTCTATCTGACAGACTGGTTTAGTGCCACGTTCAGTACATTACAGGGTATGTGAGGCATCCTCTTTTCTACATATGCGAACACAGCAGACTGGACCCCCAACCGAGCTAGGCTCGAACTTTAAACCAGGACGACTAGTGATCTTGTGACATCGCTAAACAAACTTGGGTTCATTGAGTCTGTTCATGACCCTCATGATCTCAAGCACCAGGTATATTGAATTACATGACATCTATTTCTGAGCAACATTATCCCAGGGAAACGGAAATACTTACGACGCCATCTTGTAAACGGATCCATTGATAGCACAAAACGAAACCAAGAACGTTGATATCAGCCTAGTTTTACTGAGTATGTTAATGAAAAGTAATGAAACATGAACAACACTAACGCACCCAGGGCAGAACCGAATCAAATTATAGTTCGATATTTTACAGTCCTACATTGTACGTGATTGCTGTTGTGATGACAACGTGTATATCATACTCTAGCACTTCGATGGCTCGAACCTGACGGGACTGGACAAAATAGTTCAAGTAAAGGGTTGTTCGAGTCAAGTATTGTTCAACTTCGTACCATACATGTACATGACAATACATCGAAATAGTATTTGGACCGGGGCCAAATAAGTGGTTCGAGCTGTATGATGTTTCGGTCATCCTTGTTTAAGTCAATGCAGTTCTACTATATATACGTATATAGTAATAAAAGGATCATTTTGAAGCGAAGATTGCAACCAAGAAAGGCAAAACAACAGTACATTTGTTTTTTTT
The DNA here is from genome assembly GCA_029582155.1 of Panopea generosa. NCBI lineage: Eukaryota > Metazoa > Mollusca > Bivalvia > Adapedonta > Hiatellidae > Panopea > Panopea generosa. The sequence goes on from CM055900.1 coordinate 5,358,320, forward strand.
ATTAAATCTGAGGAAAATTGAGACGCCTATCCCTACAACCCACTCCGACACACGCAAACCCCAACACCCACTTAATATGTTGTTGTTGTTTTTGCCGAGCGATATTTTATATGCGCAAACATGCTTCAACGAGTTACACGAGTACAGAGTGGTAACAAAACTGAATCAAAACAACGTGTTGACATACTTATTTGTTGATTTAAAATTACTATCATTAAATATAATACAAACGATTGATAAATAGACACGACGTCCAGTTAGTCTACTAGAGCGCCGCAGGAATATATGAGCGATCGATTATCAATAACAAAAACAAAAATTGTCAGCAATTTATTGGAAAATGAGACAAGAGTTCACTGCCCTTACAAATTTTTAATATGCATCAACGATCCTGATTTATTTTAAGCTATACTATTATCTATATTTGTTGCTATATGAAGTTATTACTTGAGAAAGTTTTTTTGAAAAAATATAAGATACTTTAAACTTTTGTAATCCAGAGATGCGTTGAAGAGTAATTTAGTTTGAATCTATATAAAAAGAGAAATGAAAACAATAATCCTTACGCGCAGTTGCCCTGGCTTTAGAACACTAAGTCAAAACTTAGAACAACGAGTCAAATCTTTAGAACACTAAGTCAAAACTTTAGAACAATGAGTCAAATCTTTAGAACAATGAGTCAAATCTTTAGAACAATGCGTCAAATCTTTAGAATAATGAGTCAAATCTTTAGAACAATGAGTCAAATCTTTAGAACACTAAGACAAAGCTTTAGAACAATGCGTCAAATATTTAGAACACTGAGTCAAATCTTAAGAACACTAAGACAAAGCTTTAGAACAATGCGTCAAATCTTTAGAAAAGTGAGCCAAATCTTTAGAATAATGAGTCAAATCTTAAGAACACTAAGACAAAGCTTTAGAACACTGAGTCAAATCTTTAGAACCATGAGTCAAATCTTTAGAATTCTAAGTCAAACCTTTAGAACAATGCGTCAAAGCTTTAGAACAATGAGTCAAATCTTTAGAACACTGAGTCAAATCTTTAGAACACTAAATCAAAGCTTTAGAACACTAAGATAAAGCTTTAGAACACTGAGTCAAATCTTTAGAACAATGAGTCAAATCTTTAGAATACTAAGTCAAACCTTTAGAACAATGCGTCAAAGCTTTAGAACACTGAGTCAAATCTTTAGAACACTGAGACAAATCTTTCGAACACTGAGTCAAAGCTTTAGAACACTAAGACAAAGCTTTAGAACACTGAGTCAAATCTTTAGAACAATGAGTCAAACTTAAGAACACTGAGTCAAATCTTTAGAACACTAAGTCAAAGCTTTAGAACACTGAGTCAAAGTTTTAGAACACTAAGACAAAGCTTAAGAACAATGAGTCAAATCTTTAGAACAATGAGTTAAAGCTTTAGAATACTAAGTCAAAGCTTTAACACAATGCGTCAAATCTTTCGAACACTGAGTCAAATCTTTAGAACACTAAGTCAAAGCTTTAGAAGACTAAGACAAAGCTTTAGAACAATGAGTCAAACTTAAGAACACTGAGTCAAATCTTTAGAACACTAAGTCAAAGCTTTAAAACACTGAGTCAAAGTTTTAGAACACTAAGACAAAGCTTAAGAACAATGAGTCAAATCTTTAGAACAATGAGTCAAAGCTTTAGAATACTAAGTCAAAGCTTTAACACAATGCGTCAAATCTTTCGAACACTGAGTCAAATCTTTAGAACACTAAGTCAAAGCTTTAGAACACTAAGACAAAGCTTTAGAACACTGAGTCAAATCTTTAGAACAATGAGTCAAACTTAAGAACACTGAGTCAAATCTTTAGAACACTAAGTCAAAGCTTTAGAACACTGAGACAAAGTTTTAGAACAATGAGTCAAATCTTTAGAACACTTAGTCAAATCTTTGGAACAATGAGTCGAATCTTTAGAACACTAAAACTTTAGAACAATGAGTCAAATCTTTAGAACACGGAGTCAAATCTTTAGACACTGAGTCAAATCTTTAGAACACTGAGTCAAACTTTTAGAACACTAAGACAAAGCTTTAAAACAATGCGTCAAAGCTTTAGAATATTGTATCAAATCTTCAGAACACTGAATCAAAATTTAGAACATCGAATCAAAGCTTTAAAACACCGAACCAAAGCTTTAGAATATTTAATCAAACCTTCATAACACTGAAACAAACTTTAAAATATCGAATCAAAGCTTTAGAACACTGAACTAAAGATTTAGAACATTGAATCAAAGTACGTGTGCTTTTTTTATGGCACCAAATAATACAAATTTCAAATTTTATATTTTTTCAATTAGATTAAGTTTAATAATATTTTATTGCAAGCTGCATTATACAATACACACATACATTAATTACAGTCCTTTCCTAGCTTGGACAATACACGTACAGTCAAACCTGTGTTAGTGGTCACCTCTGTTAAGCAACCTCTTGTCTAAAACAGCCACATTCTTAATTCACTATTTTTATAATTTTTGTTTTAATCAACCTGTATTAAGCAGCAACCTGTCTTAAAAGGTCATTTTTGCTCTTGTCCTATAATGGCTGCTTAAGACAGATCTGACTGTACATGATGATTACTGATTCTACCCAGGTATAAAACTATTTAAGCATGAACCATATTAAGTACAACGTTAACGATGATTGATATAGCATAGCAAGTACTGACAGGTTTAATTGTTATTTTTACGTAAATTATTTCAGTACATGTGAACTATGAGAAGCAGATCAAGTTGCTGTACACTATTTATAAAAATGCCTACGGTATGTAGATGTATTGCCATTATAACTGGTACGGTGGTTTTATTTGATACTTACCACAAAACATAGTCCATTAGGCTGATGAATCACAAACAAATTTAAAATAGTGCGTAACATATAACTTAATAAAGGTTGATATCGATAAAACAGAACGAAATATTGTGTTTAGAAAATGACGTACCGCGGGGCTAGCAAGAGCAGATAAATGGATATAATGGCATTTGTTAAAATTATAGTAAACGACACCGCTGTTTTATTTGATACTAACCTCAAAACACAAATCAGGCTCTTGTTTTACCAACACATTTAAAATAATGTACATGTATCACACAAAAAAATGAAAGTGAATATCGATTAGTAAAAAAGAAATGTCTTTTTTTAAAAAGATATGGCGTACGCCTAGTTTAAATCATAGTTAAAACATATTTTGTAGCCATATAAATATTTGACATTATATATTATGCATTTAAACCAAATATTATAGTTTGATTGATTGGATGAATATTTAGCGTCATTTTTATGCCATCGAGGGCTAACATACGATCAGTTAACCTAACCACTGTTTCCTGGGATTAACCAGTACTCGAGCACACCCCATATCCGCAAGTAACTGATAACTTTCCCACTTGAAACAGCGGTGAGAGACGAATGATAATGAGACACAATGTCGTATATCAATATTATAGGCAGTTGCCTATCTCCTTTTATATGTCTCTGGTAAAAGGGTCTGACCACAAGTTCTCTCAACACTCGAGTCGGCCATTCCTTACGCTTAGCAAGAGTCGAATTGACACCCGGGGGATATCCAGCGATGTAGTTATAGGTTACTGTGGAAGGTAGTTTATGCATATATCAACCAAAAACGCTGTATAAAATTAAGCGCCATGTTATGATATCGCGTCCCTACATGCTTGCCAATTGTGGTCTCAAAAGATGGTCTCTAATTGTGTTTTTATTCATTCTTGATTTCAAGTCTGAAAGTTTCTTAAGAATGGTTGGTGAATACCATCCTGGTACTCCAGCATACTTCGCAACTAACTGATAACTTTCCCACTTGAATCACTGGTGAGAGATGAATAACAATATTGTATATCAATCAACACGGAGACTGTGGCTGGTCGGGTATTCGAACTCACGACCCTTGGACTGATAGCCGGAAAAATACTGGTGTAAACTGTTTGACATACCGAGCACATAACTATGTTAGAAAATGTTAAATGTGTTTTAGACAGTAGTCATTGGTATAAAAACTGCGTTTCAAAACTTAAACACAACATGTAGATTATAATACCCCCAGTTCATTAGATTGGTGAATAAATGTACTAAGTGTTTTCTTATTTCAGATACACTTACAAAACACCATTGAACCAATGCCCCGAATATAATCGATAAATTTATCAAAATGTCGTTAGCACGTGAAGTTTGCAAATCATGCACTAGCATTCTATGATATATCGATAAATCTCTAGAAATTTGCCAATTTTTTAGACAGTGTTATTAAGAGACTATATATTAATTTCTATAAATTGAAAGACGGACTCAAACTACCAAAAACAGTTAACAAAGTTCAGAGATAGCGTTGGCAAGGAGACGAATCTACGTCACGCGCACCGCTAAATACAGTAACGGAACGTTGTTTTAAAAGCTGGTTACGTGTTTTCGTTTCTTTCGAATTTTGGCACATGTGCATATTTTATAGTTTCAACCCGGCGACCGTAGTAAAAGAGGAATCTGTTTCACGGATATTCAATTCAGTGCGACCTACAAAATTCAGATTACATCAAAACAGTTGAACGTCATGTCCGGTAACGTTTACATCTAGAATGAAGCGCACCTGTTTTGAGGTAATCCGGAATTGTGTAGACATATTCCGCTAAAACTCAGACGGTCGGTTGGCAGACGGTCGGTGGGAACTGTAAAATCTACAAACGTTCCCAAAACTGACGAAAAACCACTTAAATCAGATTTTGAAACAACGTTTCAGTGTAACATTAAATTTTGACCCCGTTGAGAAATGACCCCAAGGGTGTCAACGATACTGATTGATTTTAATAATTTATTTATAACTTGCCTATTCATGTGATAAGCCATACATAGCTAATGTCCATTGTTTCATATCTCATATGCCGACAATAAATAAAATGTATTATCTTGTGTCTTGTGCGCATGTATGATATGTATTCAGAGGATTGATCAATTGATTGATTGATTGATTGATTGATTGGTTGATTGATTGATTGATTGGTTGGTTGATTGATTGATTGATTGATTGATTGATTGATTGATTGATTGATTGATTGATTGATTGATGCCATCGACGGCTAACCGACATCAATTAACTTAATTACTGTTCCCTAATATTCTGGCAGGTTAACCAGTACTCGAGTACACCCCATCGCCCCAAGTAAGACTTCCACACTTGAATCAGCTGTGAGAAACGAATGATAATGAGCCGCAATGTCATATAACAATCATCACAGAGATTGTGACCGGACGGGGATTTGAACTCACGAACACAGGATTGAGAAGCAGACACGCTACAGACTGAGCTAACCGGACCCGGCGTATGAAAAGGAAAAGTGACAACAAGTGTGAATATCTTGGAACGGTCAATAGCGTTGGACAACATTTGTAATCTTAAACTGTTGTTGTTGTTCTTCTTCTTCTTCTTCTTCTTCTTCTTCTTCTTCTTCTTGCTGCTGCTGCTGCTGCTGCTGCTAAGGTCTTCTTGAGACAATATTCTGAGTTGTGACTTGGTCGGGTCATGAAACTCCAGTCTTGCAGCGCTTAGAATTCTGTCTCAAATAGACCTCGTTAAACATAATACAACTACAAATCTTCCGTCTTATTACATTATACACTTGTTATCTTAAAGTGCAGTTCAATTATAAATAGATTTCATTTATATCTTTACTTTTGTCTGCGCTAGATTGTTGACATATTCTTTTGTATTATTTCATCAGAAGCCATATTGCTTTGCTAGATTTATATTCGTTGTGGCACTTTAAAGGACACCATAGCTATTATTATTGTAGCTTTTATAGAGATCTTAGCGATAAAAATCGCTCCTCTAACAACCATCCGTGTCAATGCTTTCATCAGCTATTATCTCTATGCTTTTTTGCTTACATAATAGTTCTTTTTGAAGCTTTCATGGGCGTAGGAGCATTTCAATTAATTGGGAAGGGGGTGGGGGCGGGGAGGGAGCAACCTGAGGAGAGAGTCTTGAGTGTATGTGGATGTACCTTAGGCCCCAAAGTATATGCTGAACCTGAATATTGGGGATTGGGGCTTGCCCCTCCCCAGGCTCCTACGCCTATGACCTAAGTTGCAAATATACGTGTACCTTTCTTTCGAATCATTTTAAGTTGTCACTAACTTTATATTTCACAGGTAAACATATCTACGAACGAATAAGGCAAACATCTGTGCACAGTTTTCTTTGATTTAAGCGATAAAAATTTCAAGAATTTGTTAAAATATTTGAGACTCGTTTTAAAACAAAATTGTGTTTGAATTATTCAAATATTAGATTTGCTTTAGATTGAAAAGAATACCATGATTATAACATAAGTTGTGTCAATTTTTGCATTTTTGTCCGACTACAAATGATAACCTTAGACTACCTCAGTCTTATCCGCCTGCACATAACAAGCTTAGACTGTCTCCGCCTTCCGCGCTTATAATTGGCAACCTTTACTGTCCGTCATACTTAATTAACGGAACCTGCTTGTCTTGCACAACTTTGTCATTTACTCGTTTACCTTTGTTTACCCATATGTAGTCAAACTTGTCGTAAGGGAAGTAGCGAAACTGGCATGTTAAGACAGATTTTTTGCTTAATACAGGTTACTTTGCTCTGAAAGAATAGAGATGGGAAAAAGCAAGTTTGGCTACTTTACGTCTCACTATTTCCCAGGGTAACATTATTCTTAAGACAAAAACAAAGTCCTTAGCAATTTGGTTTGAAATATTTTCAAAATTATTTCATGCTGCAGATGGTATAGCATATACTGTAATAAGACATCACTTGTGTTAAAAAGGTGACCTTTATAGGATTTCAACGTATGCATTTTATTGTGCAATTTTATGTGTGGATACATTCCTGCTATGATTTTTTTTTTACCATGGAAACCCTAGACCTTATTTTATATAGAACAAAGAACAAATTTCAACTGTATAGTGAGACATTTAGGCAAGTGGCTGCTCAATAGAGGTGACCACTTACGCAGGTTCAACTGTAACGTGTCGTCCCAACGTGATTGTCTTACTTTTGTTCATGTTTATGTTTTATCCACTTTCATTCGTCTAAATTTTATTACAACATGCTAGCAATGCATGAAATCATTTATACGTTTCTATATATAGTTTTTAAATACTGTTTTCGTTTACTTTTGTGTTTATTTCGGAGGGTACTTTAATGACTTCTAAAGATGAGAATATTAATGCGTGATTTGCACGTCTTGCTATGAAAAGATTATTTATCATTATAATATTATCCGTGTTTCGTATAGTTTAAAGATTTCAAAGATCATATTCAAACTGTCATGTTTTTTATAATTGAATTTCCATGCTGACTTGCACGAGCGCGTATAAAAAAATATGCTTCGCACAGTACACACTTTAATGTACTAGTATTATATAAAAAACAAATCATTTACGTCAGTAAAACAGAACTGGCAATGGTAAAAATCCTAATATATTTTCTTTGTGGTCTTATATCGACTTAAAACAGGTGTACAATATAAGCCATAGTGCCATGTGACACTCGTGTTTCCTGGTTGTAGTCATAACACGTGGCTTAATGGTATTCTTTTGTAGCATTTGGGTGCACCAATTTTACCGGGTTTAAAGTTCCCCAGTGACGCTGAGCGTTTTTGCTATTGGCGACGAAACCTTCTTTCTTGCCAATATTGACAAATATCGAAGTTCACCTGAAGTTTATAATAATTTAGCGGCTTCAGTGGGCGACTTCAAAATAAATGATCTTGACTTTTAGCAAAGCTAAACAAAGCGTATGGCAATACACCCTGGCAATAACATAGAAACGATAATATTTTTACATTTGAATGTTCCGCCTACAATGAAGCACAATTGCTGAAGAAACAGCCAAACGAGGAAAACATTAAGTGCTCGCTCACTTCGAGTTTCTTAAAACTGTTACGTAACCATTATTGTGAACGGGAATGGATTCGTCGTCAACGTAACGTGCGTGATGCGTTGAGCGTTGTTTATCGATGAATGACTACTATTGCAAGGCGTTGATGAAGTTGATATGTTTATTTCGTTGAAGGTCACAAACAGCAATCACGACGACACTTATCAATTTAAAAGGATCTTGATTTTTTTAACTCTTTTGATAAATTCTTTCAGATTGATGTATGGAATAAAAAAAATCATTTTACAGTGTTTTGTACAATATAGGAATATATTGTACGAGTACGTATTGTTGTGAAAACCATATTGAACTCGGCGCCAACGTGTATTCGTGATTGATTTTAATGAAACCAATTCCGGAAAGTTTCGGAACGCATTTCGCTGATTACAAGAAATACGAAGATTTGTTATTGCTGCTCGGGAATTATCAGACTTAGGATAGTTGTTGTTGTAGCATTTAGAGCAGGACGCGATTTAATCGACAATAACAACACTTCACATTCTGACTGTAAAACAAGCATTACAGAAGCAGAAAAGAACACTTGTTTCCAACAAAAAGTTTATAAAATAGCTTAACTTATATGATAGCATTTAAATAATCAGTGTTAAATATTTAATCCTAAAAATATCGGACTTACAGGTGATGCCTTTTTAATATAAATTAACGAAATATTAATACAACCTTTAACTATGCAGCTATTCGTACACGCCTCTACCAGCCATGATAAATTCATTAGCACGTAGTTTGTTTTAATTTGATATAAGGCTCACAAGTCTTACTGAATATATAATGAAATGAGGTGACCACTACGTGAGAATCACCAGTGACCCCTACATGAGAAACACCGATACACTGCACGAGAAAGCATATTTAAAATTATAAAAAATGTCATGTTGAAGTTCACATCTTTTGGAATTCTGTCTTTGTCTGAACTGATTTAATGTATAGGTGTATAAGGGAGGCCCAAACCCTCTTCAAGGAGCTTAATCCAAATCAAAATACAAATAGATTTAAATCAATTAATTGGTAAACGTCAGTTGATTTGAAAATTATAAAACTTAATGTTTCAATTACGTAAGGTTTTATTAAAACAAATTAAGTTGTAAAACCTGTGTGTTTATGTGTTTACTGAATTTACAATATTCTTAACTTTCAGGGAGTTTTTTACTTTATTATCAAAGTGGTCAAAATCGTTGTCCCAAGATCGCTTAACTCTCAAAGCTCAGGTCGTTGGTTCGAGCTGAGCTTTGTTCAAAATAAATAATTATGATTGCGGAAGAACTGTAGTTCTTCTCAAATATAGTTTGAAGTTTTCCGCCACCTCCTTCCTTTCAAAATGTTATTAAAGGAATGGCAAATGTGAATGGAAAAATTCCAATAACTAAAATACATACAGTAGTGTAAATAATATTGCAAAACAACTGCGTAATAGTTTCATATACATACATACAAACATACAAACATAAAATAAAACTTCGTTACTCGAACAGGGATGGCTCGAACACTACATATAGTTCGAACCCCTAATGTGGTCCCGGCCGAGCATTTATTTCAATGTATAGACGTGTACATGTATGGTATGATATTGACCAATACTTGGCTGGAACAACCCTTAACTCGAACTATTTTTTTCAGTCCCTTAACTCGAACTATTTTGTTCAGTCCCGTCGCGTTCGAGCTATTGAAGTTCTATTGTATATGTTAAGCAAAAGGCGTAGCATTAAAAGACACACTCACAACGACGACACAAACACACCATACGTTAATATAAACATACAGAAAATGCAACAGTGGTCCCGCTATGGGACGGTCAGCAACAAAGGCACCATTAGGGAGCTCAAACCTGGTTCACAGATGAACCGAACCTCGTTCCTGGTGTGGAACTCAAACATGCTCAGGTAATAGTTAATATATATTTTAATGGGGTTTAACCCGATTTCCAATACATTTTTAGGTTGTATTTCAGGAGAATACCCAGTTTTAATGAGGGAGGAAGACCTCGGAATGAATCTGAGTAGAACCACCGTCTTTTCGCAAATAAATGGCAAACTTTCTCACAAAAAGACTTTGGAACGAGCGGGACTCGAACCTACGACCATAGCGGTGACATGTTATTGATTTTGAGACATCGCCGTTGACAATTGGCCGCAACGGACCACACTTAATATACATCAAATTATAAAGAGACAGATCATGCTAAACGTAGTCTATCCAAGAACCTGATATCTCCCAAATACGGTCTATTAACCCCCAATGAAAAAAAACATGGACTTCTATGCCTGTCCCACAATTCATAGCAATTGAAAGCTTACTAAACTGTGACGTCATTCAAACTTTCAGTTGAACCAACTGACCAAACAACGTGCTCAAACATGGCTTACCCAACATGATGTTGTTGTTTTATCGTGTTAAGCGTCGCTTTCAACAATTTTTCAGTCATATCGCGACGGTGTCTGCTTGAGACAGTATTCGGAGCGCTGTCAAACTGGAGTATCAGGCCGCAGACACATGGTATGATACCCCACCCAGTCACATTATACTGACACCGGGCCGACCAGACCTAGAACTCTCCTCTAAATACTGAGCGTCAAGCGAGGAAGCTTCTAGTACCATTTTTAAAGTCTTTGGTATGACCCGGCCGGGGATCGAACCCACGACCTTCCGCATGCGAGGCGGACGCTCTACCACAAGACCACGCCGCGGTCCCCAACATGATGTACTCTATAACTTTGTAGAAGCTAGACCAGCAAGACAATACTAGCTAGTGTATGCCAAGTCGGATAAAAGTGCAAGGAAAAGAACCCGTTCAGTTCAAAATACAAAGCAAATACTCTACATAATCTATGTGAGCATTTTATTCATGGACCTAAGCAAATATTTCTACAAAATAAAATAATATTGTGTACCTTTAAAATAAAACGAGACAATATCAATTACAAGTAAGCGGGGTGATTTTAATATAATGATGTTATCTCATTTTCACTTACATGTATTTATAAATATAGCAGAATGTTTGTAAGTTAAGACACCGCTCATAAAAGAATACTTGAGGGCAAATATGCTATGTGTGCTTTTATAACAGAAAGCTTATTAATTTTCCAATTCACTGGTTTGTAAATCGCTCCTTGGGTCTATAATACTATGTTATGAATAAATCTAACCTTGTTATGGATAACGTCTATGTAGAATCATATCCGATATTATATTTGATAAACATTTCAAACCTGTTTTCATTGTAGCTACAAGATTACCGAAAGTAGGGAATTCTTTCTCGGCGGGTTTATTTCAGCTATTCATTAGTCATAAGCAATTGTGTTGTATCGTTTTTTTCAGAGATACCTCAAGGGTTAAAATTGTGGCAGGGTGCTAGGTTTGAAATATGTTTTCAACTTGAATCTAGATAAGTTATTTTGAAAATAATAATTGTTCGGTGTTTATAATTTATATGTCAGACAATATTAAATGCACTGTTGATCAAGGTAATACATATAAATAACATTACATAAGTTGTTGTTGTAAGCTCATATATTAAATTGTTTTGTTTTTTTGTTGTTGTTTTGTTGCTGTGTTGTTGCCGTTACTTGTGGGGAATTTTTGTTTGTTTGTCGTTTTTTTGTGTTGTTTTTATTTTGTTTTCTTTGTTGTTTTTTTGTACGGGGGATTATTGTTGTGTATGCTGTGTTTTGTTTTAAGACATAACAGGCTATATATGGAAATCCAGTTTTATTGGTTGAGGAAGACCTCAGAATAAATCTGACTAGAACTGCCGTCCTTTCGAAAATAAGTGGAAACTTTCTCACATAAAATATTTTGACCAAGCTTGGTTCGAACCTGCGACATCACCTTTGAGAGGTAAGTGGCCACTAGACATCAGCAATTCGGCCATAGAGTACCCTTGTACCAAGGTTAAACAAATTCAGTCGACCTTTATGCGTATATTTAGGACTGTTTCGAAATAATTATTTCAAACATCTAAATTACAATATTTGACTAACTTTGACAGCTGTTTGTACAGTTTCTTATCCAGTATAAAGTAAAGGTTTGCTCACAATGGAATTTTCTTTTCTTACCAGTCTTCCAATGTGTCACAAAGTTGGACTTAATAATTAAATTAGAACAAAACGTATTGAATTACATGTTTCGTATAAGGATTAAAGGCTCATTGTTGAAGTTTTTTCATCTGGTGGTGAAGTTAAATATTCAAGACAGTTTCAACTAGTTTGATGATGCCACGGTTTAGCAGGCGTTCAACTGCAATTTTAATGTCCAAGGCTATTTCATTTCTTTACAGTTGCTCTATGTTTTATGCAAAAATGTTTAGCTCTTCCACTGTTAAAAAACGAAATTTTCCCATATATTTTACAGGTATTTTGTCCTTAAACGTATGCAAGACTGTGATATATGAGATAACAAAGACATAACTCGAGCTGCTTTATAGGTACAGGCCCTGACAATTACGCATGCAGTGACATAACTCAAGAGGTACATGCTCTGGCAATTATGCATGCAGTGACACCTCGAGAGGCTTTGTAGGTACAGGCCCTGACAATTATGCAAGCAGTGACATAGCTCGGGAGGCTTTGTGGATACAGGCCTCGACAAGTATGCATGCAGTGATATAGCTCGAGAGGCTTTGTGGTTACAGGCCCTGACAAGTATGCATGCAGTGACACATGTATATACCGGTTATGGGCTAATTAATTTGACTTTTGACTTGTGCAACTCTGTAATGTTGATGACATTTTTGAGACGGATGTCAAAACAAATTAATCTGATGGTTACGTAAACCAACTCCTGATAGGTGTGTTATCTGATCTAAGATTGAAATGGCATTATCGCCTGACTCAGTCACCACAATTTGGCTTTAAGGGACTTGGAACACCGAGACGTCCAATATACAACTACAGAAGAGACTAAACAAAACTTAGTCTGGTTTTATTATGTTCTATACTTCCAAAAGACACTTTCGCAAGATAAGGTCGTACTTAAACATGTTAAAATGATTATTTTGCGTTCTCCTACTTGTCCGCTCATGCAACTACGCATACCTTTTATTGACTTTGAAAGCATTGTTGATGTTGCTCAATTTATTTTCATGTATCATGTCCATTTTTGCTCAAAATGATTATAAAAAATAAAAATATTAGTTACCTACATACACACGTGTAAACGTCATGGATCGGGGCACATCAAATACATAACTGTTAAGGATGGCCTACATCTCTATAACTGCGACAATGATCTATTAAGCGTCGCCTCTAATAGTCTACTTGTGTAATAGTATTTTGTAACTAAACTTCATTCCACTTGACTTATTGTTTTAAAAGACTAGTTCTATTGTTTAATTCTATTAAGCAATATAATTGTCTATTGTCATTGAAAATATTGTATTTAACACAATTGCCAATAAGATAAAGTTATAATTAAACAAAGAACAGCCACCATGAGAAGACAGGAAGTTATTATTTTAAATAGAACGGCTATTGGGATCGTATATTATTCAATAATATGTCATTGCATTCGCAAAAAGAAATCAATTCAATTGATGCTTTTTGTGTTGGACTATAGAAATGTCTAAGTGAATTATATTTTGTAATTTCACTTTTTCTGTCTGTTGTCAACGGATCCATCTCTCCCAACTAAGTCCGTTAAATAGCAGCAAATTTAAGCACGTTGATTGGTCAGTTGCTTCAGGGAAAGTCTGAATTACGTCATAGTTGAGTAAGCATTCAATTGCTATGAATTTTGATATATAATTACGTGCTTTTTTCATTGGGGATTAATTAATTCGATTCGGAAGATATAAGGTTCTGTAATAGACTAGTAGGAGCTCAGATTCATAAAACGGACGGACTGTACACGTCTGCACTAGTCTGTAGAATGGACCCAGCTATCTCTCGATTGGGTCTGTTAAATAGCAACGTTGGGAAAGCCACAATTGAGCACATTAATTGGTCATTTACTTCAACTGAAAGATTGAATGACGTCACAATTTAGTAAGAGTTCAATTGCCATGAATTGAGATATAGAACTCAACATTAGTCTAAAGATCGCTGATGCAATTTGAATGTGGTTGAAGCTTAAATTCATTTTCACTACGGTTGCTTCAAAATATGGTGACACACTGCCTCCAATCCTTTTTACAAATTTGTAAAATACTAGTTTAGTTTTTTTATTCATTCAAAGGTTTTTTTATCGAAAAGCCTTTTGTATTCACTTGTTTAATAAAAACTATAGTTTCAAATATGTTATGTGGTAAAAGACCACTGGTGTAGACGGTATACTGTTCATGTTTGCGACATTGCATCCTTTACAGGGTTCTTCACAGAAGGGAATGTAAGCGCTGGGGTAAAAGCGCTTAACACCTTCAATACATTTCCAAGCGCTGTGTAAGGCACTCATTGAAATATATTTCACCAGTAAATCTTGTATTAATCAATTAAAGTCATCATATTTAGTAGGTTTTATTTCAGGCATTAAAATGAGGGAAAAAATATGCAGAGAAAAATAATGATTTAGAGGAAAGTAAGATTTTGTAAAATTTTGTTAAAGCATTCAAGCGCTTGGTGATACCATTTCTGATAGTCAAGTGCTAGAGTGCCCCTATGCTTAAATGGCCCGTGGATAAGGCTGCTTTATATTGCAATATATATACATGTCCATTAGCCAAAGTGGTAAACATGCCTTTAATACATGAGTGTGCCCGTTAATCCCTGAAATAGGGTTCAATAAATTACTTATGTCATGTTTTTAAACTGCAAATGGTATTGCTTCTGATTACATGGGTGAGCATTTTATCTCGGCTTCATCTGTCCTTACTCATCAAACTAGAGTTCGTGACAATGGTTCTTATGTAGTTCTAAAAGTTAAAGGTTTTAGATTAAACACTAATCTGGATACATCTCATTGAACAGGTTACCTCCCATTATCAGAACAATTTATAAAATGGAGTCTTTAAAGGTTGCCTTTAAAGTCCGGTGGCTTAAAACTTAATATTTAAATATGTCGTGATATTCATTTTCTTTTATAAATTTTGTATCAGATATTTGGTATGGTCTTATCGTCAATAGCGCGTATGTGTTTAACACATTTTAGCTCAATGTTTCTTTTTTTAAACTGGGCCCGATTAGCTCAGTCGTTAGCGCGTCCGACTATCAATCAAGGGGTTGTAAGTTCGAATCCCCGCTCGGCCACAATCTCTGTGATGGTTGATTTACGACATTGCGTCTATCATTCGTCTCTCACCGCTGATTCAAATGGGAAAGTTATCATTTACTTGTGGAGATGGGATGTGCTCGAGTAATGGTTAACCATCCAGGATCCCAGGAAACAGTGGTAAGGTTAACTGACCGTCTATTAGCCATCGATAGCATAAAAATGACGCTAAATATTCAATCAATCAATCAATCAATCAATCACTATTCAATCTTTTTTTAGTATAGTCTTTAAATACTCCGATTCTTATGCTTTCATTTGATGTAAGTCTTATATTTGTTAAGATCACGCATGTATAACCTCCATTACGACTCTCCATGTCATTTATGTTCTTCTGATTTATGTGTATTATTTTTAGTAATAATGCTCAGGAATGTAATTTAATTGAATTTTGATTAATCAACATGTGTTTTATTATATCGCACCCGCTCATATTATACAGACGCCGGGCCGACCGGACCTAGAACTATCCTCCAACTGCTGAGCGCCAAGCGAAGAAAAATATGATGCCATTTTTCAAAACGTTGACATGACCCAGCATGGGCTCGAACCTACGACATTTTTAATGGGAGATGGACGCTTTAACCCTAGATATGGTATAAATATAATACATGCATATGAGAGAAATGACAAGAGGGGTCACTCCTGCTAGTAACCTATTGTTAGCCCCCATCTAACATTTATGAACATAAACCACCACTAACCTGCTTTTTCTTTTGGTGCCACGGTAGTAGGTGCATTGGTTTGTCCGTTACATCCTATAAGTAACGTTGTCATGGCAACGAACGTCCACAGAAACATTTTCGCTGTTGTTTTATCACGAAAAATTAATATCCTAGCACGAAATTAATATATTGTACCCGCTGTTATATCGCGGTTATATCATCGTTATAACACTTTGATAGTTGTTAAAAGTCTTCCTTGTCTATGTCTGCCCGTTCTGTCGTTATGATATACTGTTTATGTATTCTGACAGTTAATTATAACGACGCACGTAAACCACAATCTCGCCAAACGCTACTGACCCATTTCACCGCGACGATACCAACTGTACTCTTCTGTTCCACGCACAGACGATATAAAATTACAATGGTAAGTTTATTCAACTGGATAGATTATTCGGTTGAGACACCCATCGGTTGCTCACATCGAAAGTAACTTGCTGAAAGACAGAAAATAATAATAAGACATAAAATTGCAAAAACTGAGCATATCCACTTTATTTCGATATAATTAGCTTGTTTGATCAGATGTTACCTCATGGTGATGTCATAATTATATGAAACAACATTCTATATATATTCGATGTCATGGTAACAGATATTCAGTAAACACAGTTTTTGCTAATAATGAGAGACATATCACTGCATGTGTATTGCATTTTATCTAAATTGAAACAACTCTGCAACTTCATTTTCTTCAATTTCTATAACAAATTTAACATAACGCTCTACAAACACATTCTCATGAATATCTATCACAAATGTAACATAACGCTCTACAAACACATTCTTATGAATATCTATCACATATGTAACATTACGCTCTACAAACACATTCTTATGAATATCTATCACATATGTAACATAACGCTCTACAAACACATTCTCATGAATATCTATCACATATGTAACATAGCGCTCTACAAACACATTCTCATGAATATCTATCACATATGTAACATAACGCTCTACAAACACATTCTCATGAATATCTATCAGATATGTAGCATAACGCTCTACAAACACATTCTCATGAATATCTGTCACATATGTAACATAACGCTCTACAAACACATTCTCACGAATATATCTCGCATATGTAGCATAACGCTCTACAAACACATTCTTATGAATATCTATCACATATGTAACATAACGCTCTACAAACACATTCTCATGAATATCTATCACATATATAACATAGCGCTCTACAAACACATTCTTATGAATATCTATCACATATGTAACATAACGGTCTACAAACACATTCTCATGAATATCTATCACATATGTAACAAAGCGCTCTACAAACACATTCTCATGAATATCTATCACATATGTAACATAGCGCTCTACAAACACATTCTCATGAATATCTATCACATATGTAGCATAACGCTCTACAAACACATTCTCATGAATATCTGTCACATATGTAACATAACGCTCTACAAACACATTCTCACGAATATATCTCGCATATGTAGCATAACGCTCTACAAACACATTCTCATGTATATCTGTCACATAGGTAGCATAACGCTCTACAAACACATTCTCATGTATATCTGTCACATATTTAACATAAAGCTCTACAAACACATTATCATGTATATCTGTTACATATGTAACATAACGCTCTACAAACACATTCATATGAATATCTATCACATATGTAACATAACGCTCTACAAACACATTCTCATGTATATTGATCATATATGTTACACAACGCCATATGTAACATAACGCTCTACAAACACATTCTCATGTAATTCGACAACATATGTAACACAACGCCATATGTAACATAACGCTCTACAAACACATTCTCGTGAATATCTATCACATATGTAGCATAACGCTCTACAAACACATTCTCTTGAATACCACATATGTAACATAACACTAAAGGGAGGTAAGTGTTAAGGCAGACCTTTATTTATAAAGAGTTCCATGATGCCTCAAGTCATAAGGATGTATCCGTAGACTATCTTATTAAGTAAAGCATATAATTAATGACATTAATACGATGGTTTCAACAAAGGTGATACTTTAACATGTGGCTGTCAGATACAAATCTCGTAAACCCACGGGCAAACTTTCTTTCAAGTAGTGTATTCAATTTAAATATAATAGAAAATAATAAAGTGGTTTGGGATATATGAGAAGCTACGCATTGCACAACGTGTCAAAACAATTTGGTGAAGCGGTTTCGAGAGCATACGAAGAGTACATAGCCTTTCAAATACAACTGCATCTATCAAAACAAATACAGCTCTTAAGGTCTCAAATAAAAGAATCAGTATAACCTGCTCATGCAAAAAGGACCCTATCCAAAAATAGTATATATTTCTTTTCTACAAAACAATGGAAAACAATTTTCATAAGAATGCATCATTTCCTCCAAACAAAAGCTATTCTCAAAACAATGTATTGATCGTCCGACTGATAGCAACTACTTTACACGAGTGGTGCAAATCAACACGTGACCGGCATGGGTTTTAATGACTGTTAACAGAGACCAATGTTGCCGGTTAGTTAGTGGGGTTCTCTTCGGGGTGTTATCAAGACGAGAAAAACTGTAATAATATGTATGCATATGAGTATTTATTACAAGTTAATGAATGTGTAATTCATGATAACAATGGACATATATGATGGTCAACTATCAAGTGTCATCCATTACATAATCAAAATATAAAGAACATGGCCGACCGTACTCAAATGAAATGTATTTATACAATTATCTATAAAATACATTCTTATAAAAATGTATTTGATACTTATTGAAACTTTTTATGAAGATAAATATACCATTGATCTTATCGTTATTCTTACCATGTATGCATATGAATATTTATTTCAAGTTTATGAATGTGTAATTCATAATAACATTCCACAGCAACAATAAATGAGCACGACGATACAATAACAACACTGGGTCAATTTACGATGAGAAATTCGACGACAGTACGTACAAGGCACGTAAAACTGTTGTTGCTAGCTTCAGCTGACAAGAGAATCATTAGCAAGAACAAGCCATAACCAATCAAAATGACAGATAACAGGTTCGGATTATAAATAACGTGTAAAACTGTTGTTGCCAGTTATAGCTGACAAGAGAATCATTAGCAAGAACAAGCCGTAACCAATGTTAACGACAGATAACAGGTTCGGATTATAAATAACATGTAAAACTGTTGTTGCCAGTTATAGCTGACAAGAGAATCATTAGCAAGAATAAGCCGTAACCAATGTAAACGGCAGATAACAGGTTCGGATTATAAATAACGTGTAAAACTGTTGTTGCCAGTTATAGCTGACAAGAGAATCATTAGCAAGAACAAGCCGTAACCAATGTTAACGGCAGATAACAGGTTCGGATTATAAATAACGTGTAAAACTGTTGTTGCCAGTTATAGCTGACAAGAGAATCATTAGCAAGAACAAGCCGTAACCAATGTTAACGGCAGATAACAGGTTCGGATTATAAATAACGTGTAAAACTGTTGTTGCCAGTTATAGCTGACAAGAGAATCATTAGCAAGAACAAGCCGTAACCAATGTTAACGGCAGATAACAGGTTCGGATTATAAATAACGTGTAAAACTGTTGTTGCCAGTTATAGCTGACAAGAGAATCATTAGCAAGAATAAGCCGTAACCAATGTAAACGGCAGATAACAGGTTCGGATTATAAATAACGTGTAAAACTGTTGTTGCCAGTTATAGCTGACAAGAGAATCATTAGCAAGAACAAGCCGTAACCAATGTTAACGGCAGATAATAGGTTCGGATTATAAATAACGTGTAAAACTGTTGTTGCCAGTTATAGCTGACAAGAGAATCATTAGCAAGAACAAGCCGTAACCAATGTTAACGGCAGATAACAGGTTCGGATTATAAATAACGTGTAAAACTGTTGTTGTCAGTTATAGCTGACAAGAGAATCATTAGCAAGAATAAGCCGTAACCAATGTAAACGGCAGATAACAGGTTCGGATTATAAATAACGTGTAAAACTGTTGTTGCCAGTTATAGCTGACAAGAGAATTATTAGCAAGAATAAGCCGTAACCAATGTAAACGGCAGATAACAGGTTCGGATTATAAATAACGTGTAAAACTGTTGTTGCCAGTTATAGCTGACAAGAGAATTATTAGCAAGAACAAGCCGTAACTAATGTTAACGGCAGATAACAGGTTCGGATTATAAATAACATGTAAAACTGTTGTTGCCAGTTATAGCTGACAAGAGAATCATTAGCAAGAATAAGCCGTAACCAATGTAAACGGCAGATAACAGGTTCGGATTATAAATAACGTGTAAAACTGTTGTTGCCAGTTATAGCTGACAAGAGAATCATTAGCAAGAACAAGCCGTAACTAATGTTAACGGCAGATAACAGGTTCGGATTATAAATAACGTGTAAAACTGTTGTTGCCAGTTATAGCTGACAAGAGAATCATTAGCAAAAATAAGCCATAACCAATCAAAAGGACAGATAACAGGTTCGGATTATAAATAACATGTAAAACTGTTGTTGCCAGTTATAGCTGACAAGAGAATCATTAGCAAGAATAAGCCGTAACCAATGTAAACGGCAGATAACAGGTTCGGATTATAAATAACGTGTAAAACTGTTGTTGCCAGTTATAGCTGACAAGAGAATCATTAGCAAGAACAAGCCGTAACTAATGTTAACGGCAGATAACATGTTCGGATTATAAATAACGTGTAAAACTGTTGTTGCCAGTTATAGCTGACAAGAGAATCATTAGCAAGAACAAGCCGTAACTAATGTTAACGGCAGATAACAGGTTCGGATTATAAATAACGTGTAAAACTGTTGTTGCCAGTTATAGCTGACAAGAGAATCATTAGCAAGAACAAGCCGTAACTAATGTAAACGGCAGATAACAGGTTCGGATTATAAATAACATGTAAAACTGTTGTTGCCAGTTATAGCTGACAAGAGAATCATTAGCAAGAACAAGCCGTAACCAATGTAAACGGCAGATAACAGGTTCGGATTATAAATAACGTGTAAAACTGTTGTTGCCAGTTATAGCTGACAAGAGAATCATTAGCAAGAACAAGCCGTAACCAATGTTAACGGCAGATAACAGGTTCGGATTATAAATAACATGTAAAACTGTTGTTGCCAGTTATAGCTGACAAGAGAATCATTAACAAGAATAAGCCGTAACCAATGTAAACGGCAGATAACAGGTTCGGATTATAAATAACGTGTAAAACTGTTGTTGCCAGTTATAGCTGACAAGAGAATCATTAGCAAGAACAAGCCGTAACCAATGTTAACGGCAGATAACAGGTTCGGATTATAAATAACATGTAAAACTGTTGTTGCCAGTTATAGCTGACAAGAGAATCATTAGCAAGAATAAGCCGTAACCAATGTAAACGGCAGATGACATATTCGGATTATAAAAAACGTGTAAAACTGTTGTTGCCAGTTAGAGCTGACAAGAGAATCATTAGCAAGAACAAGCCGTAATCAATGACAATGGCAGATAACAGGTTCGGATTATAAAACACGTGTAAAACTGTTGTTACCAGTTATAGTTGACAAGAAAATCACAAGTAAGAACAAGCCGTAACCAATGAAAACGGCAGATAACAGGTTCGGATTATAAAAAACGTGTAAAACTGTTGTTATCAGTTATTGCTGACAAGACATTCCTTAGCAAGAATAAGACGTAACCAATGAAAACGGAAGATTATAAATAACATGTGAATTTTCAAAAGAAAATAAGCATATTAGATTACCTGTTTTTATTTACACATATTAAGAAACTTTTTTTTTCTTTTGTATTCAAAGATCGTCCAAAATAACCATTATATTCTCAATATTTGAGGAAAGTGTATAACCATGTTATATACACATCTGATTTGGCAAGAAACATTCTCTTGACCTATATACGACACATGGACGGGGATTTAAACCCCAGGTACGTTGATGACAAACAACACAGTTAGCTAACCATACAATCAATTAGTTATACACGTAACTTGCTAAAGCTCCAACTAAATTGAAACATGTATTTCTTTTAAATTAAATTAAAAAAAAGAAGAAACAGTAATTTGTATACCGAATTCCGACTTAAGCATGTACTGTGATGATTTTGAATAACGCGTCGTCACCCTCTGTAACATGAGTAATCTCCTAACCACCTCGTCAGGCACAGTTCAAGCATACCATCAACTGTTTTTATCTTTAGAACATCGTGATTATTTTATTTATATTTAGCGACACAATTACTCAGATGAACTCCAGTCCTATATGCATGTATTTTAAGGCTGACTAAAGTATATCAAATTCATACGGTCTGTTTAAGATAAATTGCGACATGCATGACACAGTTTTTATTTCTTTGTTTTCTTGGGGGTATTTGTTTTCGTTTATTTATTTATCTGGTAATTCATACTACTGTAGTGCAAATATCGGCAATAGCATTAGATAGTCACGCAAGGAACCGGATCTGGATCCATTAAATACAATGTTGAGAAAGCCACATTTTAGTAAGTTGATGGGCCAGTTGTTTAAACTGAAAGTTTGTATGACGTCACAGTTCAGGAAGCGTTCAATTGCTATGAACTGTGGGACAGTCATAGAATTCCCTGTTTTTTTCATCATAAAGGTTCGGGAGATAACAGGTTCTGGAAAAGACTATGAATTTGCGATCTATTTAAAAGGGACCTATTGTTAAATTTAAACAAGTAAAGGAGAGTTTACTATGTTGTCGCAATTGAATTCCATTTTCACTACACAGTTTACTTTAGGTCTGACTACACAATTGAATTTGCTATATATTCTTTATAAGATGAGGTATATGCTTTTCACGGTTAAAAACAATTCCACATAAATTAGTTTTAAAGTGTTTTTTTTTTTCAAAGCAGAAATGTGTCTTCTAACAGAAGTGCACAAAAACTGTAGGGTGATCAGCAAATGTTTTTTTTTTATAAAAACGGTGCAGCGATACCACTAAGTTATTAGAAAAATAAGTCCACAAATACATCCATCTGTTAATACCCAATGAAAGTCACTTTTTAACATCAGTGATGTTTTTTTGCAGTATATGCCATGTTCTACTCAACTACCAACAAGAAATCTAAACCCCTGTGAACCATTTTGATACTATTTTGAACAAATAACACTATACTAGCGCACGAATCGTGTATCCGAACAATGGGCGCAACTCTATACGGACACGTTAAAAGTCAACTATTTCGTTGCCGTTTTTATTGTTGTGCCATAAATAAAATAAAAAAAAATTAATAATTTCGCTACTTTGCATTTCATTCTAATGCAACATAACTGTTTATTTCAAATAAAAAAAGTACAATACTAAGGTACAATGGCTAGACAAGCGGTTTCCTACGATATACAGACCTGCGTTTTGAGCATGCGCATTAGCACAGATCCAGACTGAATCTCTTGAAAATACAATCAATAAAGTTGATTTATAAAATCCGAGCACAGTCAAAATGTCCATGCGTCCTATACCAACACTATTAAAGACCTCTCCAATATAAACTTAATTACTAGTGTTACAATACAATCACCTGGTTGCACTCATATGATAAAAGATGATATTCTAATGTCAAGTACCTGCTGCGCTGTCATTTTTCTTTTTTTCAAAGAGGGTAATTTTATTATATTTTTCTGAGCTGAATACTTTTCAGCCGTCTTCAGATACTTTTAATTTTTGCATTTTTAAATTACAATTTTTTTCATTTATAACGCTGAACAGTTTGCTGAAAACATTCTTTTTAATAAAATAGATAAAAGAAATAGATTGTCATTTCTGATAAAGATACTGACAATGTAGTATATTTAAAGAATTCTTGCAAGACTGTCCACATAATGTCACGGAAAGAGATATAACTATAAACGAGTGTGATAATAATATAACAAGACACATAAATGAAGGGTTTAATGAAGAAGGTAGAAAAATAACGCGTGAACTATTTCTTTAAGTAAGAAAAACATTTTGTGGTAAAACTGACAAAACAGAAAGAGCGTTTCAAAGGCAAGAATATCTACTATAAAACATAAGATTATATAAATTGAGAATTTCGAAGACGACCAGGTTTTTGAGTTAGCAAAAACCAAACATTGACGAGTTTTAGAAATATATCAACAACATTATCAATTAATATTGAAAGGCATTATTAATACATTGAAATAAGTCTATTTCAGAACCTGATATCTCCCCAATCGGGAGAGCTGGGTTCGTTCTACAGACTACCATTGAAATCGGTTTTAATGGAGGTAATGAAGATAAAGTTGGTTCAACAAAGACATTTTCGAAATCCGGATCTTGGCTATGAAATACTAAACGCCGAAATAAAAATATGTAACAGACACGTCTCTTAGCAAAAAATACAAGTCAAACTATATAACCACTTATTGTTTAAATCTTAAACAATCGACCGGAGGATATCCGAAGTCCTGGTGTAAAGTGATGGCAATCTCTTCACAATACCTAATCAAAGTACTTGAGAGTGCTGTTAGTAGGTCCTCAATAAATATCCATACGCCATCTTAGTTTGATTGATATTATTGTGGCGTTTGGTTTATACAACAATTTTTTTTAAAATGACATAATACAATGTCCACAATATATTTTCACTGTTTTATTTGTTTCTGCTTGCTTTTATTAAATACATGAAAGAATGAATCTGATGGAATAAAAAATAGTTCCTGTCGCGTATGCTCATTTTGGCGGTGATCAACACCACATATATGCTTTTGGCTTAAAGCCTGTCTTAAATGGTGATGACATAAGACTGTTCTAATATCGTGAGAGGTATAATTAACAATCCTTAGCATAATTACTTAGAAACACAGATCGCAACCAAGAAAACAATAGCAGATCCGGTTTGATTGCCTCACTATTATTAACATAACAAGAGACGTTTATCTAACATTCCTTAGCATGATTACTTAGAAACACAGATCGCAACCAAGAAAACAATAGCAGATCCTCTTTGATTGCCTCACTATTATTAACATAACAAGAGACGTATAACTAACATTCCTTAACATGATTACTTAGAAACACAGATCGTAACCAAGAACACAATAGCAGATCCAGTTTGATTGCCTCACTATTATTACCAGTAACCAAAACTCGTCTTGTAGATATGCTTGATACTCGGTCCCACTGTAACTCTGCTTCAGCGTTATTTTATAATGAAAGGTCAACAGCAAAGTTGTTTATTGTTTTCAAAACAAAATGCTTCTGAAGACTTCATAAGAAAATAAAAGTCTTCGAGTGCTGACTTTTCTACAGAATTTATTAAATTTTCCATAAAAAAGCAAAAATATTTTTTTTTACCCAACGAAGCAACAGAAAAAGAGTGCATTGTCTCCAATAATGTTAATCTGTTTCGTTAAATACATACAGCTAAATGAGTGATAATTATACTGAGAAATGACCTTTGCTGCACAGACGATGAAGGGTCATCAAAATCAAAGTCAGGCAGAAAAATATGAGCTTATTGAATGTATAATAAAGTTTCAGTTTAAAAATGATTTAATTCATTAATCTTCATTTTATGTGCTACACGTATGTAAATCTGTGTATATATAGCTTTAACCACTAAACCAAGATTTACACCTGTGTGTCAATGCATCTCTTTAGATATATATTCTATTTAAATACCCGATAGACGTAAATGAGAGGTGAACATTTCAAGAATTCGGTAGTTCTAAATGCACCGTTCATTTAATTACTTATCAAATTATGTTTAGATTCTTTATTAAATGAACGCTAACCAGGATGAAGCAGTTGGTGATATCTCGTATTTATGTACGTGAGATTTAATTACAAAGAAATTGAAAGATCATTCATATGTTCACGGTATCTATTTCTGACTTGGGTTGACGTTATAGAACAGTCGCGTTATTCATCCGCAGTATCCTTTGTTTTCTATAATCATCTTCTATCTTTTCATCTTTCTCCCCCATTGTATCCTTCTCCGTACTTTATCTCATTTGTATTTTGCAAATCGTCTCGTCCTCCTCCACTTCATCCCCCTTCTCCCACTCACCATCCCCAAATTCCCTATTTCCATTCTTATTCTCATTACTAAGCGCCCAGTGTTGTCCTCCTTCTACTTTCCATCCTAATATTCCCTATTTTATCCTACTTCTCTTACTGTCCATCTTAATATTCCCTATTTTTATCCTTCTTCTCTTACTGTCCATCCTAATATTCCCTATTTTTATCCTCATTCTCTTACTGTCCATCCTCATATTCCCTATTTTTATCCTCCTTCTCTTACTATCCATCCTGATATTCCCTATGTTTATCCTCATTCACTTACTATCCAACCTGATATTCCCTATTTTTATCCTTATTCTCTTACTGTCCATGCTAATATTCCCTATTTTTATCCTCCTTTTATTTCTCCCCATCCTTATATTCCCTATTTTCATCCTCATTCTCTTACTGTCCATCTTAATATTCCCTATTTTTATCCTCCTTCTCTTACTGTCCATCTTAATATTCCCTATTTTTATCCTTCTTCTCTTACTGTCCATCCTAATATTTCCTATTTTTATCCTCATTCTCTTACTGTCCATCCTAATATTCCCTATGTTTATCCTCCTTCTCTTACTGTCCATCCTAATATTCCCTATGTTTATCCTCCTTCTCTTACTGTCCATCCTAATATTCCCTATGTTTATCCTCCTTCTCTTACTA
This sequence comes from Panopea generosa, assembly GCA_029582155.1. Lineage (NCBI taxonomy): Eukaryota > Metazoa > Mollusca > Bivalvia > Adapedonta > Hiatellidae > Panopea > Panopea generosa. Next base: position 5,384,949 of record CM055900.1, read on the forward strand.
TCCCTACTGATATTCCATATTTTCATCCTTATTCTCTTACTGTCCATGCTAATATTCCCTATTTTTATCCTCCTTCTCTTTCTGCCCATCCTTATATTCCCTATTTTCATCCTCCTTCTCTTACTGTCTATCCTAATATTCCCTACTTTTATCCTCCTGCTCTTACTGCCCATCCTAACATTCACTATGTTCATCCTCATTCCCATTACTTTCCTCCCAACTGTATCCTCCATCACCTCATCCTTTCCTCTTTCCATCCTTTTTCAATGTGTGCCAATCATTATCCTTCTCCTTCTACTGTTCCTCATCATCCTCTCCTCCTTCTCGACCTTTTCCTAATCTAACAGAACATGATCGCAATTTGTGTGTGCTAGCGTCAGGAGCCATTCATCCACCTTACACTGAGCTTATGTCTACATCATTGTTATATTAGACAAACATTTCAATACCCTTTCCTCCAAACAATATACTTCATTGTCACTCCATGAACTGAGACATTCAGTCAACAATGTTCCTATATTGATGTCAGTCTTATGTGTGTAAATATTTCAGGTTATTCGGTTGTCTGATTGCTGTCGAATCTCGAGGGGCGTACATTACAGTACATTATACAATTAAAGCTTTGGTTCCTATTCAACGAATTGCCTAGCTGTTTGTGTAACCAGCGTTTTGAAATAACTGTGAACTCAAATGTTGTATTCAGTGGAAAAGAAGTAGAACGTTTATTATTATATATCAAAGAATAAAATAAGTGAACCAATTCATGTCTGCACTTCTTTTCTTTTCGTTAAAATAAACATGCATTTATTTTTAATGACCTCGTGATCTAGCTATAGGCCCTAGTTGCCGCTAACCTATTGTACACTTGAAACTTGATACATACCTTAAAAGGTAATCAGATACTGAAAGGTACTACATGGATATTTCGAAATATTTCAAAACCTGTCCCATCATCGCTAAATGTGTTTTCTTCTAAACTGACACGTGTGTATACACTTACGAGAGTACGGTCTATGAATTAAAGTTAGTAATTATAAACAGTACAATGGAGCAGCATGGCACCCCACCGGTCACGTGTTCTTTTTTTTCTCTTTAGTTTAAGAAACTGTTGCTTGGTGATATCATATGAGTCTCGATATCCACTATACGATTTCTGACGTTATCCACATTTTTCTGGCTGCCAACCAAAATGTGCAAAGTACTCCTCTATAAAAATGCGCGGTGGAAAGTAGTTCCATTTTTACAATGGTATTAGGTCTCAATGTAAGATAAAGCACGAAATGTTTCGCGATATCGGCCCAGTCTAAAATGACAATGCCGTACCTAGTCATATTTGGTACTCAAAGGCACCAATTTACATTTGATAATTTCGATGATTTTTTATAGCTCCAACAAAGCAAATAAAAATAAGTAAAAACAGCCAAGTTACAATTATTATTTAATTTTTTTTTTGTAAGTAACGAGCTAGAACAAGTTCGCGAATTAGAACACGTCAGATTTCATTTTACGATTTAACAGTTTCGTTTGGCATAGCGACAGTTCACAATTACAAATGAACATAATATTCAACAAAAACATATAAAAAAAAGCGAAGTACACAAAGTACACAGAACATTATATAAATTGAACCTCAATTCATACTGCACGACATTATAAGTTTGAGGTGTTTCCCAATATCCTATTATATACCATTATAGATTGAATTGATACAATCACGTAAAAGATTTGTTTAAAGTTTATTTTACACCTCTTACACCCGACCCTTATCCCACCCCACAAACCGGGGAAGTAGATCTTATGTCCGCTTCACAAATACTGTTATCCTTGCACTTGTTATATAATGGGTTGTATAATATAAATAGTGCAATTATAGTGGTAACTGTACAAAATTGTTTAATTTTATGTGCTTCAATCCAAAAACGGTTTGCAGAGCTTGGTCGGTTAATAAAAGCGTATTGGGTAGCAAAAATAATTATATAACTATCTTTGAATTGCAATTTGGATAGAAAAAAAAAGTAATTATATAACTATGTTTGATTTGCATGCATATTAGCGAGATTTGTGTACTTTTTAACTCAAAGCGTTTTGTATAATACACCCTTGAGGAAGTTTCAACTGCGCAGCTGTCTCCACGAAATGTCACGTCTGCACGAAGTGAGAGAGAAGATCATGAAAACAGACACTATTTTTAACACTTGATTAAACAGCTTAACAATAAACGGTTGTATTCTTGGTTCTTCTTTTAGTAAAACAAAGTCCAAACATATCGAACGTTCCCCATTTGACATGAAGCGGGCTGTACACCAAACAAGTCGATCATCCAATCTGCGATCAATAGAGGTTGCTACGTCGACATTTTCTTTAGACAAAGTCTAAGTAAACACTACATTGTATTTACTTGGACAAAAAGGCCGCGTGGCCGGCGGACGAAGCGATAGCCATTCTCGCGCTGGGTCCATTGGTACTAGAAGTTCGAAGACGTGATATTATGTATTTGTACATTGTTTGTATGGTTGCTATTGCAAACATTAGAACGGGGCCTGCTAACATAAATAACAAAACACTTTTCCTTTTGCAAAATCAAAAAAATTAAACACGTTTAAAAATGTTCATAAATAGCTTTATTTGTAAATTGCAATATTCTATTCGTTATTTAACATGTTATCCTAAAATTCCTTTATGTGTGAGACCTATGTAACAAATCTCCTGACCCGCCGCTTTTATTTCCTTTATATTTTACAACATTTCTTTTAGTTAGATGTTGTCTTACTTTCATAGCCAATAAAACTGCACAGTTTTTTCCCAAAAAAAAAACAATCCATTTGACAGAATGTCATGACCGTCGGTAGATGTTGACCTACTCCCTAAGTCAATGAAATCGCTCAAGGAAGGAGAAAGTAGTTCAACAGTAAAAAATGCCATGTAGCGTCTAATCTATACACAGGTTTCTATGGGTTTTTTTTCAATTTGGTCCCAGTGAAGTACATCGTATTATGGAATTAAAATATTTCACCAAAGATATTTGAGCATAGATCGTCTGCAAAAAAAAATCATTTACGATATGTATTGTTATGTTTTATTACAGTTCGATAAATAGAGAATTTTAGTATTTATTCCTCTTAAAATATTTCGGTCAAAGAATTAGACAAACATATGATCAATATATGGGAGAGTGTCATATCCTGCTACCAGCCTTTATCCTAGCGAGCTCTTTGAATAATTATATAGGGCCCTGTCCCCAAATCTTTCTTTCATGCCCCCTTCCCCTCCCTCGTGGAACTGATATTTGGTCACACAGCAGCGGGACGGATACTAAACCTAGCAGCGGTATATGAGAAGATCTTAGAATAGCTACCCAGTCACTAAGAATGACTCAACAAACAACAACAAAAAACAACACTTTATTAACCATCTCAGGTAACAGATTGCCAGCATGAGAGAATGATACGAGCAAGAAGTTGGGTACGAACCAACAGTATTTATCTAAAGTCTAATATCAATTACATATTTTAGCGAAGTACTGGTTTTTAACATATTGTTGTTTTTTTATATGGGAGCATAGCTAATAACTTTTAAGCATGGGAGCGACACCGTTTATAATAGTGTCACGGTCTAGAGTGCTTTGAATACTTTTTATAAAGCAATAAATGGAGCTTCAACTGATTTACCCGATATCTGCATAAATGGGAAAATATTTACGATATCATACAGCTAAGTTGTTTGTTCTTTTCAAGTTATATATAGAGTTGAACTTTCGGAAGAGTTCAATAATGTTTTTTTTATAATAAACCAAATTACGTAGATAAATAGACATTTCTTTATTTAAGTTTCATCATGGATAATACGCAGCATATACGTTATATAAAACATTATATTTAACGAATTACCATGCCATTCTATTAAGAATTATGAGAGACTATATCAAAACATATTTATACATAGTTTAGACCAATTTAAAACGCATTTGTATCACACTACTGTTTATATACAGTCAAACCTGTTTTAAGCAGCCTGCCAAGGGAAGGAGCAAAAGTGGTCTTAGCAGACAGGTTGTTGCTTAATGCAGGTTAATTTGCTCTGAAAGCATATAAATGGGAAATAACAAATGCGGCTGCTAAAGACAAGTGGTTGCTTAATAGAGGTGACCATGTTTACAGGTTTGACTGTATTTGGATGATAACGTCACGTAGCTATAACGGTTGATATGGTATTGTTGTCAACTATTTTCCCTATCTCAAACCATAGCACTGATTTTTTATTCGTCTTCGCAGTTACTTGTTGTTTGTTGTTTTTGTTTATTTATTTTAGCGAATGGTGAGTTGACCGGCAGCAGTTCATGGGCAAAAGAACACATGGGCACTTTGTTTAGTTTCATAAATTGTTGTTAATATTCAGGGGCAGGAAACGAAGCATATCTGTAATCAACACTCAAGTGCCATAGTCTATCCCAGAATCCGATATCTCCCGAATCAGGTCTATCAATCCCTACTGAAAAAGCAGGGATTTCTATGCCGGACCCACAAGTCATAGCAAATGAACGCTTACTAAACTGTGACGCCATTTAAACTTTCAGTTGAATCAACTGACCAATCAACGTGATGAAATGTGGCTTTCCCAACATTGCTACTTAACGGACCCAATCGAGAGAGCTTGATCTCGTAGGAATGTCATTTTAAAACCTGTACAAAATGGGTTTAACACCTGACTTGATTACTTAACATATATCAATATACATATATTACATATTGCTTCATTTCAATATTTTTTATAAGACTCAATTTTCACAAAAACATATCTAATTTCATTCTCTGCATTCATTTTACAAACAGCTTTGATGTATGAAAAGTCCAAATATTTTGTACCCTTTTAAAATGTTTCATTATGAAATATATATTTTGTGTATGAATAGATTTTACAGTACATCAGCATTTTAAGTTGCCTAATGGTGCAATTGCCTTATATATATCACGTCTCTGGAAAAAGTAATTGAGGATATATTTATATAAAACATTTCTGAAATGAATTGAATGTGTGCTCAATAAAATGAGTGGTACATCATTTACACCATTCATTCATATTCAAAACCGCATTAAATTCTTATTATTCAATTTCCTTTTCGTAGACTTAATGAATAATACAGTAGAACTTCGATAATTCGAACCAGACAGGAATGGACAAAATTGTTAAAGGTAAAATTTGTTCGAAACAAGTACTGTTCAACATCATACCAAACATGTACATCGACATTTGAGTTTGGCCGGGACCAGAAAAGTTGTTCGTATATATTATATTCCAGCCATCTGTGTTCGAGTCAACGAAGTTTTACTGTAAATCGTAGAGCTCTTTGGTTGTTTTTTTTTGTGATGAATATTTTTTTATTTTATACAAAAATTGTTTAGGTATAAATACAAACAATATAATTTTGAAACATAGCATATTATATGGTACCTGTATGTTATGAGAGAACATTAATACAATGTCTTACAAGCAACATTTTAAGTGTGAATAAAAAGAAATAAATACAAATTAAAGAAAATAAAAAAAGGAGAAAAAATAAGATATTTAATTTTATAAGAAGCTGTATGCATATTTTTCGTATTTTTAGTTAACATGTATCCCTTTTTAATTTCATGTGATCTGAGTGTGTTTTTGTTCATTGCAGTAAGTATTTGAATTTGCTTTGTTTTTGTAGGTAAGGCATGAATGCTGTATTATAAACCCAATACGTTACTTTGTAACTACGTTATTCTATTTTAGACGAAACCTACCTTACTAGGGATGACCTGTTACATAAATTGTACAATACAATATAGATCCAACCTGTATTGGACGAGTCTAACTATAAATAGAATGACGTAGTTTCACAATAGCGTAATTGGTTTATACTGGCAATTGTTTTTGTGTTTTTATGTTTAAAGATAAAATATTTAGCTTATCCAATGTTAATCAAAGACATTTAGTTGCATTTTAGATTACTCCTCATTAACAGACAGCTATTTTTGTTCTCTATGTTGTGTCCTGTGCCTTTAATGGGTCCTATAATCAGATACTAATACATCACTTTTAGCATTTAATTCAAAATCGCATACAAATCAATACTTTTTCTATTTACAGTTTTCTAACCACCACTGCTTGTGCCACTAGTACATTTTTCTACTAAATATGATTGATTGATTGGATATTTGGCGTCAATTGTATGCTGTCGAGGGCTAACAGATGATCAGTTAACTTAACCGCTCTTTCCTGCAGCAGTGAGAGACGAGTGATAATGAGACGCAATGTCGTATATCAATCATTACGGAGACAATCGCCGATGGGGATTCGAACTCACGACCCCTTGATTGATAGTTAGACGCGCTACCGACAGAACTAATCCGGTCATGCGATTTCTTATCAATAGATAAAATTATTGAAAGGACATTTGTATATGACACCAGACGTACACATATATTAAGTTTCAATAAAATAGTTTGCTGCTTTGCTGCTCGAGACGAAAACGAAATTTGAAATTAAATTTAAATATCAAATATGACACATGTGATCGCTCTATATTTTTTATTTTAATGATCTGTTTTAACAGGTGCTACAATAAACACGTACTTTAAAGCAAAACATTATTTTCCAAATCAAAAGAATATGTTATATGATATACACAACCCGAGCTTTTGTATTTGCTTGACAACGTATATGTTACTGTACCGGGTATTATAATGTGAACTTCTTAACAACAGATCTTCGTATTAATTTCATTTATACATATTGTATGGTTATATAATAGGGTACATATATCACTATTCTATATTGAAATCTATGTAAACTGTAAATTGTAGGAATACGATCACGTGATAACAACTTTAATGTTACTACTGTAATATACAATTATACAGCACTTATAAGATACGTTACGAGCATGCTCACGATAATGTTACTACTATTTCATGAATTTTCAATTTTAAGTCGCCCTGTATTTTGATTCAGTCTCCCGTTTGGGGATCATTGGACACATTTTATGATTACCGCTTAATCAGGAGCTAGGTGACGCGAGGGGTGTTACATATCTAATCAACCCTCATAATATTATACGACTAAGAAACTCAATAAATCCGAGTAGTTTTCTTGTTGATCATGTTTGCTTGTCTTCGTTGCGTTCAGCGCAAATAATGTTTTAATATAATAGTCAAACCTGTCTTAAGCAGCCAGCCATGGAAAGGCGTAAAAAGTGGCCTTTTTGAGACAGGTTGATGCTTAATACAGGTTAATTTGCTCTGAAAGCATAGAAATGTGAAAAAAAAATGTGGCTGCTTAAGACAAGTGGCTGCTCAATCTAGGTGACCGTTTACACAGGTTTGAATGTACAATATAAGTTACAAAAGAAGCAGATTGTAAAAAAAAACTTCACATAAGTTTTATAACTATTTTATTGCCTTTTTCCCGCATCATGATGGTGCGTAAGCTACAATACATTGTAAACATTAATTGAAGGCAATGGCATCAGACCGAAACTTCTGTTTACATTATATATTGCTGCATAATATCATATTTAAAGATACTAGGTAGAAGGAGATTCGTTGACATAGTATAACTGCACTATGATATAGGCATTAGAGCGTGGGTTTAATATGTTTATGCAATATAAGAAAAGAAAATAAACAACAGTAGATGAATCATTCATAGGATACAGTCAATAAAATAACATGAGCACATGTTAACATACAGAATACAGTAGAACTTCGTTGGTTCGAACACAGATCGCTCGAACACTATATATAGCTCGAACCACTTATTGGTCCCGGCCGAATTCCTATTTCGATGTTTATACATGTACATGTATGATGTCATTTTGAACATTATTTGGCTCGAACAACCTTTAACTAGAACTTTTTTGTCCATTCCCGCCAGGTTCGAGTAATCGAAGTACTACTTAAAGGGATTATATTGGCATATTACCGTCAACTCCCTGTCCTAAATACACGCCCAGCATGAAAATACACTTATAACTTAGAGATATACGCGTCTAAAGTGTCTAATTGCATAACCTCTTTATTACAAACATCGGGTTTCTGAAGCCACGTTTTTGTTTTTGTTTCCACGAACCGCTTTCGGGTTTCCGATAAATCATCGGATAACATCGTGAAAACTCGTTCCCGATCTTGTGTTCGAGGCTTTGTTCGGGAAGTTTACGGAGTTCAATGTAAACATTGCGCAATACTTTATTGCGGGACGTATTAAAGTTTTGGCCAATATTCAGTTAGTGTTAATTTGATAACTTTCAAGTAAAGTCAATACATAAGCATTATTTTGTACACACTGCATACAGGAAAAGTCTGGATTATAAGCGTGTTTGTGTTACTTGCCAATATAATCCCTTTAATGATTATAAATACAAAATACACATTGGGAAGAAATTACAACAGGTGTCACCGCCTTGGGATGACCAGTGGCAAACTACATCACTGGGAGACGTAAACCTTGTTAACGGGTCACCCGACCTCGCACTTTCTCCGTCGTCACATCATAAGACAAGACGGTGCAATTTGGTTTCGTAAATGACCGCAGCTCAATGATAGGTACAAATAATCTTGTTTTTAAATCTTTATTAATTTATATCGCAGCGCTGGTCTAATGGTAGAGCGTCCGCCTCGCGTGTGGTAGGTATCGGGTCCGATTCCAGCCGGATCATACCAAAGGCTTGAAAAAACATCACCAGAAGCTTACTCGCTTGGCGCTCAGAATTAGGAGGACAGTTTCAGGTCTGGTTGGCCTGGTGTCAGTATATTGTGAGTGGGGCATCATGATATGTGTCTGCGGCAATATACTTCAGTGCGGCAGTGCTAAAAAAAACTGTCTCAAGTAGACAACTAAACAATTGCTGAAAGTGAAACTTAACACAATACAACAACAACTTTGATAAGTGTGTACCCGACATGAAGTTATACATGGGACTCATTCAATATTGGCCGCAAATAAAACATTCAAATGTGAATAACTGTTTGGCAATTCTGTTCCGAATAATTTCTTTCCTTTTAATTGTTCTTTTTCTAAATATAAGCAGTCGTGCTATCATGTTGATAGATTCCATCGGCAGGTAACAAAAGGCGCCTCATGAATTTCACGACAACATCGTTAATATGCAGTGTCGTATAGCTACCATCGCGCCGTTCATGAGGCATATATGTTTAGCCTGTATTGCGAGTGGAGGTTTATACACGCGGTACTAATTTGTGATGTTGCTGTATGGTGTTTAACGTCGCTTTCAAAACATTTTCAGTCATATCGCAGCGGTGTCTACTTGAGACAGTATTTTGAGCGCTGTCACATTGGAGTATCATGCCGCAGTCACATTAAAATGACACCGGGCCGACCAGACCTAGAACTTTCCTCTTAATGCTGAGCGTTAAGCGAGGAAGCTTCTAGTACCATTTGGTATGACCCGGTCGGGGATTGAACCCACGACCTTCTGCATGATGCACCGATGATATTGAGGACGTCGTTATGTGCCAATTTATTGCAATATGTCAATAAAATTTGCACATATTATGCGTTTTATAATGTTTTTGTTGCGTATGAAATTTGAATTAGTTTGCATTGTGTTAACACTGTTAAAATGATCATTGTACAACCTTTGCATTTCTAAATCAGTTAAGTGTATCTGTGTTTTATTTAGTTGACGAAGTCTACCATATATTCGTTGCAGTTATCGCATTACACGGTATGTATTTTCTTACCTCCCTAATATAAAGAGTGTTTTTATAAAAAATCTCAATAAAAGATAGGCTGATATTTTGACGTGGGTTTTTAAATAATACAAGTGTCGAAAATCAATAAAAAGTCACAGGAAATCGCCTAATCTTCATTCATTTATCTAAACAGATCTATTCGTGTCATTCGAAGTGGTTCAATAATACATTTTTTATCAACACTACATTTTGAAAACCGGTGAGCCGACATCGTCGATTGAGATATCAACGAAACTTCGAACAATTACCGTACTAAACAGACCATGATATACACCTCTCTTTCAAAGATGTTAAAAGTGATACATCCATTTAACAGTAATGACATCCGAAGGCAAACACAGAATAAAAAAATGATCTAACAAGTGGTTTTACTTTCGAATAGTTGAAAAAAAACTTTCTAAAATTGATTTTACTGTCCATTCGGGTATAAACTTGACGAATAAATAAATTAAAAGTTTTTAAGCGTCATTACCCTATCAGAACGTATACACTTGGACACTGGTGTAGATTATATTATGCGTTTGATAGTTTGGTACTGCCAGTAAGACAACGTGCTACTTTATCAACAAATTAATCTTTTGAATTACTTAATGTTTATCAAAACTAACAGATACGATGAGTTTTACGACTTTAAACGATAATAAATGGGGCATTGTCTTTTTTCAATCCTTTTCGAAATACAAATAAATGACAATAACATTTTCTATTTCTTCTTTCAAACTGTAGTTTTTAAGCGACATAATCAGTATTTATATACTTTCAAATCAATAAAAAACCTGATATAACTGTCATGTTTAGTATGAATTATGATTAGCTGGGTCATGTCTGGTGCTAAATACCGTTGTTTATCGTAAAAAGCATTGTATTTAAACTCGCTAATATCGCCTATATTTGGATAAGATCTAACCCGTGGAATAGCGTAAATTATTTAGAAGCATACCCGTAAACGTCCGGAATTTTCCGGTCATCATCGATTAAATTCAGGAAAGCAGTTAAGTTTCAAGCTTTATTTTTATCGCTGTTCTTGATATTTACCTTCATAACATTGTGGTTATAGCTGTGATTTGCCGCTCGATCGAACCATGTTCGAGTCCCGTCATAGTTGTTTTAGTTTTTATTCAGTTCTCTAGTAGACTATTTTGTTTATAGTGCTCCATAAAAGGCTTCTAATAAAAAATAATACTGATAGGTTACAATAAAATGAAAAAAAAAATACAACATATTGATCCATATATGCATCTATATATTTGCACATATCTAGTAGCCGTTGCCGTTCTAATACTGACAGATGGCGGAATTGGCCGAGTTTATATGATTATATCGGAAATTTTACGATAATTTCCATCAGCAGCGAAGCAGCTAATTTGTATTTTAGAAGAAAATAAATGGGAAATTTAGATTTAAAACATAATTTAAAAATGTTTAAGAGGGGTATCGGCTGTTATAAATACATCGTACGCCATGGAAATTCACGAAAATATGTCCTGCATAAACAAATTGCGTCTTCAAATGCTGGTTATGTCGCTTTAAACTACTGTCAATGACAACAGATTTTGGTGATGTGTGTTTGTCGTTGCTTTTTTGGAAGTACAAACAGCAATTACATAAACAAATAACAGACTCGGTTAAATTGACTGTGTTCATGAGGTGTAGAGAAACGTGCAACAACCCTCACTCTCACACTTGCCGTCCTAATGCCATTAAAATATAATTGCTAGATCATCATCAAATAAAAGTATTGGGTTTTAATTAAATATTATTATTATTATTCTTTTATGAAAATAAAAAGGGTCAAAACGGCATGAAAATACGGGGGCGGGCAGAGATGATAATTTAGTAATTAATTTATTATGGCCTAACCGGTATTTGAGACTTTTTAAACGAATTACCCCAGTGACGCCATTATAAACTAAAGTACCCGAAAGCACTGATAGCCCGGGGTTTAATGAATGTACATACGCATGACTTATTACATTTATATAAGTATAGCGTTTGGCTTATTTTATGTAACCTTTTTTTAAAAAAAAAACACCGGCAAAATGGATATCTTTTGTGTTTGATTAGTTGCTGGTGGTATATATAAAATACATGAATAAAAAAGATATTCGTGGAATAAAAAGTAGTCTCTGTCGCGTATGATCATTTTGGCGGTGATCAACACTGCAAAGCGTGATGACGATGAAATAATCAGGGCTAAGCCTTTGGCATAAATTCCGTCATTGTGTCATGCAAACTTGATAGATATGGCAAAGGCTTTTATATAATCATATGCTCTAGTCAAGTTCAATTAAATATGTATTTGGAAAACAATTGAACACGGATTTTATATCGTTTGACCACTTATAACATATACAACGTATGATTTTTTATTGATAATGCACAAATTGTGAAACACTTACTATCTACTATCTTAATTTAGTGTTCATTAACGATTGTTTTATGATGCAGAAATGCTATTTATTGAATTTTATCAACCTATAGTAGTATGCCTTTATTTTGGGTATATTTGCTATTGGTATATACACTGCCTCGTTTAATGATGCCATGGGGGGGGGGGGGGGGGGGGGGGGGCAAGATTGGATGTGTTAATGCTCCATAGTTGGAATTTTCGGTTTTGAATGTTTAATTTCTTATAAGTAGTTTAGTTTATACTAATTTATTTTAGCTCAATTGCGATGAAAGCTCAGAGCTTATATGAACCGCTCTCGAGTCCGCTTTCTGGGTAGAACCAGTACTGAGTGTTGTTTTATAAGATGCATTGGGTCGAGCTTGGGACTACCGCCCCGCTTTTCTCATTATGCATACATGTAAATAGCAACATATTGTTCATAACACAATAATAAATATCTAAAACGTACCTGTACCACAGGCGGCGTTATTACAATGTAACTTTTTTACAATCATCCTTTTTATTTCCCAATGCGTCTTTCCAAGAACTGATAATAGCCAATTAATCACAATTGATTTTTTAATACAAAGATGGTATTGATTATCTAAATCTTGATTCCAATTAGCGTTGTTAAAGACAATGAATTGCTTATTTAAGAATTACAATCTGCACTAAATAGCATTGATAAAGACAATTTACATTTGCTAATTTTAGTTTAACATATGCACTGACGTCATTTTACCTATAAACCTATGCCGAATACAAACAGATAATTAGATAAAAAAAATAATTATATTAGACATATCATTTTCAAATATTTATGTTGGTTTTAATGACAAAAACGATAACAATGAAACAGTATAATGTATGAATATATTGAATTATTATAATTAGTCAACCAGTCATGTAAAGCACACTCTGACAATACTTCTATCATATTGTCCTAAATGTTTGATAGGTACTTTTGCGTGTGCTTTGTGCAATTGAATATGTTATTTATGGTAAATCTTTGCAATGGTTAATATTCTGTTCTGTTTTGTTTTGTTTTGCTGGGCGCGATTAGCTCAGGCGTTTGCGCCTCTGACTATCAATTCAGGGGTCATGAGTTCGAATCCCTGCTCGGCCACAGTCTCCGTGATGGTTGGTATACGACATTGCGTCTCATTATCATTCGTCTCTCACCACTGATTCAAATTGGCAAGTTATCAGTTACTTGCAGAGATGGGGTGTGCTCGAGTACTGGTTAACTTTCCAGGATCCCAGGAAACAGTGGTTAGGTTAACTGGTCGTCTGTTAGCCCTCGATGGCAAAAACTTGACGCTGAATATTCAATCAATCAATCTGTTTTGTTTCGTTAATATACAATAGCTTTTACATGTAATTGGTCAATATCGTAATATGCATAATTATTTCTATGTGTTTGTATGATCACGTCCAGGTATATTGTTTATTGTATTATGCCTCCGCCATTTGAATAATGTTTCCGATTATTTAAATAATATGAAAATCGACTGAACTAAATGAACGCGTGATGCCAAATAGTAAATGTCGGCGAACCTATCGATTTCTAACCAGCTTATATATGCGCCTTGACGCGTAACATTACACGTTTGCATAAATAACTTAATGGAACATGTAGTTATTGAATTGAATTAAATTGAATTGAATTGAATTTAACTGAATTGAATTGAAATGAAATTTATCAATAATTTTAATAGAATTGAATTAAATTGAAATTGATTAATAACTAAAATAGAATTGTATTGAATTTAATTGAAATTGATTAATAACTTAAATAGAATTGTATTGAATTTAATTGAATTTAATTGGAATTGATCAATTACTTCTGGAAGGGTCTATGAATTTAATCAATATTTTGTGTGTAGCTGTGTAATTATAAAATTACGTTCGATATTTACCAATGTCGGTCAAATTTTACCTAAATTTCGTTAAGAAATTGGTTTCCTGTGAACCGCTTCTCAAAGGGTAAGTTTATTTAACTGATAATTTGGTACATAGCTGTATAATTATAAACTTCATTGTCATGTTCGATATATGGCGATGTCGGTAAAATTTTACAGGAGTTATCGCCCCTTTTCGACTTAATGTTTGGTAAAATTTACTAACATTTCGCGGGGACATCCGTGTTCTAAAGACACATTTCTGATTCAATATTTATTTACACAAGATATATATTCGGTGACATCAGATCAATATGCTGTTTTAATTTTATATCAGAGTTTATATTTTGGTATCGGTTTATGGCGAGGATATATATTGTTAATGTGTATCTAATATTATTTTGTTTAAATGAAAAGCCATTAAAACGAATTTAAACCAACGTTTTATTAGACAATCTCGGCGGGGAACGTGAGAGTGAATTATTTGCATAAATCATCAATATCATATCCAATGTAATGTTCATCTCTTAAAGGATTATTTTGTCATAAGGTGTACTGTTATTTTATTTGCTGTGTTTATTCTACAGTAACGCAAGGGGTACTGTTATCTTATTTGCTGTGTTTATTCTACAATTAACACAAGGGGTACTGTTATTTTATTTCCTGTGTTTATTCTTCAATTAACACAAAGGGTACTGTTATTTTATTTGCTATTTTTATTCTACAATTAACACAAAGGATACTGTTATTTTATTTGCTGTGTTTATTCTACAATTGACAAATCTGGGCTAGTATTTTATTTGCTGTGTTTATTCTACTATTGACAATTATATGCTAGTATTTTATTTGCTGTGTTTATTCTACAACTGACACAAGTGGTACTGTTATTTTATTTGCTGTGTTTATTCTACAACTGACACAAGGGGTACTGTTATTTCATTCACTGTGTTTATTCAACAATTAACACAGGGGGTGCTGGGGTAAACCTGGAATCTTGTGTAATGTTATTTTATTTGCTATGTTTATTCTACAATTGACAGAGATGTTCTGTTATTGTATTGACTTTGTTTATTATACAATTGACACCGACGTGCTGGTATTCTTTTTGCTATGGCTATTCTACAATGACACAGGCGTGTTATTATTTCATTTGCTATGTTACTATTTTACAATAGACAAACGATAGTACATCTTTCACAAACTGCGTTTTGCTGTGCCTTTTAAATGTATACACCACTAGCCCAACTGCTTGTTTATGTGTCTCATCAGTAAACATGCTTGATTTTGTATGCGATAATATTGTACCTTTGTTCATCATGTAAAGGCATACATAGCGCTGCGTATGAGGGCATGACCAATCTTTGCAGTCTTATCCACCGCTAAAATGATCATACACGACATTAACTACTCTTTAGTCGATTTTTATTTCCAAATGTAATAAAATATGCAAAACTCAAACAATAAAATTAATTTAAGGACATTGTAGTATGTCATTTCTAAAAACAACACCAAATGCTACAATAAAACTTTGATGCCAGTCAAATTACGTAGGCGTATGTGTATTTAACAAAGACCGGCTATCAGTATTTGAGTACTTTGGGGTTTTTTTTTGTGTTTTTTCGGGTATGTTTAATAATATACAAACTATTTATTATAAATAATATTTCACAGACGTAAATTTCAATGATGTTGTTAATAAGTTAAAACACGTCATCATAACAAAAAGCATTTGCACATAAGTACGTAAATACGTAAATGTTGGTATTTAGTCAATATCTAGTATTCAGATATGCCGGTATTGAGTCAATGTCCCGTATTCATATATGCCGGTATTTAATCAATGTCTAGTATTCAGATATGCCGGTATTTAGTCAATGTCCTGTATTCAGATATGCCGGTATTTAGTCAATGTCTAGTATTCAGATATGTCGGTATTTAGTCAATATTTAGTATTCAGATATGCCGGTATGTAGTCAATATCTAGTATTCAGATATGCGGGTATTTAGTCAATGTTCCGTATTCAGATATGCCGGTATTTAGTCAATATCAAGTATTCAGATATGCCGGTATTTAGTCAATGCCGAGTATTCAGATATGCCGGTATTTAGTCAGTGTCACGTATTCGGATATGCCGGTATTAAGTCAATGTCCATTATTCAGATATGCCGGTATTTAGTCAATATGTAGTATTTAGATATGCCGGTATTTAGTCAATGTCTAGTATTCAGATATACCGGTATTTAGTCAATATCCCGTATTCAGATATGCCAGTATGTAGTCAATGACTAGCATTCAGATATGCCAGTATGTAGTCAATGACTAGCATTCAGATATGCCGGTATTTAGTCAATATCTCGTATTCAGATATGCCGGTATTAGTCATTGTCTAGTATTCAGATATGCCGGTATGTAGTCAATGTTAAGTATTCAGATATGCCGGTATTTAGTCAATATACCGTTTTCAGATATTCCGATACGTAGTCAATGTCTAGCATTCAGATATGCCGGCATGTAGTCAATGTTTAGTATTCAGATATGCCGGTATGTAGTCAATGTTTAGTATTCAGATATGCCGGTATTTAGTCAATATCTAGTATTCAGATATACCGGTATTAATTCAATGTCTAGTATTCAGGTATGCCGGTATTTACCGAATGTCTAGTATTCAGATATGCCGGTATTTAGTCAATATCTAGTATTCAGATATGCCGGTATTAGTCAATGTCTAGTATTCAGATATGACGGTATTTAGCCAATGTCTAGTATTCAGATATGCCGGTATTAGTCAATGTCTAGTATTCAGAAATGCCGGTATGTAGTCAATGTCTAGTATTCAAATATGCCAGTATTTAGTCAATGTCTAGTATTCAGATATGCCGGTATGTAGTCAATGTCTAGTACTCAGATATGCCAGTATCTAGTCAATATTTAGTATTCAGATATGCCGGTATTAGTCAATGTCTAGTATTCAGATATGCCGGTATGTAGTCAATGTCTAGTATTCAGATATGCCGGTATTCAGATATGTCGGTATTTAGTCAATATCTAGTATTCAGATATACCGGTATTAAGTCAATGTCTAGTATTCAGATATGCCGGTATTTAGTCAATGTTTAGTATTCAGATATGCCGGTATTTAGTGAATATATAGTATTCAGATATGCCGATATTTAGCCAATGTCTAGTATTCAGATATGCCGGTATTTAGTCAATATCGAGTATTCAGATATGCCGGTATTAGTCAATATCTAGTATTCAGATATGACGGTATTTAGCCAATGTCTAGTATTCATATATGCCGGTATTTAGCCAATATCTAGTATTCAGATATGACGTTATTTAGCCAATGTCTAGTATTCAGATATGCCGATATTTAGCCAATGTCCTGTATTCAGATATGCCGGTATTGAGTCAATATCTAGTATTCAGATATGCCGGTATTTAGTCAATGTCTAGTATTCAGATATGCCAGTATTTAGTCAATATCTAGTATTCAGATATGACGTTATTTAGCCAATGTCTAGTATTCAGATATGCCAGTATTTAGTCAATGTCTAGTATTCAGATATGCCGGTATTTAGTCAATGTCCTGTATTCAGAATAAACCTGAGTAGAACCCCAATCCTGCCACAAGTATGTATTCATTGTGAATTTCTTTTAATATGTTTATATATTTTTCATCGTTCTTATGTTGACTTGTTCATTTGCTTCATTGTATTATTTATATGCTTTCCTGAAAAGTGAATGAAAAAAAAATATCAATCAATCAAGTTTTAACTGAATTTAAACGATTCTCTTCTATAGCATAATTCCCAAAGGCAAATAGCCTAGTTACATAAGATATCTCAGCGTAAACTAAATCAACCGAATCATAAATAATTTATGCAGATCAATGCCATGCCCGCACGTATTCAGTATCGTTTGTGCACACATGTGCTTTAGATTGACGAGATAGTGTGTATTTTTCTATAAAGAGTTTTCTTGAATTTCTTCTTCCAACTATTTTCCGGCATTAAAGATTCGTTTTTTGTCCAACTTAAGTACATTTTAAATTTCTATTAAAATTGGCGAGCCGTATCCAATGTCTGCCTTTGACCGACTATGTCAAACTTTGGCATTCATTACCACGCTCTTTGTATTCAAAGGACACGTTTTATAGGTTATATACCGAATATACCCCAGCCCATGTGTGTAGATAAAACCTGGTATTTGCATTTATTTGATGAATACGATATGATACGTTGATCTGATGAGGTTTAAATTGTTGTTGTTGTTGTTGTTATTGTTGTTGCTGCTGCTGCTGCTGCTGCTGCTGCTGCTGCTGTTGCTGTTGTTATTGTTGTTGTTGTAAAGTGTCGCTTTCAACAAGTTTTCAGTTATATCGCGAAGGTGTCCACTTAAAACGCTGGCACACTGAAGTATCATGCCACAGACACATTGTATGATACCTCCGCCGAGTCATATTTGACATACTGACATCTGGCTAACCAGACCTAGAACTATCCTCAAAATACTGAGCACCAAGCGAGGACGATTCTAGGACCATTTTGAAAGTGTTTTGTATGACCCGGCCGGGGATCGAACCCACGACTTTCTGCATGCGAGGCGGACGCTGCGGTACCTATATCCTGACATGTAACTGACAAACCTCCTCACATAAAGGTGTTTTTCCGAGCGGGCTGTAAACCAACGACCTCGGCTCCATCGATAGTAATAATATATCTATTTTAGTCACAGTGCTTGAGGCGAAACTTTAATGTTAAAAGACAATTTTTTCGAAATATCTAAAACACATAATTATATTCTATCTTATGTTGTTGTTTGTTGTTGTTTTTATAATTTTTGTGTAAGGCATGCTGTATTTTAAATGTTGAGCGATCTTGCAAATGTTTATTTTTCAACGAAGCCGGGCCCGGTTAGTTCAGTCGGTAGCGCGTCTGACTATCAAATCATGGTTTGTGAGTTTAAATCCCCTTCCGACAATGTCTCCGTATGATTGACGAACGACATTGCGCCCCATTGCCATTCTCTGACTCAAGTGGGAAAGTTATTAGTGTCGTTCGGGAATTGTTGTGCTCGAGTTCCGGTTAGCATTTGAGGGTCCCAGGAAAGAGCGATAAGGTAAACTGATCGTCTGTTAGCCCCCGATGGCATAAACATGACGCTAACTAGTCAATCAATAACTCATATCGTTTGGAGATTTATATAATCACCGAATCGTATACCAGTACAGTTGACCTGTATGTCAAACTGTGTCAAACCATGGCACCTGACCTCTGTGCTCAATGGAGCGAGGACTTGTATCGATTGTGGTCCTAAGCAGCTAACACGCGTGTTTATATATTATTACTGATATTGTTAAATTCCTGTGATGATGTGTGCATGTATATTGCACAAAAGACGACAGTATGACATGAACACGGCAAGACTTTACTGTAAATATTATTTGTATGAGGTGGGGTTGCTTGTTGTTGCTTTAGTTAAAACAAAGTAAACATTATGGGGGTGGGGGACAATCTAAAAACTCTGGTAGGCAAATTAAATTATCAAATTGGGTGGGGAGATGAAAATTACCTGATTGCGTTAGGTAGTCAGCGGCCCTGGCATAAATGACAGTTTACCTGTTGATTTCAACCTCAGTGTCTAAATATAGACCTTGGCAAAAAGATCGATATTATATTCACCGGTAGGCAACAACAAGTCATCTATTGATTTCCTACTGTTTTACGTCTCGGTATCGGAGAATAAAATATGACAGATCTAAAGATATACTTAAAAATATTATAAAACTATGTTTCTCAAGCATGCTGTGGTGTTAAGAAGTGCCCTTTTCCAGCTTCAATACACTTCAATTACACCTGTAACCATTTCAATTTGTATGATTATTTGATGTGATGTGTTCATGATTAAAAGTCAACAAGCCAACATTATGCGCTAAATAACTAGCATTGTCGAGCGTTCGTTTACAATAACTGACATTGTGTTTGTTTTGTCGCCATTTAATGCATTGCATATTGATACAACGACGATGGGTTAAGCGGCTAGTATATATAATATAAATACATATACCTTTACATTGCCTTTATAATGTAGCATAAAGTCAATACATTGATTTAAATATATATTAAAAAAACACATAAACCTTACCTTTGAAATCGTTAAACTACTAAAAGAATCCGCTTCAAAACACTAACAAATTGCACACCTTTTCAAAATACTAACTACCCGTCTGGGCGACTGCAGTCAAGTAACTTGGTACTTTACGTAAGGTATGCGCTTCACGGATATTTGGAGATTGAATATCTCTGTTGTAAGCACTGACAGATACAAAAACGGTGTTTGTTTGTTAAGGTGTACTCTCGTGCTTGGGTTTGTGTTTTTTATTCAGTATGTAATTTCATAGCCAGCATTGATACAATATTGCGTATAAGTTATTTGAGGGGTTAATGTATGTGGGGGAAAACGTAGTTATTGGCCCATGCAAGACGGTTTATATAACATTCGGTGGCGGGTTATGAAATGTATGGGTCTACTACAAAGTATGGCATATTTCTATGTAAATGGATTTTCTCCCATTTTCTTCATGTATAAAGCCCAGGGAACAGTGGTTAGGTTAACTGATCGTCTGTTAGCCCTCGGTGGCATAAAAATGACGTTAAATATTCAATCAATCAATCAATCAATTCATGTATAAAAGTTTTATTTTTTTATAAGTGAAACATACTATAAAAAACTATACTATAAAACTATGTCTTATAAACTCGTGTATCATACAAATAATAATAATAATAATAATAATAATAATAAAAATAATAATAATAATAATTATTATTATAATAATAATAACAATAATAATAATAATAATAATAATAATTATAATAATAATAACAATAATAATAATAATAATAATAATAATAATAATAATAATATTAATAATAATAATAATAATAATAATATCTGTATTTATAGAAGGTAGCACATTATGACACACTACTATTGTAAACAAGATACATGTATTTTCATTACTGCCTTCTACAAAAACATTAACATCATTACAATATAATATCAACAAATCAAATTGTATAAATACAACAATACAAAAAAAAAACACTCAATTTAGTAATGCATGCATCTTAGCATATATACATGTGCAGGATTCTCCACAGGCCATTTAAGCACAGGGACACCCGGCATGCACTTGATTATCAGAAATGGTATATGTACATTAATAACTGATACTTTTTTATTAAAACAACAACATTTAGCATGTATTAGGTAATTAGAGAATGTAATCTTATATTGTTTTTGAATGTTTCGTTTGTATTGTTCTTGAATGTTCTTCAATGTGTCGTTTGTACTGTTATTGAATGTATCTTTTGTATTGCTCTTGAATGTATCGTTTTATTGTTCTTGAATGTATCGTTTGCACTGCTCTTGAATGTTCTTGAATGTGTCGTTGCTGTGTTCTTGAATATATCGTTTGTACTGCTCTTGAATGTATCGTTTTGTTGTTCTTGAATGTATCGTTTGTATTGCTATTGAATGTATCCTTAGTATTGTTCTTGAATGAATCGTTTGTACTGTTCTTATATGTATCGTTCGTATTGCTCTTGAATGTATCGTTTGTATTGTTCTTGAATGTGTCGTTTGTATTGTATTGGAATGTGTCGTTTGTATGTTTTTGAATGTATCCTTTGTATTGTTCTTGAATGTATTTGTATTGTTCTTGATTGTATCGTCTGTTTTGTTCTTGAATGTGTCGTTCGTATTGTTCTTGAATGAATTGTCTCTATTGTTTTTGAATGTTTCTTTTGTACTGTTCTTGAATGTATTGTTTGTACTGTTCTTGAATGTTCTTAAATGTGTCGTTTGTATTGTTCTTAAAGATTCGTGAATGTGTAGTTTGTACTGTTCTTGATTGTGTAGTTAATACTGTTCTTGAATGTTCTTGAATGTGTCGTGTCTATTGTTCTTGAATGTATAGTTTAAACTGTTCTTGAATGTGTCGATTGTATTGTTCTTGAATGTTCTTGAATGTGTCGTTTGCACTGTTCTTGAATGTGTAGTTTGTACTGTTTTTGAATGTTCTTTAATGTGTCGTTTGTGTTGTTCTTGAATGTGTCGTTTGTTATGTTCATGAATGTGTCGTTTGTATTGTTCTTGAATGTTCTTGAATGTGTCGTTTGTACTGTTCTTGAATGTGTAGTTTGTACTGTTCTTGAATGTATCGT
This sequence comes from Panopea generosa, assembly GCA_029582155.1. NCBI lineage: Eukaryota > Metazoa > Mollusca > Bivalvia > Adapedonta > Hiatellidae > Panopea > Panopea generosa. The sequence goes on from CM055900.1 coordinate 5,407,208, forward strand.
TTGTATTGTTCTTGAATGTTTCGTTTGTATTGTTCTTGAATATATCGTTTGTATTTTTATTGATTGTATCGTCTGTATTGTTCTTAAATGTGTCGTTTGTATTGTTCTTGAATGTTTCGTTTGTATTGTTCTTAAAGGTTCTTGAATATGTAGTTTGTACTGTTCTTGAATGTCCTTGAATGTGTCGTTTGAATTGTTCTTGAATATTCTTGAATGTATCTTTTGTATTGTTCATGAATGTATCGTTTGTATTGTTCTTGAATGTGTCGTTTGTACTGTTATTAAATATATTGTTTGTACTGTTCTTGATTTTATCGTTTATATTGTTCTTGACTGTATCGTTTGTACTATTCTTGTATATACCGTTTGTATTGTTCTCAAATGTTTCGTTTGTACTGTTCTTGAATGTATCGTTTGTATTGTTCTTGAATGTATCGTTTGTATTATTTCTGTATATACCGTTTGTATTGTTCTTGAATGTATCGTTTGTATTGTTCTTGAATGTGTCGTTTGTAAAGTTCTTGAATGTTTAGTTTGTACTGTTCTTGAATGTATGCTTTGTATTGTTCTTGAATATATCGTTTGCATTGTTCTTGAATGTATCGTTTGTATGTTCTAGAATATACCGTTTGAATTGTTCTTGCATGTGTCGTCTGTAGTGTTCTAGAATATACCGTTTGTATTGTTCTTGAATGTATCATCTGTACTGTTCTTAAATTTTTCGTTTGTACTGTCCTTGAATGTAGCGTTTGTCTTGTTCTTGAATATACCGTATGTATTGTTCTTGAATGTATCGTGTGTATTGAACTAGAATATACCGTTTGTACTGTTCTTGAATGTATCATCTGTACTGTTCTTGAATGTATCGTTTGTACTGTTCTTGACTGTAGCGTGTGTCGTGTTCTTGATTATACCGTATGTATTGTTCTTGAATGTGTCGTTTGTATTGTTCTTGAATGTTTCGTTTGTTTTGTTCTTGAATATACCGTTTGTATTGTTTTTGAATGTATCGTCTGTATTGTTCTTGAATATACCGTTTGCATTGTTCTTGAATGTATCGTTTGTATTGTTCTTGAATGTATCGTTTGTACTGTTCTTGAATGTATCGTTTGTATGTTCTTGAATGTATCGTATGCATTGTTCTTGCATGTTTCGTTTGAACTGTTCTTGAATACACCGTTTTTATTGATCTTAAATACATCTTTTATACTGTACTTGAATGTTTCGTTTGCATTGTTCTTGAATGTATCGTTTGTATTGTTCTTCAATATACCGTTTGTATTGTTCTTGAATGAATAGTTTGTATTGTTCTTGAATGTATCGTTCGTACTGTTCTTGAATGTTTCGTTTGTATTGTTCTTGATTATACCTTATGTATTGTTCTTGAATGTGTCGTTTGTATTGTTCTTGAATGTATCGTTTGTTTTGTTCTTGAATATACCGTTTGTATTGTTCTTGAATGTATCTTTTATACTGTTTTTAATGTATCGTTTGCATTGTTCTTGAATGTATCGTCTGTTTTGTTCTTGCATATACCGTTTGCATTGTTCTTGAATGTATCGTTTGTATTGTTCTTAAATGTATCGTTTGTACTGTTCTTGAATGTATCGTATGCATTGTTCTTGCATGTTTCGTTTGAACTGTTCTTGAATACACCGTTTTTATTGTTCTTGAATGCATCTTTTATACTGTTCTTGAATGTATTGTTTGCATTGTTCTTGAATGTATCGTTTGTATTGTTCATGAATATACCGTTTGTATTGTTCTTGAATGAATCGTTTGTATTGTTCTTGAATGTATCGTTCGTACTGTTCTTGAATTTAGCGTTTGTCTTTTTCTTGAATATATCGTTTGCATTGTTCTTGAATGTATCATTTGTATTGTTCTTGAATGTTTCGTTTGTACTGTTCTTGAATGTATCTTTTGTACTGTTCTTGATTTTATCGTTTGTATTATTTTTGAACGTATCGTTTGTATTGTTTTTGAATGTACCGTTTGTATTGTTCTTGAATGTGACTTTTGTATTGTTTTTGTTATCATGTTCATTATAAAATGCACATGTATTGTTCTTATTGTCATGCGTATGGTATGATATAATGTTTATATTGTTCTTGATACCTTGTGTAATGTATAATGTATTGTTTGTATTGTTCTTGATACCTCGTGTCTTGTATAATTTATTGTTTGTATTATTCTTGATACCTTGTGTATTGCATAATGTATTGTTTGCATTGTTCTTGAAACCTTGTGTATTGCATATGTATTGTTCTTGAAACCTCGTGTATTGCATAATGTATTGTTTGAATTGTTCTTACTATCTCGTGTATTGTATAATGTATTGTTTGTATTGTTCTTACTATCTCGTGTATTGTATAAGGTATTGTTTGTATTGTTCTTGATACTTCGTGTATTGCATAATGTATTGTTTTTATTGTTTTTACTATCTCGTGTATTGCATAATGTATTGTTTGAATTGTTCTTGCTATCTCGTGCATTGTATGATATATTGTTCTTGATACCTCGTGTATTGCAAAATGTGTTGTTTGTATTGTTCTTGATACATCGTTTATTGCATAATGCATTGTTTGTATTGTCTTGATACATCGTGTATTGTATAATGTATTGTTTGTATTGTCTTGATACCTCGTGTATTGTATAATGTATTGTTTGTTTTGTTCTTGCTATCTAGTGTATTGTATAATGAATGGTTCTTGATACATCGTGTATTGCATAATGTATTGTTTGTATTGTTCTTGATACCTCGTGTATTGCATAATGTAGTGTTTGTATTGTCTTGATACCTCGTGTATTGTAGTTTGTGTAACTGCTCATGTTAATAGTCCATGAATAATTTTATCTCACGACGTAATTTGATTTTCGTCAAGTAATTTCCATTAATATAACATTTAAAACTTCATTTGCATTTGCTGATTAATAATATCTGTCAGAAGTAGGGGGTCAAATAAATAGAGTTTAATTTCAAGAAATTTGATAGCTTACTATTACGCAACCAAATTCCACTACTGTGTATACCCCGTTTCCCTTAAAAGGTATTTACTAGATCCTTTGGGGTTTATTTTCCGTGAAATATATACCGTATCATCGTCTCTATACCTAACAAGTCATCTGATCTTATTAGACATTTTAGGGTTATGTGTACAAATATAGATTTTTGTTAGGAAATACCCATACCTTAATTGACACGTGGTTATACCTACATTGTCAAATGACAAATAACTTCTATAAGATCGAAAAAAACGCCGTTGTCTCCCCGTGTTCGTTGAAAATAATAAATATTCCCAAGTGATGACTTTTCTAATGGAATATCTCACAAGTTAGTCAAACATTAAAAACTTTTTCAAGGTTTTCAAATAATGCATTGTGTTTTTTTGTTTTTTTCCAAGGTTTTCAAATAATGCATTGTGTTTTTTTTGTTTTTTTGTTTTTTTCAGACTGGAATGTATTGTAAAATAAAGGTTAACAAAAAAAAAACCAATTCAGTTTGCTCTTATATATATGCTCAAATTATGATTCCCCCACACATGGTACCAACGGCTGATTATATTCACGTTTAAAAATGTCACTAATACCGCTTCGTTGGCTTCATATTTCTTTGCAGTCAGATTGCAAAATTGCTTTTCTTTTTAATATCAAAGTATTTAAGACTAAGGTATATACCGTATGTATACATTTTGGATTTTGGACTAAAGCATGTATGATCGTATATATACAAATTGTGCATCTTGGATTAAAGTATATACAATGTGTTTACATTTTAAATTTTACACTGAGGTATTCAGTCAAACCTGTCTTAAGCAGCCAATCAACGGAAGGAGCAAAAGTTGCCTTTTAAGACAGGTTGTTGCTTAATACAGGTTAATTTGCTCTGAAAGCATAGAAATGGGAAATAGCGAATGTGGCTGCTTAAGACAAGTGGTTGCTTGAAAGAGGTGACCGCTTGTACAGATTTTATGTATATCGTATAAATAAATTTTCGATTTTGAACTAAAGTATATATCATATGTATACAATTTCGATTTTGGACTAAAGTATATATATCATATGTATACATTCTTGATTTTGGACTAAGTATATATCGTATGTAAACACTCTGGATTTCGGACTAAGTATATATCGTATGTAAACATTCTGGATTTCGGACTAAAGTATATATCGTATGTAACCATTCTGGATTTTGGACTAAAGTATATATCGTATGTATACAATCTGGATTTTGGACTAAAGTATATATCGTATGTAAACACTCTGGAATTCGGACTAAAGTATATATCGTATGTAAACACTCTGGATTTCGGACTAAAGTATATATCGTATGTAAACACTCTGGATTTCGGACTAAAGTATATATCGTATGTAAACATTCTGGATTTTGGACTAAAGTATATATCGTATGTATACAATCTGGATTTTGGACTAAAGTATATATCGTATGTAAACACTCTGGAATTCGGCCTAAAGTATATATCGTATGTAAACACTCTGGATTTTGGACTAAAGTATATATCGCATGTATACAATCTGGATTTCGGACTTAAGTATATATCGTATGTAAACATTCTGTATATTGGACGAAAGTATATATCGTATGTATACAATCTGGATTTTGGACTAAAGTATATATCGTATGTATACAATCTGGATTTTGGTCTAAAGTATATATCACATGTATTCAATCTGGATTTTGGTCTGAAGTATATATCGCATGTATACAATTTGCATTTTGGTCTAAAGTATATATCATATGCATACAATCTGGATTTTGGACTTAAGTATATATCATATGCATACAATCTGGATTTTGAACTAAAGTATATATCATGTGTATACAATCAGGATTTTGGACTAAAGTATATATCATATGTATACAATCTGAATTTCGGACTAAAGTATATATCATATGTATACAATCTGGATTTTGGGCTAAAGTATATATCGCATGTATACAATTTGGATTTTGGTCTAAAGTATATATCGCATGTATACAATTTGGAGTTATATCATATGTATACAATCTGGGTTATGGACTAAAGTATATATCGTATGTATACAATCTGGATTTTGGACTAAAGTATATATCATATGTTAATATTCTGGATTTTGGACTAAAGTATATATCGTATGTAAACACTCTGGATTTTAGACTAAAGTATATATATCATATGTATACATTCTTGATTTTGGACTAAAGTATTTGTCGTATGTATACAATCTGGATATTGGACTAAAGTATATATCGTATGTATACATTCTGAATTTCGGACTAAAGTATATATCATGTGTATACAATCTGGATTTTGGACTAAAGTATATATCGTATGTATACAATCTGGATTTTGGACTAAAGTATATATCATGTGTATTCAATCTGGATTTTGGACTAAAGTATAAATCGTATATACACATTCTGAATTTCGGACTAAAGTATATATCATATGTATGCCTTCTGGATTTTGGACCAAAGTATATATCATGTGTATATTATCTGGATTTTGGACATAAGTATATATCGATGTATACAATCTGGATTTTGGACTAAAGTATATATCGTATGTATACAAACTGGATTTTGGTCTAAAGTATATATCGTATGTATACAATCTGGATTTTGGTCTAAAGTATATATCGTATGTATACAATCTGGATTTGGGACTAAAGTATATATCGTATGTATACAATCTGGATTTTGGACTGAAGTATGTATACAATTTGGATATTGGTCTAAAGTATATATCATATGTATACAATCGGGATTTTGGACTAAAATATATATCGTATGTATACAATCTGGATTTTGGACTAAAGTATATATCATATGTATACAATCTGAATTTTGGACTAAAGTATATATCATATGTATATAATCTGAATTTTGGACTAAAATATATATCGTATGTATACAATTTGGAATTTGGTCTAAAGTATACAATCTGGATTTTGGACTTAAGTATATATCGTATGTTATATCATATGTATACAATCTGGATTTTGGACTAAAGTATATATCGTATGTATACAATCTGGATTTTGGACTAAAGTATATATCGTATGTATACAATCTGGATTTTGGACTAAAGTATATATATCATATGTAAACATTTTGGTTTTGGACTAAAGTATAATATATCATATGTATACAATCTGGATTTTGGACTAAAGTATATATCATATGTTAATATTCTGGATTTTGGACTAAAGTATATATCGTATGTAAACACTCTGGATTTTAGACTAAAGTATATATATCATATGTATACATTCTTGATTTTGGACTAAAGTATTTGTCGTATGTATACAATCTGGATATTGGACTAAAGTATATATCGTATGTATACATTCTGGATTTTTGACTAAAGTATATATCATGTGTATACAATCTGGATTTTTGACTAAAGTATATATCGTATGTATACATTCTGAATTTCGGACTAAAGTATATATCATGTGTATACAATCTGGATTTTGGACTAAAGTATATATCGTATGTATAAAATCTGAATTTCCGACTAAAATATTTATCATGTGTATACAATCTGGATTTTGGACTAAAGTATATATCGTATGTATACATTCTGAATTTTGGACTCAAGTATATATTATGTGTATACATTCTGAATTTCGAACTAAAGTATATATCATGTATATACAATCTGGATTTTTGACTAAAGTATATATCATGTGTATACAATCTTGATTTTTGACTAAAGTATATATCGTATGTATACATTCTGAATTTCGGACTAAAGTATATATCATGTGTATACAATCTGGATTTTGGACTAAAGTATATATCGTATGTATACAATCTGGATTTTGGACTAAAGTATATATCATGTGTATTCAATCTGGATTTTGGACTAAAGTATAAATCGTATATACACATTCTGAATTTCGGACTAAAGTATATATCATATGTATGCCTTCTGGATTTTGGACCAAAGTATATATCATGTGTATATTATCTGGATTTTGGACTAAAGTATATATCGTATGTATACATTCTGAATTTCGGACTAAGGTATATATCATGTGTATACAATCTGGATGTTGGACTAAAGTATATATCGTATGTATACATTCTGAATTTCGGACTCAAGTATATATTATGTGTATACATTCTGAATTTCGAACTAAAGTATATATCATGTGTATACAATCTGGATTTTGGACTAAAGTATATATCGTATGTATACATTTTGAATTTCGGACTAAAGTATATATCGTATGTATACATTCAGGATTTTGGACTAAAGTATATATCGTATGTATACAATCTGGATTTTAGACTAAAGTATATATCAAATGTATACAATTTGGATTTTAGACTAAAGTATATATCATATGTATACAATCTGGATTTTGGACTAAAGTATTTATCAAATGTATACAATTTGGATTTTAGACTAAAGTATATATCGCATGTATACAATTTGGTTTTGGATATATAGATCAGGATGTACGAGTAACACAATTGTTTTCAAATCGAATACTTATCGAAAATGTTTAAGTAATAAAAACAAATATATCCTATTATAACACGTCTTATCGGGTGAACTATACTGATTCGGGATGTGTGTGTGTGTGTGTGTGTGTGTGTTGGGGGGGGGGGGGGGGGGGGGGTATACCACGTGGTGGTGTGAAAATAAGTTTGGTGCATAATTACCGATTCATTTGCGTGTCAGGAGACTCGTACAAAAGTAGGGCCATCCTTAAAAAAATATTTGTTTGATGTGCTTCGACCCAGTATTTTTCATGTGGGTAGGTAGGTAGCTAATTTAATTTTTTTTTTCCAAATTTTGATTTTGCCTAGTCATTTTAAAGTAAAATGGACAGAAATCATGAAAAAAAATAACGCTTTGAAGGTCAATAAAAAAGTTTGGGTAGTTGGCAATTTTGAGTGAGTAGGTAGGAACACGTCAGTGTATTTTTTAAGGATGACCTAGGTATCGGCACGAACGCACTACAGCAGTTATGACCATAGGTTTAAACAAAAAGTTAACCAAAGTCTTTAACTTATTTTAAGGATGTTGGTCCGTAAAATGAAAGTAATTGAATTATCTTATTCAGTTAAAATCCGTATTTATTATTATTTAAAGATGAAAATGGTCACCAAAAATATGGTATGTTGTCGTTCCCGTTTTTGTGGTGTTTAATTTTTAAGATGAAACCTCGTCAGTATATAATATAACTTTATAAAATGAATAATATGTTTGTTGTTTATCGTGCACATATACTTAATGTGTACCAATTTGTAATTTTGTATTTATTGTTGCCTTTGCCATATCTCATGTAATAATAGTTTGTAAATGGCCATTTGAATTGTGTTACCGATTTGCTGCTAAAATTTGAAAACTTGATAATAAATATTTAAGTCTTTGAAAAATAGTACGCTGAAAACTATATTATGTTTTAATTTATAAAACAGCATCGACTATATTTTAACCAAAAAAAAAAGACATAAGAATATAAGTTATCATTACACTTTTTTATATTTTAGTTTTCCTTTGGACTAGTGTACGCACTTCTAACCATAGTCTTCCACGCATTTTAAAATAATATTTGTCATATTACCTTGAATAATGCTTGTTTTTTTTTTTTTGGTGTTACACATGTGTTTTAAAAATGTTTATATTTGATAACAACAATTTAAAAAGTCTATAAAATATGAATATATTTATTTCTCTTAAAGTTACCTCTACTACGCCCCCTTCCCCACCCCTATTTTTGCCAAAAATTGAAGGATAAAACAAACATATATAAAAAAGTTAAATATAAACAATTTTGAAACTTAAATTGTTCAATGTATATCCATTAGACTGCAACAAAGATAATGTTTTTTCTTCCTTAATTTAAAATGCTTACTATAGTGGCGTATTTTGTTATTTTAGCAGTGTGTTACCAACGTATAATTGTACAGAATTAATATTAACTAATTGTTTAAATTTCTATAATTTAACTATAAAGATCGTGTTCACAAATATTTGTTCCATCTCCATTGACTAATTGGTAACAAATACTAGTCGGGGTTTAAAATAGGAGGAATGGTCATATTATCATTTAAAATATTGAATTTATACTTTATCAAACACTCTTTGACCGAAAATGAAGGGACAGGGTATTTGTTACGTGTTCATGTCCTTGAGCGTTTAAGTGAACTGTCACGTGACCAATACAAAAATATTTCGGTAACGGGACTTCTTTTCATGTTAACAGTACAGCAATTCTAAAGTCAACACTGCACGATATATTAAGTAAAACGCGTACCTTTGCATAAAACTGTAACCCACATTTGATATACATGTAATCCCGGACTTTTTTTAATCTCATAATTCGAGAGCATGTACGTTACCATGTCAACGTCATTTAATTATTCTTTAGATTTCAAACATGTTAAATTTTAAGGATTTATTCAAGCAATACTAAACAATATATTATAAAATATATTATTCCTTTCAGAGTATAATTCCCACTGACTATTTAACCTATGGGGGTTGCCATTGGGAGAAAGGATACGTTACAGCTATTTGTATTTAATTTACATTAATATAACATTCAAAACGTAATCCATTTACATTTGCTGATTTATAATATCTAATACATCCTGCTTGGACTTTACAGGAAGACAGAAATGCATTAACTCTACGTTTGAGCCAGGTTTGTATAAAGAATATACCATTGTAAACCGAAAAATACCAAAGTTTCTTTATTTATCACCTTTTTTTATTTAGTTCAGAAGAATCAATAGCTGTTCGCATATGCAATCCCAACTATAGGCATTTCCCTTTAGTAAACCACCAAACAACATAGGTTTATAAAAGGAAAATATAGATTGAAAATGTTCGTACATACCTTTCGTTGAAGCAATTGCTGCCATCTTGATTGTCTATACCGAACACGGAAAAGCTGAACCGCACACGATTACACTTTAGAAGTCTTGTAGAAACGGGGCTATATTTATGTTTATGTTTTGTATATTTCTAACAACTTTTTTAACTCCACACTTTTGTTGTTGTTTTGTTTCATTTTGGAGTGTTTTTTGTGTGTGTTTTTTTTTTGTTCGTGTTGAAACTAGATATCTAAGGTTAAATTTGGATTTTTTAGCTCAACTCTTAGAGTATTCTCAAGAATGGTTGGTGAATACGACCCCATGTTGGAACGGGAGCCCTTTGTTTCCCGGAGGGTCGTCACGGTCTTCGTTATTACCAGATTGGTGCTGTTGACCTGTAGATGCGGCGTCGCCATGAGTCTTGTAGTGTAGAGTATTTACAGAAGCAACTTATTATATTCGCACATGATTTTTTCAAGCTGATTATCTTAACTTTGATCCAACTTCGGAATACTTTGATCCAACTTCATAATACAAATCAGAAAAGGTTTCTTTACAGATTCAATGAACTATAATTCCTTGGCAGAATTAATTTCCCAACAACTTGTGTTAACTATTGATGAATAACTCCTGGGCCTAAATTCATCGACAATTTGAGTCTGAGAATCGGACTCAGACTCAAATCTTACATTTTTGTAAAACCCTGTAAACATACAAATATGGGTAATACATGTGATAATGTAACATTTTCTGTTGAATATTCATCGAAACTGCATGTTTTGTCAATACATTTAGCATATTGCTTGTTAAATAGATATTATTTGAATATGAAATTTTTGACAATTTGAGTCCGAGTCTAAATCTCATACGCTATATATTGATGAATTTAGGCCTTGACTACATATTTTGTATATATTGCAACTAAAAACATAGACTTATAAAGATGTAATTAAGTCAATGTAATTAAGTCGCTGCTAAAAACAACAAAATTACTCAGTGAAAGTGTTCTTCGAGCTGAAATGTTTTAATTAGATGTCATTTTTAATTATCAGAACACTAAAAGTCCAATCTCATTATCATATATGTATTTAAAGCATTTTCATTGGACAACGTCATTTTTTTAAAGATTTTATTTTTTTCGATAAAACCCTGGAACCGGACAACTTTTACGTTTCTCGCGTAAACAAAGATGCATCGACATTTTGATGGTCGGTTTAACAATATACGAACTTAAATGACGTTCACTACGGTTCTACGCTTATTTTAATAATAAAATACAACAAAAACAAATGTTAGATCTAGTCCTAGCGGTTTTCATTGGTTTATTGTTTTATAGATTTCTTTGGTTCGGCGATTTAACCTGGCGTCACAATCAGACCATAAGTTGTTTTGAGAATCAATGAGGTCATAAAATGTTCACATTTGAGATATATAGTATACCATTGAACACAACCCTGGTTTTAAAACCGAACGTGAATACTAGTCGTTGACAAAAAAATTTCACAGACCAACTTATTTTACAGGGAAAATGAAATAAAAACATATACATGTAGTTGAAGTTCAGAAGCAGACGATCGTGAGACAATGTAAATACACATACCTTGCACGTAAAAGTCGTTTAAAACGTTCCAAATTCGGATTCTCCATCAATGAGCGTGGATTTATATGACCTTTGTAAATATGGACATATTTTCTAAAAACAAGCGTGTATACAAAAACTAAACAATGACGTCACCGTCTACAGTGTGTGGGTATTTCTTGGAATTATTGATTTTTTATTTGTCTAAATCGAGATAAAAGGCGGGTGTTAAATTTTTTCACCGCAAAATATTGCGTCATTTTACAATAAACCAACTTATGTTACAGAGTTCATCTTCTAATGGAAACAATAGCCGTTAGTCGGACTTTATTTGATTTGTGCATGATTCGACATTCTTTACACATGCATAAAAAACAGAGAGAAAATAATGCATTTAATCCAATAATTAAACGTTAACTAGTACCTGTGACTTATATGTTCTTAACTTACATTTTATATACAAAATATCAGTTAACTGTTATCTCTGAATGATTAATTGTCAATAACTTATCTTTCGTGTGTTATTTTATTGACGTTTGGCAGTGACATATATATATAGTGTACGTCACTGCATTTAATCAAGAGAAGCAAATCTGTAAATAAACTCATGGTTATATTAAGGAATTATATAGGGAAGAAAAAGCATCTGATTGATATTTATGAACGTTCGCGTATTCACGTAAAATCTCGCAAAATTTCTTTTTCAATTATTCTTACTTCCAGTCATCTCAGGAATACAAATTAAAAGTATGTCTTTGCACAATGAACTCCTCTACAAAACGAGACCGTTCACTGAGAATAGTATTTAAAACAGTAGGCCTACTTATAATAACACACTATGTATACTGCAAATAAAAAAAAAAACACTTAATTTGAAATTTACCTTCAAACTCTTTACAATTTATCAATGACTTACGTTATATTAGTTTTGATTTTATGTACTATAAGTAGCCAATTGCCTGTGACATTGAATCATTAATTTGCCTAAGCACGTATGCCTATATCGACCCATATAGGTCCTTGATTTGCCAAATTATTGATTCTTTGCGTGTTTTTGGTAAGCATTTAGTAGAGAGAAGCAAATTTCCTATCTTTCATTACATGACTTCCTTCAAGACTGTCTATGTTATGTAACCGAGTATGGTTCGCAATTGATATCGTTACCCGATAATTTGTAGCGAATTGAATGTGTTACAGCTACAGAAACAAAATCAATGTTCTATTCAGATATATTTTAAGTGACTTAATTAGAATCTACATTATGTTTTAACATAGTTTTCATATCAAGAGACTTATATAGAAGTCTTTGTTAATGTATACGTGTCTCGTTTTAAGAGATCAAGTACGGCACGATGCGGTTATGAAGACACTGGATGCGGCAAATATATCCAGCTTTTATACCCCACACCGGATATAGAACTATTGAAAACGAAATCCAACATGGACGGTCAAATAACGGATAATTTAGGAGTTATCGAGGTGTTCTCTAGGTAAATTGATAGTTTTTAATTATATATAGAGATTCACTTTTATCATCATTTAAATTCTTGTTAAAAGCTACATAAATAAACTGCCATACATATAACTTTTGATATACCCTAATGATAATCATTAGTTTTCGCGTTTTCGATTTTTTCATCCATTTATTTATTTTATCGATGGAGATAAAAGATCGTATTTTTAAACTTAGTTCTTGATTTTCAGAATACTGTTTTACACAATTCTTTCTTTTTCATTGTGTTTAACTCAAATACGTATAAAAATGTTCGACCTGAATAGGACTTCACTAAATATGAAATGAATTAAAAATTATGTTTCATTAATTACATACAGATTAATTATATACATCAACATGGTACTCTCAACAATCATTTGCTGATTATAACTGGGAGACAGTTGGGGAAGAGCAAAAAATCAAAGTCAGTAGCACTGATGCTTTGAGCAAGGCCAGTTTCAATTTGGTGGCTGATAATCTAGTAAAAAAGGATTGCTCTTACTTGAGCTCTGTGTTCCCAGCAGTTCCCAACCAGGGTGGGTTTACACCGCTTGGCTCCAAGGAAGATTCTTCATTTCCAATAAACCAGATATGCCTTATTGCAATAAGCAACTACCATTACTGATTAGGTATTCCAGATTTGAAATCCACAAGAAAACCAGAGACATGACCTAGTCTCATGCAGTGAGAAGTCAGTACTTTAGTCTTTCTGTCCTGTTATGTCTTGGCCTGAAGGAAACTGGGATAACAAACGACTATAGCATTTAACAAATCAAACAGACAAGGACAATCCATTGAATGGTTGAAAATGATTCATAATGAGAGACTACTAGACTACCAGTAGTACCAGCAAGATGATCTGATACAGACCTTAGCTGGGAGTCCTTGCAGCTGAGAAGTGACACCAGACTTGTTGCTTTTTACCATATCACCCACAGTCTGGTTAACATCCAAGTTATTGCCAGTATTTCTCTGTTGGACAGCTTCTAGTTGGTTGGCTTAGAGAGGCTATGCACAGAGATGGCTTTTTGCTTCTATCTGTTTTTATCTTGCATTATATAAGACCTCACAAAATACTTAAACATATTATGTGACCATGCACCAAAGTGCATCATGTTCTTATTTTTTAGAAGAAAAGAAGAATGATGTTAAAGGCCACTTTTAACACATGATGGCAGGTTATATTATGATGTGTATATATGGATCCAGTATTTTATTGGCGTAGGAAGACCTCAGAACAGATCTGAGTAGAATAACTCCTTTCACAAGTAGCTGTCAAACTTGTTCATGAAATGTTTAATAATCAAGCAAGGGTTGAACTCGGTGGAACACACAATCTCAGTGGTTTTTTAACACATATTTTAAATGAGTGTGACCTCACAAGTTTGATGAAAAAAAAATGTTTATTAAAATTTCTTAAAATCAATTCAAAGTTACAGAATATATCCACTGGGGGTCCTTTATTACGTGGTTAGTGGGAGTTAAAGAATCGGACCTCGATATAGATGTGGAACTTTATTCAAATGTCTTGCAACATCTTTTTATCTTTATTTCAATATTATAGTGTTACTTACTGTAGTGAAATCATTACTTACAATTGTTTCAATTCTGTTATTATATTTTCGACATGTGATTCTTTATAAACCACCTAGTGAGAAGTCTATTTTTAGTACCCCAACTGGCAATACTACATTCAGTGTAAACAATTGGCTTACTACTGTTCTGACACCGTTCATTTGCCGAAAACATGACAGTTATTGTATGATAAGACCAGAAAAAAAATATACCTGCCTTTAGGATTAACTGACTGTCTCTAAAATAATAAAGTTCCAACACTAACGTAAGCGGTTTTTTTTTTCATCTTTAAAATCAAAACTTTCAAATCAAGGAAATTGTATTGTTCTTTATTGATTTACTAGTATAATTATTTTTTTATAGAATAGATAAACAAGATCAAATCAATTTGCTTATAGTAGTTCATTAGTATGACATTTTCTCCATGAAATAAACATTAAAACAAATAGAAAAGACAATATTGCCTACATTCCTACTCCATTTTTTTTGGTCCAGTAACCCTAAACAGGGCTGGCAAATTCCAATCATCCGCTCACAATGACGAGTGAACATTTGGTCAGGACAAGTAAGATTTAAGAAACTGACCTTAATATTTTAAGCATTCAATTAAAAATGTTGGAAAGGGAGGACCAGTAGCTTTTATCAGAAATTTCAAGCCATGCTAAATACAGGTATTGTTTTTTGTTGTCTAAGTAAGACACTGAAGACAAACCATTGTTTGTCCGTGTTAATCAATTATAAGCAATGCTGTGTATAACCACAGGGCTCTCGTTTGCCCATTTTATTCTGCCCCATTCCCAATTTGGCAAATAGTATTTTTTTGTCCCAATCCAAAGTTTCAAAATTCCACATTTCAAAATGCAAAGAAACCCAAAGATATAATTGGGGGAAAAGTTTGTAGATTTATCCTTTAATAATATGATTTCAATGTAGTTTTTTGCAAGAACAAGACATTTTGATACATTTAATATCGAGGGCTCGGCGCAAGACTATTCTAACTGACATTTCAGAAATTTTGCAGGAGGTGGAAAAAACTTTTTTTTAGTTTCAATATTGGCTTTATAATATTGTCTTTTCATATACATATCTTAAAACACCATATAAATAGACAAGAACATCAGTATGTCATCAAATGTAATTAATTTTGATTTTATAACACATTGATCAAGTTAGAATAGTTTTGCAAGTGAAAGTATCTAATTCTACAGCAATTGTTATGCAAGACTATTCTAACTTAAGTTAGAATAGTCTTGCGATTATGTTTTCTTTTAATGCAATAATTTCTTGTTGCATAAGTATTCTAACTTGAATAAGAATGCTTGTAAAATAAACATCAAGACACATGTATAATGTTTGTTTACTTTTTAATAATTCAAAATTATTACCTAAATTAGATATTGTCATATTTCTATCCAAATTGACACTTGTTGAGTATTTTGAGTTAAAAGGAGTGCATAAAATAGCAAATAAAACTGCAAGATATTATTATCCATTGTACTATCTATGTTTGATTCTAAACAGGCATTAAGATTAGGACTGCTGTACCTTATTAAGTGGAGATCAAAAATCAACTACTTCACAATTCAAACATTTTTTTCCCCAAATGAAAATCAAATTATTTTGAGGGAAATTATTCTTACATTAGGGGATAAAAAATTTCAGGCAGGATATGTATTATTGATTTTATATCTGATGATTAATTGTTAGAACATTATCTTAACAGTGCTGCACTTTATTTCCCAGTTTAAAAACTATACTGTTATTTGTTTCCAAGTCAATGAACCAACAGTCATATTTATAAAATAAGATCAGGTTTAAACTTACTATGATTAGCCCCTAAAACCCATGTAACTGCTCTGGTAGACAGTGTGAATGAAACCAATACAGATCTCTTTCATTTGGTGCAATTGGGATTTAGGCAAATTTTACCAAATGATTATAACTTTATATTTTCACAAATGATTTTGCAAGAATGCATTTTCATGAAATTGTTAGGCTCCAGTTTGGGAAATAGTGAGTTTCAATGAAAAATATAAACAAAAGCTATGAAATTTCACATAATCAATGAACATTATATCTAAACTGTCTAAAAAAACTCCCAAATTATGTACAAATATTTAGAAAAAATGACAATGACATCACAAAATGAAATTATGATGTCATCTGAGTTCAAATAAGAATAGTTCTGTTCTTCAAATATAGAATTTTTAAATGTAATTGATGTGTAAAATTATTCTTATATGAGTTAGAATAGTTTTGCATTAAAACAAATTACTTCTAAAGTTTAAAAAAAGATTACAGGACAATTCTAACTCAAGTTAGAATAGTCTTGCACTGAGAAAATTACTTCTAAAATTTGAAAAAAGATTGCAAGACTATTCTAACTTAAGTTAGAATAGTCCTTGCGCTCAGAAAATTATCATTCCAAGATAGAATATTTTTTAATTATTTTAATAACTTAAAAAATATTTTGAATATAACTATAATATTTTTACAGGTTGTGTATTTAAAGAATTGAAACAAAAAAATATCAAAAAAACATTTTCTGAAAAAATGAAGTTAGAATAGTCTTGCGCCGAGCCCTCGATATATGTTACACATATATTGTTATGTATATTGAAGGAACCTGTGCTATGTAGTTTTCCCAATTTCGGGCAGTCAGGCAGTCTGGTTTATTTAGGTAATTGATGCACAAATTAGACGTGATCACAGTTGGAAAAAAACAACTTTGCAATTCAGTTTAGATTTTTCAGTCAATTCATCAATTGAAAAGAAAATCTACCTGTGTATACAGAAACTTTTAAAATTATGTTGTTTGATCTATTTTCATCTTTATTCTTCAGTGACAGTGAAGATGAAGTCAAGTCTGAATCTAGAAGTAGAAGTGGAAAAAAGGAGAAGAAAAAACACAAACATAAGCATAAACACAAACACAAGCATGACAAGTACACAGACAGACACACGAGTGATCGGCACAAACACAAACATAAGCGAAAGAAGCATCGAGAAAACAAATCGGATAGCGATTCAGTGTCGGAGAGGAAGAGACAGAAAATGGACGAGGAGTTTTACGATAATGATCGCGGATTGTACGAGAGTGATTTAGAAAAATTAGAAGCAGCAAGAGCTGCGTTACGCGCTGAGCTTAGTGGCGTCCCTGACGATAAGTATGACGCTCTTTTAGAGGAACAATATAATACACTAGCTGCACAGATAGATGAATATGCAGCACAGAATCAAGTGCCACAGGAAGATAATGCCAATACAAATAATGTGAATGTTACAGAGGAAAAAGATATGCAGGGCCCAGACTTTTTCAGACCAGAGGTTGGTCTAGCCATAACTATCTCAGGTTCGAGGTACGAGGAAGGGAGGCTGGTTTCAGACAGAGGAGTAACTGGTCAAAAATCGAGAAAATACACCGAAGATAGGCCTGAGTCTAGGGACGGAGATTCATCAAAAGAAAGATCACGCAGTCATAAAACTAAAGCAGCTAATTTGTTGACAAGTGATATTGACACTATCGAAAAAACAAACTCTATGAATTTGATTGCGGAAGGTTATGGGTCAAATGATTCTGAGGAAGAGGAGGGAGAAATAGATAGGGATGAAAGGACAAAGTTAGATTTATCTGACGAGTTGTTGGAATATGCCATGAATGAAGAAGAAACTGTATCTTATAGCAAAAGCAAAAATGACACAAGTGAAGTTCAAAGAGTTGAAGCATTCAAAAGTTTTGAGAAAGAATACGAAGAAATACGGAGGCGTAGAGAAAAGGAAAAAGAAAGAAAAAGAGACAGAGAAAAGAAGGAAAAGGAAAGGGAGAAGAAATCCAGTGATAAAAAGGAGAAGGAGAGAAAAAGAGAAAAGGAAAAGAGGGATGCTAAAAGGAAAGAGAAAGAGGAGTTGAAGATAAGTCGAGAAAGAAAAAAATCCATCGAAAGAAGTGTTGAGAGGTCACAAGATGCTCAAAGATCACGGTAACATTTTCAATCAATTTAATACAGATCTTGTAGAAGTTGGAGATTTGGAGTTCTGTACATGTTTGAATACTTTGCAGTGTGTACATGAAAAAGATATAAAGTATAAAGTCAGTTTTTTCTCCAGCTCCAATTTTTTGGGGGTCATTGATGACCCACTGACTAAAAATGTGGGGGGCATTTTCAAAATCGGGGGGGTCATCAGTGACGACTTAAACTTAATCAACTTTAATCGATGTAAAAAAGTACATATTTTACTAAAAATAATTTACTTCCTGTTTCCCACAAATTTCTCAACTGAACTATAGGGGCAACTTAAGTTAACAACTTCAAAACAATTTAACTTCAAATGAATGTTTCACTTTTGGCAACATGTTACAACAACTAGAAGCTAGTTGTTTTTATGATCATGGCCACAGGGCCATGAACGTTTCAAATGTCATGGCCCAAGCTTGATTACCATGGCCCTGACTATTTTTAATGAATAACACTAAAATTATTTTAATATTTTAGCCGGGCCCGATTAGCTCAGTCGGTTACGCGTCTGATTATCAATCCAGAGGTCATGAGTTTGAATCCCCTGCCCGGCAACAGTCTCCAAGATGATTGATATACAACATTGTGTCTCATTATCATTCGTGTCTCACCACTGATTCAAGTGGGAAAGTTATCAGTTACTTGCGGAGATGAGGTGTGCTCGAGTACTGGTTAATCCCAGGAAACAGTGGTTAGGTTAACTGATCATCTGTTAGCCCTCAATGGCATAAAATGACGCTAAATATTCAATCAATTCAATATTTTATATTTCAGCTGAGCTACATGTTTAGCGTTTCTATGCATTATACTCGGTTAGAAAACAAAACTTTGTTGTTTTCTTTTTCCCAAAAGCATTTCTCTTCTGGCTCATAGATAAGACTCATTTTAGAATAATGTTCCCATTTTAATGGTAACTTATCAAAAATTAATTAAATTTCTGAAATAAAATAATCATTTTTCAAAATGAATATAATTTTCTAAAAGTTATTTTCTTTTTTCCATAACCTTTTAAACTGCCGCCGGGAATACTGCCGTAAAACTTGGACCCGCTGATGATTCAACTGGTATTAAAATATCACACATGCGCATCTAGAAACCTTATAGAAAACAAAAGTTTTTCAGATAGGCCTAGAGTAGGTTGGTCGTACATTGTAAACAACTTTTTTTGAAAGTTTCACTATTTCCATATTTCATCTTTATATACAAACAACCTAAAACTGGGTATATATCAGTGCTATTGTTGCAGCATACGTATGTTTTCACAGATGTCTTCAAACTACAATATTGCTTTGCGGAAAATTATAAATGATTGTAATTGTCTTTGCGATTGCATGAATATAGTGTTTATATCCAATTAAAGCGTTTATGTAACTTAGTAGAACCGCATGACAAGGGTTTCCCTGAATCACACCATATGAACTGTCAAAACAGCTAGCACTGCAAAAATAATTGCTGAATCAAATATACGTAATTTGAGTTTTTGTATTTTTTTACCAGGTTTTTCAAAGTTGAAAACCTGGTTATTAGATTGATGAAGTCAGCGGGTAGGCGGGCATATGGGCAGCGTCAAGTTTTTCATTTCCGTTTAATAACTAGAGTATTTTTCATCGGAACTGAACCAAACTTATAAAAAGTGTGAATCTTTTTATAATCTAGGCCAAGTTCAATAACCAGCCAATTCAGGCTGTTATCTTAAGAGTTAAGGCCCTTTAATTAGTCAAAAATGCTAAAATTCATGTTTCCGCTCAATAACTAGATTATTCTTATACAGAACTGAAGCAAACTTACACAGATTGTGCATCTCTATAAAATCTAGCCCAAGTTAAATAACCAGCCAATTCAGACTATTATCTTTAGAGTTATGACCCTTTAACCCTTTACTTCATATAGACGCCTTTGGACACCTAATATAGATCTGCCTTTGGACACCTCTAATATAGACGCCTTTGGACACGTCTAATATAGAAGGCTTTTGAGTTATTTGGTAAATTATGTTTATATAAACTGACAGAGTGGAAAACAGTGCAGGAAGTGTTACGAGCTATCTGAACTCTTCCTGCACTGTTTTCAAAGGACCTTCGATGATTGTAGCGAAAACGCGTATCTATGAAGTAAAGGGTTAATTAGTCAAAAATGATAAAATTAACCGTTTCCACTCAATAACTAGACTATTCTTTATCTGAACTGAAGCCAATTTACACAAAGTGTGTATCTCTATAAAATCTAAGCCAAGTTCGATAACCAGACAATTCTGACAATTATCTTCATAGTTATGGCCTTTTAATTAGTCAAAAATGCTAAAATTGATTGTTTCCACAACCAAACTTATACAATTTTTCTAGCGGTAAAGTAAAAATAATCTTTTTCTTTTGTTATTTTGATGAAGATACTACAAAAGTTTGGATTGATGTATTGATATATATTAAAATGAAACTCCATTAACATGCACATTTTTATCTTGAAAATGGTTTGCGGTGCTCTTGCTCAGTTGATACCATGAGGCAAAAAATATAAAAAATACAAATGATTTATAAGAGAAATGTACAGGTTTGTTTAAAACTTTTACAACAAAGCTGAATTTTTATAATATTTTATGCATTTTGTAATATATTTGTAGAATCAAACATTGTGTTAAAGAAATTGTTGCTATCAGTTGAGCATGTGTGACTTAACTTTTTGAAAAACATGGTTTTCGGGGAATTTCCACGTCTCTTGTTAAGGTTGTGTCATATTGGACACACTGAACAAACTTGATTGGGTCAATTAAGATTTAATTGTGTCAAAAACGCAAAAAAATCGCGCTGTTGAGAAAACACTGTAAAGTCTGTTTTAGTTGTGCGTTTTAGTAATAAATTTCTTTTAAATTAAAATTTAATTTATTCATAAACTATAATTGAAAAATAACAAAAATGGCTTGGATTTGAATAAGATAGAAATTGAAACATCACTTTTTTCCCCGGATGTTCCAGTTTTACATGTACCTCTTAGTACAGGAATAGCAGCTGGTTAACACAAGCAGATTTAGAGGTCCAGAACCCTGCTGAGATTTTTTGAATATTAAAAAAGTACTTGTTTCATTGGAAACAGTAATCAACAACATACATGTACAGTTACTTAGATCCCACTTCTGAATTTTGCGACCCCTATGAAATTTACGAACCCCACCCTGACTGAAAACTCTGGATAAGTCATCAATTACTACTATAAATAACTGCACATACATGTAAGATTTACAGTAGATGATAATTCATTCATTTAAATGGAGCATAACCCGGGAAAAAACGCTATAAATGTCTTAAAAAATAGAATATTTATTAAAATTAATAAAGAGCATCTCATTATCATTAATAAATAAAATCCGAATGGTTTCGTATGTAAAATCCTCCAAATTATGACAATTGATATTTGAATTGGAGTGGTAATTGCATTTCTAAAAATAGACAGCACTTAAATACTGTTTGACGACGTTCACAACGTCATTTAAACTCTTTCTAAATTGAAACACTTTTTACTACATGTACACCTGTAAAATGGATCAAATTGAAATCAGAATTAATTAACGTGACACCATTAATATGTCACAAAATAATATGTTGCCATTTTAAGTTGGAAATCTATTTTAGTCTAATCTGTACGCGTAGCCCAAGTTAGAAAATCCCTTTCAATATTTTTTTTTGCATGTTTATATAGATATCCTTCTGCAATACGGGTCAGTGAGTACAATATATTTTATTGATATATAAGAAATGCCGCATGATATATAGGAAAAATATGCTTTTAGTCAATTTCAAAACTTTGAAAAATCCTGATAAAGTTCCCTTTAATATCTAAAATTAATGTAAAGACACATTTTTGCAGAAATACAATGTTTCTATTTTAAGCTTTAGTTTTTCTGTTTAGGTCAAAATCAAGAACACTTGAAGCCAGGTCTGAAATAAGAGATGACCGAAGGTCAGAATATAGAGATGACCGACGGCCTGAATTGAGGGATGACCGTAGAGCTGAACTTCGAGATGACAGACGTCCTGATTTAAGAGATGACCGCAGAGCTGATTTCCGAGATGACAGACGGCCTGAATTAAGAGATGACAGGAGAGCTGAACTCCGAGATGATAGGAGAGCTGAACTCCGAGATGATAGGAGAGCTGAACTCCGAGATGATAGGAGGGCTGAACTCCGAGATGATAGGAGGGCTGAACTCCGAGATGACAGGAGATGTGAACTGAGAGATGACAGGAGGCAAGACTCAAGGGCAGATGATCGAACCAGGGGCATGGATAGATCTGATGACAGAATGTGGGATAGGGATAGAGAAAGAAATCAAACACCTGTTAGAGATTTGAGGAGGTAAGATACTGTTCAGATATTTTTAAAGACATTTGTTAAATGGCAAAGAATTTAGATGGGTTTTCCCTGCCACAGATATCAACTGTGACTGTCATGTATTTATTTACTTGTTACCCATTGTGAACGTTTTTTTGGATATATTAAAAAACTCTGGTTAAATTTTTAGATATTGGTAAAATATTGTTGACTTCAGAAAATAAAGAAGATGTGTCACTTTATTTAATAGTTATGTCTCCCCAGTTACCAGGAGATATTTTGTTTTTTGTCCGTCTGTCACAGAATCATGTCTGGACCACTTCTCCTGCATCTGTGAGTAGATTTAGTCCCAAACTTGCTGGGAAGTGTTAGTGAGAGAAGAATCTGGTCTAGTTGCATTCCAGTTTGATGATTTTTGACTGAGTTGATGCCCTTTATATTTGTGGAATGAAAAATCTAGTTGTGTGTATCCCTTTTGTGTTCTAGTGCGATGGTTTTTGACTTGAGTTATGGCCGTTTGCAGTGTCAGAATTAAAAATATTGTATGATGGGTTAGACAAC
This sequence comes from Panopea generosa, assembly GCA_029582155.1. Classification (NCBI taxonomy): domain Eukaryota; kingdom Metazoa; phylum Mollusca; class Bivalvia; order Adapedonta; family Hiatellidae; genus Panopea; species Panopea generosa. The sequence continues at coordinate 5,430,601 of CM055900.1, forward strand.
TTTTTGTCCTCGACAAACAATTTCTAGTTATTAAGTACCGTATATCCTTAAGTATATCGCGCATCCGTGTATATCGCGCATCCATGTACATCGCGCATCCATGTTTTAAGATCAAGAACTAAGAAAAAAATACAATTCTCCTATATATGTGTATATGGCGCATCATAATTTTGAAATCTTGTTCAGATTCGGCTGTGGCGACATGTTGGAAGGAATACCTGACTCGATATGTTAAACAGAATTTGATTGGTCCGGAAAAAAAACAGTAGATTGGTACTTCGCTAAAAAATATTGAATTTGTTCCCAAGATTTTATACACACTCAAAATACATGACACTTCTCATCACTGTCTCAATACATACTCAAGAGTTGTCAACACCTGCCCAGGCGTGCAATTAAGATGTCAACTAATATGCAGAAGCCACATGGCAGCACCCGCTTTCAATACTCCGAAATGATCGGTGACACTCGTACACAGTCATGTTTTTAATTGGTTTATGAATTTTTCAACATAAGTCTAACCTGTATTAAGCAATCACCCAAGGGAAATGGCCAAACTGACTGCTTAACACAGGTGGCTGCTTAATGGAGGGTCCATATTTTTACCAAAAAAGCTGAAGTCATGATGTTTATTGTGACAGACAAACAATAATCACACATGCATGGTACATTATGCAGACGTCGTAAAATCCTGTAAAAATGTGTAGCTCGTATTCTTCCATTATCTCGCGGTTACGTTAGGACACATTTTGATTCTGTGTTTAATTGATACCGTTTCCAAAAATTCAGATATTTAACCACTGTTGCACTTCCATCAAAAGTCAAACACTGTTTTTTCACAACAGATATTGTGTACGATATGCATCGAGTGAATCACAAATAAAAAATAGTGAAGTATGAAAAAATAATGTTTTTCCATTGCATTCGCACTCACTTTCATAGCCGATAAAATTTAATTTAATTATAATTCAAACAAACTGACCAATTGCAATTATCTTTTTGATCTTACTCAGTTCGATAATTGTCCATAAACACCTCAGTGAAATTTGCTTCCAATGTGTTTACAGCAACATAAACCTAAATAAAACTACCGTAAATACATATATGCTTAAACAGTCGTGTACCCAGCCTAGGTAACAGTTTCGCTATCAAATTAATGTCATGAATTTTGCTATTCTAGTTGCTTATTAGACTGTATATATGCACGCTCGCTCTGGGTAATGTGGTGTGTTTTCGTAACAGAAGCAGAAGCGTGAATTGATGGCGTGATTATACAAAATGATTGAAATAGGTTTGACCACTAAGTGATAAGGGTTGGCCACTACATCTGACCGCTTACACCTGACTGCTTATGGGTATTGTTTGGGATGAAATAGACTGGCCGCATTAAAGAGGTGACCATTTAATACATGTACTTTATATAGGCAATTTACACGGGGCCACTAAACAGAGGTGACCGCTTATAAGAGGTGGCCGCAAGGACAAGTTAGACTGTGTATATGTTTGATCAGGATTTACCTTTATGGTTGACAATTCCTTAAAATAGAACAAGCAACACATTTATTATGACCAGGTTTGGACCGCGGCGTGGTCTAGTGGTAGAGCTTCCGCCTTGCATGCGGAAGGTCGTTGGTTCGATCCCCGGCCAGGTCATACCAAAGACTTTAAAAATGGTACTAGAAGCTTCCTCGTTTGATGCTCAGCATTTAGAGCAGAGTTCTAGGTCTGGTCGGCCCGTTGTCAGTATAATGTGACTGGGTGGGGTATCATACCATGTGTCTACGGCATGATACTCCAGTGGGACATCGTTCAGAATACTGTCTCAAATAGACACCGTTGCGATATGACTGAAAAATTGTTGAAAGCGACGCTAAACACAATACAACAAGACATTTAACTCACATCTTGACTGATATTCAGATGTGCTGTGGTCTTGAGCTAACTGAATCCAGCAAAGTTAGTTTGATATTTCTTTTTACAAAATGGCTATTAATTGAAGAAAATGATTAATTGGATTTCACAAAAAGCAAATGAAAAATGAAATATTTTTTAACATTTTCAGGGGCAGAAGTCCATCACCAAACAGCCGACGTAGGATGAGCCCAACAATGGACCGTAGACGTCGTCGTTCCCCATACAGACGCAGTAGGTCACGTGATAGACGTAGTAGGTCACGTGATCGTCGTGGGAATCGAGATGCCAAGGATGAGGACAAGTTCAAAGGCAGTCTGTCCGAGGGAATGTTTGTAAAGAAAGAAGACTCGGATGAGGATGTTAATTTGTAAGTTAATGTGTTGAAGTTATATCTACAACGTAATTATAACTGGAGTATATTTAAAAATTATGTATAGGCACAGCTTTTTTCCTGGGAAGAGGCCCAAGCCTCTGAAATAGGTGAAAATAATACTTTAAAAGAATTTCATTATATTGTGTGTTAATTGTAATTTATTATTTTTGTCCAACAATAGCCTATGTAAAGTGACCTTTTCATCATTGTTTATTTTGTCCTTGCTGAGTGCATTTTCCATCTTAAAGGGAGTGTATCAAGAAAAAATGTTATATAAATGTCTCAAAAATAAAATTATTATATATACATGTATATATATAGTTAGTATATATAGCGATGATATATTGGAAAAAACGTTTTTAGCCAGTTTGAAAATTTTGAAAAAATCCTGGTAAATTCCCTTTAAATTTGAATGAACAGAGATGTGGTTGGAGTATACAGACCTGGCATATTGGTGACTTTGCAGTATATTTACATAGTAACATAAAGGTTTTATTAGTGCTTCCTTCTTTTGATTCATACAAAAGTTTTATCTAATATAAATATTAAGTGGATATTAAGTCTTTCATCAGTTTATATGGTGTTCCAGCTGAGGGAACATTGATATGGAAATTAGAAGAATGTAATGACATGCATGACGTGGAGGTCTGGTATATCCATATACCTGTACTTCCTAGTTGTTTAGCTCACCTGATCAAAGCTCAAAGTGAGCTATTCTGATCACCTTGCATGTGTTGTCCATCTGTCTGTGAACTTTTTGTTGTGTGCACTTGCACACCCGCATGCAGTTTTCATTTGATCTTCACCAAACTTGTACAGTAGTTGTATAAACCATAATATCTTCGGCAGGTTTTTGGACTGGCCATATTGGATGGTTAGTGTCAGAGTTATGGCCCTTAAATCATCAAAAATAACATCTCTTGACCTTGTGTACAGTTTCCGTAGATATCCTTATATTGTTTCATATAACACTTCTTTGGCTTCAGAGCGGATATAGATCCGGATGATGAAGAAGATGAAGAAACTGTGATAGAGAGAAGAAGAAAAGAACGAGAAGCATTATTACAGGTACATGATTTATCGAAAATGGTTTTATTTTATTTTACAAAAAAACAACAAGTTTCCTCTTGAATTTCTTGACAGATAGTTGCAAGTGATTTGATGCGAGAGGTTGTCCAAAAATTTCATAAAATGAAAAAGGCATGTCAGGGTTATTTGAAGATATTTAAACCAATGGCAAACTGTATGTAAAATTTGAAGAATATATATATATAGTGGAATAAAACAGTCATATTCTTTTAAAACGTAACATATACATCCCTTTGTTGCAGGTCAGATTGCGTTAATTCACTGCTATAACATTTTTTCGCAGTACATGTGAGTCTTCTTGATTCTGATTCTCATCACATCATTCATTTAGCAATTTGGGAACCCAACAAGGGAGTCTCTAATTTAGTTTATCCTTAGTTTAAATTTATTTATTTTAGGCCATGATAAATCAATTGCTAGATTATCATCCCCGCCCTCCCCCTATTTTTCATGCCGCCCCGACCCTTTTTATTTTCATTAAAAAAAAATTAAACAAACATCAAAAATTTTAAAAATGGAAACAAAAAACAAAATCCTCCCACCCTCCCTGTTTTTAAGAAAAATTTGGATGATAATCTACCAATTAATTTATAATGGCCTTACTTAGAATGTGAAACAAGTAGTTACAAACTAATACAAATCACACTGAAAATCTTCCTCAGTGTAACAAGCAAGGAAGCCATATATTGCCATGATGGAGGATCAAACCTGCGACCCTCTGATCACGGATCTGATGCTCTAACACTGGGCTATGCTAACTTTACAGGGAAACTTGTTATTATATACATATTTATTCAATACTTTGAGCTGTATGTATGCATGTTGCTATGGATACCAGTATATTATTTCTGACATAAGAAATGCAATGAAGCACTGGATATCAATGACAAACACAAAAATAGAACTTTCTTAATAAAAGTGGATTTTTAAGAATTTCTGGATAACACTTCATATCTGTCTTTTTCCTCAACTTAAACTAATATAAATCCAGGGGTTGTGAGTTTGAATCCCCAGTTGGCCACAGTCTCTGCGATGATTGATTTACGACATTGCTTCTTATTGCGTCCAATTGTCATTCATATCTCACCCCTGATGCAAGTGTGAAAGTTATCAGTTACTTACAAAAATGCGTGTTCTCTCAAACAGGTGAACTTCCCACGATCTTCGGAAAGAGTGGTTAGGTTAACAGATCATCTGTTAGTTCTCGATTGCATAAAATGAATCCAAACACTCAAATATCCATGTTTACAGAAACTGAAGCAGACGGCACCTCAACCAGAGACTGAGATAGCCACTGATGTTGTAGAACCAGAAGTGGAGGAGGAGAAACCAGCACAGCCGGCAGTTCCAGATGCCTTTGTTGAGGAAGAATATAAGGAGGAGATACAACCTTTTGAGCCTCCACAAGCTTCTGTAGAGCAAGATCAGGGTAAGTGTACAAAGTAAAGTAAAGTGTTTTGTTTATTATAGTGTCACCCCTGGGCTTATGAGACATCTTTATGTTGTACACAGTTACTTCCCGAAAGCTACTATTGCCAGGCGTAAGGCTGTTAGACATTCGGTACCCCGTAATTAAACTAGCTGCTGGGTGAGCAACCAGCCGCATCAGAAAAAATCCAAGTGCTTCCACAGGGATTCGAACTTTCGACCTCCTGCTTTCGAGGTGGGCACCTTAACCACTAGGCAACTGAAGATGGTACATGTAGTAGGTTGTGTGGTGCATATTCTATAATGAGGGTGCATTAATTCACTGTTAGTTTACACATATGTTATATCCTCGGATATCAAGAGTGCAACCTACATAGTGTAAATGTAGTTAGAGAACAGGATATATGTGAACAACAAAGCTAATACAATATAAAAAAAAGATGGCATTATTGCATACTATTAAGCATACAGAACATCAACTCTGCAATATGTTACAGTACACATACTATACTGCAATATGGTTTTGTATATTGCTGTTTTTATGCTAACAAAGTTTGAAGAGTGTTACCCCTGTCTGTACTTTTGTGTGAGTGTCCATTCGGCCATCCGTCAAATTGTTTTCAGGTGAATAACTTCTGAAATTGTTGATGTAGTTAATAAATATTTGGTGTGTTTTTTGTTTTAGCTCAGCTGAAGCAGAATGTTAGGGTTGATTAGGACCCTGAAAGGGGACACTGATTGTACATGAATAGAAATTCAGGAAATTACGTTTTTTTCGTCTATTTTAGGCATTATTTCAATCATCCTGATGTCTTGAGCATTGTTTAGTCATAATAGTTGAGACAGGGTCCTTTAAAGGGAATTTAACATCTGTAAGAGTCCAGCATGGGTCCAAAAAGGATAAAATTGTGAATTTTAATATTGTGAAATCATTAATTTCCATTATTTTAGTTCAAAGACATATTTGTTGGGACTTAATCTCTTGTTGTAGACTATTATGAGAAAAAATAGAAACTGCTTGTTATATTGTTAACTTTTGCCTCATTTAAATCAGAGTATTTATATTACATTATGTAGGCATTATGTGTTTTGATTATTCTCCTGTACCTACCTACACATGAGATAGTAAATGCGCTTTGCAACATTGGGTAATCCTGCTGAGAGATGACAAGTAATTGAAGTTTTGGTGTTACAAGTTTTTATTGAAGCACAAGCTCAAATTCACACATTAAAAATACTACTTGCTTGTAAACAGAAAGAAATAAAAACACAATAATAGGTAATTTTTTAATTTAATACTGAAAATCTGTATCATATTTATTCACATGCATATTTTTGTGTGGAAATTATGTACTTGAAAGAGTGCTTAAAAACGTCAGTATGAACACATGACAATATATAAAGCCTATCCATTTTTATTGGTAGAGGAAGACCTTACAAAATAGTGATCTATGAAATGAAACGAATATTTGTTTTTCATCTACAGAGATTCCAAGAAGTCCCGATGCTCCGGAGAGTCCAGATAGCTCAAGCGATAGTAGTAGTGACAGTGAAACATCTTCATCATCATCAGCAGGAAGTGATGATGAAGGAAGGACAGATCATAACAGACAAAGCTATAATAATGAAAAACAGAGAAATTCAAATAGCAGCAGTTTTGACAGTCCAACAAGTAACGAAGAAGGTGATGACAGAAATGGCAAAATTGTTGAGAGTGGAGGAAGAGAGAATCAAGAGGGAGAAAGAGATCAGAGAGTTGATGATGAAGATAGAGAGATGGATAGAAGGAATGATCGAGACAGTGAAAAATATAACCGGAATGGTCGTGATAGAGAGAAGGACGGAAAAAGTGATAGAGATAGAGAGAGGTATAGTAGAGATAGAGAGAAAAATGAGAAGAAAAAATATAAAAGAAGCAGCAGTGAGGAACTTGAAAAAAGGTATGAAAAGATAGAGAGAAAGAATGAAAAGAAAGACTCAAAATATAGAAGTGAAGATAAATATAGGAGAAAAGACAAGTATGAATATTCTTCCAGCAGTGAGGACGATCGAAAGACAGACAGTTACAGATATCAAAGTGATAAAAGGAAAAAGAAAGAGAGAGACAGAAATGATGATAGACGGTATGGCAGAAAGAAAGGAAGTGGAAGATACGAGGAAAGTGAGGAAGATGAGTATAGGAGAAGTGGCAAAGACAGAAGGAAAGATTCACACAGAAATAGTAGTGATGATGATTCTAAATATAAACATGATAAAGACAGAAGTGGGGTGAAGAAAGAAACTAAACCAAGTAAATATAGCACCGATGAAGTGGAAAATAAACGTGAAAAGGAGGCAAATGAAGACAGTGATGCCAGAAAAAATGATAAACCTAGAAGGACAAGAAGATGGGATAGTGATGATGAAGAGAAAAGGCAGAAGAATAAAGATTTGAAGATTTATGATAACTTGACAGATGAGAACACGATGGATTTTGAAGAAGCTGTTGAACGGAAGAGAAAGTCGATAGACGACTTTGATGCAGGTATGATTTTTGTCATCGGAGAGCTTGTCAGTTAATAACCAATATATATATATATATATATATATATATAAACATTAAGGGAGATAATTAAATTCACAACAATGGAATTTATTGTATCTATGGTTTGCATTATAGCTAGGCGTACTCGCCGTAGTCTGGTCTGTACTTTTATGTATTGGTTAATTATCTCCATACATATATGTATATATATATATATATATATATATATATAGACATATATATAGACATAGATATAGATTGAGTCATATGCCATATAAAGGCAAGAACATACATGTACTCATTCAACTGTATTGTCAGCACCAGATCGTTAACAAATGGAGCTAGCCCACAGTATTTCTCCAGGTATTTTTTTTATTGGGGTTTAACACCATTTTCAAATACATTTCAGGTTATATATGGCATACCCAGTTTTACTGGTGGAGGAAGACCTCTGAATGAATCTGAATAGAACCACCATCCTTCTGCAAGTAACTGACAAACTTTCTCACTTGCACTGACTATCGGTGTCATATTTACTTGCCTGTAGTAATCACCCAGACAGGGTAACAGGAAACTTGGAAAAATAACACAATGACAACCAATGAATTAACGTCCAGTAGACCACTTTGATTTAAAAAATTGACGAGGCTGAACCTGCAAAACAACACTAACAAGTTCAATTTCCATCAATTTTTTTTCCCCCATAGTGTTCATACATGTAATTGTCTTTTTGTGTGTATTTAGAAACCAATAAAGAAACGAAGGATGAGGAGGGCGAGGACAAGGCCAAGAAATGTGTCGACATGTTCTCCGAGGATGCTGATATGTTTGCAGAAAACTATAGCGTAAGGCCTTTTCTCAAATGACTTGTCTCTTTTACCAAATAAAGATATCGGCAATTTTGCTAGTGTGAGACAATTACAGTCCAATATTTCGTATCACAGTTTTAGCTTATAGTTTATATACATACAATGTATATCCTTTTTTATTTTAGCTTGATTGTCATTAAGCTGTGGCCCCAGTTTTACGAAAATACCTGTCTTATTTTATGTTAACTCAGTGGTATGCTCAATTTCATACATGTACTAAAACTGAGCACACTACATGTATTTGAGATAAAGTTAAATAATGGACTGAAGTATTTTTGTGAAACCATGGTCAGAGCTTATATATAAATGCTTTCGAGTCTGCTTCCTGGCTAGAACCAGTACTTAGTGTGTTTGTGAGAGGTCAAGGGGTCGAGCTGGGAATTAAACTTGCAACCCCTATCATGAGCGGTCAAAAACTTTACTAATAACATTACTGCTGTGCTACTGTTCAACTTATCACTGTTTGTAATAACATTACTGCTGTGCTACTGTTCAACTTATCACTGTTTCTAATATTCTAATAACATTACTGCTGTGCTACTGTTCAACTTATCACTGTTTACATGAGATCTTTAGCAGAGCCTCGGTTTGGATAAAAACAGTGAAACCGCGGAATTCACTGGAAAAAAGAAAACGTACCTCATGACAAAATTACATAAAAAATCATTGCAGTGTTGAACACGGTTCAAACCAAGTGATAGTGTACATTTAAAAAAATAAAAATGACTCGCCCAAGAAAAGAAAAAGTCATACCCTATAATTTGTGTTAAAATAAAACACTGTTACAATGTGAGAAGTACAGTTCAAGTCAAGGGATGATCTCAATACTCTTGAAAGATTTTTACATGTATAATTCCATCACAGTGTATCAGCAGCGCTACACCTGTCTTTGAGTATTGAGAGCACAATCTTCATAAAACATTTACATCTCTCTGCTTATAGATATCTATACCTATCTTTGAATATTGAGAGCACAATTTTCATAAGACACTAACATCTCTCTGCTTATAGATATCTATACCTATCTCTGAATAGTGAGAGCACAATCTTCGTAAGACATTTACATCTCTCTCTGCTTATAGATATCTATACCTATCTTTGAATATTGAGAGCACAATTCTCATAAGACACTTACATCTCTCTGCTTATAGATATCTATACCTATCTTTGAATATTGAGAGCACAATTTTTATAAGACACTTACATCTCTCTGCTTATAGATATATATACCTATCTTTGAATATTGAGAGCACAATTTTCATAAGACACTTACATCTCTCTGCTTATAGATATCTATACCTATTTTTGAATATTGAGAACACAATCTTCATAAGACACTTACATCTCTCTGCTTAAAGATATCTATACCTATCTTTGAATATTGAGAGCACAATCTTCATAAGACACTTACATCTCTCTGCTTATAGATATCTATATCGATCTTTTAATATTGAGAGCATAATCTTCATAAGACACATCTCCCTGCTTATAGATATCTATACCTATCTTTGAATATTGAGAGCACAATCTTCATAAGACACATCTCTCTGCTTATAGATATCTATACCTATCTTTGAATATTGAGAGCACAATCTTCATAAGACACATCTCTCTGCTTATAGATATCTATACATATCTTTGAATATTGAGAGCACAATCTTCATAAGACACTTACATCTCCTTGCTTATAGATATCTATACCTGTCTTTGAATATTGAGAGCACAATCTTCATAAGACATTTACATCTCTCTGCTTATAGATATCTGTACCTATCTTTGAATATTGAGAGCACAATCTTCATAAGACACTTACATCTCCCTGCTTATATAGATATCTACTTTTGTAATTCACTCTTGATATTGTTTTGGATTAATAATGCAGTTTTGATGTGTTGGAGAGGAAACCAGCGAATTTTGTCAATCTGATTGTCTGATTTGACATTGAACTCCATGGCATAACAGAAATTTAAACTTGAATGTGATAGGTAAGAACTAACTTTGAATTATTACGAGTTATTTGGTTGTTCTATTGCAGAGCCCCAACCTGTCTGGGTACAACACTGGTAAAAATGAGAACCCGACACTGATGGACAACTGGGACGACGCAGAAGGATATTACAGTATGTGTGGAGTTTTTATTTAGCCTCGACCTTTAACCTTGATTTATCAAGTCAAACAAGATTAATTGTCCCCTGCAAAGCCATCTGTGTGTTTGTACATCTGAGGCAAAAAGTTTGTGATGTTTTACCCAAAACAGTTCCAGTCCCTCTCCTCCTCCCCCAACTCCCCAGAAATGACCTTTTGTGTCTATGTAGATGGGTTATTAAAAAAAGCAAATATTAACCATAGTAACACACACCGAGAAGCCTAAAATCAGATGCGTCACTTAAATGTCAAGGTCACACATAATAAAAAATGTAAAAGTCAAATCTCTAGTGGTCATACAGTCATACTGTCTGTATTCCCTCGCAGCCAACTCTCTGTGATGATCAGTCATGAACTACGTCTTACAGTCATGAGTCTCCCATGTCTGAATATGTGGGGAACTAGTCAGTGACTTGGAAAGATAAGGTGTGTCTAGTACTGGTTTACCAGATCCTAGGAACGATTTATTTTTTGAGCTGACCACCGAATACTGTTGAAAAAACGGGCCAAACCTTATACATACAAACAAACAAGTGCACACATGACAGCACTTTAGAATTCACTCATCAGCTCCCTGAGAGAGCTTCGAACTTGATGTTTTCCATGTCCATGCATATATCTCCACCAGATTATCTAACTCAATAATTGGCAAGGGCTTTCCTCAGAAACAAATTATGGTGTAAGGACATTTTTGTGGTATAGAAGGATTTGAAGAAATAACAATTTCATCCATCTGATATCTTATTTAACCCTTTACTCCATAGATACCAATCACAAAAGGCCTTTGAAAACACTGTTTTCCACTCTGTCAGTTAATATAAACATAATTCACCAAATAATTCAAAAGCATCCTATATTAGAGGTGTCAAAAAGTGTCTATATTAGAGGTGTCCAAAGGCATTTATATGAAGTAAAGGGTTAACATGCAAATCTCTGTATTGTGATAAGTAAGGCATCATAGCTGTATTAAAGCATCATGGCATGTGTGTATTTGAAATTAATGCACAGTGGCCCAGATAGGAATGAATAATTGAGTAAAATCTTATAATCAAAGATAGATAATTGGGTGATTTTCACTTGACAGTAAGTTTACAATAATTGAGTAAAACATGGAGAATTGTCTAAATGAAAGCAATCAAAATGGATTATCTTGATTAAACTATTCTACATTAAATGCACAATATTGTAAAATTGTTGCTGCTTGCAACTCTTGACTTGCATTATCAGTATTGTATCAAATGTGACTGAACAAACTTGTTTCCTCTTGCACAAATGCAGCTGCCTGCAACTCCGAATTTCATGTCTAATTCAGTGTTGACGATGTTAAACAATATTGTTTAAATCCTACTTGTTGAAGAAGTTGGTGTTTGGCGCAAAAAGTAACTAAAAATTGTGCTTTGATTTGGGTTAGAACATGTTTTTCCTTTGCAAGCTGAGATTTTCGTGCTGAGACTTTGACATTTATAAGAAACTTACATGGGTTTGAGGTTTGGATAGAAAATCTCGAGGTGCGAAATGTTCTATTTGAACAGAAAAAGCCATGAATGATTCTTTTTCTTGCATACTAACACATTGAATAACTATTTACTTTATTTTGACATTATATTTTGTATCATGGTCACTTTTAAAGCATAGTACCACCATTGGAAAAGGGAAGTGCTTCCATGGGGTAGTCGCATAATGGTGGTTATAAATAATCCTCGTTTCTTCTTCTTTAAAAATGCATTTTCCTTATTTTAATGCTCATTTTTTTTATTTGAATGGCATTATTGATGTTTTTTGAACATTTTGACAGCATTGTCATGTTTGAATTGTGAAATTAGAAAAAGTATTGATGCTTGGAAATTGGGATATGAATACATGATTTCGTAAGTCTACTTTCACTTTGTCAACAGTGTACACACTGAGCAGAAATAAAATCTCTTGTATGACACATGACCCCCTACTTTTCTCATCATATTTTGATAGTGCAGAGGTTGACAAACAGTAAAATGTAAGTTTCACTTCTTTCATTTGGGACCCTTTATGAACGACAAGCCTTCAAACTTTTATTATTTTATATAGAATAAAGAACAAAAATCAATGGTGGGCTTGCACCGTAAGACATCAAACTATGTAATTTATGTCATATATTGATAAGTCACATCATAAATGATTTATATGCACTGAATATTATCTCGACCCTTGGGTGAGATGGAAATATTTAACCCTTGTAAAAATGCAGATATCAGGTATGCAAGATAACTATGTAACAGATTTGTTTGCTGACACGTCTTTAATGTTGTGCTTTACAGGAGTGCGTATTGGAGAGTCCCTGGACAAGCGGTACACAGTATATGGGTATACGGGTCAGGGTGTGTTCAGTAATGTCGTGCGGGCTCGGGACCAGGCCCGTGGATCTCAAGATGTGGCCATAAAGATAATCAGGAACAATGAAATGATGTAAGATAATAAAAATATGTCCTTATCCCTCTCTTACACTGTAGCCAAAGATTCTAACGAGTGTAATGATTAATATTTGGCTACTATTGATTCATAATATTTATATCTACATGCATTTAATATTATATTATGTTCTCCATGCATGAGAGATAGAGGATGCTTTCTCAAGATGCTGAGGTCTTGGGTTCGGTCCTAGCTCTGTCTGAAATCTGTATATGGGAAAGTTTGCAAGTTACTTGCAGAAGAGTGTTGTTTTTTTTTAGGTTCATTCTAAGGATTTCCTCCATCAATGAAATTGAATACTGTGTATAACCTGTAATATGTTTAAAATGGAGTTCCAGTGGTCATAAGTTTGAATCTCCACCCAGCCACTGTCTCTGGGATAATTGGTCTTAAACTTAGTTTTATATTCATGAGTCTCTCACCCCTGAATATGTGGGGAAATAGTCGAAAATGATGCAGTGATCAGGTGTTGTTAGTACTGGTTAACTGACTGGTGGACCCAAGGACTATCGTTCAGGTTATTGGGTTGTTTGGCCACCTTATATAACTGAAATACTGCTAAAAGATTGGTGTAAGATCCCTCACACATGTAACCAAAGTCTTCTTTGCATGATGAATATTTTTTAACAAAATTGATTTTTTTTTTTAATTTATGATCTGTCCAGGAAAACTTAACTCAATATCATCACATTGGTACATTTAAACACTTACACATTATGTATCGGCCATCTTCCTTTTCTCAAATACTCATTAAACACAAAACTTTATTCTACTTATTGATTCATCAAGCTTATCTTAAGATATATTTTCTCCAGGCACAAGACTGGCTTGAAGGAGCTTGAATTTCTTCGTAAGCTGAATGATGCTGACCCCGATGACAAGTTTCACTGTTTACGCCTCTACAGACACTTCTTCCACAAAAACCATCTCTGTCTCGTGTTCGAATCACTCAGGTATGTAGACGTCTGTTTTAAAATTTTGCTTGGGCTTCTCTTTGACGAAGTGGTCCCTGGATCTGTTTCAAAATAGCTTCCCTCTAAGGCCTTCCTTAAAAAATAAATTGTTTGCTGTGCTCCTACCTACTCACTAAAAATTTTAGCTACCCAAACTTTTTTATTGACTTTCAAAGCATTAAAAGAATTTCATGATTTCTGTCCATTTTTCTTTAAAATGACTATACTAAATCAAAATTTGGCCCAAAAAAAATTAACCTACCTACCTACCCACATGAAAAATACTGGGTCGGAGCACAGCAAACACATATTTTTTTAAGGATGATCTAACTAATAAGGTCTTTGGTTCAAGCCAAACGCAATCCCAACTAATTTATTTGAAAAAGTTTGCCATTTAGTTACAGATTCTCTTTGTGGTTATACTGAAGATTCATTCATGTCTTCCTCCGCCAATAAAGCTGATATATAATCACTCCCAACATTATCCGGGGCAAAACTTATCTGCACGTGCTAACAGTTGTCAGTTAGATTATTGTTCAGGTTTACAAATTACTATATGTATGTCGAAACATTTGCTCTTTTGGTGATTCCCTTGATCTGATAAAGTGCTTTAGGTCTCACAACCCAGTTAAATTAGAAATATTTTTGGTTTGTAAAAATGCACAATAACTAGTACGATGACCAGCTTAGTGTAGTGACACCCTTAGATTTTTAAAAAAAAAGAAGTCCTCAAATGCCCATAAAGCATGAATCTGTTAAAATCCTATAAAAGTCACTTTTTTGCTCTTCATGTCAGCGGCAAGAAATAACTGCTATAAACCATTTTGAAAATATTTCAAACCAAATTACATAGGATTTTTATTTTTAAGTGCAAGAATCTTGCTACCATGACAAAAAAAGGGATGAAACTGTGTAATGAGATGTTTACCTCCCAGTGCTGTATGATTTCATTGCAGTATGAACCTACGTGAGGTGATGAAGAAGTACGGCAAGAATATCGGTCTCCATATTAAGGCAGTGCGGAGCTACAGTCAGCAGTTGTTTATGGCACTTAAATTACTGAAGAAGTGCAGCTTACTTCATGCAGATATAAAACCAGATAATATTTTGGTATGTTCTCTTTCCATGTCCCTGCCATTCAAAGAATGGTGAAAGGGCAGTAAATGTTACCCGTCTGTTTTTGTTTGTTCATCTAATCAAAGAGGAAAATGGTACTAGAAGCTTCCTCGCTTGACGCTCAGCATTTGAGAGTTCTAGGTCTGGTCGGCCCAGTGTCAGTATAATGTGACTGGGTGGGGTATCATACCATGTGTCTGCGGCATGATACTCTAGTGTGACAGCGCTCAGAATACTGTCTCAAGTAGACACCGTCGCGATATGACTAAAAAATTGTTGAAAGCGACGCTAAACACCAAACAACTACAACTCGTCTGTTCGGAAAATTGTTTTCCAATCAACAACTTTTGAATGGGTTTATGTATTTGATTAATATTTCGTGTGTACCTGCATAATTATAAAAAAAACAGGTCAAGTTTGCTTTTTGTTAATATCAGTAAAATTTTACAGAAGTTGTGACTGCTTTTCGACCTTATTTTCAGTAAAAATTGTTTTCCAATCAAAAGCGTGGGCATTGGCATTGGCAGACAACTTTATAGTTTTATATTCAGTCATAAAATCAGTTTGCTTATTATGTCTTACCCTTACTGGAAGATATATTGTTTTTATGCTTTCTGTCTGTCCGTCCATTCATCTGTCACAAAACCTTGTCTGCTGAACTCCTTCATCATCTGTGGTCAGATATAGTCAAAACTTTCTGGAAAGGATCAGTGTGAGGTCTTTTTGAGCTAATCCCATTTGCACGAGAGATTAAGAGACCTCAGTTGCAGTGATAATGTTTAAGTGCACTCTATATCATTTATTGACATAGACATTAGTCAAATGTGTTGCTTTCCAAAATTTAGAAAATACATGTTTGTGTAAGTATACTGAAAAAAAAGTCTAGACTGTAACAAATATTTGATTGTCTCTTAGCCACTTTTGACTTCAGTTGATTAAAAATTCGGAACATCAACTGGACTAGTGGAATAGACCTTTGGCAGAATTTTAGCCCTATTATACTTAGAAAATTTGGTTATAGCTTTTAGCTTGAGGATCACTCCCTGTCCATTGTCTGTCTGTCATCTATCCATTGCTTTAAAAGATTTCATCTCTGAAACTGCTTGACAGATTTTTATCAAATTTTGTGTGAAGCTTTATTACATGTAACTCTATCAAGTTATCTAATATAACACAATTTGGTATTTTTTTCTTGAAGCAACCATAAATTTTATAGACCAAAACCTGTATCCAACTTAAAACAAACATACATGGAGTATTTCTTGAACATCATTAAATCACAGCATCATAAGATCCATGCAGGAGTATACAGAGTCTCAAGTGAAAACAGTTTTGAATTTAGAGCATGATTAAACATTGTGTTTTGAAGCCAGTAGAAACATGCTCTGAATGGGGATTATTGGGTTGCTTGTTATGGAGGTAGACAGCATATCTGACATCTTATTTCCGATATCAAAGGGTCTTGTGTTAGATTCCACTGGAACAATGTATTGTAATCTTGAGCAATGTTGCTTATAATTGGTTCTACACAGGGAAGACACATTTGTGTATTGCTTGTAATTGGTTATATACAGGGAAGACACATTTCTCCATTGCTTATAATTGATTCTACACAGGGAAGACAAATTTCTCCATTGCTTATAATTGGTTCTACACAGGGAAGACACTTTTCTCCATTGCTTATAATTGATTCTACACAGGGAAGACAAATTTCTCCATTGCTTATAATTGGTTCTACACAGGGAAGACACATTTGTGTATTGCTTGTAATTGGTTTATGTACAGGGAAGACACATTTCTCCATTGCTTATAATTGATTCTACACAGGGAAGACGAATTTCTCCATTGCTTATAATTGGTTCTACATAGGGAAGACACTTTTCTCCATTGCTTATAATTGGTTCTACACAGGGAAGACAAATTTCTCCATTGCTTATAATTGGTTCAGGGAAGATACAGAATATTGATAACTGGTTTTACACAGAAAAGTCATGGAGTATTGCATATGATTGATTTTACGCAGGAAAGACAAAGTATATTGTTTATAATTTGTTTTTGCAGGGAAGATGTGGTGTATCGCTTATAATTGATTTCACTTAGGAAAGACTTAAGTATTGCCTGTGCTTGATTCTGCACAGGGAAGAAATACATGTAGGTCATCGTTTATAAAGGAAAGACATGCTCATATATTGTTTTACACAGGGAAGATGTGGTGTATCGCTTATAACTGATTTCACTTGGGAAAAACTTAAGTATTGCCTGTGCTTGATTTTGCACAGGGAAGAAATACATGTAGGTCATCGTTTATAAAGGAAAGACATGCTCATATATTGTTTTACACAAGGAAGATGTGGTGTATCACTTATAATTGATTTCACTTAGGAAAGACTTAAGTATTGCCTGTGCTTGGTTCTGCACAGGGAAGATATAGGTCATTGTTTATAAGGAAAGACATGGAGTATTGCTCATATATTGTTTTACACAGGGAAGACAGATGAGTATGATTTGTATAATGTAAGAACATAACTTTACAATTCTAACCTTGTAACATGTTTAAAGTTAATATCAATTTTAAGACCATCATTTTCAGCAGAGAAAAATACAATGTATTAAACACTTTCAAAATTAATAATAAAAATTTTTTTAGTACATAAGTGAGCAGCGTAAATAAAATGATTGATATTTTGTAGGTTAATGATCACAAGCTGGTTCTGAAGCTGTGTGATTTTGGTTCTGCCTCCCATGTGTCGGAGAATGATATCACACCATACCTCGTCAGTAGATTCTATCGTGCACCTGAGATCAGTAAGTATTGTACAGTAGAACTTTGATGTATTCAAAGTATTGTTCAACATCGTACCATACATGTGTTTACATCGAAATAGGAATTCAGCTGGGATGAGATAAGTGGTACAAGCTTTATGTTGTGTTCTAGCCAACAAAAGTCTACTGTATTTATAACAACAAAATTTACCATTCATCTGTGACAGTTCTGAATCTTGAGTTTATTTTATTACAAAAAAAAGTCATGTAGATCTTTTATAGGCTTAGAGGGATATAGATAGAAACACTTGATTAATGTTCTATTTGAATAAACCAGTCCGAGGAAGAAGTGTTACTGAATACTTGCAAAAGTATTAACCAACACTTTTTCCTCTGCATTACCGCCAATTTGATGCTTTGAGCTATTACGAATAGTCTTTAAAATTAATATTTGAGTTGAAGCTATAAAAAGTGCTCTCTGTGTCCATTATAATATTATTTTTTCTGATTTTTGGAACAAAAGTTTTAATTATACAACATACACCCACATTGCCAAAATAGAATAATTGCTTTTATGTTTGTTTGTTTGTTTATATACATGTAGCAGCATTTTATGCCATCGAAAGCTAACAGATGATTAGTTACCTAAGCACTCTTTCCTGGGATCCTGGAAGGTTAACCAGTACTCAAGCACACCCATCTCCGCAAGTCATGATAACTTTTCCACTTGAATCAGCAGTGAGATACAAATGACAATGGGATGCAATGTCGTATATCAATCATCACAGAAACTATGGCTGGGCAGGGACATGAACTAAAGACCCCTGGATTGATATCAATGGGCAATGTTGATCATTTGTAATTATACAACATAAACTTCACATTGCAAAAATTTCTTTAGATATAATCATTGCCTTTTTATCAAAATAACACAAGAAACAACCATGCACTCATGTTTATAAGAATGTTAATTGCAAGAAATTTACCAATATGATTATCATTTATTTGATATAAAAGAAAAATTGGTATGTTTTATTAAAAATGTCAGGCATGCATAAAATAACGTTTTCTGTGGGATAAATTGTCTATGTTTATTGTATTTGAGAAAGGCAAACAATGTTATATTATATTTTAAATATGATCTAAAATCAAAAGTAATTTTATTGACATTTATTACATTTTGCATTATTTTCAGTCATCGGAATTGGTTATGACCATGCGTGCGACTTGTTTTCTGTTGGGTGTACCATCTATGAACTGTATACGGGTAAAATCTTGTTCCCTGGCACGTCTAACAACGAGATGCTGAAGTTCATGATGGATCTGAAGGGGAAAATTCCAAACAAGGTGGTACGTAAGGGTATGTTTAAGGACCAGCATTTTGATGCCAATTACAACTTTCTGTACCATGAAGTGGACAAGGTCACACACAGGGTAAGTCTATTGTATATTGTCTGCAGTTAGGCCATCCTTAAAAAAATGTTTGTTGGCTGTGCTTTGTGGGTAGGTACATGTAGGTAGCTAATTTCTTTCTTATTTGCCAGATTTTGATTTAGCTTAGTCATTTTAAACAAAAAATGGACAGAAATCATGAAAAATAAATTCAGTAATTTGAAAGTCAATAAAAAAGTTTGGAACGCTGCAGTTTTCAGTGGATTGGTAGGAGCTTGGCAAAGAAAGATTTTTTTTAAAGGAAGGCCTTAGTATTGCTTTATATTATAGCTTCTTTTCAGTGTTTAGTGTTTAGGATTTTGTTTACCATCTGTCCATCCATCTGTATTTTGCTTTTATATTAAAGCTACTTTTCAATGTTTAGTTTTTAGCTCGGGGTTTATAGTTCTACCATCAGTCCGTTCATCTGTCACTCTTGTCTGAAATAAAATAGATCTTAAATGGGTGGTATTTTTAATAAAAGACAAACACGGCCTTATTTTGATGGCTAGATCATCAACACATGCAAATAGTAGGACCGATTTTGATAAAAAAAAGTGGTAGGGGTGAGAAGGTCATGTTCCTAATGGGGAGAAAGATTAATGATCTTCTCGTAGGATACATGCTTTCCAAGTTTCAAATAATTAAGGATGACCCCTGAATTGCAGTAAGTTATTTAAATGTCAAGGTCATATTTGGAAAGTGTAAGAGAAATGTTAATGGCAAGTTTGTCTTGTATGCGAAAGTTGAACCTAACACAAAATCTTCATGAAACTTAATATGTGGATTATGCCTTTGCTAGAGGATGACTCGTATTGTTTTATCTTAAAGGTTAAGATCACTTTGGATACATATTGCAGAATTATCAGTGTATTTTACTGTACAAAGATACATGTAAGCAGATTTATCTGATGGTATATACATGTACCTTTGATATTGTCCAGCTTTGTATTAACTCTAGTACTTCTTTTTCTATATACATGTATGTTTTATCTGGTTAACTTTGTTTCAATTTCAGGTCAGTGTTTTTGTTTCTTTTTATATATACCCATTTTAAAAACAACAGTCATTTTAAAAATGCTCTACTGGCCAGAAGGTCAGAAGGGCTTATGTGATGGTGCATTGTCTGTCATCCGTTAGCAGCACTTTCTCTGAAACCACTGAACTAATTAAACTCAAACTCCACATGGGTTTTTCTATAGCAATGGAGATTGTATAAAAGATTTTTTTTTTCCCGATTTGAAATTCAAGATGGCCACTGTTACTAAAAATAGTCTAAAACTTAAAAAATCTACTTCTCATGAACTGCCCAACAGATTTCAAAAAAAATTTATGTAGTAATGATAACCAACTATAGTTCTATTAGATTATACAAATGGTTGTCACTGGGGTTCAAAATTGCCCCACCCTGAGGGTTCAATTAGAGGACAGGTGTCATTATAATAAAAAAAACTTTTTTAATTTTTTTTTTAAAGGACTGATTTTGCCAATATTTTCATAGAAGCATTATTTTAATCAAGGAATTCAGATTTGTAAAAATGACTAGGTTCCACTGTCTTAAGGGGTCAGGAGGGGCCCCAAAAGGGTAAAAATTGGAAACAATAAATTGTTTTCTTAAAAACCAGTTAGTCAGATGTGTTCATATTTGGCATCAATTATTATGTGTAGGAGTTTGAATGAAGATAAGAATTAAGGGGCTAATATTTATAGGGGCCCTGTAAGGGGACTTAGAATTTTACATAGGAATACTATGGGAAAACAGAAAATCCTTATTTTTTCATCCATTTGGGCAAAATTATTATTAAATTTGAGTTCTGAAGCATTGTCAAGTCATAGAAAATAAGATTTTGTTTAACAAGGAGAATTGACTTTCAATGAGGGAGACGGTGGGTCAAAATTGAGTTAAAATAGAAAGTTTTCAAAAATCTTCTTTTCAACAACCTGTCTGTAAAATTTGTTCATATTTAATATAGATTGTCCAAATGAGTAACGGTTTAAAGTTTGTACATATCAAGGGGCTTGTTTTTATAGCGGCCCTGTAAGAGTTTCAATAGAAATACTAAGGGAAAATGGAAATTTTTAATGTTTTCATCCATTTATGATTTGTTTAGTTAGTTTGAATTCTGAAGCACCTTCTAGTCTTAACAAATAAGATTTTGTTCAATAAGAAGGATTGACTTTCCAAAAGGGGCCAGGTGGGGTCACAAAATGGTTAAAATTGAACATTTTCAAAATCTCATTCTCAACAACGGGTCAGTCATATTTGTTCATATTTTATATAAATTATCCCTATGATTAAGAGTTCTAAGTTTGTACCAATCATGGGGCACTGGGATGTATAGAGGCCCTGTAAGGGTTGTACAAAGGAATATTATGGAAATTTCTCATTTTCTTTCGTCTATATGTGTATAAGTTGTTCCATTTGAGATCTAAAGCATAATCTAGTAACAGTAAATTTGATTTTGTTCAACATTAAAGTCAGATGTTATAGTCAGAATTTAATTTGTTTTCATAAATTCATGTTCATGGACAGACCTAATTTATAGAAATTGAAAGACTGATTTGCCATTAATTGTCTCATCATTAATAAACACTCATTACAGGAGAAGACGACTGTGCTGGGAACCATTTCCCCATCAAAGGACTTACTTGCAGATCTTATTGGTTTCCAGCGTCTCAGTGAGGATCAGATGCGCAAAGTGAAACAGTTAAAAGATCTTCTCGAAAACATTCTGATGTTGGATCCGGCCAAGCGTCTTCCAATCAATGCCGCACTAACCCATCCTTTTGTGCAAGAGAAGATTTAAAGGAAGATAATTTTTAAAGACCCTTTGATGTCTAGGTACATAAATCGGTATGGAGATAATTTTGAATATTGTGAAACTGGAATCGTGGCGATAAAGATAAATATGTGAGTTGACTGCCAACGTTATTTTAAATTTAGGTTTGATAAATAAAAAGAAAAAGTAGATATTAGGTAAAATAAATGTATTTTGAAAAATGATAATGGACATGTTATGTACTGTTGACCATATTAATTTTTGTTATAGGGCATTTGGTGTGGTGCCTTTTTTGTAAGCTTGTTTAATTCCACAATTTTGATAATTAAAAGATCAGAATATGAATAGATTTATTTCATACATGTAGTTTTGATTGATTATCTTTAAACAGTATAAAGCTGAACCCGTTAAGCTCTGTCGGTAATGCGTCTGACTGACTGTCAATCAGGGGGTCGTTAATCCTGGAGATGTAGTCAGGTATTTACATTGATAATATGTGTTAATACTGGATTACCTGCCTAGTTGATCACACGAATTATGACAAGACGAGGTGACTGAAATACTGTTAAATCTGACCCATACAAACAAAATAAAAATAAGGAACAGTTACAAAGACGAGATTTTTTTTTTTATTAGACTTTTTGTGAATATGAGTATTAAATATGAATTATATGCAAATTAAAAATTGTGAGGAACGGGGTAAAGATAAATTGTTTTGGAAATTAATGCAATTACAACTTTAAGAAACATTGCAATCATTATTTCTCTTCAAATTGGACAAATATATCCAGTCTATGAGTGATTTCTGTATGTTAAGTTGTTAAGAAAAGTAAACAACATTTCTGCTCTGGACATTTTTTGGTTGAAAAGTCACACCTGTTTGTCTTTATTCATGTATATTTATAAGAATAATCTTTACCCATTATTTATGAATGTTTTTTTCTATAATTTATAACATCTCTGGGTAAAGTTGCATATTTTGTTCAATTATGATGAATTGCTGCCTGAGTAAATAGTTCTAAACACGTCATCCCTTGGCAATATAAACTGTTTTGATGGATCATTCCAGCTGCTGATATTTACACTAAGAAGAACTTTTTTAATAGTGTTATTGACTGTTGTATGATTTATATGTGTTTTATCATGTGTAGTTCAGAATCACTAATTCTGACTATTCATATATTATAGATGTTTCAGCTGTAAGGATTTGGTACTATACATGATTAAAACGCTCTTTTTATTTCGTCTAGTTTCATAACAATCTTCATGTTTCAAAGATAATTGAAAACCAACAAAAAAGTAAATTTATTAGGCTATAACATTTATAAACTGAACCGGGTAATGCTTCAAGTTTTTGTCATTTCATGTCAAGATAAATGCTACATGTTGTTAAAATTAAAAAATTGTTTTTCATATTCATCCAGTGATTGGTTATGTGGGGAAACTGACTAAACGTTTGAAAGGGTGTTAAATGTGTTGTTTAATATGTGTGTTTTTTTTCGAATTTTAATGGAAGTTTTATAAATTTGTGAATGTTCTGAATAGTTTGCACTGGTACTAATGAATTCTTTATTTGCTATAAAACGTTTTTTTATTCATATTATTTTGAAAATAAATTTAGGAGTTAAGGTATTTTCTGATCAGGACTTTTTGTCCTGTCTTCGTGTGTGCACATTCAAGTTCAGAAACATTTTATTAAATAGCAAGCAGATCTTTATCAATTTAATGCCCGTTTTATCATCATTGAATCTTGTATTCTTTGTATAACATAACCCTGAAATGGTAAACTCTTTTCAGTGTTTAGTTTTTGGCCTTTTTATAGCTGTTATTGGGTCATATTCCTAATGGCAAATAGTATCTCTTTTTTTTTCAAAATTCCCAATTGAAAGTTTCAATAATTGTAAATTGAAACTAAACAAAGTTTTCCCCATTCTGTATTGAGTATGAAATTGATTCTTAAACTAAATGGTCAGTAAAGCAAGTGTGCAAATCTTCATAAAGTTGAACAAATGAAAATGCCGCTAAAATTCCCATTTCCAAACGTATGGGTCATCTTCCCAAAATGGTTGGAAAAAAACACTGCTTGTTATTTGTGGATAGTTGTCTTGATCATGTTTAAAACATTTCTTAATTGCTGATAAAATCAGTTTGAGGTTATGGTATTTATTTTTGTATTTTACTTGTAGCAGAATTTGTCAATATCACATCACTTAAATTTCATGCATACATGTTAAATTATAAAAAAAAAAGGGTATCGAGAAGCGTTTGTGGAGGAAAGAAAACTTGGCTTGCTTTTCGTTAATGGAAAGTAGAAAAATATGGAATGAAAACATTCCACTTGGACAGCAGAAGAAATAAACATCATTAATTGGATGATTATTTAGTGGAAATTAAATAGTTACGTTGTTTTATTTCTATGAAAGTTGGATGTTCATTATTATTATACATTCATTGTGCATATATATACATACATAACATTACATTATGTAGTTTCAAAAAAAGTGTGATTTTATTTGTACATGTTTTGTACTGTTTTTGTTCTAAAAATGTCTTCAATATTAATTAACTAAACAATATATGCTCTTTTTATTTAGGCTATAGAGAAAAGATCATTGAGAATAGGGTCTTGCCACACCAGTAAGATTATTGGTAATGATTTTCTCTCGTAGACATTTTTTATAACTAAGTTGATTTTTTTCTCTCATTTATTTGGCATTGAATATATTCAGAAGTTAAAGTTACAGAAAAAGTTGAAAGTTTAAACAAAAATCACCATTAGACTGTCTTATGAAAACCAAACCACAAACATTTTGATAAATTGACCTGAACACTGTATATCCCTTAATGGATTTATACAAATGAGTTAAATTGAACATCTTTTGATTTGTGTAATAAAAAGAAAAGAAGTGTACCACTTGTGTCAAATATATATATATATATAAGTATACTAGTACTGAATGTGTGAAAAAAAATGTGTCTATCAATAAAACTTTCATCACATCTCTATTCTTTCTTTTGCAACCCTGCTGAAAGCCCTTGCCAAGGAGAGGCTCAGATTTTGCAAACCTGCCGAGGGCTTTGGTTTTACTGACACCTCATCACGACCAGTCAGAGACTGTGACAGCTGGAATGATAATATTGTCTGGCAGACAAGCAGCAAGAATTAAAACCTCTCACGTAACAGTAATAGGCAAATGTACTGTGAAAGAAAAACTCTTCGGTTAAAAGATGGTAGTACATACTGGAATGGACAGGTTTGCGTAGAAAGTAATTACCACTCATTTGAATGGATCTTATTATTTTGTGACTTGGATATTGGAAAAAACATTTTTATTTTTTTTTAATTATTTATACAATATTTGTAATTTATAATGCTAGTCTTGCTCTATATGATTAGTCAAAGTAATATACTTTTTTAAATAATGGATATGCAAATAGATTATTAGATCTTTCATGGGTATTAAATTGAGATGACAAAGATTAGTGCTGAGATTACCATTAAATTGATGATACCAAGGTCTCAATTGTATGCAATCATTTTCATTTGATTGATTCATTTTTTTGCATACCAATATTACTTTAAATAAAAAAAATAAATTATTTTGAGAACTGCGTTATGTCAAACTGGCATATGACATTTTCTAATGTCTGAATTTTATGTCTGCCCCAAGGGTAACATTATATATATCTT
Organism: Panopea generosa; assembly: GCA_029582155.1. NCBI lineage: Eukaryota > Metazoa > Mollusca > Bivalvia > Adapedonta > Hiatellidae > Panopea > Panopea generosa. The sequence continues at coordinate 5,456,122 of CM055900.1, forward strand.
TCATGGGTGTGAGGGTCTGATAAAAAAAGTTCATCCCCATTGTTTGCTGTTTTGCAAAGAAGGAAGCTATGTTGATGGATCAAATTTTCTATTCAAATTGGACCCCCCCCCCCCCCCCCTCAAATACTTGTAAGACTCCAAATCAGTAGTTTATATGTCCCATTTAGTTGCAGTTCAAAGAGTGAAGGAGAGGCTTGTGAACGAGCAGGGGTATAGGATGAGATTGCTGTAACCAATCAAAACGTGGAAATCCATGTGTAGTATGCAAGAAAGAAAAGAGATATCGCAAGCCATTAAAATGGCAGGTATCTTAGCTGACCTGCTAAAAATGGCATTCTACCAGTATATACTACCATCTTGGACTGTCAGAGTTAAAAATAAATGTGAATTAAATTCATAATCAAGCAACTTTTACTTGTATTTAGTTTCAGAATGCCTGCACATGGTGCAAATAGTTCAATACTTCTTAACTTTTAGCAGGTTAGAACAATATTCATTGGCAGTTCACTGCAAAAGTTGCAATTTGTATTGAAACATTATTATAGAAACAAGTTTTAAAGAGAAAAGGATGTATCTAGGTACAGATATTTTAATGCCAATAATATACATATACTGATACATATCAAGCTTGTTTCAGCATATTCTGACACACTGAAAATTTATTTTAGCACATATAAAGACGCACTGAAAACTTTTTTTAGCACATATACTGATACACTGAAAACTTACTTAAGCATATACATGGACACACATCAAAACTTATTTTAGCACATACACGGACATGCATCAAAACTTGTTTTAGCACATATATGGACACCCATCAAAACTTGTTTTAGCACATATATGGACACGCATCAAAACTTATTTAAGCTCATATACTGACACACATCAAAACTTATTTTAGCATATATACGAACACACATCAAACCTTGTTTCAGCACATATTCTGACACACATCAAACCTTATTTTAGCACATATACGGACACACATCAAAACCTATTTTAGTACATATATGGACACACATCAAAACTTATTTTAGTACATATATGGACACACATCAAAACTTATTTTAGTACATATACGGACATACATCAAAACCTATTTTAGTACATATATGGACACACATCAAAACCTATTTTAGCACATACATGGACACACATCAAAACTTATTTTAGCACATACATGGACACACATCAAAACTTGTTTCAGCACATACATGGACACACATCAAACCTTGTTTTAGCACATATATGGACACACATCAAAACTTATTTTAGTACATATACGGACATACATCAAAACCTATTTTAGTACATATATGGACACACATCAAAACTTATTTTAGCACATATACGGACATACATCAAAACTTATTTTAGCACATATATGGACACACATCAAAACTTATTTTAGCACATACATGGACACACATCAAAACTTGTTTTAGCACATACATGGACACACATCAAACCTTGTTTTAGCACATATACGGACACACATCAAACACATTGTTTTAGTAAGCAGAAAACAGTCATCTCAATTCTTAAAGGATTGGTGTGCATTTAGGAACAGCCCCTCCAAGATCTGGAAGACTCTGGTCTAAAATGACAAAATGGTTAAAATGTGATTGATATAGACAACATTTCTTTGTTCTTTTATAAGAAATGTCTGTCTTTAATTGCAAATACCTCATCATTCTATCGAAATCTGTTGGAAGCATGGGGTGTAGAGGAGATGTCCAGCGCACTTGAAAAGTATAATGTAAAATTGTATACAAAATCAAATGTCTTCTCTTTTTTCAGGAATGCCTGTCTTATACATGTTTTATCATTGTGCTTTTTTTCTCTAGGCAAAAGATGACGATGAGCGAATTACGAAATGTCAGTTTTACAAAAGTATCGCTACATAACAGACGTGTGTAGATGAGTGGTAATTTATTTTCCAAATAAATTAAAAACACAATGTATCTTGAGAATGAATGGCTGTTTTAAAGAGATTTTAAGATTAATGCAAAATGAGTAATTCGACAATCAAATTTGTTAAATTTTGCATTAAAGTAATTTTCATACATTCTGGTGGATTTTCACATATAAAGATGATCCAGTTAACAAAGGTCTGTGACTTTTTATTTATTTACATTTTTCTATTTTTAGTTTTTAAAAGTAATGGTGTTGGGGGTTTTCCATTGGGTTAGAGTTAGGGTCTTTTAGTAGAAATAATATTTAAATGACAATTTCATGTTAAATCCATCACCTGTGATGTTAATTCTTAAAAGTTAAAAGAAATACAGTATTTTTTAAACATTGTTTTAACCTTGGAAGTTTTTATTTAATGCAGAATTCATAATTAATATCTGGCCCAAGTTTTTTTTTTTGTATTGTATAATGTGCATGTTTTATCACGGATATTTTTACAATTTCAGATTCGGTGATGAGGTCAAGACCTTCAAATTCAGGTTGTTACCAGTATACAAAATGTCTACACAATTCAGTTTCAACTTTCTGAGGCATCTGTCTCACTAAGTTGAATCTTTACCCGCATTGTAATTGGTCGACATCATCTTAAATTCACCTGTAGGCAAAAGAAATTGGACCCTGTTGAAAAAGAAGAAATAAATGTAAATGTTCTGTTTGATGTGCCATAGCTGCACCAAAGACTTTTGCAAGAGAAATTGGTAGATTCCACAGAGGCGGTGCTGCAAGTTTCCCTGACTTTACACCTAAACTATGATGTGTTGATGTTTCAAGGAATTATTCGCAATCAGTTCTAAGCATGTATTATTGTCTTTGCTTTAACTTAAAAGAAAAAAAAAATGTAAAGTACATTTCATTTCCTTCTCACTGTTCGTCATTTGGCACCAACCATGAACAAAAAAAGTGAAGATTTGACTTGTAGCTCAAGCAATACATCTGTAAAACAAGAATTAACAAGAGGCAGTCCGAGTGATTGCTAAATTCCTTCTACTGTCTGTTATTGTATGGTTAAGTTCCATAAACACATAACAACATTGCTGACAATTTTTTACGTTTTGCTAGATGGACAGATGGATGAACATTTGACCTGTGACTTTTAAGTTTGGCCTTGACCTTAGTCACACATGAATGGAAGTCTGTTTCTGCATGCTGTCTGTCTCAATCCTTTGACTACTTGATTTCAGTTTTCTCTGCCAGACCGTCTTCAAAAATTCTTTAAGATATTGATATATATCTAATATATAGGAACCACGGAAGGAAATGAATAGCTGGTTATGTGATATTTTAGACGTGTTACATGTGTATGCTTATATGTAATAAAGAGTCTGACTGGTAGATTAACATCTATTAGATTAGATTAGCGATTAGATTCAATTAATCCTAACTATAGGCTTTCATTTCTTTTTCAGGTAAGTACCAACTGACACGCAGCTTTCCTCAGTTTCTCAGCTGGCATCTACCACTGGACAATTTTACATACATCTGCACAGTATTACAAATTTGGCCATCACTAAATTATCTGAAGAAGGATTTTAATAGTTGTTTTCTTCTGTGAAATAACTAAAAATAAAAATATACATCAAGTGTGTCGTTGAAGAAGTCAAAAAGGATATCTTTTGATTCACCTTAAGTTATGAAAATACATTATTCTTTCTCTTTAACAACCAAAATGTAGACATGTGCTGGTATCACCATCTTGGTTATATTCTATAGTGCCATCCCCAGACGGGGGGGATGATTTGGACGTTTAAATATCTTAAAACTGCACGTGCTGTAATGTTCATGTTAATTTATATCAAGGAATTATATAGAGAAGGAAAGGCAACTGATTGAGATTTTGTGAACACTCGCATATTCAAGCAAAATCTCAATATCTCATTTTTGATTATCTTCTCTTCCATGCATCTCAGGAACACAAATCAAAATTCTTAGACTGCAGAATGAAATTGTCATCAAAACAATACTGTTCCCAGAAATTTGTGTTTAAAATTGTTTAAGTACTTGTGATTACAAAATGTGTATACTGCAGCTAAAATAAAGACAAATTACGATAAATTTTCCTTAAAACCTCAATATCTTTTATTCAAGAGCATTTTGCATTATCGAAACATGCAACTTGCAGTTATGTACAATAAATTAGTTGCTTTTGAATTATGAATAATTCATTTGCAAATTATGAATCCTTCGTGCGCTGTTTCATCAACATATAGTCCGGAGATGCAAGTTTCCTATCCTTCTATACAAGTCCTTGTTAATATATACGTTTAGAATTCTAAATGATTAATAGATAATCATTGTGAATATTGACCATTTGATATTTTTGTGAAATAATAAAGGTGACAAAATATGTTTTAATATGAAATGTATCTCATTTATTCAATGTATTGCTTTTTATGACCCGCTATTGAAGAACTAAGTTGGTCCGGTCCATCCAGCACACTTTTGTGACCTCCCTCCTCCTACAGTTGTTTTCAAATGAAACTTGGTATGCATGATAACATCGAGTAGACATGTGCATAGTTTAATATTTCAACAAAAGCATTGAACTCAATATAATACATACAGTAATACGCTGTTACAGCATTTTCCAGGGACATGTCTTGTATGAACTAAAGAAAAATAATGGCACTATTTCAAACTTTCGGTTCATTAACATCTCTTTCAGTGACATGACCTGTTTAAATTGTAGTCTACTGGCTGCACACACAGTGAATGCATATCTCAACATGGGAAGAGTTATCAGTTAGATGCTGATTTTGTGTTTTTATCGAAATGTTATTCAAATAACATGTTGAATGTTTATTGTCAAAAGGTGTGAATAGGTTATGCCCCAAATTTACTCGTTAAAAAAGATTGAAAGAAGTAAAAACAAAATAATTATTTAATTTTGTACTAAAATCTTTATCCCATTTCTTTGTATGCACGTTTTGAAAGAAATTGAAAGAAAGCTGTAAAAAAAAAGTCTTGTATAAAATGTGTTGTCTACGATTACCTCCATGAAGCAATCTATTTTAAGTTTATTTAAGTTGTTAATGCACCATCTTCTACAATGGCACACTTTATGTAATGCAACCTACAATAACTGCCTTTTGCTGTTTATCCATAAATACTAACAAATTGCACACACTAGGTAGAAAATATTGGATAGTTTAGGAATGTTGGTCTGTATTTGTATACAAGTAAATTCTATACATAATGGATATGACACATTTATGCATACAATTAATTCATTGGGATTTGATATCATTTTTGAGGCTATCTACAAAATTAATCCCCCCCCCCCCCCCACCCCAACACACACACCCTCCAAAAAATATTAATGATTTCATTGTATATTAAATCTAATAACAATGTATTGCTACATATAATTAGATTTACATTCATTAAAGAATGAATAACTTGGTTGTTTCAACAACTTTTGCGGGTCCTCCATGGCCCAACTGGTCTAAGGCACCATCTTCAGATCATTAACTTCTCACGCTTGGGTCGTAGGTTTGAGTCTCGCATGCTCCAAAAACTTAGTTTTCCGATTAATGCGGAAGGATCGTGGTTCTACTCAGATTCATACTGAGGTCTTCCTCCACCAATAAAACTGGATATGCCATATAATTTTATAACCTGAAATGTGTTGGAAATGGCATTAAACCCAATTCAACATTCCATGAACCAATTAGATGCTTAAAAACTTCTTGTATTGGTATTAATTTTAAATTTGAAATGTTGAAATCCGTGTACATTTTAAGTATTTCCTTCATTAAGTTTATGTTGGTGAAACTTGCTTCAGGAGAGGGTTCACGATTCAGTTGGTTGATCAAGATAAAAAATTATGTCTACAGATCATGAAAAGCTTTATTATAGAGCAAAAGTAGAAAATACATGTGTACATGTCATGGTCGAAAATGCTGAGTATACATATAATAAGTACATCTTATAATTGTAATAAAACAAGACTGTATAAATAAAAGCAGCCCCACCAGGCTATTCTCGAACAAAAAGTCAATCATAATATCATAGTTTCACAATAGTCTACTACAGATATAATAATATATTTGACTTGGCCGCATCTCTTCAGTCAAATGTCAGTCTCTGAGCCCTTACACCTTGCATATGAAATTGAGAGTTTTAAATATTCGCGATGTTTCTCGGAAGGTGCATGTACATCAAAGATCGATTGATTGATTTACTCCCATCTCCACAAGTAACTTTCCAACTTGAATCAGCAGTGAGAGAAAAATAATGAGACAGTGTCATCACGGATACTATGGCTTGGCTGGGATTCAAACTCGCGACTCTTGGCAAATGGTTTGAAACAAAGCATCAAAGGTTGCATTATGCCACATGTCAATCAAAAACCCAAAACTGGGCTTTAATAAATATTCATACACCTTCCTTATTTGTAGCAGTTTGGTTTAAATTATGCAACATTTTTGAAAAATGATAAACTGTCAAACCTGCCTTAACCCTTTACTTCATATAGACACCTTTGGACACCTCTAATGCAGACTCCTTTGGACATCTAATATAGAAGGCTTTTAAATTATTGGGTGAATTATGTTTATGTTAACTGACAGAGTGGAAAACAGTGCAGGAAGAGTTCAGATTGCTCGTAACGAGCAATCTGAACTCTTCCTGCACTGTTTTCAAAGGCCTTCTGTGATTGGTGCAGGAAAACGCATATCTATGGAGTAAAGGGTTAAGTAGCCAATTGATGGAAGTAGTAAAAGTGACCTTTTAAGACAAGCTGTTGCTTAATACAGGTTAATTTGCTCTTATCATAGAGATGGTAAATGTGGCTGCTCAATACAGGTGACCACTTACACAGGTTTCACTGTAATACAATGTCCACAATATATTTTTATTGTTTGATTTGTTCCTACAGGCATGAAAAAAAAATAGAATTTGAGGAAATAAAAGTAGTTCCTGTTGTGTATGATCATTTTGGCGATGAACAACACTACAAAACTTCATCATGACAACACAAACTATGGCACTAAGCCGGCTAAAAAACATCTTGAGGAATGGTCAGCCAATGAAAACTAGGGTTCAGTAAAAACATCTGTAAGAAGTTGATTTTCAAAATGTTCTAGATGTCAGTCCTGTGAAGAAGTGGTCAATGACCATGACACTTATAACTTGTACATTAAAATGAATTAGTTAATCTGCATTAGCCCACTGTCCATGAGAATAGGGTGTGGGGGGAGGGGGGAAGATTAATTAGGGTTTAACACCATTTTAAACACATTTTCGGTTATATATTGCATATCAAGTTATATTGATGGAAGATAACCACCGTCCTTCTGCAAGTAACTGAAAAACTTTCTCACATAAAGTGTTTGGAGAGAGCGGGACTCTAACCTATGACCATAGCAGTGAGAGGTAAGTGATCTTGAGATGGCGCCTTAGACCACTCAGTCATGGAGGACCCTGACAATAGGTTAAACTGCAGTTAAAACTCCATACTGGAGATGGTCACATGCACAATGTGCACATTCTCCTAATATCGATGTTATTGATCAAACATAAAGTGGAGGTTCTCTTACTTGTTATGCAGCACACAGGTAGGTTACGTGAACTTAGAGATTCAATGTGTCAATGCTGCATGCATATACTATGTTACCAAATGCTTGACATATTAAAATGAATATATATAATGAAGCATAAAGTGATTCTATTCTTATCCAGAACCACACGGGCTAAATTACAAGATAAAAGTACCCTTTATTACACTCGTGCAATGTAAATTACGAGATAAACACTCTAGTAATGTAAATTACGAGATAAAAGTACCCTTTATTCAACTCTTGCAATGTAAATTAAGAGATAAAAGTACCCTTTATTACACTCTTGCAATGTAAATTACTGAGATAAGTACCCTTTATTACACTCTTGCAATGTAAATTACGAGATAAAAGTACCCTTTATTCCACTCATGCAATGTAAATTATGAGATAAAAGTACCCTTTATTCCACTCTTGCAATGTTAATTACGAGATAAAAGTATCCCTTTATTACACTTGCAATGTAAATTACTCGATGAAAGTACCCTATATTACACTCTTGCAATGTAAATTACGAGATAAAAGTACCCTTTATTACACTCTTGCAATGTAAATTACGAGATAAACACCCTTGCAATGCCAATTACTGAGATAAAAGTACCCTTTGAGAAAAATATCAAAAAGTCTTGAGGAGACGCACAGCATTGATGAAATTGAACATCAATTGTGTTCACTTCTAAGAATCACCTTTCCACACACATATATATATATATCCATATGAAAATATTAATCTCTAAGTATAATTACTGTATAAAACTTCATACAGATTGTATTTAAGAAATTATTTGCTTTCTTTTACTTTGGTGTCGTGCTACTTTTGAAAAAAACTAGTACATTTTAATAAAATACAGATACTTCCTTTAATAGATGTTTTCATTCAAATGTATAAAAATTGACGAAAATAGAATACACAAAACATGATACAGGAGTTATGCCCCTGATCTAGATACAAATGAGGACAATCCACACAAATACTGGAGCATTCTAATTCTAAGGTGTCCGATTAAGATCAATAGTTGAAAATTTATCAAAGCTGTGTGAGACAGATTATGTGTCCAAAAAAAAAACTAAAAAAAAACGTTATGTACATGCATGTAGATATATTTGTATATATATATATATATACCCACATGAAAAATACTGGGCCGGAGCGCAGCAAACAAATATTTTTTTTAAGGATGGCCCAAAAAGAAGCATTGTGCTCTAATTAACACTTTCTTTTCATCATAATATATGCTTTCGAGATTCACAAGCTTGTATACTCAGGGACTCTGAAAACGCGCAACTTACATACAGGTAATTTTAGTGCAGAAAATGTCATCCAATTTATATAGTTTATATACGTTGAGAGTGTCATCTCTGTCTTCATGACTGAGAAATTTTTATTTCAGGCATAGCTAACGAGTGTATGGACAATTTGCCTGGATACATACACTCGTTATTGACGCCTGTGAATTTTCACTTTCGAAAGTAGCTTCGAAAAATGCATCAAAAAATCAAGTCTAATGTTTTCTGCGCTAAAATCAGCTGTATGTAAGTGGTGCATTTGAAGTCCCTAAGTGTATATAATGCATCTCAAGATGGATGTTGGAATGTTCTTAAACAGTCTGTATCAATCAAAACATAGCCATTCTTTTTTATGTTTTGATCCTATTGTTTTGTTTTGGTTCACATGGCACAAAGCCCATCCTCAATCCTCAATCAGTCAAATGAAGTTTGTCACATATATTTCGTGCATATTCAAATTATTTAAGCTAATCTTAACTGGCCAATCGCGTGTAAGAGTAAATAAAGCAATTAGCACTACTCCCGCCAGTCACTTCCATCAGTCATTATTCTAAAATTTAAAAAAAAAAAAAGTAAATCCATATCTGGATTAATACATTTACATTTTATGGAGAACCAACTGTTCACACCGCATCGTTATCTGCTGCATTTGCCTTTACGCCTAAACAATCTATCAATGTTTGCTTAAACAACTGCTGATTGTCCGCGTCTTCCATCCAACTGATCATTTGGTGTCGTTTCATGGTGGCTGCCAGGTACTTTGGTACCTTGTGCGGTGGAAGACCTTGGTCTATATGAACAACAATTATCTCCTCGAGTTTCCTTTCATAAACCTGGTCTACGGCCAGGTCCACTTCAAACAAGTTCATTCCATTTAGGAAGTTGCGACTCAGTACTACAATCACCTTTCGGCTGACGGCCATGTTTTCAAATATGTTGCCGACAACTGCCCTACCTGCAAATGATAATAGACATACATGTAAACGTACACGTAGACATACAAGTAGACATACTTGTAAACATACATGTAGACACACATATACATACACATAGACATACAAGTATACATACACGTAGACATACAAGTAGACATACAGATAGATATACACGTAGACATACATGTAGACATACATAATAAATATACATGTAGACATACATGTAGACATACAAATAAACATACACATAGACATGCAAGTATACATACACGTAGACATACACATTGATAAACATGTAGACATACATGTAGACATACATAATAAATATTCCTGTAGACATACATGTAGACATACAAATAAACATACACGTAGACATACATATAAACATACATGTAGACATATTAGTAGACATATAAGTAGACATACACATAAACATACATGTAAACGTACATGTAGACATAAACAAACACGTAGACACACATAAACATACACGTAAACGTATATGTAGACATAAACAAACACGTAGACATACACATAAACATACACGTAAACGTACATGTAGACATACACATAAACATACACTACACATACACATACACGTAAATGTACATGTAGACATAAACAAACATGTAGACATAGACATACAAGTAGACATACATGTAGACATACACGTAGACATACATATAAACATACACGTAGACATACACGTTAACATACATGTAGACATATTAGTAGACATATAAGTAGACATATAAGTAGACATACACATAAACATACACATAGACATACACATAAACATACACAAAGACATACAGGTAGACATACACCTAATCAACTATTGATCACATTGCAACTTTTTTGTATAGAAGCAAATATTAATGATGATCAAGAATAACAGTATCCGCATCAAGCGATTGATTGAAAACTTCTATATTACAAATTTCACAACATAAAAGTTGTTTACACTTAAAAATTCAACCTGGCGCCTGTTTCACTAACATATATACATTAATATCTATGAAAAGCAGCCAAATGATCATGATTTTAGATTGGTTCCAGTAAAAATGCATTTGGCTTCATTAATATTGATTTAATAATTTATAAATAACCAGTCAAAACTTAGTAAAGTTTTTCAGTATTTAACTAAAATGTTGGTGAAACAGAAGCCTGGGTTCTAAATAGCATCACTGAAAGATTTCATATCAAGTCTAAAATGATTAAATACAGTGTAAATGAAATGGACATAAATAAAAGATATTTACATTCTTTGCAATATGTTGAAATATCGGTTTAGATCAGCTTGTACGTTTTGTCTGAGCCAAAATAAAAAGGTAACATGCACATTAATGATGAAAAATATTTGCTACTGCCACGTAATGTTCCCTAAGTAAGCATTCAAATGAAATGAGCAAATACCTGGTTCGGAATCCCTGTCATCAAAGTATAACGAGAATTGTCCACCAAACTTATGGTCGTCGTCAATCTGACCTTTATCTATGTCTGGCAACAGGTGGTGCCTTACCCATTCTTTGTCGTCTTCAGAGCATGAAATATATGCATCAAATGTCTTTTGCTCAACATCAATGGCACCATATGCACCGCGTCCATCAGCTGCTTGCAACTGCTTCCTCTTCATTTTGTAAGTACGAGTTTGTTTGTAAAGGAATAATTTCAGTGTCCATCGTTTTCTGTAGACCAGGCAGCCAATGATCAAAATGATGATCGCGACGATGGCACATGCAATCACGATTGTTCTCCAAGTATAAAAAGTACAGTTGATCTTAGTTCTATCGAATGACATCAATGTTTTTCCGGCCCATTCTTTTGGACCACTGCATGTATATGATGCACTGTTTGCCACCGTAATGGAAGTTGTGTTGATCCAATCACGGAACCAGCGTAAATCGCAGTTACAAGCAAACGGATTAAGAGTTAGATTTATCGTCTGCATGGAAACGAAGTATTTCATATTACTCTTCTTTAAAGTTGTGATAAGGTTGTAACTAAGGTCAAGTCCCTTCAGTTTTTGTGTTGACCGAAAGAGATCATCTCCCCACCCAGCTAGTTTGTTACTGCTAACGTTCAGCAGCAGAAGAGAATTTAGAAACTGAAATGTAGGGTCAGGTAGTGCAAATATTTTGTTATCCATTAAATAAAGTTCTTCTAAACTATTCAATCCTTCGAATATCGCTCCACCATAATCCCTTGCTATGAGTTGTCCAAGTTGATTATTTTCCAGATGAAGGTATTTCAGGGACTGCATATTTTTAAACATGTCTGTTTGAAAATATATACAGTTGTTGTCCGCTAAATTTAAATATAGCAGGTTTCCAAGTGAAGAAAACCTATCACTAGCATCCTGAATACTGATGAGATTATTGCCCGCAAGGTCGAGGGACATTAGTCGTACCAACTGTCCAAACACCTGACCGGGTAGATTCGCGATAGCGTTGTTGTAAAGTGACAGTTTGTTCAGATTGATCAAACCTTGAAAAGAATACTGTTCCAGCGTCTGGACTTTGTTGTACTGGATACGGAGCTCTTGAAGGAACACCAAATCTAGGAAAACCTTTTCTTTTATTGTAGTAATCTGATTGTCATCAAGGAATAATTTATTAAGAGATGTTGGTAGATTTACTGGTACGTCCATCAGTTTATTTTTCTCCATGTTCAATATGGTCAGCCTTTCTAACCCACTGAAAGACTGTTTAGATGTTGTTTGAATGTCACAATTTGATATGTCCAAGACGATCAGATTGTTCAAACCAGAAAATACCTCATTGGGAAGGTTTTGGATCTTATTGTATCGCATATTCAGTGTTGTAAGCGTTGTGTTCTTCAAAAGGGCAAATGTATCTTTTAAAAGTATGCCATTCAGTTTGATTCCTGATATATCAAGGGAGGCTATAGATTTTCCCTTTAAACCTGCTAGTGCAATTTTTAGCGCATTACTTCCTAAAGGATTTGACCCTAATTTCAGTGACGCTATCGAAGCAAATGTGTCGAAAGCGCCTGGTTCAACGTGTTCAATCTTGTTGCTAGACAGGTACAGACTTGATATCGAGTTATTCATTAATGCATCAAATGTGCTGTTCGTCAATGTTTTGATTTTATTACTACTTAACCCAATGTATGCCAGTTGTTTATTTGCACTGAAGCATTGCGGGAAAGTTGCGTTCTCAATGGAGTTGGCCTGCATGATAAGCCTTTTCAAATTTGGCATCGGACAAAGTGGAGGAATCGCCTTTAGCATGTTGGACTGAATTGAGATGTATGTCAATGACTCTGTACCGGTAAACGCCTCATCGTGGACCTTTTGAATTTGATTTGTTAACAAAAACAACTGACTCAATCTCTCTAAGCCAGAAAATGCATTCTTTCCTATTGTTACCAGCTTGTTGCCACGAATATCTAGGTATGACAGACTTGATAGATTTTCAAATGCAAAGGGCTCGATTGTTGTTATTTTGTTGTTCTGAAGCCACAGTTTCTCTAGTTTTGTCAGAGAAGCAAACGCATGCGTAGGGATACTTATAAAGTCATTATATCCTAGGTACAGTTTCTCTACTGAGTTTGGAATGTTGTCAGGAACGTTGGTCAGATGTTTTCCGTTGCAATTGACCGACGTCTTCTCCTTGTTACAAAAGCACATTGGTAAACCCGGACAGGTGTCGTCTGCTACAGTCAGTCCTACTTCTGCCATGTACACACTGGAGACGAGAACGAGCAACTCTATGATCATCCTCATGGTGGCACTGTAAAGTATAAATAATAATTCAATAAAAACTATCTGAGAATAACACCTAACATAGCTGTATACTAACCAGTGTTTAAAGATGTATCACCTATAAATTTTGTTCAGTAAATGATGAAAACATTATTGAATCACAAAGAGGAAGTTCCCATTAGAAAATAATGGTTGATTCCATCCTTTTATGCTATCTTATTTATGAGAAATTTGAAAAACCAAGGTCAACATTTTCTGTTTTATTTGTCGGTGCTTTAGCACAACCCAATACTGACCAATGTGTGACTTTATCGCGGGTCATGATTAAGTATTTGTCCACAAAATTTAAGAATTTGACACTACAGAGACGCAATACAATTTAAGTTACTGAACAGAATATCCATAATACAATGTCATGATGTTTGATTAAAAGGGGAAGTTTAATTGCTAAGATCGAAAAAATACCAGCAATATAATGGCATTCCTCTTTAACAAATTAGTGCCTTTAATTTCAAATTGTTCCTTTCCTTTTCAGCAATAAACAAGCAAAATGAAAAGCATGTTTTATGTTGTGTACTTACACATCTATTTGGGCAATTCTTTCAAAGGGAATATATCGGGATTTCACAAAATTTAAAGAATTAGCTTAAAACATTTTTTTCAAATATGACATGCCTATATATGCTCACTGACCCCATAATACCAAAAGGATATCTATTTAAGGCCAAAACAAAAATAGCTGTGTTTCTGATATACTCCCTTTAAAGGAAGTGACCAACTATTTTCTTACAAAACAGGCAGTTACCAATCTTACACAATCGGTAATTATCCATCTTAAACAATTCACAGTGGTAGTCTAGGGGCAGAGTGTCATTTTCGCATGCGGAAGGTTGCGGGTTGGAAATGGTACTATAAACTTCATCGTTTGGTGCCGATAGTCCTAGGTCTGGTCTGCCTGACATCAGTATAATGTGACTGGGTAGGTTATCAAACCATGAATCTATGGCATGTTACTCCAGTATGGCAGCACTTACAATACTGTCAAGTAGACATTGCCATGATATACATGTAACTGAAAAATTATTGAAAGGGACACTAAACACCATACAACAAAACAATCTCAAGCAAACAGCAATTGCTCATCAAGATTTTTTACTTTATCAAACAGAGGCCAATATTCACCTACTTCCCAATTAAAATATCATGTTTTTTTCCCGAATTGAGAATTACTTTTTTTAGGGGGAGGGGTGTATATTTCTTATTTAACCCTTTACTTCTATAAGATATGCCTTTGGACAACCTTATAATTAGACGCACTGTGGGACAACTCTAATATAGAGGCTTTGAATATTATTCGAATACCTGATAATTAATGGTAAGAACATGGCCTTCTTAACAGTGTTTAACCCTTTACTTCATATAGACGCCTTTGGACACCTCTAATATTGACGCATTTGGACACCTCTAACATAGAAGGCTTTTGAATTATTGGGCGAATTATGTTTATATTAACTGACAGAGTGGAAAACAGTGCAGGAAGTGTTCAGATTGCTCGTTACGAGCAATCTGAACTCTTCCTGCACTGTTTTCAAATGCCTTCTGTGATTGGTATCTATGGAGTAAAGGGTTAAAGCTTTAAAAAAAATCCCTATTTCCCCTCATCACGCTGGGTTATTTTCCCAACTCGTAGGCTGGAGCCTCTTCCCTAGCTCTGTCCATCTTACACAAACAGATATAATTCATAGTTTAAACTTATTTATTTTACTTCAATTGTGAAACAAGTTCTTACAACTTAGACAAATCACGCTCGAAGTCTTCCTGGATAGAACCTGTACAAAGGATATGCGGAAAAAGTGTCTTGCTCAAGGACACCACACATAGCCATGGCGGAGGATCGAAAATAATTTATCTTACACAAACAATAATAACCCATCTATACAAACAGCAACTACAAATATTAAACAAAAAGTAATAATACTTGTATTACACAAACAGCAATTACACATTTCACACAAACAGCAATCACTTGTCGCTCACAAACAATTATTACCTTACCCACACTAACAGCCATAACCATTTTTAAATGTCATGGCCACAGCTCAACCACCATGGCCTTAACTTTTTTTGATGAAAAACATGAAAATTCTTTCATTATTTTATATTTCGGCTGAGCAACTTTGTTTTTGTTTTCTTTTTCCCAAAAGCATTTCTGTTCTGGGTCATAGCTAGATTCATTTTAGAGTAACGTTATCTTAAAAAAATATTATAAAAAACATTTTAATGGTAACTTTACAAAAATTAATTAAATTTTTGAAATTAAGTAATCATTTTTTCAAAATGAATATAATTTTCTAAAATTGATTTCTTTTTTTCTTAACGTTTTAAACGTACGTCAAACAAACATAAACGGCGTCGGGAATACCGCCTATGAACCGGCCGATGTTTAAACTGGTATTAGAATGTCGCACATGCACGTCTCTATACCTTACAGAAAAAACAAGGCTGCGTCTAGTTCGGTAAAACATTTGATTACTTTAGCTAACATATTTTCCTGGATACTGGCTCAACCTCATATTAGCGCGCAGTACGCGATAATTTTAGGGAACCAGGCAATAAATGTGTTTGCTGTTTAACTGTGCTGAACGCAGCCCAAATAAAAATTTGTTCAGACAGAGTATCGTCCGTACATTTTATACAACTTTTTTTAAAAGTTTCACGCTTTCCACATTTCATCTTTATAAACAAACAACCTAAAAATGGTATATGTCAGTGCTATTTTTGCAGCGTACCTTTGTTTCTTCAAACTACAATAATGCTTCACGGAAAATCATGTATGTGATCATAATCGTCTATGCAATTGCATCTACATAGCGTTAATAACCAATAACAGCGTTTATGTAACTTAGAAGAACCGCCTGACCGGGATTTCCCTGAATCAGACCACGTGATCTCTCAAAACGGCTAGCATTGTAAAAATAACTCTCAAACCAGTTTGCGTTATTTGAATTTCAGTATTTTTAAGGTAGCGTCGAAGTGGACGCACTGAACAAACTTGACTGCGTCAAATGAGATTTAAATTGCGTCAAAAATGCAAGAAAGGCGCTCTGAAGAAAAACACTGAGCAATTCACAATTCATACAAATAGCAATTACAAATCTTATACAAATTAAATTACACATTTTATAATAAAAAACAATTACCTAACCTATAATACACAAACAGCAATTCACACAAATGGCAATTTACGATCTTATATAAATAGCATTACACATTTTACACAAAAAACAATTACCTATCCTATATAATATCATTACACAAACAGAAATTGCACATTTCACAAAAACAGAAATAACTCGTCTTACATGAACAGTATTACACATGTTACACAAACAAGAGGGCCTGAGGATGCTCTACTGGCACATAGTGACCATAGCACTTTTTGAAATTTCACAATATTAACCTTCTTTGGGGGTCGTCTTAACAACTTAAGATTACCTTTGCCACAACTATACTGAACAAAAAGTTAATTGCTATGAAAAGAAATTTTTTTAATTCCCATACCATTCATCTGTAAAAAAAATAAAAAATCTCAGTACAGAACCCTTATATATCCCAGCCCCTTGATTTGTCGAAACTTCAATCACCCAATCTTAGGGATTTGTTATTTTAAATAGAAGTATTTTTGTACACATAGATGCGAACATTCCCTTTATATCCCAGCCCCTTGATTAGCAGAATCTTCAATCCCTTGCTGATTTAAGGATAAAATTATATGAACAAGTTTGACAAAGGTTATTGAGAGGATTGATTGTTGATTGATTGAATATTTAGCGTCATTTTTATGCCATCGAGGGCTAACAGACAATCAGTTAACCTAACCACTGTTTCCTGGCATTAACCAGTACTCGAGCACACCCAATCTCCGCAAGTAACTGATAACTTTCCTACTTGAATCAGTGGTGAGAGATGAATGATAATGAGACACAATGTCGTATATCAATCATCACGGAGACTGTTGCCGGGCGGGGGATTCAAACTCATGACCCCTGGATTGATAGTCAGATAGTAACCGACTGAGCTAATCAGGCCTGGCTATTTTTATTGAGAGGAAGATTTATAAAAAAAATCCCAAATTTAACCATATTACCTGCCACCCCTTGCCTCTTATGGAAATTCAATCCTCTTTATTAATGAACAAAATCAGATTTACTGTTACTAGACAATGCTTTAGATCTCAAATTGAACAACATATTTACACAAATGGATAAAATAATGAGAATTTTCCATTTTCCCATAGTATTCCTATGTAAAACTCAAAGTCCCCTTACAGGGCCTCTATACATTCCAGTGTCCCTTGATTTTATACAAACTTAGAACTCTTAATCATAGTGATAATTTATATCAAATATAAACAATTTGACTGACCGGTTGTTGAGAAATAAGATTTATGAAAATTTTAACCATTTTGTGACCCTTCTTATTGAACAAAATCTTATTTGTTAAGACTAGAATATGCTTCAGAACTCAAATTGAACAAAAATAAAATCATAAATCGATGAAAAACTTAGAATTTTCCGTTTTCCTATAGTATTCCTTTACAAAACTCAAAGTCCTCTTACACGGCCCCTATAAATACAAGCCCCCTTCATTTACATGTACAAACTTTAAACCCATAATCATTGAGATAATCTATATTGATTATGAACAGATTTGACAGACTGGTTGTTGAGAAGAAGATTTTGAAAAAATTTTAAAGCCTCATTAGACTTCCGAAAAGCACAATTTTTGATAATCACAAAAATGATTGCAATTAAATGTGTTTATAGTATTGTTAAAACAATTCCTGTAGACCCCTTAGTGACTGTTTTTAAAAAAGAGAGAAAATAAATAACTTCGATCAAAATATGTGTTTCTTAGAAGAGCTGACCAAACTTTTAACTTTTGTTTACATGTAATTCCATACTATCGCACACGCTATTACGTCACAAATCACTATATCACAGTCAATACTGAGAGTTATTAAAATTGTAATTTTATTTTAATTTCATATGAACGATTCATCGCTTACGTGCATTAAATTAGCTTGTGGGTTCTAGTTCATTAGTACACTGAGGGGAATAAAGGGGATGTTCTTAAAAATTATCTTACCGCAAGTGATTATTTGATTTTTAACCGCATCCCCTACAGTTCCCCATACTATGTTTCTCTCTGAAGTGAACTGATCATAAATTACCGACTGACGCGTTTCCGAACAAGCTTGGTAACTCCCCATTTTCTGCTGAAGGTGTTTATCAGAAAGAGACGAACATTAATTTGTAAACATAACCTGTTCTTAATCATGTACTAATAATGTGCTTTATATTTATCTTTTATTTCTAAAATCTCTCAGTGATCAAATAAACATGTATTCTATCATCTTGAATAGATTGATTGATTGATTGATTGAATATTTAGCGTCATTCTTATGCCATCGAGGGCTAACAGACGATCAGTTAACCTAACCACTGTTTCCTGGGATTAACCAGTACTCGAGCACACCCCATCTCCGCAAGTAACTGATAACTTTCCCATTTGAATCAGTGGTGAGAGACGAATGATAATGAGACACAATGTCGTATATCAATCATCACGGAGACTGTTGCCGGGCGGGGGATTCGAACTCACGACCCCTGGATTGATAGTCAGACGCGTAACCGACTGAGCTAATCGGGCCCGGCTCTTGAATAGTAAAACTGACTTAAATTTGAACTAAAAACGACCGTTTAGAAAGTTTAATGAGCCTTTAACCCTTTTTTGACACACCCTGGCCCCTTATGGAAAGTCAATTCTCCTTATTGAACCAAATCTTAATTCCTTTAACCAGATGCAACCTCAGAACTCAAATTGAATAATAATTTTGCACAAATGGATAAAAAAATGAGAATTTTCTGTTTTCTCATAGTATCTTTATGTAAAATTCTAAGTCCATTTACAGGGCCCATATAAATATTAGGTCCTTAAAAAACAATTACCGTGGTTTGAATCACTGCATTGGTTCAGCAGTCTCTGTGATGACTGATATACAACACTGCACCTCATTGTCATTTGTCACTCATTGTTGATTCAAACAGGAAAATAAAGTCAGTTACTTACAAAGATATGTGTGTTCAGATAACAGTTAACCTTCAAGGATTCCAGGAAAGAGTGGTTAGGTTTATATGATTATCTGTTGGTGTCATCAAATGCATAAATATGACACTATTCAAACAAACAAATGACTGGCCATGCATAAGGTCTAAATATTATCATATGTATTATAATTATATGGTATAGCTAAACACAAATCTCATGAATCACACGTGTGGCCTGCACTTTTTCCCCAGACAAACAAAATAAATCTGATTAAATTGAAATTCCCTCAAGTCGGGGTAATTGTTTTGTTTTACCAGTGACTTAAGTTTATGTCTCTGTTTTTATATATAGAATATATACACACACAAAACCTCGGAGAATGGACTAATCAATTTAAGCCAGTCACATTTTTAAAAAAAAAGCTGGTTAAAAAATTCTAGGGCTGCATTTTAAATAACCAAACTGCCCCCCCCCCCCCCTGACTCATCATCATAATCTCTGGTAATCGCATATCTCTGGAATAGTATTCTGGCGATGTGGACTCTCATGAATAACAGTGGCATAGCTACTATTAGGCTATATAGGCCCGAGTCTAAACATCATTTTGAAAAATGTAAAAAATAAAAAGGCGAAATATGCAAAATAAATCAGTAGCAAAGGTGGGGGGGGGGGGGGGGGGGGGGGGGGTAAGGCTGAAAAATGTGTAAAGAAACTTTAAAATATGTTTTTTAAAATCATGCAATTTCTATTAATCCTATCCCACTCGTTCTGATGGTTATGATGGTGACAATATCATGGTACACTGGTTATTTCGTAAAGCAATCGTCTGCATGATCCAGATTATTGTTTACATCGTGCTTAAATAAAAAAATGTCTACTAGTAATGATCCCCCTATCCGGATCCAGGTGAACATTATGTGATCTAGGTGTACCAGTATTGAACAGTGTGCATTGATTTCATGAAACTGCTTTAAATTTAAATGACCACAAAATAATGAAAATCAATTTGACACGTATTAACAAAACATTTCTATAATTTTGTTTAATGCCTTAGCTTTATATATATATTATTTTTTTTTAAAAAAACGTACACAATTATTGAAAATTATCACTATAGATATCACTCTCAGATATACACCAAAACGTACCGACGCTCACCTAAGTACAAATTCGGCGGGCCTATACATCATACTTAGGCTAGCTACGCCCCTGAATAAGGGGCTTCTGCCCCCCCCCCCCCCCCCCCCCCCAGCCTGTTTTTGCCATAGCAATAAAATATGCTTATGCTTAAACTAACCAGTGACAAAATGTCATGTTTGTCTCTGAATTTAAACTAGTTGAAGCTACAACGGCGTGCATGCAGACACATACATAACTAGTACATATCAAAGATTGTTATTGAACGATTTGATAATGTTTACATTTGATCTTCTTACTCCGTATTACGAAGTAACGACCTTTAAATAACAGTTTAAACATGGCGACTGAATGATAAGAGATTACAATGTCATGTAAAATAAACCAACCTGTGTTATTCTCCGTCTGTACAGCTTATGTGCACTAGCTATCTAGTGGCATGTGCAATAGACTGCAGATCCTTAAATATTCTTTGCACAAAGCAAATGTTAATACCACGCATAATAAAAACCCACACTCTATATCGGTTCTACCGCGGTACTCGCGAAAACGAAAGTAGATCTGAGTTGGCTGGTCTTCGTTTACTACTTGGTATTAGAAGACAGAGAACCAATAGAATAGGAAATTCCTAAAAATTATGACGAATAGACGCGCGCGGATATGTCACTGGTTTGAAACAATGACTTATTTAGATCTATTCAAAGTCCTTGATTCAATCAATTAATACAATTAAAGTTTCTGTTGGACGTACCAAGGTATGGGGTGCCGTTTTACTGTTTTACCTCAATAAGTGATATCACTCATTCGACTAGGTGATATCACTCATTCGAATAAGTGATATCGCTCATTCGTAACAAATGAGTGATATCACCTATTCGAATGAGTGATATCACTCATTCGTGTTGAATAGGTGATACCACTTATTCAAATGAGTGATATCACCTATTCGAATGAGTGATATCACCTTTTTGAATGAGTGATATCACCTATCAGAATGGGTGATATCACCTATTCGAATGAGTGATATCACTTATTGAGGTTAAATAGTAAAATGGCACCCCATACCCAGGAACGTTATATAAGCGTACTAATGGAAAGTAATTTTGTAGAGGCAAAGAATTAAATAGAGATATAGATCAAAATAAGTCAGAGACATGTCTCTGAATAAGTGAAGTCCTTGGTAGAGGTTAATTACTGTTTGCAAACCTACAACAACAAAAAAACAACAATACAGGGTAGTATTCGAACGAGCACACATGTTTTTTCAGTAGAAATATAGTGAGTAGAATATAAAATATGAGAGTTTAGTTGTTTTTTTTATTATTTAGAATGTTTACTGTAAAATAACATGGCATAGTGCAATCTCCAACATGATAGATATTTTATATATATTATTTATAAGAAAGTTCACTCACTTAAATGTTATGTTGAACAATATCCTAGATGAAATATCCTAGGTATAAAGTCTACATATAAAAAATAACTTCCAAGTTTGTGTTAGGGATCTACTGTTTATATTAACAAAATTCAAGATGATATTTAAATGTATATGTGTTCTTTTTAAAAAGTCAGTCTTCTAGTTCAATATCTATTTAAAAAGTCCAGCTCAAAATTAGATCTATGTTTTTCAAAGAAATTTCAATCTCTTAAGCTGACCTAGATGTATACATCTAGACAGTGACTAGATCAGAGACATATATCCTCACAGCCCAGATGTATACATTTATGCATATAAAAAAAGGCTCAGTCTCTGAGTTGAATTATATGCTTATTTATTGTACATTTTGTGAAAAAAAATCCAATCTCCAAGTTGAATAATGTATTTCAAAGAATGTCCAATCTCCAAGATAATCCTCCAGAGTCAAAATATTAATGACAGGCAGGCTCGGTTAGCTCAGGTGGTAGCGTGTCTGACTATCAATCCAGAGGTTGTGACTTCGAATCCCCGACCGGCCGCAATCTCTGCGATGATTGATATACGGCATTGCATCTCATTGTTATTCGTTGTTTCTGGAGGAAGCAGTGGCGGTAATGCTGGGTGGTGGTGGAGTAATGCTGAATTGTGGTGGGATTCGCGACTAGGGGTAGGAAAACTGTGTTTTTTTAAACAAATGTAAGTATTTTTTTTTGAAAATATGAATGGAACAAGATACTGCCGTTGCATTTCTGGTCATTTGACAGCTACCAAACTTTTACAGTTTGAAGCCGCTTTCTCGGTCATTCGAGAAATACTAGCCTTGAAAATTCTGTAGAAACATTGGAACAAGTGTTTTAAAAGTGCGAAAACTGTCTTGTTACCAAAATGTTATTTGATAAATTAGTTTATATTATAAACAAAACTTCCTCAACATTTTATAGTCATCCTAAGCGATATTATACTGGTGAAAAAATGATATAGGACTCGCATCACTATTATCTCCCTTGAGTACTCCGAAGGATGAAGGAGGTAGAAATAAAACTTAAGTTCTCTTTTTCTTCTTGTTTCAGGGCTTTGTACTGCAATGTTTTGTTTTTTGCTAGCATGAGTTAAATTGTCAGTATTTTAGAAATCACCACTGAAAATTTGATGCCATACTAGCTTTTCTGAACAATTCTGTGTCATTTCAGATTTTTTTTATTGTTGGTTCGAACCACATCTAGGGCGAATAGTTGACATATTATTACTCTGGAAATTGATAGGTCTCACAAAAGCATTGAATTAAAAAAAAAAAAACCTGGTCAATGTATGCTTTTTTCCTTTATAATTGCATATCTTGAACCAGTGAAGAATTTGAGCCACGACACATGCTGCAGAATTTGATTTTTCACTCTGTTTTGAACATAAATGTTACAATGGAGCCCTATGGGAAATGTAATAGTGGTGTGAGACGTATAGTGACGGCGCAACGCTGGGGGAGGTGGTGGAGCTGCTTTCAAGATGCGTAACACTTAAGGACGGTGGGATTTGTTAACTTTTTTCTATAGCTTCGATGCAAACAAATGTCTGCTGAATAGCCAATCTAATGTAAAACTTTAACAATATATTGCGACGATGAAATACATCCATATAACGTAAATTATGTTAAAATTGACGATTAATTAGTGTACCTCATGAGACATATCAAATTTATCAAAATATCCACATGGAAATTCTCAATATGTTTGTATGTAATGATGGTCGTTCTAGGAATATGGAGTCTTTAATACTGTACCTATAAGCTCACCGTTGTTTTGTTTTCTTTATTTGATAGTAAATAAGAAATATGTACAGTCGTGTCATTCAAAGAAAGTCCAAATGAAAGAAATGAAACTTACATTTTATTTGACAACCACTAAACTACCAAAATACGATGAAAAAAGCAGCGGTCATGTTTCACCCAAAATATTTTTCTGTCCAGTGTGAACGCCGTTGTTATAACAAAATTATACTTTCCCAATGTTGTATACGCACATACTAGTATGATAATTTTCTTTTTTTCTTAATTCACACATCAAAAATGACAATGCTTATGAAATATTCTAGAAAGATAAACAATGCCATCCAAACAAAAAATAACCATAAACAAGTGAAAATGCATTTTAGAAAAAAGGAACTAGCATTATTTATGGTCACCATTATGTGACTATCCTGGAAGCATTTCCAGTGGTGCTATGTCTATAAGGAACCCTTAAATTATTCACATGTATAATGACCTTTTTTTAGTAAATACTATCAATTTACAGTGACACTGTCGAGATTCAGATATTATATAATGAAATTTTTGTCATATACAGGCCTACCGTGGCCTTAATTGTGTCCGCTTCGGAAGCGGGAGGTCGAAGGCTCGAATCCAGGTGGAAGCACTTGGTTTTATATCTGATGCAGATGGTTTCTCACCCAGCAGCTAATAAAATTGAGGGGTACCGAGTGTCTGATACATAGCCGCAGATAATTTTTTAAGACGATGAGTAATTACTCATCACAATCCGATAAGTTGAGTATTATTGAGTTTATTTATTTTAGAACCATTGTGGTTTAGTGGTCTAAGGCGCCATCTCAAGACCTCTCACCTGCTAAGGTCGTATGTTCGAGCCCCGCTCGCTGCAAAAACTTTATGTGAGAAATTTTGCCAGTTACTTGCGGAAGGACGTTGGTTCTTCTCGGTCTTCGCAAGTAAAACTGGATCTGCCATATATAACCTGAAATGTGTTGAAAATGGCATTAATCCCCACTTAAAAATACATGTAAATGAATTTCCTGACTTTTGTTTAATGACTTCAAATTTTACACTAAGAAGTTCATAAACTTACGAACGTTATTGAAACGGGACCTTCGGTCTGGGAATACCTACTATGTGGTCGACGGGTAATTGAATCACCGGATTAACATAGAAGTTCAGTGAGATATTGTACATTCAAGTGGTATGACTCTTCCTGTACACGTGGCCGACTGCCTTAACCCCCCCCCCCCCCCCCCCCCCCCCCCCTCACGAAGGATCGCATACGTTCACAGTACCATTGCCCGAATAAAGACCAGATTGAGAATCGAACCGTGGAACTCTTGATCTTGCAGCAAGCATGCTCACCACTAAACCACCGCAACTCTTTTCGTTTTGTGGGAAAAAATGTTGTTGTTTTTTTATTCTCATATACATTTGTCTTTGCTACTATTTTTCTCTTTTCAGTTTCCTTACCCAGTCTATATAACGTTTAAAATGTCCTTTTTTTTCGCAGGTAGAAAATCAACGGGGACGTTCAACTAGTGTACACAATATGAATACAGATACAGATACAATATGGGGTTGGGGTTGGGTGGGATGTGTGCGTGGATTTGCGGCAACGTTTCAGTAGGTAGTATGGGAGAAAAACATTGTTTTAGATACGGCATAGTCTACCTAGTAAAAAGCCCCTTTTTCCGCAGTATAAAATCAATTGGGAAACCCAGCTTGTATACACAATATAGATATAGAGGCAGATATAGTATTTGGGTTGGGATTGGTGCAGGGTAGGATTTGCGGCAACGTTTCAGTATGGGAGAAAAACATTGTTTTAGAGATGACATATTCTATACACCACAGTCCTTGATCTCTCCCGAACCAGGGGTCGTATTCACCAACCGTTCTTGAGAATATTCTTAGACTTACGTGTGGTTTATTTGACTATATATTTAGTGTCTTTACATGCTTGCAAGTTTTGGTCTCAAACAACGGTCTCCACGTGTTTTTTAAAATTAATTCTTGAGTTCAAGTCTAAGAATATTCTTAAGATTGTTTGGTGAATACCACCCCTGGTCTGTTAAAACCCAAATGAAAAAGCAAGTGTCCCACAATACAAAGCATTTTAACTCTTACCAAACTCTGACGCCATTCAACTGAAACAGTTAGACCAACCGACGTGCGTATATCCCAGTCACAATTAGCTTGCGATGGGTTTGCGAGTAATTTGCGACGGATTTCTTGGCATTTTCGGCCGGGGCTCCACGGACTCCTTTTGGGCATCGAGCTGGCATCGAGTTTTAACTCAGACTTAAAACCTGGTGCGGCGTTTCGCATCGCAAACTGATCGCCAATAAATCGGCCGATGCCTGGCCGATGTCCGGCAGGCCGAATTTTGGACAACCCAGACAATCCATATATCGACCAAACGCCGCTCAGACGCCGGCCGGGCTCAGCTGGGCGTCCGGCCGGAAATTGGGGCTTGCAGGGTATAAAAGAGAGCTCATCGCATCATCCATCAGATTATTCACTCACGCTCTACACAGAAGGTTACAAGTTATAACACACAGTTTATCACACAAGCTTGACATAGTACGTGTACTACAAGATGCCCAAGGGAATAAGGGGGCGGGGCAAAAGGGGAAGGAGAGGGCACCCACAAGAAGGTTCCCAAGGAAGAATAAACAATCCCAAGAGGAAAAGAGATAGAGGGAGAGTGGCAATGAAGTGAGTGAGACCAACCTGGGGAATCCCCTGTCGGAAGAAGGGGACAATGTGTCCCCACCCCACCCCCAGCCAGCAGACCTCAAATTGCACAGAGACCCAGGGTGAGCTAATTGCCTCCTACTTCGAGGGCTTTCCGGCCTTTTATGATTTGAACAACCCCGACTACAAGAACAATGTAAAGAAGAAAGCCTTGCTGAAGGAATTTGTAGACGAGATGGGATTGGCGCATGAATATGTTTTAGAGTTAATAAATTTTATTTTATGCTTACCATTAATTTTCCTGCCAGTCATTATTTTGGTGTGTTTTGAAATTTTTACTTTTTTACATTGTTTCTTTTCCATCTGCTTATAGCCTCTAAAGTCATGATGCGATTTTGGACGATGCGCACAGATTACTTCAAGTTGAGGGGCAAGCAGCTAAAAGGGAAGTCCGACAAGGGACAGACCAGACTGACCCCACTCCAGGAATTCAAGCGGTACGAGTTCTTAGTGCCACACTACAGGGGGCAGGACAAAGTCCTCAGTGCTCGGCTCGGTAAGCATCTGCAAGAATTGTTGTCTCTTTTTCCATTTTTTCCATTTGTGTTCATAAATATACACTTTTTTACATTGTTTTACATTTGCTAACACTTGTCCTTGCCTATGCTTCAGGTCGCGCACCAGAGTCCAGCTCAGACGAGGCAGACGAAGAATTGGCATCCTCCTGTGGGGGGTTGGGAGGACTTGCAGTCTAGTGGGGAGGGGTGGGGGGCAAGCGCCAGGACAGTCATTCGTCCCTTCCCGCCCTAAGAAGAGAAAGAAGAAGGAGCACAAGAGGGACCTGACAAAGGTGCTGGCGGAGTTGCTGAGAGACTCGACGAAGGAGCTGTTACTGTGGCGGAGGTATTATAAATATGTTTTCATTGTACAGCTATTTTAGTGAAATGAGTTTTGCATTGAAAAATATTCCTTGTTGCATAATGTTCACAGACAGTCTTCTATGTGTTTATGTTGCAGGCTTCTACCATTACTGGCCCCAACACCAGTGGCCTGTCGGTGCGCGAGGCCTTGGCACAGTGGATCTCCAGCGTCCACCAGGTCATCCCCACCAGATCTGTGGAGGGCCTACCAGCAGGAGACATTCCTTGTGGCCATGCACTTTGTCTGGCAGCACCAAGCAACCCAGCAGCAGCAGCCTCTGCAGCAGCAGCCTCTACAGCAGCAGCAGTACAACTTTGAGGCCCCACAGCCGTCACCCAAGCAGCACCAGCAGCAGATTGTAATGCCACAGCTGTCACAGCGGCCTCAGCAGCAACAGCAGCCTGTGACAGCAGCAGCAACAGCAGCAGAAGCAGCAGATCTTTCAGAGACCAGTATGTAAATTGACGGTCTCAATCGTGGGGCTCAAACCGACGATCTCTGCGGTGAAAGGTAAGACGTGGCGTCTCAGACCATTCGGGCACTGGGGACTATGCGTATCTTTGTCACAAACCTTTCAAATCTAGTTGAGCTTGGAAGAAAATACAATTTTATTCGTTTCTCGTAGATTTACTTGTTTTAGATGTGATGACTTATCTAAGACGTACGCTGTCTGAAGACCGCCTACCTTTCATCGTTTAGGTCGTGGGTTCATCCCGTTTAGGTCGTGGGTTCACCCCGTTTAGGTCATGGGTTCACCCCGTTTAGGTCGTGGGTTCATCCCGTTTAGGTCATGTGTTCACCCCGTTTCGGTTCTAAAACTTAAACTAAGATTCAACCTATTCCTCAACAATAAAGCTGCATGACATGTGATGTTTTGAAACAGTTTTCTCCACTTTCGCAAAAAAGATGCGAATATACAATTTACGTCGTGTTCTCCCTTCAAAGTACCACGCCAAGTTCGACAACCTTACCAACCCACACCCACCATCTATCACCGTCTCCGACAGAAAGTCAACGAAGGTTGTATAATCATCAACAAATATAAGTCAAAGTTGAATTATTTTTGTTGCAGACTGTGACCTATTTAACCAGGAAGTTTAAGAGAGTGCCTTAATCAAAAGTGCACTTGTTGAAGTTCATTCATGATTTCAACCAATCATATTTAGACGACAGTGTGCGCTATCTTATCAATGGAACCAAAGTTCATTCAAAACTTTAAAAATACGAATGCAAATATACATATTAAACTGCGCTACATTGTTTTCAAATGAACTGTAATGTATACCATTGTCACTCCTTCTAACGATTGTCCTTAAATAACCCATAAATGGTCATTTTATATATACACTTACTGACATCTCATAAAAAAGATCCGTTGGCAGCATTAAACGTAACGTAACCGGGAAACGAAATGAGCAGTCTCGGTTCATGGGAGGAAATTGAACATGTGGCACCCCTCTGTCCCATCCCACCCAACTATCTTCCATCTCAAAGCACCGGCTCAAGCAATTACCCGAGCTTCGAGAACACTGAACTAGGAACTGCACATATTTAAAACTTGCGTTTTAGATCATTTTTCATCGTTCTCTCATTCATGAGTCTTTCATCGGTAATATATGAGTTGTTTACTTTAACCAAACAATCTACTGAATTTACTGTTTTTATCGTGTATTTAATATCACCTGGGTAGCTTTCTAAATATCTTCCCGTGTTATAGATCTCTACTTTTGCAATCTCTCTCTATATATTTTGTGTATGTATTTGTGTAGCAGTAGTAGAAGTAGTAGTAGTAGTAGTAGTAGAAGTAGTAGTAGTAGTAGTAGTAGTAGTAGTAGTAGTAGTAGTAGTTGTTGTTGTAGTAGTAGTAGTAGTAGCAGAAGCAGCAGTAGTAGTAACAGTAGCAGTAGTACTAGAAGCAGTAACAGTAGTAATAGAAGCAGCAGCAACAGCAATTGTAGCAGAAGCAGTTCTAGTAGTAGTAGCAGTAGTACTAGTAGTAGTAGCATCAGTAATATTAGCAGTAGCAGCACTAGTAGTAGTAGTAGTAGTAGTAGTAGTAGTAATAGTAGTAGTAGTAGTAGTAATAGTAGTAGTTGCAGTAGCACTACTAATAGTAGTAGTAGTTGGAAGTGGTAGTAGATGTGGTAGTAGAAGTAGTAGTAGTAGTAGTAGAAGTAGAAGTTATAGTAGTAGTAGTAGTAGTAGTAGTAGTAGTAGTAGTAGTAGTAGTAGTAGTAGTAGTAGTAGTAGTGGTAGTAGAAATGAGGTAGTAGTAGCAGTAGCAGTAGCAGTAGCAGTAGCAGTAGCAGCACTAGCAGTAGTAGTAGTAGAAGTAAAAGTAGTAGTTGCAGTAGCACTAAGAGTAGTAGTAGTAGTAGCAGAAGCAGCAGCAGTAGTAGCAGAAGCAGCAGCAGTAGTAGCAGAAGCAGCAACACTAGCAGTAGCAGTAGTACTAGTAACAGTAGCAGCAGCAATAGCAGAAGTAGCAGTAGTAGTAACAGCAGTAGCAGCGCTAGCAGCAGCAGTACTAGTAGCTGTAGTAGTAGAAGTAGTAGTAGTAGCAGAAGCAAAAGTAGCAGTAGTAGTAACAGTAGCAGTAGTACTAATAGTAGTAGCGGTAGTACTACTAGAAGCAGTATCAGCAGCAGCAATTGTAGCAGAAGCAGTAGTAGTAGTAGTAGTAGTAGTAGTAGTAGTAGTAGTAGTAGTAGTAGTAGCAGTAACAGTAGCAGCAGTAGAAGTAGCAGTAGTAGCAGAAGCAGTAGTGGCAGTAGTAGTATCAGCAGCAGCAGTAGTAGTATTAGTGGTTATAGTAGTAATGGTAATAGTAGTAGTAATAGTTGTAGTAGTAGTAGTAGTAGTAGTAGTGGTGGTGGTGGTGGTGGTGGTAGTAGTAGTAGTAGTAGTAGTAGTAGTAGTAGTAGTAGTAGTAGTAGTAGTAGTAGTAGTAGTAGTAGTAGTGGTCGTCGTCATAGTAGTAGTGGTAATAGTAGTAGTGGTAATAATAGTAGTAGTAGCGGTGGTTTGAAGTGGTGGTAGTAGTAGTAGTAGTAGTAGTAGTAGTAGTAGTAGTAGTAGTAATAGTGGTGGTGGTTGTGTAGGTGGTAGTAGTAGTAGTAGTAGTAGTAGTAGTGGTAATAGTTGTAGTAGTTGTTGTTGCAGTGTTGGTACTAGCGATAGTAGTTTTGTGATAAATGAATTGGGTTTGTGGTGGTGTTGGATGCGGTGGTAGCAGGAATACCTCTACCTATTTTCATAGCAATATTGGTAGTGATACTATATAGCGCTTGTCGCTTGAAGCTATTAAAATAGCAACGACGGAAGCAGCATTACCAGATATAAAATAGCAGTTTCTGCGGTAGAAGTAGTAGCAGTTTCTCTTGTTCATAGTTCATTGTAAAACCAGATCACTTTAATAATAACATTGTATAAACCGACCTTGCTGCATAATTCTTATCTCAGATTATCACGACAACAAATGGTCAGCTAAGGTCATAATTTTTCATTGAGAGAATGTCAATGTTTGAAAGTGGTTTATCTTCAATTGTCGCTGTTGTGGGGAATATAATAAACACCAAGTATAACCAAATCGCTCTGGCCTCGAAACAGAAAAATAATCGGTGATGATGTAACGTCTTTAACTTTAGAGATGATAGGTGGTGTATATGAATTACAAATATTGTTGGGGGTAGGGGGGAAGGGGTGCATACGAATTATAAATATTGTTGTGATGTTGTTATTTTTTCAGTGAATTATTTTTTAATAACTTCACTGTTTAAATAGCGATATTATAAATGGTATTTTTTCAGCGTTTTTTTATAAATTCACTAAAACATGGTGAGTGTTGGTCTAGTGAAATATGACTTAGAAACATTGAAATTGGCATGTGGTGTGACCCAGCCACTTGCGCGATGGAATAAGTCTGCAGAACGGAACCAGCTGTCCCGATTGGGCTACGTCATTTAGCCATGTCACTATAGGCCTGATTCGTGAGATATCAGGGAACCGGTGTAGACTACGAATGAAACATAATGGATATTTCGCCGTGGCTGAAATCAAGAATCGTTCTCTTTTTCACCATAGCAACGACAAACAATCGTCATAATGTTACATTTCATACTAATACTAGTAACATGCTTCTTGTGTCGTTTGGTTTGTGGAGGTTTGAAGATAAAACAGATAGAATAAGAAATATATATTGTTAAATACTTCGCACAAAATTCCTGTCTTTTATAATATGACCCAACTAAACACATTCGATTTAGTGTTGGGATATTATTATTGGGTTTTGGTCTCAAAATTCATATCAAATTGTTTGATTTTTTTAAACACCACAGTGTTGAACTCGATTTCACTCCTATTATGTGGAAGCGTGGCCACTGGCAGAGCACTGGACCCAAGCTCCGGGGGTCAGGGTTTCGATCCTCTGCCACGGCTATGTGTAATGACCTTGAGCAAGGTTATCCAAATATGTTAATAACTGGTTCTACGCAAAAAGAAGTTATAGTCGAAATAGATTTTGATGAAAATTTTCTGGAAAGGTAGAAAGATGTTATATATAATTATATACAAATCGATCAAGAATTCATTGTTTTATTGCTGTTTAACTGAGTGTTGCGTTTAAAAAGTCTTTCAGTGTATATGACATACCAAGTTTTATTGGTAGAGTAAGATATAAGAATGAGTAGAACCGCCGTCATTCCGCAAGTAAATGGTATACTTTCTCACATAAAGTATTTTGAACCGAGCAGACTCCACCAACTATCCGTCAGCGGTGTGAAGTACGTGATGTGATCTTTTTATGGCGCCTTAAGACCACACGGCTTCGGCGGATATGGAAACAAAATATATAGGGTCTGTAAATGTTGTATAACTTTCAGAAATAGTATTTAATGAAAATGCATCAAAATCATCGTGTGTTCATTTAATTAACAAAGGTTTTGGAAATATTCTGGCATAGGACCTGCGACGACTCATACTGAAAGGTAATGCAAACCATACACAAACCAAAGTCACTGGTAAAAATTAATCCTTGCGTTAATACCCCTGCAAACATTCTATATCGGCCCGATATCGTAGTATTTGTTTGATATTTGATTGTTATACTCAAGGGTGAATGTTCCATATTGACTCGACATAGGGCGACATCGGGCCGATATAGTCATGTTTGCCGATATTCCGACATACAGTCGATATCGTTCCGATATAGTCATGTTTGCCGATATTCCGACATACAGCCGATATCTGGTCGATATAGGCATGTTTGCTGGGACCGGGCGTTAATACGATTTTCGCAAACAGTCACGGTGTAGTTGCTACAACAACATCAACACGTGTTTGTTTTGTACGATAGTTTGTTAATAAGCTTAATAGAATCAATGAATGTATATACCATAGATAAAGATATATTTATCTAAATAGAATTAAATAAAATCGTATATTTGAATAGTAACACACCGTGCGCATCTTTGTTAGCGTATCACTTGCAGGAAGTGACTGTGTAGATTGAGGCTCGATGATATGAACTTATTTGTTTAAAAGATAAGATTGATTGACAATTTGTCTTAGGTGTAAAAACATTACAGGACCGTGTAAATCCCCCCGGGATGCGTAGATTTTATCGCCCCAAATGTATTGTTTATATTTTATTTCGATAACTTATTACATCTGTCAGCCATATGCAGTGCTGCGGGCGTTCTGACCACGTCTAACTTAAAATAAAATTATTTTTTTTAATGTTTATTTATTGCACCTATAAACCAGTCACGGAAATAGTTTGTCAGTTTATATTGGTACGCGTATTATGGTGTTTTTAGAACGTTAAACATTTTAATACCTTTTTACGGCAGTCTGACCGTAAAGTTGTCCCCTTTCATTCATTTCGGAATATAGCATCAATCTTCAAATCTCAATGTGATCATACAACAACAGTTTCAAATGTTTCACCATAACTTCAGTGACTTAATTACCTTTATTTGTCTTTGATAATACTAATCAGTTATTTGTTGTATTAAAAACGACGGAATGTTAAATAAAAAAAATACAAATGTTAGCTATTTTATTTGATCAAAACAAGCATAAGTACGAAATTATGATGAAAGTTGAGACGTCCAAGGTCAAACTTCCATTATTATTATTATTATTATTATTATTATTATTATATCATTAATATTAACATTAACATTATCGTCGTCGTCGTCATCGTCATCGTCATCAGTCATCATCATCATCATCATCATCATCATCATTATCGTTATTATCAGTCATTATTATTTTATTATCAGTATCCGAATCAGTGTCAGCATATAGTCTGTCCCAAATTTCAACCGTGAATTGTTTGCTGAAAACACTGGTGGGTATTTGAATCCATTTTGTGCTGGAACGAGCAGAATGTTTCGTGCAGGAGAATATTTACCGCTGTCTATTATAATTGTAGAATTCTTCATAAAATATGCATATGGTCATTATGCACATACAGTTTGAACTTTTGTCATTATGAAGAAGTCTTATCAAAGTTTGAGAACTGTCGGAAGTAAAAATAAATAGTTGAGACTTGTATTATAATGTCGTGCATGTCCTAACTGACCACAGTGACTTTAACGCTTTATATGTCTCTGTTGGTACATACTTTAAATATATACATGCATAGCATGGGTTATTAAACACTCTGTGTTGACTATTGTTAAATTACACAGGTGTTATAATTATTATATTGTTAAAGTATTATTTGAGAATAATAATTATAATAATAATGATAGTGATAATAATAATAATTATAGTAATAATAACGTAATGATAATAATGATAATAATAATAATAATAATAATAATAATAATAATAATAATAATAGTAATAATAATAATAAAAATAATAATAATGATGTAATAATGTAATAATGCTAATGTTAATATTAATGATGATGATTATGATGATAATAATAATAATAATAATAATAATAATAATAATAATAATAATAATAATAATAAAAATAATAATAATAATAATAATAATAATAATAATAATAATGTAATGATGATAATGTTAATGTTAATATTAATGATGATAATGGTGATAATAATAATAATAATAATAATAATAATAATAATAATAATAATAATAATAATAATAATAATAATAATAATAAAAATAAAAATAATAATAATAATAAAAATAAAAATAATAAAATAATAAAAATAATAATAATAAAAGTAATAATAATAATAATTTGAGTATTATTCTTTGAGAATTATATTATAATAAGATATCATAACATAATATTCATAACTCATTTGATGCCTAGTTAATCTCAGTGCCATACTTTGCATATTCGCGGTCGAATATGACAACACGTGTAACAAATAGTTTTGTTGTATAAGCTCATATCGGTATGATAAATAAAATTTGAGAAATATCGATTTGTATTTTCAAGATTTTTTAAACTAACCACCGTGACTTCACTAGTTCAAGAGCACATGTATTTGAATGGAGTTTAACGCCATTTTCAACACATTTCAGGTTATCTACGGCATATCTAGTTTTACTGGTGGAGGAAGACCTCAGACTGAGTAGAACCACCGACTGGCAAACTTTCTCACATTAAGTCATGTCTATATAAATCCTTGGCTGTTTTGTTTTTAGAAAAAATGTAAATAATTTAATTCCATGTTTACTATTTCTTTTACCGCTGTCATAAATGTTTTATTTACAAGTATATTATGCCTCGTGGGCTGATTAACCAAATCAAGGATTTATCTAAATCCTTGGCCAAATGTGTTGTTGTATTTTTTCAATAAAGATTACATTATATCAAGGAATTATTTAGAGATTATATTTGTGAAGTTCCACAGATAGCGATACTGTTAATATTACGGTCCATTGTTGAAATATTGTTTTGGTGCGTGAACATAAGTAACAACATAGCCGTGAACGCCACGACTTCACTTCTCACTATAATTAATAATCTCTGGTCATCTCTGGCCAGTCTCTGGTCAAGGTGTCGCTGGTAAACAATAAACAGGTCCGTGACGCAATGTCCGCCTCGAGAACCAGTAGATCGCCGCGGGTCACATGACTGTCACGTTGTTCGTAATGATACTTAAGGAAGTACCTGGTGTCGTTTTGAAATGCATTATTTATTTATTACATTTACATATTGTTCTGTGCTATTTCATTGGTTCTTACAATTTCCACATAATACCTTGTTTGTTTAGAGACAGTTTTATTGTCCTTAAACGACTCGTTCGGGCGTTCAACAGTATTTAGAGAGAAGACAGTGACTGGACAACGTGTGATTATAGCTTTATGGATGTTTCACTGGACTTACTTATTATAAGCAGATACATATAAACAACATTACCTAAGTCACTGATACAACCATTCAGGCGTTTTATTGAAAACTTAATTACTTTCAATATCAAAGACATTTTAGGAAGAACTTTGTTCCTGTAACTTTGATAAGCGTTCGGACTTTGATCACGTGATCCTAGGTGGGGTCAAGCGTGCGTTTATATATAGCCAATAGAGCGAAAGAAGGACTTGCCTGTCTCTGTTACTGCATGAATGTAACGTAACCGTTTACTAGTGCTGTATAGTGCTATAACAATGTCATCTGCTACAACGATTTGGCGGCTAATGGAGGCCGAGAAATGCTTCCGGAGGGCGTGCAGTCACATCACCATGTTAAATCAAGTCCTGGCAGAGATGCAGAAACGCTACGAGATGGCATCGAAGCAGCACATGCGCGCCTTTCGCTACTCGCTGAGATTACGTATAGCAGTGACGGAGGGCGTACGGAACATGTTCTACGAATATGCAACCGTGAAAGCCGACTTGATTACGGAGCTTCGGAAACGCGCACAATACGAGCAGCAGCAGCAACAGCAGCAGCAGCAGCTACAGGAGGAGCAGCAACAAGAAAGTGACTCGGAACTAGATTCGGATTACTATGACGACTATGGAAGTGATTATGATTTCTCGGATTCAGATTTTAATTATTCAGGATTTTGATGATGACGATGATGGCGGTTATGACTGCGAGGAAGGCGGTTTCCATGGTAACGACAGTGGAATATATGCGTTAAAGGAAACTAATTGTCCTAGTGATACAAGTCACGTGTCATTGTTGTCTGGCGGTGCAGAGTTCGCTGTTGAATTGCAAGTTAATGCTAGTGATATTACAGAGAATAGTGAGCAAGCAGAAGAAACGTCTGCGTTAGATGATGGTGGTATTGTCCTAAAGGGTGGGGACGAAGATGATCCACCTAACAGGACCGGTCGCAAATAACTAAAACTGTATCTAAGAAATCTACATGCAATATTGTATGGATATACGAATCATTTCAACTGCTAGGGTCCTGTTTTGAGTGTCTGCATGTGTCATATTCAATGGATATAGCGCGAGGCCTCTGTCTCGTCAACTTTTCTAATTTTTTATTTTTTCTATAAAATACTTAAAAACTTAACTTCAAATCATTTTGACTTGTAACTAAATATTCATTAATAAATGTCAAAGAAACTAAAGCATTTTTCTAGGAAACAGTCTACAGTCATAGCCACCTAGCCACTTTTTAAGTATTTAAGTATATACTTAAGTATTTAAAAAAAATAAGTTGAGTAAATTCTCAGGTTGAGATGGTTAACCAAACTTGACCCTAGGACCCTTATATTCACTTGGGCTTCTGTGTCACCGATATTTTCTTATATGTCTTTATATATCATATATTCGCCTACTTAAAAACTTAACTTAATTGTGACTGGTTACTTTAATATTCTTTTAAATGTATGTCACTGAAATGAATTTAGTTTTAACGGATCCAGACTTAAATCATAATTACCTGAGTTGCTTTTCTTTGATCTTAAGTATTTAATTATAAACTTGAACATGGCTATGAAACAGAAGCGATTTCTAGTGATACGTGAAATCACCGATGTCATATTAAATTGTTTAGGATCATATAAGATGTTTAAGAATCTGATGCAGTCAAAGGTTAAATGTAATTAGTCAAACGTGTAAACAAAATAATAGAATAACTGTCAGCTTAATACCTTATTGTATTACCTTAATACGAACACAAGGCCACCATTAAAGTACTGTCCATTGCTGTCTCTCTGCCTACCCATAAAAACTGCTTACTCAAAATCTTTATTTTTCAAAAAAAATTCATTCTGGCAATTGCATGTGCATGACATTTAATGTTTTTTTTTAATAAAAAGTTCGACCTACCTTACCTACCAAGTTTTGAAAACTAGGATCGGGAGACGGCAAACAAACATTATCTTAATGCTGGCTGAAGAGTATATTGCATTATATTTTTGGGAAAGAGATTGTTTTCACAAGTCATATAATATAACGTTATATATTATTATTTATTGTCATCCGTTTTGTTACTAATTTATTATTAACTTATTTATAATTAACTGAAAATAAACCTTGCTATGTTTATATATATTCTGTGTTTAGTTTTCTGTTAAACTTTGTATGTACATGTGGATACTTGCTCAATGATACAGCATGTGCGTTTTTTGGTGACACATATATATGTGCGGCCGACAACAAATACTTATATGTAAAATATGATCTTCTCGGATTCTTATCTTAAAGGGACTCTGAAAATTACATATCCACAGAAATAGTAAGATTCTACAGCTATATTACTACTACTACTACTACTACTACTACTACTACTACTACTACTTCTACTACTACTACTACTACTACTACCACTACTACTACTACTACTACTACTACTACTACTACTACTACTACTACTACTACTACTACTACTACTACTACTACTACTACTACTACTACTACCACTACTACTATTTCTACTACCACTACTACCGATTCTACTACCAATACCAATACTACTACTACTACTACTACTACTACTACTACTACTACTACTACTATTATTATTTTTACTACCACTTCTACTACTTCTACTACCTACTACTACTACTACTACTACTACTTCTACTACTACTACTGCTACAACTACTACTACTATTTTTACTACCACTTCTACTACTACTACTACTACTACTATTACTACTACTACTACTACTACTACAACTACTACAACTACTACTACTACTACTACTACTTCTACTACCACTACAACTACTACTACTACTGCTTCTATTACTACTACTACTACTACTACTACTACTACTACTACTACTACTACCACTTCTACTACTACTACTACTACTACTACAACTACTACCACTTCTACTACTACTACTACTACTACTACTACTACTACTACTACTACTACTACTACTACTACTACTACTACTACTACTACTACTACTTCTACTACTAATACTACTACCACTACCACTACTACTACTACTACCAATACCAATACCACTACTACTACTACTACTACTGTTATCATTATCATTATTACCATCATCATCATCATCATTATCACCACCACCTTACCACCATCATCATCATCATTATTATCATTTGTGAATCTTTGTAATTTAGACTTGAATAAGACAGAACGTTTAGATAACGATGACCAAGTCTGTAATATTATATTTTACAGTACATGTAATTGAAATACTTTCAAGTAAGTAGTCAAGTGGGTTTTAACATGGCGGGTTAGCTGTTCTGTTCTGTATATTTGTCGGTAAACATACTAGTGAAATAAAGTTAAAACACCGCTCTATACGTCGCATTGAAATATTTAAACTGTCTTCTGTCTTATCGCCAATGTACAACATAGGGTGCGGATTTGCATGCAATGGATGCAAAACCTTATGGCAAAACGAATGATAATATAAAATGTGTTGCTTTCCCATGTTCTATAATGAAACTAGGACGCGTAAAGCAAAGTCCTAGCCACTTTAAAGGAGCGCCGGTGCAATTATCTATGACAGACACCTAGGAGAATCGTCTGGTGACAAAAAAAAAACGGAAATGTAAGCCGACAGATAACAGATACATATTTATGGCATATTCGCAGATACCATATCTTTGTCAAAATAATTAATTTCAGCCGTGTTTTTTTTCTTCAGTGCACGTCAGTACCATACTGCAATATGTTCTTTTAAACACATATGAACAAGTGCACACTATGTATGATGTCTAATTACTGTTTAATAGTATTTGAGTTACAGATGTTCCGTTACCATGAGTCTTCCCAGGAGGTTTTGCCTCTATTACCAGAAAAAAAACACACTTTTACCTATTCGAACTATCGGAGATTGCACTATACCTAGTTACCTGCGTAGATATATTATTTCACAGCTGATGGTGTCATCAAAACTCATTTAGCACTCTCGAAACATCCTAGTCTATAGAACGGACCAGCCCGTTAGATAAAGCGGCACTAACATTTCAGCACGTTGCTTCTGGGAAAGTTGGGATGAATTCATAGTTAAGTAAATGTTCAATTGCTATGAATTGTGGGACAGGCATAGAATTACCCGCTTTTTTCATTCAATGGGGGTTATAGTGTATACTAGAACCTGATATCTCCCGAATCAGGTCTATTAACACCCTATGAAAAACAGGGAATTCTATGCCTATCCCATAATTCATAGCAATTGAACGCTTACTAAACTGTGCCGCCATTCAAACTTTCAGTTGAAACAACTAACCAATCAATGTGCTCAAATGTGGCTTTCCCAACATTGCTATTTAACGGACCCAGTCTGGAGAGCTGATCCGTCCTACAGACCAATGAGGTTCTGTTTAGACTAGAAACACCCAGACAATACTGTTAATGAACCAAATGTCAAACGCATAATAGAGAGCTCGAAATAATGTCCTTGTTTTTATCGCAGATAGGTATTTAAAAAAACAACACTGTACAGTCAAAGTGTGTCGGATAAATTAATCCTTGCGGAAACGCAGACCGTCGGTTTATGTATCTGAATAGATCTGTTCCAAAACTGCCATATTTCGTAAACTTGAAATCGTGAAACGATAAAAATAGTTCACAGCATGTTAATTTATTTATGTTACAAAACTTTCTGAACATTGTCAAAATCAATATTTAACCCATTTCTCACAAAGTTGCACTTTTTGAGACGAAAGGTCAACCCAGTTAGATAAAAAGACTAGAAATAAATAAAGTTTGTTTTGTTAAAATAGTAATATACATCTATTCGGCTTAACTTATCTGAATATAAACTAGCAGATAAAACCCCTATTTTCAGGTCAACTATAGTTCTTATGTAAGGGTTTCCGTCAGTCAGTACATTATCTTACTCATGCCGTCAACCATCATAGACATGCAAACTGCGTTTTATTATTTCAACGAGTTTTTGTTCTTAAAAATGAATTCGGTGTAACGCTATTTCAACACTACACGTCTCACACCACTATTACATTTCCCATAGGACTCCATAGTAACATTTATATCCCAAAACACAGTGAAAAAAACTAAATCTGCAGCATGTGTCTTGGTTAAAATTCTTCACTGTTTCAAGATATTATAAAGGAAAAAAAGCATACCTTGACCATATTTTTGTTTATAAAATTTAATGCTTCTTTCCAGAGTAATAAAATGTCAAC
Source organism: Panopea generosa (assembly GCA_029582155.1). Lineage (NCBI taxonomy): Eukaryota > Metazoa > Mollusca > Bivalvia > Adapedonta > Hiatellidae > Panopea > Panopea generosa. Next base: position 5,497,185 of record CM055900.1, read on the forward strand.
TTTTCGCCCACGATGCGGTTCGAACCAATAATTCTGAAATGACACAGAATTGTCCAGAAAGCTGGTATAAGCATCAAATTTTCAGTGGTGATTTCTAAAATACTGACTCTTTAACACGTGCTAGCAAAAAAAAATCACTGCAGTACAATGCCCTGAAAAAAAGAAGAAAAGAGAAATAAAGTTTTATTTCTATCTCCTTCATCTGTAGGTCCGGAGTACTTTATGGAGATACTAGTGGTGTCAGTCCTACATGCATACTGTCTTAATTGTCCTGACGCGGGTTGTCAATCAAACATGTCAATAATCCGATCGATCGATATTGGTTGCTACGCCGCCATTTTCCTTAGACAAGCTAATTATGTCTAAGTAAACATAACATTAGTTTAAGCATAGTCTATTAATTATGCTACAGATCATTAACATCACATGATAATACATATTTATATATAACATACGCAAATGGATTGAACTACAAGTTACAACAACATTAGTTACAGTTCTCTCCATATCATCAGTATCAATATAGTATTACGTATACAGGATTGCAACGTAATAAAATTCGTAAAATAGGTGAACTTTATACGGATAATAGAAACTTGAAAAGAGGAAACATGCAGAATTGTGGGGAAAAAATGTGTGGGGTGGGGGTGGGTGGGGGGTTGCACTTGATAAACTTCTCTGTTGTCCATCTTAATAGAAACCATACACTCGCCCCACATAATGTTCAAATTAAAATTTCGCAGCCACGTGTAACACACTTTTCTAATAAGTTAGTCAATTTGAAAACACAGTGTGTTTTTATATAATTTTCAAATTCTTAATAAATAAATTGAATATAATGGATTGAGATATTTGGAATGCCGTACGGCAATTTTTTTTGTACTTAATGAGTGAAATTCACGTGTTACATTAGTCTATCCGAGAACCTGATATCTCCCGTATCAGGTCAATTAACCACCAACGAAACCGCAGGAAATTCTATGCTTGTCCCACAATTCATAGCAGTTGAACGCTTACTACAATCGTACATACTCGGTAAATTCCGTCATCTTCGGTATTAGACGTATAACGTAGTAATAGCCAAGGTGTTCCGAGTGCGCTTACTAAACTGCGACGTCGTAAAACTTTCTGTAGAAACAACTGACCAATCAACGTGCTTAAAAGCGGCTTTCCCACCTTATTTAACGGACCCTATTGGGGGAGCTGGGTCCGTACTACAGACTAATGTTACATGGTTCTTTCTTGGGCAAACACACGCACTGGTTCGAAAGAATGTAAAGAATGTACCAGGTTTCGTCACCAGTGACAACATTTGCACATTGCCTTTGATTATATTCAGAGAAAATGTTAAGCATTTTGTTTTGGCAATTTCAACACGTGCCTTCGGTTGGTTGTCAATCAACAAGTGGGGCACCCGCCGAGCAGAAATTTTCCTAACTTTCATGCTTTTTCTCAGAACGAAACAAACTGAAGATAGTGAAACGCCTGCAATGCGTGCAATATCACGCACATTATATCGTGCATCATTACGAACAGTTGCTCTTATTTTAGACACGGTTGTTGTCTTTGGCCAACCATATTTTGCTATATTTTTAACAGACTCTACACCAGAATAAAATTTCCTTTTTCCATCTACGAACTCATATTTCGATCTTGAAGATAAATCATTCAGCGATAGAACGAGACCGGGTTAGTTAAAATTGATGGCCTATTGACTTAGAAATTCTAATTTTGATCGGGGAAGGGGACAACATTTGTTTCTTTCCTTGTCTCTTTATATACGCCAGAGGACCCTCATCCCCATCAAACGTTATTAGTCCCCAAGCTCCTGTGGATTTTAGTGTTAACAGGCCCTGCAGCTGTATGATTTTTAGTGAAATTCTAGGATTATATTCTCCAATAATCATACGTTGAAATATGGAAATATGTTTGTTTTCGAATTGTAATCCCTGTATATAAAATAGCAGATGAATGGATATACATCAACAGCTGATGAAATTAACAATATAAATATGTAATTCAACAATGTATATATAATTAAAAACATACAAACAACAAATGAATAACACAAATATGAAATTAGCAGCTTACATGTAAATTCAACATCATACATAATTATATATAAAAACATAATTTTGAAACGTTTGAATTGTCGTATTGAATAGCCAATACTGGACTTGGTAACTTGACACACACACATATATATGTTGCATAAGTAATGCTGATTTGAAGCATTGGGTCAAAGGTGGGATTGGGGATCGTTATCGTTCGTGGCCTCTCGGTGCTTCATCAGAAATAGAATCAAGGTGTGGAATTCACTAAGCATATTGCACTGATCAGCAAAAACAACGAAAAATTAAAAATAGAACATATAATCTTATCAAACAGCGGCATTGTCTCATGGGCAGTTATCTACGGTAATGAGATGCCTTATAAATCCATGCAAATCTGAGACTGGAGCATTTCGATTTTCGACTGGTAAGGAATATGAGGCTTCAACTGGCCTTCCTTGCGGCTCTTGCCATACTGGCAAGGGCGAAAGTGGCAGGTAGGAAAAACATTCAATAATTGTAGTGAAATTGGATTTCCTGTGAAGGACTTAAGCTTTTTAATTGCTTTAGCTTTGAAGCATTTGAATGCATAATTCCTAATATTTGCTTATTTTCGGTGTTTATCTCAAAGCAAAGTAGCAAACTTTTCCCACGTCAAAATGGTTGATATGGTATGGAGCAAGTGGTTTAAAATTAGTAATCATTCATCGGACCCAGGGTCGAGGGGTCGTTGGTTCGATTTATGTTGAATTGCTTCATTGGGCAGTATAGCATAGTAGCTAATGTTATGTAGGTAGTACTGGGTCTATTAAGACAGAGGTTTGGAGTTACTCGTATAGATTTTTTAAAAATATTGCTCCTCCGTTAATGTGATAAATATAATAACACCGAGGCCGGTATTCGAATCCGAGTTGCACGGTAACGACTGTGTTGCTACAGTGCCCCAAATACTGACATGTTCTAGTGTGTCAGTTTAATGCAATTGTAATACAGGATAAATATTTTATATAAAGATTCACACATTTGTTTTTATTAACAATTGTTTTCATGCTATTTTTCAAACAGCATTATTGCCGGGCCCGATTAGCTCAGTCGGTTACGCTTCTGACTATCAACCCAGGGGTCAATCAATCAATCAATCAATCAATCAATCAATCAATCAATCAATCAATCAATCAATCAATCAATCAGCATTGGAATCTTGTATAAACTGAAGTTTCGTATACATTTTTATTTTACTAATTGATTTGTTTTTATTCTATTTTATAAAAAAATGGGAAATTGGATTCCAGTTTAACGCTGAGTTTTTAGTGTGTGTATATATATATAGTGATATACAGTGAAATAGACATACACTACCCGCCACCCCCTGTTAATTCATTCTTATGTATACTATATATGGATACCCTATCTATATAAAGAATAAACATATATTGTTAAATATAAAATGTAATATCGGAAAGTATAAACAGTTCTTTTATATCCTAAACTGTATTTTAATTTTTAAGAGTGAACTATCGGTTAATCACATAGACATATACATGTAGATATATTTTACACAGCATTTCACAATATGGTGGGTATACCGATCGTATAGTTCACGTCTAGTCTTATTGAATTACATGTTTTTGAATTATTTTAAGCGAGAAATATTATTTTCAAATCGCATTAGACTATAAAGTAAACGCATGTACCATCAAAAGAAGCAAACATGGCAACCAGTAGAACGCATAGAACAATACAAAATAGATACAGGTTATACATAACGAAATATATCTAACCATGACACATTTAGTAGAAGACATTTTTAAGAATATTGCGAATTTAACCATTTTACATTGAGATTCAGTTTTAAAATAGGTTTACGTAACTTGCAATCGATCAAGAATATCGTTAAAGCTACACACTCTTGGTAAATATCAAGAAACATATGTAACTTAAACTAAACATTATTTATTAGCAAATACTAAAGTTACTACTCACATTAAATATCTAATAGCTCTACACAAAATAAAACTTTACAAGATATCAGAAGTTACATATGTACAAGTACATATTTGTATAACGAGTGTTATAATTACACAGACATTTTACGCATGTAATGCGTCCTAATGCGTAGCTTTGATATCAGTGTGTAGTTTTGGCAAGTGGAAATTTTACAAACTTTTTACGTAATAAACTAGTACAGCACAGCTCCCATTATAAAATCTTTGATACTACTACTACTACTACTACAACAACTACTACTACTACTACTACTACTACTACTACTGCTTATAATAATAATAATAATAATAATAATAATAATAATAATAATAATAATAATAATGACAAAAATGATAATAAGCTACAAAGAAAAGTCTAAGCGTTATTATCAAAGGAATAAATTCTCTAGATGTAGCCTATTTAATTTGAAGCCTTAGATAACCTCTTGCGTTATCATTTTTTTCTGTCAAAGGTGAACTCTCAGGTCAATCAGGATAAGATTAGACCAGTTTGTGCCACACGAATTTAGCATTGCGCGTGTGACAGATTTGGCAGAGTACCAGACTGTCTGCTGGCTCTGGGCATGTGACCTAAGATATGACATGCCTTCAAATTGCTGCCACAGTAATCTTGTGAAAACAACCAGCAATTTAGAATCTTTATATCTTAAGGGACATAAGATAATGTTGAAATCTAGTTTAGATGTTTTGTTTATGTTTGAGCACCAGTCGAATCTCTGCGCGTATGAACGTACTTTATTACCCGTGATATAATATTACTATGTCTCGGGTCTAACCAGGAATTTAGATATAAGGGTTTATGTCCTTGGTACAAGATACAAGAAAGTTTAATTTGTGTCGGATGTACAAATATATAACACTAGCTGTAAAGCTATTTGCCGACAGTATAACAATAGGCCTACAGAAAAATAAATACCAAGATATTACTATATGAAACTTTATATCAATTCAATTACTAAATTCATATTTAAAATATGTTGTCTCGCCAGTTATGAAAATAGGAATAAAAAAAGCAGTACTTAAATAATACGAATTTATGTTTCCGTAGATTTTTTATCTATCAGTGATCAGTCACTTATGAACGTGGTCATAAACCTGAGAAATAAAATGCCTTTAGGCGGTCAACCAAATGAAATCAACTATATTTTGATATATATATATATATATATATATATATATATATATATATCTTTATTTCCTCCTTTTAGCTAATAATCGACATGGAACATATATAACAATTATGATGACGTATAAACGTAGTCCCAGTACAAGCACATTGGCAAGTAGAGCAGTATAAAAACATAATGACAAAGCGAGAAACTGTTTTTATCATGTCAATGCATTCATTTCTGATGATAAACTACATGGTTGATAAACATAGGTTTATTATGTCAATGGACTTTTATCAGGCACATGACGTCATTTTGTGTGGTTATATATTGTTACGAAATCGTTACAGGGTGTAACAAAAGTTTAATGATTTCAATTGCATAACAAAAGGCGAAATAGAAGAATTAACATGATAAAGAGAATACCATGTTAGAGTCTAATATTATCAACTTCATCAGGTTTGGCACTGGAAAAAAGTACTCGGCAGAGCCTCGTCTTGTTTTTTATTCTAAACCTCACCTGATAAAGTTGATAATATCAGACAGTAACATGGTATTCTCTATATATATCCAGAGACATAATATTATGTATTATGTCCCTGATACATCTATACAAGTCCTTGATATTATCATTCCGACGTTAAATAAAATTAATTTTATTTTATTTGATACAAGTTTAAAAGAGACTAAAAGACCAATGTTAAGCGTGACACGTGGTCTAAAAACTTAAAACAAGTTCAAATTACAGAGTTACAGGGGTGGGGGGGGGGGGCGTGGAGGGGGCTAGGACGTAAAATACTTAATAAAGGTTCTGACCAAGAATTCATTATAACTTTTAAATTCAGTTTCATCATTTAAAAGAGCTTTGTTCATTTCTAAAAATAAACAGATATTTGCGTCAAGCAGTTGAATAGCAAATCAAAAGATAGTCTGTGTGTGTGTCTCTTTTTGGAGAGTTATGCCCCTTTATCAACTCTTCTTTTTTGTTATGGTTAGTACAGACGAGACATAATTTTTCTCTGAGCCCGTGGTAATGTATCTTATATATTACAATGTTATTAAAAATGCCACATATGAACGAGTTACAGACTTTGCAATTTAAATACTTGATGATTCTTAAAAAAGTGTGATTGTCTTGTGTCTTGTTATCTTCGATGCTTGCTTTTCTGAAAAACACATTCGTTCATCCAACATTTCGCACCTTAATTCAAACTGTCTGTGTCGAACACATTCAGTTGGTTATGTGTTATTTTTATATTTATCAAAAACAAAAAAACAACTTATAAAAGCAATTAAAATGTGTTTGTACGTTATCATTTAATTTGTACCATATATACATTATAAGTAATTATTTAAAGTCACTGATAAAGTTTGGCGTGACTGTATTTAAGGTTCCTTTATTTTATATTCATTAAATTGTTTTTATTTTTCTCTTTCAGAAAAACGACAAACAACAGGTAATTTGCAATACATTTTAATTAATACATTTACTATTTGACTTTTACTCTAGCTGATTTATAAGTTAAATTTTATGATGAAACAGAGATCTACTCAGCATTTTGAGTGACAGATTTTTTGCTCATGTACTATATAACGCTGCATCCTTTGATTTAATAACACCTACAATGAGTAACGTACAGTTCCTATGTTTTGCACAAAGTGGATACGGTTAATATTTTTAAAAATTTCGACGCGTGGTCCAGATCAAGGACTTGGATAGGAAACTTGTATTTCTGACTATTAAAAATAGCATTGATAAAATAGCACATAAAGGATCAATTATTTGGCAAATTAATTATAAATAATTCACAGGCAACTGGTTTCTTTTATATAAACTGTAAATTGTATGTAATCTTTAATGTTTAAACATGTTTCGATCATGCAAAATGATGGCTGTATGCGGTGTCCTTGAGAATTGAGTAACTTTATCTGCACATGCTTATAACTGGTTCTTCCCAGGAAGACCTCGAGTGTGATTTGTCTTAGGTATAAGAACTTGTTTCACAAATGAGGTAAAATAAATAAGATTAAAAAGATGTTGAAGGATGATCTTCTGTATTTGATCAACAAGACGTTTCACTGAATATTCACAAGTAAACACATACCATTATTGTACCAAACACATAACATTACTTTAGCAATGTATTTACATTTCCGTTATAAAATGTTAATTCCAGTATCTATATATTTTACAGGTCCTGTATGTGTTCGACAGGATATAGTGTATATGTTAGACTCCTCAAGTTATATTGGCCTTGAAAACTTTCTACAGCAACTAGAATTTGTAAAAAGCAACATTAAATACTATAATATCAATCCTTCCTGTACTCGGGTTGGCATAGTGACATATAGTTCTGGTGCGTATAAGCAATTCTACCTGAATGGCTATACTACGCAACAGCAACTTATACAAGCTATAGGCAATATACAGTACCAGCCTGGAGGCACAAATACTGGTGACGTAATTAACTATGTCTCTAGTTCATCCTTCACGGCTGCTCACGGTGGTCGTACTGGTGTTCCCCACTATGGAATCCTCGTCACTGGAAGCAGCTCTGCCAGCCCAGCACTCAGTGTTTCTGCAGCACAGGCCGCTCAACAAAATGGTATGACTCTGTTCACAGTGGGTGTCGGCAATGGTATCAATCGTGCAGAGCTGAGTAGTATTGCTAGTTCCGGAAGAAACCAGTTTTATGCGCAAAATTACAATGCACTTGGTTCTGTAGCTGCACCATTGGCCACAAGGATAAATGGAGGTATGTTGTGGTTGTTGCGAAACTGTAACTGGTAGTTTCTATGTTCTCAGAGAACAGTTTTTATATGGTGTCTAACCTGATTTGTAACACATTTCAGGTTATATATGGCATATTCCAGTTTTATTGTTGGAGGAAGACCTCATACTGCATCTGAGAAGAGCCACTGTTCTTATGCAAGTAACTGGCAAACTTTCTCACATAAAGTTTTTGGAGTGAGCGGGATTCAAACCTATGACCATAGCAGTGAGTGGTAAGGGATCTTAAGATGGAGCCCTGGCCACGGATGATCAGATTCAGAGAAAAGTAAAAGTTTATATAGGAAACTGTAAGATTTTCCTTATTGTAAGTCTTTTTCATTACATTTGTTTCATAATGAACTTGTGAATTAACATTGCAATTTGACAAAAAGTGATACACTGATTTTAATAACAGAGAACATGTTTATGGCATTTGACAAATACATTTAGTTATTAGTGTAAATATATGTTGCATATTTATGTTTTTATGATGATATATCATTTTAAAAGTCTTTGAAGTGATCGCTATTATTCAAGCAATAAATTAAGATCTGTTCAAATATTTGACTGCAATTTGTTCTTAATATAATTTATATCTAACCTAATTTACATTGTATTTTTTTAACCATTCAGTTGTGACATCTTCTACTTCTGGTTCATTGGGCACCCCTGCAAGTGAGTAAATTTACCGTTAGTCAACAACCCAATATACATATACACTCAAAGCTGCATAGTTATTGTGTTAAGATAAATGTGCAAGCAGCAAAGCCAAATGAATGCACTAGCTAGCTCTGCTAATAGGATAGTGTCACCTGGATTGACACCTTTTATGTCATTAAGATAATTGGCTGGCTGCCTCCCAGAAACATTCATAAACGTCTCACACCACTTTAACATTTTCCATAAGGCTGCATTGTAATATTTATGCCCAAAACACAGCGAAAAAAGAAAATCTGCAGCATGTGTCTGGGCACAAATTCTTCACTGGTTCTCAATATGCAGTTATAAAGGAAAAAGAGTATACCATAACCGGTTTTTTTTTATAATTCAGTGGTTTTCGTGATACCTGTCAATTTCTGGTATTATAAGATGTCAATTATTCACCAACAATTTGTTTGATGTTCAAACCAACAATTACAAAATTGCCAAGAAATCTGGTATCAGCATCAAATATTCAGTGGTTATTTCTAAAATACTGACAATTTAACACATGGTAGGAAAAAATAAATCACTGCAACACAAAGCCCTGAAAAAAGAAGAAAAAGAGAAACTTAAATTTTATTTTTACCTTCTTCATCAGGTCCGGAGTACTCAAAGGAGATACTATTGTACTAATAAACCTAATAATCCTCCTGCATTTTCAATACAAGTATGTCGTACAAGCATTATTACATGCACAGGAATGCATGCATCCACACAACCACACACACTCAAACACACATAGTTGTATATACAGAAAACATACTTAATGAAAGTAGTGTATATATGATATTAAAATGATTAGGAAAAATCATACGTCTAACAAAACACCTTTCAGGAGCACCAGATCTGCAAAGGATGCTTAAATGATAGAAGTAATAAATAAAGTGTAAGCACTGTAAAATTGTAATTCTCTCTACTGTTTAATATTAAAATGTATATACATATGCAACAAGCTCAAGCGTTAATAATACATGTATATTTATTAAATAACTTCTTTTATAACAGCAAATAATTTAAGTGTGACAGTATATTTCTTTCAAAAGATATATTAAATTATTTTTTTAATGAAGATGATCTTGCCCTGATGTTGTTCAGATATAGCATTGATTTATCAATCAAGTTCTGCATATAATTGTAACTGCATTTTCTGTCTTCAGCTTGTCTACAGCAAGCAGATGTCGTGTTCATGGTAGATGGTTCCGGCAGCATTGGCTCTGCTAACTTTCTGAAACTGGAAAACTTTGTGAAAAGTCTTACTGGTCAACTAGATGTTGGAGCAAACAAAGTGCACATTGGATTGATGCAGTTCAGCAACTACCCATCTCAGGAGTTCCCTCTCAATATGTACAGCAGTAGACAGGATGTTATGTCAGGTCCGTTTTAAATTAGTCTATCCCAGTCCTTGCCCTCCCAAATCAAGCCTGTCAAACCGTATTGAAAAAGTAGGGAATTCCATATCTGTCCCACAATTCATTGTACTTTAAACCTAACAAACTATGAATATTGGATTTAAATCAATGTTTGTCTATAAAGATATTCTAAAAAGTTTGATTGTTTATTTGTAATTTAAGATATGAAATAATATTAGTAACTTTGATATATGTGAAGTTATATTTTCATACCAGTAAAACTATAAAAAATAATTCTAACATACATGGTAATATCATATTAAAGATTCTTTTATATGCCATTTTTACATAAATGTGAAAAATATAGAAATTGGAGCAAAATTTGTACAGAGAATTAGATCCAGATAGGCTAATGAGATTGTGTGATTATCTGACAGTAATAATCGGATGATGGTTAAAAAGAAGCAATGTGATTTTGAAACAATGATTCTATTAACTCTAACTGATTGTGACTTCAGGTGTTGATAATATGAAATACATGGGAGGTGGTACTAACACCGCCGATGCCCTGAAGTACATGCGTGAACACATGTTCTCTCAAACATATGGAGCTCGTCCAAATGTGCCCAGGGTTGGCATAGTCATCACAGACGGAAAGAGTTCAAATACTGTAAAGACAACTTCTGAGGCAGCCGCTAACAGAAACGATCATATAGGTACCAGAGCTCAATTTCTTACATTCCTAAACAATAAAATCTAATGTTACATAATTGTATACTTGAAGAGACATTAAAGTTTTATATCATATTATACCATTATCAGGGCTTGAAATTTCTGATAAAAGCTACTTGTCGCCTCTTTCCAACATTTTTAATTGAATGCTTAAAATCAAAGGATTTAAATAGATAATGACTCGTCATATTCGATGCTACGTTTACTTACATAATTATACAACACGTCTCTATTTGATCTTAGATAGTAAGAAACAATAAATACTGAATGAATTGAATTTATAAACATAAACTTGCAAAACACCTATCCCCTGTATCGGAATGAACCGATAAAAAAAGATAAAATCAGTGAACTCCTTTGAAGCACATTGTGATAATTTTGTTCACTTGTTTACTCCAGTTCTTGTCTTATAGTAATGACTTATTTTATCAGATATTGTTTTGTATGTTATCTATATTTATAAGAAATTTTCCTACTGGTATATTTGATGACTTTACATTCTAGATATTTTCGCTCAAAGCTAAAAATCGAATTAAACTCGTCTGTTAGCCCTGGGTTTTATCGCATTCATCTGAAAACATACACAAAATTGACGCTTAAAATGCAATTCCACTATTAAAATTATTAACTTTGTGCTCTGTTTTCAGGTATGATTTCCATTGGTGTCGGTAGTGGTGTTGATGCGACCGAGCTGAACAGTATTGCTGGCTCGTCAAGCTCTGTGTTCCAAGTTTCCAACTACGATCAACTAAATAACATTGCTGCACAAATTGTCAGCAGATCATGTTCTGGTAAGTGTCTTTTCATTTATCTTTGCCAAGATATTTATTCAGCCATTCAATGGACATACATTGTATTTCTTGAGCATTCTCAAGTATTCTTTATTGATATGTTTTATATACATGTAGTATATTTGATATCTTCAAAAAATTCACCACCTGACCAAAGGCAAGGAAAGGTGAGAAACAAATATATTAGGTTACGTTAATTGTAACTTGGATTCTCCATGGCTGATCGCTCTTATAGGCGCTGTCATCTGATGACAGATTATAACCTGTCATGTGTTGAAAATGGCATTAAAACCCATTCAATGAATAAAAAATTACATTTAATGCTCTTTCTTAAAAGTTTCAAATCGCATGCATTGTCTGATAAAGGGCTTCTGTTTTACTTCATTTCTTTTTTCTGAAGTTCGTGACTGCAGAAAAATATGAAAACTGTGTTTATCTGTTTTCTTCATAAGCATTTTCTTGGACTCTTCAAAATTAAAAGCATTGATACACCACGTATCAGCAATGGGTGAATTATGTTTATATTAACTAACAGAGTGGAAAACAGTGCAGGAAGAGTTCAGATTGCTGTTTTCATAGGCCTTCTGTGATTGGTGCGGGAAAACGCGTATCTATGAAGTAAAGGGTTAAAGTTTTTAATTCTCTAACGTTTTGAAACATTTATGCTCAAATCAACACCTATAAAATCAAAATTTTTGTGTTATGATTCATCTCATAACATTAACAAAGCATTCCAGAATGGCACAGCTATTTTATTGCTCATGTCTTCCCCCCAGTAGCTGATATTTCATTGTAAATATCTTATTTCAGTTCAAGTTACAGCTCCCCCTGCCACAATGTCACCTGCTTCAGGTTCAGGTATGTACACAAGCTATTCACTTAGTATATATTTCTCGAATTGTTTTGATTAATTGATTACTTTCCAAATTGTCATCAAAAGCTGCCGAAGGGATTGTTGATGGTGGATTTTTCTTTTGTTGATGACTTATACTGATTATTGCAGTATAAGAGTTGTCATTCTTCCTTATAACTAAACTAAACACTGAATAGACACACCTAAGTCAGGCAGCTTATCGAATTATGCCTGATGAACATGACTGACAAAGCTAAAAATGAAAATACAACAGTAGTTTTGTACAAAGTGTATAGAAAATCTATTATAATTTAATCACGGTTTTAATCGTTGATGACTCGTCTGATATGTCTGATTAATTAAGCTCTGATTCCCAATGCTGTCACTTACCTCACACATGACAGTTAAACACGACGAGGGCAGGTGGTCACATTGATAAAAACTGTTGAGCAAATGAACCGAAAGAAATAAATGTTACAAAATTCGTTTGAAAATCAGAATACCCTGAAAGAAAATGAATACAAATAAAAAAAATAAAATCTGTACCAAATGCTGGTATTAAAGTCCTCTGGGTAATGGATGTTACTGTCACCGTAAACTGACACTGTAATTTGCTCTTTATTCCAGGAACCGGTGGTAGCTTGGCCACAGACCCCTGCAAGGACGTGAACCCAGACTGTGCATCGTACGACAAATCTGCTTGTTCCAGTTACTTCGGATGGGCAAAAGACAACTGTGCCAGATATTGCGGATTCTGTTTACGTATGTCAAATTTCCATTATTCTGTAACAGCGTAATGGATGAACCAAAGTATATATCACAAAATTATTATAGTTTTTGGAATAATCATTAATAATCATTAAAATGTTGCAGTCAAGCAAGAAGATTATGATGAATCTTTTTGATATTTTATTTATGTTAAAAAATCAAAATTTGTTTCAAAGTAGTTATTACTACATGTATTTATTTTAGCACAACCTCTAGCCTGATCTACTACACTTCTGCGCTGCTTAGCTTTAAATATAACTTGGAAACCGTATACGTTATATCAGTATTAATATAATATAATGTAAAGTGGTCCAACTGGAAAATAAAAGTTTAAAAAAAAATGTGAAAATTTGTGTATTCGCAGATTTCATAAATAAAGTTCTTTGTATTAGATACAATTTGACACATTCTTTCTCACAAAGATTTTTGTTCTATAAGACTCGCGTACTAGTATATCTAAAATTGTTTATTCGGGTTATGAAGATGTGATAAGTTTTATATTTATTTATTTACAGCCACATTTACAACTGCCCCTCCACCCTGTATTGATGCCCTCTCTAACTGTAATGAATACGAGGCAAATTCCTGTGTAGGGAAATTTGAGTCGTGGGCCAAGACCAACTGCCGAAAATACTGTGGCTATTGCGGTACGGTTTATATTTAAAAACCCTTCATCTGAAATATTGACTTCAAGAAACTAGATGTGTTATTATTAAACCTTTATTGGGATAGTGCTGTAAAACTGGTCAGTCCAGTACTGGTTAGCTGTATACATTTTTGGTTAGGATAAGTTGTATTGTTATAAAGAGTTAGTAGCTACTTTTATAATTTGATTGAGAAAAATAAATTGATGTAAAGTCAGCATTATTGAATAATTGCCGTACTGTGTACTGTAATATGATCAATATCTATAAATCTTCTTCATAAATTTATAAATGTATAAGCATTTTGCCTCTATTTTAATCCTTTACTGTTATAGTATGTAACTAGGTATGATTCAATGTATGCCATTTTCGAAATAAGATATATATAAAAGAAATATGTATCAATGGTAAACATAAATTCATGAGTATCAAATTTTGGATAGTCAATGAAACGTATCAATACACCTTACAGTTTACCAAATATGAATAGATGAATAAAAGAAGGCATCCAGCAAATGTTGAGTGGTCCGTTGATTTCATAAAATATGTATTGAAATATTTACACATTTTAGTAATAGTAAATGTTACTAGATACTTTACTGTAAATAACAGAACTCCTATAGTAGTGTGATTATTTGACATTTATTTACTTTACAGATTCCACGAGCCAAAATGTTGGTTTCTGTAAGTACAGCTTTTTTGTTATTCATACATGACATGTATATTCTTTGTTATTATTCCAAATATTTAGCATTTAATTTAATATAACTAGTCCGAGAAAACCAAAAATCATGTTAAAATGTATGATTAAAATTTAATAGCAGGTTTGAGAAAGTATTATGTTTTAACCATAGAAATGAAACCTGACATTAATGAAATCTCAAGACCACTTAGAATGTCCAAGGATCAACAATATTTTCCCAGGTGTTTGAGATGGCTTTAAAATTGGAATTATATGTAATTCCTGTTGGAATATCTTGCATCTTGGAACTCTTAGACATTGGTCTGAGGGAACCAGCAACTTATAAAATACCAGAGTGGGTACCACTGTGGAAATATGACTTTCCTGCAACTGAAGAATGAGGATATTAAAGAACCACAGCTTGAAAACCAGTAATATTTTCCAGATGGTCAATGTTACTACAAAGGAAATGCATACAAGCAAGGACAGAAGTGGGATGATGGCTGCGACTACCAGTGCATGTGCGAAGATGGAGCAACCGGTAGATACCAGTGTTACAACAAGTATGTTACATTTACCTATCAGATTTTAAGGTTAACTTCTATTGCAATACAAATAAGGTGGGCTACTTTGTAATTTACCTTTAAAAATCGTACCATAGGAAATACAGTTATGTTATTGTTTTTTGCCTGTTGTAATGGTGTTCAATTATCAGAATTTTTGATACATTACATGTAGTCCTTCATGGTGGAATGGTCTAAGACACTGTCTTAAGATCAACTACCTCTCACTGTTTGAGTCTTGCTCACTCGAAAAACTTTGTTTGAGAAAGTTTGCCAGTTAACTGAGGAAGGAAAATGGTTATACTCAGATTCATTCTGACATCTTCCTACACTAATAAAACTGGATATACCATATATACCTGAAATGTGTTAGAAATGGTGTTGAACCCCATTTGAAAAAAGTATACAGGAACCTGTTTTATAGGTAGAGAAAGATACATGAATCTGAGTAGAAATACCATCCTCTTGCAAGTAACTGGACAAAGTTTTTACAGAAAGACATTGGATCGTAACCACAGTGCTGAAAAGAAAGTGATCTTCAGACAGGGCCTTGCACTTTTCAGCCACAAGGTCCCCTTCAAAATGTGTTGAAATTATATTTAGAATAGAGTTCTATAAATATATCAGCTATTTAGTCATTGCACTTATCATCTTGAAATTTCTTGGTACGACTTCTTTTAAGTAACATATATTGAACTCTTTTTGTGTGTGTTTTTAATATGTTTGAAATGCAATAATGGCCATTTGGCATTTTAGATGTCCCGTGTACTACAACCTACCAGCTCAGTGTACATTAGTTAAGAGTGAAACAGAATGTTGCCTACAGCCTGTTTGCGACTTCAACCCCAAAATATCTACATTTGAAACAACACAGCATGGCAATACTCCAGATGGCATTGGTAAAATTGTTTTCCTCCACAATATTCAATTTGCATATCTGAAAGACATGACATTTTAAAACATTATAGAAAATTATCATGAACATTTGCCAAACAAAAGCTGTGATGTACCCTGTATTACAATTGTTGTGATGTATATGACCAGTTGCTCTCCATGTCTTAGGCATTAAAGCTTATTTTATAATCTGGAAGGCGGTAGTGAAGTGGTTAGAGGAGTGTTGGCCACTTTTGCTAAAGGTTGTGGGTTCAATTGCAAGTTCGACTCGATGACTTCTCAAGAAAACAACTCGGTACTGGTTCTATGCAGGAGGCAGAGTAGAGTGATTTACATAAGCTCTTAGCTTTCGTCGCAATGAAACTAAAATAAATTCATATAAACTAGCAATTCACATAAGCTCTTAGCTTTCGTCGCAATGAAACTAAAATAAATTTATATAAACTAGCAACTTTTTTTTGAGGATGGTGCAGGATACAGATAAGATTTTAAGACTCCCTTGTTCTTTAACATGCTCTATGTAAACCAAGCATACTCAGGGGTGAGGGACTATGACTACAAAACTTGTTCAAAGCTATAAGTAAGAGCTAAGAGGTATTCAACTTGTAATTAATCATGTTGATTATTGTTGATTGTGTGGTATGTCTTTTTATTTCAGATGTTTGTGTGTACAAGAATCACCAATATTACCAAGGTCAGACGTGGGAAGATGCATGCCAATACACGTGCACCTGTACAAATGGTAAAACAGGACTGTACAAATGCCAAACCATGTAAGTATTCTTTGTAAATCGAAATAAAGTCAAACCTGCCTGAAGCAGCAAGTCAAGTGAAGGAGCAAAAGCAGTCTTTTAAGACAGGTTGTTGCTTAATACAGGTTAATTTACTTTGGAAGCATAGCCATAGTAATCAGAGAATATGGTTGCGTAAGGCAGGTGGCTGCTTAATAGATGTGACCGCTCACACAGGTTTGACTGTAATGCTAATATAGAATCTGGTGAGGGTAATGTATATATAATACTGGTTCTACCCAGGAAAAAGACTCAAGAACAATTCATAACATTTTTGAGCTTACTTCCTGATTAAGCTAATTAAATTTATTGTAGCATAAAAGTTATGATGCATAGCTTTCTGGTCAAACAAAGCTGATACACTGAAGTATGTTACCACATACTTGAACATATGACACCATCCCTCGATCCGGTGACATATAACACTAATCAGTCACATATAACACCATCCAGTCAAATACAACACCATCCAGTCACATACAACACCATCCAGTCACAAATAACACCATCCAGTCACATTCAATACCATCCAGTCAAATACAACACCACCCAGTCACATATAACACCATCAGGTCTCATACAACACCATCCAGTCACATGTTTTGCCATTCAGTCACATATTATGCCATCCAGTCACATAATACTGGAGTTGAAAATAAAATCCACAGTCAGAGAAAACAGTTTTAATACAGACTAACTTTGTAACTTTGATGTTTTTTGTATAAAGATATTAATAAATTCAGCAATTAAAAGAATCTTGCACCTTTATAATTACTTAAAACTA
Source organism: Panopea generosa (assembly GCA_029582155.1). Lineage (NCBI taxonomy): Eukaryota > Metazoa > Mollusca > Bivalvia > Adapedonta > Hiatellidae > Panopea > Panopea generosa. The sequence goes on from CM055900.1 coordinate 5,514,677, forward strand.
ATCTTGACAGGTGTCCCGACTACAACACTCTTCCAAGCTACTGCCACTTGGTTACAAAGACAGGCCAGTGCTGTGCAAAGCCTGTGTGTGAGTTCACAACGCAGCAAGGAAGTTTCAGCGGCTCAGGAACCATCAGTGGACATGGCATCAGTAAGTCTTTGCCGAATGATCAAATACAAAAAAAACACTTAACGTTGATATACCACATCTCTGTTGTCATTTAATGACCACTTACCTCTCACCGATGAGGTCATGGGTTTGAGTCTCGCTAGGTCCAAAAACTTTATGTGAGAAAGTTTGCGAGGTACTGGGATATGCCATATATAACCTTTCATATGTTGAAAATAGCATGAAACTCCATTAAAAAACGACACAAAAAACATTTCTGTTGACTATTCTTTTAATGGAACAAAACAATGAGCATGTAGATACTTCAGCAGTGATGACGACAAGGTAAACAAAATACATTTTTACTTGTTTATCCCATGTTGTGGAAATGGAATGTAGAAATAGTTTCCATCCGTCTGTCTGTCCATCCCATTTTCATACCTGCTACATAATTCTTGCGTGGAAGGATTTTTATATAAATAGATACAAAAAATGTTCACCTCATAAAAACGATATGAAGAACACAACAACCAGACTGTTGATTCTTTAAAATCTTCAAGCACATTATGGCAGTTTAAAGAGCTTGTTTTTTTGTCTGTTATAGGTGTGTCACCAACAGCTCCCCCTCAATGTTTGGATGCACTACCCGACTGTAGTAGATACGGAAAAAGCGCATGTGAGAACTTCAAGCCATGGGCCCGAGACAACTGCATAAAGACCTGCAATCTCTGTGGTAAGGAGTCTTTACCTACAGCTTGTGGCATAGTATTGCATTAGTGTTTGTCTGTTTTTATGTATGAAACACTTTGTTCTTACCATTACAACAATTGATTATTATAGGCAGCCTTGTTTCTAAGGCAGGTTTACATGTATTTGAACCACTAATTAACAAGTTCTGACCCTTCCAAGAAAAGCCTTGAAACAAAACATTTTGTTGTAATATTTCATATTCTGCTACACTTCAACTTTGATTGATTCAGTTAGAGACACATAAACAATTAAGTTAAGTAACTAAGTCACACATTGTTTTGAAAAATGAAATTACTTTTCATTTTAGAAAAAGAAATTATTGTCAGAAAAATCTGATTTTTTGCATCCTTTCTTGAAAGATGTATAGTTATTTCAAACCTTTAATATTTGATTGTTCAAATGACATTAGTTTAAACTGATTCATTTTAATTACTATTTATACAAATCAAACATGAAATCTTCCTTGGTAGAACCAGTACTAAGCATATGTGAAAACAATGTCTTGCTCAAGGACACAACACATGGCTGTGGAGGGAGGATCGAATCCATGACCCCCCAATCATGGGTTCGGTGCTCTACCACTGGACCACATGCTCCACATTGACATTATTGTTGTACATTTATAAAAATTATTCAAATGTTTTTTTTTATTTCAGTTGTAAATACAGTTAATCCAGCTCCCACAGGTAAATTAATTTTGTTTTTTTCCCTTTGTATTTATAATTTTTTTTCCCAACTTTGACTATTTAAACAAACTTGAATTTCACTTAACAAAGTAACTATTTTTACAAAAATGATTTTAAAAGTTTTTGATACCTTACCTGTGTAATAATAACTATTATAAAACTGATCTACATTTGCATGGTAAAAGTTTAATACTGACAGCTGGACAATTATACAATTTTTGAGAAAAATATATAATAGAAATATAAAAAGCAGCTAATTAACCTGTTGACAAAAATATTATTTCATACTTATTAATTTTAGCTGGATTGCAAAGAGAGCTCAGAGTTGATTTTTCAATATTAGAATCAAAACTTTTTTAGATGTGTGTATACATAGTGGTAAGGCATTCCATCAAGGTGAATCATGGAAGATTGGATGTGACACAACATGCACCTGTGAAAATGCTGCATATGGTTACTACAGATGCGTAAACAGGTCAGTTTCTCTAGTCAGATTTTTTAAAGGTATTTCTTGATTGATTGATTTTGACAACATTAAATTTACTTTCTGAAATACATAAACAAACTATAATATAAAATAGATTTTCTCATTTAGCTTTTGGCCCAACAATAGGTAAACCAAATTATTAACAACAGAAATTATGTTGCTAACAAACACTGAGAATATGAATAAATGTTATAATTCCAGATTCTTTAAGTTTATTGAAATATTTGCACTATCCTATTTTACAGTTGCCCGACATATAACAATCTACCAAGCACCTGTCATATGACGAAGAAAGCCGGTGACTGCTGTACCTCTGTACAATGTGAACCTGGTACCGGTACTTTCATCTCATCCACTGGAAACCTTGCAACCATTGGTAACGGTGGTCTAATCACAGTGACCGGTGGAGGTGCTATACCCACACTTCCCTCAGGAGGCACCCCCGCACCAGGAACTGGTGGTACCAGCGGCGTTGCACCATCTCTAAGTAAGCTTTCTTTCTGCAATGTTGAAATCGATATTGCAATTTTACTCATGTTCACATATCAAAGGGGTCATTCGTGTTCGAGTGGCCAGAGGTCATGTCTCAAGATCACTTACCTCTCACGTAGGTACGAGTCCCAGATGCTCCACAAAATCTGAAAAATGTGAGAAAATTTGCTAGTTACTTGTAGAAGGACGATGGCTCTACCCAAGATTCATTCCTCCACCAGTAAAACTGGATATGCCATATGTAACCTGAAATGTCGTAAGAATGATGTTAAATCCAATTTAAAGAGAAGAAAAATTACTCAACAAACAAATGTTTACAGCTATAAACATAGAAAAACTGCAGTGAATATATTCAACATAGAACTGTATGTAGCATGCCACTTTAAAACCCCAACTGGTGTAGATGGTTCTAGGGCAGAATTTATAATTCTGTATATAATTCAAATCAAACTCTTTTTCCAAAATCTCACAGACACCACTGCATTGTTTTTGTTATAAATTTGTACACTACTCGATTATTGTTAATACATTTGATTGATGAAAAAATATTTTCCAATAAGTGTTTATTATATATATACATTTTGAAAAAAATGTTTAGCTCCAACTAAAAAAATCAAATACAAATGAAGCCGATTAATGGTCTATTTTTAACACAATGAAACTTTACTGATACAGAAAACAGCTGTTGTACAAAGCCACTCCTACAATTTCTTGCTGTTTGGGCAGAAAGTTTTGCACCTTTAAATACTTAAACTTAAATTCTTAACTGTGTTCAGTTTCAAATAAAAATTAAACAGTGATTTAAACTTGTACAGTCAGACAAATTTTTACCCTAATCATTTATAATTGCTGGATTACAGAGGGCTGTTTATACAAGGGTCAGGTCTACATCCAAGGACAGACATGGGAAGATGGCTGCCAATTTTCATGCCAATGTACCGACGGTAACCAAGGTCTCTATAGCTGCAGGCAAAAGTAAGACTACATATGTTCAAAAAAATATTAGATATATTCTGACTCGTAATATTCATAGTTATGAATGATATGAATCAAAATGTTTTAATATATTTTTTATAAAAATCAGTCAATAACCTTGGGGTAAAGAATTCTTTTTTCTGCTTTACTTTGTTCATTCACAAAATATTACCATTCATGAATTCATGTGCTGACAACTCTTTAAAAAGTTGCCAATTCTTTATTGAAAAAGCTGTCTTCAACAGAAAAGATTTTCTTTAATTTAAAGGTGCCCAACATTCCCCAACCTACCATCTGAATGTCACCTAGACATTGATCCTAGTGACCCCTGCTGCCAGCGTCCAAAGTGTTCATTCACAGGAACGCCCACTCCGGTGTTCCCTGTGTACAAACCCGGCACCACTGGTCATAATGCTGTTCAGCCACCAAACCCAGGAGAGCTGTACCAAGGAACACAGACTGTTGTCTTCCAATTCACCGGTGCAGGAAACAATCCCAACCCACCAACTGCCAACCCCAATATCACAGGAGGAATTGGTAAGATATGGCGTTGCATTAAAAGTTAAAATTGCATATTGGCGAATTAGGGGTTATTTTCTAAGTTTACACTTCAGATCACGATAAGTCCCTTTTTGATACCAAAATCGCAAACAAATCTGATGATTGGTTCAGGAGGAGTTTTTTTTTTGCAAACTTTTGGAATTTTTCAAATGTGCCACCTGAAACTTAAGACAACTTGCAGTTACTTATCTGTGTTTATATGTTTCTGCTAGTATTTTATTCAACAGAAGTGTAATGTTTCATGGTCAGTGTCAATGTTAATATATATTTATAAGAAATTTCAAGCCCTGCTATCTTGGTGGTTTAACATCTTGACATGTGTTATATGATATAGGATACTGTGAGTACAAAGGTCATACGTACCAACAAGCTGAGACATGGGAGGATGGATGTTTATACAACTGTGTATGTGAAGATGCCAGCATTGGTTTTTACAGATGCCGAGACAAGTGAGTCAATTTGTTATTATCTTTTGGATCGCATACATTTGTTGTTTTAGGATTTCCTCTCTGATTGCACATGTTTAAACACCAGGGCAGCATTCAGTCTGGTTAAAAACCTTTTTACTGTGTTTATAAATGCTAATGCTGCTCAACCAAATTGAAGTTCTCCTTCCATTTCTCTTTAAGTCACATGCTTTAAAACAAGCAAACATGTTTATTTTGTAAACAAATGTTCACAGCTAACATGCCGTTCAGTTGACTTGTGTTATCAAACCTTAGCTAATACATTAAACGTTAAACTGAATGCTGTCCAGGTTTGTTGAATGGTTTTATTTGGATAGCAAATAAAGTATTTTTCTTGCAAACCAAACACGTTGAATAAATTGCTATCCCATTTAATTCATCATCAATTTTAACCATAATTGCGTTTAAGACTTCAAATCCTATAATTGTTTATACATCACACCACAGCATGTAGATGGCAGGGAAGGCATGTGGAGGGGCTGTAGAATGATGTTTTTGTATCTGTTAAAATCTATGACTGATAAGTAAGAAACTTAAATGTTAAAGAAGTTGCTCATATGCTCTTAGCTAGTTCATGTTTACATTTGTATAACTATATATAAGCTTTTCTGATATTTTTTTATTTCTACTCCAGGTGTCCCAAGTACCCTCCACTCCCCAAACAGTGCCAGCTGATACAGGATCCAGCCAACATCTGCTGTCAGAAACCCAACTGTTCTTTCGTCGGCGTGGTAACATCTATAAATGGGCATGGAGTCATTACCACACCTTCTCCACAGTTCACCACCCAGAAACCCATCATCTACACCCAGCCAAAGCCTAGTACGTATATGACAGATCAGATTATCATATAAGATATTACGTGAAAGTAAATGCTTTTTCCAGTTTCATCTCGCATGAAACAAGGTTTGGCTTATGTATTGCTGTTATAACACTATTTTTTTTAATATTTCATATATATCAGATACTAACAATTCACTTATTAACAAATCCCTGTATGGGTATTATATCAAGTGACTTTGACATATCTTCAAATGTTTGTCCTTCTAAATCCATGCATGACTTAAGTGTTTTAGGCATATTTTCTAATGTTTGTCCTTCTAAATGTTACAAATCCCTGCATGGATTAAGTGACTTGGCATGTTTTCTAATGTTTGTCCATTGGTATTTTACAAATCCCTGCATGGTTTAATTGACTTTGACATATCCTCTGATGTTTGTCCTTCAAAATACATGCAAGGCACGATATTTAGAAATAATTACCATGGAAACATCGGTTAGCGAAGCTGTTGCGTTGGTGTTTTCCACCTCTATAATTTAAACAGTAACTAATAACCAGTGTTATGCTATTTTCCAATTAGAAATGTGCGTTTATAAAAACAAAGAGTATGGACAAGGCCAGATGTGGTTCGACGGCTGTGAATACAAGTGTTCCTGTGACGACGCCACTGTTGGATTCTACAGATGTCTCAAACGGCAAGTTCTCTAATGTTGGCTCTCATTTACCGGTACTGTAAATGCTCGTGTATTCATGCAAAATCTTACAATATCTCGTTTTCAATTATCTTAACTTCCATTCATCATAGGAACACAAATCAAAATTCTTACATTGCAGAATAAAATTCTCATCAAAACAATACCATTCCCAACAATTTGTGTTTGAAATTGTGAAAGTATTCCTGATTACAACAAATAACAACAAATTATGAGAAATTTTACCTCAAACTTCAATATCTTTAATTCAAGGCCATTTTGTATGATCAAATCATTGTAAAACATCTTAAATTACATACAACTTATATTTAAATACAAGGAATTAGTTGCTTGTGAATTATCAATGATTATTTGCCAAACAATTAATCCTTTGTGTGCTATTTTATCAACATTAAGTCAGAAGATGCAAGTTTCCTATCATTCTATATAAGTCCTTGCTGGTATTATATACTTGTGTACCTGTCCCAGAAGCAATTTTTAAAGTACCTTGAAATATTTGCCATGCTTGTACGTGTATACAGCATACACCTGATAAACTACATCTACAGATAACAATATCTGCTTGAATAATTCATCAAATTCATCTTTTTCCTTTTAAGTGGCCTCCCCAGAAACATACAAAATATTGACCATTGTGTTTAATGAACAGATCAAAGTTATTTCTAGTTTTGGTTGATAGCATAGATTTTTTTACATGATTAAAAGTAAATGTGCAATTCCATTTTGCTGATAAGAGTCATACATTTACATCAATTATACTGATAGAGTAATACATTTACATCAGTTGTACTGAGAGAGTAATACATTTACATTAATTGTACTGATAGAGTAATACATTTACATCAGTTGTACTGATAAGGGTCGTACATTTACATTGATTGTACTGATAGAGTAATACATTTACACCAGTTGTGTTGATAAGAGTTGTACATTTACATCAATTGTACTGATAGAGTAGTACATTTACATCAATTGTACTGATAGAGTAATACATTTACATCAGTTGAACTGATAAGAGTCGTATATTTACATTGATTGTACTGATAGAATAATACATTTACATCAGTTGTACTGATAGGATAATACAGTTATATCAATTGTACTGATAGAGTTATACATTTACACTAGTTGTGCTGATAAGAGTTGTACATTTACATCAATTGTACAGATAGAGTCGTACATTGACATTGATTGTACTGATAGAATAATACATTTACATCAGCTGTACTGATTGGGTAATACAGTAATATCAGTTGTACTGATAGAGTAATACATTTACATCAATATTTACAACACTAATGCTGATAGATTAATAATTGTACATCATTAGTGCTGATAGAGTCATGCATTAACATTTATTGTGCTAATAGGGTCATACATTTACAAATTATGATGAAAGATTAAACAACTGTGTTGTACCTACAGGTGCCCTGTGTTCTTCAATGTTCCATCAAGCTGTAAGATGGTTGCTGACCCCAATGATCCAGGATGCTGCCAAGTTCCACAATGTATACCCACCCCAGCTCCAGGACAGACCCTACCCCCAGGTGTTATACCTACCATTGCACCAGGTGTATTCAATGGAAAGCCGAACACAACACAGACAAATATTGGTATGCTACAAATATTTCATATTTTGTCCCCATCATATACAAAAAAATAAAAAAGTTAAATAACATGTATTTAAATCATATGTTTTTGAAGTGTTTTCTCCAATATATTATCAATGGTGTAAGGCACTGGACCACTTTCCTCTTGCCATTGAGATTTGCTCAGCATGATCCAAAATCTTTATTGGAGTAAGTTTGCCAGTTCCACACAATTGTATTCTGAAGTATTCCACCTCCAATTAAGCTATACATATATGTTATATTTAATGTATTAATAATGGCATTAAATCCCATTAAAAATTCTCATATTTTCATTTAGCCACTTATATAAATGATTGTGTCTTTTTAATCCTTGTGCATATAACTAATATTTCAGGTTACTGCGAATACAAGGGCCGACATTATAATCAAGGACAAACATGGATGGATGGCTGTGACTATTCATGCACTTGCAGAGATGCATCAACGGTATTCACACAATTTCTTTACAGTATTAGTGTATTCCTGCAAATGAAGATGTGTCGTCCATTCTATTGGTCAGTCTGTCAGCAACTTGAGGAACATGCCTGCTGCTGAAGTTTTCAGGCAACTGACTTGAAACTTTGCATACATGGTCAATATCAAGTTTAGATATGCATGAAATTTTGTTGTAGTTGCATGGTGTTTAGCGTCACTTTCAGCAATTTTTCAGGCATATTGTGACCATGTCTACTTCAGACAGAATCTTGTCTCACTGGATTATCATGCCACAGACACATAGTATGATGTCCAACCCAGTCACATTATACTGACACCGGGCCGACCAGACTTAGAAATATCCTCTAAATGCTGAGCGCCTAAGCACGAAAGCTTCTGGTTCATTTTTCAAATTTTCGGTATGCCCTGACTGGGTTCAAGCCAATGACCTTTCACATGAGAAGCGGATGCTCTACCGCAAAACCACTGCTGCAGTATTTGCAAAGTTTGTAATGCTGAATTAATTCAACGCCTTTGCACTTACTTTTCTTGTGGAATAAACTAATATCATTGTTTTCGAGCGCTTGACTCGATACTTTGCATACATAATCAACATCAAGTGTAGATATGCGTGATATGAATTTTAATTCACCTGTAAAAAAAAACACCCACCTTGACTCCAAAATCTGATGGGGTTGGAGGGGGGGGGGGGGGGGTGTAATTTTGAATAGTGTACCGTTTTTATTCATTATCTTATTCAAATCATTGCTGTATTATAAGATGTTAGGTTTAAATGTCTTGTTTTCTTTTTAGGGAGCATACCAATGTGTTGACAGATGTCCAAGCTACGGTGCTTTACCATCTCAGTGCAGAATGATTGCCGACTTCACAAACCCTTGCTGCACGAAGCCCGACTGTAGCTTCAGTCCCACATTTGGTGAACATACAGGAACATTGGCTCCACCTACTCCTGGTCCAGGGTTGACCTATGCACCAAATGTACACCCAACACAGGCCCCTACACTGAGTAAGTGCTGTGAAATAAGTAAATAAAATCAATACATAGGTGGAAAGAGTGTTGGCCATTATCTACAGGTCACAGGTTTGTCATGATTGCTGCCTAAAAGCAACACTCAGTACTGGTTCCATCCAAGAAACCGACTCTAGAGTCATTCATGAAAACTCTGATCTTACTTCATTCGGATCTTGTTAGCTCATACGGTAGTGTGTCTGCCTATCAATCCAGGGGTCTTGAGTTGGAATACCAGTTTTGCCGCAGCCTCAGTGATGATTGATATATGACATTGTTTCTCATTTCCGTTCGTCTCTCACTGCTGACTCATCAGCAATTCTTTCAGTCAGATAACTTTGGTTTCTTTTAAGATACGTTGATTAAAGAGCTTGCATATGTTCCTAACCTATAAAGGAAGATTTAGGTTGCTGATCAAACAATTGGGGTTAAGCTCACTGCTAGTAAAAATAGAAACATGGTTTCTTCTCAATAACCTAAAGCTTCTTTGAAAATATATGCGGAATTTTTGTGGATAGGTACATGTACCTGACGTGAAAATAAAGCTTGTTTTCAAATTGAACCAATGTGATCAGCAAATGAAGACTTAGATGAGACAAAATGCCAACTTTTTTTAACAATGCTGTTATACAAGTGTGTGATTTATCGAGATGTTTACACTATGCAGAATACTGTGTCTACAAGAATGCCCAGTACAGCCAGGGACAGTCATGGAACGATGGATGTCAGTACAGATGCAGATGTGACGATGCCAGTAGAGGTCTCTACGTTTGTGATGACAGGTAGGTCTCTCAGTTTAAACATAGTGTTTTACATTGATTGTAAAACAAGTTATTGTAACTTATACAACTTACATTCAAAGTTTGTCTGGGTATAACCAGTTCTAAGGATATGTGGATAAAGTGTTTTGTCCGAGGAAACCACACATAGCCTTGGTGGGGGTTCGGACCTTCAATCCTGGGTCATTCACTACCACTAGACCATATGTTCCACATGGGTTGGTATTTTTACTAGATTATACAACATAGATGTCCATACATAAATACCTGTGTTTGATATTGGTATATAAACAAATGATACCAGCTACAAATTAAGATATGTTCAAACTAAAAAAAATGTGTTTTAAAGAAGAAAAAAATAACTTTGTTTTTTAAATAAGCAGTCCAATGAAGAAATGATTAATTTTGATCATCAGAAAAGAAAACATAATTTGCCTAAAAAAATCATATCTTGACTGTTTAGTATAAGATTCTTTAAATGTTTAATGGACTAAATAAGTAAATGGACATATTTCATCATTACAATACTTTAATTTACTGGTACTGTTGAGAAATATAAACATAAATAATTGTTGAACAAATATAGCAATGTGAGGATTTTTACACTTACACAGATGTCCTCAGTATCAGAACATTCCCGCACAATGTACAATGGAGACAGACCCAAGTGATGCATGCTGTCGCCAACCCAAGTGTGACTTTACACCAACCATTGGAGGGATCAGCGGAACCCTAGCCCCTAGTATCATTCCCACCAAAGTCCCCTGGCCACATTATTGGTCAGGCACAGACGCCAGCTCCAACGCCCGGACCTGACGGACATTACCCAACACCACTTCCTCTTAGTACGTTTATTCCTTACTCTGCAAACGATGACCATTATTTCTATCAAACTTGACAGAAAAAGAATAATACAGTATATGAAGTTACTATTAAATCATATAATGCTTAATAAAATGAATATTCAGAAATCAATTAACTCTCTCTTTTGTACTAAATATAATTCATTATTTTGCTTGCTCAAATTTTTTAATTTGGAATTTAGAAAAAAAAAAATTGTACCTGTTTATTTTTCTACAACTCAAAGATTTTAATAAATTTTATGATGGTTTTAATATCAGACAAAGGAATTGTGTTATTATTCTTAAAACATCAAACATGCAAAAAAGGACCTGAATTGAGGTTTTAATCTGAGCTCAGTCCAAAATGGATATAAGTAAGTTTGCCGGTTACTTGTGGAAAGACGGTTGTTCTACCTCGATATGGCGTTCAATGAAATTTAAAAAACAGCAACACATTAAAAGATTGTAAACTGTGTTGTTGTTTTTCCGCAGACTACTGTCAATACAAGGGATCCCAGTATATGCAGGGCGCCACCTGGGATGATGGTTGCGACTACACTTGCCGATGTGTTGATGCAGCTATAGGAAAATATCAGTGTGATGAAAAGTGCGTTCAATGTTTTAGTTCTGTTCAGTGGAATTTTATAATCAGATGAATAACATGCGATCTGAAAATTTCATATTCAGTTCAGAGATATAAAAGGCTGCATGATAAAAAATATCAATGTTGAAATAACATTAAACTAGAACTAGGTGCAAATGTTTTTCATTGGGAAATAAAAAAGCAGTTTGTCTTTGAAGTTCACTTTAAATAGATCGAATTTAGCAGGATTGTGAATAAAAAATGGAAATGAAGACTTTTAATAAATGCGCTATTTATTTTGATGGGGGTCATTTGATTGAGACGAGCGAATGAGATAATACGTGGCTATGCATATTTTACAGATGTCCTAAGTACTCCGACCTACCAGTCCAGTGCCGCCTCATTAAGGATGCTGCCAAACCTTGCTGCTTCAAACCAGTGTGTGATTTTACCCCAACCTCTGGTGGGATCACTGGACAAGGAACAACACTTGCCCCACAGCCTGGTCACACAGTAGCCCCACAACCTGGCACACACACTGTGGGACCAAACCCCAATCCTTACCCAACACCAGGACTACCAAAAGGTATCAGTAAAGAATTCACCTACATTCATTAGGAAAAGAGAATGTTAATCATGTTGCATATACATGTATTGACTTTGTAGTCAAATAATTATGTTGCATATACTTGTATCGACTTTGTAGTCAAATTTGTGGAATGTGTCATGTACTGATAGGGACTCAGACCCAGGAGTTGAGGTTTGTGTCTTCAATCCACGCCATAGCTATATGTGGTGTTCTCGAGCAAGACACTTTATTCACATATGCTTATTACTGATTCTATCCAGGAAGATCAATATAAATAAAGTTGTAGTAAAATATAAATTACATGTACTTTGAAACTTTATAATGGGGGTTAATACTTGGACACCAATCGTTAGTGGCAGCAAATACTTTAGCACTTTAATTGTTAGTTGGGTAAATACATTTTTTCGGAAGTTTGCTATAGTATAATATATCTTATTTACGCAGCTGTGTGTAATTACAAAACTAGCCAGTATACACAAGGACAACAGTGGTTTGACGGATGTAACTTCAAATGTACATGTGAGCAAGCTGAGAAGGGCATATACAGATGCAGCAGAAGGTAAGGGAAGATTGTTTATAACGCACTATTCATACCTCTACAAACGAAGTCTAAAAGACGGTAAACAGGAGTCACCATGTCAATTTGTTTGTCAGTCAGTTAACAAATTGGGAAGCAAATTGCATGATTTTAAGGCTGTTGACTTTAAATTTTGCATTCTTGATTAAATCAAGTGCAGATTGCAAAGATGCACATTTTGTGACACTGACTTAACAATTCTATACAGAGTTATTGCTCTTTCTTTCATTAAAATTGCTGTATTAACTGTACTGCAATTCTTGTGGAGTAACCACTTCCACAGTTTTCAGTTGATTGTAAAAAACATTTGCATACATGATCAATATCAAGTGTTTTACATAGATTCATTTTGAGGTATTTACCCACCATTAAAAATGGATGCCATGTGTGAGTTTATAACCTGTAACATGTTGAAAATAGTGCAACTTATAATTCTAATGTCAAATACAACGATGGATCAAATGATTTATTCAAAAGACTGATAAGTTTTTATTTTTTACTAGATGTGCGGATTACGCAAGCATACCAGCTGGCTGTACGCTAGTGGCAGACCCATCTGATCCACTCTGTTGCAAGGTACCAGAGTGCACACCAGTTTCTAACACCAGCAACCCATTCCCTACTCCACCCCCAGGACACATCACAGGAGGCACTGTAACACAGGCACCTACACCATTTAACACCCCTGCTCCTCAGCCAGGCGTATCCACCCAGAGACCACCGATTAACCCAACTCCAGCACCCGTACCAAAGGGTCAGTAAACATTAAAATATTATGTTACTGTGTTACTGATATTATATATCAGCCAATCAATGTCCTGATATTTTAAACAAAATCTATTCAAATTAAATAACTTTGCAAGTTGCTGCCTTCAGTCACAATTATGTGCAAGCATATAGGTGTGTGACTTTCAATGTTTTCACCCCAATGTCTGTTTACCTGCAGAGAACTCATTTTTTTTTATATTTATTCCTTTTCAAAACACACATTTTTGCTATCAAAAGGTTAGCAATGGAATAATAACAGGTTGCAAAATAAAACTTTTGTACAAGAATATCTGTACAAAACAGACATAGAGATAAAAAGTATTTGATATAATATTATCATGCATGTATTTGGCTATCAAATTACACTCTGCTACATTTTATATTTGGGCTGTTGTGCATATTGTTTTCTTTTTCAGCTGTGTGTGTATACAAAGGCAGACAGTATACTCAGGGTCAGAGATGGCAGGATGGCTGTGACTACAACTGCGTATGTAAGGATGCCATGAGCGGACTCTATGACTGTACAGAAATGTAAGCTTTTAGAAGCTTTAAAAAAACGACTATTTCACTTCACTTTTGTGTTTTGGTTGTTAGTTCCGTCTTTTATTTCAGCGACTACGGTCTCATTAAAAGTGTATGTTTTAATATTTAAATGCTAACACTAGCTATACTGTTATTGCAGGCTATGATCCAATTTTGGTGCATTTTGTTGTCACTGTGGGTTATTTTCTGGTATTAAATCATTGTTATTTATTTTGAAGCTAACTGTAATGCACTCTCAAAGCTGTCATCATATCAGTTGGGAAGTTTAATGTGGGCAGAAACTCTTTGGGGTGTGTTAAGGAAATGCGTAGACTTTGTAATATTTTCAGCATTTAATACAGCACATTAATAAAAAAATATATTGCCATAGAAAACATGTAATATTTCCATCATGCAGTTGTCGTTTTTTTATATTTTCAACACACCTTGTACATGGTATTTCACCAGTAGAGGGAACTAATTGGTAAAAACTTTCACTTAATCTGTTTTTATCCAGCTGCGCCAAGTACCCAAATCTTCCTGCTCAGTGTAAAATGGTGCGGGACTACAACAAACCTTGCTGTCAGGTTCCACAATGTAATTTTACTCCCACTACTGGCGAGCACACGGGTCAATTGACTCCGGCACCGCAACCTGGTGTGTCAACAGTGGCCCCTATCCCAGGTGTACACCCAACAGCTGGCCCAACCCTGGCACCTACACCAAAGAGTAAGCAAAATTTTACATATTCATATAGTTAAAATTCCTGTAGTAAACACTTTATTCCTCGAATAATGTTCACTTACTCTAGATATTGATCAAATGCAAGTCATGAAATCAAAAATATGTTTTGCCATTCTAATAATATCAATAAAATGTTTTGGAAAGAGCTGGGCTTCTTTTAAAAAAAATTATTGTGATGAAAATTGCAAAATCAAATTTTAATCGATGTTTAAAATAAAAGTGTTTCCAGAAAATATGCCATCTTCTGCATGATTTAAGCTAATTTCGGATTCAATTTGATGGAAATTCAAAATATTATGATTCATTGTTGGTTAACGCATTTTTGTGTGTAAAGTTTAAATGCACCCCTGAACAACGTTCATACATCGATTTTTTCATATCAGAATTATGTAACTACAATGGTGTGCTGTTCAAGCAAGGTCAGAGATGGGACGACGGTTGCGATCTCCAGTGTGTCTGCGAGAATGAGATGACAGGATACTACAGATGTAACCAGAGGTAATATCCACACCGCAATAGTAGATATAGTACTTATGTTTAAAACTAATATGAATGCAAACATAAAAATACTTTCACTTGACACAAACAAGAATTACATATTAAAAAGTGTACAATGGTTGTCCTAGAACACAGGTACATGTATATATGAACTCGTCTTCACCATTTATTGAAACATAATAGTACAATATGTTTGAATCAACAGCTTTTAGAGCTTTATTAATGAATGAACAAAAAATAATATTTTCACATTCTTATTTTTACTCATTGTGAAATAAATTGGTCATTTTTTATAATTCTATAATTTTCAAAATTCCATATTTCTTTCTTATAACCCTTATATAGGATATTGATGAAGTTTAGATGAGTACTAATTTATTTTTAAATATATATCGTCAGACTGAAGAAAACTGGATAATATATAAATATTTTTACCTGTAACAGTTTTTATTAAATTACTTGGATACAAATTCAATAATTGTTACATTTGTGCTTGCATTGGCACTTTTGTCTGATATGAGCGACAGAATAGAGCCATCAACATCAAAATGCTCAAGTATCCAGATATTGAACTATATCCGTGAGATTAAAATCACATTGTGTATGTTAATATTCTTAGCAAGTTTTCACTATAGAGGAAAGTGCTGTTTCATTATTCGTATCATGTTTATTACATTACAGGTGTGCCCAGTACACACAGGTACCTGCTGGGTGTACACTTGAAACTGACCCTACTGATCCATGTTGCCGAGTACCATCATGCAAGAATCTACCTACACCAGCGCCATTGCCCACATCAGCACCAGTGCCTCATGGACAAAACCCAACATTAAGCCCAACAATGTACCCAGGACAGCCAACACCTGCACCAAGCCACACCCTTGCACCAGGCATTAACCCAACCCCTCATACACAGCCACAATTTCCCACTCTGGCACCACCTGTCATTAATGGACAAGGTAAAGTTAAAAGCATTTGTTTTATTGTGATCATAAAACTCGAAACACTCTATCTCTCTAGTGCTAAATTAATACCTTCATTGGCCTGTCCATTATGATGCAATACCATGAAATTTAATAAACATTGAGCTCTTGGGTTTTAACACAGAAAAGTGTAAAATTCTGAGGTTAACAGTATGAAATATATATGTAACTATACAAATCAATGGAAGCATATTTTAATGGTCTAGGGGTAAGCATGATTGCTCCAAAACCCAGAAGTACCCGATTAAATTCTCAATGGAGTCCTGTATGTGATTTTTCAAACACACTTCCATAGTGCCTTATTCGGGCAAGGTCCTGTGAAAGTGTGCAGTTCTTTACAGGGCATTGAAAGCATGCGGTCCAGTGTACAAGGAGAGTCATACCCAGTGCACATAAGATATCTTGCTGAACTTCTAAGTTAATCAGTGAATCAAACATCCCTTGGAAACGAGGCATACCATAATTGATACATAATTGTTGGAAGTAAAGGAAGAAAAAGAATGATTCAAATGTCTTTCACTACTATGTCAAAATTCTATGATGAATTTATCTGAACAAAATGTGTTCTGGTGTTAGATAATGTTGCTAATTTCATACCCAACTGGTAGACTATAACATAACACATAAAACAAGACATTTCATTTCCCCTTAAAAATAGGAAATATTAGACAATTTTCAATGGTTAAGAATGTTTGTTTTTTAATAACTTAAAATGCCTTTATTTCATGATAAAGCAGTCCTTGTTGTTTTTTTAAAAAAGTTTTTAGCTGCTGTTGTTTTTATGTTAATAAATATATCATTCCATGATCATTGTGCCTTACTTGACTTATATAGTTTGATAATTATTATCAAAGTATTTTATTCTTACTCGAGTCCATCTTTGGGTTTGATCAATAAACGTTATTCCATTTATAGGTGTAACACCAACCCCGAAACCAGGTGTGCCAACTGGTGCCCCAACCGTACCAGTGTGTGTGTACAACGGAAAGTCTTATACTCAGGGACAGACATGGCAAGATGGCTGTCAGTACAACTGTGAGTGTGTGGACGCCATGTCTGGACAGTACAGATGTACCGAAAGGTGAGTGATGGTCACAGATAGACTATTTCATTTTGTTTCATTTAGAAGGAAAGATTGTTACATTAAAACTGACTGAAAGACAGAGAGTGAGTTCCATGCAGAATAATCTGGGTCCAGCTTATTTGCAAATGTTTCAATGAATCATAGATATGAACGACAATGGTTAACGTAATGGTTGACTTGACCATCCAAACTTATATCAATCTACTTGGTTATCTATAACGTGCCTGTCATAATTGTTTACAGGTGTCCTGTATATCCCAACATTCCATCATACTGCCGCATGGTAACAAGCCAGAGTGACGCATGCTGCAAGGTCCCCGAGTGCATAACGTTGCCAACCCCGCAACCCAACCCATACAACACGCCAGCACCTCAACCAGGTTTGTATGCACAGTGTAGCAAATAACATATAGGGTTGGAATTCATTTTCAATAATGTACATGTTACATTTGACATCCAGTGTTTGTCTAGTGGAGGAAGACATCAGAATGAATCTGAGCAGAACATTTAGCCTTCTGAAAGTAACTTGCAAACTGTCTCAGAAAAAGGTTTTTAACGAAACAGACTTTTGAATCCACGACCTCAGCAGTGGGAGGTAGTTGATATTGACAGCACCCTAAATCACTCAGCCATTGACCAATATCAAGTACATGTAAGGTTAATGTATATCATACAAGAATTCTTTTAGTTTTTTGTGATATGTTCAATTAGAATGACTTCCATTTGATATATTTTACCAGTAAACTAATACATTAATACTAGTAATACAAGTGTTTATTAAAGTAATGTAGTTACGCATGTGAATAGATATCAATTTTGTACAATTCATTTATTTATTTATTACAATTGATCAAATTTGAACTCTGTTCAAAGGTCAGAAGAGCTTTACAGTCAAACTTGTCTTAAGCAGTCAGTCAAAAGAAAGAGCAAACATGACCTTATAAGAAAGGTTGTTGCTTAATACAGGTTAATGTGCTCTGAAATCACAGAAATGCTAAATAGCGAATATGACTGCCTAAGACAAGTAACTGTTCAATAAAGGTGACTGCTTACACAGGTTTGACTGTATTTGATTTTGTATAATTAACAGAGAGAATATTATATCCCAATTCCCAATTTTTTCTCTCAGGTGTGTCAACATTAAGACCTCCAGTGATTGTTAACACGCCTGCTCCTGGACATCCAACAGCTGTTCCCCAGCCAGGTCATGCAACTCCAGCTCCTGTTACTCAGAAACCAACACCTATCCCAAGACGTAAGCAGATTTTTAATTCACTGTTGTTGTTTTTTTGAAATTCTGCAACAAGTTTTGTTTTGTTAAAAGTATTCTTTTTAGATCGCCGGGACGAATGTCCAGGAGAGCTATTGCCATGACCCGGTGTTGTCGGTGGCAGCGTCTGTAGAAACCCATGTTAAACTTTTGTGTTTAAGTTTTGGTGCTTGCCTCCAATCTCAATCTTTGCATTGGTTGTGAATTTTATCACATAGGCGAGCTTTGTTGTCTTCTGACAACTCTTGTTTCACTCTTTCATGTTTATTTCTTTAAAATAGTTAAAATAGCTGAAATAAATTGGTATAAACTGAACTGAGGATACCTTTATGTAATAATTGCAGAGGTTTGCATAATGAGCGGTAAACAGTACACACAGGGACAGAGATGGAACGATGGTTGTGATCGCATATGTGTTTGTGATGATGGCATGACTGGCCACTACACCTGTGACGACAGGTAATATTATCTGATTAAATCAAATGGAAAAGTCACATTGATTTATATTAACTTGAAGAAAGTAATCTGAGAAATAATTCTTTTTGCATGGTAATATACAATATTGATGTATATTTTGCTTACAGTACTAGTAAATTAGGTACTTAGCTAATTGTGTAGAGTTAATTCACTTGGCATTTATGACTCTTAGTTTTGTATAGAGTGTTCAACAAATGGCCATAGCTTGACCTGGTCAGCTTAGTCGGTAGCATGTCTGACTGTCACTTCATGGGAAGCGTATTTGAATCTCCGACAGGCCACAGTCTCTCTAATGATTGATATACAACCTCATTGTCATTGCCTGTCTCCGCATATTCAATAAGGAAAGTTACTTGCAGAGTTAAGTGTGCTTGACTACTGTTTAACCATCCAGATCTCAGGAAAGAATAGCTAGGTTACTGATCGTATGTTAACAATCGGCGGCATAAAATATTCCAACAAAATTCCAAAAAGACCATTGATAAGTCCTCTGAACATTCATATAGTAAAGAAATAATAAACTATTTAATATTTTTGCTATATCTCACCAATGACTTGTACAGAAGGATTGGAAACTTGCATCTCCTGACTAAATGTTGATGAAACAGCACAAAAAGGATTCATGATTTGCAAATTAATTATTCATAATTCACATGCAACTGATCTCTTGTACATAAACTGTAAGTTGTATGTAATCTAGATGTTTAAACATGTTTCCATACGCAAAATGATCTTGTAATTAAAGATAATGAGGTTTTAAGGGAAAATATTGTAATTTATCATTATTTTAGCTGCAGTATATAAATTTTGAAATCACAAGTACTTCAACAATTTTAAACACAAATTTCCAGGAATGGTATTGTTTTGATGACAATTTCATTTGCAGTGCAATAATTTTGATAGGTTTTCCTAAGGTGAATGGCAGTTAAGATAATTGAAAATGAGATATTGCGAGATTTTGTGTGAATACGAAAGCGTTCACAAAATCTCAATCAATTACCTTTCCTTCTCTATATAATTCCTTGATCTCACTCACAAATATTTTCTTTACGACAGATGTAAGAGATATAACACCATTCCACAAGGTTGCACAATGGTACCCGACCCAGCTGATCCTATCTGCTGTCAAGTACCCCAGTGTATTCAAGTGCCAGGAACCAATGGCGTACCTACCCCAGGTCCTACAGACAAACCGCAAATATACACCAATGCCCCTCATGCTGTAGTGACTGGCACCGGTACCCCACCCACTCCTGCTCCAGTTACAACCGTCGCCCCACAACCTGGAGTATCCACTCTGGCCCCACAACCAGTAACAGCAGCACCCGCAACAACACCTAAACCAAGTAAACTTTACTTTGTATACTAACAATAATAAGAAGAAGAGTTTAATATCATTTAATTTTCAAGTTTTGACTCGTGGTTTAGGTCCAATAGAGAAGAATAGTTCATACTAAATTATCTAAGCTTGACTGTGAGAAAAGCTTCAAGCTTATATGAACAACTCTCAAGTTTACTTCCTGGGAAGAACCAATACTGAGT
The DNA here is from genome assembly GCA_029582155.1 of Panopea generosa. Classification (NCBI taxonomy): domain Eukaryota; kingdom Metazoa; phylum Mollusca; class Bivalvia; order Adapedonta; family Hiatellidae; genus Panopea; species Panopea generosa. The sequence continues at coordinate 5,535,051 of CM055900.1, forward strand.
TGTTTTTATTGGGAGGGGGTCGATGCATCGTGTTTAGCTAGAGATCGAACCCGCAACCTCTGGCGTGAGTCGCAAATACTCATTTACTGTACACTCTATACTACCATCCCACATTGTTGAAAACATTCTGTGTGACATGTAATTAAATTGCTCTTCAGTAAACTAAGGAAAAGTCTATTAGATATGAAATAATTGTGTACTCTATAAACACAAAACATGATCTTGGTGAAATTACAACCAACAGTAAAATACAGACATTTTCTTTGATCTGTCTTACATATACAATAACTTCAATTGTGATTGATCCTTTATCAGAAGTGTGCGTGTACAAGGGTGTGACCTACCTACAGGACCAGAGATGGCAGGACGGTTGTGACTATGACTGTATTTGTAACGACGGAATGACTGGCAGATACACGTGCACAGCCAGGTAAAAAAATCCCAAATTTATTTATATAATAAAAAAGTACAAAAATTAATACCTAAAAAATCTCATTTGAAATATATATGTATCAACATGTATAAACAGTCAAACATTTCTTAAGCAGCCACTCAACAAGGGAAAGAGCAAAACTGACCTCTTAAGGCAGGTTGCTGCTTAATACAGGTTAATTAAAACTAAAATTCTAGAAATAGTAAATAGAAAATGTGGCCATTTAAGACAAGTGGCTGCTTAATCGAGGTGACCACGAACACAGGTTTAACAGTACATATATTTGTGATTTTATAATCATTAGAAGAAATAAAGACTGTCACCATTATTTATTCAGATGTGGCAGCTATCCAAATTTACCAAGACAGTGTCACCTGACCAGGGATCCTAAGGATTACTGCTGTTATGTGCCAGAATGTGACTGGAATAAACCAACACCTAATCCCTACGTCACTCCCAAGCCTCAGATCACCGCTGCACCTCAGCCAGGAATATCGACAGTGGCACCACAACCAGGCGTACACACTGTAGCACCAAACCCGAACCCAACATACGCACCTAAAGGTTTGTGTTAATATTGTAGTTACCATATTTAAGGATATGTTTTAGGATACCCGTTATTTTCTAAAAAATGTTTTTTAATAAAATATGACTTTTTTCACCATTTAATTTTTGGAACATGAATGGGAAATGAGAGGTATAACAGTCACAGTGAATATATAACAATTTGTGTATACATATATTGCAGCCTTCTGTGTGATGAATGGTATAACCTTCCAGCAAGGTCAATCGCTCAGAGATGGCTGCTCGCAAATATGTCGTTGTGATGATGCTGACACGAATTACTACAACTGCTACGACAGGTTAGAGCTTATGAAATATTTTTAAAATGACACAGCAAAGATCTATTTAACAAAATGAGTACGAGAGAAAGAAACACACAGAAATTTTGAGGTTTAGAAAATTAAATCTAAATAAATCAAAGGTATTTTATATACATTTTTAGTAAACTATTTTCAACTTTATTGTTGGTCCTAGAAAATTCACTCCAACAATGTTGTTTGCATTATTTTCAGGTGTCCAAACTATCCAAATGTTCCAGCTGGATGCATCATGGTCACAGATCCAAATGATGCCTGCTGCCAGATACCTGAGTGTAATGTGATACCAACACCTGCTCCTTCGGTCAGTTTAAGTCACACCTACATTAGGTCATCAATTTTTGACTATTCAAGGGCTATGACTGGCAATATTTAGAGAAAAAAGTAACATTTACATACAGGCTTCAATAAAGATAGGTTTAATAACATGGACACATTGAGCATGAGATTTGGAATTTTTCTTCATCAGTTTGTTTCACTTGCACTGTTTACAATTTACTTCTCCTATTAAATTTATAGATACATTTACAGTGTCTATAGCAGCCTTTATTGATTCTAGGATAAATTATTTTAAGGCTGACACAAGCAAAATTAATTAATTAATGTTAGTAGAACGAAAGTAACTTATTCTGCTCATGTCCATGTTACAGGTTACACAAGCTCCAGTACCACATCCAGGTGTGAACCCAACACTAGCCCCAGGTGTGAATCCAACACCTGCCCCAGGTGTCAACCCAACACCTGCCCCAGGTGTAAACCCAACACCCGCACCAGGTGTCAACCCAACACCAGCCCCGGGCGTCAACCCAACACCAGCTCCATCCCCAATACCAACAGCCGTACCTGGAATAATCAGCAACAAACCAGACCCTACCAGACCTACAACACAGAGAGGTAAATCAAACAGCAAATTAACTGCAGTCTGTGGCAAAAACTTTACAGGCCCTTGTCCTTCCGACTAGAGACATTCTAAACAATTTAAAATTAATCTTATAGTCGGTACATAACGGAAGACCTTAAATTTACATAAAGTTTCATTTTCTAAATTTTTACATTTTATCATAACTTTGTTCAGTTTCAGCAAAGAAACTACGTAAATTTATTCAAAATTTTTGCTAAGATTGTTCTATTTCGATATAAAATCCAAGAAATAGTCTGGCTATACGTTTGGAAAACTTTTGTAGTCTGGTTAAAAATGTCATAGACTGAGCCTCGGACTACATCTTTTTTTCACAGACTGCCTACCAGTGCTGGTTAAATTAGAAAACCGATGTGATAAAAACTTCTTCATTTTAAAAGTAGGATAAAAGCTTTTATGAATAAAACAGTTATATAATATATTTAGCTTTTTGTGACAATGGATTTTTTTAAAATAAAAAATATGGATATAGTCTAATACTTGAGAAGAAATTTTGAAATATTATCTTTTCTGCAGTAACTGCTTGACCGGATGAATAAACATTTGTCCAGGAAGATTTATGAAACTGACCTTAATATTTATTTGATTTTAAGCATTAAAAAAATTAGGCTGGGAAAGACTGGTTGCTTTGTTAACACACTTCAAGACCCTGGTTAGCACTGACAATGATATTTTATTTTCATTTTGTATATTCAGATATTATACTATATTTTGTAGGTTTCTGTGTGTACAACGGTATTAAGTACACAACTGGCCAGACCTGGCATGATGGATGCACATACAATTGTATCTGTTTGGATGACATGACTGGACAATACAAATGTACAGAAAGGTATGTTAACCAACTGGCTAGGCCAGGTTAGCTCCATCGGTAGCACATCTGACTATCAATCCAAGGATTGTGAGTTTGAATCCCTTCCCTGCCACAGTCTCTGTAATGATTGATATACAAAATAGCGTCTCATTGTCATCCGTCTCACACCACTGATTCAAGTGGGAAAGTTACGAGTTACTTGCGGAGATGGCAGTGCTAAAGTACTGATTAATCTTCCAGGATACAAGGAAAGAGTGGTTAGATGAACTGATCATCTGTTAACCCTCGATTCAATAAAAAGGATGCTAACTATTCTAACAGATAACAATTTTTCAAACTTGGGATCCTCCATGGCCGAGTAGTTGAAGTCACTGCCTTCACTTTTCAGGTTGCGTATTTAAGCCCAACTCAGTTTAAATATTTAATTTGAGAAAATTGTGCAAATTACTTGCGGAAGGATTCTACTCGAATTCTTTTTAATGTCTTTCATTACCAATATAACTGAATGGCATGTATAACCTGTAATATTTTAGAAATGCTGTTAACCCGTAATCTTTAAAATTATTCATTTGTGTAGACATGTGTTATCCAAGGTTTGACCCTTCTGCCTGGTAATGATGGGATAATGAACATACACTTCACTGTCTGTAACGGATTGCAAATACTGTCCTTTAACTCATGTTTGTGTTTTATAACTATTCTAGTTAAACCTATTTTATTTTATAATTTTACCTGAAATTATTCATGGATATGCTTTATTAGATGGCTTGTAAACAAACATGTTTAAAACTGCAGTTTCAAAGAGTAAATTTATATTTACCATAAAACGCAATTTTTTTCCAGGTGTCCACGCTATCCTAGCATTCCAACATACTGCGTGATGGTAGAAGATCCAAACGACAGATGTTGCAAGACCCCAAGCTGTCCTGGTCTAACACCAACACTGGCACCAAACCAGACCCCAGCTCCAATACCCAACTTTACGCCAGCCCCTGGTACACCAGGTCCCCATATCAACCCCACACCAGCACCAGGTCACCCAACTCCAGCAACAGGCACTCAGGCACCAAACCCGCATGGTCAACCAACACCTGCGCCAGTAGCAACACCACAACCATCTCCGATACCTAAAAGTGAGTAAATGTGACACATGGTTGCTGTATTTCTACATATTTGTACAATTGTTATTATTTCTAATACATGTTGATTAAGTTATAACAAAAAAATGGAAAGAGATGACTGGTTTAATAGTTTTATGGTAGAATAGTGGAGCAAGGACAGTTTGGTTGTTGGTTCAATCCCAAGGATGACCATGTGCACCTTTATCAGCACTGGCTTAGTTCTCGTTTCACCAAAAGATATCCAGCATGACTTTAAGTAAAAACTCCTTTTTTTAAGAATCAATATAAATTGAAAATATTAAGTTTACATAAAACTTGAATATGCATGTAGTTTCATTTTGTATTTTATTTTGTTGTTTAAAGAATAAAATAAAACATTTATATATAAAATACTAAAATACTAACATACAAAGAAACAACTGTTTTGTTTTAGTAAACCATTTCTGCAAATCCAGTTAATATGCGTCTTTATTTGATTACTCCATTTAGACGTGTGTATCATGAGCGGCAAAGCCTACACTCAAGGTCAGAGATGGTATGATGGCTGTAAACAGATCTGTGTTTGTGATGATGGCGTAACTGGACATTACACTTGTAATCAAAGGTACAAAAAATCTTCCTGTGTTTTCAGTTTAGTAGATTTTATGACAAGTAGTGAATTTACATGATTTTAAAAGTACTGGTAGAAGATAAATCGAATTACAGTAGAACTTCATTGGATCAAACACGGATGGCTGGAACACCACATATAACTTGAACCACTTATCTGGTCCCGGCTGAAATCCTATGTCCATGTTTATACATGTATGATATGATGTTGAACATTAGTTGGCTCGAACAACCCTCAACGTAAACTATTTTGTCCAGTCCCATCGGGTTCGAGTTAGTTTACTGTACTAATTTAAAACAAATCAAAACATCAATTGTTATTTTGGTCAATTTAATTTGATCTGTAGAAATGTATTTCAGCTCAATTGCAAATTAAGACCAGAGCTGTTGTATATGACTCTTGAGTCTGTTAACCCTGTAGAATCTAGGTGTTGGATGGTCAAGCCCAGGATCGAACCTGATGGTGACATTGTGTCAACATCCTGTCCACAAATCCAGAACCTAACATACAATTTAGTTTAATTTCTTATACAAATTTTGTCGAATTGTTATAACTTATATATGTTGGATGATATTTATAATAGATGCGCAACCTACAACAACATTGCACCAACCTGCGTGTTCGTTCCTGATCCAAGTGATCCAGCCTGCTGTCAAATCCCAAAATGCATCACTCCTGGCAGTGTAACACCTAAACCTGTTGTTGGTAAGTTCATGTTATAATATTATACTTTAATCAAATAGGAGATAATATTAGTATACAGCAAGTGTGAAGTAACAATCAAACATAATCATGGTGGGGGCTTCAGTTCTGTGGATCCATGTATACAGCGTCCGTGAGTTCATTGGTGAAATTGGTTTGCGATGAATAACTTCTGAAAGAGTCTGTGTATTTGAATATTACTTTGTTTGTAGGTGTATATTTATGAAATACAGGTCAAGTCAATATTTGTTAACGTGGATCTAACTTGACAGGAGTTCTATCTCCTTTTCGACTTCATTTTCTGTAAAATTTACTTACATATGGGGGCATCCATGTTCTATGGACACATTTCTATTTTTATATTAAAAACAGTTACAGATGATTGTTTAATCTCTCTACAAGGCAAACGTGACAAAAATAGATATGGTTTTAAATGGTAAGAAAGCGCAGAAAATCTTTATTGCTTGACGGGATGACACATATAACCTAAGTTGTTACAATGCCAATAATATAAGGGGATATCTGAAGTGATACAGGATTGAAATTTATGATTATGTTGATTTCCTTCATTCCATAAAAAAGGTAAAGAACAGCAGCTTTGTCTTTAAATAATAGTAAAAAATGATTTTCTTGACTTTAGTTGCGGGTTTAGCATAAAAAAGAATACTTAAACATTGGGTAATACTGTGAATTTAATTATGTTGCCTCAAAGCAAGTTTGAGGATTTTCTTACCATAAAATTCCTCACAAACAATTTTCATTTGTTTTAGGTATCCACACAGGAGGTGGTCCACAGCCCACACCAAGACCAAACTATACCCCAGCACCTATTCCAGGTTAATATATGTATTAGATAAATTTTTCTATCTTTTACCATCTCAGATGGCATCCAGAAACTGTGTATAGGTTAATAGGAACTCCTAATACAATCACTTCTCATTAGTTTAGTTTATACGATATATTTTAGCTCGATTAAGAAGAAAGCTTAAAGTTAAATTGAATTGGTCTCCAGTCTGCTTCATGGGTAGATCCGTAACTGAGTGTTGTTTTTAGTGAAGTCAAGTCAAACTGGGGATCGAACCCACAAACTCTGACACGAGTGACCAAAACCCTATCCACTACACTACCACTGTGCTTATATTAGTTTTCATTCATTTAAAAATCATAGCCTGTATTTCATTCTCAATCTGTACTTAAACAAATATAACATGTCCTTTTTAAAATATGTATTGAATATTGAAAATAAAATATGAATGCAATACAGGTCAGTTTACACCAGCCCCAGGAGTTAATCCTACTCTAGCCCCACAACCAGGACATCCAACTCCAGCACCTATACCCGGCGTGAACACTCCTGCTCCTACTCCAGGACCAAGTAGGTTCATTTAATTATAAATGCTATGAAAATCTGCTGTCTATTTCTATAACAAACAGTAAGGAATTTCAAAAGGACTGCATCAAAAATGTTAATTATAATAAATTGCTTTAAACAGGGCTAGAATGCTGTTATTTACAGTATATACAGTCAAACCTGTGTTAGTGGTCATATTTGTGTTAGTGGCCACCTCTGCAACCACTTGTTTTTAAACAACAACATTTGCTATTTACCATATTCATCAATTTAGTATAAATTAACCAGTATAAAACAGCTTATTGCCATAAGGGGACCATTTTTGTTGTGTCCCTTGAGTGGCTGCTTAAGACAGGTTTGACTGTACATTTACATAATGACAAAACCATCAATAATAATAATAAAATAAATAAGATAATTGTGTGTACTTCATTTTGATTAATTTCATCGAAAATTTTTATATTAAGTTTTTATGTCAAAATTTTGTGTAGTCACCTCTATTAAGCAGCCACCTGTCTTAAGCAGCTACTTTTGTTGTTTCTCATTTATATGCTTTTAGAGCAAATAAACCTATTATAAACAACAATCTGTCTTAAAAGGACACTTTAATTCATTCCCTTGACTGGCTGCTTACTACTGAGAGGTTCGACTGTATATTATTGTTCTATTCTACAACATTAAATAACTTTAGATAACTAGTGAATAGCTTAACATGCAGTGTAAATTAATCACTTTAATCACGTAAAATAACTAGAGACTAACTCTAACTTGTATGGTTATTATTTCAGAAGTATGCGTTTACAAGGGTAGTATGTATACCCAGGGTCAAACATGGAGAGATGGTTGTCAGTATGATTGTACATGCGATGATGCAGAACATGGAAAATACACCTGTACTGATATGTAAGTGTACAGCAGATATTATCTATCCTATTTTGCATATGCACAGATTTTTCCTAGTTCCTAGCCTAGCTCACCTACTTGTTAGGTAAAATGACATAATGCTCTGCAGAGCTTCACATAATATTTTTCCCAACTCATTTCATAAATTTAATAATAAATAAACACTCATGTAAGATCCTCTATTTATTTATATCCATACCTTCATCTACTTCCACAGCTGCCCATCATATCCTGGACTGCCAGTTTACTGCACATATGTTTATGACCCACTGAACCCATGCTGTAAGAAACCAGAATGCTTCAACTCCGGCTCCACAGCCTCAGGTCACTCCAGCTCCAGTACCAGGCGTCAGCACCCAAGCTCCTGTACCAAATCCAAACCCAACTCCTACAGTGTGTAAGTATCTGTCGAAAAACTTTTGTATTGTATTTCAGTGTATCATATACTGTCATTAAATACAGAGCCTTGCAGCAAGCTGATGAATTTTATACTGCAATATCACAACTTCTCTCTCACACTTATAAGTTGTTGTATACATAAACAGTTTATGTTATAGTTACGATGTATAAAAATATGACAGAAGTCGTACTACATTATCAGACGTTTTGATACAAAAGAAACTGAAAAAATTGTAGTATATTACAGTATGACATAATGGCAAATTTTGCATTATCATTAATTGGGAATATTAAACAAGAAAATGTAGTACTATGTTTTGTTAGAATTTTATTTTGCCATGTTGGTGTATAGTAGATGCCAAATGTCTTTTTATTTCATATACGTTTGTCATCGTTTTGCATCAATGTTTTGTTGTATTGCAGCTTTCTGCGTCTACAAGGGTATGCCTCTCAAGCCAGGACAAACGTTCAATGATGGATGTGACAAGGTGTGTCGCTGTGAAGACAGCATGACAAACAGCGTTGTATGCGATGAAAGGTATGTGGCCATTAACAATATTTAATAGGCTATTGAGGATTTTAACTCTGCAAATATATTTGTCTTTAGTTGTGGCTCGGAATCGAAATCATTTATTTGTTTAGACCCTGTAATTGTATTTTTCGTAAAGGAAATCCTGAGACTAGTTATTCTTTTTCTTAATTTGAATTAATTAATTTTAGCTCAATTGTGAAGAAAGTTCAAAGTTTATATGTCTGCTTTCTGGATAGAACCAGTACTGAGTGTTGTTTTATGAGAGGCATTGAGTCGAGCTGGTGAAAGAACCCTCAAACTCTGGCATGACCGGCAAACACTTTATCCACTACAATACCGTCCTGATTTTCTCTTTTAAATAACCATTGCAAAGGAACAAACATGACTCTATATCCTTTTTTTTCAATTTCTAGTTTTGCCTTTGATTTAAGAAATTGAGATTTCAAGTCTTGCAATTAAACCGATATTAGATGAGTTTAGGTCCCCAAGTTACTCATCATAAAACCCAACCCATTCCCATAAGGTTTTCAAGTAACTTTGAATTATATAAGCTGTGGAATGTAGTTGAAACCCTAAAGATTGGGATACGCTCTATGTTTATACAAAATTACCTATTGTGGTAACCGCCATTTGCAAAAAATGATCAGGTTTTTTATTTCTTATGTTCACTTTATTTGATCAGATGTCCCACGTACCCTGCCCTTCGACCAGGCTGCTCCATGGTGACAGATCCAAGAGACTCCTGCTGCCAGGTACCTGAATGTCAGCCAGTCAATCCTAGTACTAGCCCCAACACAACCGTGTTAACTGGAATTCCCGGAACAATAACTGGACACAACCAACCAAGTCCAAACCCAGTCACAGGACTGATCACAGGATCAAGAGGTGAGTGAAACACATTGTTGTCCATAACAGATTCAGTGACTTCTATGATAAATTTCTCTGCTAAAAGTTGCCAATCAATTAAAAAGAGTGCAAGGTTTATATAAAGTTTGTATTCAGGTAATATAGGTTAAATACAATGAATAACCCATGAGATTTCTCATACATTACAAATGCCTACAAGCTGATTCGATATTTATACAAATTGAATGTTCGTATATTGTAATAATGTTCGTTTGTATGACAGATGTATGCCTTTACCATGGCGTGCCATACAAGACTGGTGCCAAATGGGACGATGGATGCACATACAACTGCATCTGTATTGATGGAATGTCTGGAAGTTATAGATGCACGGAAAGGTATATGGCCTAGTCATTCATTTGTCTCGAAATAACTGAGATGGGAAATTAACTGATTACGGGTTTAGACAAAAAATAGGCCAGAAAAACGGCCAACACCAGCAACACATCAATATGTTTACTAATTAACATAGTTAGTAACGACACTTTCCGTGCACGTACTTGTCGTTTTTGATATGTTTGTTTAATAGAAAAAAAATGTCCTTAGGATATGGATGTCCTCACATTTGTCACTAAATTTTACAAATAATTAAGACTACCGACATTAATAAACGTCATACTTTACCTTTATTTTATAATTTTACAGCGGTACATAAAATATCAATTAAATACAAAGACCCTTTCAGAAGTAAGTGATCGTAAACTAATTTGGAGGATGGATGGACCAGATTAACCCGTAATGCTCCTTCACCATTCTTCAGATGACAGGAACATAAACATGCACTTAATATGTTTTTTTAAATATCTTGTTTTTATTCCCCCATTTCATGTAATTTTCATCTAAAATATTAATTAGTGACCTTGTTGTCATCGTAATTTATTTTACTTGACAAAATTTATTTTAGATGTTTTTCTTTATAATCATATTCTGGCAAATACAACTGAGGAATGATTTTTTTGTACATTTTAGATGTGCCAGGTACCCTAAAGTACCTTCACAATGTACATTAGTACAGGACCCCACAGACATATGCTGTCAGAAACCACAATGCCAATTCATGGCTCCAACCCCGATACCAAACCAAACACCAGCACCAATCCCAGGTGTTGTCCAAACACCGGCACCACAACCAGGCGTAAACACACCGGCACCACAACCAGGCGTAAACACACCGGCACCACAACCAGGCGTCAGTACCCCAGCCCCACAGCCAGGAGTGAATACACCAGCTCCAAGAAGTGAGATGAGATATAAGAAAATTTGTTAACATTTCCATAATCATGTTTCTAGGAAGCAAATGTTTTAATTTGATGAAAACTCAATCACACCCATCTTTACAAGTAACTGATACCTGTCTCGTGTGAATCAGCAGTGAGAGAAGAATGACAATGAGATGCAATGTCATTCATCATTCATCACCTAGACTGTGGCTGGGCATGGATTAGAACTCATGACCCCTGGACTGAAAGTCAGATGTGCTACTGACTGAGCTAACTGGGCCAATCCCAGGTGTTAATATACATTTTTTGTCTAAACATATTTGAGAAAACATATCTATAAATTTTCACAATATTTGATGTTTGGTTTTACAGTGGTGTGCCAGTACAAGAACCAGCTATACAAACAAGACCAAGTGTGGTATGATGCTTGCAATGCCATATGTCGCTGTGAAAATGCTGCCACTGGCTATTACAGATGCCAAGAAAGGTAAACTGATAGGATAACATTTTGATTTTTTAAGTTACATTTTAATTATCTTTAGGAGAGGAATTCTAAACTTGCTTCTCATTCCGATCCTTTTGACAAAATTGTTTGTAAATATGTAATATTGTAAGATATTCGAAATAAAATATATCAATTGACTTTAAATTAAAGTTTGTTACACTTTAGGGCAGGACATTTCACCACACAATAAAACATAACATATTTTTTTATCACGTAATGGGAATAAATTTAAATCTATTTTGAAGTTTTAATATTTTTATATTAACTGATATAAAATTTATTTACGGTTACAAAACATTCGAGCATTAAACCATTCATAATTAAATTATAAAAGACAGCCACAACTATATATTAACATAAAACATACAAGTATTAACACTTTCTGGGTATTGTTAAAAGTATAAATAGAACTGTATCAGTGTAAATATAGTATAAGCTGTATCATGGCTGAACAGTTATTATACAGAGGCTAAATATTCACTGCAATACAAAAATATATACACACAAGTATGTTCTTTTCATATTTACTTTCTAATCAAGCATATTAATTTCTCTAAGTATTAATTGCTTAATCATTAATAAGCGGTGATGTACTTGAAAACATACAGAAAATAGGAAAGTCAAAAGGACCTACTTGGTATTTCTAAAAAAAACACTGAAATATGTAAAATATCAGTTTTTACACATGTATTACAAATACAAGGGTAATGTCAATGCACATTTACTTTACCCTTCAGGTGTTTGTCTCATTCTAGAACATGATTTTTTTCAGAAACCCAAGTCATGGTTATCACTAAAGGAGAACGTTGAATCATATTTACATAATATCAGAACTCTATCATAACAGAATCATTGTTATTTGTTGGTCGTATTTGCTATAATTATGGCAATGCTTCAGTGTACTCTCGCATCAACCTGTAATTTGTTTTTGAATACAAATTAAAATTTAAAAAAAAAATATCATTTTCATGTTTTATTATTCAATGATAAGTGTTAAGTAAAACTCTGTCAGCTATTTTCTTCTTTATTGCTTTGTGTGTTTCCAACAGATCTTTTTATTAGATATGATTATGAATGAAAATTATCAACATGTTTGAATGGCTCAATTTTAGATGTGCCAAGTACCCAAGTGTTCCCGCTGCCTGTACATTGGTACCCGACCCGAAGGACCCAGCCTGCTGTAAAGTTGCCTCCTGCCCAATCAAACCATCTGGAGCTACACCAACGCCTGGATACCTGACCCCGAGTCCCAACAATACCCCTGCTCCAGCTATAGTGACTGGTGTTGCCCCAGTACCAACAGTACCAGCAACTCCTCGACCTAACCCAACTCCTGCACCAGTCCCAGGCGTTTCAACCTCGGCACCAAACCCAAATCCAACACCAGCCCCACAACCAACAAGAGGTAGAAAATAATGACAAATGTAGATAAATAATACATTTATCATTTAATTTTCATTTCATCTGTATAATGAAAAAGAAAAAATGTTTTTCTAAGAGTCATCTGAAACAGTAATGATATTACATTGTTTATACATAAAACTATCATGGGTTAATCATATGCCAGCATCATAAACTATATGATAAACAGATTTAGAAAAGACGTCCTACAAAGTGAACCATTTTAGAGTGGGTTAAACTAAATCAAACTAATGCCTGTACTTGTGTTTATACCTTTTTTCTGCTACAATCTGTCAAGAAGAGAAGTCAGATTAAACAGAAGATTTTTCTATGGGAATCCTGAATTACATACGGTAGTCAAGCGTTAATACACCGATATGTCTTTTCATTATGTGCACAACTTAGTTATCTTGCATCAATTGTGTAAACTTACAAATCCCATCTTCCTGGGTAAAAACAGTATGTAGTATGTTCAAGTGAAATATCTTGTTCAATGACACCTTTCATTGCTCTGGCAGACTCGGGGTTCAAACCCACAATCGGTCAGTCCTGGGTTCGATGCTTTACAGCTAGATCAGATATGTGGAAACAATAAATGAACCATAATCTTACATATTCATATATTGTAGGTTGCTTGTACAATGGCATGATCTACAGCAAGGGACAGAAGTGGGACGATGGATGTGACTATCACTGTGTGTGTATAGATGACATGACTGGCCAGTATTCATGTACTAAACGGTAAGCGTTTATCAATATACTCTTATACTGACATGCATTTAAATACAGCTCTGAAATTACATACATGTATTATAAGGCGCTTGTTGGCATAACAGTGGTAAAATTAATTACATCTGCTTTAATAGTATTTCTAATTTACTTTGCTCTTGTTTCACAAACATTTCATTAAGTTTTACTTCAAAATACATTTTTGACTTGTTGTTTATTTATTATAAATTCAATATCCATGAAATCCTATTTAGTTTTACTGGAACCAGTCAATCAAAACATTACCTTTCATCACAATTTATAATATTCTTTACCAATAACAATATTACTCTATGTATTTGGAATTTTGATGTCACACATGATAGTGTGTTATTTGCGACAGGTGTGCGGATTACCCACAAGTACCACCACAGTGTGTGTTGGTCCAGGACCCCAAAGACCAGTGCTGTAAAGTACCATACTGCGACTACGTCAACCCATCACCCTTCCCACATGGTATACCTACACCAGCACCTAACCCATTCCAAACCCCTGTTCCAGGACAGACAACACTTGCGCCAGGTCTGACACCAGCACCAGTGCCACAAGGTAATTGTGGTTTAGGATAAACTTTTTAATAAAACAGGCGTGGTGATAATGTTGGTTACCGGTATATATGTTTTACAAATTGAAGAATCTACTTTATTAGTTGAAAACAAAACACAAGTGCTGAATAAGCCAGTGCCAGGAGGGATAATGAATGTAGCATATTTATAATGCCTCATGAACAGACGCCAGGTCCGGATAGGTCAGTCTGTAGCGCAGCTGACTATCAATCAAGGGATCGCAAGTTTAAATCCTCGTCTGGCCTCAATCTCTGTGATTATTGATATATGACATTCAATTGTGTTTCATTGTGATTTGTCTCTCACTGCTAATTCAAGTGGGAAATTCATCACTTATTTGTGGAGATGGGTGTGCTTGAGTTCTGGTTAACATTCCAGGATCCAAGGAAAGAATGGTTAGGTTAACTGATTGCCTGTAAGCCCTCGATGACCTTAAAATTACACTTAATATTCAAACAAGCAAATTATTTTCATGGTTGCGTTCCAAAGGTTCCCTTTTTCAGATATTATTCAGTGTGTATTCAAATATTTGAAGTTCTCATATATTATGTTGTCATAGGAAATGTTGTGTGTTGCAGGATACTGTGTATACAAGGGTGTGTACTACACACAAGGACAAACATGGGATGATGGATGTGACAAGAAATGCAGATGCGATGATGTAATGAAGGGATACTACTCCTGTACAAACAGGTGAACTTAATTACCTCCCTTTAAATAAAATATTTATCAAATGACTATCAATTTCAGCTGCCTTTTACATTTTATTTGAGCACAAGGGTGGTCTAGTGGTAGAGTGTCTGCCTCACATGCACAAGGTTGTAGGTTCGATCTGGATGGAGTATCAAACCATATATCTATGGCATAATACTTCAGTGTAGCAGAGCTTAGAATACTGTCATAATTAGACAACTGAAAAATTGTTGAAAGCAATGCTAAACACCTTACAATAACATCAACAACATTTTACTTGCATCTTCTTACCGTAGACTTGTAACAAATTCGGTAACTCATCATTAGCAATGTAACAAATAGTATAACCTCTTTAACAGGGACCTGCAAAACATGGAAAATAAAGAGACCATATTGATTTTGCAGAGCTGTCCCATATCTTAAACAGGCAAACTGGAAAACAGTTATTTTTAGGAGTCTAAAATAATTTGTTTCTCACAATTTAATTGGTGTACAATTGACTCTAATTATCTCAAATTAAATTATTTAAAACTATAAGGTATATCAAAGTAAAATTGTATTATCCTTTCATTTTATCTCAAACCACCAGTTATCTCAAAGTACATGTTTTCCTGTTCCCCTGGACTTTGAGATAATGGGAGTCAGCTGTATATACATTTGATTATATTTATATTGTTCATTCTTTGTTGACAATACTGACTGCTGACTTTGTTTTCAGATGCCCATCCTACAATCAACTTCCTGGTAACTGCAAACTAGTGACCGACCCCACTGACAATTGCTGCCTGGTTCCCGACTGTAACACATTCACAGCAGCACCTCAACCAGGTACCGGCTCTTCAGGACACAATACACCCATCATTTTCAACCCAGTCACCAATCCAGATATTACAGGTTCCCACCAGGTTACCACACCTCGACCAATTTATGTGGTACCTTCTTCCTTACCAGGAACATTTACGGGTACCAGCAACAATAATCCATCTGGTTCTTTGGGAACCGGTCCAAGTGGCAGAACAAGTAAGTCATTCTTTCTCTAACCTTTCTTTCCCGTATCTGTAAATATTACAATAAAGTAATTGATGTACTTGTTTTTCATATGACTTTTTATAAAAAAAAAACTTAGAACATTAGACAGTCCTATACTGGTTGACTGCATTCATTTTTTGATCAGTCGTGGAATAAACTATACAGAAATCTGTGTCACTGAATGCTCACTCAACAGTTCTGTTTATCTTAGTTAACCTCCTTTCCAGTCATTGTAAAAGGATATTGTATTTTTTTCAATGTACGAGTACATATATTAAGTTTATACTTTATATTTGTGTCATTAGCATGATATAACTATGCATTAAAATGGAATAATGCTTCCCTCTTTTTTTTATGTCAACTAGTGAGAAAAATATTTCTGTCAGAGTTTGTTGCAATTATCATTAATATCATTTGAGTCGGTCGACGATGACTTAATTTTGTCTCTGTCTTTGGGAAGAGATCGTTAAGTGTTCTAGCACTTAATCTATTATTGTATATTGATTTATCCATGTGCTGTTAAAACATCTTAAACCATTATTACAGATGCCTGTGTATACAAGGGCAGTGCTTACAAACAAAACATGTCATGGGATGATGGATGCCAGTACAGATGTACCTGTGTTGATGAGTTGAGAGGCCAGTACAGATGTACCGAAAGGTAGGAAATATCCACTGGCTAGGTTGTGATGTTTGAGGTTCAAACAGAATCACTTTGAATAATAAATAAGAGACACCACTCTCTTTCTAGTTTCTTTTTTCTACCAGTAAAGTAATTAATCAAGTGTTGTAAAAGACACTGACTGGCATCACTGGCCCTTTCTTGCGTACCAGATAAGAGTATCTGCATTTTTACTGGGGTTTTATATTTCCATCTCACCTTGGTGGTAAGGTTATCTTCTCGCGCTGTGCTATTTGAATCGTCGATGATGTGACATGTAAAAATAGACTAATCATCTGTATATCCTCAATAGTACAAAAATAATGCTAAATTTTCAGACAAACAAATCTGTCTGTAGTCAATTATTATTGAATATTTGTCAACTTTAGGATATGATTTTATTTCATGTGTTACCAAATCTTTAAAGAAACTTGACATCTGCATTCCAAATTACTGTTATATACCTGTTGTTAAAATGAAATGTTTTGTTACAGATGTCCCCACTATGTCAATCTACCATCATTCTGCACATACAAGCAGGACCCCAATGATAGATGTTGCCAGGTAGCATCTTGTGATGTATCTAAGGTTCCAACACCAGCACCACAGACACATTACACTCCTTCTCCACCACTTCTGACAAATCAACCAATCACAGTGAACCCCGGCTACTACACCGGCCCTGCTGGATCCAACAACCCAATCACACTTAACCCAGGAGTAAACCCAGGCGTCACCGGAAGTCATGCTCCATTCACAAACTACCCAGGAGTCTCGGTGAACCCAGGCTATAATACTGGACCATCTGGAAGTGGACAACCAATCGTTCCTACCTCAATCACAGGAGTAAGAGGTAGAGTCCTGAAGATTTTCATAATATGTGTTATTCTGTATAATATGTCCTACATTGACATACATACGACTGGAAGTAACTGAGTTTTAACTCTACAGTCTAGACTGACTGAATGTCCCCCTCTATATAACAACTCCCTGTCTTATGGGACTGTAATGGTTCCTTCCAAAGATCTTTGTTTTATAATAGGTATGTATATAACGACATGCTGCGACAAGCAACTGTAAAATTTGTTTCCTGAAATCAAGTCATTACTAAATCAATCCATATATAGCGACCTTGTTTTTCAAAATAATTATCAATCTTTATTTTGGTCACATCATTTTTAACTCAAAACATGTTATATATATGGCATCCTGCAAGACCTCAAATGTGAGTGCCACATATTGCATATCCCTAAGAAGCATTTTGACGATTTTTTATTTTGATTCTCCTGTTATGGACAGCACATCGGATAATGAAAAATATATCCATCCTGGTCATGTTTAATCAGGCTGCTCAGATGTATGCACACATACATAAATTTGAGTAGAACCACCACTTCCACAAGTAACTGGCAAATATTCTCGCAGCTTACTTTAAGCAAATTGAGGTAATGAGACAATGCTTTCGGCTGTGGCAAACTGTTGTTACCTTTATTGGTGGACTACGACTCGTATATATGAATCATTTTACATGACTATGCATAAAAACACCATACTGCTGCAAAATATTGAGAACTTTGTTTTTAAAATCATCAAACTGAGATGTCTATCTTCATATGTGCAGGTTAATCAAACTCTGCTATATTATTGCAGACAAATGTGTGTATCAAGACATGAGTCAACATGCCCAGGGTACCACATGGCAAGACGGCTGTGACAAGACTTGTGTTTGTATGGACCCAACCACAAACTCGTACCGATGCACAGAAAGGTATATGTGAACTGTTCAGCAATTGTACTAACTAAACTTTCAACATTGTGCATTGTGCATATAAAACAGAAAGGCACATACCATGTTGATGCTCCGGAGAGTCAAGTTCTAATTTCAATGTAGAATACTTGCCATAATATAATGTATACGTGTATAAACCCATTGTATTGTATAATAAAAATAATTATCGAGATACAGATTTTTAAGGTAAATTAAAATAAATATTTGTCCGAAACATACGCTACTCTCTGAAATCACCAAGTGTCTAATTCCTGGACACATTAGCCAATCAAATAAGTTCCAATCAGCGATTAATAGTAGTTGTTACGACACCATATTTTTTAGACAAACAATGTCTAAGCAATTGCTACATTGTATTTACTTGGACAAACAATACCACGTGACCAGGGGCAATTTTGCACCAGGTCAGTTCATATTGCAACCTGCCAACCACAAGGCCGCCATGAAATCCATTAAAGCATTAGTAACAAAATATACCACATACATAATTTTATGATAATATTCACCATGATGTTTTTACTATATGACAGATGCCAAGTCTATTCCGATATCCCGAGCTCCTGTTTCCTTACCCAAGATCCAAATGATGCATGCTGTAAGGTACCGAAATGTTCTGGGTCTCTCACACCACTCACCGCTACTGGAACTGGAGGAACTGGTCCATCCGGCAGTAATGTTGTCCCCATTGGTACACATACATCATTCAGTGGCACGGGACGCCCAGATAACATTCCTGGTATGAGTACAACTGGATCACGATGTAAGCATTCTAGAAAAATTCTAATTATTTATTGATGATGGAATGTTTTTTTATTTTCATAAAGACATTTTGACCTTTAGGTCAGTATGATTTTAGAAAAAGGAAAACAAGTACATGTTTTGACTGGTCCAGAAAAAATAGTCACAATTAATTGTAATATTTGCGTATTGAATTGAAACCTCAACTGTTTACAAGTAAAATTGTTTGATAATTCAATTTCACTTCTTAATAAACTTAATTCTGACATCATTAACGCATTGCACCTATAGAATTAATTTACAAAATAGAATTGATTGTGAGTATAATTTATATATAACAAAATATCAGGAGACCAAATTTCTTACTGAAATATGTTGACTTTTACAGCTGTATGCGTGTACAAAGGCACAGTACACAAACAGGGAGACTCCTGGGATGATGGATGCCAGTTCACATGTACATGTACAGATGGAAGCAAGGGACTCTATTCCTGTACATCAAAGTATGGTTTACATTGATTACATTATCTCCAATATTATTTTTTTTGTGATAAAAATTGTTAAAAAAAAATCTTTAAAGCATAACCTATTATCCTTTCAGTTTGTATCAGTTTGCACACTTTTGTACATAACATCTATTCTTCCAATACATGTTACTTCTCTCTAGCGTCTGTTTTAAAGTGCAACATTTATTAAAATTTCAGATGCCCATCATATCCAACCAATATCCCGTCCTACTGCACGATGAACACAATACCAGGAATGTGCTGCAAGAGTTTGAGCTGTAACATTCCCACCCTTGGTAACTACAACCCAGCTCCACAGCTGGTACCCACACCAGCACCAAGCCTGGCACCAGGACAGACACCAACTCCAAGTACAGGTGGTAACGTACAGATGATCTACCCCTCTGGTACCCAGCCTGTCATTGGTGGAGGAAACCCATATCCAGGTGGCGGATTCGCAATTCCACCAGGTGTGTCAACCGGCAGCTTCAGAAGTAAGTATATATCTGTCTGTCTGTCTGTCTGTCTGTCTGTCTGTCTGTCTGTCTGTCTCTTTTCTCTCTATGTTTTCATCTCTCTCTCGTATAACCTCTTTCCCATCATAGGGTCATGATGTTTTGTACCAGTGTTGACCATTGTTCAGTTAAGTCAGTCTTTAGTTGATGATAAAATGAATTTGCAGCTATAAATTGATGAACTGTATTTCAGACCAGTGTATCTACAAAAACCGACTATACAACCAAGGAGAGAAATGGGACGATGGATGTGACTACAGCTGCGAATGCAAAGACTCCAAAACAGGATACTATCAATGCCAACCCCTGTAAGTATAGCATACAAACCAGTATATTCTTCAAAGTGTCAGGATCATTACTTTAAACTTATTTATTTTACTTCGATTGTGAAACAAGTTATTAAAACTTGTACAAATCATGCTCGAAATCTTCCTTGGTAAAACCAGTACTAAGCTTGCCCAGAAAAAGTGTCTTGCTCAAGGACACCACACATGGTCTTGGGAGAGGATCAAACCCAGGACCCTCTGATCCTGGGTTCAATGCTCTATCGCTGGATCAAACACTCCACAATTATTAGGTTCATTGAAGTGAAAAATAATTTCACAATTAACCTCTGAAACAAAAGTTGCCATCTAGGGTGATTATATGGTGTTTACTGTTTAAAGTCCCATGCAAGTACTCGGGGTATAATTTTAATTACCAGAAATGACTACCGATGTTGGTACATGTATATAGATCTGTGCTGGATCCAAATATAATTTTATAAATCCCTGTTCTCTCCTCTGAAGCTCTAAATACAACAAAAATATAATGATATAATATGTATTTATGAGATGCTTTCCTAGTTTATCAAACCTTATCTAGATTCTCTTTCAACATTTGTTCAGATGTGCCCAGTACAAGCTTTCACAGGGATGTTACACAGTCAAGGCTACTGGCCAGTGTTGTGACCAGCCAGTCTGTACTAAACCTGATGGTTCCCAGTTCAACCCCATCACCAACCCATCACCGCAGTACCCAATTTACGGAACATACCCAGGTGGTATGGGTGGATTTAGACCCGGCTACAATCCAAGTACCGGTGCTACTGCAACAAGTGGTACCAATGTTGTCACTGGACAGTCACGTAGGTTTATCTTCATCATTGCGTATCATTGATAAACTGGCTCCTGGTATCATTCTGTCTCCTATTGAAAGTGAACTTGTAAGAAAATATTCCTTTATTTTTGAACATTATCTATTAATATTAAGTATTTACCCTGCTGCTATAATATATATATTAAATTATCCCAGATCAGCATGTACATTACTCTGTCAGATCAGGGTCTACATTGTTTAAATTTCAGTTAAAAAATCAGAGAAGAAGGTATGACGACACCATTTCTAAATGACAATTATTGGATTTACCAAAATCAATACTCCAAGTTTATAAAACTGTCGAGCATGAATTTGAGGTTTTATAACCTTTGGCTGTGGATGGAATTATTTCTGAAATCTAGCCAGTTCAGAGCTAATACAAAAACAATGCCGGACACAGTTAGCCAAGTCAGTAGTGCATCTGACTGTCAATCCATGGGTCTCTAGTTTGAATCTCCGACCGGCCACAGTTTCTGCAATGATTGATATAGGACAGTGTGTTTCATTGTCGTTCATCTCTCACTGCTGATTAAATAGGGAGTCTTCAGTAATTTGCAGAGATTGGTGCGCTTGAGTACTGGTTAACCTTCCAGGAATCAAGGAAAGAATGGTTAGGTTAAGTTAACTGATCCTGTGTTAGCTCTTGATGGCATAAAATGGTGTTAAATATTCATTCAATCAATCAATAATAATATAAAAATTATTGTCTGTAAAAAACGTTTCTTTCAAATCTTGTCATAAGCTTATAAAAAAAGTTTTACTACAGATCGCTGTATATACAACGGTAGAATCTACAACCAAGACCAGAGATGGGATGATGGATGCGACTACACTTGCACATGTACTGATGCTCAGAATGGCATGTACACATGCTCACCAATGTAAGCAATAATGGCTGCTAATCCATTATTTTCAAATGACTCATATATAGAAATTATCTTTAACAGATGTCACATTAAAAACTATTGATATGATATAGCAGGTATTATACTAGTTAAACCTATCTTAAGTTTCCACTTAAGGGAAAAAGCAAAACATACCTCTTAAGGCAGATAGATGGCTTCTTAATACAGGATAATTAAAAATAAGATTTTAAAGATGTCTGAAAGAAAATTTGGTTGTTTAAGATAAGTGGTTGCGTCATAAAGGTGATCAATAACTCAGGTTCGACTGTAGTTTATACTGTGAGATGGGACACCTATTCATTTTGTTCCAAGTGATTGTATAGTTCAGCCCTGGCTCGGTCCAAAAACCTTGTCAGAAAGTTTGCTCGTTACTAGCAGATAGGCAATAGTTTTTCTCATATTCATTTTGAGGTCTTCCTCCACCAATAAAACTAAATATGCTATATTGGACCTGTCATGTGTTGATAATTGCGTTAAACCAACTTATAATATTTGTTAAACCAAATTTTCATAGGTGTCCCCAGTACACTGCCCTTCCATCCAGTTGCCATATGGTGACCCTCCCAGGACAGTGTTGCCAAGAACCACGCTGCACTATTCCAGTAGTAGCCACCATAGCCACGCCTCACGTACACGTTACCCCAGCACCACACCTGACAGGCTGCTACGATGCGATTACCAACTGCAAGGCATATGGCAGAACGTCCTGCGTAGCTCCGTATGAAACTTGGGCAAAACAGAACTGCATGGCTTATTGTGGATTCTGCAGTAAGTACACAAATGACTATTATTTAACCAAACATATTTAAATACATTCTCAAAATAAATCATTTTGAATAAATTACATAAAGTATCAGGGCCTTTCAGGGCCAAGTAGTCTTTGGCTGATTTTGGAAAATCTCTTACCTTTCATTGATGATGTTGTGAGTTCAAGTCCAACTTGGTCAAAAAACTGTTTTTGAGAAAGTTTGGTACAGTGTAGTTACCTGCTGAAGGACCGTGTTTCTGTTCAGATTGATGTATTTGTAATCACCCCATATACACCAAATGTTGGGTCTTCCGCCACCAATAAAACTGTCAACCATAATACATGTACATAAATTAGTTGATAAAAGCTTCAAACCCCATAATTTTATTCGAGCAATGTGTTTTATGATCTCTATTCATGGTTTCTGCCACAAAATGTTTGCTGCCTCAACTGCCCTCAACAAGAAAAAAATAAAAATAGAACTGATTTTAACATGGGGGAATTATTTGTGCAACAAATTGTTAAATTTATAAAGTTTACAATTATTATAAAGTTCGATTTTTGAGCAATTGATAATATCTGATAAAAGGAACTCTTGGAAACACAGTATGTGACCAAGAAAATGAAAAAGCAGACTCGTTTTACTGAGTCTGTTCATCAGGGGTTATAAAATATGTAACAACCCTCACCAAAATCCCAGCTCCCCCATCCCGATCGGGCACTGGAGGCATTCTGATTAAGCTTATTAATTCCAAGAAAGCGGAAATAACGACAACACTAAGTTAAATAATAAATATGTTTTATCTTCTGCTAGACTCTTCTAACAGTCAGACATCATTTGGCTGCGTGGATACCCTTACCAACTGTGATCAGTTTGGCGCATTAGCTTGTACTGGCAAGTATGAACCATGGGCGAGGGACAATTGCATGAAGACATGTAACTTGTGTAGTAAGTAATCAGAAAGTGTTGAATTACCTTTTTGAGGGGTTGATCTTAAAATGCACCGCAGTCTGGATATAACATGGTTCCCGGGAGCCAAAGAGCGGGACTGCGATAAAGACGTACCCCCATTATATATATCACTGTTACGGAAAAATCTCGCATGTTGAGGGAGAGGATCATCTATGGAGCTTTATGCAAATGTCTTCAATGAAATTAGTAAAACATGAAAGTTTATAGATGACATACAATGTCTTGGCACAAAATATCTGTATCAGCCTATTGGATATATTTGTTTAATCAATAAAGGTTACCTTATGAAACCTAAACTGGTTTTGTTACACATTTTATGATTGGGTTAAACTCGATTAAAAAAACAACACAAAAACACTTCTCAAGCTATAAAGTTCTTTGCTTCTCAAACCAGAAAGTTCTATAATGTATGTATTTGTTATATCATATATAACACTAGTTTCTCTACAATAAAACCAAAAAAAATTAATAAATACAAAATTAACTGAATAAATACATAAAAAAGTTCAGTTTGCATACCGGCAAATACGGTCAATTGAGGAACTGAACTTATTTTTGCAATGATTTAAAGTTTTATATTAAAGTAGTCTATGTTTATTTTTCAGCAACCACATCATCATCAATTATTAGCCATGTTCCTGCAACATCAAGCTCTGGATGTGTGGACAAGCTTCAGAACTGTGCAGATTACGGACAATCAGCTTGCGTAGCACCGTATGAACAGTGGGCCATTGACAACTGTATGAAAACATGCAACAAGTGCAGTATGTACTTTTTTAATTCCCATCAAATTCTGCTGTATCTGTCTTTTTAATCAGTGAAGCATGTCATAAATAAATAAAGCCATTTATAGGAACGTTTTAGAGTTTTCAAACACATTTGAGAGGTTTTATTTCATGCGAAGTTAGTCTGGCTCTTCAACTGTATTTTTTCCACATAGAAAAGTTTTAAAGTGTTTGAAAGTTGTTTTTTTCTATAGCAGGAATGTATCCATTCATAAAAATGCACAGTAACTAGTATTTTGAAAGTATTCCAACCCAAATTAAAAAGAACTGTTTTTTAGCGCAAGAATTGTCATACCATCTTTCCAATGGGGCGAGATTTGAAGCAAGATTTCAAGTGTGAACATAAATACAGTTCCATTCCCCCAAAGTGAAGCGAAGGCCCTGCTAATAATGCATAAAGTACTAACTATGGCCTTTTATATTACAGGTGCCGTATTCAATCCAGGAACAACCATGGGAGGCTCTCTACCAACAAACAGTAAGTGGTACTTCCCGTAGTTGAATGTCAAATTGTTTATTCATGATAAGGAGTATCATATCTTTATGTTTCTTGGGCGTTTTCACAAGTTATGGCAAGAATAAGATATCTGTGACTCTTGCTTGTTGTAATAAGCAATAGTATGAGTACTATCAACTGTAAAATTTCAAGAAACTACTGCAGGTATCTATTCTGAATTTTCATTAGTTTTTGTTTTTATGGCCCTGACTTTAAAGAATAATGAAAGGGCATTAAGTGTTCACAAACTATCATAGCTTAATTCTACTTAGCTCTCATTCGAGCTAAACTAAATTAATATAAACAAAAGATATCTATATTTCTCTATAAAGAAAATACTATAGGATATTGCAAACACATTTCCTATTTGTCATACATGTACCAAATAATAGCTAAACTAAATTAATATAAACAAATGATATCTATATTTTTCTATAAAGAAAATACTATAAGATACTTTCAAACACATTTCCTATTTGTCATACATGTACCAAATAATAGCTTAACTAAATTAATATAAACAAATGATATCTATATTTCTCTATAAAGAAAATACTGTAGGATACTTGCAAACACATTTCCTATTTGTCATACATGAACCAAATGCCGTAGGAATATTCATATTCTTAAAAGCATATTGCTGTATCATTTTACATATATATTGAACTTGCTGTACCTACAGACTGGGTGATTATGATGAAGGGTGTGGCAGGAGTTCCCGGCGATCTATTTACCCTGTGGAACAGCCCCAACACAGCAAACCAGAATGTCCCAGAGGCAATGTACCTGACAAACCAGTACCCAGGACACTACAAACCAGACTTGTCCAACTACTGGAGCAGTCTTTGCATCGACAAGGTAAAACACAGTTCTCAAGATTATTTGTGTAAATAACTTTATTCAGCATTAAGCCCCATTCCCCTCCCCAAAAACATGGTATTTTTCCCTTGCGTAAGAAAAAATCCCCTTAAAAAAAATTTTTTTTAGTGTTGTTCAACAGTTCATAATAATGTTTGTTTAAGAATTTGAAACAAATTAAAACAATAAAAAAACCTGGATGCAGACCTGTTAACGATTTGTTTGATTTTTTCCCCATGTCCATGACAACGCTATTTTCCCCTCCCTATTAAGGGAACCCACTCCAATTCCCCCAAATATATGTTAAAATAAAGGCAAGCCCCCATTAGATATTAATACAAATGTCTCGGAAAAATTAACTAGATTTAGAGAAACATTTTCCTGCTAAGGAGTGCTTGGTTTATTCATAGAACCTCAAAACCAGTCATGGGTTCGGTCACTCGTCTGCTCTGGAAGAATTTGAGGATGATTTGTCCAAGTTATAGAAATCATTTAACATATGAATAAAAACAAACTAATCCATATATAAAGAGCTGCATTGCAGAAATTAATACAAATTAAAATCTTAATCCCTAATACAAATTACAAATAAAAGAACTGTTAAAAATGACAGTTCAAGTATCTTGCTGCACATTATAAAACCTGACCTTGTCCAAACTTTTACTTCAGGTCAAGGTTGCCATATTCAATAAGGGAGTAGAGAAGGCCAACATAATATTTGATGCTTCTGGTTCAGACAAGAACAGCTGGTTTGATCAGAGCAGGATCATCTCATCCACATGGACCGACATCAAATACGCACCAAAGAATCTTTTCAGTCTCCTCGGGTATGTGGACGTGTAATGGTGGAGTCTTTGTTTTAACACTGAATTAATAAAGCGGAGCAGTAGTGTAGTGGATAGAGTGTTTTCCGTTTACGCCAGAAGTTGCGGGCTCGATCTTTAACTTGATTAGATACCTCTCGTAAAACAACACTCAATACTGATTTACTTAAGTAACAGAATCGAAAGATGTTTATATAAGCTCTGAGCTCTAATCGCAATTGAGCTAAAATAAATTAGCATAAATTAACTAATAACAGATCTGAAGAAAGCAAGAAAGTGCTAGGAAAAAAAATGTGTAACAAGTACAAAAATGGTTTATTGGGATATCAAGATCAAGATAGTACATGTACTTTATTTTAGTCCAGAAAACATTGATCCTGATTTGTATGGGCTTTTATGACCTTGTTTTTTACACAACTGAAGTAAGAAGATGCAGTTTAAGCTAAACAACAAATTTTAATAATTGTTGTATTAATTCATATTTATTGATACTCTTCACAGAGACCAGTCAACTGGCCGTGAATTCTACATCAGCAATTCTGGCTCAGGATGCAATGCCCAGGGATGGATCATGGTGTCAACTAAGAATAACTGTCCATTTGAACAGGGATCAGCTAAACCCGCTTTCTACTATGCTCCAGGTCAAAGTTCAACCAACTGGGCTTCAAGTAAGTTATTGTCCTGCCACGAGTCGAAAATAGTTTATCTGTTCTTTTGCATTGGCAACAGGGAAATTTTAAATCGGCGAATGTATGTGTTTGTTTTGTGGATGGGTTTCCTGATAGACTAAATGTAACACTTTGTATTGCTTCATTGAAGAAAATAAGGTACCAAGTGCATTCTTATTTCATATACACTTGGAACCTAACTGCTATAATGGGACGATATGCACTTTGTTTTGTATGAACGATTTTGAGGATGGCACTGAATAATATAAAACTTGAGGTGTTATTTTTTCTGATAGAATCAACAATAATCTGGACATTGGAGCACATGGTCCAATGGTAAAGTATTGGACCTAGAATCAGGCGGTTGTGGGTCCGGTTCTTGAGCAAGACACTTTATTCGCATATACCTAGCACTGGTTCTACCCAGGAAGCCTTGAAGCATGATTTGTCTAGAAGTTACAAGAACTTGTTTCACAACCGATGTTAAATAAATTTAAAAAGTTTACAACAATACACTGGAATTTAGATTAGAAATGTTAAGCGGGGTAGTGGTGTGGTAAGGTGTTGGTCGCTGATGTTAAAATTTGCTCCCAGATTTGTCATGATAGCTTCTGTAAAACAACACCTAGTACTGGTTATGCCAAGGAAATGGACTTGGTTATGATTGACGAAGGTTATAAGGTTTCTTTGCGATCAAGCTAAAATAGATTAGTGAAATAATACCATAATGATACTTTATTTAAAGATGGTAACACAGTTAGTTACACCAATCTTCTCTGTGGCCCCCATTAATCATACAATGAACACGAGATTTCAATAATGGATGTTGATATGAATAAATCAAATATTACTACCAATGAGCTTATTTCACTAATGTCATGTTTTCAATTTTTCCAGCAACTCCCGGATCCGGCGATGTGTTTGCCATTCTCGCCCACCCAAGCTGTAAGTAATATCAATAACTGTTTAACAGAATCTTGGTTATTACTGTCTATCACTGAGAATGCTTATTGACTTTTATGCAGTAATTATAATGCTGATGTTTTCTTTATATCTATGATACCTTATAACAATGATGTGTCCCTGTTTTAGGGAATGTGAATTAGTTGTATACCGTATACACTCAGTCCAATCTTGAGTTGTCCGAAATAACTTTCTGTCCCCTCAATTCAATTGTTTTTCATTCTCATTTTTGTGTCTTCTTGATCAATGGAATGCTTTTTATTATATAGGTCAAGGCGTAGGACCAACACAGCCTTCTGTCACTATCACTGCCACATGTAAGTGAACACTTTTGTACATATCACTAGCAGAAAAAAGAAACTTCCGCCATGCTTATTTAACTTAGATCTGCAGCAGTTCAACATAAAACATTATTGTAATGCACTTCGTAAGTTTCTTGCTGATTGATTGCTGAGTTAAATTTTGCGATAACTGAATTCATCATAAACAGTCCTAAACATGTCAAGACCATATTTGTTTAAGCATCATTACCCAATTTTTAAGTTTGGGTTTGACATGGACTGTGACCTTAGTATTTAAAAAATGTGCTTCATTATAATGGGTTGAATAAAATTGTCTTCGGTTTGTTTGAAATTTGATAAATAACAATGACCTTGATCACTTATTCATGTTTTAATGTGAAGATTTGTATGAATCGTATCATAGCTTGAAATGCAGCAGTTATTGGGCATGTGGATTACTGTGGTAGTTAGTAAACTTACATTGATATGTATCCATAAAATAATTTTGCGTATATTTCGGAATTGTTTGTGAAAGTTATCAACAATATTTGTATTCAACGTGTTTTAAAGACAAAATTTATACATATCAATGTTACAATTGACAGTATTAAATATTGAAACTACTGAAAAAAAATCATGTTAATTGAAAATGATACTCAAGTTTAGATGTTTTGTGAATGCAGGAGCCATGTGCATGTCATTTAAAGTTTCAACTGCAATATAAAAGTCGCAATATGGCCCTGTTATTATTTTGCCTACTATTAGATTTGTGTTAAAACATCTAATTGGCAAAAAAGTATTTTCCAACAAATGTTTATTATTGCAGTTTGGAAAAAAAAAACTCCCAACTGTCAAAAAATTGAAACTAAAGGGAGGAAGTTGAGAAGTCATGCCTCTAAATTATAAACAAATACACATGGATCTGTGCTTATACACATTTCAGCAGGCAAGTAATGGTGTGTATTTAGAACACTGTTCCAAAACCAACAGGTAAAGTAAACAGCTGTTTTACATCAGCCACTCCTACACAACTGCCTGCCCCAGCAGAAAATGTTGGGCCTTTAAAGCGAGATGGTAGTCTAACAGATAGAGTGTTGGCCGCTCATGTCAGAGGTTGCGGTCGGTGGTCGACCCGATGCTTCTCATAACAACACTCTGTACTGGTTCTACCCTAAAAGTAGACTCGAAAGCAGTTCATATAAGCTCTGAGCTTCCATCACAATCAAGCTAAAATAAATTAGTACAAACTAAAGTGAATAGACAAGTTTTAATTAACATGCATATGTTGCACTTACAGCTGCCTTCTGCATCTACAAGAGCAAAGTTTACACTCAGGGCGAAAATTGGCAGGATGGCTGTGAGTACAATTGCACTTGCGAGGATGCCGTTACTGGATTCTACAGATGTACTAACCTGTACGTATATTTTCTACTATCACATAGGCTTCATGTGTGTTATCAGTTTTTATTAAATGATTTGGGGGACTTTAATGAAAAGAACAGAACAGAGCAGAACCTATATTTTATTTTTGACTGACGCATACAGCATCTCGTTGTAACATATATATATTATAACACAAGATTATTTAATTGTAGATGTCCTGTATGGAACAACTTGCCACAAGGGTGTAACCTCCAGAAACCCACCGGTGAATGTTGCTCCAAGCCTGTTTGTCCAGGAGGAATCACGATTGGATCAAATAATTTGAGTGAGTAAAGTTCCCCTTTATTTATATTTAGTATGATCAATGTACATGTACCACTATCAACAATTCAGTCTGATGTGATTAATTTTCCAACACCAATATTTGATCTCAAAGGATTTATGTTATCCAACTGACCAGACGCAAGAGAGACTATCGCTTTGGTCACGTGGCGTTGTTTGTCTAAGGAAAATGGCTGACTAGCACCCAATCGCTTATTGAATTATCAACTTGTTTGATTGACAGCTTGCGTCGGGTCAGTTATTATCAGCTACTGTTGGTTACCGTATATCGGTACCCATGAATTAACGCCCCCCCCCCCCCCCCCCCTCTCTCTCTCTCTCTCTCTCTCCCAACACCAACAACACACACACGAAATACCTGTTTTATGGTATTTTGGACACTTTTAATTAATACAAAATTTAAAAAATGATTTATCAGTCCCAAATAAAGTCTTTTGTCAGAGGGCATTTATATACTATAATTTCAAAACAATTATTATAAAAAAAAGATCAAACGAAGACAGACAATTTTATTTATTTCTCAGTCATTATCAAAGTATCACACGTCTTTTGATTTCAACTGTACAAGATCATAATAAATATTTTAACGTGTTATTCTATGTTCAGCTGACACGTGTTTCTATGGCAACAAATACTACCACCAGAATGAACAATGGCAGGATGGATGTAATTATAAGTGTGAATGTAAGGACGGCAAGACGGGATTCTACGAATGCAATACACTGTAAGTAAACTGACACAATGTCTACATACATTTAAGACAATTAAAGGTATACATGGCAATGTTGAAATCGCCTTGTACACTCCAGCGAACAAAGTTTTAGGGGATGTTTGAGACACTGTGTTGGCTGGTCCATCTGTCAGCAACTTGTGAAGCAAACTACTTCCAGATTGAGTAGAAACTTTGCATACATGATCAACATCAAATAAAGATGTGTGTGATAATCATTTGTGAAGCCGACTTAATTTCAATGCTGAGTTGCTACTCTTGCATCAATCTTACATCTATGATGTTACTATTCTCATAGTATGGTCCTCAATTTAGAGTTTGCAGTTGTTGAAAAATTATCAAAATTGCCGTGTGCTCATTAAAAATTAATAGTTGAAAATTTATGAATATTGCTGTGTGTCCCTTTAAGATCAATAGTTGAAACTGATCAATATTGCTGTGTGTCCCTTAAAGATCAATAGTTGAAAATTGATCAATATTGCTGTGTGTCCCTTTGAGATCAATAGTTAAAAATTGATCAATATTGCTGTGTCCCTTTAAGATCAATTCAAAGTCATGTACATGACTAACAATTTTGTGTTATTCAGTGTTTCAGTATTAGATCTTTACGCAATAAACAAATAGTATTATAAGCATTACTCAGTATGTTTTCATTTTCATTTATATGCACGAATTGGATGAGATCAATTATTTATAAGACTGTTTGTCTATTTTAGATGCCTGCAATGGAACTTGCCTAAGGTGTGTCACATGGACCCTGCCCCAACTGGAAAGTGTTGTCCAATACCAAACTGTCCATCATATGTCAACATACAATACCCAGCTGGTTATGTCCAGTACTAAACACTGATTGAAAAATAAAATATGTAATATTGTTACCTATGTTCTTTTGTTGTAATTGATATATCACAAAAATCGATAAATATTTCAGTAATGCTCCATCAGTATAGTTATTTTGGTCATTACCTTTAAATATTTTTTCTCTCCTTCTTATGCTCTCTGAAAAATTTCAGAGAAGTATAATGTAATTTGCCACTTTGCACAGAGTATAACTTGCAAAATATGAGAAATATTAAATAAAATGTTGTGTAGAACTGAGAACATTCGCTTGTATAAGGAGAATGGCGGTCCTGGAAACACTATCGATCACTGATTAGATTATTGACTGATTTGATTGACAACCCGAGTCGGGTCAATTGTAAAGCACAATGAGATGGTTTGTAGTGCACAAGGACAAAACTCTTATTTTTTTTACAAAATTACTTCCCTTTTTGTGACTTTCGAAACTTTGCTTGTTCCGAGTACAGTTTGAAAATATATTATATAACATAACGTAATTTTACATACATACATTTTACATTGATCAGTTCGTACCTTCTTGCTGTTTTTTAATACACATGAAAGTTTATATACATGTATTGTTTAAACTTAATTTTTTTGCAACGGTTGTGAAACAAGTTAAAACAACTGAGACAAATCACTCTCGAAGTCTTCCTCGGTAGAACCAGCACTAAGCATATGCGGAAAAGGTGTCTTGCTAAAAGGCACCACACGTATCCGTGGCGGAGGATTGAACTCATGGTTCTCTTATCTTAGATTCAATGCTCTACCTCTGGACCATGTGCTCTGCACAATTAACTAAAATCATGTTTCTGTGATATTTCTAAAGTAAACAACATAATTTGAAATATTGTATTTACCACACTGACAGTAAAAAAAAATATTCAACTGATACTTAATTTATATTTTTTTATTGAAAAGATTGTGTTCTCAAAATAAAACCTAATACGATTGTTGACACAAGTGTCACACAGTAAGGTTGCATCCATAGTCTCTGTTGTTCAATATCAGTTGCCTCATTGAATTCATAGACAAAAATAAAGGGGTGAAAAAAGTTACTGTAATTCCAAGGACTTATATAGAGAAGGAAAAGCAACTGATTGAAATGTTATAAACGCTCACGTATTCACGCAAAATCTCACAAGATCTCGTTTTCAAATATCCTTAACTTCCATTCATCTCAGAAATACAAATCAAAATTCTATTCTTTGCGCGATGGAATTATCTACAAAACAAGACCATTTCCAGCATATTGTGTTTACAATTGTTGAAGTATTCATGATAACAAAATTTGTATACTGCAACCAAAAAATCAAGGAAAGTACTTGAAATTTTACTTCAAACTCCAGTATTTTAAATTCAAGATCATTTTGCGTGTTTAAAATATTATAAAACATCTAAGGTTACATACATTACGTACATTTTATATAAAAGAAATCAGTTGCCTGTGAAATTTGAATGATTAATTTGCCAAATTATTAATTCTTCGCATATTATTTTATCAACTTTTAATAGAAAGATGCAATGCAAGATTCCTATCCTTCTATATAAGTCCTTGCATAATTCGGTTAACTGATAACACCATTGTTTTCCCCAACACATATCACATGATAAATATATATAACAACCAGTAATAAAAAAGTATTGGGATTAATTGGAGTAGAACCAGCATCCTTCTGCAAGTAACGTGCTAGATTTCTCGTGTAATGTGTTTGGACAAAGCTGGGACAAAGGACCCCCGAGGTCCGGTGTTGGAGAATCTAGCCCAGGATCAGAGAATTGTGGATTAGATCCACCACAATGGCCATATGTGGTGTCCTTGAGCAAGACACTTTATTGAGGCCCTCCCAGGGGAGATCCCTGTTCTCTGGACAAAGGACCCCGAGGTCCGGTGTTGGAGCATCTAGCCCATATCCGAGGATTGTTGATTTGATCCACCACAATGGCCATGTTTGGTGTCCTTGAGCAAGACACTTTATTATGCAAATGTGCTTACTACTGGTTCTACCCTGAGGAAGACTTTGAGCGTCATTTGTTTACAGAATTGATGTAAACTTGGAAAAAAAGAAACAAAGCTGGGTTTGAACCATGAGATTGTTCAAATGAATTTTTTGATGTCATAATGTTACATGGTCACCATCAGATTCTTTTTCATATAAATTTTTTTAGACAATCCCTTGTTAATTTCTGAATTAATGAATAGAGATATCAATATAAGTAAAAAAGTAATAGTATCCTGTTTTTGAGAAATTTCTTAACCCCATATGGTTAGCACAAGCTCGTGTAATGAGAAAATAATACGGGTACTAGTACATGAACATTTTGTTATACACAGATGATCTTACATTCATGCTTATTTATTATTGAATTGATTAAAAGAGTTTGGAAAAAATGTATTATGGGAGACTCTGCTGAGCATTATATCATTTTCCTCCAACAAGTTTAATAACTTCAATAATAAATGAGCATGAATGTAAGGTTCGTTTATCACACAACCGAATGAACGTTTTAATAGTACCTTGACACCTACAAAACTGCGGGTTTCTGCGAATTCTATTCAATTCCTGACTCGGCATGCATGAACTACAGTGGACTTATTCTTGCCTACCCTGGAACCACAAAGCAGTTTGATTTATAACCTCAATTATAAACATGGCAAAAAAGATAGAATTATCCCGGCTTGCGTATAATCTACCAATCAACTTGCCCCACAAACTTCACAGCTGTTGTCATGTGGACCCTTGCCAAGAAAACATGGCACATAAAATCAAATAAGAATCGTGCTCTTTAGGATTATAAAAAAATCTGGCAAATTCAACTAATTAATATTTGGACATTTATTTTTTTCCTGGGTAACACAATATTAACAGTAAAACGAATACAAAATGTGGAAAGCAGGCATTACTTTAAAAAGATGCCTGGGTTTGATAGTTTTTTTATGTTAAACAAAAAAAATTCTAGTACATGTCAATTGTGATCTTGTCTTTCAAATGAACATTATTCCACAAAGAATATAGATCAAACAAAATGTTTTGGTCTTTTTATTAGGTTATACAGTGTATATGACATATTAAGTTTTATTGGTGAATGAATCTGAGAACAACTACAAGTTCCTTTTGCAAGTAACTGGCAAACTTTCTGACAAAAAGTTTTTTTTGAGCAAGTGGGACTCAAACCTTAGTACAAATTTTGTCAATTGAAATAACTACTCTGAATATTTTTGATTTATGGTCAAAAAATTAAGCAAATTTCCAAATATATTGCCTAAAGGGACACATCGTAATATAGAAATAGAATGTTACTGTTGTGTTCACCCATAAAATCAATCTTTATACAAATGAGGGGGAATCAGAAAGTTTGTAGACTTTTACCATAACTTGTTTATATCAATTATGCAATGCACAATATCATTACTGTATTTGATACACATTTTGAAAATTTAAGCATGATACGTCGACTATTAAAAAAAGAAATGGCGATTTTCAAACCATAACAGTCAAATATGTCATGGCAAATTGATGAAGTTGTATTTGCCAAAAACCGACGTCAATATTCTGAATGAACTTGTGCTTTCATATTACATTGACTGAATCACTCCTCAAAATACTCTCCTCCGTGATCTATACATTTATGCTACCGTTTACACCACTGACTGACATGTCATCAAAATATGAAGATTGTATGCTTGACACAATATTCTGTAAAGCCTGTTTCAGTTCCAATGTTTTAAAATCATGCTGCTAGAGTTCTTTTTTAAAGACAGATTTCTGGCAATTTCAAAAACATTTGTGCCATTTAAACAAGAGATTCCTTGAAACATTACTTCACTGTACACAGTCTAAAGATGTTTCTCTGTTTGAGAAGTACTGTATAACCTAACAAAGAGCAGAACTTTATGGAACTGTGGTATTCTTCGCACTTATCTCATCTGAAACATAGAATATGGTATATCAAGAGAACCATTTTCTTTCCATGGTGACTCTTTGAACTCACTTAAAGTATAAAAACAAAGGAAATATCAAGTTACCAAAGGTCTGAATTGTACAGATTAACAATTTGTATATCTTTGGTAGTTGGGCTTCTGTTTCACCAACATTTTACTAAAATACTGAAATTTGCCTGATTATTTATCTTTTATATGATCAGTATCATTGAAACCATGTGCAGTTTTACTGGAACCAGCCTAAAATCATGATCACCTGGCTGTTTTTCTTAAACTTAAGATTTTTTAGTATTTAAGTATGTGTTGGTGATTTGACCGCAAATGTGGGGCTTTTTTCTGACTCCAGAGTAAGATTGGTTAGCTTTGTGCAGCATATATACTAAATACAGAGAATAATTATTGGTTTCAGTAAAATATCAATTTTTATTCTATACCTGTAAGTGTGGACCCAATCTATACCTGTAAGTGTAGACCCAATCTATATCTTTAAGTGTAGACCAAATCTAAATCTGTTAGTACATCAATCTATGCCTGTAGGTGCAGATCTAATCTATATTAAATATTTATCTATTTAAAATTGCCCCTGATGTCAAGTTGTTTCAAACAAAACAGCATACTGCAATGTCATAATACTGATGCCATATTCTCGAAGGAAAAACAATACAGCAACACTTCAATACTTCTATTTAAAAAAAGAAGTCGTTTGGCAACTTCTTTGAAAAGTACAGGTAGAAAAAAAGCAAAAACTGCTCCTACTACATAAATCAATATTTCCATAGTTACCATAAAATATAAACTAATGAGAAAAAAGCAGCAAAATTACTGCAAATATAAAGCGGCAGGTAAATAAAAATGTTACGGCAAAAGTCTACGAATTTTCTGATCCGCCCTCGTATTGGCTTATAAACGTAATATTTTATGAAGATAATAACAACCAAGTATTTTTACCTAAGCCTCATGTTTAAGAAACTATTTACATTGAACACATAACACCTGCTAAAATATCAATAAAACTTAACAATTGCAAATAGCTGGCATATACATTATAACAATAAAAATAAAGTTTCTTATTTCCATTTGTATTTATAGGATGTTGGACAAGTTTTTACATGATGGAAAATTGAAGCAGAAAACCAGGCCCCCAGGTTTCATGAAAAAATTAAAAGTCTGTTGTTTTATTTAAACTCAAATAGTGTGTTCAATTTATGTATGAACAATTTATATATGATCAATATATGTATGAAATTAAGTACACTATTGTGTTAAAGTGAAATAACAGATTTAAGTATTTTCGTCAAACTGGGGCTAGGGGTGTAAGTTGCTCATCTGAAACATAGAATATGGTATATCAAGAGAACCATTTTCTTTCCATGGTGACTCTTTGAACTCACCTAAAGTATAAAAACAAAGGAAATATCAAGTTACCAAAGGTCTGAATTGTACAGATTAACAATTTGTATATCTTTGGTAGTCGGGCTTCTGTTTCACTAACATTTTACTAAAATACTGAAATTTGCCTGATTATTTATCTTTTATATGATCAGTATCATTGAAACCATATGCAGTTTTACTGGAACCAGCCTAAAATCATGATCACCTGGCTGCTTTTCTTAAACTTAAGATTTTTTAGTATTTAATTATGTGTTGGTGAATTGACCGCAAATGTGGGGCTTTTTTCTGACTCCAGAGTAAGATTGGTTAGCTTTGTACAGCATATATACTAAATACAGAGAATATTTATTGGTTTCAGTAAAATATCAATTTTATTCTATACCTGTAAGTGTGGACCCAATCTATACCTGTAAGTGTAGACCCAATTTATATTTGTAAATGTAGACCAAATCTAAACCTGTTAATACATCAATCTATGCCTGTAAGTGCAGACCTAATCTACACATTTAAGTACAGACCAAATCTATACCTGTAAGAACAGACCGAATCTATATCTGTAAATCTAGACCTATTCTATACCTGTAAGTGTAGACCCAATCTATATCTGTAAGTGTAGACCTAATCAATGTCTGTAAGTTTAGACAAAATCTATACCTGTAAGTATAAACCCAATCTATACCTGTAAGGGTAGCCCCAAGTATATACCTGTAAGTGTAAACCAAATCTATACCTGTAAGTGTAGACCCAATCAAAACCTGTAAGTGTAGACCCAATCTAAACCTGTAAGTTTAGCCCCAATATATACCTGTAAGTGTAAACCAAATCTATAGCTGCAAGTGTAGACCTAATCTATACCTGTAAGTGAAGACCCAATTTATGCCTGTAAGTGTAGACCTCATCTATACCTGTAAGTGTAGACCTAATCTGTATCTGTAAGTGTAGACTAAATAGATACCTGTAAGTGTAGACCCAATCTATACCTGTAAGTATAGACCCAATCTATGCCTCTAAGATCAGACCCAATCTATACCTGTAAGTTCAGAACCAATCTATACCTGTTAGTGTACTACTCCATGCA
Organism: Panopea generosa; assembly: GCA_029582155.1. NCBI lineage: Eukaryota > Metazoa > Mollusca > Bivalvia > Adapedonta > Hiatellidae > Panopea > Panopea generosa. The sequence continues at coordinate 5,573,359 of CM055900.1, forward strand.
TATGGAATCCATTGTGCATATGTTTGATTTTCCTACGTATATGGAATCCAATGTACATTTTTTATTTTTTTATTCAGACAACGAAATTAAAGTCAAGGAAAAAGACTATACACCTCAAAATCAATATTAAGAGTATAAGCACTTTGAAAAATTAGAAAATATCCAAAATTGACATCTATCTTTCACCTGTTGGAAAATATATATCTTATTTTACAGAATAATCCAACTGAATATTTGGTCACCATCCAATTTATTTGACAAATAAGTCCACTAACCAACACATATAAAAAAGTAATGTTTAATGTGACTTGTTTGCAAACACTAGATATTTGCTAGAACTTCTTTTTAATCTCGTAGTTGGTAAAATTATACACAAAATAATCACAAGTACGCCCACCACATATAAACCTATCACAGTGGCTTCATCAGGCAGATAGCATCTGTTCATGGTAAAACCTGTCTTGCTTGTTTCTGCCTGAAATGTACATAAAAATAAACCATTAACATTACAACCAAGTTTGGTCTGGATGGGGTGAGAACTTAAGCTGCTATGGTGAGAACTTGGCATTTACTATTCTATAAAACAAGGACAACAACTTTGTCATTTCTAGTCCCATAATGCCGGTTCAATGACCTGTCCAAAATTTTATCTTACTAACTTATAACCAAGTTTGGTCTAAACAGCGTGAAAACTTAAGGTGCAGGGACAAAAATCAATATTTTTCAATAATTCAAGGATCATAACTGAAAGATTGTTGCTTTTGGTCTGATCTGTAAAATTTGATTAAGGTGTTCAGGTTGAGATGAAAATTGAAGGTGCTACATGGTTTATAAAAATTTGCGTCTCACACAGCTACACTTGACGTATGGAAAGTATAGAGTCGATTGCCTAAAAACTGTAGAAGTAGTTCACTCCAAAAGAATTTCAATATGGTAAATACAGCAAATTTACTAAACGCAAAGGCAATAACTCTGCATGGAAACAAGTTAGTGTCACAAAATTTGTGTCAAGCACATCTACAATTGATTTTGATCATGTATATAAAGTTTCAAGTCAATTGCTTGAAAACTGTGTAAGAAATGTGCTCCACAAGTCGCTAACAGACCAACAAGAGACAGACCAACTGACACAGTGACTCCTGTACACCGCCTCTCAGACTTTGTTGTAAACAGACACAAAAGACGGGACTATGGACTAATTACACTGACAATAGTCCTTCTGACTTATGGACAGTAGAGCTAAAATAATTACCAGTATACAAGCAGGCAAGTTTTCACTCCTCATCTCACCATTGATAATATTGCATCTTTAATACATGAGGATAACACAACTACCAAATACAGTGAATATGATACTGAATACGATGTAATTAACTTAAAGGATGAAGACTGGTGTATCAGTTGATGTATGGTGTTAAGCGTCACTTTCAACAATTTTTCAGTCATATTGCGACGATGTCTACTCGAGAAGACCCGAGACGGCATTCTTCTGAGCACTGACTACACTGGAGTATCATGCCACAGACACATGGTACGATACCCCACCATGTCACATTATACCGACACCGGGCCGACCAGCAATACTGGAGTATCATGCCGCAGACACATGGTACGATACCCGACCATGTCACATTATACTGACACCGGGCCAATCAGAACTAAATCTATCCTCTAAATGCTAAGCACCAAGCAAGGAACTTTCTAGCACCATTTTCAAGTAATTGGTATGACCCAGCCATGAATAGAACCCACGACCTTCCTCATTCAAGGCAGGTATTAATTAAGAAACCTCAACTAAACAGCTGATGTGTTATAATAAAATATTCAGTGAAAAAACAAATCAGAACATTTGTAAATGTAAACCAGATTAGTGATAAAACATTGATCATACCAGCAGAAATGTAGGACGTCTCTTGTTACGCCAGTTGTATGCAGCTACTGTATACTCCGGTACCCATTCTCGTGGACCCTATAACAGCCATGATGAGTATGGGCACTGACAATTAGACGGGGTTCCAGCATCTCAAATAACTAAAGATTGATTGATTGATTGATTGATTGATTGATTGATTGAATATTTAGCGTCATTCTTATGCCATCGAGGGCTAACAGACGATCAGTTAACCTAACCACTGTTTCCTGGGATTAACCAGTACTCGAGCACACCCCGTCTCCGCAAGTAACTGATAACTTTCCCACTTAAATCAGTGGTGAGAGACGAATGATAATGAGACACAGCGTCGTATATCAATCATCACGGAGACTGTTGCCGGGCGGGGGATTCGAACTCACGACCCCTGAATAACTAAAGAAGAACAGACGAAAGTTATTTTTTTTTATACATGTTTTATTTTTTTATAAATATACTCTTGTGTATTCAAGTAATAGTTTTTTGTAAGATTGCGCCAAGATTTTCCTTTTTTCTAACTTTTTTTCTTTGATTTATTTTTACTTAGAAACACATCTTAGCATCATTTACAGTGCAACTAAACCTGAAAATAGCAAATGTTAAAACCCCAAGAACAATCAGCTGTGAGTGTCGCTACTGCCAAATAGAAGCGGCAAGACGGCTCAAGATTGCTTTGGGGCAGGCTTTATATAATTCTATACATGATTCAAATCAGAGTCCTTTTTCAAAATATCATAGTTATCGCTGTATTATTTTTGTTATAATTGATAGATTAATGTAAAAACATTGTTAAAACATTTAAATTGGCAAAAAAACGTTTAATGCAGCCGATTAATGGTGTATTTTTAGCACATTGAAACCTATTTGACAGGTACAGAAAACAGCTGTTATACAATAACCACTCCTACAATTTCTTGCTGCTGGGGCAGAAAGTTCTGGGGCTTTAACCTTCACAGTGTCACTTTCTTAGGATGATTTTAACACTTTCTTTATAACTTTTATTTTTGACAGTTGATCACTAGATCTCACAACTTAATACAGTCAAACCTGTCTTAAACAGCCAGCCAATGGGTGGGGAAACTGGCCTTTTATGCCAGGTTTTTGATTAACGTAGGTTAATTTGCTCTGAAAGTATATTACATGTAATTGGAAATAACAAATGTGGCTGCCTAAAACAAGTGGCTGCTTAATAGAGGTGAATGCTTATACAGGGTTGACTGTATTTGGGATGAAAGGTTTACAGGTCTTTGAAAATCGGCATTTAACCATTTAGGGAAAATAAATGGTGAATTATAGCCTTTTAAATGGGACTGGCGGCCATCTGGAATGTTTTACAGCGCCTAAAAAACAGAAATAACTAACTTAAAGGCTGTTCAAACAAATATGTGCCCGAGTTGTAATATTATCATCATTGAAAAAGCTTTAAAGCTCTGGTTTAAAATATTGTTTATGGCTTGAAACATTGATCTACTGGATAATTTGATTTGTTTGAATATTGAGCATCATGTGTATGCCATCGAGGGCTAACAGATGATCAGTTTACCTAACCAATATTTTTTGGGATCCTGGAAGGTTAACCAGTACTAGAGCACACCTGTCTCTCCAATATCTAATACATTTTCCACTTGAATCAGCGGTGAGAGATGAATAACAATAAGACAATGTCATATATGTCATCACGGAGACTGTGGCTAGCTGGAGATTCAAACTCACGACCCTGGATTGATAGCCAGACACACTATCGACTGAACTAACTGATGTCTAAGGGTTACAATGTTGATCCCACCAGTACACACCTGTGAGTGAATGTTGTCTTATTATGGTGAAAATTTTTGGCACATTCATTGTTTCAAAATCTGTCATGCGGTTAACATAATATGGAGTGTATACTAAATATTGTACCTATTTCTGACCTTGAACCTCTTAGCGTGACCTTGACATTTGAGCTATGGACCTTTGTCTTGCATGCAGCACATCATCTGACTTTGGTAAACATTTGTGCCAAGTTATTTCAAAATCTGTCACGTGGTTTACCAGATATGGCAGACATGACATTTTATTCCTTTTTCTGACCTTGAACGTCTAAGTGTCACCTTGACCTTTAACCTACAGACCTGGATCTTGCGAATACACTTTGTTTCATTATAGTGAACATTTGTGCCATGTTATTTCAAACTCCCTCTATGTATGAGATAGTTACAGCCCGGAAAATTTTATATAATAGACTCTTCTTTTCCGTATTTGAACCATTTCATTATAAGTTTAAAGGGGTGTCAAGAAGAATTTACTGTGAGATATTCTCCTTCTAATGCCAAGATAAGATTCATGTGCTCATAAAATGCCCATGGTAGTATGACATCGATCTAAATCAACATAATGTTTGGGAAAAAATATAAAAATCTTAACAGTATGCATGAAAAAGGATTGAACAAGAGAAGACAATTGCGATAATGAGATTCTAAGTCGGATTTGCTGTTTGATAAATAAATCGGTGAATTCTACGGCTGGAATTTCCTTATCTCAATCTTACACATTGGCGGGCCATAATGAAAGACGAATATTAGTATAATGTACTAACTAAGTCACTCACTATAAAAAAAGGTTTCCATTTATTCATTCATTCACATTAATTCAGATTCATTCACATTCACAGATTCATGCACACTCACTCATTCAAATTCATTATTTCATTTATTTTTTCACAGCCATTCATCAAAATTCATTTATCACATCCATTTAAATTCATTCATTAACATTCATTAAAATTCATTCATTCATTCATTCATTCATTCATTCATTCATTCATTCATTCATTCATTCATTCATTCATTCATTCTTTCATTCATTCATTCATTCATTCACATTTAATTATTCATTCATTTATTCACATTCATTCATTCACATTTATTCATTCACTCACTCACTCATTTATTCAATCATTTATGAAAGATTGTTATAATGTTGGTATGAGTTTACACTGTGTACAGATGATCTGATTGTCAGAAAGAGCAAATGGCGAGCTCAGTGTCAACACAACTGTTATACCTGGTCTGTACTTTGTTTTACAACTGTTATACCTGATCTGTACTTTGTTTTACAACTGTTATACCTGATCTGTACTTTGTTTTACAACTGTTATACCTGATCTTTTACAACTGTTATACCTGATCTGTACTTTGTTTTACAACTGTTATATCTGGTCTGTACTTTGTTTTACAACTGTTGTACTTTATTTTACAACTGTTATACCTTATCTGTACTTTGTTATACAACTATTATACCTGATCTGTACTTTGTTTCACAATTGTTATACCTGATATGTACTTTGTTTTACAGTTGTTATACCTGATCTGTACTTTGTTTCACAACTGTTATACCTGATCTGTACTTTGTTTTGAAAGACAGTCATACTTCTCCCTGAATGGAATGTCTTTCTCATTGACTGGAGCAGCATATGGAGTCGAGCAATTTGTATCCGACCGTCTGAACACTCAGTACTGATTTTACCCAGGAAGTGGACTCAAGAGCAGTTCAAAAAAACTTTAAGCTTTCCTTGCAAAAAGGCTAAAATAAATTTAGTATAAACTAAACATTTACTGAACTAAACAATATAATCTATACCAGAGCCATAGTCGGTGAGCCAAACATTACAATCTATACCAAAGCCACAGGCGGTGAGCCAAACATTACAATCTATACCAGAGTCACAGTCGGTGAGCCAAATATTACAATCTATACCAGAACCACAGTTAGTGAGCCAAACATTACAATCTATACCAGAGCCACAGTCGGTGAGCCAAACATTACAATCTATACCAGAGCCACAGTCGGTGAGCCAAACATAACAATCTATACCAGAGCCACAGTCAGTGAGCCAAACATTACAATCTACACCAGAGCCACAGTCGGTGAGCCAAACATTACAATCTATACCAGAGCCACAGTCGGTGAGCCAAACATTACAATCTATACAAGAGCCTTAGTCAGTGAACTAAACATTACAATCTATATCAGAGCCTTAGTCAGTGAGCCAAACATTACAATCTATATCAGAACCACAGTCAATGAGCCAAACATTACAATCTATACCAGAGCCACAGTCGGTGAGCCAAACATTACAATCTATACAAGAGCCACGGCCAATGAGCCAAACATTGCAATCAATACCAGTGCCATAGTCAGTGAGCCAAACATTGCAATCTATACCAGAGCCACAGTCAGTGAGCCAAACATTGCAATCTATACCAGAGCCATAGTCAGTGAGCCAAACATTACAATCTATACCAGAGCCACACGCTCGGAACGTTAAAACTAAAGTTTTATTTCTATCTCCTTCATCTTTAGGTCCGGAGTACTTTAGGGAGATAATAGTGGCGTGAGTCCTACATGCATACTATCTTAATTGACCTGACGCGGGTTGTCAATCAAACATGTCAATAATCCGATCGATCGATATTGGTTGCTACGCCGCCATTTTCCTTAGACAAGCTAATTATGACTAAGTTAACATAACATTAGTTGAAGCATATTCTATTAATTATGTTACAGATAATTAACATCACATGATAATACATATTTATATATAACATACGCAAATGGATTGAACTACAAGTTACAACAACATTAGTTACAGTGCTCTCCATATCATCAGTATCAATATATTATTACCTGTACAGGATTGCAACGTAATAAAATTCGTAAAACAGGTGAATTTTATATGGATAATAGAAACTTGAAAAGGAGAAAAATGCAGAATTGTGAGGAAAAAATGAAAGGAGGGTAGGTGGGTGGGTGGAGGGGGGGGGGGGTGATCCCCGCTTGATATACCTACTCTGTTGTCTATCTCAATAGAAACCATACAATCGCCCCACATATTGTTCAAATTAAAATTTCGACAGCACAGCGTAACACACTTTTCTAATAAGTTAGTCAATTTGAAAACGCTGTGTGTTTTTATATAATTTTTTAAATTCTTCATAAATAAATTGAATATGATGGATTGAGGTATTTGGAATGCCCTATGGCAATTTTCTTGTACTAAATGAGTGAAATTCACGAGTATTGGTAAAATGTAACATTAGTCTATCCCAGAACCTGATATCTCCCGAATCAGGTCTATTAACCACCAACGAAAAAGCAGGGAATTATATGCCTGTCCCACAATTCATAGCAATTAAACGCATACTAAATTGCAACGTCATCAAACTTTGTGTTGAAACAACTGACAAATCAACGTGCTTAAAAGCGGCTTTCCCACCTTTGCTATTTAACGGACCCAATCGGGATAGCTGGGTCCGTACTACTGACTAAAGTTACATTGTCTCTTCTTGGGCAAACACTACCACCTGGCTAATAGGCGGAGCGATAATAGTGAAGGCATTCAATCAACTTTCTAACACATTAGTTTAAGTCAAATCCATTTCCCCATTTTCAATAATAACACGTTTTATTGGTGCTTTCATTGGATTTCTATTAAATGTATACAATGTACATGTATCAATTATCCATAATGCATATCCTGTATTGTAGGACTACATGTGTGTCGTGTGTAGTGTGGATGTGGGCGTGGGAGAGGGGTCAAATCAACCAGCGATTTTCTTTAATGTTGTGCAGATAGTTAATAGTTTTGGACAGCTATTTGCACGTCAGATGTATCCGCTTATTTTTGGCTTCCATCTGCAAATTATTTTAAAAATCTTTTAACTTGTAACTGAGTACTGTTTTATGACCACTTCACATTAGACTGTGTAACAGAACCAGCTCTCCCCGCTTGAGTCCGCCACATAGTACTCAGTGAGATTTGAGCACTTTGATTTGTCCGTTGCTTCAACGAAAGTTTAATGACATCACATATTGGTAAACGTTCAATCAATTGTACATACTCGGCCAATTCCGTCACCTTTCGTCATCTACTGAATTATAATAATCGGCGAGGTTGTCCGAATGAGCGTTATCATTAGTAGAATGACTTATGGGACAAGTATGGAATTCCCTGCTTTTCATTGCGGTTAAACAGAGATTCGGGAGATATACTATGGATACAGTGTTCTTGAAAACGAGTTTCTCCCCAACGTGCGACCGCTTTCTAAAACCACTTAATTCTCCCCACAGAAGTTGTGTTCCCAACCTTTCGCACTGGTTCGAAAGAATGTACCCAGGTTTCGTCACCAGTGACACAATTTGCAAATTGCCTTTGGTTTTATTCAGGGAAAATGTAAAGCATTTTTTTTTTGGCAGTTTCAACACGTGCCTTCGTTTGGTCGTCAGTCAACAAGTCGGTCACCTACCTAGCAGAAATTTTCGTAACTTTCATGCTTTTTCTCAGGACGAAATAAACTGAAGATAGTGAAACGCCTGCAATGCGTGCAATATCACGCATCATTACGAACAATTGCTCATATTTTGCTATATTTTTAACAGACTCCAGAATCAAATATCCTTTTTCCATCTATGAACTCTCTCATATTTAGAGACACTTTCGTCAACCCATAAACCCGTGTGATTTTATCAAAACTTTATTTTGGAGAACAACCGAGTTTAGTACGAACTTTGTTATAAATCCAAATTTTCTCTTTTAAATTTGCTACTCGTTTCCCAAACATTGTTACAGCAGCGGACTGCCTATATTGAAATGACTATAACCTGGAATCCTGTGTTTCAAAATATACATGTATATACCATAGTGTAGGTATTGAATAGAGCTATCCGTGCGTATAAATATCGATGTAAAATTTCACGTGCATTTTGTGCGACTTATAAATACACAGTACATATCAATCATTCGTAGTGGGTTTTTTTTCAGAGACAATTAAATAGGAAAATAACAAGTGACCGCTAAGCAATTTTGACAAGTGTATATCACCTCAATGGTGCAAAATATTACCAAGTGCCTTCTTATTTCATATACACTTGGTACCTTATTACACTAATGGGACGATATATTGTTGATTTTCATCTATGTGTTCGCCAGAATGAGCTTCATCTGCGTCGAGGGATGGCGCAGCATTGCTGATTTGACTGTGGATTTTAGTGTTAACGGCCCTGCAGCTGTATGATGTTTAATGAAATTTTAGGATTGTATTCTTCAATAATTATACGTTGAAATAGAAATTTGATTTATTTCGATTTGAAATCCATGTAAATAAAATACCAGATAAATGGATATACATCAACAGCTGATAAAATTAACAATATAAATATGTAATTCAACAATGTATATATAATTAAAAACACACAAACAACAAATGGACACCACAAATATGAAATTAGCAGCTTATATGAGAATTCAACATCATACATAATTATATATAAAAACATAATTTTGCAACGTTTGAATTGTCATAGCCAATACTGTACTTGGTAACTTGACACACACACACACACACACACATATATATATATATGTTGCATAAGTAATGCTCATTTGAAGCATTTGGTCAAAGGGGAGATTGGGGATCGTTATCGTTATCGTTATCGTTCGTGGTCTCTCGGTGCTTCATCAGAAATAGAATCAAGGTGTGGAATTCACTAAGCATATTGCACTGATCTGCAAAAACAACGAACAATTAAAAATAGAACATATTATCTTATCAAACAGCGGCATTGTCTCATGGGCAGTTATCTACAGTAATGAGATGCCTTATAAAATCCATGCAAATCTGAGACTGGAGCATTTCGATTTTCGACTGTCAAGGAATATGAGGCTTCAACTGGCCTTCCTTGCAGCTCTTGCCATACTGGCAAGGGCGAAAGTGGCAGGTAGGAATAACATTCAATAATTGTAGTGAAATTGGATTTCTGTGAAGGACTTAAGTTTTTTATGTACTATAGCTTTGGACCATTTGAATGCATTATTCCTAATATTTGCTTATTTTCGGTGTTTATCTCAAAGCAAAGTAGCAAACTCTTCCCATGTCAAAATGGTTGATATGGTATGGAGCAAGTGGTTTATTAGTAGATCATTCATCGGACCCAGGGTCGAGGGGTCGTTGGTTTGATTTATGTTGAATTGCTTCATTGGGCAGTATAGCATAGTAGCTAATGTTTAGTAGGTAGTACTGAATCTATTAAGACAGAGATTTGGGGTTACTTGTATAGATTTTTAAAAAATTGCCCCTCCGTTAATGTGATAAATATATTAACACCGAGGCCGGTATTCAAATCCGAGTTACACGGTAACGACTGTGTTGCTACAGTGCCCCAAATACTGACATGTACTAGTTTGTCAGTTTAATGCAATTGTAATACAGGTAAATATTTTATACAAAGATTCACAAATTTGTTTTTATTAACAATTGTTTTCATGCTACTTTTCAAACAGCATTGGAATCTTGTATAAAACTGAGTTTCGTATACATTTTTATTTTACAATTGATTTGTTTTTATTCTATTTTATATAAAAAAATGGGGAATTGGTTTCTAGTTTAACGCTGAGTTTTGTGTATATATATATATACATTTGTATATATGTTTAGGCGTGCGGATCATTTAAAACAGTGAAATAGACATACCCTACCCACCCCCTGTTATTTCTTCTTATGTATACTCCATATGGATACCCTATCTATATAAAAAATAAACATATATTGTTAAAAATAAATTGTACTATCGGAAAGTATAAACAGTTCTTTTATATCCTAAACTGTATTTTAATTTTGAAGAGTGAACTATCGGTTAATCACATAGACATATACATGTAGATATATTTTACACAGCATTTCACAATATGGTGGGTATACCGATCATATAGTCACTCGTCTAGTCTTATTGAATACATGTTTTTTAATTATTTTAAGCGAGTAATATTATTTTCAAATCGCATTAAACTATAAAGTAAACGCATGTAGCATCAAAAGAAGCAAACACGGCAACCAGTAGAACGCATAGCACTATACAAAATAGATACAGGTTATGCATAACGAAATATATCTAACCATTGAGATTCAGTTTTAAAATAGGTTTACGTAACTTGCAATCGATCAAGAATATCGTTAAAGCTACACACTCTTGGTAAATATCAAGAAACATAAGTAACATAAACTAAACATTATTTAGTAGCAAATACTAAAGTTACTACTCACACTAAATATTTAATAGCTCTACACAAAATAAAACTTTACAAGATATCAGAAGTTGCATATGTACAAGTACATATATGCACAACGACTATTATAATTACACAGACATTTTACGCATGTAATACGTCCTAATACATAACTTTGATATCAGTGTGTAGTTTTGGAAAGTGGAAATTTTACAAACTTTTTACGTAATAAACTAGTATACAAGAGCTCCCATTATAAAATCTTTAATAATAATAATAATAATAATAATAATATAATAATGACAATAATAAGCTGCAAAGAAAAATCTTAGCGTTATTATCAGAGGAATAAATTCTCTAAATGTAGCCTTCTTAGATAACGTCTTGCGTTTTCATTTTTTTCTGTCAAAGGTTAACTCTAAGGTCAATCAGGATAAGATTAGACCGGTTTGTGTCACACGAATTTAGCATTGCGTGTGTGACAGATTTAGCAGAGTACTAGACTGTCTGCTGGCTTGGGCATGTGACCTAAGATATGACATGCCTTCAAATTGCGTCACATAATCTTGCGAAAACAACCAGCAATTTAGAATCTTTATATCTTAAAGGGACATAAGATAATGTTGAAATCTAGTTTAGATGTTTGGTTAATGTTTGAGCACCAGTCGAATCTCTGCTCATATGAAAGTAATGTATTACCCGTGATATAATATTACTATGTCTCGGGTCTAACCAGGGATTTAATAAAGGATTTATGTCCTAGGTACAAGATACAAGATACAAGAAAGTTTAGTTTGTGTCGAATGTACAAATATATAACACTAGCTGCAAAGCTATTTGCCGACAGTATAACAATAGGCCTACAGAGAAATAAATACCAAGATATTACCATATGAAACTTTATATCAATTCAATTACTAAATTCATATTGAAAATATGTTGTCTCGCCAGTTTTGAAAATAGGAATAAAAAAAGAAACAACAACTAAATAATACGAATTAATGTTTCCTTAGATTTTTTATCTACCAGTGATCAGTCACTTATGAACGTGGTCATAAACCTGAGAAATAGGATGCCTTTGGGCGGTCAATCAAATGAAATCAAATATACTTTGATGTCGGTATGACATATAAATTCAAACATTAGCTATGTTTTAGCTATTAATCGACATGACACATATATAACAATCATGATGACGTATAAACGTAGTCACAGTACAAGCTCATTGGCACGTGGAGCAGTATAAAAACATGATGAGAAAGCGAGAAACTGTTTTTATCATGTCAATGCATTCATTTCTGATGATAAACTACATGCTTGATAAACATAGGTTTATTAGGTCAATGCACTTTTATCAGGCACATGGCGTCATTTTGTGTGGTTATATATTGTGACGGAATCGTTACAGAGTGTAACAAAAGTTTAATGATTTCAATTGCATAACAAAAGGCGAAATAGAAGTATTGACATGATACAGAGAATACCATGTTAGAGTCTAATATTATCAACTTCATCAGGTTTGGCACGGGGAAAAAGTACTCGGCAGAGCCTCGTCTTGTTTTTTTATTCTAAACCTCACCTGATAAAGTTGATAATATCAGACAGGAACATGGTATTCTCTATAAATATCTATTCAAGTCCTTGATATTATTTTATTTTATTTGATACAAGTTTAAAGAATACATACATACTGCATTGTAATTGTAATGCATAGGATTTACAGGATAAGACTAAAAGACCAATGTTAATCATGACATGTGGTCTAAAAACTAAAAACAAATTCAAATAACAGATTTACAGGGGGAAAAAAGACACATAGGCTAGGGGTGCTGGCAAAGACGTAAATACTTAATAAAGGTTCTGACCAAGAATTCATTATAACTTTAAAATACAGTTTCGTCATTTAATTGAGCTTTGTTCATTTCTAAAAATAAACACATATTTGCGTCAAGCAGTTGAATAGCAAATCAAGATATAGATAGCCACAGTCTGTGTGTGTATCATTTTTGGAGAGTTATGCCCCTATATCAACTCTTCTTTTTTTGTGATGGTAAGTACAGACGAGACAAAATATTTCTCTGAGCCCGTGGTAATGTATCTTATATATTACAATGTTATTAAAAATGCCACATATGAACGAGTTACTGACTTTGCAATTTAAATATTTGATGATTCTTAAAAAATATGTGATTGTCCTGAGTCTTGTTTATCTTCGATGCTTGCTTTTCTAAAAAACAAATTCGTTCATCCAACATTTCGCACCTTAATTCAAACTGTCTGTGTCGATCACATTCAGTTGTTATGTGTTATTTTTATTTTTATCAAAAACAAAAAAACATATAAAAGCAATAAAAATGTGTCTGTACGTTATCATTTAATTTGTACCATATATACAATTTGTACTTAAAGTCAGAGACATTATAAGTAATTAAGTCACTGATAAAATTTGGCGTGACTGTATTTAAGGTTCCTTTATTTTATATTCATTAAATTGTTTTTATTTTTCTCTTTCAGAAAAACGACAAACAACAGGTAATTTGGAATACATTTTAATTAATATATTTACTATTTGACTTTTACTCTGTACTGATTTATTTGTAAAATTTTAAGATGCAATAGAGATCTACTCAACATTTTGAGTGACAGATGTTTTTTGCTCATGTACTATATAATGCTGCATCCTTTGATTTTATAAAACCTACAATGAGTTACGTACAGTTCCTATGTTTTGCACAAAGTAGATATACGGTTAATATTTTTAAAAGTTGCAACGCGTGGTCCAGATCAAGGACTTGGATAGGAAACTTGTATCTCCTAACTAAATGTTGATAAAAAAGCACATAAAGGATTAATTATTTGGCAAATTAATCATTACTAATTCACAGGCAACTGATATCTTTTATATAAACTGTAAGTTGTATGTAATCTTAAATGTTTAAACATGTTTCGATCATGCAAAATGATGGCTATGTGCGGTGTCCTTGAGAATTGAGTAACTTTATCCGCACATGATTAGTACTGGTTCTACCCAGGAAGACCTCAGGTGTGATTTATCTTAGATATAAGAACATGTTTCACAATTGAGATAAAATAAATAAGATTAAAAAAAAAGTTGAAGGATGATCTTCTGTATTTGATCAACAAAGACATTTCACTGAATATTCACAAGTAAACACATACCATTATTGTACCAAACACATTACATTACTCTAGCAATGTATTTACATTTCCGTAATACAATGTTAATTCCAATATCTATATATTTTACAGGTCCTGTATGTGTTCGACAGGATATAGTGTATATGTTGGACTCCTCAAGTTATATTGGCCTTGAAAACTTTTTACAACAACTAGAATTTGTAAAAAGCAACATTAAATACTATAATATCAATCCTTCCTGTACTCGGGTTGGCATAGTGACATACAGTTCTGGTACGTATAAGCAATTCTACCTGAATGGCTATACTACGCAACAGCAACTTATACAAGCTATAGGCAATATACAGTACCAGCCTGGAGGCACAAATACTGGTGACGCAATTAACTATGTCTCTAGTTCATCCTTCACGGCTGCTCACGGTGGTCGTACTGGTGTTCCCCACTATGGAATCCTCGTCACTGGAAGCAGCTCCGCCAGCCCAGCACTCAGTGTTTCTGCAGCACAGACCGCTCAACAAAATGGTATGACTCTGTTCACGGTGGGTGTCGGTAATGGTATCAATCGTGCAGAGCTGAGTAGTATTGCTAGTTCCGGAAGAAACCAGTTTTATGCGCAAAATTACAATGCACTTGGTTCTGTAGCTGCACCATTGGCCACAAGGATAAACGGAGGTATGTTGTGGGTGATGCGAAACTGTAACTGGTAGTTCCTATGTTCTCAGAGAACACTTTTTTATGGTGTCTAACCACATTTGTAACACATTTCAGGTTATATATGGCATATCCAGTTTTATTGTTCGAGGAAGACCTCATACTGTATCTGAGTAGAACCACTGTTCTTATGAAAGTAACTGGCAAACTTTCTCACATAAATTTTTTGGAGTGAGCGGGATTCGAACCTATGGCCATAGCAGTGAGTGGTAAGGGATCTTAAGATGGAACCTTGGACCACTCGGCCACGGAGGATCAGATTCAAAGAAAATTAAAAGTTTATATAGGAAACTGTAAGATTTTCCTTATTGTAGTCTTTTTTATTACATTTGTTTCATAAAGAACTTGTGTATTAACATTGCGATTTGACAAAAAGTGATACACTGATTATAATAACAGAGAACATGTATATGGCATTTGACAAATACATTTAGTTAATAGTGTAATTATATGTTGCATATTTATGTTATTATGATGATATATCATTTTAAAAAGTCTTTGAAGTGATCGCTATCATTCAAGCAATAAATTAAGATCTGTTAACAAAATTCAAATGTTTGACTGCAATTTGCTCTTAATATAATTTACATCTAACCTAATTTACATTGTATATTACTTTAACCATTTAGTTGTGACATCTTCTACTTCTGGTTCATTGGGCACCCCTGCAAGTGAGTAAATTTACCGTTAGTCAACAACCCAATATACATATACACTCAAAGTTGCATAGTAATTGTGTTAAGATATAGGTGCAAGCAGCAAAGCAAAATGAATGCACTAGCTAGCCCTGCTAATAGGATAGTGTCACCTGGATGGACACCTTTTATGTTATTAAGATAATTGGCTGGCTGCCTCCTAGAAACATTTATAAATCTCTCACACCACTTTTACATTTTCCATAAGGCTCCATTGTAATATTTATGCCCAAAACACAGTGAAAAAAGAAAATCTGCAGCATGTGTCTGGGCACAAATTCTTCACTGGTTCAAGATTTGCAGTTATAAAGGAAAAAGAGTATACCATTACCTGGTTGTTGTTTTTTTAATTCAGTGGTTTTGTGATACCTGTCAATTTCAGGTGTAATAAGATGTCAATTACCCGCCCACAATGCTGTTCAAACCAGCAATTCTAAAATTACAGAATTGCCAAGAAATCTGGTATCAGCATCAAATATTCAGTGGTGATTTCTAAAATACTGACCATTTAACACATGGTATGAAAAAAATAAATCACTGCAACACAAAGCCCTGAAAAAAAAGAAGAAAAAGAGAAACTTAAATTTTATTTTTACCTCCTTCATCAGGTCCGAAGTACTCAAAGGAGATAATAGTGTACTAATAAACCTAATAATCCTCCTGCTTTTTCAATACAAGTATGTCGTACAAGCATTCTTACATGCACATGTATGCATGCATCCACACAAACACACACACTCAAACACACATAGTTATATACACAGAAAACATACTTAATGAAAGTAGTGTATAAATGATAATAAAATGATTAGGAAAAATCATACGTCTAACAAAACACCTTTCAGGAGCACCAGATCCGCAAAGGATGCTTAAATGGTAGAAATAATAAATACAGTGTTAGCACTGTAAAATTGTAATTCTCTCTACTGTTTGATATCAAAATGTATATACATATGCAACAAGCTCAAGCCTTAATAATACATGTATATTTATCAAATAATTTCTTTTATAACAAATAATTTAAGTGTGACAGTATATTTCTTTTAAAAGATATATTAAAACATTTTTTAATGAAGATCGTGTCCTGATGTTGTTCAGATAAAGCATTGATTTATCAATCAAGTTCTGCATATAATTCTAACTGCATTTTCTGTCTTCAGCTTGTCTACAGCAGGCAGATGTCGTGTTCATGGTGGATGGTTCCGGCAGCATTGGCTCGGCTAACTTTCTGAAACTGGAAAACTTTGTGAAAAGTCTTACTGGTAAACTAGATGTTGGAGCAAACAAAGTGCACATTGGATTAATGCAGTTCAGCAACTACCCATCTCAGGAGTTCCCTCTCAATATGTACAGCAGTAGACAGGATGTTATGTCAGGTCAGTTTTAAATTAGTATATTCCAGTCCTTGACCTCTCCCGAATCAAGCCTGTTAAACCGTATTGAAAAAGCAGGGAATTCCATACCTGTTCCACAATTCATTGTACTTTAACCCCTAACAAACTGTGAATATTGTATTTAAATCAATGTTTGTCTAAGATATTCTAAAAAGTTTGTTTGTTTGTAATTTAAGATATGAAATAAAATTAGTAACTTTGATATAATTTTTTATGTGAAGTTACCTTATCATACCAGAAAAACTATAAAAATAATTCTAACATACATGGTAATATCATATTAAAGATTCTTTTATATGCCATTTTTACATAAATGTGAAAAACATAGAAACTGGAGCAAAATTTGTACAGAGAATTAGATCCAGATAAGCTGATGAGAATGTGTGATTATCTGACAGCAATAATCGGATGATGATTAAAAAGAAGCAATGTGATTTTGAAACAATGATTCTATTAACTCTAACTGATTGTGACTTCAGGTGTTGATAATATGAAATACATGGGAGGTGGTACTAACACCGCCGATGCCCTGAAGTACATGCGTGAACACATGTTCTCTCAAACATATGGAGCTCGTCCAAATGTGCCCAGGGTTGGCATAGTCATCACAGACGGAAAGAGTTCAAATACTGTAAAGACAACTTCTGAGGCAGCCGCTAACAGAAACGATCATATAGGTACCAGAGCTCATTTTTGCATTCATAAACAATGAAATCTAATGTTACATAATTATATACTTGAAGAGACATTAATGTTTTATATCATATTATACCATTATCAGGGCTTGAAATTTCCGATAAAAGCTACGTGTCCTCTCTTCACAACATTTTTAATTGAATGCTTAAAATCAAAGGAGTTACCGGTAAATATATAATGACTTGTCATATTCGATGCTACGTTTACTTACATAATTATACAACACGTCTCTATTTGATCTTAGATAGTAAGAAACAATAAATACTGAATGAATTGAATTCATAAAAATAAACTTGCAAAACACCATCCCCTGTATCGGAATGAACCGATAAAAAAAGATAAAATCAGTGAACTCCCTTTCTTTCCTTCTCTTCAACCAAAACTCTTTTTTTTATCTGAAATATTCTGAATAAACCATTATTTCATTTATCATTTAAATTGAAATTGGTACGGAACAATATGATAAAGTCTATATGCAATGTAAAATAACTGTTATGGAAGCAGATTTACACAAGCTTTTAAAGTTTTTTTCTGTATCCTTTCCACACTTGTTAAACGTATGACTTTATGCTTTATTGTTAAATGTATGCTAAATATATGTACTTATGTGAATGAAATACTGTTTATACTAAAGGAATACTAAGTTTCTTTAATTAAATTCCAGCCCTGCATTGTAACATGTTACATCATAGTTTTAATTCACTTTTGACAATTTTCATCAATTTTGCAATTGTGAAAAATTATAGTAAAGCACATTGTGATAATTTTATTCACTTGTTTACTCCAGTTCTTGTCTTGCTATTATAATAATGAAACTATACTTATTTTATCAGATATTGTTTTGTATGTTATC
This sequence comes from Panopea generosa, assembly GCA_029582155.1. Taxonomy (NCBI): domain Eukaryota; kingdom Metazoa; phylum Mollusca; class Bivalvia; order Adapedonta; family Hiatellidae; genus Panopea; species Panopea generosa. The sequence continues at coordinate 5,591,819 of CM055900.1, forward strand.
TATATTTACTACAGAGATTCACCTACTAGTATATTTGATGACTTTACATTCTAGATATTTTCGCTCAAAGCTAAAAACCGAATTACTATCGTCTGTTAGCCCTGGTTTTTATCGCATTCATCTGAAAACATACACAAAATTGACGCTTAAAATGCAATTCCACTATTAATTTTTTTAACTTTGTGCTCTGTTTTCAGGTATGATTTCCATCGGTGTCGGTAGTGGTGTTGATGCGACCGAGCTGAACAGTATTGCTGGCTCGTCAAGCTCTGTGTTCCAAGTTTCCAACTACGATCAACTAAATAACATTGCTGCACAAATTGTCAGCAGATCATGTTCTGGTAAGTGTCTTTTCATTTATCTTTGCCAAGATATTTATTCAGCCATTCAATATACATATACATTGCATTTCTTGGGCATTCTCAGGTATTCTTTATTGATATGTTTTATATACATGTAGTATATTGGATATCTTCAAAGAATTCACCTCCTGACAAAAGGCAAGGAAAGGTGAGAAACAAATATATTAGGTTAACTTTAATTGTAACTTGGATTCTTCATGGCTGAGCGCTCTCATCTGATAACAGCTTATCTCTTATCATTGAGTTCATTGGTTTGAATCCAGCTCGGTCCAAAAACTTATTGTGAGAAAATTTGCTAGCTATTTGTTGAAGGAAGGTTATTCCACCACAAATTAAACTGGATATACCATATATAACCTGTCATGTGTTGAAAATGGCGTTAAACCCCATTCAATGAATAAAAAATTTATCTTTAATGCCCTTTCTTAAAAGTTTCAAACCTCATGCATTTTCTGATTAAGAGCTTCTGTTTTACTTCATTTCTTTTTTCTGAAGTTCATGACTGTACAGAAAAATATGAAAACTGTGTTTATCCGTTTACTCCATAAGCATTTTCTTGGACTCTTCCAAATTAAAAGCATTAATTCACCACATATCAGCAATGGGTGAATTATGTTTATATTAACTGACAGAGTTGAAAACAGTGCAGGAAGTGTTCAGATTGCTCGTTACGAGCAATCTGAACTTTTCCTGCACTGTTTGCAAAGGCCTTCTGTTATTGTTGTGGGAAAACGCGTATCTTTGGAGTAAAGGGTTAAAGTTTTTAATTCTCTAACGTTTTGAAACATTTATGCTCAAATCAACACCTATAAAATCAAAATATTTGTGTTATGATTCATCTCATAACATTAATAAACCATCCCAGAATGGCACAGCTATTTTATTGCTCATGTCTTCCCCCCCAGTAACTGATATTTCATGTTTAATATCTAATTTCAGTTCAAGTAACAGCTCCCCCTGCCACAGTGTCACCTGCTTCAGGTTCAGGTATGTACACAAGCACTTCACTTAGTAAATCTTTCTCGAGTTGTTTTGATTAATTAATTACTTTCCAAATTGTCATCAAAAGCTGCCGAAGGGATTGTTGATGGTGGATTTTTCTTTTGTTGATGACTTATACTGATTATTGCAGTATAAGAGTTGTCATTCTTCCTTATAACTAAACTGAACACTGAATAGACACACTTAAGTCAGGCAGCTAATCGAATTATGCCTGATGAACATGACTGACAAAGCAAAAATTGAAAAAACAACAGTTGTTTGGTACGGGTTGTATAGAAAATCTATTATAATTTAATCACGGTTTTAATCGTTGATGACTCGTTTGATATGTCTGATTAATTAAGCTCTGATTCCCAACGCTGTCACTTACCTCACACATGACAGTTAAAGATACTGAGGGCAGGTGATCACATTGATAAAAACTGTTGAGCAAATGAACCTAAAGAAAAAAATGTTACGAAAGTAATTTGAAAATAAGAATAACCCTGAAAGAAAATGAATAAAAATAAAATAAAATCGGTACCAAATTCTGGTATTAAAGTCCTCTGGGTAATGGATGTTACTGACACCGTAAACTGACACTGTAATTTGCTCTTTATTCCAGGAACCGGTGGTAGCTTGGCCACAGACCCCTGCAAGGACGTGAACCCAGACTGTGCATCATACGACAAATCTGCTTGTTCCAGTTACTTCGGATGGGCCACAGACAACTGCGCCAGATATTGCGGATTCTGTTTACGTATGTAAAATTTTCATTATTCTGTAACAGCGTAATGGATGAACCAAAGTATATATTACAAAATTATCATAGTTTTTGGAATAATCATTAAAAATCAAAATTTGTTTCAAGGTAGTTATTACTAATTTATTTTAGCACAGCCTCTAGCCTGATCTATTACACTACTGCGCTGCTTAGCTTTAAATATAACTTGGAAACCGTATACATTGTATCAGTATTAATATAATGTAAAGTGGTCCAACTTGAAAATAAAAGTTTCAAAAAAATGTGAAAATTTGTGAAGTCGCAGATTTCATAAATAAAGTTCTTTGTATTAGATACAATTTGACACATTCTTCCTCACAAAGATTTTTGTTCTATAAGACTCACATACTAGTATATCTAAAATTGTTTATTCGGGTAATCAAGATGTGATAAGTTTTATATTTATTTATTTATTTACAGCCACATTTACAACTGCACCTCCACCCTGTATTGATGCCCTCTCTAACTGTAATGAATACGAGGCAAATTCCTGTGTAGGGAAATTTGAGTCGTGGGCCAAGACCAACTGCCGAAAATACTGTGGCTATTGCGGTACGGTTTATATTTAAAAACCCTTCATCTGAAATATTGACTTAAAGTATAAGTTGTATTGTTATAAAGAGTTAGTAGCTACTTTTATAATTTGATTGATAAAAATAAATTGATGTAAAGTCAGCATTATTGAATAATTGCCGTACTGTGTACTGTAATATGATCAATGTCTATAAATCTTCTTCTTAAATTTATAAATGTATAAGCATTTTGCCTCTATTTTAATCCTTTACTGTTATAGTATGTAACTAGGTATGATTCAATGTATGCCATTTTCGAAATAAGATATATATAAAAGAAATATGTATCAATGGTAAACATAAATTCATGAGTATCAAATTTTTGATAGTCAATGAAACGTATCAATACACCTTACAGTTTACCAAATATGAATAGATGAATAAAAGAAGGCATCCAGCAAATGTTGAGTGGTCCGTTGATTTCATAAAATATGTATTGAAATATTTACACATTTTAGTAATAGTAAATGTTACTAGATACTTTACTGTAAATAACAGAACTCCTATAGTAGTGTGATTATTTGACATTTATTTACTTTACAGATTCCACGAGCCAAAATGTTGGTTTCTGTAAGTACAGCTTTTTTGTTATTCATACATGACATGTATATTCTTTGTTATTATTCCAAATATTTAGCATTTAATTTAATATAACTAGTCCGAGAAAACCAAAAATCATGTTAAAATGTATGATTAAAATTTAATAGCAGGTTTGAGAAAGTATTATGTTTTAACAATAGAAATGAAACCTGACATTAATGAAATCTCAAGACCACTGAGAATGTCCAAGGATCAACAATATTTTCCCAGGTGTTTGAGATGGCTTTAAAATTGGAATTATATGTAATTCCTGTTGGAATATCTTGCATCTTGGAACTCTTAGACATTGGTCTGAGGGAACCAGCAACTTATAAAATACCAGAGTGGGTACCACTGTGGAAATATGACTTTCCTGCAACTGAAGAATGAGGATATTAAAGAACCACAGCTTGAAAACCAGTAATACTTTCCAGATGGTCAATGTTACTACAAAGGAAATGCATACAAGCAAGGACAGAAGTGGGATGATGGCTGCGACTACCAGTGCACGTGCGAAGATGGAGCAACCGGTAGATACCAGTGTTACAACAAGTATGTTACATTTACCTATCAGATTTTAAGGTTAACTTCTATTGCAATACAAATAAGGTGGGCTACTTTGTAATTTACCTTTAAAAATCGTACCATAAGAAATACAGTTATGTTATTGTTTTTTGCCTGTTGTAATGGTGTTCAATTATCAGAATTTTTGATACATTACATGTAGTCCTTCATGGTGGAATGGTCTAAGACACTGTCTTAAGATCAACTACCTCTCACTGTTTGAGTCTTGCTCACTCGAAAAACTTTGTTTGAGAAAGTTTGCCAGTTAACTGAGGAAGGAAAATGGTTATACTCAGATTCATTCTGACATCTTCCTACACTAATAAAACTGGATATACCATATATACCTGAAATGTGTTAGAAATGGTGTTGAACCCCATTTGAAAAAAGTATACAGGAACCTGTTTTATAGGTAGAGAAAGATACATGAATCTGAGTAGAAATACCATCCTCTTGCAAGTAACTGGACAAAGTTTTTACAGAAAGACATTGGATCGTAACCACAGTGCTGAAAAGAAAGTGATCTTCAGACAGGGCCTTGCACTTTTCAGCCACAAGGTCCCCTTCAAAATGTGTTGAAATTATATTTAGAATAGAGTTCTATAAATATATCAGCTATTTAGTCATTGCACTTATCATCTTGAAATTTTTTGGTACGACTTCTTTTAAGTAACATATATTGAACTCTTTTTGTGTGTGTTTTTAATATGTTTGAAATGCAATAATGGCCATTTGGCATTTTAGATGTCCCGTGTACTACAACCTGCCAGCTCAGTGTACATTAGTTAAGAGTGAAACAGAATGTTGCCTACAGCCTGTTTGCGACTTCAACCCCAAAATATCTACATTTGAAACAACACAGCATGGCAATACTCCAGATGGCATTGGTAAAATTGTTTTCCTCCACAATATTCAATTTGCATGTCTGAAAGACATGACATTTTAAAACATTATAGAAAATTATCATGAACATTTGCCAAACAGTAGTTATTAAGACAAAAGCTGTGATGTACCCTGTATTACAATTGTTGTGATGTATATGACCAGTTGCTCTCCATGTCTTAGGCATTAAAGCTTATTTTATAATCTGGAAGGCGGTAGTGAAGTGGTTAGAGGAGTGTTGGCCACTTTTGCTAAAGGTTGTGGGTTCAATTCCAAGTTCGACTCGATGACTTCTCAAGAAAACAACTCGGTACTGGTTCTACGCAGGAGGCAGAGTAGAGTGATTTACATAAGCTCTTAGCTTTCGTCGCAATGAAACTAAAATAAATTCATATAAACTAGCAATTCACATAAGCTCTTAGCTTTCGTCGCAATGAAACTAAAATAAATTTATATAAACTAGCAACTTTTTTTTGAGGATGGTGCAGGATACAGATAAGATTTTAAGACTCCCTTGTTCTTTAACATGCTCTATGTAAACCAAGCATACTCAGGGGTGAAGGACTATGACTACAAAACTTGTTCAAAGCTATAAGTAAGAGCTAAGAGGTATTCAACTTGTCATTAATCATGTTGATTATTGTTGATTGTGTGGTATGTCTTTTTATTTCAGATGTTTGTGTGTACAAGAATCACCAATATTACCAAGGTCAGACGTGGGAAGATGCATGCCAATACACGTGCACCTGTACAAATGGTAAAACAGGACTGTACAAATGCCAAACCATGTAAGTATTCTTTGTAAATCGAAATAAAGTCAAACCTGCCTGAAGCAGCCAGTCAAGTGAAGGAGCAAAAGCGGTCTTTTAAGACAGGTTGTTGCTTAATACAGGTTAATTTACTTTGGAAGCATAGCCATAGTAATCAGAGAATATGGTTGCGTAAGGCAGGTGGCTGCTTAATAGATGTGACCGCTCACACAGGTTTGACTGTAATGCTAATATAGAATCTGGTGAGGGTAATGTATATATAATACTGGTTCTACCCAGGAAAAAGACTCAATAACAATTCATAACTTTTTTGAGCTTACTTCCTGATTGAGCTAATTAAATTTATTGTAGCATAAAAGTTATGATGCATAGCTTTCTGGTCAAACAAAGCTGATACACTGAAGTATGTTACCACATACTTGAACATATGACACCATCCCTCGATCCGGTGACATATAACACTAATCAGTCACATATAACACCATCCAGTCAAATACAACACCATCCAGTCACATACAACACCATCCAGTCACAAATAACACCATCCAGTCACATTCAATACCATCCAGTCAAATACAACACCACCCAGTCACATATAACACCATCAGGTCTCATACAACACCATCCAGTCACATGTTTTGCCATTCAGTCACATATTATGCCATCCAGTCACATAATACTGGAGTTGAAAATAAAATCCACAGTCAGAGAAAACAGTTTTAATACAGACTAACTTTGTAACTTTGATGTTTTTTGAATAAAGACATTAATAAATTCAGCAATTAAAAGAATCTTGCACCTTTATAATTACTTAAAACTAATCTTGACAGGTGTCCCGACTACAACACTCTTCCAAGCTACTGCCACTTGGTTACAAAGACAGGCCAGTGCTGTGCAAAGCCTGTGTGTGAGTTCACAACGCAGCAAGGAAGTTTCAGCGGCTCAGGAACCATCAGTGGACATGGCATCAGTAAGTCTTTGCCGAATGATCAAATACAAAAAAAACACTTAACGTTGATATACCACATCTCTGTTGTCATTTAATGACCACTTACCTCTCACCGATGAGGTCATGGGTTTGAGTCTCGCTAGGTCCAAAAACTTTATGTGAGAAAGTTTGCGAGGTACTGGGATATGCCATATATAACCTTTCATATGTTGAAAATAGCATGAAACTCCATTAAAAAACGACACAAAAAACATTTCTGTTGACTATTCTTTTAATGGAACAAAACAATGAGCATGTAGATACTTCAGCAGTGATGACGACAAGGTAAACAAAATACATTTTTACTTGTTTATCCCATGTTGTGGAAATGGAATGTAGAAATAGTTTCCATCCGTCTGTCTGTCCATCCCATTTTCATACCTGCTACATAATTCTTGCGTGGAAGGATTTTTATATAAATAGATACAAAAAATGTTCACCTCATAAAAACGATATGAAGAACACAACAACCAGACTGTTGATTCTTTAAAATCTTCAAGCACATTATGGCAGTTTAAAGAGCATGTTTTTTTGTATGTTATAGGTGTGTCACCAACAGCTCCCCCTCAATGTTTGGATGCACTACCCGACTGTAATAGATACGGAAAAAGCGCATGTGAGAACTTCAAGCCATGGGCCCGAGACAACTGCATAAAGACCTGCAATCTCTGTGGTAAGGAGTCTTTACCTACAGCTTGTGGCATAGTATTGCCTGAGTGTTTGTCTGTTTTTATGTATGAAACACTTTGTTCTTACCATTACAACAATTGTGCATTGATTATTATAGGCAACCTTGTTTCTAAGGCAGGTTTACATGTATTTGAACCACTAATTAACAAGTTCTGACCCTTCCAAGAAAAGCCTTGAAATAAAACATTTTGTTGTAATATTTCATATTCTGCTACACTTCAACTTTGATTGATTCAGTTAGAGACACATAAACAATTAAGTCAAGTAACTAAGTCACACATTGTTTTGAAAATTGAAATTACTTTTCATTTTAGAAAAAGAAATTATTGTCAGAAAAATCTGATTTTTTGCATCCTTTCTTGAAAGATGTATAGTTATTTCAAACCTTTAATATTTGATTGTTCAAATGACATTAGTTTAAACTGATTCATGTTAATTACTATTTATACAAATCAAACATGAAATCTTCCTTGGTAGAACCAGTACTAAGCATATGTGAAAAAAATGTCTTGCTCAAGGACACAACACATGGCTGTGGAGGGAGGATCGAATCCATGACCCCCCAATCATGGGTTCGGTGCTCTACCACTGGACCACATGCTCCACATTGACATTATTGTTGTACATTTATAAAAATTATTCAAATGTTTTTTTTTATTTCAGTTGTAAATACAGTTAATCCAGCTCCCACAGGTAAATTAATTTTGTATTTTTCCCTTTGTATTTATAATTTTTTTTCCCAACTTTGACTATTTAAACAAACTTGAATTTCACTTAACAAAGTAACTATTTTTACAAAAATGATTTTAAAAGTTTTTGATACCTTACCTGTGTAATAATAACTATTATAAAACTGATCTACATTTGCATGGTAAAAGTTTAATACTGACAGCTGGACAATTATACACTTTTTGAGAAAAATATATAATAGAAATATAAAAAGCAGCTAATTAACCTGTTGACAAAAATATTATTTCATACTTATTAATTTTAGCTGGATTGCAAAGAGAGCTCAGAGTTGATTTTTCAATATTAGAATCAAAACTTTTTTAGATGTGTGTATACATAGTGGTAAGGCATTCCATCAAGGTGAATCATGGAAGATTGGATGTGACACAACATGCACCTGTGAAAATGCTGCATATGGTTACTACAGATGCGTAAACAGGTCAGTTTCTCTAGTCAGATTTTTTAAAGGTATTTCTTGATTGATTGATTTTGACAACATTAAATTTACTTTCTGAAATACATAAACAAACTATAATATAAAATAGATTTTCTCATATAGCTTTTGGCCCAACAATAGATAAACCAAATTATTAACAACAGAAATTATGTTGCTAACAAACACAGAGAATATGAATAAATGTTATAATTCCAGATTCTTAAAGTTTATTGAAATATTTGCACTATCCTATTTTACAGTTGCCCGACATATAACAATCTACCAAGCACCTGTCATATGACGAAGAAAGCCGGTGACTGCTGTACCTCTGTACAATGTGAACCTGGTACCGGTACTTTCATCTCATCCACTGGAAACCTTGCAACCATTGGTAACGGTGGTCTAATCACAGTGACCGGTGGAGGTGCTATACCCACACTTCCCTCAGGAGGCACCCCCGCACCAGGAACTGGTGGTACCAGCGGCGTTGCACCATCTCTAAGTAAGCTTTCTTTCTGCAATGTTGAAATCGATATTGCAATTTTATTCATGTTCACATATCAAAGGGGTCATTCGTGTTCGAGTGGCCAGAGGTCATGTCTCAAGATCACTTACCTCTCACGTAGGTACGAGTCCCAGATGCTCCACAAAATCTGAAAAATGTGAGAAAATTTGCTAGTTACTTGTAGAAGGACGATGGCTCTACCCAAGATTCATTCCTCCACCAGTAAAACTGGATATGCCATATGTAACCTGAAATGTCGTAAGAATGATGTTAAATCCAATTTAAAGAGAAGAAAAATTACTCAACAAACAAATGTTTACAGCTATAAACATAGAAAAACTGCAGTGAATATATTCAACATAGAACTGTATGTAGCATGCCACTTTAAAACCCCAACTGGTGTAGATGGTTCTAGGGCAGAATTTATAATTCTGTATATGATTCAAATCAAACTCTTTTTTCAAAATCTCACAGACACCACAGCATTGTTTTTGTTATAAATTTGTACACTACTCGATTATTGTTAATACATTTGATTGATGAAAAAATATTTTCCAATAAGTGTTTATTATATATATACATTTTGAAAAAAATGTTTAGCTCCAACTAAAAAAATCAAATACAAATGAATCTATGTTTATACACCTTCAGAAAGCTTCAAGCAGCCGATTAATGGTCTATTTTTAACGCAATGAAACTTTACTGATACAGAAAACAGCTGTTGTACAAAGCCACTCCTACAATTTCTTGCTGTTTGGGCAGAAAGTTTTGCACCTTTAAATACTTAAACTTAAATTTTTAACTGTGTTCAGTTTCAAATAAACATTAAACAGTGATTTAAACTTGTACAGTCAGCAGTATAGTAATAAAAAAAGACAAATTTTTACCCTAATCATTTATAATTGCTGGATTACAGAGGGCTGTTTATACAAGGGTCAGGTCTACATCCAAGGACAGACATGGGAAGATGGCTGCCAATTTTCATGCCAATGTACCGACGGTAACCAAGGTCTCTATAGCTGCAGGCAAAAGTAAGACTACATATGTTCAAAAAAATATTAGAGAAATATTCTGACTCGTAATATTCATAGTTATGAATGATATGAATCAAAATGTTTTAATATATTTTTTATAAAAATCAGTCAATAACCTTTGGGTAAAGAATTCTTTTTTCTGCTTTACTTTGTTCATTCACATAATATTACCGTTTATGAATTCATGTGCTGACAACTCTTTAAAAAGTTGCCAATTCTTTATTGAAAAAGCTGTCTTCAACAGAAAAGATTTTCTTTAATTTAAAGGTGCCCAACATTCCCCAACCTACCATCTGAATGTCACCTAGACATTGATCCTAGTGACCCCTGCTGCCAGCGTCCAAAGTGTACATTCACAGGAACGCCGACTCCGGTGTTCCCTGTGTACAAACCCGGCACCACTGGTCATAATGCTGTTCAGCCACCAAACCCAGGAGAGCTGTACCAAGGAACACAGACTGTTATCTTCCAATTCACCGGTGCAGGAAACAATCCCAACCCACCAACTGCCAACCCCAATGTCACAGGAGGAATTGGTAAGATATGGCGTTGCATTAAAAGTTAAATTGCATATTGGCGAATTAGGGGTTATTTTCTAAGTTTACACTTCAGATCACGATAAGTCCCTTTTTGATACCAAAATCGCAAACAAATCTGATGATTTGTTCAGGAGGATTTTTTTTTTTTTGCAAACTATTGGAATTTTCAAATGTGCCACCTGAAACTTAAGACTACTTGCAGTTACTTATCTCTGTTTATATGTTTCTGCTAGTATTTTATCAAACAGAAGTGTAATGTTTCATGGTCAGTGTCAATGTTAATATATATTTTATAAGAAATTTCAAGCCCTGCTATCTTGGTGGTTTAACATCTTGACATGTGCTATATGATATAGGATACTGTGAGTACAAAGGTCATACGTACCAACAAGCTGAGACATGGGAGGATGGATGTTTATACAACTGTGTATGTGAAGATGCCAGCATTGGTTTTTACAGATGCCGAGACAAGTGAGTCAATTTGTTATTATCTTTTGGATCGCATACATTTGTTGTTTTAGGTTTGCCTCTCTGATTGCACATGTATAAACACCAGGGCAGCATTCAGTCTGGTAAAAAACTGTTTTACTGTGTTTATAAATGCTAAAGCTGCTCAACCAAATTGGAGTTCTCCTTCCATTTCTCTTTAAGTCACATGATTTAAAACAAGCAAACATGTTTGTTTTGTAAGCAAATGTTCACAGCTAACATGCCGTTCAGTTGACTTGTGTTATCAAACTTTAGCTAATACATTAAACGTTAAACTGAATAGAGTCCAGGTCTGTTGAAAGGTTTTATTTGGATAGTAAAAAAAGTATTTTTCTTGCATACCAAACACATTGAATAAATTGCTATCCCATTTAAATCATCATCAATTTTTTTAACCATAATTGCTTTTAAGACTTCAAATCCTATAATTATTTAAACATCACACCACAGCATGTAGATGGTAGGGAAGGCATGTGGAGGGGGTGTACAATGATGTTTTTGTATCTGTTAAAATCTATGACTGATAAGCAAGAAACTTAAATGTAAAAGAAGTTGCTCATATGCTCTTAGCTAGTTCATGTTTACATTTGTATAACTATATATAAGCTCTTCTGATATTTTCTTTATTTCTACTCCAGGTGTCCCAAGTACCCTCCACTCCCCAAACAGTGCCAGCTGATACAGGATCCAGCCAACATCTGCTGTCAGAAACCCAACTGTTCTTTCGTCGGCGTGGTAACATTTATAAATGGGCATGGAGTCATTACCACACCTTCTCCACAGTTCACCACCCAGAAACCCATCATCTACACCCAGCCAAAGCCTAGTACGTATATGACAGATCAGATTATCATATAAGATATTACGTGAAAGTAAATACTTTTTCCAGTTTCATCTCACATGTAACAAAGTTTGGCTTATGTATTGCTGTTATTACAAATTATTTTTGAATATTTCATATATTACAGATACTTACAATTCACTTGGTTACAAATCCCTGTATGGGTATTATATTAAGTGACTTTAACATATCCCTGCATGGATTAAGTGACTTGACATATTTTCTAATGTTTGTCCATTGGTATTTTACAAATCCCTGCATGGTTTAATGACTTTGACATATCCTCTGATGTTTGCCCTTCAAAATACATGCAAGGCACCATATTTAGACATAATTACCATGGAAACATCGGTCAGTGAAGCTGCTGCGTTTGTGTTTTCCACCTCTATAATTTAAACAGTAACTAATAACCAGTGTTATGTTTTTTTCCAATTAGAAATGTGCGTTTATAAAAACAAAGAGTATGGACAAGGCCAGATGTGGTTCGACGGCTGTGAATACAAGTGTTCCTGTGACGACGCCACTGTTGGATTCTACAGATGTCTTAAACGGCAAGTTCTCTAATGTTGGCTCTCATTTACTGGTACTGTGAACATTCGTGTATTCATGCAAAATCCTGCAATATCTCGTTTTCAATTATCTTAACTTCCATTCATCATAGGAACACAAATCAAAATTCTTACATTGCAGAATAAAATTCTCATCAAAACAATACCATTCCCAACAATTTGTGTTTGAAATTGTGAAAGTATTCCTGATTACAACAAATATCAACGAATTACTAGAAATTTTACCTCAAACCTCAATATCTTTAATTCAAGGCCATTTTGCGTGATCAAAGCATTGTAAAACATCTTAAATTACATACAACTTATATTTAAATACAAGGAATTAGTTGCCTGTGAATTATTAATGATTATTTGCCAAACAATTAATCCTTTGTGTGCTACTTTATCAACATTTAGTCAGAAGATGCAAGTTTCCTATTATTCTATGTAAGTCCTTGCTGGTATTATATACTTGTGTACCTGTCCCAGAAGCAATTTTTGAAGTATCTTGAAATATTTGCCATGCTTGTACATGTATATAGCATACACCTGATAAAATACATCTACAATAATAATACATCTTGAATAATTCATCAAATTCATCGTTTTCCTTTTAAAGTGGCCTCCCCAGAAACATATAAAATATTGACCATTGTGTTTTATGAACGGATAAAAGTTATTTCTCGTTTTGTTTTATAGCATAGATTTTATTTCATGATTGAAAGTGAATGTGCGATCAATTTTGCTGATAAGAATCGTACATTTGCATCAATTGAATTGATAGAGTCGTACATTTACATCAATTATACTGATAGAGTAATACATTTACATCAGTTGTACTGATAGAGTAATACATTTACATTAATTGTACTGATAGAGTAATACATTTACATCAGTTGTGCTGATAATAGTCGTACATTTACATTGATTGTACTGATAGAGTAATACATTTACATCAGTTGTACTGATAGGGTAATACAGTTATATACATTGTACTGATATAGTAATACATTTACATTAATTGTACTGATAGAATAATACATTTACATCAGTTGTGCTGATAAGAGTCTTACATTTACATAAATTGTACTGATAGATTAGTACATTTACATCAATTATACTGATAGAGTAATACATTTACATCAGTTGTACTGAAGATAAATACATTTACATTGATTGTACTGATAGAATAATACATTTACATCAGTTGTACCGATAAGGTAACACAGTTATATCAATTGTACTGATAGAGTAATACATTTACATCAATATCTACAACACTAATGCTGATATATTAATAATTTTACATCATTTGTGCTGATAGAGTCATACATTAACATTAATTGTGCTGATATGGTCATACATTTACAAATTAAGATGAAAGATTAAACATATATGTTGTACCTACAGGTGCCCTGTGTTCTTCAATGTTCCATCAAGCTGTAAGATGGTTGCTGACCCCAATGATCCAGGATGCTGTCAAGTTCCACAATGTATTCCCACCCCAGCCCCAGGACAGACCCTAGCCCCAGGTGTTATACCTACCATTGCACCAGGTGTATTCAATGGAAAGCCGAACACAACACAGACAAATATTGGTATGCTACAAATATTTCATATTTTGTCCCCATCATGTACAATAAAAGTAAAAAAGTTAAATAACATGTATTAAAATCATATGTTTTTGAAGTGTCTTCTCCAATATAATACTAATGGTTTAAGGCACTGGACCACTTTCCTCTCGCCATTAAGATTTGCCCAGCATGATCCAAAATCTTTATCGGAGAAAGTTTGCCAGTTCCACTCAATTGTATTCTGAAGTAGTCCGCCTCCAATTAAGCTATACATGTATGTTATATTTAATGTATTAATAATGGCATTAAATCCCATTAAAAATTCTCATATTTTCATTTAGCCACTGATATAAATGATTGTGTCTTTTTCAATACTTGTGTATATAACTAATATTTCAGGTTACTGCGAATACAAGGGCAAACATTATACTCAAGGACAAACCTGGATGGATGGCTGTGACTATTCATGCACTTGCAGAGATGCATCAACGGTATTCAGACAATTTCTTTACAATATTAGTATATCCCTGCAAATGAAGATGTGTCAGTCTGTCAGCAACTTGAGGAACAGCCTGCTGCTGATGTTTTTAGGCAACTGACTTGAAACTTTGCATACATGGTCAATATCAAGTTTAGATATGCATGAAATTTTGTTGTAGTTGCATGGTGTTTAGCGTCAGTTTCAGCAATTTTTCAGTCATATTGTGACAATGTCTACTTCAGACAGTATTATGAATATTGTCACATTGGATTATCATGCCACAGACACATAGTATGATACCCAACCCAGTCACATTATACTGACACTGGGCCGACCAGACCTAGAAATATCCTCTAAATGCTGAGAGCCAAGCGAGGAAGCTTCTGGTTCATTTTTCATGTCTTCGGTATGACCTGACTGGGTTCCAGCCCATAACCTTTCATATGAGAAGCGGATGCTCTACCGCAAGACCACTGCTGCAGTATTTGCAAAGTCTGTAATGCTGAATTAATTCAACGCCTTTGCACTTACTTTTCTTGTGGAATAAACTAATATCATTGTTTTCGGGCGCTTGACTCGATACTTTGCATACATGATCAACATAAGTATAGATGTGACACACATTTTCGATGCCGACTTAATTCCATGCAGAAAAATTGCCCTTTCACTTAGTAAAAATTTCTGTATTTACCATATTGCAATTGTTCTGACAAACTCCTTCTGCAGTTTTTTGGTGCTCGACTCGATACTTTGCATACATGATCAATATCAAGTTTAAGTGTAGATATGCGTGATATGAATTTTTATTCACCTGGGGGGGGGGGGGGTAATTTTGAATAGTGTACCAATTTTTATTCATTATCTTATTCAAATCATTGCTGTATTATAAGATGTGAGGTTTTAATGTCTTGTTTTCTTTTTTTAGGGAGCATACCAATGTGTTGACAGATGTCCAAGCTACGGTGCTTTACCATCTCAGTGCAGAATGATTGCCGACTTCACAAACCCTTGCTGCACGAAGCCCGACTGTAGCTTCAGTCCCACATTTGGTGAACATACAGGAACATTGGCCCCACCTACTCCTGGTCCAGGGTTGACCTATGCACCAAATGTACACCCAACACAGGCCCCTATACTGAGTAAGTGCTGTGAAATAAGTAAATAGAAATAAATACATAGGTGGAAAGAGTGTTGACCATTATCTAGAGGTCACAGGTTTGTCATGATTGCTGCCTAAAAGCAACACTCAGTACTGGTTCCACCCAGGAAACCGACTCTAAAGTCATTCATGAAAACTCTGATCTTACTTCAGTCGGATCTTGTTAGCTCAGTCGGTAGTGTGTCTGACTATCAATCCAGGGGTCTTGAGTTGGAATACCAGTTTTGCCGCAGCCTCAGTGATGATTGATATATGACATTGTTTCTCATTTCCGTTCGTCTCTCACTGCTGACTCAAGTTGGAAATTTATCATGAAAATCATTACAGGTGATAAACATTGTGTTACCTCGAATTGGTTATTTTTCATGTTCCAAAAACAATGTGTGAATTTGAGATTGCTTTGCCCATCATCACAAGTTATTGTCGTCGTCATCAGCAATTCTTTCAGTCAGATAACTTTGGTTTCTTTTAAGATACGTTGATGAAATTGTGTGCATATGTTCCTAACCTATAAAGGAAGATTATGTTTGCTTGTAAGACAAATGGGGTTAAGCTCACTGTAAGTAAAAATAGAAACATGGTTTCTTCTTAATAACCTAAAGCTTGTTTGAAGATATTTGAAGAATTCTTATAGATAGGTATATATACTTAACCTGAAAATAAAGCTTGTTTTCAAATTTAACCAATGTGATCAGCATGAAGACTTAAATGAGACATAATGCCAACTTTTTTTAACAATGCTGTTATGCTAGCATGTGATTAATCGAGATGTTTACACTATGCAGAATACTGTGTCTACAAGAATGCCCAGTACAGCCAGGGACAGTCATGGAACGATGGATGTCAGTACAGATGCAGATGTGACGATGCCAGTAGAGGTCTCTATGTTTGTGATGACAGGTAGGTATCTCAGTTTAAACATAGTGTTTTACATTGATTGTAAAACAAGTTATTGTAACTTATACAACTTACATTCAAAGTTTGTCTGGGTAGAACCAGTTCTAAGGACATGTGGATAAAGTGTATTGTCCGAGGAAACCACACATAGCCTTGGTGGGGGTTCGGACCTTCAATCTTAGGTCATTCTCTACTACTAGACCATGTAATCCACATAGGTTGGTATTTTTACTAGATTATACAACATAGATGTCCATACATAAATGTACCTGTGTTTGATATTGGTATATAAACAAATAATACCAGCTACAAATTAAGATATGTTCAAACTAAAAAATGTGTTTTAAAGAAGAAAAAAATAACTTTGTTTTTTAAATAAGCAGTCCAATGAAGAAATGCTTAATTTTGATCATCAGAAAAGAAAACATAATTTGGCTAAAAAAATCATATCTTAACTTTTTAGTATAAGATTCTTCGAATGTTTAATGAGATGGAATAAATAAGTAAATGGACATATTTCATCATTACAATACTTTAATTTACTGGTACTGTTGAGAAATATAAACATAAAATATTGTTGAACAAATATAGCAATGTGAGGAATTTACACTTACACAGATGTCCTCAGTATCAGAACATTCCCGCACAATGTACAATGGAGACAGACCCAAGTGATGCATGCTGTCGCCAACCCAAGTGTGACTTTACACCAACCATTGGAGGGATCAGCGGAACCCTAGCCCCTAGTATCATTCCCACCAAAGTCCCTGGCCACATTATTGGTCAGGCACAGACGCCAGCTCCAACGCCCGGACCTGACGGACATTACCCAACACCACTTCCTCTTAGTACGTTTATTCCTTACTCTGCAAACGATGACCATTATTATATCTATCAAACTTGACAGAAAAGAATAATACAGTCAAACCTGTCTTAAGCAGCAAGTCGAGGGATGGAGCAAAAGTGACATTTTAAGACAGGTTGTTGCTTATTACAGGTTAGTATGCTCTGAAAGCATAGAAATGGGAAATAGCAAACGTGGCTGCTTAAGATAGATGACTGCTTAATAGAGGTTGCCGCTTACACAGGTTTGACTGTATATGAAGTTGTTTTTAAATCATATAATGCTTAAAAAAATGAATATTCAGAAATCAATTAAAACTCTCTTTTGTACATGTACTAAATATAATTCACTATTTTTGTTGCTCAATTTTTTTAATTTGGAATTTAGAAAAAAAAAATAAATTCGGAACCTGTTTATTTTTCTACAACTCAAAGATTTTAATGAATTTTATGATGGTTTTAATATTAGACAAAGGATATGTGTAATTATTCTTAAAACATCAAACATGCAAAAAAAGACCTGAATTGAGGTTTTAATCTGAGCTCAGTCCAAACATGGATATAAGTAAGTTTGATGGTTACTTGTGGAAGGACGGTTGTTCTACCTCGATACATGAACATGATATGGAGTTCAATGACATTTAAAAAAACAGCAACATATTAATAGATTGTAAACTGTGTTGTTGTTTTTCCGCAGACTACTGTCAATACAAAGGATCCCAGTATATGCAGGGCGCCACCTGGGATGATGGTTGCGACTACACTTGCCGATGTGTTGATGCAGCTATAGGAAAATACCAGTGTGATGAAAAGTGCGTTAGATGTTTTAGTTCTGTTCAGTGGAATGAATAACATGTGATCTGAACATTTCATATTCAGTTCAGAGATATAAAAGGCTGCATGATAAAAATATCAATGTTGAAATAACATTAAACCATAATCAGGTACAAATGTTTTTCATTGGGAAATATAATGCAGTTTGTCTTTGTAGTTCACTTTAAATAGACTGAATTTAGCAGGATTGTGAATAAAAAATGGAAATTATGACTTTTAATCAATGCGCTATTTATTTTGATGGGGGTCATTTGATTGAGAAGAGCGAATGAGATCATACGTGGCTATGCATATTTTACAGATGTCCTAAGTACTCCGACCTACCAGTCCAGTGCCGCCTCATTAAGGATGCTGCCAAACCTTGCTGCTTTAAACCAGTGTGTGACTTTACCCCAACCTCTGGTGGGATCACTGGACAAGGAACAACACTTGCCCCACAGCCTGGTCACACAGTAGCCCCACAACCTGGCACACACACCGTAGGACCAAACCCCAATCCTTACCCAACACCAGGACTACCAAAAGGTATCAGTAAAGAATTCACCTACATTCATTAGGAAAAAAGAATGTTAATTATGTTGCATATACATGTATTGACTTTGTAGTCAAATAATTATGTTGCATAAACATGTATTGACTTTGTAGTCAAATTTGTGGAATGTGTGATGTACTGATAGGGATTCAGACCCAGGAGTTGAGGTTTGTGTCTTCAATCCTCGCCATAGCTATTTGGTGTGTCCTCGAGCAAGACACTTTATCCACATATGCTTATTACTGATTCTATCCAGGAAGATCAATATAAATAAAGTTGTAGTAAAATATAAATACTTTGAAACTTTATAATGGGAGTAAATACTTGGACACCAATTGTTAGTGGGGGCAAATACTTGAGCACTTTAATTGTTAGTTGGGTAAATACATTTTTTCGGAAGTTTGCTATAGTATAACATATCTTATTTACGCAGCTGTGTGTAATTACAAAACTAGCCAGTATACACAAGGACAACAGTGGTTTGACGGATGTAACTTCAAATGTACATGTGAGGAAGCTGAGAAGGGCATATACAGATGTAGCAGAAGGTAAGGGAAGATTGTGTATAACGCTTATTCATACCTCTACAAACGAAGTCTGAGAGGCGGTATACAGGAGTCACCTTTTTTTTCTGTCGGTCAGTTAACAAATTGGGAAACAAATTGCATAATTTTAAGGCTGTTGACTTTAAACTTTGCATTCTTGATTAAATCAAGTGCAGATTGCAAAGTTGCACATTTTATGACTCTGACTTAACACAGAGTTATTGCTCTTTCTTTCATTAAAATTGCTGTATTAACTGTATTGCAATTCTTGTGGAGTAACCACTTCCACAGTTTTCAGTTGATTGACAAAAACTTTGCACACATGATCAATATCAATTGTTTTACATAGATTCATTTTGAGGTCTTTACCCACCATTAAAAATGGATGCCATGTGTGTATATATAACCTGTAACATGTTGAAAATGGTGCAACTTATAATTCTAATGTCAAATACAACGATGGATCCAATGATTTATTCAAAAGACTGATAAGTTTTTATTTTTTACTAGATGTGCGGATTACCCAAGCATACCAGCTGGCTGTACGCTAGTGGCAGACCCATCTGATCCACTCTGTTGCAAGGTACCAGAATGCACACCAGTTTCTAACACCAGCAACCCGTTCCCTACTCCACCCCCAGGACACATCACAGGAGGCAGTGTAACACAGGCACCTACACCATTTAACACCCCTGCTCCTCAGCCAGGCGTATCCACCCAGAGACCACCGATTAACCCAACTCCAGCACCCGTACCAAAGGGTCAGTAAACATTAAAATATTATGTTACTGTGTTACTGATATTATATATCAGCCAATCAATGTCCTGATATTTTTAACAAAATCTATTCAAGTTACATAACTTTGCAAGTTGCTGCCTTCAGTCACAATTATGTGTTGCATATAGGTGTGTAACTTTCCATGTCTTCACCCCAATGTCTGTTTACCCGCAGTGAACTCATTTCTTATATTTATTCCTTTTCAAAATACACATTTTTGCTATCAAAAGGTTAGCAATGAAATAATAACGGGTTGCAGAATACACATTTTGTACAAGAATATCTGTACAAAACAGACATAGAGATAAAAAGTATTTGATATAATATTATCATGCATGTATTTGGCTATCAAATTACACTCTGCTACATTTTATATTTGGGCTGTTGTGCATATTGTTTACTTTTTCAGCTGTGTGTGTATACAAAGGTAGACAGTATACTCAGGGTCAGAGATGGCAGGATGGTTGTGACTACAACTGCGTATGTAAAGATGCCATGAGCGGACTCTATGACTGTACAGAAATGTAAGCTTTTAGAAGCTTTAAAAAAACGGCTATTTCACTTCACTTTTGTGTTTTGGTTTTTAGTTCCGTCTTTTATTTCAGACACTACGGTCTCATTAAAATTTTATGTTTTGATATTTAAATGCTTACACTAGCTATGCTGTTATTGCAGGCTATGATCCAATTTTGGTGCATTTTGTTGTCACTGTGGGTTATTTTCTGGTATTAAATCATTGTTATTTATTTTGAAGCTAACTGTAATGCACTCTCAAAGCTGTCATCATATAAGTTGGGAAATTTAATGTGGGCAGAAACTCTATGGGGTGTGTTAAAGAAATGCGTAAACTTTGTAATATTTTCAGCATTTAATACAGCACATTAATAAAAAATATATTGCCATAAAAAAAAACATTTCCATCATGCAGTTGTCAATTTTTCAAAACACCTCGTACATGGTATTTCACCAGTAGAGGGAACTAGTTGGTAAAAACTTTCACTTAATCTGTTTTTTATCCAGCTGCGCCAAGTACCCGAATCTTCCTGCTCAGTGTAGAATGGTACAGGACTACAACAAACCCTGCTGTCAGGTTCCACAGTGTGTATTTACTCCCACTTCTGGCGAGCACACGGGCCAACTGACCCCGGCACCCCAACCTGGTGTGTCAACAGTGGCCCCTATCCCAGGTGTACACCCAACAGCTGGCCCAACCCTGGCACCTGCACCAAAGAGTAAGCAAATTTTTACACATTCATATAGTTAAAATTCCTATAGTAAACACTTTATTCCTCGAATAATGTTCACTTATTCTAGACCTTGATCAAATGCAAGTCATGAAATCAAAAATATGTTGCCATTCTAATAATATCAATAGAATGTTTTTGAAAGAGCTGGGCTTCTTTTAAAAAGGAATTATTGTGATGAAAATTACAAAATCAAATTTTAATTGATGTTTAAAATAAAAGTGTTTCCAGAAAATATGCTATCTTTTGCATGATTTAAGCTAACTTTGGATTCAATTGGATTCAATTAAAAATATTATGAATAATTGTTGATTTACGCTTTTTTTATGTGTATTTTTGATTGCACCCCTGAACAATGTTCATACATGTATTTATTGCTTTGATTTTTTCATATCAGAATTATGTAACTACAATGGTGTGCTGTTCAAGCAAGGTCAGAGATGGGACGACGGTTGCGATCTCCAGTGTGTCTGCGAGAATGAGATGACAGGATACTACAGGTGTAACCAGAGGTAATATCCACACCGCAATAGTAGATATAGTACTTATGTTTAAAACTAATATGAATGCAAACATAAAAATACTTTCATTTGACACAAAACAAGAATTACATATTAAAAAGTGTACAATGGTTGTCCTAGAACACAGTACATGTATATGTGAACTCATCTTAACCATTTATTGAAACATAATAATACAATATGTTTTAATCAACAGCTTTTAGAGTTTTATTAATGAATAAACAAAAAAATAATATTTTCACATTGTATAGAATATTGATGAAGTTTAGATGAGTAATGATTTATCTTGAAATATATAATCACTCTATATATAGGTCTACAATGTAGACTCTACATTTACTATTTTACAAATAGATTTTGATTGCCAGAAGTTGAATTTCTAGATCTTTCCAGCATCCCATTGGTTTTGCTCGTAACCTTGAATTTATTGAGTGTAATAAAAAAATTGTTATCAATTACTGCTATGATCGTCAGACTGGAGAAAACTGGATAATATATAAATATTTTTACCTGTAACAGTTTATATTAAATTACCTTTATACTTGCATTCGCACTTTTGTTTGATATGAGCGACAGAATAGAGCGATCATCATCAACATGCTCAAGTATCCAGGTATTGAACTATATCCGTGAGATTAAAATCACATTGTGTATATTAACATTATTAGCAAGGTTGCACATAGAGGAAAATGCTGTTCCATTATTAGTACCATGTTTATTACATTACAGGTGTGCCCAGTACACACAGGTACCTGCTGGGTGTACACTTGAAACTGACCCCTCTGATCCATGTTGCCGAGTACCATCATGCAAGAATCTACCTACTCCAGGGCCATTGCCCACATCAGCACCAGTGCCTCATGGACAAAACCCAACATTAAGCCCAACAATGTACCCAGGACAGCCAACACCTGCACCAAGCCACACCCTTGCACCAGGCATTAACCCAACCCCTCATACACAGCCACTATTTCCCACTCTGGCACCACCTGTCATTAATGGACAAGGTAAAGTTAAAAGCATTTGTTTTATTGTGATCATAAAACACGAAACACTCTATCTCTCTAGTGATAAATTAATACCTTCATTGGCCCTTCCATTATGATGTAATACCATGAAATTTAATAAACATTGAGCTCTTGGGTTTTTACACAGAAAAGTGTAAAATTCCGTTGTCATATCTGAGGTTTACAGTTATTTGAAATGTATATGTAACTATACAGATCAATGGAAGCATATTCCAATGGTCTAGGGGTTAGCATGCTTGCCCTAAAACCCAGAGGTACCCGATTAAATTCTCAATTGAGTCCTCCTCTGTGATTTTTTAAACACACTTCCATAGTGCCTTATTCGGGCAATGTCCTGTGAAAGTATGCAATTCTTTAGAGGGGATTGAAAGCATGCGGTCCAGTGTACAAGGAGAGTCATACCCAGTGCACATAAGATATCTTGCTGAACTTCTATGTTAATCAGTGACTCAAATGCCCATAAACATCCCTTGGAAACGAGGCTTCCCATAATTGATACGTGATTGTTGGAAGTAAAAGAAGAAAAAGAATGATTCAAATGCCCTTCACTACTATATCAAAATTCTATGATGAATTTATCTGAACAAAATGTGTTCTGATGTTAGATAATGTTGCTAATTTCATACCCAACTGGTAGACTATAACATAACACATAAAACAAGACATTTCATTTCCTCTCAAAAATGGAAATATTAGACTTTTTTCAGTGGTTAAGAATGTTTGTTAATAACTTAAAATGCCTTTATTTCATGATAAAGCAATCCTTTTGGGTTTCTTAAAAAGTTTTTAGCTGCTGTTGTTTTTTATGTTAATAAGTATATCATTTATTGATCATTCTGCCTTACTTGACTTATTTAGTTTGATAAATATTATCAAAGTATTTTATTCTTACTCGAGTCCATCTTTGGGTTTGATCAATAAACTATAATCCATTTATAGGTGTAACACCAATCCCAAAGCCAGGTGTGCCAACTGGTGCCCTAACCGTACCAGTGTGTGTGTACAACGGAAAGTCTTATACTCAGGGACAGACTTGGCAAGATGGCTGTCAGTACAACTGTGAGTGTGTGGACGCCATGTCTGGACAGTACAGATGTACCGAAAGGTGAGTGATGGTCACGGATAGACTATTTCATCATTGTTTCATTTAGAAGGGATAACAGTTACATTAAAACTGACTGAAAGACAGACAGTGAGTTCCATGCAGAAAAATCTGGGTCCAGCTTATTTGCAAATGGTACAATGTATCATAGATATGAACGACAATGGTTAACGTAACGGTTGACTTGACCATCCAAACTTATAGTAATCTACTTGGTTATCTATAACGTGCCTGCCATAATTGTTTACAGGTGTCCTGTATATCCCAACATTCCATTATACTGCCGCATGGTAACAAGCCAGAGTGATGCATGCTGCAAGGTCCCCGAGTGCATAACGTTGCCAACCCCACAACCCAACCCATACAACACGCCAGCACCTCAACCAGGTTTGTATGCACAGTGTAGCAAATAATATATAGGGTTGAACTCCATTTTCAATACAGTATATGTTACATTTGACATCAGTGTTTGTTTAGTGGAGGAAGACTTCAGAATGAAACTTAGCAGAACATTTAGCCTTCTGCAAGTAACTCGCAAACTGTCTCGCAAAAAAGGTTTTTAACTAAACAGACTTTAGAATCCACGACCTCAGCAGTGGGAGGTAGCTGATGTTGACAGCACTCTGAATAACTCAGCCATTGACCCTTGGCAAGTACATGTAAGGTTAATGTATATCATACAAGAATAATGTTAGTCTTTTTGTGATATGGTCAATTAGAATGACTTCTGTTTGATATATTTTACCAGTAAATTAATACATTAATACTAGTAAGTTCCTATTGAACAGAAGCACAAGTGTTTATTAAAGTAATGCAGTTACACATGTAAATAGATATTAATTTTGTACAATTTATTTGTTGATTACAATTCATCAAATTTTGGCAAATGTGATATATAATTATGTTATCATTATTATAACTCTGTTCAAAGGTCAGAAGAGCTTTACAGTCAAACCTGTCTTAAGCAGCCAGTCAAGAGAAAGAGCAAACATGGCCTTATAAGAAAGGTTGTTGCTTAATACAGATTAATGTGCTCTGAAATCACAGAAATGCTAAATAGCAAATGTGACTGCCTAAGACAAGTTGCTGTTCAATAGAGGTGACTGCTTACACAGTTTTGACTGTATTTGATATTGTATAATTAACGGAGAGAATATTATATCCCAATTCCCATTTTTTTTTCTCTCAGGTGTGTCAACATTAAGACCTCCAGTGGTTGTAAACACGCCTGCTCCTGGACATCCAACAGCTGCTCCCCAGCCAGGTCATGCAACTCCAGTACCTGTTACTCAGAAACCAAAACCTATCCCAAGACGTAAGCAGACTTTTAATGCACTGTTGTTTAATTGAAATTCTGCAACTAGTTTTGTTTTGTTAAAAGTATTATTTTTAGCTGGCCGGGACGAATGTCCAGGAGAGCTATTGCCATGACCCGGTGTTGTTGTCGGCGGCGTCTGTAGACACCCAGGTTAAACTTTTGCCTTCAGTTGCATTTAAGCTTTGGTGTTTGCCTCCAATCTCAATATTTGTATGAGTGGTGAGTTTTATCCCATAGGCGAGCTTTGTTGTCTTCTGACAACTCTTGTTTCACTCTTTCATGCTTATTTCTTTAAAATAGTTAAAATAGCTGAAATAAATTAGTATAAACTCAACTGAGGATACCTTTATGTTATAATTGCAGAGGTTTGCATAATGAGCGGTAAACAGTACACACAGGGACAGAGATGGAACGATGGTTGTGATCGCATATGTGTTTGTGACGATGGCATGACTGGCCGCTACTCCTGTACCGACAGGTAATAATATCTGATTGAATTAAATGGAAAAGTCACAGTGATATATTTTAAACTTGAAGAAAGTAATCTGGGAAATCATTCTTTTTGCATGGTAAGATACAATATGGTTGTATATTTTGCTTACAGTACTAGTGAATAAGGTACTAAGATAATTGTGTAGAGTTAATTCACTTGGCATTTATGTCTCTTAGTTTTGTATAGAGTGTTCAACAAACAGCCATAGCTGGACCCAGTCAGCTTAGTCGGTAGCATGTCTGACTGTCACTTCAGGGGTAGCGTGTTTGAATCTCTGCCAGGCCACAGTCTCTCTAATGATTGATATACAATCTCATGGTCATTGTCTCTCTCCGCATATTCAATAAGGAAAGTTACTTGCAGAGTTAAGTGTGCTTGAGGTCTACTTAACCTTCCAGAATCTCAGGAAAGAATAGTTAGGTTACTGATCGTATGTTAACAAACGATGGCATAAAATATTCAAACAAACTTCCAAAAAGACCATTGATAAGACCTCTGAACATTCATATAGTAAAAAAAACACAAAAAAACTGTTTAATATTTTTGCTATATCTCACCAATGACTTGTATAGAAGGATAGGAAACTTGCATCTCCTGACTAAATGTTGATGAAACAGCACACAAAGGATTGATGATTTGCAAATTAATCATTCTTAATTCACAGGCTGATTTCTTGTACATAAACTGTTAGTTGTATGTAATCTTAGATGTTTAAATATGTTTCCATCACGCAAAATGATCTTGAATTAAAGATATTGAGGTTTTAAGAAAAAATATTGTAATTTGTCGTTATTTTAGCTGCAGTATACAAATTTTGTAATCACAAGTACTTCAACAATTTTAAACACAAATTTCCAGGAATGGTATTGTTTTGATAACAATTTCATTTGCAGTGCAATAATTTTGATCTGTTTTCCTGAGATGAAAGGCAATTAAAATAATTTAAAACAAGATTTTGTGTGAATACGAAAGCATTCACAAAATCTCAATCAATTGCCTTTCCTTCTCTATACAATTCCTTGATCTCACTCACAAATATCTTCTTTACGACAGATGTAAGAAATATACCACCATTCCACAAGGCTGCACAATGGTACCCGACCCAGCTGATCCTATCTGCTGTCAAGTACCCCAGTGTATTCAAGTGCCAGGAACCAATGGCGTACCTACCCCAGGTCCAACAGACAAACCGCAAATATACACCAATGCCCCTCATGCTGTAGTGACTGGTACCGGTACCCCACCCACTCCTGCTCCAGTTACAACCGTGGCCCCACAACCTGGAGTATCAACTCTGGTCCCACAACCAGTAACAGCTGCTCCCGCAACAACACCTAAACCAAGTATGTATTAACTAAACTTTACTTTGTATACTAACAATTAGAAGAAGAAGAGTTTAATATCATTTAATTTTAATAGCTGTTAAATCAAGTTTTGACTCGTGGTTAAGGTCCAATGGAGAACATTAGTTATACTAAATTATTTAATGACTGTGAGAAAAGCTCAAAGCTTATAAGAACCACTCTCAAGTCTACTTCCTGGGTAGAACCAATACTGAGTTGTTGTTTTTGGGTTGTTGTTTTTTAGATGCATCGTGTTTAGCTGGAGATCGAACCCGCAACCTCTGGCGTGAGTCGCAAATACTGTACACTCTACACAACCATCCCACTTTGTTGAGAACATTCTGTGTGACATGTAATTTAATTGCTCTTCAGTTAACTAAGGAAAAGACTATTAGATATGAAATAATTGTGTACTCTATAAACACAAAACATGATCTTGGTGAAAACACAACCAACAGTAAAATACAGACATTTTCTTTGATCTGTCTTACATATACAATAACTTCAATTGTGATTGATCCTTTATCAGAAGTGTGCGTGTACAAGGGTGTGACCTACCTACAGGACCAGAGATGGCAGGACGGTTGTGACTATGACTGTATTTGTAACGACGGAATGACCGGCAGATACACGTGCACAGCCAGGTAAAAAAATCATAATTCTGTTTTTATAATAAAAAAAGTACAGAAATTAATACCTAAAAAACCTCATTTGAAATATATATATCAACATGTATAAACAGTCAAACCTTTCTTAAGCAGCCACTCAACAAGAGAAAGAGCACAACTGAAATCTTAAGGCAGGTGGCTGCTTAATACAGGTTAATTGAAACTAAAATTATAGAAATAGTAAATAGAAAATGTGGCTGTTTAAGACAAGCGGTTGCTTAATAGAAGTGACCACTAACACAGGTTTTACTGTACATATATTTGTGATTTTATAATCATTAGAAAAAATAAAGACTGTCACCATTATTTATTCAGATGTGGCAACTATCCAAATTTACCAAGACAGTGTCACCTGACCAGGGATCCTAAGGATTACTGCTGTTATGTGCCAGAATGTGACTGGAATAAACCAACACCTAATCCCTATGTCACTCCCCAGCCTCATATCACCGCTGCACCTCAGCCAGGAGTATCGACAGTGGCACCACAACCAGCCGTACACACTGTAGCACCAAACCCGAACCCAACATACGCACCTAAAGGTTTGTGTCAATATTGTAGTTACCATATTTATCCCATGTTTTAGAATACGCTTTATTTTCTGAAAAATGTTTTTTAATAAAATATGATTTTTTTCACCATTTAATTTTTGGAACATGAATGGGAAATGGGAGGTATAACAGTCACAGTGAATATATAACAATTTGTGTATACATGTATTGCAGCCTTCTGTGTGATGAATGGTATAACCTTCCAGCAAGGTCAATCGCTCAGAGATGGCTGCTCGCAAATATGTCGTTGTGATGATGCTGACACGAATTACTACAACTGCTACGACAGGTTAGAGCTTATAAAATATTTTTAAATTTACACAGCAAAGATCTACTTAACAAAATGAGTACGAGAGAAAAAAAACACAGAAATTTTGAGGTTTAGAAAATAAATCTAAACAAATCAAAGGTATTTTACATACATTTTTAGTAAACTACTTTCAACATTATTGTTGGTCCTAGAAACTTCACTCCCACAATGTTGTTTGCATTATTTTCAGGTGTCCAAACTATCCAAATGTTCCAGCTGGATGCATCATGGTCACAGATCCAAATGATG
Organism: Panopea generosa; assembly: GCA_029582155.1. Lineage (NCBI taxonomy): Eukaryota > Metazoa > Mollusca > Bivalvia > Adapedonta > Hiatellidae > Panopea > Panopea generosa. The sequence continues at coordinate 5,620,582 of CM055900.1, forward strand.
CCTGCTGCCAGATACCTGAGTGTAATGTAATACCAACACCTGCTCCTTCGGTCAGTTTAAGTCACACCTACATTGTATTAGGTCATAAATTTTTTGACAATTCAAGGGCTATGACTGGCAATATTTAGAGAAAAAAGTAACATTTACATACAGGCTTCCATAAAGATAGGTTTAATAACATGGACACGTTGAGCATGAGATTTAGAATTTTTGTTCATCAGTTTGTTTCACTTGCACTGTTTACAATTTACTTCTCTATTAAATCTATAGATACATTTACAGTGTCTATGGCAGCCTTTATTGATTCTAGGAAGCTAGGTATTTAATTCATATCTTTATTGTGTGTATCAATATGAAATGGGAACACCCATCTTTTCTTCATAAATTATTTTTAAGGCTGACACAAGTAAATGTTAGTAGAACCAAAGTAACTTATTCTGCTCATGTCCTTGTAACAGGTTACGCAAGCTCCAGTACCACATCCAGGTGTGAACCCAACACTAGCCCCAGGTGTCAACCCAACACCTGCCCCAGGTGTAAACCCAACACCCGCACCAGGTGTCAACCCAACACCAGCCCCGGGCGTCAACCCAACACCAGCTCCATCCCCAATACCAACAGCCGTACCTGGAATAATTAGCAACAAACCAGACCCTACCAGACCACCAACACAGAGAGGTAAATCAAACAGCAAATCAACCACAGTCTGTGTCAAAAACTTTTCAGGCCCTTGTCCTTCAGACTAGAGACATTCTAAAATTCTTAAAATTACTCTTATAGTCGGTACATAACAGAAGACCTCAAATTTACATTAAGTTTCATTTTCTAAATTTTTGCATTTTATCATAACTTTATTCAGTTTCAGCAAAGAAACTACGTAAATTTATCCCAACATTTTGCTAAGATTGTTCTCTTTCGATATTAAGTCAAAGAAATAGTCTGGCTATACGTTTGGAAAACTTTTGTAGTCTGGTTAAAAATGTCATCGACCGGGCTATATCTTTTTTTCACAGACTGCCTACAAGTGCTGGTTAAATTAGAAAACTTATGTGATAAAAACTTCTTCATTTTAAAAGTAGGATAAAGGCTTTTATGAATAAAACAATTATATAATATATTTAGCTTTTTGTGAAAATGGATATTTTTTTAAAAAAAAATATATGGATATAATCCGATACTTGAGAAGAAATTTTGAAATATTATCTTTTCTGCAGTAACTGCTTGCCCGGATGAATAAACATTCGTCCTGGAAGATTTATGAAACTGACCTTAATATTTATTTGATTTTAAGCATTAAAAAAAATGGCAATGGAAGACAGGTTTCTTTGATAACACACTTCAAGACCCTGGTTAGCACTGACAATGATATTTTATTTTTATTTTGTATATTCAGATATTATACTATATTTTGTAGGTTTCTGTGTGTACAACGGTATTAAGTACACAACTGGCCAGACCTGGAATGATGGATGCACTTACAACTGTATCTGTTTGGATGACATGACTGGACAATACAAATGTACAGAAAGGTATGTTAACCAACTGGCTGGGCCAGGTTAGCTCAATCAGTAGCACATCTGACTATCAATCCTAGGATCGTGAGTTTGAATCCCTTTCCTGCCACAGTCTCTGCAATAATTGATATACAACATAGCGTCTCATTGTCATTCGTCTCACACCACTGATTCAAGTGGGAAAGTTATGAGTGACTTGCGGAGATGGCAGTGCTTAAGTACTGGTTAATCTTCCAGGATACAAGGAAAGAGTGGTTAGATGAACTGATCATCTGTTAACCCTCGATGACATAAAAAAAATGCTAAATATTCTAACAGATAACAATTTTTCCAACTTGGAATCCTCCATGGCCGAGTAGTTGAAGTCACTGCCTTCCCTTTGCAGGTTGTGTGTTTAAGCCCAACTCAGTTTAAACATTTAATTTGAGAAAATTGTGCCAGTTACTTGCGGAAGGATTCTACTCTTTTTAATGTCTTTCATTACCAATATAACTAAAAGACATGTATAACCTGTAATATTTTAGAAATGCTGTTAACCCCTAATCTTTAAATTCATTCATTTGTGTAGACATGTGTTATCCAAGGTTTGACCCTTCTGCCTGGTAATGATGGGATAATGAACATACACTGCACTGTCTGTAACGGATTGCAAAACCTGTCTGTTTACTCATGTTTGTGTTTTATAACTATTCTTCATAGTTTAAACATATTTTATTTCATATTTTTACATGAAACTATTCATGGATCTGCTTTATTAGATGGCTGGTAAACAAACATACATAAAACTGCAGCTTTCTTCCCTATAACTTTCATTATCCTTGTAACTTAGCTTCACTGTACCTTCATGACCAGAATTTACTTCTACTTTTAATTTCTTCTCATTCTCTGGGGTAAACTAGAATTGTAACAGTTCAAAGTGAGTTAAATTACAAAATCCTTTTAATCTTTAATAGATAATTAGATTTTTTTACTTTCAAGGAGTAAATTTATATTTACTGTAAAATGCAATTTTTTTTCCAGGTGTCCACGCTATCCTAGCATTCCAACATACTGCGTAATGGTAGAAGATCCAAGCGACAGATGTTGCAAGACTCCCAGCTGTCCTGGTCTAACACCAACATTGGCCCCAAACCAGACCCCAGCTCCAATACCCAACTTTACGCCAGCCCCTGGTACACCAGGTCCCCATATCAATCCCACACCAGCACCAGGTTACCCAACTTCAGCAACAGGCACTCAGGCACCCAACCCACATGGTCAACCAACACCTGCACCAGTAGCAACACCACAACCATCTCCGATACCTAAAAGTGAGTAAATGTGACACATGGTTACTGTACTTATACATATTTGTACAAATGTTATTATTTCTAATACATGTTGATTAAGTTATAACAAAAAAATGGAAAGAGATGACTGGTTTAATGTTTTATGGTAGAATAGTGGAGCAAGGACTGTTTGGTTGTTGGTTCAATCCCCAAGGATGACCATGTGCACCTTTATCAGCACTGGCTTAGTTCTCGTTTCACCAAAAGATATCCAGCATGACTTTAATAAGTTCAAACTACTTTTTTCAAGAACCAATATAAATTGAAAATATTAAGCTTACATAAAACTTGAATATGCATGTAGTTTTATTTTGTATTTAATTTTGTTGTTTAAAAAATTAAAAAAATATTAGTAAGAGTAAAACTCCTGAAGTAGGCAAATCTATTCAGAAGAGAGACTTTGTACAAGCTAGAAATAGCTTTCTTATCAATTCTGCTGTATATCGAAAATATGTATTATATGTTATATACTGATAACAAATAAATATTGTTTAAACTAAGTAGGCAAATCATGTGACAATGACGTATCGTGTGAAAAAATGTGGTAGGAATGCATACAGATATAAACGAAGGCGATTGAAATACAAATTGAATGTTGTATAAGGCAATTTTGATGATAAATTAAAATAACAAGACAAATAATGACATACAAAGAAACAACTCGTTGGCTCAGCGCAAAACCCCAGTAAATGCATTTTTCTTACTTTTCAGGAGAGACAAAAAACTGATTATATCAATTACTAGTTAAAAGACTTAAGTTTAATCTTATTATTAAGCATATTCATTAAAAACAGTTCTTCACATTTGTATCTTGTATAAAAAAAAATATTAACAAAGTATTAAAAGTAATCTGAAAAATTAAGTTGGAAATTTGCGTTGAAAGACTCGGCGCAAAACTCCAGTAACAGCACTTACTGATTTTTTGCTCTGAAATATATTTGTGCAAAACTCCAGTAAGTGCATTTACTGGTTTTTTGCTCTTAAATTTATTTGTGCAAAACATCAGTATTTACTCTAAAAGGTATATTGTACAATTAAAATGGCCAAAGATTTACTAAACAGTACAACTAGTATAATAACATTAGTTTAATGGAAAAAAGAGTTTATTTGACTTTTACAATAGACAATATTTATTCAAACACTATTTTATTCAAAAGTAATTCTGGCCTCTGGCCCATAATACAAATATACATAGTAAACATGCACATAACAATTGACTTGCTATAACTAATAGTAACTGCTTCTTATAAGATTAATTTTGTTTTTTTATTAGTTTTTTATTAAAAAATCAAATAATATTAAAATGAAACATTTCTTTTCTTACACTGATATTTATTAAGCTTCACAATAGGCATGAATAGAAAGTTCTGTGGAATTATAAACTGTTTTAAAACCATAAACAGAATGATTCATATTTCTCTTTTATAAACACTATTTCTGTACTTCATATCGCAATTAAAAAAAAATTTCTTAACATTATTTGAGCAGTATCTATCAATTGTAATCTTTAGTAATTTAAAAAAAAAATGCCAAAAACTTCGTTTTTAGCAGTGTTTTATCTAAAAATGTGTTGCTTTGAGTCATCGTATTACAAATAACGTGTCGTTTTTCATTAATTAAATAACAATAGAAGTCATTCAACATTAATAGTAACTATAACTATATTTGCCAGTTATGCTAAAAATGAATAATAAATTAACGGACAAGATGGCTGCTTTGTTACCATTAATAAACAAACAGTATTTCTTTGAAACCTTCCTTTTACTATTGGTCTTATTTAGAATTGTTTGTTCTAGAATTGTTCGAGACATACAGTCTCTTTGGCGATCAATATTACCAAGGTCCCAGAAATCATTGAATAAAGTTTCCCTTTGCTTTTCTGTAATATAAAGTTGACATTTCTTTTACAAAGCAATCAACAACCTTTTTTAACTGATTTAGCATATTTATTCACCCCACAATGACTTGTATAGCTGAGACCTCTGTTTCTTTTATTTTTTATAACATTTCTTTTCCAGTTAGATTCCTGTTTCTTTTTTTCTCCCCCTACTTTGATTTCCTACATTTAAGACATTTCCCATTTGACATTCATTAGAGGGGCTATTGAGTTCAGAGGTGTGAGGGATTAAATTCCTAACGGGTCATGCAAAGTAAATCAATGGTCTGTCATCATAATCATCTACTGTATTCTCACTCATTTCTATATTACAACTCTTATCACAAGTACCATTTATTTCACTATTCATCTCAGTAGAATTCCTTCTATTACTAACATTTTTACCTGACTTGCCACCACTACCACTATTCATATCACTACCATAGCCTCTATCACCAATCTTAGTTCCATCCCCTCTTTCACCACACTTACCCCTACTACCACTATTCATCTCACTATCATCGCCTCTTATCACTAGACTCACCAACACTACCACTATTCATCTCACTACTATTGCCTCTATCACTAATCTTACTACTATCCCTTCTATCACCAGACTTACCACCACTACCACTATTCATCTTACTACCATCGCCTCTATCACCAGACTTACCACCACTTTCACTATTCATCTTACTACCATCGCCTCTATCACCAGACTTACCACCACTTTCACTATTCAACTTACTACCGACGCATCTATCACCAGACTTACCACCACTATCACTATTCATCTTGCTACCATCACCTCTATAACCAGACTTACCACCACTACCACTATTCATCTTACTACCATTGCCTCTATCACCAGACTTACCACCACTATTACTATTCATCTTACTACCATCGCCTCTATCACCAGACTTACCACCACTATCACTATTCATCGTACTACCATCGCCTCTATCACCAGACTACTAACACGACCATTATTCATTTCATTGCAATCGCTTCTATCATCAGACTTACCACCACTATCACTATTCATCTCATTACCATCCACTCTTTCACCAGACCTACCACCACTACCACTATAATAATTCATCTCACTATCATCACCTCTATCACCAATCTCACTACCATCCTTTCTTTCACTAGATTTACCACCACTACCACTAGAATAATTCATCTCACTACCATCGCCTCAATCCCCAATCTCATTACCATCCCTTGTATCACCAGACTTACAATCACTACCACTATAATAATTCATCTAACTACCATTGCCTCAATCCCAAATCTCACTACCATCCCTTCTATCACCAGACTTGTCACCACTACCACTATAATAATTCATCTCACTACCATTGCCTCAATCCCAAATCTCATTACCATCCCTTGTATCACCAGACTTACAATCACTACCACTATAATAATTCATCTTACTACCATTGCCTCAATCCCAAATCTCACTACCATCCCTTCTATCACCAGACTTGTCACCACTACCACTATAATAGTTCATCTCACTACCATCGCCTCAATCCCCAATCTCACTACCATCCCCTGTATCACCGGACTTGTCACCACTATCGCTATAAAAATTCATCTCACTATCATCGCCTCTATCACCAATCTCACTACCATCCCCTGTATCACCAGACTTGTCACCACTACCACTATAATAATTTAACTCGCTACCATCACCTCTATCACCAATCTCACTACCATCCCCTCTATCACCAGACTTACAAACACTACCACTATAATAATTCATCTCACTACCATCGCCTCTATCACTAATCTCACTGCCATCCTCTCTATCACCAGACTTACCAACACTACCACTATAATAATTCATCTCACTATCATCGTATCTATCACTAATCTCACTGCCATCCCCTCTATCAACAGACTAACCAACACTACCACTATAATAATTCATCTTGCTACCATCGCCTCTATCACCAATCTCTCTACCATCCCCTCTATCACCAGACTTACCAACACTACCACTATAATAATTCATCTCACTATCATCGCCTCTATCCCAAATCTCACTGCCATCTCCTCTATCACCAGACTTACCAACACTACCACTATAATAATTCATCTCACTATCATCGCCTCTATCCCAAATCTCACTACCATCCTCTCTATCACCAGACTTACCACCACTACCACTATAATAATTCATCTCACTACAATTGCCTCTATCATCAATCTCACTACCATCCCCTCTATTACCAGACTGACCAACACTACCACTATAATAATTCATCTCACTACAATTGCCTCTATCATCAATCTCACTACCATCCCCTCTATCACCAGACTGACCAACACTACCACTATAATAATTCATCTCACTATCATCGCCTCTATCCCCAATCTCACTACCATCCTCTCTATCACCAGACTTACCACCACTACCACTGTAATAATTAATCTCACTATCATCGCCTCTATCATCAATCTCACTACCATCCCCTCTATCATCAGACTTACCAACACTACCACTATAATTATTCATCTCACTATCATCGCCTCTATCACTAATCTCACTACCATCCTCTATTTCAGAAGTAGAAAAATCTGTTACATTTATATCTATAGAATTTAAAAACATGCTGCTGTCATTCAGATCCAGATATTTTTTTTCTTTTCTAGGGAGAGGGAGTGTCAATAAAAAATGATAGTGCAGGAATTTATAAAATCAAAGATAATACTGTCTTTTTGCATTATTGATTTTTTGTATTGTACTTTAAAAACTTAGTGCAAAAACTCAGTAAGTGCAGTTACTGGGGTTTTGCGCTGAGAAAAATCATGAATGCAGTTACTGGATTATGCTATTTTTTTAATTAAAACATTAAAAAAAAAACTTCAACCACCATATTTTGATAGGAGGTGTAACTTACCTTTATATACCAAATTATTGAAAAAAGTCATTTTGGGATAAATGTCAGTTACTGGGGTTTTGCGCCGAGCCAACGAACTGTTTTATTTTAGTAAACTATTTCTGTAAAGCCAGTTAATATGCGTCTTTATTTGATTACTCCATTTAGACGTGTGTATCATGAGCGGCAAAGCCTACACTCAAGGTCAGAGATGGTATGATGGCTGTAAACAGATCTGTGTTTGTGATGATGGCGTAACTGGACATTACACTTGTAATCAAAGGTACGAGAAATCTTCCTGTATTTTTGATTTTGTAGATTTTATGACAAGTAGTGAATTTACATGATTTTAAAAGTATTGGTAGAAGATAAATCGAATTACAGTAGAACTTCATTGGCTCAAACACGGATGGCTGGAACACCACATATAACTCGAACCACTTATCTAGTCCCGGCTGAATTCCTATTTCCATGTATATACATGTATGATATGATGTTGAACAATAGTTGGCTCGAACAACCCTCAACTTAAACTATTTTGTCCAGTCCCATCGGGTTCGAGTTATCAAAGTTTTACTGTACTAATTTAAAACAAATCAAAACGTCATTTGTTATTTTGGTCAATTTAATTTGATCTGTAGAAATGTATTTCAGCTCAATTGCAAATGAAGATCAGAGCTGTTGTATATGACTCTTGAGTCTGTTAACCCTGTAGAATCTAGGTGTTGGGTGGTCAAGCCCAGGATCGAACCTGTGACATTGTGTCAACATCCTGTCCACAAATCCAGCACCTAACATACAATTTATTTATTTCTTATACAAATTTTGTCGAATTGTTATAACATATATATTGGATGATATTTATAATAGATGCCCAACCTACAACAACATTGCACCAACCTGCGTGTTCGTTCCTGATCCAAATGATCCAGCCTGCTGTCAAATCCCACAATGCATCACTCCTGGCAGTGTAACACCTAAACCTGTTGTTGGTAAGTGCATGTTATAATATTATACTTTAATCAAATAAGAGATAATATTAGTATACAGCAAGTGTGAAGTAACAATCAAACATAATCATAGTGGGGGCTTCAGTTCTATGGATCCATGCGTGCATGCGTCCGTGAGTCCATTGGTGAAATTGGTTTGCAATGAATAACTTCTGAAAGAGTCTGTGTATTTGAATATTACTTGGTATGTAGGTGTATATTTATAAAATACAGGTCATGTCAATATTTGTTAACGTGGATCAAACATGACAGGAGTTATGTCTCCTTTTCGACTTCATTTTCTGTAAAATTTACCAACATATGGGGGCATCCATGTCCTCTGGACACATTTCTAGTTTTTTTATATTAAAAACAGTTACAGATGCTTGTATAATCTCTCTACAAGGCAAACATGACAAAAATAGATATGGTTTTAAATGGTAAGAAAGCGTAGAAAATCTCTGTTGCTTGACGGGATGACACATATAACCTAATTGTTACAATGCCAATAATATAAGGGGATATCTGAAGTGATAAGGATTGAAATTTATGATTATGTTGATTACCTTCATTCCATAAAAAAAAGGTAAAGAACAGCAGCTTTGTCTTTAAATAATAGTAAAAACTGATTTTCTTGACTTTAGTTGCGGGTTTAACATAAAAAAGAATACTTAAACATTGGGTAATGCTGTAAATTTAATTATGTTGCCCCAAAGCAAGTTTGAGGATTTTTTTTACCATATCATTCCACACAAACAATTTTCATCTGTTTAAGGTATCCATACAGGAGGTGGTCCACAGCCCACACCAATACCAAACTATACCCCAGTACCTATTCCAGGTGAATATATGTATTATAGCATTTTACTGTCTTTTACCATCTCACATGACATCCAGAAACTGTGTATATGTTAATAGGATCTTCTAATACAATCACTTCTTATTAGTATAGTTTATACAATTTATTTTAGCTCGATTAAGATGAAAGCTTAAAGTTTAGTTGAATTTCTCTCCAGTCTGCTTCCTGGGTAGATCCAGAACTGAGTGTTTTTTTTAGCTAAGTCGAGTCAAACTGGGGATCGAACCCACAAACTGACTTGTGCGACCAACACCATATCCACTACACTACCACTGTGCTTATATTAGTTTTCATTCATTTAAAAAACATAGCCTGTATTTCATTCTCAATCTGTACTTAAAGAAATATAACATGTCTTTTTTGAAATATGTAATTGCTATCTATTTTGAATATTGAAAATAAAATATGAATGCAATACAGGTCAGTTTACACCAGCCCCAGGAGTTAATCCTACTCTAGCCCCACAACCAGGACATTCAACTCTAGCACCTATACCCGGCGTGAACACTCCTGCCCCTACTCCAGGACCAAGTAGGTTCATTTAAAAATAACTGCTATGAAAATCTGCTGTCTGTTTCTATAACAAACAGAAAGGATTTCAGGAGGACTGCATTAAAATGTAAATTCTAATAAATTGCTTTAAACAGGGCTAGAATGCTGCTATTTACAGTATATACAGTCAGACCTGTGTTAGTGGTCATAATTGTGTTAGTGGTCACCTCTGTGAAGCAACCACTTGTTTTTAAACAACAACATTTGCTATTAACCATATTCATAAATTTAGTATAAATAAAACTGTATAAAACAGCTTATTGCCATAAGGGGACCATTTTCGTTGTGTCCCTTGAGTGGCTGCTTAAGACAGGTTTTACTGTACATTTACATTATGACAAAACCATCAATAATAATAATAATAAAGTAAATAAAATGTGTATGACTCATTATGATTAATTGCATGTTCGAAAAATTTTATATTAATTTTTTATGTCAAAAATTTTGTGTGGTCACCTCTATTAAGCAGCCACTTGTCTTAAGCAGCTACTTTTGTTATTTCCCATTTATATACTTTTAGAGCAAAATAATAAACCTGTTAAAAACAACAATCTGTCTTAAAAGGACACTTTTATTCATTCCCTTGACTGACTGCTTACTACTGAGAGGTTCGACTGTATATTATTGTCCTATTCTACGACATTAACTAGCTTTAGATAACTAGTGAATAGCTTAACATGCAGTGTACATTAATCACTTTAATCACGTTAAATAACTAGGGACTAACTGTAACTTGTATGATTATTATTTCAGAAGTATGCGTTTACAAGGGTAGTATGTATACCCAGGGTCAAACATGGAGAGATGGTTGTCAATATGATTGTACATGCGATGATGCAGAACATGGAAAATACACCTGTACTGATATGTAAGTGTACAGAAGATATTATCTTTTGCACATGCACAGACTTTTCCTAGTTCCTAGCCTAGCTCACCTACTTGTTAGGTAAAATGATATAATGCTCGGCAGAGCCTCAAATAATATTTTTCCCAACTCTTTTCATAAATTCAATAATAAATAAGCACTCATGTAAGATCCTCTATTTATTTATATCCATAACTTCATCTACTTCCACAGCTGCCCATCATATCCTGGACTGCCAGTTTACTGCACATATGTTTATGACCCACTGAACCCATGCTGTAAGAAACCAGAATGCTCAACTCCGGCTCCACAACCTCAGATCACTCCATCTCCAGTACCAGGCGTCGGCACCCAAGCTCCTGTACCAAATCCAAACCCAACTCCTACAGTGTGTAAGTGTCTGTCGAAAAACTTTTGTATTGTATTTCAGTGTATCATATACTGTCATTAAATACAGAGCCTTGCAGCAAGCTGATGAATTTTATACTGCAATATCACAACTTCTCTCTCACAATTATAAGTTGTTGTATACTTGAACAGTTTTTATAATATGCAAAATTAATTATAGACTACTACGTATAAAAATATGACAAAAGTCGTACTACATTATCAGACGTTTTGATACAAAAAAAGAACCTGAAACAATTATAATATATTACAGTATGACGTAATGGCAAATTTTGCATTATCATTTATTGGGAATATTAAACAAGAAAATGTGTACTATGTTTTGTTAGAATTTTATTTTGCCATGTTAGTGCAGAGAGATGCCAAATGTCTTTTTATTTCATATACGTTTCTCATCGTTTTGCATCAATGTTTTGTTGTATTGCAGCTTTCTGTGTCTACAAGGGTCTGCCCCTAAAGCCAGGACAAACGTTCAATGATGGATGTGACAAGGTGTGTCGCTGTGAAGACAGCATGACAAACAGCGTTGTATGCGATGAAAGGTATGTGGCCATTAAAAATATTTCATAGGCTATTGAGGATTTTAACTCCGCAAATATATTTAGTCTTTAGTTCTGGCTCGGAATCAGAATAATACTTTTTTTGGGGACCCTGTAATTGTATTTTCCTAAAGGAAATCTGAGACTGCTAAGTTGTTCCCTGTAATTCTTTTTTTAAATTGAATTAATTTATTTTAGCTCAATTGTGAAGAAAGTTCAAAGCTTATATGTCTGCTTTCTGGATAGAACCAGTACTGAGTGTTGTTTTATGAGAGGCATTGAGTCGAGCTGGGGAAAGAACCCTCAAACTCTGGCATGACCAGCAAACACTCTATCCACTACAATACCGTCCTGATTTTCTCTTTTAAATTACCATTGCAAAGGAACAAACATGTCTCTATATCCTTTTTTTTTTCAATTTTAAGTTTTGCCTTTGATTTAAGAAATTGAGATTTCAAGTCTTACAGTTAAACCGATGTTAGGTGAGTTTAGGTCCCGAAGTGAATGTGACTTATCATAAAACCCAATCCATTCCCATGAGGACTTTGAATTATATAAGCTTCGACATGTAGTTGAAACCCTAAAGATTGGATTACGCTCTATGTTTATACATTATGGTATCCACCATTTGCAAAAAAATGATCAGGTTTTTTATTTCTTATATTCACTTAATTTGAACAGATGTCCCACGTACCCTGCCCTTCGACCAGGCTGCTCCATGGTGACAGATCCAAGAGACTCATGCTGCCAGGTACCTGAATGTCAGCCAGTCAATCCTAGTACGAGCCCCAACACAACCGTGTTAACTGGAATTCCCGGAACAATAACTGGACACAACCAACCAAGTCCAAACCCAGTCACAGGACTGATCACAGGATCAAGAGGTGAGAGAAACACGTTGTTGTCCATTACAGATTTAGTGACTTCTATGATAAATTTCTCTGCTTAAAGTTGCCAATCAATTAAATAAAATGCAAGGTTTATGTCAAGTTGGTATTCAGGTAATATAGGTTAAATACAATGAATAACCCATGGGATTTCTCATACATTACAAATGCCTACAAGCTGATTTCTCATACATTACAAATGTCTACAAGCTGATTCGATATTTATACAAATTTTGAAATGTTTATACGAATATGCATATGAAAAAGAACCTATTATTTACACTTGAAGAGTGCTGAAAAATGTTTATGACTTTCAGTAATAATGTCATCATATACTATACTTCTGCATTCAGCATATTCCTCTGTATTCTTTTGTCATTTGCACAGTTTTCAGTTCATCATGTTGTCCTATCTTTTTATTTCTGGATTTCATTGCAACTGAAACACAAATTAACATTTATTTTTGTCATTTTATTAATCAGTCAATTTATTGTCACTATATGAAAGGCTCCCATTTCACCAACACGTTTCAATTAATATACTTATATACTTAAATACTTATATATACTTAAATACTTTAATCAAAGATAAGCAGCCAAGTGATAATGTTTCAGAATGGTTCCAGTGAAACTGCATATGATTTCATACATACTGATTAAATAATAAATAAATAACCAGTCTATAATAAGTTGAGTTCTGAAGTATTTAAGTAAACTAAGGAAAATATTGGTGAAACGGGAGCCAGCTCATTGAATTGGTGCTAGTCAGAACCTGTATAAGATAAATATAAATATACCTTACTTGACATAGGCTAAACTTGTATTTAGAGGTTGAATGTTAGTATATTGTAATAATGTTTGTTTGTATGACAGATGTGTGCCTTTACCATGGCGTACCATACAAGACCGGTGCCACATGGGACGATGGATGCACATACAACTGCATCTGTATTGATGGAATGTCTGGAAGTTATAGATGTACAGAAAGGTACATGGCATAGTCAATCATTTGTCTTGAATAAACTAAGATGGGAAATTAACTGACTACGAATTTAGATAAAAATTAAGCCAGAAAAAGGGCCATCATCAGCAACACATCAATATGTTTACTAATTAACATAGTCAAAGTTTGAAACGACACTTTCCGTGCACGTACTTGTCGTTTTTGATATGTTTGTTTAATAGAAAAAAAATGTCCGTAGGATATGGATGTCCTCACATGTTAATAATCAAATAATTAAGACTAACCACATTGATAAAGGTCATACTTGACCTTTATCTTATAATTTTACAGCGGCACACAAAATATCAATTAAATACAAAGACCTTTTCAGAAGTAAGTGATCGTAAACTAATTTGGAGGATGAATGGACCAGGTTAACCCGTAATGCTCCTTCACCATTCTTCAGATGACTTGAACATAAACATGCACTTACGTTTTTTTTTAAAGATCTTGTTTTTATTCTGTCATTTCATGTTATTTTCATCTAAAATATTAATCAGTAACTTTCTTTCTTGTCACCGTAATTTATTTTACTTAACAGAACTTATTTTAGATGTTTTTCTTCATAATTATATTCTGGAAAATACAACTGAGGAATGATTTTGTTGTACATTTTAGATGTGCCAGGTACCCTAAAGTACCTTCACAGTGTACATTAGTAATGGACCCCACAGACATATGCTGCCAGAAACCACAATGCCAATTCATTGCTCCAACCCCGATACCAAACCAAACTCCAGCACCAATCCCAGGTGTTGTCCAAACACCGGCACCACAACCAGGCGTACACACACTGGCACCACAACCAGGCGTCAGTACACCAGCCCCACAGCCAGGAGTGAATACACCAGCCCCAACACAAGCTCCAAGAAGTGAGATGAGATATATGAAAATTTGTTAACACTTCCATAATTGTGTTTCTAGGAAGCAAATGTTTTAATTTGATGAAAACTCAATCACACCCATCTTTACAAGTAACTGATACCTTTCTCGTTTGAATCAGCAGCGAGAGACGAATGACAATGAGATGCAATGTCATTCATCAGTCATCACGTAGACTGTGGCTGGGCAGAGATTAGAACTCATGACCCCTGGACTGATAGTCAGATGCGCTACTGACTGAGCTAACTGGGGCAATCCCAGGTGTTAATATACATGTTTTGTCTTAACATGTTTGAGAAACATATTTATAAATTTTCACAATATTTGATGTTTGATTTTACAGTGGTGTGCCAGTACAAGAACCAGCTATACAAACAAGACCAAGTGTGGTATGATGCTTGCAATGCCATATGTCGCTGTGAAAATGCTGCCACTGGCTATTACAGATGCCAAGAAAGGTAAACTGATAGGATAACAATATGATTTTTTAATTTACATTTTAATTATCTTTAGGGGAGGAATTCTAAACTTGTTTTTCATTCCGGTCCTTTTGACAAAATTGTTTGTAAATATGTAATATTGTGAGATATTCGAAATGAAATATATGTTTTAATCAATTAACTTTAAATTAAAGTTTGTTACACTTCAGAGCAGGACATTTCACCACTCAATAAAACATAACACATAAGTTTTTATCACGTAATAGGAATAAGTTTAAATCTATTTTACATTTACTAATATAAAATTTATTTACGGTTACAAAACATTCGAGCATTAAACCATTCATAATTAAATTATGAGAGACTGTCACAACTATATAATAACATAAAACATACAAGTATTTAACACTTTCTGGGTATTGTTAGAGGTGTAAATAGAACTGTATCAGTGTAAATATAATATAAGCTGTATCATGGCTGAACGGTTATTATACAGAGGCTAAATATTCACAGCAATAAAAAAAATATACACACACGTATGGAATTTTCTTATTTACTTTCCAATTAAGCATAATTTATTTCTAAGTATTAATTGCTTAATCATTAATAAGCGGTGATGTACTTGAAAACAAATAGAAAATAGAAAAGTCAAAAGGACCTACTTGGTATTTCTAAAAAAAACGTGAAATATGTAAAATATCAGTTTTTACACACGTATTACAAATACAAGGGGAATGTGAATGCACATTTACTTTACCCTTTAGGTGTTTGTCTCATTCTAGAACATGAAGTTTTTTCAGAAACGCAAGTCATGGTAATCACTAAAGGAGAACGTTGAATCATATTTACATAATGTCAGAACTCTATCATAACAGAATCGTTGTTATTTATTGGTCGTATTTGCTATAATTATGGCATTGCTTCAGTGTACTCTTGTATCAACCTGTAATTTGTTTTTGAATACAAATTAAAATTAAAAAAAATATCATTTTCATGTTTTATTATTTAATAATTAGTGTTAAGTAAAACTCTGTCGGCTATTTTCTTCTTTATTGCTTTGTGTGTTTCCAACAGATCTTTTTATTAGATATGATTATGAATGATAAATTATTAACATGTTTGAATGGCTCAATTTCAGATGTGCCAAGTACACAAGTGTTCCCGCTGCCTGTACATTGGTACCCGACCCGAAGGACCCAGCCTGCTGTAAAGTTGCCTCCTGCCCAATCAAACCATCTGGAGCTACACCAACGCCGGGATACCTGACCCCGAGTCCCAACAATACCCCTGCTCCAGCTATAGTGACTGGTGTTGCCCCAGTACCAACAGTACCAGCAACTCCTCGACCTAACCCAACTCCTGCACCAGTCCCAGGCGTTTCAACCTCGGCACCAAACCCAAATCCAACACCAGCCCCACAACCAAGAACAGGTAGAAAATTATGAGAAATGTAGATAAATAATACATTTATCATTTAATGTTTCATTTCATCTGTATAAAGAACAAGAATTTTTTTTTTCCAAGAGTCATCTGAAACAGTAGTGATATTACATTGTTTAAATATAAAACTATCATGGGTTAATCATATGCCAGCATCATAAACTATATGATAAACAGATTTAGAAAAGACGTCGTACAAAGTGAACAATTTTACAGTGGGTTCAACTAAAACAAATCAATGCCTGTACTTGTGTTTATACCTTTTTCTGCTATAATCTGTCGAGAAGAGCAGTCAGATTAAACGATGATTTTGACATCTCCGTTTTTGTCCAAAAAAAAATTAGGGAATTTGAAAGCAGCTTTTTCTGTGGGAATCCTGAATTACATACGGTAGTCAAGCGTTAATACACCGATATGTCTTTTCATTATGTGCAAAACTTGATTATCTTACATCAATTGTGTAAACTTACAAATCCCATTTTCCTGGGTAAAAACAGTATGTAGTATGTTCAAGTGAAATATATATTCAATGACATCATACACTGCTCTGGCAGACTCGGGATTCAACCCACAATCGGTCAGTCCTGGGTTCGATGCTTTACAGCTAGATCAGATATGTGGAAACAATAGATGAACCATAATCATACATATTCATGTATTGTAGGTTGCTTGTACAATGGCATGATCTACAGCAAGGGACAGAAGTGGGACGATGGATGTGACTATCACTGTGTGTGTATGAATGACATGACTGGCCAGTATTCATGTACTAAACGGTAAGCATTTATCAATATACTCTTATACTGACATGCATTTAAATATAGCTCTGAAATTACATACATGTATTATAAGGCGCTTGTTGTCATAACAGTGATAAATTTAATTACATCTGCATTAACAGTATTTCTAATTTACCTGGCTCATGTTTCACAAACATTTTCTTAAGTTTTACTTCAAAATGCAATTTTGACTGGTTGTTTATTTATAATAAAATCAATATCCATGAAATCATATGTAATTTTCCTGGAACAAGTCAATCAAAACCATTACCTTTCATCACTATTTATAATATTGTTTACCAATGACAATATTACTGTATGTATTTGGAATTTTGATGTCACACATGATGTTGTGTTTTTGAGACAGGTGTGCGGATTACCCACAAGTACCACCACAGTGTGTGTTGGTCCAGGACCCCAACGACCAGTGCTGTAAAGTACCATACTGCGACTACGTCAACCCATCACCCTTCCCACATGGTATACCTACACCAGCACCTAACCCATTCCAAACCCCAGTTCCAGGACAGACAACACTTGCGCCAGGTCTGACACCAGCACCAGTGCCACAAGGTAATTGTGGTTTAAGATAAACTTTTTAATAAAACAGGCGTGGTGATAATGTTGGTTACCGGTATATATGTTTTACAAATTGAAGAATCTACTTTATTATTTGAAAACAAAACACAAGTGCTGATTAAGCCAGTGCCAGGAGGGATCATGAATGTAGCATATTTATAATGCCTCATGAACAGACGCCAGGTCCGGATAGGTCAGTCTGTAGCGCAGCTGACTATCAATCAAGGGATCGCAAGTTGGATCCTCGTCTGGCCTCAATCTCTGTGATTATTGGTATATGACATTCAATTGTGTTTCATTGTGATTTGTCTCTCACTGCTAATTCAAGTGGGAAATTCATCACTTACTTGTGCTGATTGCCTGTAAGCCCTCGATGGTCTAAAAATTACACTAAATATTCAAACAAGCAAATTCTTTTTTTGGTTGCGTTCCAAAGGTTCCTTTTATCAGATATTATTCAGTGTGTATTAAAATATTTGAAGTTCTCATATATTATGTTGTCATTGGAAATGTTGCGTGTTGCAGGATACTGTGTATACAAGGGTGTGTACTACACACAAGGACAGACATGGGACGATGGATGTGACAAGAAATGCAGATGCGATGATGTAATGAAGGGATACTACTCCTGTACAAACAGGTAAACTTAATTACCTCCCTTTAAATAAAACTTTATCAAATGACTATCAATTTCAGTTGTCTTTTACATTTTATTTGAGCACAAGGGAGGTCTAGTGGTAGATTGTCTGCATCACATGCGCAAGGTTGTAGGTTCGATCCCCAGCCAGATCATGCTAAATACTTAAAAAATGGTACTGAAAGCTTCATCGCTTGACGTTCAACATTTACAGGAAAGGATATTCTTATTGGCCCAGTGTCAGTAAAATGTAACAGGATGGAGTATCAAACCATATATCTGCGGCATGATACTTCAGTGTGGCAGAGCTTAGAATACTGTCATAATTAGACAACTGAAAAATTGTTGAAAACAATGCTAAACACCATACAGTAACATCAGCAACATTTTACTTGCATCTTCTTACTAGTAGACTCGTAACAAATTGATCAAACATTTTATGGAGTTAATGCAACTGTTGAATAAACTTTTTAAAACATTTTGCAAATTACAACCTATCTTCAATTCTTATTGAAATACCGATTTTCAATACTCAAATACACACTGAACGTTTCTCCACATTTTTATATTTGTCTCTATAAAAATGTAAGTCAGTATACATAATGGCATTGATGATGTCGGTCTGCTCAGGGGCAGATTCAGAAGGTAGTTAAGTACCAGAGGAATTAAACTTATTAAAAAAAAGTATGGGTAATTCGCCATTATCAATGTCACCTCTTTAACAGGAATCTGCAAAACATGGAATATAAAGAGAACACATTGATCTTGCAGAGCAGCTGTTCCATATCTTAAACAGGCAAACTTGAAAACAGTTATTTTTAGAAGTCTAAAAATAATTTATTTCTCACGATGTACAATCGACTCTAATTATCTCAAATTATATTATTTAAAACTATGAGGTATTTCAAAGTACATGTTTTTCCTATTCCTCTGGACTTTGAGATAATGAGAGTAAACTGTATATACATTTAATTATATTTACATTGTTCATTCTTTGTTGACAATACTGACTGCTGACTTTGTTTTCAGATGCCCATCCTACAATCAACTTCCTGGTAACTGCAAACTAGTGACCGACCCCACTGACAATTGCTGCCTGGTTCCCGACTGTAACACATTCACAGCAGCACCGCAATCAGGTACCGGCACTTCAGGACACAATACACCCATCATTTTCAACCCAGTCACCAATCCAGATATTACAGGTTCCCACCAGGTTACCACACCTCGACCAATTTATGTGGTACCTTCTTCCTTGCCAGGAACATTTACGGGTACCAGCAACAATAATCCATCTGGTTCTTTGGGAACCGGTCCAAGTGGCAGAACAAGTAAGTCATTCTTTCTCTAACCTTTCTTTCCCGTATCTGTAAATATTGCAATAAAGTAATTGATGTACTTGTTTTTCATATGACTTTTTATAAAAAAAAAAAACTTAGAACATTAGACAGTCCTATACTGGTTGACTGCATTCATTTTTTTATCAGTCGTGGAATAAACTATACAGAAATCTGTGTCACTGAATGCTCACTCAACAGTTCTGTTTATCTTAGTTAATCTCCTTTCCAGTCATTGTAAAAGGATATTGTATTTTTTTCAATGTACGAGTACATATATTAAGTTTATACTTTGTATTTGTGTCATTAGCATGATATAACTATGCATTAAAATGGAATAATGCTTCCCTCTTTTTTTTTTAATGTCAACTAGTGAGAAAAATATTTCTGTCAGAGTTTGTTGTAATTATCATTAATATCATTGGAGTCAGTCGACGATGACTTAATCTTGTCTCTGTCTTTGGGAAGAGATAATTAGTATTTTAGCACTTAATCTATTATTGTATATTGATTTATCCATGTGCTGTTAAAACATCTTAAACCTTTATTACAGATGCCTGTGTATACAAGGGCAGTGCTTACAAACAAAACATGTCATGGGATGATGGATGCCAGTACAGATGTACCTGTGTTGATGAGTTGAGAGGCCAGTACAGATGTACCGAAAGGTAGGAAATATCCACTGGTTAGGTTGTGATGTTTGAGGTTAAAACAGAATCACTTTGAATAATAAATAAGAGACACCATTCTCTTTTTAGTTTTTTTTTTCTACCAGTAAAGTAATTAATCAAGTGTTGTAAAAGACACTGACTGGCATCACTGGCTCTTTCTTGCGTACCAGTTAACAATTATTATTGAATATTTGTCAACTTTAGGATATGTTTTTATTTCATGTGTTACCAAATCTTTAAAGAAACTTGACTTCTGCATTCCAAATAACTGTTATGTACCTGTTGTTAAAATGAAATGTTTTGTTACAGATGTCCCCACTATGTCAATCTACCATCATTCTGCACATACAAGCAGGACCACAATGATAGATGTTGCCAGGTAGCATCTTGTGATGTATCTAAGGTTCCAACACCAGCACCACAGACACATAACACTCCTTCTCCACCACTTCTGACAAATCAACCAATCACAGTGAACCCCGGCTACTACACCGGCCCGGCTGGATCCAACAACCCAATCACACTTAACCCAGGAGTAAACCCAGGCGTCACCGGAAGTCATGCTCCATTCACAAACTACCCAGGAGTCTCGGTGAACCCAGGCTATAATACTGGACCATCTGGAAGTGGACAACCAATCATTCCTACCTCAATCACAGGAGTAAGAGGTAGGGTCCTGAAGATTTTCATAATATGTGTTATTCTGTATAATAAGTCCTACATTGACATACATGCGACTGGAAGTAACTGAGTTTTAACTCTACAGTCTAGACTGACTGAATGTCCCCCTCTATATAACAACTCCCTGTCTTATGGGACTGTAATGTTTCCTTCCAAAGATCTTTGTTTTATAATAGGTATGTATATAACGACATGCTGCGACAAGCAACTGTAAAATTTGTTTCCTGAAATCAAGTCATTACTAAATCAATCCATATATAGCGACCATGTTTTTCAAAATAATTATCAATCTTTATTTTGGTCACATCATTTTTAACTCAAAACATGTTATATATATGGCATCCTGCAAGACCTCAAAAGTGAGTGCCACATATTGCATATCCATAAGAAGCATTTTGACGATTTTTTATTTTGATTTTCCTGTTATGGACAGCACATCGGATAATGAAAAATATATCCATCCTGGTCATGTTTAATCAGGCTACTCAGATGTATGCACACATACATAAATTTGAGTAGAACCACCACTTCCACAAGTAACTGGCAAATATTCTCGCAGCTTAACTTTTAGCAAATTGAGGTAATGAGACAATGCGGCAAACTGTTACCTTTATTTGTAAACTTCGACTCGTATATATGAATCATTTTACATGACTATGCATAAAAACACCATACTGCTGCAAAATATTGAGAACTTTTTTTTTTAAATCATCAAACTGAGATGTCTATCTTCATATGTGCAGGTTAATAAAACTCTGCTATATTATTGCAGACAAATGTGTGTATCAAGACATGAGTCAACATGCCCAGGGTACCACATGGCAGGACGGCTGTGACAAGACTTGTGTTTGTATGGACCCAACCACAAACTCGTACAGATGCACAGAAAGGTATATGTGAACTGTTCAGCAATTTTACTAACTAAAATTTCAACATTGTGCATTGTGCATATAAAACAGAAAGGCACATACCATGTTGATGCTCCGGAGAGTCAAGTTCTAATTTCAATGTAGAATACTTGCCATAATATAATGTATACGTGTATAAACCCATTGTATTGTATAATAAAAATAATTATCGAGATACAGATTTTTAAGGTAAATTAAAATAAATATTTGTTCGAAACATACACTACTCTCTGCAATCACCAAGTGTCTAATTCCTGGACACATTAGCCAATCAAATAAGTTCCAATCAGCGATTAATAGTGGTTGCTACGACACCATATTTCTTAGACAAACAATGTCTAAGCAACTGCTACATTGTATTTACTTGGACAAACAATACCACGTGACCAGGGGTAATTTTGCACCAGGTCAGTTCATGTTGCAACCTGCCAACCACAAGGCCGCCATGAAATCCATTAAAGCATGAGTAACAAAATATACCACATACATAATTTTATGATAATTTTCACCATGATGTTTTTACTATATGACAGATGCCAAGTCTATTCCGATATCCCGAGCTCCTGTTTCCTTACCCAAGATCCAAATGATGCATGCTGTAAGGTACCGAAATGTTCTGGCTCTCTCACACCACTCACCGCTACTGGAACTGGAGGAACTGGTCCATCCGGCAGTAATGTTGTCCCCATTAGTACACATACATCATTCAGTGGCACGGGACGCCCAGATAACATTCCTGGTATGAGTACAACTGGATCACGATGTAAGCATTCTAGAAAAATTCTAATTATTTATTGATGATGGAATGTTTTTTATTTTCATAAAGACATTTTGACCTTTAGGTCAGTATGATTTTAGAAAAAGGAAAACAAGTACATGTTTTGACTGGTCCAGAAAAAATAGTCACAATTAATTGTAATATTTGCATATTGAATTGAAACCTCAACTGTTTACAAGTAAAATTGTTTGATAATTCAATTTCACTTCTTAATAAACTTAATTCTGACATCAATATTCACAAAATAGAATTGATTGTGAGTATAATTTATATATAAGCAAATATCAGGAGACCAAATTTCTTACTGAAATATGTTGACTTTTACAGCTGTATGCGTGTACAAAGGCACAGTACACAAACAGGGAGACTCCTGGGATGATGGATGCCAATTCACATGTACATGTACGGATGGAAGCAAGGGACTCTATTCCTGTACATCAAAGTAAGGTTTACATTGATTACATTATCTCCAATATTATTTTTTTTGTGAAAAAAATTGTTAAAAAAAAATCTTTAAAGCATTACCTATTATCCTTTCAGTTTGTATCAGTTTGCACAATTTTGTACATACCATCTATTCTTCCAATACATGTTACTTCTCTCTAGCGTCTGTTTTAAAGTGCAACATTTATTAAAATTTCAGATGCCCATCATATCCAACCAATATCCCGTCCTACTGCACGATGAACACAATACCAGGAATGTGCTGCAAGAGTTTGAGCTGTAACATTCCCACCCTTGGTAACTACAACCCAGCTCCACAGCTGGTACCCACACCAGCACCAAGCCTGGCACCAGGACAGACACCAACTCCAAGTACAGGTGGTAACGTACAGATGATCTACCCCTCTGGTACCCAGCCTGTCATTGGTGGAGGAAACCCATATCCAGGTGGCGGATTCGCAATTCCACCAGGTGTGTCAACCGGCAGCTTCAGAAGTAAGTATCTGTCTGTCTGTCTGTCTGTCTGTCTGTCTGTCTGTCTCTTTTCTCTCTATATTTTCATCTCTCTCTTACAACCTCTTTCCCTTCATAGGGTCATGATGTTTTGTACCAGTGTTGACCATTGTTCAGTTAAGTCAGTATTTAGTTGATGATAAAATGAATTTGCAGCTATCAATTGATGAACTGTATTTCAGACCAGTGTATCTACAAAAACCGACTATACAACCAAGGAGAGAAATGGGACGATGGATGCGACTACAGCTGCGAATGCAAAGACTCCAAGACAGGATACTATCAATGCAAACCCCTGTATGTATAGCATACAAACCAGTATATTCTTAACCAGTTATTAAAACTTGTACAAATCATGCTCGAAATCTTCCTGGGTAAAACCAGTACTAAGCTTGTCCAGAAAAGGTGTCTTGCTCAAGGACACCACACATGGTCTTGGGAGAGGATCAAAGGGTTCAGTGCTCTATCGCTGGATCAAACACTCCACAATAATTAGGTTCATTGAAGTGAAACATAATTTCACAATTAACCTCTGAAACAAAAGTTGCCATCTAGGGTGATTATATGGTGTTTACTGTTTTAAAGTCTCATGCCAGTTCTCAGGGTATAATTTTAATTACCAGAAATGACTACCGATGTTGGTATATAGATCTGTGCTGGATCCAAATATAGTTTAATAAATCCCTGTTCACTTCTCTGAAGCTCTAAATACAACAAAAATATAATGATATAATATGTATTTATGATATGCTTTCCTAGTTTATCAAACCTTATCTAGATTCTCTTTCAACATTTGTGCAGATGTGCCCAGTACAAGCTTTCACAGGGATGTTACACAGTCAAGGCTACTGGCCAGTGTTGTGACCAGCCAGTCTGTACTAAACCTGATGGTTCCCAGTTCAACCCCATCACCAACCCATCACCGCAGTACCCAATTTACGGATCATACCCAGGTGGTATGGGTGGATTTAGACCCGGCTACAATCCAAGTACCGGTGCTACTGCAACAAGTGGTACCAATGTTGTCACTGGACAGTCACGTAGGTTTATCTTCATCATTGTGTATCATTGATAAACTGGCTCCTGGTATCATTCTGTCTCCTATTGAAAGTGAACTTGTAAGAAAATATTCCTTTATTTTTTAAGTATTTACCTTGCTGCTATACTATATATATTAAATTATCACAGATCAGCATGTACATTACTCTGTCAGATCAGGGTCTACATTGTTTAAATTTCAGTTAAAAAATCAGAGAAGAAGGTATGACGACACCATTTCTAAATGACAATTATTTGATTTACCAAAATCAATACTCCAAGTTTATAAAACTGTTGAGCATGAATTTGAGGTTTTATAACCGTTGGCTGTGGATGGAATTATTTCTGAAATCTAGCCAGTTCAGAGCTTATACAAAAAAAAATGCCGGACACAGTTAGCCAAGTCAGTAGTGCATCTGACTATCAATCCAGGGGTCTCTAGTTTGAATCTCCGACCGGCCACAGTTTCTACAATGATTGATATAGGACAGTGTGTTTCATTGTCGTTCATCTCTCACTGCTGATTGAATAGGGAGTCTTCAGTAATTTGCAGAGATTGGTGCGTTTGAGTACTGGTTAACTTTCCAGGAATCAAGGAAAGAATGGTTAGGTTAAGTTAACTGATCCTGTGTTAGCTCTTGATGGCATAAAATGGTGCTAAATATTCATTCAATCAATCAATCAATCAATCAATCAATAATAATATAAAAATTATTGTCTGTAAAAGACGTTTCTTTCAAATCTTGTCATAAGCTTATAAAAAAAGTTTTACTACAGATCGCTGTATATACAACGGTAGAATCTACAACCAAGACCAGAGATGGGATGATGGATGCGACTACACTTGCACATGTACTGATGCTCTGAATGGCATGTACACATGCTCACCAATGTAAGCAATAATGACTGCTAATCCATTATTTTCAAATGACTCATATATAGAAATTATCTTTAACAGATGTCACATGAAGAACTATTGATATGATATAGCAGGTATTATATACTTAAGAGGAAAAAGCAAAACATACCTCTTAAGGCAGATAGATGGCTTCTTAATACAGGATAATTAAAAATAAAATTTTAAAGATGTCTTAAAGAAAATTTGGTTGCTTAAGATAAGTGGTTACGTCATAAAGGTGATCAATAACTCAGGTTCGACTGTAGTTTATAGTGTGAGATGGGACACTTATTCATTTTGTTCCAAGTGATTGTATAGTTCAGCCCTGGCTCGGTCCAAAAACCTTGTTAGAAAGTTTGCTCGTTACTAGCAGATAGGTAATAGTTTTTCTCATATTCATTTTGAGGTCTTCGTCCACCAATAAAACTAAATATGCTATATTGGACCTGTCATGTGTTGATAATTGCGTTAAACCAACTTATAATATTTGTTAAACCAAATTTTCATAGGTGTCCCCAGTACACTGCCCTTCCATCCAGTTGCCATATGGTGACCCTCCCAGGACAGTGTTGCCAAGAACCACGCTGCACTATTCCAGTAGTAGCCACCATAGCCACGCCTCACGTACACGTTACCCCAGCACCACACCTGACAGGCTGCTACGATGCGATTACCAACTGCAAGGCATATGGCAGAACGTCCTGCGTAGCTCCGTATGAAACTTGGGCAAAACAGAACTGCATGGCTTATTGTGGATTCTGCAGTAAGTACACAAATGACTATGATTTAACCAAACATATTTAAATATATTCTCAAAATAAATCATTTTGAATAAATTACATAAAGTATCAGGGCCCTTCAGGGCCAAGTAGTCTTTAGCTGATTTTGCAAAATCTCTTACCTTTCATTGATGATGCTGTGAGTCCAACTTGGTCCAAAAACTGTTTTTGAGAAAGTTTGGTACAGTGTAGTTACCTGCTGAAGGACCGTGTTTCTGTTCAGATTGATGTTTTTGTAATCACCCCATATACACCAAATATTGGGTCTTCCGCCACCAATAAAACTGTCAACCATAATACATGTACATAAATTAGTTGATAAAAGCTTCAAACCCCATAATTTTACTCGAGCAATGTGTTTTATGATCTCTATTCATGGTTTTTGCCACAAAATGTTTGCTGCCCCAACTGCCCTCAACAAGAAAAAAATAAAAATAGAAAAAAACTGATTTTAACATGGGGGAATTATTTGTGCAACAAATTGTTAAATTTATAAAGTTTACAATTATTATAAAGTTCGATTTTTGAGCAATTGATAATATCTGATAAAAGGAACTCTTGGAAACACAGTACGTGACCAAGAAAATGAAAAAGCAGACTCGCTTTACTGAGTCTGTTCATCAGGGGTTATAAAATATGTAACAACCCTCACCAAAATCCCAGCTCCCCCATCCCGATCGGGCACTGGAGGCATTCTGATTAAGCTTATTAATTCCAAGAAAGCGGATATAACGACAACACTAAGTGAAATAATAAATATGTTTTATCTTCTGCTAGACTCTTCTAACAGTCAGACATCATTTGGCTGCGTGGATACCCTTACCAACTGTGATCAGTTTGGCGCATCAGCTTGTACTGGCAAGTATGAACCATGGGCGAGGGACAATTGCATGAAGACATGTAACTTGTGTAGTAAGTAATCAGAAAGTGTTGAATTACCTTTTTGAGGGGTTGATCTTAAAATGCACTGCAGTCTGGATATAACATGGTTCCCGGGAGCCAAAGAGCGGGACTGCGATATAGACGTACCCCCATTATATATATCACTGTTACAGAAAAATCTCACATGTTGAGGGAGAGGATCATCTATGGAGATTGATGCAAATGTCTTCAATAAAATTAGTAAAACATTAAAGTTTATAGATGACATACAATGTCTTGGCACAAAATATCTGTATCAGCCTATTGGATATGTTTTTTTAATCAATAAAGGTTACTTTGTGAAACCAAAACTGGTTTTGATATACATTTTATGATTGGGTTAAACTCCATTTAAAAAAAACCACAAAAACACTTCTCAAGCTACAAAGTTCTTTGCTTCTCAAACCAGAAAGTTCTATAATGTATGTATTTGTTATATCTTATATAACACTAGTTTCTCTACAATTAAACCGGAAAAAAATTAATGAATGCAAAATTAACAGAATAAATACATAAAAAAGTTCAGTTTGCAAACCGGCAAATACGGTCAATAGAGGAACTGAACCTATATTTGCAATGATTTTTCAGCAACCACATCGTCGCCAATTATTACCCATGTTCCTGCAACATCAAGCTCTGGATGTGTGGACAAGCTTCAGAACTGTGCAGATTACGGACAGTCAGCTTGCGTAGCACCGTATGAACAGTGGGCCATTGACAACTGTATGAAAACATGCAACCAGTGCAGTATGTACATTTTTTAATTCTGCTGTATCTGCTTTTTTAATCATTGAGCATGTTATAAATAAATAAAGCCACGTATAGGATGGTTTCAAAGTTTTTAAACACACTTGAGAGGTTTTATTTCATGCGAAGTTAGTCTGGCTCTTAAACTGTATTTTGTCCACACAGAAAAGTTTTAAATTGTTTGAAAGTTGTTTTTCCTATAGCTGGAATGTATCCATTCATAAAAATGCACAATAGCTAGTATTTTGAAAGTATTCCAAACCAAATTAAAAAGAACTGTTTTTTAACGCAAGAATTGTCATACCATCATTCAAATGGGGCGAAATTTGAAGCAAGATTTCAAGAGTGAACATAAATACAGCCCCATTCCCCCAAAGTGAAGCGAAGGCCCTGCTAATAATGTATTAAGTACTAAACATGGCCTTTTATATTACAGTGGCCATAATCAATCCAGGAACAACCATGGGAGGATCTCTACCAACAAACAGTAAGTGGTACTTCCCGTAGTTGAATGTCAAATTGTTTATTCATGATAAGGAGTTTCATATCTTTATGTGTCTTGGGCGTTTTCACAAGTTATGACAAGAATAATATATCTGTGACTCTCGCTTGTTGTAATAAGCAACAGATTGAATACTATCAACTAGAGAATTTCAAGAAACTACTGCAGGTATCTATTCTGAATATTCATTAGTTTTTGTTTTTATAGCCGTGACATTTAAAAAAGGGCATTTAGTGTTCACAAACTATCATAGTTTAATTCTACTGAGCTCTCATTCCGGCTAAACTAAATTAATATAAACAATTGATATCTATATTTCTCTATAAAGAAAATACTATAAGATACTTGCAAACACATTTCCTATATGTCATACATGTACCAAATAATAGCTTAACTAAAGTAATATAAACAAATGATATCTATATTTCTCTATAAAGAAAATACTGTAGGATACTTGCAAACACATTTCCTATTTGTCATACATGAACCAAATGCAGTAGGAATATTCATATTCTTAAAAGCATATTGCTGTATCGTTTTACATATATATTGAACTTGCTGTACCTACAGACTGGGCGATTATGATGAAGGGTGTGGCAGGAGTTCCCGGCGATCTATTTTCCCTGTGGAACAGTCCCAACACAGCAAACCAGTATGTCCCAGAGGCAATGTACCTGACAAACCAGTACCCAGGACACTACAAACCAGACTTGTCCAACTACTGGAGCAGTCTTTGCATCGACAAGGTAAAACACAGTTCTCAATATTTTTTGTTTAAATAACTTTATTCAGCATTAAGCCCTATTCCCCTCCCCAAAAACATGTTTTTTTCCCCTTGCATAAGAAAAAATCCCCTTCAAAAAAAAATTTTTTTTTTTAGTGTTATTCAACAGTTCATAATAAAGTTTGTTTAAGAATTTGAAACAAATTAAAACAAAAAAAACCCTTGATGTAGACCTGTTAACGATTTGTTTGATATTTTCCCTATGTCCATGACAACGCTATGTCCCCCTCCCTATTAAGGGAACCCACTCCAATTCCCCCAAATATATGTTAAAAAAAAGGCAAGGCCCCATTAGATATTAATACAAATGTCTCGGAAAAATTAACTTGATTTAGGTAACATTTTCCTGATAAAGAGTGCTTGGTTTATTCATAGAACCTCAGAACCAGTCATGGGTTCGGTCACTCGTCTAATCTGGAAGAATTTGAGGATGATTTGCCCAAGTTATAGAAATCATTTAACATATGAATAAAAACAAACAAATCCATATATAAAGAGCTGCATTGCAGAAATTAATACAAATTAAAATCTTAATCCCTAATACAAATTACAAATAAAAAAACTGTTGAAAATGACAGTTCTAGTATCTTGCTGCACATTATAAAACCTGACCTTGCCCAAACTTTTACTTCAGGTCAAGGTTGCCATATTCCATAAGGGAGTAGAGAAAGCCAACATAATATTTGATGCTTCTGGTTCAGACAAAAACAGCTGGTTTGATCAGAGCAGGATCATCTCATCCACATGGACCGACATCAAATACGCACCAAAGAATCTTTTCAGTCTCCTCGGGTATGTGGACGTGTAATGGTGGAGTCTTTGTTTTAACACTGAATTAATAAAGCGGAACAGTAGTGTAGTGTATAGAGTGTTTTCCGTTTACGCCAGAAGTTGCGGCCTCTCGTAAAACAACACTCCATACTGATTTACTTAAGTAACAGACTCGAAAGATATTTATATAAGCTCTGAGCTCTAATCGCAATTGAGCTAAAATAAATTAGCATAAATTAACTAATAACAGATCTAAAGAAAGCAAGAAAGTGCTAGGAAAAAAAACTGTGTAACAAGTACAAAAATGGTTTATTGGGATATCAAAATCAAGATAGTACATGTACTTTATTTTAGTCCAGAAAACATTGATCCTGATTTGTATGGGTTTTTATGACCTTGTTTTTTACACAACTGAAGTAAGAAGATGCAGTTTAAACTAAACAACAAATTTTAATAATTGTTGTATTAATTCATATTTATTGATACTCTTCACAGAGATCGGTCAACTGGCCGTGAATTCTACATCAGCAATTCTGGCTCAGGATGCAATGCCCAGGGATGGATCATGGTGTCAACTAAGAATAACTGTCCATTTGAACAGGGATCAGCTAAACCCGCTTTCTACTATGCTCCAGGTCAAAGTTCAACCAACTGGGCTTCAAGTAAGTTTTTTTCCTGCCACGAGTCGAAAATAGTTTACCTGATCTTTTGCATTGGCAACAGAGAAATTTTAAATCGACGAGTGTATGTGTTTGTTTTGTGGATGGGTTTCCTGATAGACTAAATGTAACACTTTGTATCGCCTCATTGAAGAAAATAAGGTACCAAGTGCATTCTTATTTCATATACACTTGGAACCTAATTGCTATAATTGGACGATATGCACTTTATTTTGTATGAACTATTTTGAGGATGGCACTGAATAATATAAAACTTGAGGTGTTATTTTTTCTGATAAAAACAACAATACACTGGACGGTGGAGCACATGGTCCAACGGTAAAGTATTGGACCCAGAATCAGGCGGTTGTGGGTCCGGTTCTTGAGCAAGACACTTTATTCGCATAAACTTAGTACTGGTTCTAACCGGGGAAGACTTGAAGCATGATTTGTCTAGAAGTTACAAGAACTTGTTTCACAACCGATGTAAAATAAATTAAAAAAAGTTTGCAACAAATCACTGGAATTTAGATTAGAACTGTTGAGCGGGGTAGTGGTGTGGTAAGGTGTTGGTCGCTCATGTTAAAATTTGCTCCCAGATTTGACATGACAGCTTCTGTAAAACAACACCTACTACTGGTTATGCCAAGGAAATGGACTTGGGAATGATTGACGAAGGTTATGAGGCTACTTTGCGATCAAGCTAAAATAGATTAGTGAAATAATACCATAATGATACTTTATTTAAAGATGGTAACACAGTAAGTTACACCAATCTTCTCTGTGGCCCCCATTAACCATACAATGAACACGAGATTTCAATAATGGATGTTGATTTGAATGAATAAAACATTTATACCAATGGATATATTTCACTAATGTCATGTTTTCAATTTTTCCAGCAACTCCCGGATCCGGCGATGTGTTTGCCATTCTCGCCCACCCAAGATGTAAGTAATATCAATAACCGTTTAACACTGAGAATGATAATTGACTTTTACGCAGTAATTATAATACTGATGTTTTCTTTATATCTATGGCACCTTATAACAATGATGTGTCCCTGTTTTAGGGAATGCGAATTAGTTGTATACCGTGTACACTCATCCAATCTTGAGTTGTCCGAAATAACTTTCTGTCCTCTCAATTCAATTGTTTTTTATACTCATTTTTGTGTCTTCTTGATCAATGGAATGTTTTTGTTATATAGGTCAAGGCGTAGGAGCAACACAGCCTACACACACTATCACTGCCATATGTAAGTGAACACTTTTGTACATATCACAGCAGAAAAAAGAAAATTCCACCATGCTTATTTAACTTAAATCTGTAGCAGTCAACATTTGACATTATTGTAATGCACTTCGTAAATTTCTTGCTGATTGATTGTTGAGTGAAATTTTGCGATAACTGAATTTATCATAAACAGTCCTAAACATGTCAAGACCATATTTGTTTAAGCATCATAACCCAATTTTTAGGTTTGGGTTTGACATGGACTGTGACCTTAGTATTTAAAAAATGTGCTTCATTATAATGGGTTGAATCAAATTGTCTTCGGTTTGTTTGAACTTTGATAAATAACAATGACCTTGATTTCTTATTCATGTTTTAATGTGGAGATTTGTATGAATCGTATCATAACTTGAAACTGCAGCAGTTATTGGGCATGTGGATTACTGTGGTTGTTAGTAAACCTACATTGACATGTATCTCCATAAAATAATTTTGCGTAGATTTCGGATTTGTTTGTGAAAGTTATCAACAATATTTGTATTCAAAGTGTTTTAAAGACAAAGTTTATACATATCAATGTTACAATTGACAGTATTAAATATTGAAACTACTGAAAAAAAATCATGTTAATTGAAAATGGTACTCAAGTTTAGATGTTTTGTGAACGCAGGAGTCATGTGTATGTCATTTAAAGTTGCAACTGCGATATAAAAGTCGCAATATGGCCCTGTTATAATTTTGAATACTATTAGATTATTGTAAAAGCATCTAATTGGCAAAAAAGTATTTTAGAACACTGTACCAAAACCGACAGGTAAAGAAAACAGCTGTTTTACATCAGCCACTCCTACACAACTGCCTGCCCCAGCAGAAAATGTTCGGCCTTTAAAGCGAGACGGTAGTCTAATAGATAGTGTTGGCCACTCATGCCAGAGCTTGCGGGTTCGATCCCCCGGTCGACCCGATGCTTCTCATAAAACAACACTCAGTACTGGTTTTTCCATAGAAGCGGACTCGAAAGCAGTTCATATAAGCTCTGAGCTTTCATCGCAATCAAGCTAAAACAAATTAGTATAAACTAAAGTGAATAGGCGAGTTTTAATTAACATGCATATGTTGCACTTCCAGCTGCATTTTGCATCTACAAGACCAAAATTTACACTCAGGGCGAAACTTGGCAGGATGGCTGTGAGTACAATTGCACTTGCGTGGAAGCCGTTACTGGATTCTACAGATGTTCTAACCTGTACGTATATTTGCTACTATCACACAGGCTTCATGTGTATTATCAGTTTTTATTAAATGTTTTAGGGGACTTTAATGAAAAGAACAGAACAGAGCAGTACATATATTTTATTTTTGACTGACGCATACAGCATCTCGTTGTAACATATATATATATATATATATATATATAAATTCATTATAACACAAGATTATTTAATTGTAGATGTCCTGTATGGAACAACTTGCCACAAGGCTGTAACCTCCAGAAACCCACCGGTGAATGTTGCTCCAAGCCTGTTTGTCCAGGAGGAATCACGATTGGATCATATAATTTGAGTGAGTAAAGTTCCCCTTTGTTTATATTTAGTATGATCAATGAACATATACCACTATCAACAATTCAGTCTGATGTGATTAATTTTCCAACACCAATATTTTGATCTCAAAGGATTTATGTTATCCAACTGACCAGACGCAAGAGAGACTATCGCTCTGGTCACGTGGCGTTGTTTGTCTAAGGAAAATGGCTGACTAGCACCCAATCGCTTATTGAATTATCAACTTGTTTGATTGACAGCTTGCGTCGGGTCAGTTATTATCAGCTACTGTTGGTTACCGTATATCGGTACCCATGAATTAATGCCCCCCCCCCCCCTCTCTCTCTCTCTCCCAACACCAACAACACACAGACGAAATGCCTGTTTTATGGTATTTTTGACACTTTTAATTAATACAAAATTTAAAAAATGATTTATCAGTCCCAAATAAAGTCTTTTGTCAGAGGGCATTTATATACTATAATTTCAAAACAATTATTATAAAAAAAAAATCAAACGAAGACAGACAATTTTATTTATTTCTCAGTCATTATCAAAGTATCACACGTCTTCTGATTTCAACTGTACAAGATCATAATAAATAATTTAACGTGTTATTCTATGTTCAGCTGACACGTGCTTCTATGGCAACAAATACTACCACCAGAATGAACAATGGCAGGATGGATGTAGTTATAAGTGTGAATGTAAGGACGGCAATACGGGATTCTACCAATGTAATACGCTGTAAGTAAACTGACACAATGTCCACATACATTTAAGACAATTAAAGGTATACATGGCATATGGAAATCGCCTTGTACACTCCTGCAAACAAAGTTTTAGGGGATGTTTGAGACACTGTGTTGGCTGGTCCATCTGTCAGCAACTTGTGAAGCAAACTACTTCCAGATTGAGTAGAAACTTTGCATACATGATCAACATCAAATAAAGATGTGTGTGATAATCATTTGTGAAGTCGACTTAATTTCAATGCTGATTTGCTACTCTTGCATCAATCTTACATCTATAATGTTACTATTCTCATAGTATGGCCCTCAATTTAGAGTTTGCAGTTGTTGAAAAAATATCAAAATCGCCGTGTGGTCCTTTAAAATTAATAGTTGAAAATTTATGAATATTACTGTGTGTCCCTTTAAGATCAATCGTTGAAAATTGATCAATATTGCTGTGTGTCCCTTAAAGATCAATAGTTAAAATTTGATCAATATTGCTGTGTCCCTTTAAGATCAATACAAAGTCGTGTACATGACTAACAATTTTGTGTTATTCAGTGTTTCAGTATTAGATCTTTGCGCAATAAACAAATAGTATTATAAGCATTATCCAGTATGTTTTCATTTTCATGTATATGCACGAGTTGGATGAGATCAATTATTTGTACGAGTGTATGTCTATTTAGATGCCTGCAATGGACCTTGCCTAAGGTGTGTCACATGGACCCTGTCCCAACTGGAAAGTGTTGTCCAATACCAAACTGCCCATCATATGTCAACGTAAAATACCCAACTGGTTATGTCCAGTACTAAACACTGATTGAAAAATAAAATATGTAATATTGTTACCTTTGTTCTTTTGTTTTAATTAATATATCACAAAAATTAATAAATATTTCAGAAATGATACATCAGTATAGTTATTTTGGTTATTACCTTTAAACATTTTTTCTCTCCATTTTATGCTCTCTGAAAAATTTCAGAGAAGTGTAATATAAGTTGCCTCTTTGCACAGAGTATAACTTGAAAAGTATGAGAGATTATTAAATAAAAATATTGTGTAGAACTGAGAACATTCACTTGTCTAAGAAAAATGGTGGTTCTGGAAACACTATCGATCACTGATTAGATTATTGACTGATTTGATTGACAAACCGAGTCAGGTCAATTGTAAAACACAATGAGATGGTTTGTAGTGCACAAGGGCAAAACTCTTTTACAAAATTACTTCCCTTTTTGTGACTTTCGAAA
This sequence comes from Panopea generosa, assembly GCA_029582155.1. Lineage (NCBI taxonomy): Eukaryota > Metazoa > Mollusca > Bivalvia > Adapedonta > Hiatellidae > Panopea > Panopea generosa. The sequence continues at coordinate 5,656,254 of CM055900.1, forward strand.
CTTTGCTTGTTCCGACTACAGTTTGAAAATATATTATATTACATAACGTAATTTTACATACATACATTTTACATTGATCAGTTTGTACCTTCTCGCAATTTTTTAGTACACATGAAAGGTTATATACATGAATTGTTTAAATTGATCTATTTTACAACGATTGTGAAACAAGTTATTACAACTTAGACAAATCACTCTCGAAGTCTTTCTCGGTAGAACCAGCACTAAGCATATGCCGAAAAGGTGTCTTGCTTAAGGACACCACACATATCCGTGGCGGAGGATTGAACTCATGGTCCTCTTATCCTAGATCCAATGCTCTACCACTGGACCACATGCTCCGCACAATAAAGCCAACTAAAATCATCTTTCTGTGATATTTCTAAAGTATACAACATAATTTGAAATATTGTATTTACCAGACTGACAGTAAAAAAAAATATACAACTGATACTTTATTTATATTTTTTTATTGAAACAATTGTGTTCTCAAAATAAAACCTAATACGATTGTTGACACAAGTGTCACACAGTAAGGTTGCATCCATAGTCTTTGTTGATGATCAATATCAGTTGCCTCTGAATTCATAGACGAAAATAAAGGGGTGAAAAAAGTTACTGTAATTCCAAGGACTTATATAGAGAATGAAAAGCAACCGATTGGAATGTTATAAATGCTCACGTATTCACGCAAAATCTCACGAAATCTCGTTTTCAAATATTCTTAACTTCCATTCATCTCAGAAATACAAATCAAAATTCTATTCTTTGCGCGATGGAATTATCTACAAAACAAGACCATTTCCAGCATATTGTGTTTACAATTGTTGAAGTATTCATGATAACAAAATTTGTATACTGCAACTAAAAAATCAAGGAAAGTACTTGAAATTTTACTTCAAAGTCCAGTATTTTAAATTCAAGATCATTTTGCGTGTTTAAAATATTATAAAACACCTAAGGTTACATACATTACGTACATTTTATATAAAAGAAATCAATTGCCTGTGAAATTTGAATGATTAATTTGCCAAATTATTAATTCTTCGCATATTATTTTATCAACTTTTAATAGAAAGATGCAATGCAAGATTCCTATCCTTCTATATAAGTCCTTGCATAATTCGGTTTACTGATAACACCATTGTTTTCCCCAACACATATCACATGATAAATAAATATAACAACCAGTAATAAAAAAGTATTGGGATTAATTGGAGTAGAACCAGCATCCTTCTGCAAGTAACGTGCTAGATTTCTCGTGTAATGTGTTTGGACAAAGCTGGGACAAAGGACCCCGAGGTCTGGTGTTGGGGCATCTAGCCCAGGATCAGAGGATTGTTGATTTGATCCACCACAGTAGCCATATCTGGTGTCCTTGAGCAAGACACTTTATTGAGGCCCTCCCAGGGGAGATCCCTGTTCTCTGCACAAAGGACCCCGAGGTCCGGTGTTGGAGCATCTAGCCCAGGATCAGATGATTGTGGATTTGATCCTCCACAATGGCCATATGTGGTGTCCTTGAGCAAGACACTTTATTGAGGCCCTCCCAGGGGAGATCCCTGTTCTCTGCACAAAGGACCCCGAGGTCCGGTGTTGGAGCATCTAGCCCAGGATCAGAGAATTGTTGATTTGATCCACCACAATGGCCATATGTGGTGTTTTTGAGCAAGACACTTTATTGAGGCCCTCCCAGGGGGATTCCTGTTCTCTGGACAAAGGACCCCGAGGTCCGGTGTTGGAGCATCTAACCCATATCCGAGGATTGTTGATTTGATCCACGACAATGGCCATGTTTGGTGTCCTTGAGCAAGACACTTTATTATGCAAATGTGCTTACTACTGGTTCTACCCTGAGGAAGACTTTGAGCGTCATTTGTTTACAGAATTGATGTAAACTTGGAAAAAAAGAAACAAAGCTGGGTTTGAACCATGAGATTGTTCAAATGAATTTACTGATGCCATAATGTTACACGGTCACCATCAGATTCTTTCTCATATAAATTTTTTTAGACAATCCCTTGTTAATTTCTGAATTAATGAAAAGAGATATAAATATAAGTAAAAAAGTAATAGTATCCTGTTTTTGAGAAATTTCTTAACCCCATATGGTTAGCACAAGCTCGTGTAATGAGAAAATAATACGGGTACTAGTACATGAACATTTTGTTATACACAGAGGATCTTACATTCATGCTTATTTATAATTGAATTGATTAAAAGAGTTTGGAAAAAATGTATAATGGGAGGCTCTGCTGAGTATTATATCATTTTCCTCCAACAAGTTTAATAACTTTAATAATAAATGAGCATGAATGTAAGGTTCGTTTATCACACAACCGAATGAACGTTTTAATAGTACCTTGACACCTACAAAACTGCGGGTTTCTGCGAATTCTATTCAATTCCTGACTCGGCATGCATGAACTACAGTGGGCTTATTCTTGCCTACCCTGGAACAACAAAGCAGTTTGATTCATAACCACAATTATAAACATGGCAAAAAAGATAGAATTATCCCGGCTTGCGTATAATCTACCAATCAACTTGCCCCACAAACTTCACAGCTGTTGTCATGTGGACCCTTGCCAAGAAAACATGGCACATAAAATCAAATAAGAATCGTGCTCTTTGGGATTATAAAAAAATCTGCCAAATTCAACTAATTAATATTTGGACATTTATTTTCCTGGGTAACACAATATTAACAGTAAAACGAATACAAAATGTGGAAAGCAGGCATTACTTTTAAAAGTGGCCTGGGTTTGATAGTTTTTTTATGTTAAACAAAAAAAATGCTGGTACATGTCAATTGTGATCTTGTCTTTCAAATGAACATTATTCCACAAAGAATATAGATCAAACAAAATGTTTTGGTCTTTTTATTAGGTTATACAGTGTATATGACATATTAAGTTTTATTGGTGAATGAATCTGAGAACAACTACAAGTTCCTTTTGCAAGTAACTGGCAAACTTTCTCACAAAAAGTTTTTTTTGAGCGAATGGGACTAAAACCTTAGTACAAATTTTGTCAATTGAAATAACTACTCTGAATATTTTTGATTTATGGTCAAAAAATTAAGCAAATTTCCAAATATATTGCCTAAAGGGACACATCGCAATATATAAATAGAATGTTACTGTTGTATTCACCCATAGAATCAATCTTTATACAAATGAGGGGGAATCAGAAAGTTTGAAGACTTTGATCATAACTTGTTTATATCAATTATGCAATGCACAATATCGTTACTGTATTTGATACACATTTTGAATATTTAAGCATGATACGTCGACTATTATAAAGAGAAATGGCGATTTTCAAACGATAACAGTTAAATATGTCATGGCAAATTGATGAAGTTGTATTTGCCAAAAACCGACATCAATATTCTAAACAAACTAGTTCTTTCACATCACATTGACTGAATCACTCCTCAAAATACTCTCCTCCGTGGTCTATACATTTATGCTACCGTTTACACCACTGACTGAAATGTCATCAAAATATGAAGATTGTATGCTTGACACAATATTCTGTAAAGCCTGTTTTAGTTCCAATGTTTTAAAATCATGTTGCTAGAGTTCTTTTTTAAAGACAGATTTCTGGCAATCTCAAAAATATTTGTGCCATTTAAACAAGAGATCCATTGAAACATTACTTCACTGTACACAGTCTAAAGATGTTTCTCTGTTTGAGAAGTACTGTATAACCTAATAAAGAGCAGAACTTTATGGAACTGTGGTACTCTTATCTATTTTCAAGTGCCCCTGATGTCAAGTTGTTTCAAACAAAACAGCATACTGCAATGTCATAATACTGATGCCATATTCTCGTAGGAAAAACAAAACAGCAGCACTTCAATATTTCTATTTAAAAAAAGAAGTCGTTTGGCAACTTGTTTGAAAAGTACAGGTAGAAAAAAAGCAAAAACTGCTCCTACTACATAAATCAATATTTCCATAGTTACCATAAAATATAAACTAATGAGAAAAAAGCAGCAAAATTACTGCAAATATTAAGTGGCAGGTAAATAAAAATGTTACGGCAAAAGTCTACGAATTTTCTGATCCCCCCTCGTATTAGCTTATAAACGTAATATTTTATGAAGATAATAACCACCAAGTATTTTTACCTAAGCCTCATGTTTAAGAAACTATTTACATTGAACACATAACACCTGCTAGAATATCAATAAAACTTAACAATTGCAAATAGTTGACATATACATTATAACAATAAAAATAAAGTTTCTTATTTCCATTTGTATTTATAGGATGTTGGACAAGTTTTTACATGATGGAAAATTGTAGCAGAAAACCAGGCGCCCTGGTTTCATGAAAATACTTAAAAGTCTGTTGTTTATTTAAACTCAAATAGTGTATTCAATTTATGTATGAACAATTTATGTATGATCAATTGATGTATGATCAATATATGTATGAAATTCAGTACACTATTGTGTTAAAGTGAAATAACAGATTTAAGTATTTTCGTCAAACTGGGGCTAGGGGTGTAAGTTGCTCATCTGAAACATAGAGTATGGTATATCAAGAGAACCATTTTCTTTCTATGGTGACTCTTTGAACTCACCTAAAGTATAAAAACAAAGGAAATATCAAGTTACCAAAGGTCTGAATTGTACAGATTAACAATTTGTATATCTTTGGTAGTTGGGCTTCTGTTTCACCAACATTTTACTAAAATACTTAAATTTGCCTGATTATTTATCTTTTATATGATCAGTATCATTGAAACCATATGCAGTTTTACTGAAACCAGCCTAAAATCATGATCATCTGGCTGCTTTTCTTAAACTTAAGATTTTTTAGTATTTAAGTATGTGTTGGTGGTTTGACCGCAAATGACGGGCTTTTTTCTGACTCCAGAGTAAGATTGGTTAGCTTTGTACAGCATATATACTAAATACAGAGAATAATTATTGGTTTCAGTAAAATATCAATTTTTATTCTATACCTGTAAGTGTGGAACCAATCTATACCTGTAAGTGTAGACCCAATCTATATCTGTAAGTGTAGACCAAATCTAACCCTGTTAGTACATCAATCTATGCCTGTAAGTGCAAACCTAATCTATACATTTAGGTACAGACCCAATATATACCTGTAAGAACAGACCAAATCTATATCTGTAAGTCTAGACCTTTTCTATACCTGTAAGTGTAGACCCAATCTATATCTGTAAGTGTAGACCTAATCAATATCTGTAAGTTTAGACAAAATCTATACCTGTAAGTGTAGACCCAATCTATACCTGTAAGGGTAGCCCCAAATATATACCTGTAAGTGTAAACCAAATCTATACCTGTAAGTGTAGACCCATTATATACCTGTAAGTGTAGACCTAATCTAAATCTGTAAGTTTAGCCCCAATATATACCTGTAAGTGTAAACCAAATCTATACCTGCAAGTGTAGGCCTTATCTATACCTGTAAGTGAAGACCAATTTATGCCTGTAAGTGTGGACCTCATCTATACCTGTAAGTGTAGACCTAATCTGTATCTGTGAGTGTAGACTAAATTTATACCTGTAAGTGTAGACCCAATCTATACCTGTAAGTATAGACCCAATCTATGCCTCTAAGATCAGACCCAATCTATACCTGTAAGTTCAGAACCAATCTATACCTGTTACTACTCCATGTATATGGAATCTATTGTGCATATAATTGATTTTCCTACGTATATGGAATCCAATGTGCATATTTGATTTTTTTATTCAGACAACGACATTAAAGTCAAGAAAAACAAAACTATACACCTCAAAATCAATATTAAGAGTATAAGCACTTTGGAAAATTAGAAAATATCCAAAAGTGACATCTATCTTTCACCTGTTGGAAAATATATATATTATTTTACAGAATAATCCAACTGAATATTTTGTCACCATCCAATTTATTTGACAAATAAGTCCATTAACCAACACATATAAAAAAGTAATGTTTAATGTGACTTGTTTGCAAACACTAGATCTTTGCTAGAACTTCTTTTTAATCTCGTAGTTGGTAAAATTATACACATAATAATCACAAGTACGCCCACCACATATAAACCTATCACAGTGGCTTCATCAGGCAGATAGCATCTGTTCATAGTAAAACCTGTCTTGCTTATTTCTGCCTGAAATGTACATAAAAATAAACCATTAACATTACAACCAAGTTTAGTCTGGATGGGGTGAGAACTTAAGCTGCTATGGTGAGAACTTGGCATTTACTATTCTATAAAACAAGGACAACAACTTTGTCATTTCTAGTCCCATAATGCCGGTTCAATAACCTGTCCAAAATTTTATCTTACTAACTTATAACCAAGTTTGGTCTAAACAACGTGAAAACTTAAGATGCAGGGACAAAAATCAATATTTTTCAATAATTCAAGGGTCATAACTGAAAGTCTGTTGCTTTTGGTCTGATCTGGCAAATTTGATTAAGGTGTTCAGGTTCAGATGAAAATTGAAGGTGCTACATGGTTTGTAAAAATTTGCGTCTCAAACATCTACACTTGACGTATGGAAAGTATAGAGTCGATTGCCTAAAAACTGTTGAAGTAGTTCACTCCAAAAGAATTTCAATATGGTAAATACAGCAAATTTACTAAACGCAAAGGCAATAACTCTGCATGGAAATAAGTTAGTGTCACAAAATTTGTGTCAAGCACATCTACAATTGATTTTGATCATGTATATAAAGTTTCAAGTCAATTGCTTGAAAACTGTGTAAGAAATGTGCTCCACAAGTCGCTAACAGACCAACAGAGACAGACCAACTGACACAGTGACTCCTGTACACCCTCTCTCAAACTTTGTTGTAAACAGACACAAAAGACGGGACTATGGACAAATTACACTGACAATAGTCCTTCTGACTTATGGACAGTAGAGCTAAAATAATTACCAGTATATAAGCAGGCAAGTTTTCACCCCTCATCTCACCATTGATAATATCTTTAATACATGAGGATAACACAACTACTAAATACAGTGAATATGATACTGAATACTATGTAATTAACTTAAAGGATTAAGACTGGTGTAACCATTGATGTATGGTGTTAAGCGTCACTTTCAACAATTTTTCAGTCATATTGCGACGATGTCTACTCGAGAAGACCCGAGACGGCATTCTTCTGAGCACTGACTACACTGGAGTATCATGCCACAGACACATGGTACGTTACCCCACCATGTCACATTATACCGACACCGGGCCGACCAGCGACACTGGAGTATCATGCTGCAGACACATGGTACGATACCCCACCATGTCACATTATACTGACACCGGGCCAATCAGAACTAAATCTATCCTCTAAATGCTAAGCACCAAGCAAGGAACTTTCTAGCACCATTTTCAAGTAATTGGTATGACCCAGCCATGAATAGAACCCACGACCTTCCTCATTCAAGGCAGGTATTAATTAAGAAACTTCACATAAACAGCTGATGTGTTATAATAAAATATTCAGTGAAAAAAACAAATCAGAACATTTGTAAATGTAAACCAGATTAGTGATAAAACATTGATCATACCAGCAGAAATGTAGGACGTCTCTTGTTACGCCAGTTGTATGCAGCTACTGTATACTCCGGTACTCCATTCTCGTGGACCCTGTAACAGCCATGATGAGTATGGGTACTGACAATTAGACGGGGTTCCAGCATCTCAAATAACTAAAGAAGAACAGACGAAAGTTATTTTTTTTATACATGTTTTATTTTTTTATAAATATACACTTGTGTATTCAAGTAATTTTTTTTGTAAAATTGCGCCAAGATTTTCCTTTTTTCTAACTTTTTTTCTTTGATTTATTCTTACTTAGAAACACATCTTAGCATCATTTACAGTGCAACTAAACCTGAAAATAGCAAATGTTAAAACCCCAAGAACAATCAGCTGTGAGTGTAGGAACTGGTTTTTGACTTGGTTAAAGTCGCTACTGCCACATAGAAGCAGCAAGACGGCTCAAGATGGCTCTGGGGCAGGCTTTATATAATTCTATACATGATTCAAATCAGAGTCCTTTTTCAAAATATCATAGTTTCGACTGTATTGTTTTTGTTATAATTGATAGATTAATGTAAAAACATTGTTAAAATATTTAAATTGGCAAAAAAAGGTTTAAGGTAGCCGATTAATGGTGTATTTTTAGCACATTGAAATCTATTTGACAGGTACAGAAAACAGCTGTTATACAATAACCACTCCTACAATTTCTTGCTGCTGGGGCAGAAAGTTCTGGGGCTTTAACCTTCACAGTGTCACTTTCTTAGGATAATTCTAACACTTTCTTTATAACTTTTATTTTTGACAGTTGATCAGTAGATCTCACAACTTAATACAGTCAAACCTGTCTTAAACAGCCAGCCAATGGATGGGGAAAATGGCCTTTATGACAGGTTGTTGATTAACGTAGGTTAATTTGCTCTGAAAGTATATTACATGTAATTGGAAATAACAAATGTGGCTGCCTAAAACAAGTGGCTGCTTAATAGAGGTGAATGCTTATACAGGGTTGACTGTATTTGCCATGGGATGAAAGGTTTACAGGTCTTTGAAAATCGTCATTTAACCATTTAGGGAAAATAAATGGTGAATTATAGCTTATTAAATGGGACTGGCGGCCATCTGGAATGTTTTACAGAGCCTAAAAAACAGAAATAACTAACTTAAAGGCAGTTCAAACAAATATGTGCGCGAGTTGTAATATTATCATCATTGAAAAAGCTTTAAAGCTGTGGTTTAAAATAGGTTTAAATATTGTTTATGGCTTGAAACATTGATCTATTGGATAATTTGATTTGTTTGAATATTGAGCATCATGTGTATGCCATCGAGGGCTAACAGATGATCAGTTTACCTAACCACTATTTTTTGGGATCCTGGCAGGTTAACCAGTACTAGAGCACACCTGTCTCTCCAATATCTAATACATTTCCCACTTGAATCAGCGGTGAGAGATGAACAACAATAAGACAATGTCATATATGTCATCATGGAGACTGTGGCTAGCTGGAGATTCAAACTCACGACCCTGGATTGATAGCCAGACACACTATCTACTGAACTAACTGATGTCTAAGGGTTACAATGTTGAGCCCACCGGTACAGACTTGTGAGTGAATGTTGTCTTATTATGGTGAACATTTTTGGCACATTCATTGTTTCAAAATCTGTCATGCGGTTAACAAAATATGGAGTGTATACCAAATATTGTACCTATTCCTGACCTTGAACCTCTTAGCGTGACCTTGACATTTGAGCTATGGACCTTTGTTTTGCATGCAGCACATCATCTGACTATGGTTAACATTTGTGCCAAGTTATTTCAAAATCTGTCACGTGGTTTACCAGATATGGCAGACATGACATTTTATTCCTTTTTCTGACCTTGAACGTCTAAGTGTCACCTTGACCTTTAACCTACAGACCTGGATGTTGCGAATACACTTTGTTTCATTATAGTGAACATTTGTGCCATGTTATTTCAAACTCCCTCTATGTATGAGATAGTTACAGCCCGGAAAATTTTATATAATAGACTCTTCTTTTTCCGTATTTGAACCATTTCATTACAAGTTTAAAGGAGTGTCAAGAAGAATTTACTGTGAGATATTCTCCTTCTAATGCCAAGATAAGATTCATGTGCTCATACAATGCCCATGGTAGTATGACATCGATCTAAATCAACATAATGTTTGGGAAAAAATATAAAAATCTTAACAGTATGCATGAAAAAGGATTGAACAAGAGAACACAATTGCGATAATGAGATTCTAAGTCGGATTTGTTGTTTGATAAATAAATCAGTGAATTCTACGGCTGGAATTTCCTTATCTCAATCTTACACATTGGCGGGCCATAATGAAAGACGAGTATTAGTATAATGTACTAACTAAGTCACTCACTATAAAAAAAGGTTTCCATTTATTCATTCATTCACATTCATTCACATTCATTCACATTCACAGATTCATGCACACTCACTCATTCAAATTCATTATTTCATTTATTTATTCACAGCCATTCATCAAAATTCATTTATTCACATTCATTTAAATTCATTCATTAACATTCATTAAAATTCATTCATCATTCATTCATTCATTCATTCATTCATTCATTCATTCATATATATACATTCATTAATTCATTCACATTTAATTATTCATTCATTTATTCACATTCATTCATTCACATTTATTCATTCACTCACTCACTCATTTATTCAATCATTTATGAAAGATTTCTATAATGTTGGTATGAGTTTACATTGTGTACAGATGATCTGATTGTCAGAAAGAGCAAATGGCGAGCTCAGTGTCAACACAACTGTTATACCTGGTCTGTACTTTGTTTTACAACTGTTGTACCTGGTCTGTACTTTGTTTTATAACTGTTGTACTTTATTTTACAACTGTTATACCTTATCTGTACTTTGTTATACAACTGTTATACCTGATCTGTACTTTGTTTCACAATTGTTATACCTGATATGTACTTTGTTTTACAGCTGTTATACCTGATCTGTACTTTGTTTCACAACTGTTATACCTGATCTGTTCTTTGTTTTACAGCTGTTATACCTGATCTGTACTTTGTTTCACAACTGTTATACCTGATCTGTACTTTGTTTTGAGAGACAGTCATACTTCTCCCTGAATGGAATGTCTTTCTCATTGACTGGAGCAGCATCTGGAGTTGAGCAATTTGTATCCGACCGTCTGAACATCGGAAAGTGCTGTAAATGATAATCACTTGTCACATATCATATAATAAATTATTCAGTATCAAAATATCAAGTTTCAAAATTGGTGAAAAAGAAAATGTGAAATCAATAATCCATGTAAAGGTAATAATGGCATTGAAAAGAATAAACTGCCTCCCATGGTCAACAATTTATGTGCAACATATATGTTTAAAATGTTAGCTCAGTTTGTTATGCGTCCTGATTATCAATTGAGTACAAATCCCCACTCGGACGCAATCTCCTTCTTGATTGATATACAATAAAGTGTCTCATTGTCTCAAGTGAGAAAGTTATCAGTTACTTGCAGAGATGGGTTTGCTTGAATATTAGTTAACCTTCCAGAATCCCTGAAAAAAGAGTTTTTAGATTAACTGATCATATGTCAGCCCTCGTAGCATAAAAATGATGTTCAAACAAAACAACACTTACTTGGAGTAATATTGGCTTTGTGTAGATCATGGCCTCCACAGTACCACAGACATCAGCCACAGATTTCTTCTCTTCCAAACCCTGCCACACTATATATCAAATTAGTATGGAATGATTTAAGCACAGCGTATGAAGAGTTTCAAACATTTACTGCAGATAGATTGTTGGTTGCTTACACAAGAGGTTCAGTGTTTGATCCTAAGCTCGAGCCTATGCCTCTCTAAAAACAACACTCAGTACTGATTCTACCCAGGAAGTGTACTCAAGAGCAGTTCAAAAAAGCTTTAAGCTTTCTTTGCAAAAAGGCTAAAATAAATTTAGTATAAACTAAACATTTACTGAACTAAACAATATAATCTATACCAGAGCCATAGTCGGTGAGCCAAACATTACAATCTATACCAGAGCCACAGGCGGTGAGCCAAATATTACAATCTATACCAGAGTCACAGTCGGTGAGCCAAATATTACAATCTATACCAGAACCACAGTTAGTGAGCCAAACATTACAATCTATACCAGAGCCACAGTCGGTGAGCCAAACATTACAATCTTTATCAGAGCCACAGTCAGTGAGTCAAACATTACAATCTATACCAGAGCCACAGTCGGTGAGCCAAACATTACAATCTATACCAGAGCCACAGGCGGTGAGCCAAACATTACAATCTATACCAGAGCCACAGTCGGTGAGCCAAACATTACAATCTATACCAGAACCACAGTTAGTGAGCCAAACATTACAATCTTTATCAGAGCCACAGTCAGTGAGTCAAACATTACAATCTATACCAGAGCCACAGTCGGTGAGCCAAACATAACAATCTATACCAGAGCCACAGTCGGTGAGCCAAACATTACAATCTATACCAGAGCCACAGTCGGTGAGCCAAACATTACAATCTATACCAGAACCACAGTTAGTGAGCCAAACATTACAATCTTTATCAGAGCCACAGTCAGTGAGTCAAACATTACAATCTATACCAGAGCCACAGTCGGTGAGCCAAACATAACAATCTATACCAGAGCCACAGGCGGTGAGCCAAACATTACAATCTATACCAGAGCCACAGTCGGTGAGCCAAACATAACAATCTATACCAGAACCACAGGCGGTGAGCCAAACATTACAATCTATACCAGAGCCACAGTCGGTGAGCCAAACATTACAATCTATACCAGAGCCACAGTCGGTGAGCCAAACATAACAATCTATACCAGAACCACAGTCGGTGAGCCAAACATAACAATCTATACCAGAGCCACAGGCGGTGAGCCAAACATTACAATCTATACCAGAGCCACAGGCGGTGAGCCAAACATTACAATCTATACCAGAACCACAGTTAGTGAGCCAAACATTACAATCTTTATCAGAGCCACAGTCAGTGAGTCAAACATTACAATCTATACCAGAGCCACAGGCGGTGAGCCAAACATTACAATCTATACCAGAGCCACAGTCGGTGAGCCAAACATAACAATCTATACCAGAGCCACAGTCAGTGAGCCAAACATTACAATCTACACCAGAGCCAAAGTCGGTGAGCCAAACATTACAATCTATACCAGAGCCACAGTCGGTGAGCCAAACATTACAATCTATACCAGAGCCGCAGTCGGTGAGCCAAACATAACAATCTATACCAGAGCCACAGTCAGTGAGCCAAACATTACAATCTACACCAGAGCCACAGTCGGTGAGCCAAACATTACAATCTATACCAGAGCCACAGTCGGTGAGCCAAACATTACAATCTATACAAGAGCCTTAATCAGTGAACTAAACATTACAATCTATACCAGAGCCTTAGTCAGTGAGCCAAACATTACAATCTATATCAGAACCACAGTCAATGAGCCAAACATTACAATCTATACCAGAGCCACAGTCGGTGAGCCAAACATTACAATCTATACAAGAGCCACGGCCAATGAGCCAAACATTGCAATCAATACCAGTGCCATAGTCAGTGAGCCAAACATTGCAATCTATACCAGAGCCACAGTCAGTGAGCCAAACATTGCAATCTATACCAGAGCCATAGTCAGTGAGCCAAACATTACAATCTATACCAGAGCCACACGCTCGGAACGTTAAAACTAAAGTTTTATTTCTATCTCCTTCATCTTTAGGTCCGGAGTACTTTAGGGAGATAATAGTGGCGTGAGTCCTACATGCATACTATCTTAATTGACCTGACGCGGGTTGTCAATCAAACATGTCAATAATCCGATCGATCGATATTGGTTGCTACGCCGCCATTTTCCTTAGACAAGCTAATTATGACTAAGTTAACATAACATTAGTTGAAGCATATTCTATTAATTATGTTACAGATAATTAACATCACATGATAATACAGATTTATATATAATATACGCAAATGGATTGAACTACAAGTTACAACAACATTAGTTACAGTGCTCTCGATATCATCAGTATCAATATATTATTACCTGTACAGGATTGCAACGTAATAAAATTCGTAAAACAGGTGAATTTTATATTGATAATAGAAACTTGAAAAGGAGAAAAATGCAGAATTGTGAGGAAAAAATGAAAGGAGGGTGGGTGGGGGGGGGGGGGGGGGGAGGTGATCCCCGCTTGATATACCTACTCTGTTGTCCATCTCAATAGAAACCATACAATCGCCCCACATATTGTTCAAATTAAAATTTCGACAGCAACGCGTAACACACTTTTCTAATAAGTTAGTCAATTTGAAAACGCTGTGTGTTTTTATATAATTTTTTAAATTCTTCATAAATAAATTGAATATGATGGATTGAGGTATTTGGAATGCCCTATGGCAATTTTCTTGTACTAAATGAGTGAAATTCACGAGTATTGGTAAAATGTAACATTAGTCTATCCCAGAACCTGATATCTCCCGATTCAGGTCTATTAACCACCAACGAAAAAGCAGGGAATTATATGCCTGTCCCACAATTCATAGCAATTAAACGCATACTAAATTGCAACGTCATCAAACTTTGTGTTGAAACAACTGACCAATCAACGTGCTTAAAAGCGGCTTTCCCACCTTTGCTATTTAACGGACCCAATCGGGATAGCTGGGTCCGTACTACTGACTAAAGTTACATTGTCTCTTCTTGGGCAAACACTGCCACCTGGCTAATAGGCGGAGCGATAATAGTGAAGGCATTCAATCAACTTTCTAACACATTAGTTTAAGTCAAATCCATTTCCCCATTTTCAATAATAACACGTTTTATTGGTGCTTTCATTGGATTTCTATTAAATGTATACAATGTACATGTATCAATTATCCATAATGCATATCCTGTATTGTAGGACTACATGTGTGTCGTGTGTAGTGTGGATGTGGGCGTGGGAGAGGGGTCAAATCAACCAGCGATTTTCTTTAATGTTGTGCAGATAGTTAATAGTTTTGGACAGCTATTTGCACGTCAGATGTATCCGCTTATTTTTGGCTTCCATCTGCAAATTATTTTAAAAATCTTTTAACTTGTAACTGAGTACTGTTTTATGACCACTTCACATTAGACTGTGTAACGGAACCAGCTCTCCACGCTTGTGTCCGCCACATAGTGCTCAGTGAGATTTGAGCACTTTGATTTGTCCGTTGCTTCAACGAAAGTTGAATGACATCACATATTGGTAAACGTTAAATCAATTGTACATACTCGGCCAATTCCGTCATCTTTCGTCATCTATTGAATTATACTAATCGGCGAGGTTGTCCGAATGAGCGTTATCATTAGTAGAATGACTTATGGGACAAGTATGGAATTCACTGCTTTTCATTGCGGTTAAACAGAGATTCGGGAGATATACTATGGATACAGTGTTCTTGAAAACGAGTGTCTCCGCAACGTGCGACCGCTTTCTAAAACCACTTAATTCTCCCCACAGAAGTCATGTTCCCAACCTTTCGCACTGGTTCGAAATAATGTACCCAGGTTTCGTCACCAGTGACACAATTTGCAAATTGCCTTTGGTTATATTCAGGGAAAATGTAAAGCAGTTGTTTTTTTTTTGGAAGTTTCATCACGTGCCTTCGTTTGGTCGTCAGTCAACAAGTCGGGCACCTACCTAGCAGAAATTTTCCTAACTTTCATGCTTTTTCTCGGGACGAAATAAACTGAAGATAGTAAAACGCCTGCAATGCATGCAATATCACGCATCATTACGAACAATTGCTCTTATTTTAGACACGATTGTTGTCTTTGGCCGACCATATTTTGCTATATTTTTAACAGACTCCAGAATCAAATTTCCTTTTTCCATCTACGAACTCTCTCATATTTAGAGACACTTTCGTCAACCCATAAACCCGTGTGATTTTATCAAAACTTTATTTTGGAGAACAACCGAGTTTAGTACGAACTTTGTTATAAATCCAAATTTTCTCTTTTAAATTTGCTACTCGTTTCCCATCCATTGTTACAGCAGCGGACTGCCTATATTGAAATGACTATAACCTGGAATCTTGTGTTTCAAAATATACATGTATATACCATAGTGTAGGTATTGAATAGAGCTATCACTGCGTATAAATATCGATGTAAAATTTCACGTGCATTTTGCGCGACTTATAAATACACAGTACATATCGATCTCTCGTAGTGTTTTTTTTTCAGAGACAATTAAATAGGAAAAAAACAAGTGATCGATAAGCAATTTTGACAAGGTGTATATCACCTCAATGGTGCAAAATATTACCAAGTGCCTTCTTATTTCATATACACTTGGTACCTTATTACACCAATGGGACGATATATTGTTGATTTTCATCTATGTGTTCGCCAGAATGAGCTTCATCTGCGTCGAGGGATGGCGCAGCATTGCTGATTTGACTGGATTTTAGTGTTAACGGCCCTGCAGCTGTATGATGTTTAATGAAATTTTAGGATTCTATTCTTCAATAATTATACGTTGAAATAGAAATTTGATTTATTTCGATTTGAAATCCATGTAAATAAAATACCAGATAAATGGATATACATCAACAGCTGATGAAATTAACAATATAAATATGTAATTCAACAATGTATATATAATTAAAAACACACAAACATCAAATAGACAACACAAATATGAAATTAGCAGCTTATATGAGAATTCAACATCATACATAATTATATATAAAAACATAATTTTGCAACGTTTGAATTGTCATAGCCAATACTGTACTTGGTAACTTGACACACACACATATATATATGTTGCATAAGTAATGCTCATTTGAAGCATTTGGTCAAAGGGGAGATTGGGGATCGTTATCGTTATCGTTATCGTTCGTGGTCTCTCGGTGCTTCATCAGAAATAGAATCAAGGTGTGGAATTCACTAAGCATATTGCACTGATCTGCAAAAACAACGAACAATTAAAAATAGAACATATTATCTTATCAAACAGCGGCATTGTCTCATGGGCAGTTATCTACAGTAATGAGATGCCTTATAAAATCCATGCAAATCTGAGACTGGAGCATTTCGATTTTCGACTGTCAAAGAATATGAGGCTTCAACTGGCCTTCCTTGCGGCTCTTGCCATACTGGCAAGGGCGAAAGTGGCAGGTAGGAAAAACATTCAATAATTGTAGTGAAATTGGATTTCTGTGAAGGACTTAAGTTTTTTATGTGCTATAGCTTTGGACCATTTGAATGCATTATTCGTAATATTTGCTTATTTTCGGTGTTTATCTCAAAGCAAAGTAGCAAACTCTTCCCATGTCAAAATGGTTGATATTGTATGGAGCAAGTGGTTTATTAGTAGATCATTCATCGGACCCAGGGTCGAGGGGTCGTTGGTTCGATTTATGTTGAATTGCTTCATTGGGCAGTATAGCATAGTAGCTACTGTTTAGTAGGTAGTACTGAATCTATTAAGACAGAGATTTGGGGTTACTTGTATAGATTTTTAAAAAATTGCTCCTCCGTTAATGTGATAAATATATTAACACCGAGGCCGGTATTCGAATCCGAGTTACACGGTAACGACTGTGTTGCTACAGTGCCCCAAATACTGACATGTACTAGTTTGTCAGTTTAATGCAATTGTAATACAGGTAAATATTTTATATAAAGATTCACAAATTTGTTTTTATTAACAATTGTTTTCATGCTACTTTTCAAACAGCATTGGAATCTTGTATAAAACTGAGTTTCGTATACATTTTTATTTTACAATTGATTTGTTTTTATTCTATTTTATATAAAAAAAATGGGGAGTTGGTTTCTAGTTTAACGCTGAGTTTTGTGTATATATAAATATTATAAATATACATTTGTATATATGTTTAGGCGTGCGGATCATTTAAAACTGTGAAATAGACATACCCTACACCCACCCCCTGTTATTTCTTCTTATGTATACTACATATGGATACCCTATCTATATAAAAAATAAACATATATTGTTAAAAATAAATTGTACTATCGGAAAGTATAAACAGTTCTTTTATATCCTTAACTGTATTTTAATTTTTAAGAGTGAACTATCGGTTAATCACATAGACATATACATGTAGATATATTTTACACAGCATTTCACAATATGGTGGGTATACCGATCATATAGTACTCGTCTAGTCTTATTGAATACATGTTTTTTTAATTATTTTAAGTGAGTAATATTATTTTCAAATCGCATTAAACTATAAAGTAAACGCATGTAGCATCAAAAGAAGCAAACACGGCAACCAGTAGAACGCATAGCACCATACAAAATAGATACAGGTTATGCATAACGAAATATATCTAACCATTGAGATTCAGTTTTAAAATAGGTTTACGTAACTTGCAATCGATAAAGAATATCGTTAAAGCTACACACTCTTGGTAAATATCAAGAAACATAAGTAACATAAACTAAACATTATTTAGTAGCAAATACTAAAGTTACTACTCACACTAAATATTTAATAGCTCTACACAAAATAAAACTTTACAAGATATCAGAAGTTGCATATGTACAAATACATATATGCACAACGACTATTATAATTACACAGACATTTTACGCATGTAAAACGTCCTAATACATAACTTTGATATCAGTGTGTAGTTTTGGAAAGTGGAAATTTTACAAACTTTTTACGTAATAAACTAGTATACAAGAGCTCCCATTATAAAATCTTTAATAATAATAATAATAATAATAATAATATTATAATGACAATAATAAGTTGCAAATAAAAGTCTTAGCGTTATTATCAGAGGAATAAATTCTCTAGATGTAGCCTTCTTAGATAACGTCTTGCGTTTTCATTTTTTTCTGTCAAAGGTTAACTCTAAGGTCAATCAGGATAAGATTAGACCGGTTTGTGTCACACGAATTTAGCATTGCGTGTGTGACAGATTTGGCAGAGTACTAGACTGTCTGCTGGCTTGGGCATGTGACCTAAGATATGGCATGCCTTCAAATTGCGTCACATAATCTTGCGAAAACAACCAGCAATTTAGAATCTTTATATCTTAAAGGGACATAAGATAATGTTGAAATCTAGTTTAGATATTTGGTTAATGTTTGAGCACCAGTCGAATCTCTGCTCATATGAAAGTAATGTATTACCCGTGATATAATATTACTATGTCTCGGGTCTAACCAGGGATTTAGATAAAGGATTTATGTCCTAGGTACAAGATACAAGATACAAGAAAGTTTAGTTTGTGTCGAATGTACAAATATATAACACTAGCTGCAAAGCTATTTGCCGACAGTATAACAATAGGCCTACAGAGAAATAAATACCAAGATATTACTATATGAAACTTTATATCAATTCAATTACTCAATTCATATTTAAAATATGTTGTCTCGCCAGTTTTGAAAATAGGAATAAAAAAAGAAACAACAACTAAATAATACGAATTAATGTTTCCGTAGATTTTTTATCTACCAGTGATCAGTCACTTATGAACGTGGTCATAAACCTGAGAAATAGGATGCCTTTGGGCGGTCAATCAAATGAAATCAAATATACTTTGATGTCGGTATGACATATAAATTCAAACATTAGCTATGTTTTAGCTATTAATCGACATAACACATATATTACAATCATGATGACGTATAAACGTAGACACAGTACAAGCACATTGGCACGTGGAGCAGTATAAAAACATGATGAGAAAGCGAGAAACTGTTTTTATCATGTCAATGCATTCATTTCTGATGATAAACTACATGCTTGATAAACATAGGTTTATTAGGTCAATGCACTTTTATCAGGCATATGGCGTCATTTTGTGTGGTTATATATTGTGACGGAATCGTTACAGAGTGTAACAAAAGTTTAATGATTTCAATTGCATAACAAAAGGCGAAATAGAAGTATTGACATGATACAGAGAATACCATGTTAGAGTCTAATATTATCAACTTCATCAGGTTTGGCACGGGGAAAAAGTACTCGGCAGAGCCTCGTCTTGTTTTTTTTATTCTAAACCTCACCTGATAATGTTGATAATATCAGACAGTAACATGGTATTCTCTATAAATATCTATACAAGTCCTTGATATTATTTTATTTTATTTGATACAAGTTTAAAGAATACATACATACTGCATTGTAATTGTAATGCATAGGATTTACAGGATAAGACTAAAAGACCAATGTTAATCATGACATGTGGTCTAAAAACTAAAAACAAATTCAAATAACAGATTTACAGGGGGAAAAAGACACATAGGCTAGGGGTGCTGGCAAAGACGTAAATACTTAATAAAGGTTCTGACCAAGAATTCATTATAACTTTAAAATACAGTTTCGTCATTTAATAGAGCTTTGTTCATTTCTAAAAATAAACACATATTTGCGTCAAGCAGTTGAATAGCAAATCAAGATATAGATAGCCACAGTCTGTGTGTGTATCATTTTTGGAGAGTTATGCCCCTTTATCAACTCTTCTTTTTTTGTTATGGTAAGTACAGACGAGACAAAATATTTCTCTGAGCCCGTGGTAATGTATCTTAAATAATACAATGTTATTAAAAATGCCACATATGAACGAGTTACAGACTTTGCAATTTAAATATTTGATGATTCTTAAAAAATATGTGATTGTCCTGAGTCTTGTTTATCTTCGATGCTTCGCTTTTCTAAAAAACAAATTCGTTCATCCAACATTTCGCACCTTAATTCAAACTGTCTGTGTCGAACACATTCAGTTGTTATGTGTTATTTTTATTTTTATCAAAAACAAAAAAACATATAAAAGCAATAAAAATGTGTCTGTACGTTATCATTTAATTTGTACCATATATACAATTTGTACTTAAAGTCAGAGACGTTATAAGTAATTAAGTCACTGATAAAATTTGGCGTGACTGTATTTAAGGTTCCTTTATTTTATATTTATTAAATTGTTTTTATTTTTCTCTTTCAGAAAAACGACAAACAACAGGTAATTTGGAATACATTTTAATTAATATATTTACTATTTGACTTTTACTCTGTACTGATTTATTTGTAAAATTTTAAGATGCAATAGAGATCTACTCAACATTTTGAGTGACAGATGTTTTTTGCTCATGTACTATATAATGCTGCATCCTTTGATTTTATAAAACCTACAATGAGTTACGTACAGTTCCTATGTTTTGCACAAAGTAGATATACAGGTTAATATTTTTAAAAGTTGCAACGCGTGGTCCAGATCAAGGACTTGGATAGGCAAACTTGTATCTCCTAACTAAATGTTGATAAAATAGCACATAAAGGATTAATTATTTGGCAAATTAATCATTACTAATTCACAGGCAACTGATATTCTTTTATATAAACTGTAAGTTGTATGTAATCTTAAATGTTTAAACATGTTTCGATCATGCAAAATGATGGCTATGTGCGGTGTCCTTGAGAATTGAGTAACTCTATCCGCACATGCTTAGTACTGGTTCTACCCAGGAAGACCTCAAGTGTGATTTATCTTAGGTATAAGAACTTGTTTCACAATTGAGGTAAAATAAATAAGATTAAAAAAAAGTTGAAGGATGATCTTCTGTATTTGATCAACAAAGACATTTCACTGAATATTCACAAGTAAACACATACCATTATTGTACCAAACACATTACATTACTCTAGAAATGTATTTACATTTCGTAATAAAATGTTAATTCCAGTATCTATATATTTTATAGGTCCTGTATGTGTTCGACAGGATATAGTGTATATGTTGGACTCCTCAAGTTATATTGGCCTTGAAAACTTTCTACAACAACTAGAATTTGTAAAAAGCAACATTAAATACTATAATATCAATCCTTCCTGTACTCGGGTTGGCATAGTGACATACAGTTCTGGTACGTATAAGCAATTCTATCCTGAATGGCTATACTACGCAACAGCAACTTATACAAGCTATAGGCAATATACAGTACCAGCCTGGAGGCACAAATACTGGTGACGTAATTAACTATGTCTCTAGTTCATCCTTCACGGCTGCTCACGGTGGTCGTACTGGTGTTCCCCACTATGGAATCCTCGTCACTGGAAGCAGCTCCGCCAGCCCAGCTACTCAGTGTTTCTGCAGCACAGACCGCTCAACAAAATGGTATGACTCTGTTCACGGTGGGTGTCGGTAATGGTATAAATCGTGCAGAGCTGAGTAGTATTGCTAGTTCCGGAAGAAACCAGTTTTATGCGCAGAATTACAATGCACTTGGTTCTGTAGCTGCACCATTGGCCACAAGGATAAACGGAGGTATGTTGTGGGTGATGCGAAACTGTAACTGGTAGTTCCTATGTTCTCAGAGAACAGTTTTTTATGGTGTCTAACCACATTTGTAACACATTTCAGGTTATATATGGCATATCCAGTTTAATTGTTCGATGAAGACCTCATACTGTATCTGAGTAGAACCACTGTTCTTATGAAAGTAACTGGCAAACTTTCTCACATAAAGTTTTTGGAGTGAGCGGGATTCGAACCTATGGCCATAGCAGTGAGTGGTAAGGGATCTTAAGATAGAACCTTGGACCACTCGGCCGTGGAGGATCAGATTCAGAGAAAATTAAAAGTTTATATAGGAAACTGTAAGATTTTCCTTATTGTAGTCTTTTTTATTACATTTGTTTCATAAAGAACTTGTGCATTAACATTGCGATTTGACAAAAAGTGATACACTGATTATAATAACAGAGAACATGTATATGGCATTTGACAAATACATTTAGTTAATAGTGTAATTATATGTTGCATATTTATGTTATTATGATGATATATCATTTTAAAAGTCTTTGAAGTGATCGCTATCATTCAAGCAATAAATTAAGATCTGTTTACAAAATTCAAATGTTTGACTGCAATTTGCTCTTCATATAATTTACATCTAACCTAATTTACATTGTATATTTTTTTAACCATTTAGTTGTGACATCTTCTACTTCTGGTTCATTGGGCACCCCTGCAAGTGAGTAAATTTACCGTTAGTCAACAACCCAATATACATATACACTCAAAGTTGCATAGTAATTGTGTAAAGATATAGGTGCAAGCAGCAAAGCAAAATGAATGCACTAGCTAGCCCTGCTAATAGGATAGTGTCACCTGGATGTACACCTTTAATGTTATTAAGATAATTGGCTGGCTGCCTCCTAGAAACATTCATAAATCTCTCACACCACTTTTACATTTTCCATAAGGCTCCATTGTAATATTTATGCCCAAAACACAGTGAAAAAAGAAAATCTGCAGCATGTGTCTGGGCACAAATTCCTCACTGGTTCAAGATCTGCAGTTATAAAGGAAAAAGAGTATACCATTACCTGGTTGTTGTTTTTTTAATTCAGTGGTTTTGTGATACCTGTCAATTTCAGGTGTAATAATATGTCAATTACCCGCCCACAATGCTGTTCAAACCAACAATTCTAAAATTACAGAATTGCCAAGAAATCTGGTATCAGCATCAAATATTCAGTGGTGATTTCTAAAATACTGACCATTTAACACATGGTATGAAAAAAATAAATCACTGCAACACAAAGCCCTGAAAAAAAAGAAGAAAAAGAGGAACTTAAATTTTATTTTTACCTCCTTCATCAGGTCCGAAGTACTCAAAGGAGATAATAGTGTACTAATAAACCTAATAATCCTCCTGCATTTTCAATACAAGTATGTGGTACAAGCATTCTTACATGCACATGTATGCATGCATCCACACAAGCACACACACTCAAACACACATAGTTATATACACAGAAAACATACTTAATGAAAGTAGTGTATAAATGATATTAAAATGATTAGGAAAAATCATACGTCTAACAGAACACCTTTCAGGAGCACCAGATCCGCAAAGGATGCTTAAATGATAGAAATAATAAATACAGTGTTAGCACTGTAAAATTGTAATTCTCTCTACTATTTGATATCAAAATGTATATACATATGCAACAAGCTCAAGCCTTAATAATACATGTATATTTATCAAATAATTTCCTTTATAACAAATAATTTAAGTGTGACAGTATATTTCTTTTAAAAGATATATTAAAACATTTTTTAATGAAGATCTTGCCCTGATGTTGTTCAGATAAAGCATTGATTTATCAATCAAGTTCTGCATATAATTCTAACTGCATTTTCTGTCTTCAGCTTGTCTACAGCAGGCAGATGTCGTGTTCATGGTGGATGGTTCCGGCAGCATTGGCTCGGCTAACTTTCTGAAACTGGAAAACTTTGTGAAAAGTCTTACTGGTAAACTAGATGTTGGAGCAAACAAAGTGCACATTGGATTAATGCAGTTCAGCAACTACCCATCTCAGGAGTTCCCTCTCAATATGTACAGCAGTAGACAGGATGTTATGTCAGGTCAGTTTTAAATTAGTATATTCCAGTCCTTGACCTCTCCCGAATCAAGCCTGTTAAACCGTATTGAAAAAGCAGGGAATTCCAGTACCTGTTCCACAATTCATTGTACTTTAACCCCTAACAAACTGTGAATATTGTATTTAAATCAATGTTTGTCTAAGATATTCTAAAAAGTTTGTTTGTAATTTAAGATATGAAATAATATTAGTAACTTTGATATAATTTTTTATGTGAAGTTACCTTATCATACCAGAAAAACTATAAAAATAATTCTAACATACATGGTAATATCATATTAAAGATTCTTTTATATGCCATTTTTACATAAATGTGAAAAACATAGAAACTGGAGCAAAATTTGTACAGAGAATTAGATCCAGATAAGCTGATGAGAATGTGTGATTATCTGACAGCAATAATCGGATGATGATTAAAAAGAAGCAATGTGATTTTGAAACAATGATTCTATTAACTCTAACTGATTGTGACTTCAGGTGTTGATAATATGAAATACATGGGAGGTGGTACTAACACCGCCGATGCCCTGAAGTACATGCGTGAACACATGTTCTCTCAAACATATGGAGCTCGTCCAAATGTGCCCAGGGTTGGCATAGTCATCACAGACGGAAAGAGTTCAAATACTGTAAAGACAACTTCTGAGGCAGCCGCTAACAGAAACGATCATATAGGTACCAGAGCTCATTTTTGCATTCATAAACAATGAAATCTAATGTTACATAATTATATACTTGAAGAGACATTAATGTTTTATATCATATTATACCATTATCAGGGCTTGAAATTTCTGATAAAAGCTACTTGTCCTCTCTTTACAACATTTTTAATTGAATGCTTAAAATCAAAGGAGTTACCGTTAAATATATAATGACTTGTCATATTCGATGCTACGTTTACTTACATAATTATACAACACGTCTCTATTTGATCTTAGATAGTAAGAAACAATAAATTCTGAATGAATTGAATTCATAAAAATAAACTTGCAAAACACCATCCCCTGTATCGGAATGAACCGATAAAAAAAGATAAAATCAGTGAACTCCCTTTCTTTCCTTCTCTTCAACCAAAACTCTTTTTTTTATCTGAAATATTCTGAATAAACCATTATTTCATTTATCATTTAAATTGAAATTGGTACGGAACAATATGATAAAGTCTATTTGCAATGTAAAATAACTGTTATGAAAGCAGATTTACACAAGCTTTTAAAGTTTTTTCTGTATCCTTTCCACACTTGTTAAACGTATGACTTTATGCTTTATTGTTAAATGTATGCTAAATATATGTACTTATGTGAATAAAATATTGTTTAAACTAAAGGAATATTAAGGTCAGTTTCTTTAATTAAATTCCAGCCCTGCATTATAACATGTTACATCATAAGTTTAATTCACTTTTGACAATTTTCATCAATTTTGCAATTGTGAAAAATTATAGTAAAGCACATTGTGATAATTTTATTCACTTGTTTACTCCAGTTCTTGTCTTGCTATTATAATAATGAAACTAGACTTATTTTATCAGATATTGTTTTGTATGTTATCTATATTTATTAGAGATTTTCCTACTGGTATATTTGATGACTTTACATTCTAGATATTTTCGCTCAAAGCTAAAAACCGAATTACTATCGTCTGTTAGCCCTGGTTTTTATCGCATTCATCTGAAAACATACACAAAATTGACGCTTAAAATGCAATTCCACTATTAAATTTTTTAACTTTGTGCTCTGTTTTCAGGTATGATTTCCATCGGTGTCGGTAGTGGTGTTGATGCGACCGAGCTGAACAGTATTGCTGGCTCGTCAAGCTCTGTGTTCCAAGTTTCCAACTACGATCAACTAAATAACATTGCTGCACAAATTGTCAGCAGATCATGTTCTGGTAAGTGTCTTTTCATTTATCTTTGCCAAGATATTTATTCAACAGAGCTTCTGTTTTACTTCATTTCTTTTTTCTGAAGTTCATGACTGTACAGAAAAATATGAAAACTGTGTTTATCCGTCTGCTCCATAAGCATTTTCTTGGACTCTTCCAAATTAAAAGCATTAATTCACCACATATCAGCAATGGGTGAATGATGTTTATATTAACTGACAGAGTTGAAAACAGTGCAGGAAGTGTTCAGATTGCTCGTTACGAGCAATCTGAACTCATCCTGCACTGTTTTCAAAGGCCTTCTGTTATTGTTGTGGGAAAACGCGTATCTTTGGAGTAAAGGGTTAAATGTTTTAATTCTCTAACGTTTTGAAACATTTATGCTCAACTCAACACCTATAAAATCAAAATATTTGTGCTATGATTCATCTCATAACATTAATAAACCATCCCAGAATGGCACAGCTATTTTATTGCTCATGTCTTCCCCCCAGTAACTGATATTTCATGTTTAATATCTAATTTCAGTTCAAGTAACAGCTCCCCCTGCCACAATGTCACCTGCTTCAGGTTCAGGTATGTACACAAGCACTTCACTTAGTAAATCTTTCTCGAGTTGTTTTGATTAATTAATTACTTTCCAAATTGTCATCAAAAGCTGCCGAAGGGATTGTTGATGGTGGATTTTTCTTTTGTTGATGACTTATACTGATTATTGCAGTATAAGAGTTGTCATTCTTCCTTATAACTAAACTGAACACTGAATAGACACACTTAAGTCAGGCAGCTAATCAAATTATGCCTGATGAACATGACTGACAAAGCAAAAAATGAAAAAATAACAGTTGTTTGGTACGGGTTGTATAGAAAATCTATTATAATTTAATCACGGTTTTAATCGTTGATGACTCGTCTGATATGTCTGATTAATTAAGCTCTGATTCCCAACGCTGTCACTTACCTCACACATGACAGTTAAAGATACTGAGGGCAGGTGGTCACATTGATAAAAACTGTTGAGCAAATGAACCTAAAGAAAAAAATGTTACGAAAGTAATTTGAAAATAAGAATAACCCTGAAAGAAAATGAATAAAAATAAAATAAAATCGGTACCAAATGCTGGTATTAAAGTCCTCTGGGTAATGGATGTTACTGACACCGTAAACTGACACTGTAATTTGCTCTTTATTCCAGGAACCGGTGGTAGCTTGGCCACAGACCCCTGCAAGGACGTGAACCCAGACTGTGCATCATACGACAAATCTGCTTGTTCCAGTTACTTCGGATGGGCCACAGACAACTGTGCCAGATATTGCGGATTCTGTTTACGTATGTAAAATTTTCATTATTCTGTAACAGCGTAATGGATGAACCAAAGTATATATTACAAAATTATCATAGTTTTTGGAATAATCATTAAAAAATCAAAATTTATTTCAAGGTAGTTATTACTAATTTATTTTAGCACAGCCTCTAGCCTGATCTACTACACTACTGCGCTGCTTAGCTTTAAATATAACTTGGAAACCGTATACATTGTATCAGTATTAATATAATGTAAAGTGGTCCAACTGGAAAATAAAAGTTTCAAAAAAATGTGAAAATTTGTGAAGTCGCAGATTTCATAAATAAAGTTCTTTGTATTAGATACAATTTGACACATTCTTCCTCACAAAGATTTTTGTTCTATAAGACTCACATACTAGTATATCTAAAATTGTTTATTCGGGTAATCAAGATGTGATAAGTTTTATATTGATTTATTTACAGCCACATTTACAACTGCCCCTCCACCCTGTATTGATGCCCTCTCTAACTGTAATGAATACGAGGCAAATTCCTGTGTAGGGAAATTCGAGTCGTGGGCCAAGACCAACTGCCGAAAATACTGTGGCTATTGCGGTACGATTAATATTTTAAAACCCTTCATCTGAAATAATGACTTAAAGAAACTAGGTGTGTAATTATTAAACCTTTATCGGGATAGTGCTGTAAACTGGTCAGTCCAGTACTGGTTAGCTGTATACATTTTTGGTTAAGATAAGCTGTATTGTTATAAAGAGTTAGTAGCTACTTTTATAATTTGATTAAGAAAAAAAACAAAACACTATTGATGTAAAGTCAGCATTATTGAATGATTGCATACTGTGTACTATAAAATGATCAATTCATAAATCTTCTTCAAAAATTTATAAATGTATCAGCATTTTGCTTCCATTTTAATCCTTTACTGTTATAGTATGTAACAAGTTATGATTTAATGTATGCCATTTTCGAAATAAGATGTATATAAAAGAAATATGTATCAATGGTAAACATCAATTCATGAGTTTCAAATTTTGGATATTCAATGAAACATATCAATACACCTTACAGTTTACCAAATATGAATAGGTGAATAAAAGAAGGCATCCAGCAAATGTCGAGTGGTCCGTTGATTTCATAAAATATGTATTGAAATATTTACACATTTTAGTTAGTAAATGTTGCTAGATATTTCACTGTGAATAACAGAACTCCTATAGTAGTGTGATTATTTGACATTTATTTACTTTACAGATTCCACGAGCCAAAATTTTGGTTTCTGTAAGTACAGCTTTTTTTGTTATTCATACATGTATATTCTTTGTTATTATTCAAAATATTTAGCATTTAATCTAATATAACTAGTCCGAGAAAACCAAAAATTAACCATGTTAAAATGTATGATAAAAATTTAATAGCAGGTTTGAGATGGCTTTAAAATTGGAATTATATGTAATTCCTGTTGGAATATCTTGCATCTTGGAACTCTTAGACATTGGTCTGAGGGAACCAGCAACTTATAAAATACCAGAGTGGGCACCACTTTGGAAATATGACTTTCCTGCAAATTGAAGAATGAGGATATTAAAGAACCACAGCTTGAAAACCTGCAATACTTTCCAGATGGTCAATGTTACTACAAAGGAAATACATACAAGCAAGGGCAGAAGTGGGATGATGGCTGCGACTACCAGTGCACGTGCGAAGATGGAGCAACCGGCAGATACCAGTGTTACAACAAGTATGTTACATTTACCTATCAGATTTTAAGGTTAACTCCTATTACAATACAAATAAGGTGGGCTTCTATGTAATTTACCTTTAAAAATCGTACCATAGGAAATACAGTTATGTTTGCCTGTTTTAATGGTGTTTAATTATCATAATTTTTGATACATTGCATATAGTCCTCCGTGGTGGAATGGTCTAAGACACCGTCTTAAGATCAATTACCTCTCACTGTTTGAGTCTTGCTCACTCGAAAAACTTTGTTTGAGAAAGTTTGCCAGTTAATTGAGGAAGGAAAATGGTTATACTCAGATTCATTCTGACATCTTCCTACACTTATAAAACTGGATATACCATATATATCCTGAAATGTGTTAGAAATGGTGATGAACCCCATTTGAAAAAAAAAGTATACAGGAACCAGTTTTATTGGTTGAGGAAGATACATAAATCTGAGTAGAAATACTATCCTCTTGCAAGTAACTGGAAAACGTTTTTACAGAAAGATCGTAACCACAGTGATGAAAAGAAAGTGATCTTCAGACAGTGCCTTGCACTTCTCAGCCACAAAGGACCCTTCAAAATGTGTTGAAATTATATTTAGAATAGACTTCTATAAATATATTAGCTACTTAGTCATTGCACTTATCGTCTTGAAATTTCTCATAGCCCCTTACCCTTGTGATGGGACGGCTCTTAAATAAATCAAAATAAAAGGTTTACAGCATTAAATACTTTAATTTTCACCGAGTTGTTCCTTGTACTCTGAAAAATGTCAATGAGGTGTCTTGGTACGACTTTTTTTAAGTAACATATATTGAAAATATTTTTGTGTGTTTTTTTTAATATGTTTGAAATGCAATAATGGCCATTTGGTGTTTTAGATGTCCCGTGTACTACAACCTGCCAGCTCAGTGTACATTAGTAAAGAGTGAAACAGAATGTTGCCTACAGCCTGTGTGCGACTTCAACCCCAAAATATCTACATTTGAAACAACACAGCATGGCAATACTCCAGATGGCATTGGTAAGATTTTTTCCTCCTCAACATTCAATTTGCATGTCTGAAAGACATGACCTTTTAAAACATTATAGGAAATTATTATGAACATTTGCCAAACAGTAGTTATTAAGACAAAAGCTGTGAAGTACCCTGTATTACAATTTTTGTGATGTATGTGACCAGTTGCTCTCCATGTCTAAGGCATTAAAGCTTATTTCATAATCAGCAGGGCGGTAGTGTAGTGGTTAGAGAAGTGTTGGCCATTTATGCTAGAGGTTGCTGGTTCAATTCCCAGTTCGACTCGATGACTTCTCAAGAAAACAACTCGGTACTGGTTCTACGCAGGAGGCAGAGTAGAGTGATTTACATAAGCTCTTAGCTTTCATCGCAATGAAACTAAAATAAATTTATATAAACTAGCAACTTTTTTCAGGATGATGCAGGATACAGATAAGATTTTAAGACTCCATTGTTCTTTAACATGCTCAGTGTAAAGCAAGCATACTCAGGGGGGAACTACGACAATAGAACTTGTTCAAAGCTATTAGTAAGAGCTATGGTGTTTTTCACAGCTAGATTAAGAGGTATTCAACTTGTAATTAATTATGTTGATAATTGTTGATTGTGTGGTATGTTTTTTTTATTTCAGATGTTTGTGTGTACAAGAATCACCAATATTACGAAGGTCAGACGTGGGAAGATGCATGCCAATACACGTGCACCTGTACAAATGGTAAAACAGGATTGTACAAATGCCAAACCATGTAAGTATTCTTAGAAAATAAAAATACAGTCAAACCTGTCTTAAGCAGCCAGTCAGTCAAGGGAAGGAGCAAAAGTGGCCCTTTAAGACAGGTTGTTGCTTAATACAATTTAATTTACTTTGGAAGCATAGACATTGGAATTAGAGAATATGGTTGCTTAAGGCAGGTGGCTTAATAGATGTGACCGCTTACACATGTTTGACTGTAATGCTAATATAGGATCTGGTGAGGATAATGTAAATATAATACTGGTTCTACCCAGGAAACAAGACTCAAGAACAATTCATAACATTTTTTAGCTTACTTCCTGATTAAGCTAATTAAACTTAATATAGCATAAAAGTTATGATGCATAGCTTTCTGGTCAAACAAAGCTGATACACTGAAGTATGTTTCCACATACTCGAATATATGGCACCATCCCATGATCCGGTGACATATAACACTTATCAGTCACATATAACACCATCCAGTCACATACAACACCATCCAGTCACAAATAAGACCATCCGGTCACATTCAATACCATCCAGTCACATGTTTTGCCATTCAGTCACATATTATGCCATCCAGTCACATAATACTGGAGTTGAAAATAAAATCCACAGTCAGAGAAAACAGTTTTAATACAGACTAACTTTGTAACTTTGATGTTTTGTGTATAAAGACATTTATATAATTTGATAAATTCAGCAATTCAAAGAATCTTACACCTTTATAATTACTTAAAACTAATCTTGACAGGTGTCCCGGCTACACCACTCTTCCAAACTACTGTCACTTGGTTACCAAGACAGGCGAGTGCTGTGCAAAGCCTGTGTGTGAGTTCACAACGCAGCAAGGAAGTTTTACTGGCTCAGGAACCATCAGTGGACATGGCATCAGTAAGTCTTTGCCGAATGATCAAATACAAAAAAACACTTAACGTTGATATACCACATCTCTGTTGTCGTTTAACCATTTACTCCATAGATACGCGTTTTCTCGCACCAATCTTGGAAGGCCTTTGAAAACAGTGCAGGAAGAGTTAAGATTGCTCGTATCGAGCAATCTGAACACTTCCTGCACTGTTTTCCACTCTGTCAGTTAATATAAGCATAATTCACCCAATAATTCAAAAGCCTTCTACATTGGAGGTGTCCAAAGGCGTCTATATTAGAGGTGTCCAAAGGCGTCTATATTAGAGGTGTCAAAAAGGTGTCTATATAAGAGGTGTCCAAAGGCGTCTATATTAGAGGTATAAAGGTGTCTATATTAGAGGTGTCCAAAGGTGTCTATATTAGAGGTGTCCAAAGATGAGTATATCAGAGGTGTCCAAAAGCGTCTATATTAGATGTGTCCAAAGGCGTCTATATGAAGTAAAGGGTTAATGACCACTTACCTCTCACAGATGAGGTCATGGGTTTGAGTCTCGCTCGGTCCAAAACTTTTTGTGAGAAAGTTTGCCAGGTACTGGGATATGCCATATATAACCTTTCATATGTCATAAAATAACATGAAACTTCATTAAAAAACGACACAAAAAACATTTCTGTTGGCTATTCTTTTAATGGAACAAAACAATGAGCATGTAGATACTTCAGCAGTGATGACGACAAGTTAAACATAATACATTTTTACTTGTTTATCCCATGTATTGGAAATGGAATGTAGAAATGGTTTCCATCCGCCTGTCTGTCTATCCCATTTTCATACCTGCACCATAACCTTTTGCATGGAAGAATTTTTATATCAATAGATACAAAAAATGTTCACCTCATAAAAACGATATGATGAACACAACAACCTGACTGTCGATTCTTTTAAAAACTTCAAGCACATTATGGCAGTTTATAGAGCATGTTTATTGTTTGTTATAGGTTTGTCACCAACAGCTCCCCCTCTATGTTTGGATGCACTACCCGACTGTAGTAGATACGGACAAAGTGCTTGTGTGGACTTCAAGCCATGGGCCAGAGACAACTGCAGAAAGACCTGCCAATTATGTTGTAAGGAGTCTTTACCTACAGCTTGTGGCATAGTATTGCATGAATGTTTGTATGTTTTTATGGATGAAACACTTTGTGCTTACCATTACAACAATTATGCATTGATTATTATAGGCAGCCTTGTTTCTGAGGCAGATTTACATGTATTTGAACCACTAATTAACAAGTTCTGACCCTTCCAAGTTCTGACCTTTT
Organism: Panopea generosa; assembly: GCA_029582155.1. Lineage (NCBI taxonomy): Eukaryota > Metazoa > Mollusca > Bivalvia > Adapedonta > Hiatellidae > Panopea > Panopea generosa. The sequence goes on from CM055900.1 coordinate 5,689,157, forward strand.
CCAGCAAACTGGACCAATTGCTTTATAGCTCCTCTTTGGAATGGGGTTTAACACTATTTTCAACAAATAGGTCACATCGAGTTTTGTTGCTGGAGAAAAGCCTTGAAATAAAACATTTTGTTGTAATATTTCATATTCTGCTACACTTCAACTTTGATTGATTCAGTTAGAGACATATAAACAATTAAGTAAAGTAACTAAGTCACACATTGTTTTAAATATGAAATTTCTTTTCATTTTAGAAAAAAAAATTATTGTCAGGAAAATCAGTTTCTTTGCATCTTTTCTTGAAAGATATATAGTTATTTCAAACCTGTAATATTTTATTGTTCAAATGACATTAGTTTAAACTTATTCATTTTAATAACTATTTATACAAATCACACATGAAATCTTCCTTGGTAGAACCAGTACTAAGCATATGTGGAAAAAACGTCTTACTCAAGGACACCACACATGGCTGTGGAGGGAGGATCGAATCCATGACCCTCCAATCATGGGTTCGGTGCTCTACCACTGGACCACGTGTTCCACATTGACATTATTGTTGTACATCTATAAAAATTATTTAAATGTTTTTTTTTATTTCAGATGAAAATACATTTAATCCAGCTCCCACAGGTAAATTAATTTTGTATTTTTCCCTTTTTATTTATATATTTTTCCAACTTTGACTATTTAATTAAACAAACTTGAATTTCACTTAACAAAGTAACTATTTTTACAAAAAAGAATTTAAATGTTATTGATACCTTACCTGTGTTATAATAACTATTATAAAATTGATCTACATTTGCGTGTTAAAAGTTTAATACTGACAGCTGGACAATTATAAAATTTTTGATAAAAAATATATAATAGAAATATATAAAGCAGCTAATTAACCTGTTGACAAAAATATTAGTTCATACTAATTAATTTTAGCTGGATTGCAAAGAGTGCTCAGAGTTGATTTTTCAATATTAGAATCAAATCTTTTTTAGATGTGTGCATACATAGTGGTCAGGCATTCCATCAAGGTGAATCATGGAAGATTGGATGTGACACAACATGCACCTGTGAAAATGCTGCATATGGTTACTACAGATGCGTAAACAGGTCAGTTTCTCATGTCAGATTTTTAAAGGCATTTCTTGATTGGTTGATTTTGACAACATTAAATTTATTTTCTGAAATACATCAAACAAAATATAATGTATAATAGATTTTCTCAATTAGCTTTTGGCCCAACAATAGATAAACCAAATTATTAACAACAGAAATTATGTTGCTAACAAACACTGAGAATATGAATAAATGTTATAATTCCAGATTCTTTAAGTTTATTGAAATATTTGCACTATTTTATTTTACAGTTGCCCGACATACAACAATCTACCAAGCACCTGTCATATGACGAAGAAAGCCGGTGACTGCTGTACCTCTGTACAATGTGAACCTGGTACCGGTGCTTTCATCTCATCCACTGGAAATCTTGCAACCATTGGTAACGGTGGTCTGATCACAGTGACCGGTGGAGGTGCTATACCTACACTCCCCTCAGGAGGCACCCCCGCACCAGGAACTGGTGGTACCAGCGGCGTTGCACCATCTTTAAGTAAGCTTTCTTTCTGCAATGTTGAAATCAATATTGCAATTTTACTCATGTTTACATATCAAAGGGGTCATTCGTGCTCGAGTGGCCAGAGGTCATGTCTCAAGATCACTTACTTCTCACGTAGGTACGAGTCCCAGATGCTCCAAAATCTGAAAAATGTGAGAAAGTTTGCCAGTTACTTGTAGAAGGATGATGGCTCTACCCAAGATTCATTCCTCCACCAGTAAAACTGGATATGCCATATGTAACCTGAAATGTCGTGAAAATGACGTTAAATCCAATTTAAAGACAAATAAATAACTCAGCAAACAAATGTTTACAGCTATAAACATAGAAGAACCGCAATGAATATATCAAACATAGAACTGTATGTAGCATGCCACTTTAAAGTCCCAACTGGTGTAGATGGTTCTAGGGCAGGATTTATATTTCTGAACATGATTCAAATCAAACTCATTTTTCAAAATCTCACAGACACCACTGCATTGTTTTTGTTATAATTTTGTACACTTCTAGATTATTGTTAATACATTTTATTGGTGAACAAAATATTTTCCAAAAAGTGTTTATTATATACTGTTTGAAAAAATGTTTAGCTCCAACTAAAAAAAATCAAATACACATGAATCTATGTTTATACACCTTCTGAAAGCTTCAAGCAGCCGATTAATGGTCTATAATTAACAAAATGAAACCTAACTGATACAGAAAACAGCTGTTGTACAAAGCCACTCCTACAATTCCTTGCTGCCTGGGCAGAAAGTTTTGCACCTTTAAATACTTAAACTTAAATTCTTAACTGTGTTTAGTCTCAGACAAACATTAAACAGTGATTTAAAGTTGTACAGTCAGCAGTATAGTAATAAAAAAAGACAAATATTTACCCTAATCATATATAATTGCTGAATTACAGAGGGCTGTTTATACAAAGGTCAGGTCTACATCCAAGGACAGACATGGGAAGATGGCTGCCAATTTTCATGCCAATGTACCGACGGTAACCGAGGTCTCTATAGCTGCAGGCAAAAGTAAGACTACATATGTTCAAAAAAATATTAGAGAAATATTCTGACTCGTAATAATCATAATTATGAATGATATGAATCAAAATGTTTTAATACATTTTTTAAAAATATCAATCATTAACCTTAGGGGTAAAGAATTCTTTTTTCTGCTTAACTTTGTTTATCCACATAGTATTACGATTTATGAATTCATGTGCTGTCAACTCTTTAAAAAGTTGCCAACTCTTTATTGAAAAAGCTGTCTTCAACAGAAAAGATTTTCTTTAATTTAAAGGTGCCCAACATTCCCCAACCTACCATCTGAATGTCACTTAGACATTGATCCTAGTGACCCCTGCTGCCAGCGTCCAAAGTGTACATTCACAGGAACGCCCACTCCGGTGTTCCCTGTGTACAAACCCGGCATCACTGGTCATAATGCTGTTCAGCCACCAAACCCAGGAGAGCTGTACCAAGGAACACAGACTGTTATCTTCCAATTCACCGGTGCAGGAAACAATCCCAACCCACCAACTGCCAACCCCAATGTCACAGGAGGAATTGGTAAGATATGGCGTTGCATTAAAAGTTAAATTGCATATCGGCGAATTAGGGGTTATTTTCTAAGTTTACACTTCAGATCAGATAAGTCCCTTTTTGATACCAAAATCGCAAACAAATCTGATGATTTGTTCAGGAGGATTTTTTTTTTTTGCAAACTATTGGAATTTTCAAATGTGCCACCTGAAACTTAAGACTACTTGCAGTTACTTATCTCTGTTTATATGTTTCTGCTAGTATTTTATCAAACAGAAGTGTAATGTTTCATGGTCAGTGTCAATGTTAATATATATTTTATAAGAAATTTCAAGCCCTGCTATCTTGGTGGTTTAACATCTTGACATGTGTTATATGATATAGGATACTGTGAGTACAAAGGTCATACGTACCAACAAGCTGAGACATGGGAGGATGGATGTTTATACAACTGTGTATGTGAAGATGCCAGCATTGGTTTTTACAGATGCCGAGACAAGTGAGTCAATTTGTTATTATTCTTTTGGATCGCATACATTTGTTGTTTTAGGTTTGCCTCTCTGATTGCACATGTATAAACACCAGGGCAGCATTCAGTCTGGTAAAAAACTGTTTTACTGTGTTTATAAATGCTAATGCTGCTCAACCAAATTGGAGTTCTCCTTCCATTTCTCTTTAAGTCACATGATTTAAAACAATTAAACATGTTTGTTTTGTAAGCAAATGTTCACAGCTAACATGCCGTTCAGTTGACTTGTGTTATCAAACCTTAGCTAATACATTAAACGTTAAACTTAATAGAGTCCAGGTCTGTTGAAAGGTTTTATTTGGATAGTAAAGAAAGTATTTTTCTTGCATACCAAACACATTGAATAAATTGCTATCCTATTTAAATCATCATCAATTTTTTTAACCATAATTGCTTTTAAGACTGCAAATCCTATAATTGTTTAAACATCACACCACAGCATGTAGATGGTAGGGAAAGCATGTGGAGGGGGTGTGTATGATGTTTTTGTATCTGTTAAAATCTATGACTGATAAGCAAGAAACTTAAATGATAAAGAAGTTGCTCATATGCTCTTAGCTAGTTCATGTTTACATTTGTATAACTATATATAAGCTCTTCTGATATTTTCTTTATTTCTACTCCAGGTGTCCCAAGTACCCTCCACTCCCCAAACAGTGCCAGCTGATACAGGATCCAGCTAACATCTGCTGTCAGAAACCCAACTGTTCTTTCGTCGGCGTGGTAACATCTATAAATGGGCATGGAGTCATTACCACACCTTCTCCACAGTTCACCACCCAGAAACCCATCATCTACACCCAGCCAAAGCCTAGTACGTATATGACAGATCAGATTATCATATAAGATATTACGTGAAAGTAAATACTTTTTCCAGTTTCATCTCGCATGTAACAAAGTTTGGCTTATGTATTGCTGTAATTACAAATTATTTTTGAATATTTCATATATTACAGATACTAACAATTCACTTGGTTACAAATCCCTGTATGGGTATTATATTAAGTGACTTTAACATATCTTCAAATGTTTGTCCTTCTAAATGTTACAAATCCATGCCGGTTTAAGTGTTTTGGCATATTTTCTAATGTTTGTTCTTCTAAATGTTACAAATCCCTGCATGGATTAAGTGACTTGGCATATTTTCTAAAGTTTGTCCATTGGTATTTTACAAATCCCTGCATGGTTTAATGACTTTGACATATCCTCTGATGTTTGCCCTTCAAAATACATGCAAGGCACCATATTTAGAAAAAATTACCATGGAAACATCGGTCAGTGAAGCTGCTGCATTTGTGTTTTCCACCTCTAAAATTTAAACAGTAACTAATAACCAGTGTTATATTTTTTTTCCAATTAGAAATGTGCGTTTATAAAAACAAAGAGTATGGACAAGGCCAGATGTGGTTTGACGGCTGTGAATACAAGTGTTCCTGTGACGACGCCACTGTTGGATTCTACAGATGTCTTAAACGGCAAGTTCTCTAATGTTGGCTCTCATTTACTCCTACTGTGAACACTCGTGTATTCATGCAAAATCTTGCAATATCTCGTTTTGAATTATCTTAACTTCCATTCATCATAGGAACACAAATCAAAATTCTTACATTGCAGAATAAAATTCTCATTAAAACAATACCATTCCCAACAATTTGTGTTTGAAATTGTTAAAGTATTCCTGATTACAACAAATATCAACGAATTACTAGAAATTTTACCTCAAACCTCAATATCTTTAATTCAAGGCCATTTTGCGTGATCAAAGCATTGTAAAACATCTTAAATTACATACAACTTATATTTAAATACAAGGAATTAGTTGCCTGTGAATTATTTATGATTATTTGCCAAACAATTAATCCTTTGTGTGCTATTTTATCAACATTTAGTCAGAAGATGCAAGTTTCCTATTATTCTATATAAGTCTTTGCTGGTATTATATACTTGTGTACCTGTCCCAGAAGCAATTTTTGAAGTCTCTTGAAATATTTGCCATGCTTGTACATGTATACAGCATACACCTGATAAAATACATCTACAATAATAATACATCTTGAATAATTCATCAAATTCATCCTTTTCCTTTTAAAGTGGCCTCCCCAGAAACATATAAAATATTGACCATTGTGTTTTATGAACAGATCAAAGTTATTTCTGGTTTTGTTTGATAGCATAGATTTTATTACAAGATTAAAATTGAATGTGCGATCAATTTTGCTGATAGGAGTCGTACATTTGCATCAATTGAATTGATAGAGTCGTACATTTACATCAATTATACTGATAGAGTAATACATTTACATCAGTTGTACTGATAGAGTAATACATTTACATTAATTGTACTGATAGAGTAATACAGTTACATCAGTTGTGCTGATAAGAGTCGTACATTTACATTGATTGTACTGATAGAGTAATACATTTACATCAGTTGTGCTGATAGGGTAATACAGTTTTATAAATTGTACTGATAGAGTAATACATTTACATTAATTGTACTGATAGAATAATACATTTACATCAGTTGTGCTGATAAGAGTCTTACATTTACATAAAATGTACTGATAGAGTAGTACATTTACATCAATTATACTGATAGAGTAATACATTTACATCAGTTGTACTGACAGAGTAATACATTTACATTGATTGTTCTGATAGAATAATACATTTACATCAGTTGTACTGATAAGGTAATACAGTTATATCAATTGTACTGATAGAGTAATACATTTACATCAATATCTACAACACTAATGCTGATAGATTAATAATTTTACATCATTTGTGCTGATAGAGTCATACATTAACATTAATTGTGCTGATAGGGTCATACATTTACAAATTAGGATGAAAGAGTAAACATATATGTTGTACCTACAGGTGCCCTGTGTTCTTCAATGTTCCATCAAGCTGTAAGATGGTTGCTGACCCCAATGATCCAGGATGCTGCCAAGTTCCACAATGTATTCCCACCCCAGCCCCAGGACAGACCCTAGCCCCAGGTGTTATACCTACCATTGCACCAGGTGTATTCAATGGAAAGCCGAACACAACACAGACAAATATTGGTATGCTACAAATATTTCATATTTTGTCCCCATCATGTACAATAAAAGTAAAAAAGTTAAATAACATGTATTAAAATCATATGTTTTTGAAGTGTCTTCTCCAATATAATACTAATGGTTTAAGGCACTGGACCACTTTCCTCTCGCCATTGAGATTTGCCCAGCATGATCCAAAATCTTTATCGGAGAAAGTTTGCCAGTTCCACTCAATTGTATTCTGAAGTATTTCACCTCCAATTAAGCTATACATGTATGTTATATTTAATGTATTAATAATGGCATTAAATCCCATTAAAAATTCTCATATTTTCATTTAGCCACTGGTATAAATGATTGTGTCTTTTTCAATACTTGTGTATATAACTATTATTTCAGGTTACTGCGAATACAAGGGCAAACATTATACTCAAGGACAAACCTGGATGGATGGCTGTGACTATTCATGCACTTGCAGAGATGCATCAACGGTATTCAGACAATTTCTTTACAATATTAGTATATCCCTGCAAATGAAGATGTGTCAGTCTGTCAGCAACTTGAGGAACAGCCTGCTGCTGATGTTTTTAGGCAACTGACTTGAAACTTTGCATACATGGTCAATATCAAGTTTAGATATGCATGAAATTTTGTTGTAGTTGCATGGTGTTTAGCGTCAGTTTCAGCAATTTTTCAGTCATATTGTGACAATGTCTACTTCAGACAGTATTATGAATATTGTCACATTGGATTATCATGCCACAGACACATAGTATGAAACCCAACCCAGTCACATTATACTGACACTGGGCCGACCGGTAAGACCTGACTGGGTTCCAGCCCATAACCTTTCACATGAGAAGCGGATGCTCTACCGCAAGACCACTGCTGCAGTATTTGCAAAGTCTGTAATGCTGAATTAATTCAATGCCTTTGCACTTACTTTTCTTGTGGAATAAACTAATATCATTGTTTTCGGGCGCTTGACTCGATACTTTGCATACATGATCAACATAAGTATAGATGTGACACACATTTTCGATGCCGACTTAATTCCATGCAGAAAAATTGCCCTTTCACTTAGTAAAAATTTCTGTATTTACCATAGTGCAATTGTTCTGACAAACTCCTTCTGCAGTTTTTTGGTGCTCGACTCGATACTTTGCATACATGATCAATATCAAGTTTAAGTGTAGATATGCGTGATATGAATTTTTATTCATTCACCTGGGGGGGGGGGGGGGTAATTTTGAATAGTGTACCAATTTTTATTCATTATCTTATTCAAATCATTGCTGTATTATAAGATGTGAGGTTTTAATGTCTTGTTTTCTTTTTTTAGGGAGCATACCAATGTGTTGACAGATGTCCAAGCTACGGTGCTTTACCATCTCAGTGCAGAATGATTGCTGACTTCACAAACCCTTGCTGCACGAAGCCCGACTGTAGCTTCAGTCCCACATTTGGTGAACATACAGGAACATTGGCCCCACCTACTCCTGGTCCAGGGTTGACCTATGCACCAAATGTACACCCAACACAGGCCCCTATACTGAGTAAGTGCTGTGAAATAAGTAAATAGAAATAAATACATAGGTGGAAAGAGTGTTGACCATTATCTAGAGGTCACAGGTTTGTCATGATTGCTGCCTAAAAGCAACACTCAGTACTGGTTCCACCCAGGAAACCGACTCTAAAGTCATTCATGAAAACTCTGATCTTACTTCAGTCGGATCTTGTTAGCTCAGTCGGTAGTGTGTCTGACTATCAATCCAGGGGCCTTGAGTTGGAATACCAGTTTTGCCGCAACCTCAGTGATGATTGATATATGACATTGTTTCTCATTTCCGTTCGTCTCTCACTGCTGATTCAAGTTGGAAATTTATCATGAAATTCATTACAGGTGATAAACATTGTGTTACCTCGAATTGGTTATTTTTCATGTTCCAAAAACAATGTGTGAATTTGAGATTGCTTTGCCAATCATCACAAGTTATTGTCGTCGTCATCAGCAATTCTTTCAGTCAGATAACTTTGGTTTCTTTTAAGATACGTTGATGAAATTGTGTGCATATGTTCCTAACCTATAAAGGAAGATTATGTTTGCTTGTAAGACAAATGGGGTTAAGCTCACTGTAAGTAAAAATAGAAACATGGTTTCTTCTTAATAACCTAAAACTTGTTTGAAGATATTTGAAGAATTCTTATAGATAGGTATATATACTTAACCTGAAAATAAAGCTTGTTTTCAAATTTAACCAATGTGATCAGCATGAAGACTTAAATGAGACATAATGCCAACTTTTTTTAACAATGCTGTTATGCTAGCATGTGATTAATCGAGATGTTTACACTATGCAGAATACTGTGTCTACAAGAATGCCCAGTACAGCCAGGGACAGTCATGGAACGATGGATGTCAGTACAGATGCAGATGTGACGATGCCAGTAGAGGTCTCTATGTTTGTGATGACAGGTAGGTATCTCAGTTTAAACATAGTGTTTTACATTGATTGTAAAACAAGTTATTGTAACTTATACAACTTACATTCAAAGTTTGTCTGGGTAGAACCAGTTCTAAGGACATGTGGATAAAGTGTATTGTCCGAGGAAACCACACATAGCCTTGGTGGGGGTTCGGACCTTCAATCTTAGGTCATTCTCTACTACTAGACCATGTAATCCACATAGGTTGGTATTTTTACTAGATTATACAACATAGATGTCCATACATAAATGTACCTGTGTTTGATATTGGTATATAAACAAATAATACCAGCTACAAATTAAGATATGTTCAAACTAAAAAAATGTGTTTTAAAGAAGAAAAAAATAACTTTGTTTTTTAAATAAGCAGTCCAATGAAGAAATGCTTAATTTTGATCATCAGAAAAGAAAACATAATTTGGCTAAAAAAATCATATCTTAACTGTTTAGTATAAGATTCTTCGAATGTTTAATGAGATGGACTAAATAAGTAAATGGACATATTTCATCATTACAATACTTTAATTTACTGGTACTGTTGAGAAATATAAACATAAAATATTGTTGAACAAATATAGCAATGTGAGGAATTTACACTTACACAGATGTCCTCAGTATCAGAACATTCCCACACAATGTACAATGGAGACAGACCCAAGTGATGCATGCTGTCGCCAACCCAAGTGTGACTTTACACCAACCATTGGAGGGATCAGCGGAACCCTAGCCCCTAGTATCATTCCCACCAAAGTCCCTGGCCACATTATTGGTCAGGCACAGACGCCAGCTCCAACGCCCGGACCTGACGGACATTACCCAACACCACTTCCTCTTAGTACGTTTATTCCTTACTCTGCAAACGATGACCATTATTATATCTATCAAACTTGACAGAAAAAGAATAATACAGTCAAACCTGTCTTAAGCAGCAAGTCGAGGGATGGAGCAAAAGTGACATTTTAAGACAGGTTGTTGCTTATTACAGGTTAGTATGCTCTGAAAGCATAGAAATGGGAAATAGCAAACGTGGCTGCTTAAGATAGATGACTGCTTAATAGAGGTTGCCGCTTACACAGGTTTGACTGTATATGAAGTTGTTTTTAAATCATATAATGCTTAAAAAAATGAATATTCAGAAATCAATTAAAACTCTCTTTTGTACATGTTCTAAATATAATTTACTATTTTTGTTGCTCAATTTTTTTAATTTGGAATTTAGAAAAAAAAAATTAATTCGGAACCTGTTTATTTTTCTACAACTCAAAGATTTTAATGAATTTTATGATGGTTTTAATATCAGACAAAGGATATGTGTAATTATTCTTAAAACATCAAACATGCAAAAAAAGACCTGAATTGAGGTTTTAATCTGAGCTCAGTCCAAACATGGATATAAGTAAGTTTGATGGTTACTTGTGGAAGGACGGTTGTTCTACCTCGATACATGAACATGATATGGAGTTCAATGACATTTAAAAAAACAGCAATAGATTGTAAACTGTGTTGTTGTTTTTCCGCAGACTACTGTCAATACAAAGGATCCCAGTATATGCAGGGCGCCACCTGGGATGATGGTTGCGACTACACTTGCCGATGTGTTGATGCAGCTATAGGAAAATACCAGTGTGATGAAAAGTGCGTTAGATGTTTTAGTTCTGTTCAGTGGAATTTTATAATCAGATGAATAACATGTGATCTGAACATTTCATATTCAGTTCAGAGATATAAAAGGCTGCATGATAAAAATATCAATGTTGAAATAACATTAAACCATAATCAGGTACAAATGTTTTTCATTGGGAAATATAATGCAGTTTGTCTTTGTAGTTCACTTTAAATAGACTGAATTTAGCAGGATTGTGAATAAAAAATGGAAATTATGACTTTTAATCAATGCGCTATTTATTTTGATGGGGGTCATTTGATTGAGAAGAGCGAATGAGATCATACGTGGCTTTGCATATTTTACAGATGTCCTAAGTACTCCGACCTACCAGTCCAGTGCCGCCTCATTAAGGATGCTGCCAAACCTTGCTGCTTTAAACCAGTGTGTGACTTTACCCCAACCTCTGGTGGGATCACTGGACAAGGAACAACACTTGCCCCACAGCCTGGTCACACAGTAGCCCCACAACCTGGCACACACACCGTAGGACCAAACCCCAATCCTTACCCAACACCAGGACTACCAAAAGGTATCAGTAAAGAATTCACCTACATTCATTAGGAAAAAAGAATGTTAATTATGTTGCATATACATGTATTGACTTTGTAGTCAAATAATTATGTTGCATAAACATGTATTGACTTTGTAGTCAAATTTGTGGAATGTGTGATGTACTGATAGGGATTCAGACCCAGGAGTTGAGGTTTGTGTCTTCAATCCTCGCCATAGCTATTTGGTGTGTCCTCGAGCAAGACACTTTATCCACATATGCTTATTACTGATTCTATCCAGGAAGATCAATATAAATAAAGTTGTAGTAAAATATAAATACTTTGAAACTTTATAATGGGAGTAAATACTTGGACACCAATTGTTAGTGGGGGCAAATACTTGAGCACTTTAATTGTTAGTTGGGTAAATACATTTTTTCGGAAGTTTGCTATAGTATAACATATCTTATTTACGCAGCTGTGTGTAATTACAAAACTAGCCAGTATACACAAGGACAACAGTGGTTTGACGGATGTAACTTCAAATGTACATGTGAGGAGGCTGAGAAGGGCATATACAGATGTAGCAGAAGGTAAGGGAAGATTGTGTATAACGCTTATTCATACCTCTACAAACGAAGTCTGAGAGGCGGTATACAGGATTCACCTTTTTTTTCTGTCGGTCAGTTAACAAATTGGGAAACAAATTGCATAATTTTAAGGCTGTTGACTTTAAACTTTGCATTCTTGATTAAATCAAGTGCAGATTGCAAAGTTGCACATTTTATGACTCTGACTTAACACAGAGTTATTGCTCTTTCTTTCATTAAAATTGCTGTATTAACTGTATTGCAATTCTTGTGGAGTAACCACTTCCACAGTTTTCAGTTGATTGACAAAAACTTTGCACACATGATCAATATCAATTGTTTTACATAGATTCATTTTGAGGTCTTTACCCACCATTAAAAATGGATGCCATGTGTGTATATATAACCTGTAACATGTTGAAAATGGTGCAACTTATAATTCTAATGTCAAATACAACGATGGATCCAATGATTTATTCAAAAGACTGATAAGTTTTTATTTTTTACTAGATGTGCGGATTACCCAAGCATACCAGCTGGCTGTACGCTAGTGGCAGACCCATCTGATCCACTCTGTTGCAAGGTACCAGAATGCACACCAGTTTCTAACACCAGCAACCCGTTCCCTACTCCACCCCCAGGACACATCACAGGAGGCAGTGTAACACAGGCACCTACACCATTTAACACCCCTGCTCCTCAGCCAGGCGTATCCACCCAGAGACCACCGATTAACCCAACTCCAGCACCCGTACCAAAGGGTCAGTAAACATTAAAATATTATGTTACTGTGTTACTGATATTATATATCAGCCAATCAATGTCCTGATATTTTTAACAAAATCTATTCAAGTTACATAACTTTGCAAGTTGCTGCCTTCAGTCACAACTATGTGTTGCATATAGGTGTGTAACTTTCCATGTCTTCACCCCAATGTCTGTTTACCCGCAGTGAACTCATTTCTTATATTTATTCCTTTTCAAAATACACATTTTTGCTATCAAAAGGTTAGCAATGAAATAATAACGGGTTGCAGAATACACATTTTGTACAAGAATATCTGTACAAAACAGACATAGAGATAAAAAGTATTTGATATAATATTATCATGCATGTATTTGGCTATCAAATTACACTCTGCTACATTTTATATTTGGGTTGTTGTGCATATTGTTTACTTTTTCAGCTGTGTGTGTATACAAAGGTAGACAGTATACTCAGGGTCAGAGATGGCAGGATGGTTGTGACTACAACTGCGTATGTAAAGATGCCATGAGCGGACTCTATGACTGTACAGAAATGTAAGCTTTTAGAAGCTTTAAAAAAACGACTATTTCACTTCACTTTTGTGTTTTGGTTTTTAGTTCCGTCTTTTATTTCAGACACTACGGTCTCATTAAAATTTTATGTTTTGATATTTAAATGCTTACACTAGCTATGCTGTTATTGCAGGCTATGATCCAATTTTGGTGCATTTTGTTGTCACTGTGGGTTATTTTCTGGTATTAAATCATTGTTATTTATTTTGAAGCTAACTGTAATGCACTCTCAAAGCTGTCATCATATAAGTTGGGAAATTTAATGTGGGCAGAAACTCTATGGGGTGTGTTAAAGAAATGCGTAAACTTTGTAATATTTTCAGCATTTAATACAGCACATTAATAAAAAATATATTGCCATAAAAAAAAACATTCCATCATGCAGTTGTCAATTTTTCAAAACACCTCGTACATGGTATTTCACCAGTAGAGGGAACTAGTTGGTAAAAACTTTCACTTAATCTGTTTTTTATCCAGCTGCGCCAAGTACCCGAATCTTCCTGCTCAGTGTAGAATGGTACAGGACTACAACAAACCCTGCTGTCAGGTTCCACAGTGTGTATTTACTCCCACTTCTGGCGAGCACACGGGCCAACTGACCCCGGCACCCCAACCTGGTGTGTCAACAGTGGCCCCTATCCCAGGTGTACACCCAACAGCTGGCCCAACCCTGGCACCTGCACCAAAGAGTAAGCAAATTTTTACACATTCATATAGTTAAAATTCCTATAGTAAACACTTTATTCCTCGAATAATGTTCACTTATTCTAGACCTTGATCAAATGCAAGTCATGAAATCAAAAATATGTTGCCATTCTAATAATATCAATAGAATGTTTTTGAAAGAGCTGGGCTTCTTTTAAAAAAGAATTATTGTGATGAAAATTACAAAATCAAATTTTAATTGATGTTTAAAATAAAAGTGTTTCCAGAAAATATGCTATCTTTTGCATGATTTAAGCTAACTTTGGATTCAATTGGATTCAATTAAAAATATTATGAATAATTGTTGATTTACGCTTTTTTATGTGTATTTTTGATTGCACCCCTGAACAATGTTCATACATGTATTTATTGCTTTGATTTTTTCATATCAGAATTATGTAACTACAATGGTGTGCTGTTCAAGCAAGGTCAGAGATGGGACGACGGTTGCGATCTCCAGTGTGTCTGCGAGAATGAGATGACAGGATACTACAGGTGTAACCAGAGGTAATATCCACACCGCAATAGTAGATATAGTACTTATGTTTAAAACTAATATGAATGCAAACATAAAAATACTTTCATTTGACACAAAACAAGAATAACATATTAAAAAGTGTACAATGGTTGTCCTAGAACACAGTACATGTATATGTGAACTCATCTTAACCATTTATTGAAACATAATAATACAATATGTTTTAATCAACAGCTTTTAGAGTTTTATTAATGAATGAACAAAAAAATAATATTTTCACATTGTATAGAATATTGATGAAGTTTAGATGAGTAATGATTTATCTTGAAATATATAATCACTCTATATATAGGTCTACAATGTAGACTCTACATTTACTATTTTACAAATAGATTTTGATTGCCAGAAGTTGAATTTCTAGATCTTTCCAGCATCCCATTGGTTTTGCTCGTAACCTTGAATTTATTGAGTGTAATAAAAAAATTGTTATCAATTACTGCTATGATCGTCAGACTGGAGAAAACTGGATAATATATAAATATTTTTACCTGTAACAGTTTATATTAAATTACCTTTATACTTGCATTGGCACTTTTGTTTGATATGAGCGACAGAATAGAGCGATCATCATCAAAATGCTCAAGTATCCAGGTATTGAACTATATCCGTGAGATTAAAATCACATTGTGTATATTAACATTATTAGCAAGGTTGCACATAGAGGAAAATGCTGTTCCATTATTAGTACCATGTTTATTACATTACAGGTGTGCCCAGTACACACAGGTACCTGCTGGGTGTACACTTGAAACTGACCCCTCTGATCCATGTTGCCGAGTACCATCATGCAAGAATCTACCTACTCCAGGGCCATTGCCCACATCAGCACCAGTGCCTCATGGACAAAACCCAACATTAAGCCCAACAATGTACCCAGGACAGCCAACACCTGCACCAAGCCACACCCTTGCACCAGGCATTAACCCAACCCCTCATACACAGCCACTATTTCCCACTCTGGCACCACCTGTCATTAATGGACAAGGTAAAGTTAAAAGCATTTGTTTTATTGTGATCATAAAACAGGAAACACTCTATCTCTCTAGTGATAAATTAATACCTTCATTGGCCCTTCCATTATGATGTAATACCATGAAATTTAATAAACATTGAGCTCTTGGGTTTTTACACAGAAAAGTGTAAAATTCCGTTGTCATATCTGAGGTTAACAGTTATTTGAAATGTATATGTAACTATACAGATCAATGGAAGCATATTCCAATGGTCTAGGGGTTAGCATGCTTGCCCCAAAACCCAGAGGTACCCGATTAAATTCTCAATTGAGTCCTCCTCTGTGATTTTTCAAACACACTTCCATAGTGCCTTATTCGGGCAATGTCCTGTGAAAGTATGCAATTCTTTAGAGGGGATTGAAAGCATGCGGTCCAGTGTACAAGGAGAGTCATACCCAGTGCACATAAGATATCTTGCTGAACTTCTATGTTAATCAGTGACTCAAATGCCCATAAACATCCCTTGGAAACGAGGCTTCCCATAATTGATACGTGATTGTTGGAAGTAAAAGAAGAAAAAGAATGATTCAAATGCCCTTCACTACTATATCAAAATTCTATGATGAATTTATCTGAACAAAATGTGTTCTGATGTTAGATAATGTTGCTAATTTCATACCCAACTGGTAGACTATAACATAATACATAAAACAAGACATTTCATTTCCTCTCAAAAATGGAAATATTAGACTTTTTTCAGTGGTTAAGAATGTTTGTTAATAACTTAAAATGCCTTTATTTCATGATAAAGCAATCCTTTTGGGTTTCTTAAAACGTTTTTAGCTGCTGTTGTTTTTTATGTTAATAAGTATATCATTTATTGATCATTCTGCCTTACTTGACTTATTTAGTTTGATAAATATTATCAAAGTATTTTATTCTTACTCGAGTCCATCTTTGGGTTTGATCAATAAACTATAATCCATTTATAGGTGTAACACCAATCCCAAAGCCAGGTGTGCCAACTGGTGCCCTAACCGTACCAGTGTGTGTGTACAACGGAAAGTCTTATACTCAGGGACAGACATGGCAAGATGGCTGTCAGTACAACTGTGAGTGTGTGGACGCCATGTCTGGACAGTACAGATGTACCGAAAGGTGAGTGATGGTCACGGATAGACTATTTTATCATTGTTTCATTTAGAAGGGATAACAGTTACATTAAAACTGACTGAAAGACAGACAGTGAGTTCCATGCAGAAAAATCTGGGTCCAGCTTATTTGCAAATGGTACAATGTATCATAGATATGAACGACAATGGTTAACGTAACGGTTGACTTGACCATCCAAACTTATAGTAATCTACTTGGTTATCTATAACGTGCCTGCCATAATTGTTTACAGGTGTCCTGTATATCCCAACATTCCATTATACTGCCGCATGGTAACAAGCCAGAGTGACGCATGCTGCAAGGTCCCCGAGTGCATAACGTTGCCAACCCCACAACCCAACCCATACAACACGCCAGCACCTCAACCAGGTTTGTATGCACAGTGTAGCAAATAACATATAGGGTTGAACTCCATTTTCAATACAGTATAGGTTACATTTGACATCAGTGTTTGTTTAGTGGAGGAAGACTTCAGAATGAAACTTAGCAGAACATTTAGCCTTCTGCAAGTAACTCGCAAACTGTCTCGCAAAAAAGGTTTTTAACTAAACAGACTTTAGAATCCACGACCTCAGCAGTGGAAGGTAGCTGATGTTGACAGCACTCTGAATAACTCAGCCATTGACCCTTGGCAAGTACATGTAAGGTTAATGTATATCATACAAGAATAATGTTAGTCTTTTTGTGATATGGTCAATTAGAATGACTTCTGTTTGATATATTTTACCAGTAAATTAATACATTAATACTAGTAAGTTCCTATTGAACAGAAGCACAAGTGTTTATTAAAGTAATGCAGTTACACATGTAAATAGATATTAATTTTGTACAATTTATTTGTTGATTACAATTCATCAAATTCTGGTAAATGTGATATATAATTATGTTATCATTATTATAACTCTGTTCAAAGGTCAGAAGAGCTTTACAGTCAAACCTGTCTTAAGCAGCCAGTCAAGAGAAAGAGCAAACATGGCCTTATAAGAAAGGTTGTTGCTTAATACAGATTAATGTGCTCTGAAATCACAGAAATGCTAAATAGCAAATGTGACTGCCTAAGACAAGTTGCTGTTCAATAGAGGTGACTGCTTACACAGTTTTGACTGTATTTGATATTGTATAATTAACGGAGAGAATATTATATCCCAATTCCCATTTTTTTTTCTCTCAGGTGTGTCAACATTAAGACCTCCAGTGGTTGTAAACACGCCTGCTCCTGGACATCCAACAGCTGCTCCCCAGCCAGGTCATGCAACTCCAGTACCTGTTACTCAGAAACCAAAACCTATCCCAAGACGTAAGCAGACTTTTAATGCACTGTTGTTTAATTGAAATTCTGCAACTAGTTTTGTTTTGTTAAAAGTATTATTTTTAGCTCGCCGGGACGAATGTCCAGGAGAGCTATTGCCATGACCCGGTGTTGTTGTCGGCGGCGTCTGTAGACACCCAGGTTAAACTTTTGCCTTCAGTTGCATTTAAGCTTTGGTGTTTGCCTCCAATCTCAATATTTGTATGAGTGGTGAGTTTTATCCCATAGGCGAGCTTTGTTGTCTTCTGACAACTCTTGTTTCACTCTTTCATGGTTATTTCTTTAAAATAGTTAAAATAGCTGAAATAAATTAGTATAAACTCAACTGAGGATACCTTTATGTTATAATTGCAGAGGTTTGCATAATGAGCGGTAAACAGTACACACAGGGACAGAGATGGAACGATGGTTGTGATCGCATATGTGTTTGTGACGATGGCATGACTGGCCGCTACTCCTGTACCGACAGGTAATAATATCTGATTGAATTAAATGGAAAAGTCACAGTGATATATTTTAAACTTGAAGAAAGTAATCTGGGAAATCATTCTTTTTGCATGGTAAGATACAATATGGTTGTATATTTTGCTTACAGTACTAGTGAATAAGGTACTAAGATAATTGTGTAGAGTTAATTCACTTGGCATTTATGTCTCTTAGTTTTGTATAGAGTGTTCAACAAACAGCCATAGCTGGACCCAGTCAGCTTAGTCGGTAGCATGTCTGACTGTCACTTCAGGGGTAGCGTGTTTGAATCTCTGCCAGGCCACAGTCTCTCTAATGATTGATATACAATCTCATGGTCATTGTCTCTCTCCGCATATTCAATAAGGAAAGTTACTTGCAGAGTTAAGTGTGCTTGAGTACTACTTAACCTTCCAGAATCTCAGGAAAGAATAGTTAGGTTACTGATCGTATGTTAACAAACGATGGCATAAAATATTCAAACAAACTTCCAAAAAGACCATTGATAAGACCTCTGAACATTCATATAGTAAAAAAAACACAAAAAAACTGTTTAATATTTTTGCTATATCTCACCAATGACTTGTATAGAAGGATAGGAAACTTGCATCTCCTGACTAAATGTTGATGAAACAGTACACAAAGGATTGATGATTTGCAAATTAATCATTCTTAATTCACAGGCTGATTTCTTGTACATAAACTGTTAGTTGTATGTAATCTTAGATGTTTAAATATGTTTCCATCATGCAAAATGATCTTGAATTAAAGATATTGAGGTTTTAAGAAAAAATATTGTAATTTGTCGTTATTTTAGCTGCAGTATACAAATTTTGTAATCACAAGTACTTCAACAATTTTAAACACAAATTTCCAGGAATGGTATTGTTTTGATAACAATTTCATTTGCAGTGCAATAATTTTGATCTGTTTTCCTGAGATGAAAGGCAATTAAAATAATTTAAAACAAGATTTTGTGTGAATACGAAAGCATTCACAAAATCTCAATCAATTGCCTTTCCTTCTCTATACAATTCCTTGATCTCACTCACAAATATCTTCTTTACGACAGATGTAAGAAATATACCACCATTCCACAAGGCTGCACAATGGTACCCGACCCAGCTGATCCTATCTGCTGTCAAGTACCCCAGTGTATTCAAGTGCCAGGAACCAATGGCGTACCTACCCCAGGTCCAACAGACAAACCGCAAATATACACCAATGCCCCTCATGCTGTAGTGACTGGTACCGGTACCCCACCCACTCCTGCTCCAGTTACAACCGTGGCCCCACAACCTGGAGTATCAACTCTGGTCCCACAACCAGTAACAGCTGCTCCCGCAACAACACCTAAACCAAGTATGTATTAACTAAACTTTACTTTGTATACTAACAATTAGAAGAAGAAGAGTTTAATATCATTTAATTTTAATAGCTGTTAAATCAAGTTTTGACTCGTGGTTAAGGTCCAATGGAGAACATTAGTTATACTAAATTATTTAATGACTGTGAGAAAAGCTCAAAGCTTATAAGAACCACTCTCAAGTCTACTTCCTGGGTAGAACCAATACTGAGTTGTTGTTTTTGGGTTGTTGTTTTTTAGATGCATCGTGTTTAGCTGGAGATCGAACCCGCAACCTCTGGCGTGAGTCGCAAATACTGTACACTCTACACAACCATCCCACTTTGTTGAGAACATTCTGTGTGACATGTAATTTAATTGCTCTTCAGTTAACTAAGGAAAAGACTATTTGATATGAAATAATTGTGTACTCTATAAACACAAAACATGATCTTGGTGAAAACACAACCAACAGTAAAATACAGACATTTTCTTTGATCTGTCTTACATATACAATAACTTCAATTGTGATTGATCCTTTATCAGAAGTGTGCGTGTACAAGGGTGTGACCTACCTACAGGACCAGAGATGGCAGGACGGTTGTGACTATGACTGTATTTGTAACGACGGAATGACCGGCAGATACACGTGCACAGCCAGGTAAAAAAATCATAATTCTGTTTTTATAATAAAAAAAGTACAGAAATTAATACCTAAAAAACCTCATTTGAAATATATATATCAACATGTATAAACAGTCAAACCTTTCTTAAGCAGCCACTCAACAAGAGAAAGAGCACAACTGAAATCTTAAGGCAGGTGGCTGCTTAATACAGGTTAATTGAAACTAAAATTATAGAAATAGTAAATAGAAAATGTGGCTGTTTAAGACAAGCGGTTGCTTAATAGAAGTGACCACTAACACAGGTTTTACTGTACATATATTTGTGATTTTATAATCATTAGAAAAAATAAAGACTGTCACCATTATTTATTCAGATGTGGCAACTATCCAAATTTACCAAGACAGTGTCACCTGACCAGGGATCCTAAGGATTACTGCTGTTATGTGCCAGAATGTGACTGGAATAAACCAACACCTAATCCCTATGTCACTCCCCAGCCTCATATCACCGCTGCACCTCAGCCAGGAGTATCGACAGTGGCACCACAACCAGCCGTACACACTGTAGCACCAAACCCGAACCCAACATACGCACCTAAAGGTTTGTGTCAATATTGTAGTTACCATATTTATCCCATGTTTTAGAATACGCTTTATTTTCTGAAAAATGTTTTTTAATAAAATATGATTTTTTTCACCATTTAATTTTTGGAACATGAATGGGAAATGGGAGGTATAACAGTCACAGTGAATATATAACAATTTGTGTATACATGTATTGCAGCCTTCTGTGTGATGAATGGTATAACCTTCCAGCAAGGTCAATCGCTCAGAGATGGCTGCTCGCAAATATGTCGTTGTGATGATGCTGACACGAATTACTACAACTGCTACGACAGGTTAGAGCTTATAAAATATTTTTAAATTTACACAGCAAAGATCTACTTAACAAAATGAGTACGAGAGAAAAAAAAACACAGAAATTTTGAGGTTTAGAAAATAAATCTAAACAAATCAAAGGTATTTTACATACATTTTTAGTAAACTACTTTCAACATTATTGTTGGTCCTAGAAACTTCACTCCCACAATGTTGTTTGCATTATTTTCAGGTGTCCAAACTATCCAAATGTTCCAGCTGGATGCATCATGGTCACAGATCCAAATGATGCCTGCTGCCAGATACCTGAGTGTAATGTAATACCAACACCTGCTCCTTCGGTCAGTTTAAGTCACACCTACATTGTATTAGGTCATAAATTTTTTGACAATTCAAGGGCTATGACTGGCAATATTTAGAGAAAAAAGTAACATTTACATACAGGCTTCCATAAAGATAGGTTTAATAACATGGACACGTTGAGCATGAGATTTAGAATTTTTGTTCATCAGTTTGTTTCACTTGCACTGTTTACAATTTACTTCTCTATTAAATCTATAGATACATTTACAGTGTCTATGGCAGTCTTTATTGATTCTAGGAAGCTAGGTATTTAATTCATATCTTTATTGTGTGTATCAATATGAAATGGGAACACCCATCTTTTCTTCATAAATTATTTTTAAGGCTGACACAAGTAAATGTTAGTAGAACCAAAGTAACTTATTCTGCTCATGTCCTTGTAACAGGTTACGCAAGCTCCAGTACCACATCCAGGTGTGAACCCAACACTAGCCCCAGGTGTCAACCCAACACCTGCCCCAGGTGTAAACCCAACACCCGCACCAGGTGTCAACCCAACACCAGCCCCGGGCGTCAACCCAACACTAGCTCCATCCCCAATACCAACAGCCGTACCTGGAATAATTAGCAACAAACCAGACCCTACCAGACCACCAACACAGAGAGGTAAATCAAACAGCAAATCAACCACAGTCTGTGTCAAAAACTTTTCAGGCCCTTGTCCTTCAGACTAGAGACATTCTAAAATTCTTAAAATTACTCTTATAGTCGGTACATAACAGAAGACCTCAAATTTACATTAAGTTTCATTTTCTAAATTTTTGCATTTTATCATAACTTTATTCAGTTTCAGCAAAGAAACTACGTAAATTTATCCCAACATTTTGCTAAGATTGTTCTCTTTCGATATTAAGTCAAAGAAATAGTCTGGCTATACGTTTGGAAAACTTTTGTAGTCTGGTTAAAAATGTCATCGACCGGGCTATATCTTTTTTTCACAGACTGCCTACAAGTGCTGGTTAAATTAGAAAACTTATGTGATAAAAACTTCTTCATTTTAAAAGTAGGATAAAGGCTTTTATGAATAAAACAATTATATAATATATTTAGCTTTTTGTGAAAATGGATATTTTTTTAAAAAAAAATATATGGATATAATCCGATACTTGAGAAGAAATTTTGAAATATTATCTTTTCTGCAGTAACTGCTTGCCCGGATGAATAAACATTCGTCCTGGAAGATTTATGAAACTGACCTTAATATTTATTTGATTTTAAGCATTAAAAAAAATGGCAATGGAAGACAGGTTTCTTTGATAACACACTTCAAGACCCTGGTTAGCACTGACAATGATATTTTATTTTTATTTTGTATATTCAGATATTATACTATATTTTGTAGGTTTCTGTGTGTACAACGGTATTAAGTACACAACTGGCCAGACCTGGAATGATGGATGCACTTACAACTGTATCTGTTTGGATGACATGACTGGACAATACAAATGTACAGAAAGGTATGTTAACCAACTGGCTGGGCCAGGTTAGCTCAATCAGTAGCACATCTGACTATCAATCCTAGGATCGTGAGTTTGAATCCCTTTCCTGCCACAGTCTCTGCAATAATTGATATACAACATAGCGTCTCATTGTCATTCGTCTCACACCACTGATTCAAGTGGGAAAGTTATGAGTGACTTGCGGAGATGGCAGTGCTTAAGTACTGGTTAATCTTCCAGGATACAAGGAAAGAGTGGTTAGATGAACTGATCATCTGTTAACCCTCGATGACATAAAAAAAATGCTAAATATTCTAACAGATAACAATTTTTCCAACTTGGAATCCTCCATGGCCGAGTAGTTGAAGTCACTGCCTTCCCTTTGCAGGTTGTGTGTTTAAGCCCAACTCAGTTTAAACATTTAATTTGAGAAAATTGTGCCAGTTACTTGTGGAAGGATTCTACTCTTTTTAATGTCTTTCATTACCAATATAACTAAAAGACATGTATAACCTGTAATATTTTAGAAATGCTGTTAACCCCTAATCTTTAAATTCATTCATTTGTGTAGACATGTGTTATCCAAGGTTTGACCCTTCTGCCTGGTAATGATGGGATAATGAACATACACTGCACTGTCTGTAACGGATTGCAAAACCTGTCTGTTTACTCATGTTTGTGTTTTATAACTATTCTTCATAGTTTAAACATATTTTATTTCATAATTTTACATGAAACTATTCATGGATCTGCTTTATTAGATGGCTGGTAAACAAACATACATAAAACTGCAGCTTTCTTCCCTATAACTTTCATTATCCTTGTAACTTAGCTTCATTGTACCTTCATGACCAGAATTTACTTCTACTTTTAATTTCTTCTCATTCTCTGGGGTAAACTAGAATTGTAACAGTTCAAAGTGAGTTAAATTACAAAATCCTTTTAATCTTTAATAGATAATTAGATTTTTTTACTTTCAAGGAGTAAATTTATATTTACTGTAAAATGCAATTTTTTTTCCAGGTGTCCACGCTATCCTAGCATTCCAACATACTGCGTAATGGTAGAAGATCCAAGCGACAGATGTTGCAAGACTCCCAGCTGTCCTGGTCTAACACCAACATTGGGCCCAAACCAGACCCCAGCTCCAATACCCAACTTTACGCCAGCCCCTGGTACACCAGGTCCCCATATCAATCCCACACCAGCACCAGGTTACCCAACTTCAGCAACAGGCACTCAGGCACCCAACCCACATGG
Source organism: Panopea generosa (assembly GCA_029582155.1). Taxonomy (NCBI): domain Eukaryota; kingdom Metazoa; phylum Mollusca; class Bivalvia; order Adapedonta; family Hiatellidae; genus Panopea; species Panopea generosa. The sequence goes on from CM055900.1 coordinate 5,713,480, forward strand.
TCACCCAACACCTGCACCAGTAGCAACACCACAACCATCTCCAATACCTAAAAGTGAGTAAATGTGACACATGGTTACTGTACTTCTACATATTTGTACAAATGTTATTATTTCTAATACATGTTGATGAAGTTATAACAAAAAAATGGAAAGAGATGACTGGTTTAATGTTTTATGGTAGAATAGTGGAGCAAGGACTGTTTGGTTGTTGGTTCAATCCCCAAGGATGACCATGTGCACCTTTATCAGCACTGGCTTAGTTCTCGTTTCACCAAAAGATATCCAGCATGACTTTAATAAGTTCAAACTACTTTTTTCAAGAACCAATATAAATTGAAAATATTAAGCTTACATAAAACTTGAATATGCATGTAGTTTTATTTTGTATTTAATTTTGTTGTTTAAAGAATTAAAAAAATATTAATAAGAGTAAAACTCCTGAAGTAGGCAAATCTATTCAGAAGAGAGACTTTGTACAAGCTAGAAATAGCTTTCTTATCAATTCTGCTGTATATCGAAAATATGTATTATATGTTATATACTGATAACAAATAAATATCGTTTAAACTAAGTAGGCAAATCATGTGACAATGACGTATCGTGTGAAAAAATGTGGTAGGAATGCATACAGATATAAACGAAGGCGATTGAAATACAAATTGAATGTTGTATAAGGCAATTTTGATGATAAATTAAAACAACAAGACAAATAATGACATACAAAGAAACAACTCGTTGGCTCAGCGCAAAACCCCAGTAACTGCATTTTTCTTACTTTTCAGGAGAGACAAAAAACTGATTATATCAATTACTGGTTAAAAGACTTAAGTTTAATCTTATTATTAAGCATATTCATTAAAAAACAGTTCTTCACATTTGTATCTTGTATAAAAAAAAATATTAACAAAGTATTAAAAGTAATCTGAAAAATTAAGTTGGAAATTTGCGTTGAAAGACTCGGCGCAAAACTCCAGTAACAGCACTTACTGATTTTTTGCTCTGAAATATATTTGTGCAAAACTCCAGTAAGTGCATTTACTGGTTTTTTGCTCTTAAATTTGTTTGTGCAAAACATCAGTATTTACTCTAAAAGGTATATTGTACAATTAAAATGGCCAAAGATTTACTAAACAGTACAACTAGTATAATAACATTAGTTTAATGGAAAAAAGAGTTTATTTGACTTTTACAATAGACAATATTTATTCAAACACTATTTTATTCAAAAGTAATTCTGGCCTCTGGCCCATAATACAAATATACATAGTAAACATGCACATAACAATTGACTTGCTATAACTAATAGTAACTGCTTCTTATAAGATTAATTTTGTTTTTTTATTAGTTTTTTATTAAAAAATCAAATAATATTAAAATGAAACATTTCTTTTCTTACACTGATATTTATTAAGCTTCACAATAGGCATGAATAGAAAGTTCTGTGGAATTATAAACTGTTTTAAAACCATAAACAGAATGATTCATATTTCTCTTTTATAAACACTATTTCTGTACTTCATATCGCAATTAAAAAAAAATTTCTTAACATTATTTGAGCAGTATCTATCAATTGTAATCTTTAGTAATTAAAAAAAAAATGCCAAAAACTTCGTTTTTAGCAGTGTTTTATCTAAAAATGTGTTGCTTTGAGTCATCGTATTACAAATAACGTGTCGTTTTTCATTAATTAAATAACAATAGAAGTCATTTAACATTAATAGTAACTATAACTATATTTGCCAGTTATGCTAAAAATGAATAATAAATTAACGGACAAGTTGGCTGCTTTGTTACCATTAATAAACAAACAGTATTTCTTTGAAACCTTCCTTTTACTATTGGTCTTATTTAGAATTGGTTGTTCTAGAATTGTTCGAGACATACAGTCTCTTTGGCGATCAATATTACCAAGGTCCCAGAAATCATTGAATAAAGTTTCCCTTTGCTTTTCTGTAATATGAAGTTGACATTTCTTTTACAAAGCAATCAACAACCTTTTTTAACTGATTTAGCATATTTATTCACCCCACAATGACTTGTATAGCTGAGACCTCTGTTTCTTTTATTTTTTATAACATTTCTTTTCCAGTTAGATTCCTGTTTCTTTTTTTCTCCCCCTACTTTGATTTCCTACATTTAAGACATTTCCCATTTGACATTCATTAGAGGGGCTATTGAGTTCAGAGGTGTGAGGGATTAAATTCCTAACGGGTCATGCAAAGTAAATCAATGGTCTGTCATCATAATCATCTACTGTATTCTCACTCATTTCTATATTACAACTCTTATCACAAGTACCATTTATTTCACTATTCATCTCAGTAGAATTCCTTCTATTACTAACATTTTTACCTGACTTGCCACCACTACCACTATTCATATCACTACCATAGCCTCTATCACCAATCTTAGTTCCATCCCCTCTTTCACCACACTTACCCCTACTACCACTATTCATCTCACTATCATCGCCTCTTATCACTAGACTCACCAACACTACCACTATTCATCTCACTACTATTGCCTCTGTCACTAATCTTACTACTATCCCTTCTATCACCAGACTTACCACCACTACCACTATTCATCTTACTACCATCGCCTCTATCACCAGACTTACCACCACTTTCACTATTCAACTTACTACCGACGCATCTATCACCAGACTTACCACCACTATCACTATTCATCTTGCTACCATCACCTCTATAACCAGACTTACCACCACTACCACTATTCATCTTACTACCATTGCCTCTATCACCAGACTTACCACCACTATTACTATTCATCTTACTACCATCGCCTCTATCACCAGACTTACCACCACTATCACTATTCATCGTACTACCATCGCCTCTATCACCAGACTACTAACACGACCATTATTCATTTCATTGCAATCGCTTCTATCATCAGACTTACCACCACTATCACTATTCATCTCATTACCATCCACTCTTTCACCAGACCTACCACCACTACCACTATAATAATTCATCTCACTATCATCACCTCTATCACCAATCTCACTACCATTCTTTCTTTCGCTAGATTTACCACCACTACCACTAGAATAATTCATCTCACTACCATCGCCTCAATCCCCAATCTCATTACCATCCCTTGTATCACCAGACTTACAATCACTACCACTATAATAATTCATCTAACTACCATTGCCTCAATCCCAAATCTCACTACCATCCCTTCTATCACCAGACTTGTCACCACTACCACTATAATAATTCATCTCACTACCATTGCCTCAATCCCAAATCTCATTACCATCCCTTGTATCACCAGACTTACAATCACTACCACTATAATAATTCATCTTACTACCATTGCCTCAATCCCAAATCTCACTACCATCCCTTCTATCACCAGACTTGTCACCACTACCACTATAATAGTTCATCTCACTACCATCGCCTCAATCCCCAATCTCACTACCATCCCCTGTATCACCGGACTTGTCACCACTATCGCTATAAAAATTCATCTCACTATCATCGCCTCTATCACCAATCTCACTACCATCCCCTGTATCACCAGACTTGTCACCACTACCACTATAATAATTTATCTCGCTACCATCACCTCTATCACCAATCTCACTACCATCCCCTCTATCACCAGACTTACAAACACTACCACTATAATAATTCATCTCACTACCATCGCCTCTATCACTAATCTCACTGCCATCCTCTCTATCACCAGACTTACCAACACTACCACTATAATAATTCATCTCACTATCATCGTATCTATCACTAATCTCACTGCCATCCCCTCTATCAACAGACTAACCAACACTACCACTATAATAATTCATCTTGCTACCATCGCCTCTATCACCAATCTCTCTACCATCCCCTCTATCACCAGACTTACCAACACTACCACTATAATAATTCATCTCACTATCATCGCCTCTATCCCATAGAAAAAATGTCAGTTACTGGGGTTTTGCGCCGAGCCAACGAACTGTTTTATTTTAGTAAACTATTTCTGTAAAGCCAGTTAATATGCGTCTTTATTTGATTACTCCATTTAGATGTGTGTATCATGAGCGGCAAAGCCTACACTCAAGGTCAGAGATGGTATGATGGCTGTAAACAGATCTGTGTTTGTGATGATGGCGTAACTGGACATTACACTTGTAATCAAAGGTACGAGAAATCTTCCTGTATTTTTAATTTTGTAGATTTTATGACAAGTAGGGAATTTACATGATTTTAAAAGTATTGGTAGAAGATAAATCGAATTACAGTAGAACTTCATTAGCTCAAACACGGATGGCTGGAACACCACATATAACTCGAACCACTTATCTAGTCCCGGCTGAATTCCTATTTCCAAGTATATACATGTATGATATGATTTGAACAATAGTTGGCTCGAACAACCCTCAACTTAAACTATTTTGTCCAGTCCCATCGGGTTCGAGTTATCAAAGTTTTACTGTACTAATTTAAAACAAATCAAAACGTCAATTGTTATTTTGGTCAATTTAATTTGATCTGTAGAAATGTATTTCAGCTCAATTGCAAATGAAGATCAGAGCTGTTGTATATGACTCTTGAGTCTGTTAACCCTGTAGAATCTAGGTGTTGGGTGGTCAAGCCCAGGATCGAACCTGTGACATTGTGTCAACATCCTGTCCACAAATCCAGCACCTAACATACAATTTATTTATTTCTTATACAAATTTTGTCGAATTGTTATAACATATATATTGGATGATATTTATAATAGATGCCCAACCTACAACAACATTGCACCAACCTGCGTGTTCGTTCCTGATCCAAATGATCCAGCCTGCTGTCAAATCCCACAATGCATCACTCCTGGCAGTGTAACACCTAAACCTGTTGTTGGTAAGTGCATGTTATAATATTATACTTTAATCAAATAAGAGATAATATTAGTATACAGCAAGTGTGAAGTAACAATCAAACATAATCATGGTGGGGGCTTCAGTTCTATGGATCCATGCGTGCATGCGTCCGTGAGTCCATTGGTGAAATTGGTTTGCAATGAATAACTTCTGAAAGAGTCTGTGTATTTGAATATTACTTGGTATGTAGGTGTATATTTATAAAATACAGGTCATGTCAATATTTGTTAACGTGGATCAAACATGACAGGAGTTATGTCTCCTTTTCGACTTCATTTTCTGTAAAATTTACCAACATATGGGGGCATCCATGTCCTCTGGACACATTTCTAGTTTTTTTATATTAAAAACAGTTACAGATGCTTGTATAATCTCTCTACAAGGCAAACATGACAAAAATAGATATGGTTTTAAATGGTAAGAAAGCGTAGAAAATCTCTGTTGCTTGACGGGATGACACATATAACCTAATTGTTACAATGCCAATAATATAAGGGGATATCTGAAGTGATAAGGATTGAAATTTATGATTATGTTGATTACCTTCATTCCATAAAAAAAAGGTAAAGAACAGGAGCTTTGTCTTTAAATAATAGTAAAAACTGATTTTCTTGACTTTAGTTGCGGGTTTAACATAAAAAAGAATACTTAAACATTGGGTAATACTTTGAATTTAATTATGTTGCCCCAAAGCAAGTTTGAGGATTTTTTTACCATATCATTCCACACAAACAATTTTCATCTGTTTAAGGTATCCATACAGGAGGTGGTCCACAGCCCACACCAAGACCAAACTATACCCCAGCACCTATTCCAGGTGAATATATGTATTATAGCATTTTACTGTCTTTTACCATCTCACATGACATCCAGAAACTGTGTAAATGTTAATAGGATCTTCTAATGCAATCACTTCTTATTAGTTTAGTTTATACAATTTATTTTAGCTCGATTAAGATGAAAGCTTAAAGTTTAGTTGAATTTCTCTCCAGTCTGCTTCCTTGGTAGATCCAGAACTGAGTGGTTTTTTTAGCTAAGTCGAGTCAAACTGGGGATCGAACCCACAAACTGACTTGTGCGACCAACACCATATCCACTACACTACCACTGTGCTTATATTAGTTTTCATTCATTTAAAAAACATAGCCTGTATTTCATTCTCAATCTGTACTTAAAGAAATATAACATGTCTTTTTTGAAATATGTAATTGCTATCTATTTTGAATATTGAAAATAAAATATGAATGCAATACAGGTCAGTTTACACCAGCCCCAGGAGTTAATCCTACTCTAGCCCCACAACCAGGACATTCAACTCTAGCACCTATACCCGGCGTGAACACTCCTGCCCCTACTCCAGGACCAAGTAGGTTCATTTAAAAATAACTGCTATGAAAATCTGCTGTCTGTTTCTATAACAAACAGAAAGGATTTCAGGAGGACTGCATTAAAATGTAAATTCTAATAAATTGCTTTAAACAGGGCTAGAATGCTGCTATTTACAGTATATACAGTCAGACCTGTGTTAGTGGTCATAATTGTGTTAGTGGTCACCTCTGTGAAGCAACCACTTGTTTTTAAACAACAACATTTGCTATTAACCATATTCATAAATTTAGTATAAATAAACCTGTATAAAACAGCTTATTGCCATAAGGGGACCATTTTCGTTGTGTCCCTTGAGTGGCTGCTTAAGACAGGTTTTACTGTACATTTACATTATGACAAAACCATCAATAATAATAATAATAAAGTAAATAGAATGTGTATGCCTCATTATGATTAATTGCATGTTCGAAAAATTTTATATTAATTTTTTATGTCAAAAATTTTGTGTGGTCACCTCTATTAAGCAGCCACTTGTCTTAAGCAGCTACTTTTGTTATTTCCCATTTATATACTTTTAGAGCAAAATAATAAACCTGTTAAAAACAACAATCTGTCTTAAAAGGACACTTTTATTCATTCCCTTGACTGGCTGCTTACTACTGAGAGGTTCGACTGTATATTATTGTCCTATTCTACGACATTAACTAACTTTAGATAACTAGTGAATAGCTTAACATGCAGTGTACATTAATCACTTTAATCACGTTAAATAACTAGGGACTAACTGTAACTTGTATGATTATTATTTCAGAAGTATGCGTTTACAAGGGTAGTATGTATACCCAGGGTCAAACATGGAGAGATGGTTGTCAATATGATTGTACATGCGATGATGCAGAACATGGAAAATACACCTGTACTGATATGTAAGTGTACAGAAGATATTATCTTTTGCACATGCACAGACTTTTCCTAGTTCCTAGCCTAGCTCACATACTTGTTAGGTAAAATGATATAATGCTCGGCAGAGCCTCGAATAATATTTTTCCCAACTCTTTTCATAAATTCAATAATAAATAAGCACTCATGTAAGATCCTCTATTTATTTATATCCATACCTTCATCTACTTCCACAGCTGCCCATCATATCCTGGACTGCCAGTTTATTGCACATATGTTTATGACCCACTGAACCCATGCTGTAAGAAACCAGAATGCTCAACTCCGGCTCCACAGCCTCAGATCACTCCAGCTCCAGTACCAGGCGTCGGCACCCAAGCTCCTGTACCAAATCCAAACCCAACTCCTACAGTGTGTAAGTGTATGTCGAAAAACTTTTGTATTGTATTTCAGTGTATCATATACTGTCATTAAATACAGAGCCTTGCAGCAAGCTGATGAATTTTATACTGCAATATCACAACTTCTCTCTCACAATTATAAGTTGTTGTATACTTGAACAGTTTTTATAATATGCAAAATTAATTATAGACTACTACGTATAAAAATATGACAAAAGTCGTACTACATTATCAGACGTTTTGATACAAAAAAAGAACCTGAAACAATTATAATATATTACAGTATGACGTAATGGCAAATTTTGCATTATCTTTTATTGGGAATATTAAACAAGAAAATGTGTACTATGTTTTGTTAGAATTTTATTTTGCCATGTTAGTGCAGAGAGATGCCAAATGTCTTTTTATTTCATATACCTTTCTCATCGTTTTGCATCAATGTTTTGTTTGTATTGCAGCATTCTGTGTCTACAAGGGTCTGCCCCTCAAGCCAGGACAAACGTTCAATGATGGATGTGACAAGGTGTGTCGCTGTGAAGACAGCATGACAAACAGCGTTGTATGCGATGAAAGGTATGTGGCCATTAAAAATATTTCATAGGCTATTGAGGATTTTAACTCCGCAAATATATTTAGTCTTTAGTTCTGGCTCGGAATCAGAATAATACTTTTTTTGGGGACCCTGTAATTGTATTTTCCTAAAGGAAATCTGAGACTGCTAAGTTGTTCCCTGTAATTCTTTTTTTAATTTGAATTAATTTATTTTAGCTCAATTGTGAAGAAAGTTCAAAGCTTATATGTCTGCTTTCTGGATAGAACCAGTACTGAGTGTTGTTTTATGAGAGGCATTGAGTCGAGCTGGGGAAAGAACCCTCAAACTCTGGCATGACCAGCAAACACTCTATCCACTACAATACCGTCCTGATTTTCTCTTTTAAATTACCATTGCAAAGGAACAAACATGTCTCTATATCCTTTTTTTTTCAATTTTTAGTTTTGCCTTTGATTTAAGAAATTGAGATTTCAAGTATTACAGTTAAACCAATGTTAGGTGAGTTTAGGTCCCGAAGTGAATGTGACTCATCATAAAACCCAATCCATTCCCATGAGGACTTTGAATTATATAAGCTTCGGCATGTAGTTGAAACCCTAAAGATTGGATTACGCTCTATGTTTATACATTATGATAACCACCATTTGCAGAAAAATGATCAGGTTTTTTATTTCTTATATTCACTTTATTTGAACAGATGTCCCACGTACCCTGCCCTTCGACCAGGCTGCTCCATGGTGACAGATCCAAGAGACTCATGCTGCCAGGTACCTGAATGTCAGCCAGTCAATCCTAGTACGAGCCCCAACACAACCGTGTTAACTGGAATTCCCGGAACAATAACTGGACACAACCAACCAAGTCCAAACCCAGTCACAGGACTGATCACAGGATCAAGAGGTGAGAGAAACACGTTGTTGTCCATTACAGATTTAGTGACTTCTATGATAAATTTCTCTGCTTAAAGTTGCCAATCAATTAAAAAGAATACAAGGTTTATGTCAAGTTGGTATTCAGGTAATATAGGTTAAATACAATGAATAACCCATGGGATTTCTCATACATTACAAATGCCTACAAGCTGATTTCTCATACATTACAAATGCCTACAAGCTGATTCGATATTTATACAAATTTTGAAATGTTTATACGAATATGCATATGAAAAAGAACCTATTATTTACACTTGAAGAGTGCTGAAAAATGTTTATGACTTTCAGTAATAATGTCATCATATACTTCACTTCTGCATTCAGCATATTCCTCTGTATTCTTTTGTCATTTGCACAGTTTTCAGTTCATCATGTTTTCCTATCTTTTTATTTCTGGATTTCATTGCAATTGAAACACCAATTAACATTTAATTTTGTCATTTTATTAATCAGTCAATTTATTGTCACTATATGAAAGGCGCCCATTTCACCAACACGTTTCAATTAATATACTTATATACTTAAATACTTATATATACTTAAATACTTTAATCAAAGATAAGCAGCCAAGTGATAATGTTTCAGAATGGTTCCAGTGAAACTGCATATGATTTCATACATACTGATTAAATAATAAATAAATAACCAGTCTATAATAAGTTGAGTTCTGAAGTATTTAAGTAAAACTCAGGAAAATATTGGTGAAACGGGAGCCAGCTCATTGAATTGGTGCTAGTCAGAACCTCTATAAGATAAATATAAATATACCTCACTTGACATAGGCTAAACTTGTATTTAGAGGTTGAATGTTAGTATATTGTAATAATGTTTGTTTGTATGACAGATGTGTGCCTTTACCATGGCGTACCATACAAGACCGGTGCCACATGGGACGATGGATGCACATACAACTGCATCTGTATTGATGGAATGTCTGGAAGTTATAGATGTACAGAAAGGTACATGGCATAGTCAATCATTTGTCTTGAATAAACTAAGATGGGAAATTAACTGACTACGAATTTAGACAAAAATTAAGCCAGAAAAAGGGCCATCATCAGCAACACATCAATATTTTTACTAATTAACATAGTCAAAGTTTGAAACGACACTTTCCGTGCACGTACTTGTCGTTTTTGATATGTTTGTTTAATAGAAAAAAAATGTCCGTAGGATATGGATGTCCTCACATGTTAATAATCAAATAATTAAGACTAACCACATTAATAAAGGTCATACTTGACCTTTATCTTATAATTTTACAGCGGCACACAAAATATCAATTAAATACAAAGACCTTTTCAGAAGTAAGTGATCGTAAACTAATTTGGAGGATGAATGGACCAGGTTAACCCGTAATGCTCCTTCACCATTCTTCAGATGACTTGAACATAAACATGCACTTACGTTTTTTTCAAAGATCTTGTTTTTATTCTGTCATTTCATGTTATTTTCATCTAAAATATTAATCAGTAACTTTCTTTCTTGTCACCGTAATTTATTTTAGATGTTTTTCTTCATAATTATATTATGGAAAATACAACTGAGGAATGATTTTGTTGTACATTTTAGATGTGCCAGGTACCCTAAAGTACCTTCACAATGTACATTAGTAATGGACCCCACAGACATATGCTGCCAGAAACCACAATGCCAATTCATTGCTCCAACCCCGATACCAAACCAAACTCCAGCACCAATCCCAGGTGTTGTCCAAACACCGGCACCACAACCAGGCGTACACACACTGGCACCACAACCAGGCGTCAGTACACCAGCCCCACAGCCAGGAGTGAATACACCAGCCCCAACACAAGCTCCAAGAAGTGAGATGAGATATATGAAAATTTGTTAACACTTCCATAATTGTGTTTCTAGGAAGCAAATGTTTTAATTTGATGAAAACTCAATCACACCCATCTTTACAAGTAACTGATACCTTTCTCGTTTGAATCAGCAGCGAGAGACGAATGACAATGAGATGCAATGTCATTCATCAGTCATCACGTAGACTGTGGCTGGGCAGAGATTAGAACTCATGACCCCTGGACTGATAGTCAGATGCGCTACTGACTGAGCTAACTGGGGCAATCCCAGGTGTTAATATACATGTTTTGTCTTAACATGTTTGAGAAACATATTTATAAATTTTCACAATATTTGATGTTTGATTTTACAGTGGTGTGCCAGTACAAGAACCAGCTATACAAACAAGACCAAGTGTGGTATGATGCTTGCAATGCCATTTGTCGCTGTGAAAATGCTGCCACTGGCTATTACAGATGCCAGGAAAGGTAAACTGATAGGATAACAATATGATTTTTTAAGTTACATTTTAATTATCTTTAGGGGAGGAATTCTAAACTTGTTTTTCATTCCGATCCTTTTGACAAACTTGTTTGTAAATATGTAATATTGTGAGATATTCGAAATGAAATATATGTTTTAATCAATTAACTTTGTTACACTTCAGAGCAGGACATTTCACCACTCAATAAAACATAACACATAATTTTTTATCACGTAATAGGAATAAGTTTAAATCTATTTTGAAGTTTTAATATTTTTACATTTACTAATATAAAATTTATTTACGGTTACAAAACATTCGAGCATTAAACCATTCATAATTAAATTATGAGAGACTGTCACAACTATATAATAACATAAAACATACAAGTATTTAACACTTTCTGGGTATTGTAAGAGGTGTAAATAGAACTGCATCAGTGTAAATATAATATAAGCTGTATCATGGCTGAACGGTTATTATACAGAGGCTAAATATTCACAGCAATAAAAAAAATATACACACACGTATGTAATTTTCTTATTTACTTTCCAATTAAGCATAATTTATTTCTAAGTATTAATTGCTTAATCATTAATAAGCGGTGATGTACTTGAAAACAAATAGAAAATAGAAAAGTCAAAAGGACCTACTTGGTATTTCTAAAAAAAACGTGAAATATGTAAAATATCAGTTTTTACACACGTATTACAAATACAAGGGGAATGTGAATGCACATTTACTTTACCCTTTAGGTGTTTGTCTCATTCTAGAACATGAAGTTTTTTTCAGAAACGCAAGTCATGGTAATCACTAAAGGAGAACGTTGAATCATATTTACATAATGTCAGAACTCTATCATAACAGAATCATTGTTATTTATTGATCGTATTTGCTATAATTATGGCATTGCTTCAGTGTACTCTTGTATCAACCTGTAATTTGTTTTTGAATACAAATTAAAATTAAAAAAAATATAATTTTCATGTTTTATTATTTAATAATTAGTGTTAAGTAAAACTCTGTCGGCTATTTTCTTCTTTATTGCTTTGTGTGTTTCCAACAGATCTTTTTATTAGATATGATTATGAATGATAAATTATTAACATGTTTGAATGGCTCAATTTCAGATGTGCCAAGTACACAAGTGTTCCCGCTGCCTGTACATTGGTACCCGACCCGAAGGACCCAGCCTGCTGTAAAGTTGCCTCCTGCCCAATCAAACCATCTGGAGCTACACCAACGCCTGGATACCTGACCCCGAGTCCCAACAATACCCCTGCTCCAGCTATAGTGACTGGTGTTGCCCCAGTACCAACAGTACCAGCAACTCCTCGACCTAACCCAACTCCTGCACCAGTCCCAGGCGTTTCAACCTCGGCACCAAACCCAAATCCAACACCAGCCCCACAACCAAGAACAGGTAGAAAATTATGAGAAATGTAGATAAATAATACATTTATCATTTAATGTTTCATTTCATCTGTATAAAGAACAAGAAAATTTTTTTTTCCAGTAGTGATATTACATTGTTTAAATATAAAACTATCATGGGTTAATCATATGCCAGCATCATAAACTATATGATAAACAGATTTAGAAAAGACGTCGTACAAAGTGAACAATTTTAGAGTCTGTCGAGAAGAGCAGTCAGATTAAACGATGATTTTGACATCTCCGTTTTTGTCCAAAAAAAATTAGGGAATTTGAAAGCAGCTTTTTCTGTGGGAATCCTGAATTACAAACGGTAGTCAAGCGTTAATACACCGATATGTCTTTTCATTATGTGCAAAACTTAATTATCTTACATCAATTGTGTAAACTTACAAATCCCATTTTCCTGGGTAAAAACAGTATGTAGTATGTTCAAGTGAAATATCTTGTTCAATGACATCATACACTGCTCTGGCAGACTCGGGATTCAAACCCACAATCGGTCAGTCCTGGGTTCGATGCTTTACAGCTAGATCAGATATGTGGAAACAATAGATGAACCATAATCTTACATATTCATGTATTGTAGGTTGCTTGTACAATGGCATGATCTACAGCAAGGGACAGAAGTGGGACGATGGATGTGACTATCACTGTGTGTGTATAAATGACATGACTGGCCAGTATTCATGTACTAAACGGTAAGCATTTATCAATATACTCTTATACTGACATGCATTTAAATATAGCTCTGAAATTACATACATGTATTATAAGGCGCTTGTTGTCATAACAGTGATAAATTTAATTACATCTGCATTAACAGTATTTCTAATTTACCTGGCTCATGTTTCACAAACATTTTCTTAAGTTTTACTTCAAAATGCAATTTTGACTGGTTGTTTATTTATAATAAAATCAATATCCATGAAATCATATGTAATTTTCCTGGAACCAGTCAATCAAAACATTACCTTTCATCACTATTTATAATATTGTTTACCAATGACAATATTACTGTATGTATTTGGAATTTTGATGTCACACATGATGTTGTGTTTTTTGCGACAGGTGTGCGGATTACCCACAAGTACCACCACAGTGTGTGTTGGTCCAGGACCCCAACGACCAGTGCTGTAAAGTACCATACTGCGACTACGTCAACCCATCACCCTTCCCACATGGTATACCTACACCAGCACCTAACCCATTCCAAACCCCTGTTCCAGGACAGACAACACTTGCGCCAGGTCTGACACCAGCCCCAGTGCCACAAGGTAATTGTGGTTTAGGATAAACTATTTTAATAAAACAGGCGTGGTGATAACGTTGGTTACCGGTATATATGTTTTACAAATTGAAGAATCTACTTTATTATTTGAAAACAAAACACAAGTGCTGATTAAGCCAGTGCCAGGAGGGATCATGAATGTAGCATATTTATAATGCCTCATGAACAGACGCCAGGTCCGGATAGGTTAGTCTGTAGCGCAGCTGACTATCAATCAAGGGATCGCAAGTTGGATCCTCGTCTGGCCTCAATCTCTGTGATTATTGATATATGACATTCAATTGTGTTTCATTGTGATTTGTCTCTCACTGCTAATTCAAGTGGGAAATTCATCACTTACTTGTGCTGATTGCCTGTAAGCCCTCGATGGCCTAAAAATTACACTAAATATTCAAACAAGCAAATTCTTTTCTTGGTTGCGTTCCAAAGGTTCCTTTTATCAGATATTATTCAGTGTGTATTCAAATATTTGAAGTTCTCATATATTATGTTGTCATTGGAAACGTTGCGTGTTGCAGGATACTGTGTATACAAGGGTGTGTACTACACACAAGGACAGACATGGGACGATGGATGTGACAAGAAATGCAGATGCGATGATGTAATGAAGGGATACTACTCCTGTACAAACAGGTAAACTTAATTACCTCCCTTTAAATAAAACTTTATCAAATGACTATCAATTTCAGTTGTCTTTTACATTTTATTTGAGCACAAAGGAGGTCTAGTGGTAGAGTGTCTGCATCACATGCGCAAGGTTGTAGGTTCGATCCCCAGCCAGATCATGCTGAATACTTAAAAAAATGGTACTAAAAGCTTCATCGCTTGACGTTCAGCATTTACAGGAAAGGATATTCTTATTGGCCCAGTGTCAGTAAAATGTAACAGGATGGAGTATCAAACCATATATCTGCGTCATGATACTTCAGTGTGGCAGAGCTTAGAATACTATCATATTTAGACAACTGAAAAATTGTTGAAAGCAACGCTAAACACCATACAGTAACATCAGCAACATTTTACTTCCATCTTCTTACTCGTAGACTCGTAACAAATTGATCAAACATTTTATGGAGTTAATGCAACTGTTGAATAAACTTTTTATAACATTTTGCAAATTACAACCTATCTTAAATTCTTATTGAAATACCGATTTACAATACTCAAATACACACTAAACGTTTCTCCACATTTTTATATTTGTCTTTATAAAAATGTAAGTCAGTATACATAATGGCATTGATGATGTCGGTCTGCTCAGGGGCAGATTCAGAACGTAGTTAAGTACCGGAGGAATTAAAATTGTAAAAATATTTAAAAAAAGTATGGGTGATTCGCCATTAGCAATGTCACCTCTTTAACAGGAATCTGCAAAACATGGAATATAAAGAGACCACATTGATCTTGCAGAGCTGTCCCATATCTTAAACAGGCAAACTGGAAAACAGTTATTTTTAGAAGTCTAAAAATAATTTATTTCTCACGATGTACAATCAACTCTAATTATCTCAAATTATATTATTTAAAACTATGAGGTATTTCAAAGTAAAATTTTATTGTCCTTTCATTTTATCTCAAACCACCAGTTATCTCAAAGTACATGTTTTCCTGTTCCCCAGGACTTTGAGATAATGAGAGTCAACTGTATATACATTTGATTATATTTATATTGTTCATTCTTTGTTGACAATACTGACTGCTGACTTTGTTTTCAGATGCCCATCCTACAATCAACTTCCTGGTAACTGCAAACTAGTGACCGACCCTACTGACAATTGCTGCCTGGTTCCCGACTGTAACACATTCACAGCAGCACCGCAACCAGGTACCGGCACTGCAGGACACAATACCCCCAACATTTTCAACCCAGTCACCAATCCAGATTTTACAGGTTCCCACCAGGTCACCACACCTCGACCAATTTATGTGGTGCCTTCTTCCTTACCAGGAACATTTACGGGTACCAGCAACAATAATCCATCTGGTTCTTTGGGAACCGGTCCAAGTAGCAGAACAAGTAAGTCTTTCTTTCTCTAACCTTTTTTTCCCGTATCTGTAAATATTACAATAAAGTAATTGATGTACTTGTATTTCATACGACTTTTTATAAAAACTACTTAGAACATTAGACAATCCTATACTGGTTGACTGCATTCATTTTTTGATCAGTCGTGGAATAAATTATACAGAAATCTGTGCCACTGTGAATGCTTACTCAACAGTTATGTTTATCTTAGCTAACCTCCTTTCCAATCATTGTAAAAGAATATTGTATTATTTTCAATGTACGAGTACTTATATTAAGTTTATACTTTGTATTTGTGTCATTAGCATGATATAAACTATGCATTAAAATGGAATAACGCTTTTTTCCCTCTCTTTTTTATGTCAACAAGTGAGTAAAATATTTCTGTCAGAGTTTGTTGTAATTATCATTAATATCATTGGAGTCAGTCGACGATGACTTAATCTTGTCTCTGTCTTTGGGAAGAGATAATTAGTGTTTTAGCACTTAATCTATTATTGTATATTGATTTATCCATGTGCTGTTAAAACATCTTAAACCTTTCTTACAGATGCCTGTGTATACAAGGGCAGTGCTTACAAACAAAACATGTCATGGAATGATGGATGCCAGTACAGATGTACCTGTGTTGATGAGACGAGAGGCCAGTACAGATGTACCGAAAGGTAGAAAATATCCACTGGTTAGGTTGTGATGTTTGAGGCTAAAACAGAATCACTTTGATTCAAAAATAAGAGACACCACTCTCTAGTTTCTTTTTTCTACTAGTAAAGTAATTAATGAAGTGTTGTAAAAGACACTGACTGGCATCACTGGCTCTTTCTTGCGTATCAGATAAGAGTATCTGCATTTTTACTGGCGTTTTATATTTCCATCTCACCTTGGTGGTAAGGTTATCTTCTCGCGCTGTGCTATTTGAATCATCGATGACGTGACATGTAGAAATAGACTGATCGTCTGTATGCCCTCAATAGTACAAAAATGATGCTAAATTTTCAGACAAACAAATCTGTCCGTAGTCAATTATTATTGAATATTTGTCAGCTTTAGAAGATGTTTTTATTTCATGTGTTACCAAATCTTTAAAGAAACTTGACTTCTGCATTCCAAATTACTGTTATGTACCTGTTGTTAAACTGAAGTGTTTTGTTACAGATGTCCCCACTATGTCAATCTACCATCATTCTGCACATACAAGCAGGACCCCAATGATAGATGTTGCCAGGTAGCATCTTGTGATGTATCTAAGGTTCCAACACCAGCACCACAGACACCATATACTCCTTCTCCACCACTTCTGACAAATCAACCAGGCATCACCGGAAGTCATGCTCCATTCACAAACTACCCAGGAGTCTCGGTGAACCCAGGCTATAATACTGGACCATCTGGAAGTGGACAACCAATCATTCCTACCTCAATCACAGGAGTAAAAGGTAGATTCCTGAAGATTTTCATAATATTTATTGTTCTATATAATAAGTCCTACGTTGACATACATGCGACTGGAGGTAACTGAGTTTTAACTCTACAGTCTAGACTGACTGAATGACCCCCTCTATATAACAACTCCCTGTCTTGTGGGGCTGAACTTTTTCCTTCCAAAGATTTTTACTTCATAATAGGTATGTATATAACGACATGCTGCGACAAGCAACTGTAAAATTTGTTTCCCGAAATCAAGTCATTACTAAATCAATCCATATATAGCAACCTTGTTTTTCAAAATAATTATCAATCTTTATTTTGGTCACAGCATTTTTAACTCAAAACATGTTGTATATATGGCATCCAGCAAGACCTCAAGATGTGAGTGCCACATATTGCACGTCACTTAGTAGCATTTTGACATTTTTTTTATTTTGAGTCACTTGTAATGGACAGCACATCGGATAATGAAAAAGATATCCATCCTGGTCATATTTAATCAGGCTACTCAGATGTATGTGCACATACATAAATCTGAGTACAACCACCACCCTTCCACAAGTAACTGGCAAATATTCTCGCAGCTTTAACTTTTAACAAAGGGAGATAAGCGATCATGAGACAATGCTTTCGGCTGTGGCGAACTGTTACCTTTTTTTAGTGGTGGAGTACGACTCGTATATATGAATCATTTTACATGACTATGCATAAAAACACCATACTGCTGCAAAATATTGAGAACTTTGTTTTTAAACATCATCAAACTGAGATGTCCATCTTCATATGTGTAGGTAAATAAAACTGCTATATTATTGCAGACAAATGTGTGTATCAAGACATGAGTCAACATGCCCAGGGTACCACATGGCAGGACGGCTGTGACAAGACTTGTGTTTGTATAGACCCGACCACAAACTCGTACCGATGCACTGAAAGGTATGTGTGAACTGTTCAGCAATTGTACTAACTAAAATTTCAACTTCTTGAAGGTGCATTTTGCATATGAAACAGAAAAGGCACATATCATGTTGATGCTCCGGAGAGTCAATTTCTAATTTCAATGTAGAAAACTTGCCGTTATATAATGTATAAGTGTATAAACCCATTGTATTGTATAATAAAAATAATTATCAAGATACAGATTATTAAGGTAAATTAAAATAAATATTTGTCCGAAACATACGCTACTCTCCGCAATCACCACGAGTCTAATTCCTGGACATATTTGTCAATCAAATAAGTTCCAATCAGCAATTAATAGTGGTTGCTACGACACCATATTTCTTAGACAAACAAACATGTCTAAGTAACCGCTACATTGTATTTACTTGGACAAACAATACCACTCGACCAGGGGCAATTTTGCATCAGGTCAGTTCATATTGCAACCTGCCAACCACACGGCCGCCATGAAATCCATTAAAGTATGAGTAACAAATATACCACATACATAATATTCACCATGATGTTTTTACTATATGACA
Source organism: Panopea generosa (assembly GCA_029582155.1). Taxonomy (NCBI): domain Eukaryota; kingdom Metazoa; phylum Mollusca; class Bivalvia; order Adapedonta; family Hiatellidae; genus Panopea; species Panopea generosa. The sequence continues at coordinate 5,732,454 of CM055900.1, forward strand.
GATGCCAAGTCTATTCCGATATCCCGAGCTCCTGTTTCCTTACCCAAGATCCAAATGATGCATGCTGTAATGTACCAAAATGTTCTGGCTCTCTCACACCACTCACCGCTACTGGAACTGGAGGAACTGGTCCATCCGGCAGTAATGTTGTCCCCATTGGTACACATACATCATTCAGTGGCACCGGACGCCCAGATAACATACCTGGTATGAGTACAACTGGATCACGATGTAAGCATTATAGAAAAATTCGAATTTTTTTTATTGATGATGGAATGTTTTTTATTTTCATAAAGACATTTTGACCTTTAGGTAAGTATGATTTTAGAAAAAGGAATACAAGTACATTTATTGACTGGTCCAGAAAAATTAGTCACAATTAATTGTTATATTTGCGGAATGAATTGAAACCTCAACTGTTTACAAGTAAAGTTTTTTGATGATTCAATTTCACTTCTTAATAAACTTAATTCTGTCATCAATATTCTCCAAGTCAAACGCATTGCACATATAGAATTAATTTACAAAATAGAATTGATTGTGAGTATGATTTATATATAACTAAATATCTTACTGAAATTTGTTGACTTTTATAGCTGTATGCGTGTACAAAGGCACAGTACACAAACAAGGAGACTCCTGGGATGATGGATGCCAGTTCACATGTACATGTACGGATGGAAGCAAGGGACTCTATTCCTGTACATCAAAGTAAGATTTTTATTGATTACATTATCTCCAATATTATTTGTTTTGTGATAAAAATTGTTAAAAAAAAATCTTTAAAGCATAACCTATTATCCTTTCAGTTTTTATCAGTTTGCACAATTTTGTACATAACATCTATTCTTCCAATACATGTTACTTCTCTCTAGCGTCTGTTTTCAAGTGCAACGTTTATTTAAATTTCAGATGCCCATCCTATCCAATCAATATCCCGTCCTACTGCACGATGAACACAATACCAGGAATGTGCTGCAAGAGTTTGAGCTGTAACATTCCCACCCATGGTAACTACAACCCAGCTCCACAGCTGGTACCCACACCAGCACCAAGCCTGGCACCAGGACAGACACCAACTCCAGGTACAGGTGGTAATGTACAGATGATCTACCCCTCTGGTACCCAGCCTGTCATTGGTGGAGGAAACCCATATCCAGGTGGTGGATTCGCAATTCCACCAGGTGTGTCAACCGGCAGCTTCAGAAGTAAGTACCTGTCTGTCTGTCTGGCTGTCTGTCTGTCTTTCTCTTTTCTCTCTATGTTTTCATCTCTCTCTCTCACAACCTCTTTCCCTTCATAGGGCCATGATGTTTTGTGCCAGTGTTGACCATTGTTCAGTTCAGTCAGTCATTAGTTGATGATAAAATGAATTTGCAGCTTTAACTTGATGAACTGTATTTCAGACCAGTGTATCTACAAAAACAGACTATACAACCAAGGAGAGAAATGGGACGATGGATGTGACTACAGCTGCGAATGCAAAGACTCCAAGACAGGATACTATCAATGCAAACCCCTGTAAGTATAGCATATACACCAGTATATTGTTCAAAGTGACAGGATCAATACTTTAAACTTATTTATTTTATTTCGATTGTGAAACAAGTTATTACAACTTGTACAAATCATGATCGAAATCTTCCTGGGTAAAACCAGTACTAAGCTTGTCCAGAAAAAGTGTCTTGCTCATGGACACCACACGTGGTCTTGGGAGAGGATCAAACCCAGGACCCTCTGATCCTGGGTTCAATGCTCTACCGCTGGATCAAACACTCCACAATAATTAGGTTCATTGAAGTGAACAATAATTTCACAATTAACCTCTGAAACAAAAGTTGCCATCTAGGGTGATTATATGGTGTTTACTGTTTAAAGTCCCATGCAAGTACTCGGGGTATAATTTTAATTACCAGAAATGACTACCGATGTTGGTACATGTATATAGATCTGTGCTGGATCCAAATATAATTTTATAAATCCCTGTTCACTCCTCTGAAGCTCTTAATACAACAAAAATATAATTATGTATTTATGAGATGCTTTCCTAGTTTATCAAACCTTATCTAGATTCTCTTTCAACATTTATTCAGATGTGCCCAGTACAAGCTTTCACAGGGATGTTACACTGTCAAGGCTACTGGCCAGTGTTGTGACCAGCCAGTCTGTACTAAACCTGATGGTTCCCAGTTCAACCCCATCACCAACCCATCACCGCAGTACCCAATTTACGGATCATACCCAGGTGGTATGGGTGGATTTAGACCCGGCTACAATCCAAGTACCGGTGCTACTGCAACAAGTGGTACCCATGTCGTCACTGGACAGTTACGTAGGTTTATCTTCATCATTGTGTATCATAGATAAACTGGCTCCTGGTATCATTCTGTCTTCTATTGAAAGTGAACTTGTCAGAAAATATTCCTTTATTTCTAAACATTATCTATCAATATTAGACTTTTACCTTGCTGCTATAATGAATATTAAATTATCCCAGATCAGCATGTACATGACTCTGTCAGATCAGGGTCTACATTGTTTGAATTTCAGTTAAAAAAAATCAGAGAAGAAGGTATGACGACACCATTTCTAAATGACGATTATTTGATATACCAAAATCAAAACTCAAGTTTATAGAATTATTGAGCATGAATTTGAGGTTTTATAACTGATGGCCGTGGATGGAATTATTTCTAAAATCTAGCCAGTGAAGTGCTAATACAAAAAAAAGCCGGACAGAGTTAGCAAAGTCAGAAGTGCATCTGACTATCAATCCAAGGGTTGCTAGTTTGAATCTCTGACCGGTCACAGTTTCCGTAATTATTGATATAGGACATGGTGTTTCATTGTTGTTCATCTCTCACTGCTGATTAAATAGGGAAAGTCTTCAGTAATTTGCAGAGATTGGTGCGCTTGAGTACTGGTTAACCTTCCAGGAACCAAGGAAAGAATGGTTAGGTTAAGTTAACTAATCCTGTGTTAACCATTGAAGGCATAAAAATGATGCTAAATATTGATTCAATCAATCAATTAATAATAATATAAAAATTATTGTCTTTAAAAAACGTGTTTTTTTCAAATCTTGTCAGAAGCTTATAAAAGAAGTTTTACTACAGATCGCTGTATATACAACGGTAGAATCTACAACCAATACCAGAGATGGGATGATGGATGCGACTACACTTGCACATGTACTGATGCTCAGAATGGCATGTACACATGCTCACCAATGTAAGCAATAATGGCTGCTAATCCATTAATTTCCAAACGACTCATGGATAGAAATTGTCTTTAACAGATGTCACATGAAGAACTATTGATATGGTATAGCAGGTATTATACAGTTAAACCTGTCTTAAGTTTCCACTTAAGGGAAAAAGCAAAACATACCCCTTAAGGCAGATAGATGGCTGCTTAATACAGGTTGATTTAAAATGAAATTTAAAAAATGGTTAAAAAAAAATTGGTTGTTTAAGAAAAATGTTGCGTTATAGAGGTGATCAATAACGCAGGTTCGACTAGTATATACTGTGAGATGGGACACTTCTTCATTTTGTTCCAAGTGATTGTATAGTTAAGCCCAGGCTCGGTTCAAAAAACTTGTCAGAAAGTTTGCTAGTTACTAGCAGATAAGCAATAGTTCTTCTCATATTCATTTTGAGATCTTCCTCCACCAATAAAACTGAATATGCTATATTGAACCTGTCATGTGTTGATAATTGTGTTAAACCAACTGATGTTATTTGTTAAACCAAATTTTCATAGGTGTCCCCAGTACACCGCCCTTCCATCCAGTTGCCATATGGTGACCCTCTCAGGACAGTGTTGCCAAGAACCACGTTGCACTATCCCAGTAGTAGCCACCACAGCCACAACTCACGTACACGTTACCCCAGCACCACACCTGACAGGCTGCTACAATGCGATTACAAACTGCAATGCATATGGCAGAACTTCTTGCGTAGCTCCGTATGAATCTTGGGCAAAACAGAACTGCATGGCTTATTGTGGATTCTGCAGTAAGTACACTAATGGCTATGAATTAACCAAACATATTTTAATACATTCTTAAAATAAATCATTTTGAATAAATTACATAAAGTATCAGGGCTCTTCATGGCAAAGTAGTCTTAAGCTGATTTTTCAAGATCCCTTACCTTCTATTGATGATGCTGTGAGTTCAAGTCCAGCTTGGTCCAAAAACTTTATGTGAGAAAGTTTGGTAGTTACCTGCTGAAGGACCATGTTTCTATTCAGATTTATGTATTTGTAATGACCCCATATACACCAAATATTGGGTCTTCCGCCACCAATAAAACTGTCTACCATAATACATGTACATAAATAAGCTTTTAACCCCATAAAATTACTCGAGCAATGTGTTTTATGATCTCTATTCATGCTTTTTGCCACAAAATGTTTGCTGCCCCAACCGCCCTCAAAAAAAATAAAAAAAAAAATAAAGAAAATAGAAAAAAAAAAACTGATTTTAACATGGGTGAATTATTTGTGCAACAAATCATTGTTAAATTTATAAAGTTTACAATCATTATAAAGATCGATTTTTGAGCAATTTATAATATCTGATAAAAGGAACTCTTGGAAACACAGTACGTGACCAAGAAAATGAAAAAATAGACTCGGTTTTATTGAGTCTGTTCATAAGTGGTTATAAAATATGCAACAACCCTCACCCCAATTCCCCCCGGCTCCCCCACCCCAACCGGGCACTGGAGGCATTCTGATTAAGCTTATTAATTCCAAGAAAGCGGAAATAACGACAACACTAAGTTAAATAATAAATATATTTTATCTTCTGCTAGACTCTTCTAACAGTCAGACATCATTTGGCTGTGTGGATACCCTTACCAACTGTAATCAGTTTGGCGCATCAGCTTGTACTGGCAAGTATGAACCATGGGCGAGGGACAATTGCAGGAAGACATGTAACTTGTGTAGTAAGTAATCAGAAAGTGTTGAATTACCTTTTTGAGGGGTTGTTCTTTATGTGCACTGCAGTCTGGATAAAACATGGTTCCCGGGAGCCAAAGAGCGGGACTGCGATGTAGATGGAATCCCATTATATATATATCACTGTTACGGAAAAATCTCGCATGTTGAGGGAGAGGATCATCTATGGAGCTTTATGCAAATGTCTTCAATAAAATTAGTAAAACATGAAAGTTTATAGATGACATACAATGTCTTGGCACAAAATATCTGTATCAGCCTATTAGATATATTTGTTTAATCAATAAAGGTTACCTTATGAAACCTAAACTGGTTTTGTTACACATTTTATGATTGGGTTAAACTTCATTTAAAAAAAACCCACAAAAACACTTCTCAAGCTACAAAGTTCTTTGCTTCTCAAACCAGAAAGTTCTATAATGTATGTATTTGTTTTATCATATATAACACTAGTTTCTCTACAATAAAACCGAAAAAAATTAATAAATACAAAATTAACTGAATAAATACATAAAAAAGTTCAGTTTGCATACCGGCAAATATGGTCAATTGAGGAACTGAACTTATTTTTGCAATGATTTAAAGTTTTATATTAAAGTAGTCTATGTTAATTTTTCAGCAACCACATCATCATCAATTATTACCCATGTTCCTGCAACATCAAGCTCTGGATGTGTGGACAAGCTTCAGAACTGTGCAGATTACGGACAATCAGCTTGCGTAGAACCTTATGAACAGTGGGCCATTGACAACTGTTTGAAAACATGCAACAAGTGCAGTATGTACTTTTTTAATTCCCATCAAATTCTGCTGTATCTGCCTTTTTAATCAGTGAAGCATGTCATAAATAAATAAAGCCATTTATAGGAAGGTTTTAGAGTTTTCAGACACATTTGAGAGGTTTTATTTCATGCGAAGTTAGTCTTGCTCTTCAACTGTATTTTTTCCACATAGAAAAGTTTTAAAGTGTTTGAAAGTTGTTTTTTTCTATAGCAGGAATGTATCCATTCATAAAAATGCACACTAACTAGTATTTTGAAAGTATTCCAACACAAATTAAAAAGAACTGTTTTTTAGCGAAAGAATTGTCATACCATCTTTCCAATGGGGCGAGATTTGAAGCAAGATTTCAAGTGTGAACATAAATACAGTCCCATTCCCCCAAAGTGAAGCGAAGGCCCTGCTAATAATGTATAAAGTACTAACTATGGCCTTTTATATTACAGGTGCCGTATTCAATCCAGGAACAACCATGGGAGGCTCTCTACCAACAAACAGTAAGTGGTACTTCCCGTAGTTGAATGTCAAATTGTTTATTCATGATAAGGAGTATCATATCTTTATGTTTCTTAGGCGTTTTCACAAGTTATGGCAAGAATAAGATATCTGTGACTCTTGCTTGTTGTAATAAGCAATAGTATGAGTACTATCAACTGTAAAATTTCAAGAAACTACTGCAGGTATCTATTCTGAATTTTCATTAGTTTTTGTTTTTATGGCCCTGACTTTAAAGAATAATGAAAGGGCATTAAGTGTTCACAAACTATCATAGCTTAATTCTACTTAGCTCTCATTCGAGCTAAACTAAATTAATATAAACAAAGGATATCTATATTTCTCTATAAAGAAAATACTATAGGATATTGCAAACACATTTCCTATTTGTCATACATGTACCAAATAATAGCTAAACTAAATTAATATAAACAAATGATATCTATATTTCTCTATAAAGAAAATACTGTAGGATACTTGCAAACACATTTCCTATTTGTAATACATGTACCAAATACCGTAGGAATATTCATATTCGTAATAGCATATTGCTGTATCATTTTACATATATATTGAACTTGCTGTACCTACAGACTGGGTGATTATGATGAAGGGCGTAGCAGGAGTCCCCGGCGATCTGTTTACCCTGTGGAACAGTCCCAACACAGCAAACCAGAATGTCCAAGAGGCAATGTACCTGACAAACCAGTACCCAGGACACTACAAACCAGACTTGTCCAACTACTGGAGCAGTCTTTGCATCGACAAGGTAAAACACAGTACTCAAGATTATTTGTGTAAATAACTTTATTCAGCATTCAGTGATTTCGGCCCCATTCCCCTCCCCAAAAAACATGTTTTTTTCCCTTGCGTAAGAAAAAATCCCCTTCAAAAAAAAAAAATATATATATATATTTTAGTGTTGTTCAACAGTTCATAATAATGTTTGTTTTAGAATTTGAAACAAATTAAAACAATAAAAAAAAACCTGGATGCAGACCTGTTAACTGTTTTAAACGTACAAAGCTACGATTTGTTTGATTTTTTCCCCATGTCCATGACGACGCTATTTTCCCCTCCCTATTGAAGGAACCCACCCCAATTCCCCCAAATATAATTATATTAAAACAAAAACGCTAGCCCCCATTAAATATTAATACAAATGTCACGGAGAAAATTAACTAGATTTAGAGAAACATTTTCCTGATAAAGAGTGCTTGGTTTAATTATAGAACCTCAGAACCAGTCATGGGTTCCATCACTCGTCTGCCCAGGAATACTTTGAAGATGATTTGCCCAAGTTATAAGAAATCATTTAACATATGAATAAAAACAAACAAATCCATAGATATAAAGAGATGCATTGCAGAAATTAATACAAATTAAAATCTTAATCCCTATATACAAATACAAATTTCAAATAAAAAACTGTTGAAAATGACAGTTCTGGTATCTTGCTGCACATTATAAAACCTGACCTTGCCCAAACTTTTACTTCAGGTCAAGGTTGCCATATTCAACAAGGGAGTAGAGAAGGCCAACATAATATTTGATGCTTCTGGTTCAGACAAGAACAGCTGGTTTGATCAGAGCAGGATCATCTCATCCACATGGACCGACATCAAATACGCACCAAAGAATCTTTTCAGTCTCCTCGGGTATGTGGACGTGTAATGGTGGAGTCTTTGTTTTAACACTGAATTAATAAAGCGGAGCAGTAGTGTAGTGGATAGAGTGTTTTCCGTTTACGCCAGAAGTTGCGGGCTTGATCTTTAACTTGATTAGATGCCTCTCGTAAAACAACACTCAATACTGATTTACTTAAGTAAAAGAATCGAAAGATGTTTATATAAGCTCTGAGCTCTAATCGCAATTGAGCTAAAATAAATTAGCATAAATTAACTAATAACAGATCTAAAGAAAGCAAGAAAATGCTAGGAAAAAAACTGTGTAACAAGTACAAAGATGGTTTATTGGGATATCAAGATCAAGATAGTACATGTACTTTATTTTAGTCCAGAAAACATTGATCCTGATTTGTATGGGCTTTTATGACCTTGTTTTTTACACAACTGAAGTAAGAAGATGCAGTTTAAACTAGACAACAAATTTTAATAATTGTTGTATTAATTCATATTTATTGATACTTTTCACAGAGATCAGTCAACTGGTCGTGAATTCTACATCAGCAATTCTGGCTCAGGATGCAATGCCCAGGGATGGATCATGGTGTCAACTAAGAATAACTGTCCATTTGAACAGGGATCAGCTAAACCTGCTTTCTACTATGCTCCAGGTCAAAGTTCAACCAACTGGGCTTCAAGTAAGTTATTGTCCTGCCACGAGTCGAAAATAGTTTACCTGATCTTTTGCATTGGCAACAGGGAAATTTTAAATCGGCGAGTGTATGTGTTTGTTTTGCGGATGGGTTTCCTGATAGACTAAATGTAACACTTTGTATCGCCTCATTGATGCAATAAGGAACCAAGTGCATTCTTATTTCATATACACGTGGAACCTAATTGCTATAATGGGACGATATGCACTTTATTTTGTATGAACTATTTTGAGGATGACACTGAATAATATAAAACTTGAGGTGTTATTTTTTCTGATAAAAGCAACAATACACTGGACGGTGGAGCACATGGTCCAATGGTAAAGTATTGGACCCAGAATCAGGCGGTTGTGGGTCCGGTTCTTGAGCAAGACACTTTATTCGCATATACCTAGTACTGGTTCTACCCAGGAAGACTTGAAGCATGATTTGTCTAGAAGTTACAAGAACTTGTTTCACAACCGATGTTAAATAAATTTAAAAAGTTTACAACAATACACTGGAATTTAGATTAGAAATGTTAAGCGGGGTAGTGGTGTGGTAAGGTGTTGGTCGCTCATGTTAAAATTTGCTCCCAGATTTGACACGATAGCTTCTGTAAAACAACACCTAGTACTGGTTATGCCAAGGAAATGGACTTGGTAATGATTGACGAAGGTTATGAGGCTACTTTGCGATCAAGCTAAAATATATTAGTGAAATAATACCATAATGATACTTTATTTAAAGATGGTAACACAGTAAGTTACACCAACCTTCTCTGTGGCCCCCATTAACCATACAATGAACACGAGATTTCAATAATGGATGTTGATATGAATGAATAAAACATTTATACCAATGGATATATTTCACTAATGTCATGTTTTCAATTTTTCCAGCAACTCCCGGATCCGGCGATGTGTTTGCCATTCTCGCCCACCCAAGCTGTAAGTAATATCAATTACCGTTTAACACTGAGAATGATAATTGACTTTTATGCAGTAATTATAATGCTGATGTTTTCTTTATATCTATGGCACCTTATAACAATGATGTGTCCCTGTTTTAGGGAATGTGAATTAGTTGTATACCATGTACACTCATCCAATCTTGAGTTGTCCGAAATAACTTTCTGTCCTCTCAATTCAATTGTTTTTTATACTCATTTTTGTGTCTTCTTGATCAATGGAATGTTTTTATTATCTAGGTCAAGGCGTAGGAGCAACACAGCCTACACACACTATCACTGCCATATGTAAGTGAACACTTTTGTACATATCACTGCAGAAAAAAGAAAATTCCACCATGCTTATTTAACTTAAATCTGTAGCAGTCAACATTTAACATTATTGTAATGTACTTCGTAAATTTCTTGCTGATTGATTGTTGAGTGAAATTTTGCGATAACTGAATTTATCATTAACAGTCCTAAACATGTCAAGACCATATGTGTTTAAGCATCATTACCCAATTTTTAAGTTTTGGTTTGACATGGACTGTGACCTTAGTATTTAAAAAATGTGCTTCATTATAATAGGTTGACTCAAATTGTCTTCGGTTTGTTTGAACTTTGATAAATAACAATGACCTTGATTACTTATTCATGTTTTAATGTGACGATTTATATGAATCGTACCATAGCTTGAAACTGCAGCAGTTATTGGGCATGTGGATTACTGTGGTTGTTAGTAAACCTACATCGATATGTACCTCCATAAAATAATTTTGCGTAGATTTCGGATTTGTTTGTGAAAGTTATCAACAAAATTTGTATTCAAAGTGTTTTTAAGACAAATTTTATACATATCAATGTTACAATTGACAGTATTAAATATTGAAACTACTGAAAAAAAATCATGTTAATTGAAAATGATACTCAAGTTTAGATGTTTTGTGAACGCAGGAGCCATGTTTATGTCATTTAAAGTTGCAACTGCGATATAAAAGTCGCAATATGGCCCTGTTATAATTTTGCATACTATTAGATTATTGTTAAAACATCTAATTGGCAAAAAAGTATTTTAGAACACTGTACCAAAACCAACAGGTAAAGAAAACAGCTGTTTTACATCAGCCACTCCTACACAACTGCCTGCCCCAGCAGAAAATGTTGGGCCTTTAAAGCGAGACGGTAGTCTAATAGATAGTGTTGGCCACTCATGCCAGAGGTTGCGGGTTCGATCCCCCAGTCGTCCCGATGCTTCTCGTAAAACAACACTCAGTACTGGTTTTTCCATAGAAGCGGACTCGAAAGCAGTTCATATAAGCTCTGAGCTTTCATCGCAATCAAGCTAAAATAAATTAGTATAAACTAAAGTGAATAGGCGAGTTTTAATTAACATGCATATGTTGCACTTACAGCTCCATTTTGCATCTACAAGACCAAAATTTACACTCAGGGCGAAACTTGGCAGGATGGCTGTGAGTACAATTGCACTTGCGAGGAAGCCGATACTGGATTCTACAGATGTACTAACCTGTACGTATATTTGCTACTATCACACAGGCTTCATGTGTATTATCAGTTTTTATTAAATGTTTTAGGGGACTTTAATGAAAAGAACAGAACAGAGCAGTTCACATATTTTATTTTTTTGACTGATGCATACAGCATCTCGTTGTAACATATATATATATATATATATATATATATATATATATATATAAATTCATTATAACATGAGATTATTTAATTGTAGATGTCCTGTATGGAACAACTTGCCACAAGGCTGTAACCTCCAGAAACCCACCGGTGAATGTTGCTCCAAGCCTGTTTGTCCAGGAGGAAGCACATTTGATCTAAATAATTTGAGTGAGTAATGTTCCCCTTTATTTATATTTGGTATGATCAATGTACATGTACCACTATCAACAATTCAGTCTTCCCACACCAATATTTTGATCTCAAAGGATGTATGTTATCCAACTGACCAGACGCAAGAGAGACTATCGCTCTGCTCACGTGGCGTTGTTTGTCTAAGAAAATACAATGTAGTGTTTACTTAGAGACTGTTAGTTTGTCTAAGGAAAATGGCTGACTAGCAACCAATACCAATCGCTGATTGAATTATCAACTTGTTTGATTGACAGCTTACGTCGGGTCAATTATTATCATCTACTGTTGGTTACCATATACCGGTACCCATGAATAAATGCCCCCCCCCTCCCCCCCCCAACCCACCACCCCCACCATCACCACACAGAGGAAATGCATGTTTTATGGAATTTTGGACACTTTTAATTAATACAAAATTTAAAAAATGATTTATCAGGCCCAAAATTAGACGTTTGTCAGAGGGCATTTATAATTTCAAAACAATTATTTTAAAAAAAATCGAACGAAGGCAGACAATTTAATTTATTCTCAATCATTATCAAAGTATTACACGTCTTTTGATTTCAACTGTACAAGATCATAATCAATATTTAAACATGTTATTCTATGTTCAGCTGACACGTGTTTCTATGGCAACAAATACTACCACCAGAATGAACAATGGCAAGATGGATGTAGTTATAAGTGTGAATGTAAGGACGGCAATACGGGATTCTACCAATGTAATACGCTGTAAGTAAACTGACACAATGTCTTCAAACATTTAAGACAATTAAAGGTATACATGGCAATGTGGAAATCACCTTGTACACTCCTGCGAACAAAGTTTTAGGGGATGTTTGAGACACTGTGTTGGCTGGTCCATCTGTCAGCAACTTGTGAAGCAAACTACTTCCAGATTGAGTAGAAACTTTGCATACATGATCAACATCAAATAAAGATGTGTGTGATAATCATTTGTGAAGTCGACTTAATTTCAATGCTGAGTTGCTACTCTTGCATCAATCTTACATCTATGATGTTACTATTCTCATAGTATGGTCCTCAATTTAGAGTTTGCAGTTGTTGAAAAATTATCAAAATTGCCGTGTGGTCCTTTAAAATTAATAGTTGAAAATTTATGAATATTACTGTGTGTCCCTTTAAGATCAATCGTTGAAAATTGATCAATATTGCTGTGTGTCCCTTAAAGATCAATAGTTAAAATTTGATCAATATTGCTGTGTCCCTTTAAGATCAATACAAAGTCGTGTACATGACTAACAATTTTGTGTTATTCAGTGTTTCAGTATTAGATCTTTGCGCAATAAACAAATAGTATTATAAGCATTACTCAGTATGTTTTCATTTTCATGTATATGCACGAGTTGGATGAGATCAATTATTTGTACGAGTGTATGTCTATTTAGATGCCTGCAATGGACCTTGCCTAAGGTATGTCACATGGACCCTGCCCCAGCTGGAAAGTGTTGTCCAGTACCAAACTGCCCATCATATGTCAACGTACAATACCCAGCTGGTTATGTCCAGTACTAAACACTGATTGAAAAATAAAATATGTAATATTGTTACCTTTGTTCTTTTGTTTTAATTAATATATCACATAAATTAATAAATATTTCAGTAATGATACATCAGTATAGTTATTTTGGTTATTACCTTTAAACATTTTTTCTCTCCATTTTATGCTCTCTGAAAAATTTCAGAGAAGTGTAATATAAGTTGCCACTTTGCACAGAGTATAACTTGAAAAGTATGAGAGATTATTAAATAAAAGCATTGTGTAGAACTGAGAACATTCACTTGTCTAAGAAAAATGGTGGTTCTGGAAACACTATCGATCACTGATTAGATTATTGACTGATTTGATTGACAAACCGAGTCAGGTCAATTGTAAAACACAATGAGATGGTTTGTAGTGCACAAGGGCAAAACTCTTTTACAAAATTACTTCCCTTTTTGTGACTTTCGAAACTTTGCTTGTTCCGAGTACAGTTTGAAAATATATTATATTACATAACGTAATTTCACATACATACATTTTACATTGATCAGTTCGTACCTTCTTGCTATTTTTTAATACACATGAAAGGTTATATACATGTATTGTTTAAACTTATCTATTTTACAACGATTGTGAAACAAGTTATTACAACTTAGACAAATCACTCTCGAAGTCTTCCTCGGTAGAACCAGCACTAAGCATATGCCGAAAAGGTGTCTTGCTTAAGGACACCACACATATCCGTGGCGGAGGATTGAACTCATGGTCCTCTTATCCTAGATCCAATGCTCTACCACTGGACCACATGCTCCGCACAATAAAGCCAACTAAAATCATCTTTCTGTGATATTTCTAAAGTATACAACATAATTTGAAATATTGTATTTACCAGACTGACAGTAAAAAAAAATATACAACTGATACTTAATTTATATTTTTTTATTGAAAAAATTGTGTTCTCAAAATAAAACCTAATACGATTGTTGACACAAGTGTCACACAGTAAGGTTGCATCCATAGTCTTTGTTGATGATCAATATCAGTTGCCTCTGAATTCATAGACAAAAAGATAGGGGTGAAAAAAGTTACTGTAATTCCAAGGACTTATATAGAGATGGAAAAGCAACTGATTGAAATGTAATAAACGCTCACGTATTCACGCAAAATCTCATGAAATCTCGTTTTCAAATATCCTTACTTCCATTCATCTCAGAAATACAAATCAAATTCTTTTCTTTGCGCGATGGAATTATCTACAAAATAAGACCATTTCCAGCATATTGTGTTTACAATTGTTGAAGTACTCATGATTACAAAATTTGTATACTGCAGCTGAAATTCAAGGAAAGTACTCCAGTATTTTAAATTCAAGATCATTTTGCGTGTTTAAAATATTATAAAACATCTAAGTTTACATACATTACATTTTATATAAAAAAACAGTTGACTGTGAAATCTGAATGATTAATTTGCCAAATTATTAATTCTTTGCAAATTATTTTATCAACTTTTAATAGAAAGATGCAATGTAAGATTCCTATCCTTCTATATAAGTCCTTGCGTAATTCGATTTTCTGGCAACACCATTGTTTTCCCCCAACACACATCACATGATAAATATATATAACAACCAGTTATAAAAAAGTATTGGGATTAATTGGAGTAGAACCAGCATCCTTCTGCAAGTAACGTGCTAGATTTATCATGTAATGTGTTTGGACAAAGCTGGGACAAAGGACCCCCGAGGTCCGGTGTTGGGGCATCTAGCCCAGGATCAGAGGATTATTGATTTGATCCACCGCAATGGCCATATGTGGTGTCCTTGAGCAAGACACTTTATTATGCAAATGTGCTTAGTACTGGTTCTACCCTGAGGAAGACTTTGAGGGTCATTTGTTTACAAAATTGATGTCAACTTTGAAAAAAAGAAACAAAGCTGGGCTTGAACAATCAGTGGTCTGACAATGAAAAATGAGATTGTTCAAATGAATTTACTGATGCCATAATGTTACATGGTCACCATCAGATTCTTTCTCATATAAAAAAAATTAGACGATCCCTTGTTAATTTCTGAATTAATGAATAGAGAAATAAATATAAGTAAAAAAGTAATAGTATCCTGTTATTGAGAAATTTCTTAACCCAATATGGTTAGCACAAGCTCGTGTAATGATAAAATAATACGGGTACTAGTACATGAACATTTTGTTATACACAGAGGATCTTACATTCATGCTTATTTATTATTGAATTTATTAAAAGAGTTTGGAAAAATGTATTATGCGAGGCTCTGCTGAGCATTATATCATTTTCCTCCAACAAGTTTAATAAATTCAATAATATTAGTAGCTTGTGTATAATCTGCCAATCAACCCGCCCCACAAACTTCACAGCTGTTGTCATGTGGACCCTTGCCAACATGACAAGAAAACATAGCACATAAAATTAAATAAGAATCGTGCTGTTTGGGATTAGAATAAAATCTGGCAAATTCAACTAATTAATATTTGGACATTTATTTTCCTGAGTAACACAATATTAACAGTTAAACGAATACAAAATGTGGAAAGCAGACATTACTTTAAAAAGCGGCCTGGGTTTGATAGTTTTTTTTATGTTAAGTTAAAAAAAATACTAGTACATGTCAATTGTAATCTTGTCTTTCAAATTAAAACATTATTTCACAAAGAATATAGATCAAACAAAATGTTTTGGTTATACAGTGTATATGACATATTAAGTTGTATTGGTGAATGAATCTGAGAAGAACCACAAGTTCCTTTTGCAAGTAACTGGCAAACTTTCTCACATAAAGTTTTTTTTTGAGCGAGTGGGACTCAAACCTAAAACCTTAGTACAAATTTTGTCAATTGAAATAACTACTCTGAATATTTTTTATTTATGGGCAAAAAATTAAGCAAATTTCCAAATATATCGCCTAAAGGGACACATCGCAATATAGAAATAGAATTTTACTGTTGTATTCACCCATAAAATCAATCTTTATACAAATGAGGGGGAATCAGAAAGTTTGTAGACTTTTACCATAACTTGTTTATATCAATTATGCAATGCACAATATCACATTTTGAAAATTTTACCATGATACGTCGACTATCAAAAAAAGAAATGGCGATATTCAAACCATAACAGTCAAATATGTCATGGCAAATTGATGAAGTTGTATTTGCCAAAAACCGACATCAATATTCTGAATAAACTAGTGCTTTCATATCACATTGACTGAATCACTACTCAAAATACTCTCCTCCGTGGTCTACATTTATGTTACCGTTTACACCACTGAGTGAACATGTCAACGAAATATGAAGATTGTATGCTTGACACAATATTCTGTAAAGCCTGTTTTAGTTCCAATGTTTTAAAATCGTGCTCCTAGAGTTCTTTTTTAAAGACAGATTTCTGGCAATCTCAAAAACATTTGTGCCATTTAAACAAGAGATCCCTCGAAACATTACTTCACTGTACACAGTCTAAAGATGTTCCTCTGTTTGAGAAGTACTGTATAACCTAACAAAGAGCAGAACTTTATGGAACTGTGATATTCTTCGTGCTTATCTATTTTCAAGTGTCCCTGATGTCAAGTTGTTTCAAACAAAACAGCATACTGTAATGTCATAATACTGATGCCATATTCTCGAAGGAAAAACAATACAGCAACACTTCAATATTTTCAATAAAAATAGAAGTCGTTTTGGCAACTTGTTTGAATAGAACAGGTAGAAAAAAGGGAAAAACTGCTCCTACTACATAAATCAATATTTCCATAGTTACCATAGAATATAAACTAATGAGAGAAAAGCAGCAAAATTACTGCAAATATTAAGCGGCAGGTAAATAAAAATGTTACAGCAAAAGTCTACGAATTTTCTGATCCCCCCTCGTATTAGCTTATAAACGTAATATTTTATGAAGATAATAACCACCAAGTATTTTTACCTCATGTTTAAGAAACTATTTACATTGAACACATAACACCTGCAATATCAATAACACTTAACAATTGCAAATAGTTGGCATATACATTATAACAATAAAAATAAAGTTTCTTATTTCCATTTGTATTTATAGGATGTTGGACAAGTTTTTACATGATGGAAAATTGTAGCAGAAAACCAGGCCCCCTGGTTTCATGAAAATACTTAAAAGTCTGTTGTTTTATTTAAACTCAAATAGTGTGTTCAATTTATGTATGAACAATTTATGTATGATCAATTTATGTATGATCAATATATGTATGAAATTCAGTACACTATTGTGTTAAAGTGAAATAACAGATTTAAGTATTTTCGTCAAACTTGGGCTAGGGGTGTAAGTTGCTCATCTGAAACATTGAGTATGGTATATCAAGAGAACCATTTTCTTTCTATGGTGACTCTTTGAACTCACCTAAAGTATAAAAACAAAGGAAATATCAAGTTACCAAAGGTCTGAATTGTACAGATAACAATTTGTATATCTTTGGTAGTCGGGCTTCTGTTTCACCAACATTTTACTGAAATACTTAAATTTGACTGGTTATTTATCTTTTATATGATCAGTATCATTGAAACCATAAATTATGTAGTTTTACTGGAACCAGCCTAAAATCATGATCACCTGGCTGCTTTTCTTAAACTTAAGATTTTTTAGTATTTAAGTATATGTTGTTGATTTGACCGCCAATGTGGGGCCTTTTTCTGACTCCAGAGTTAGATTGGTTAGTTTTGTACAGCATATATACTAAATACAGAGAATAATTATTGGTTTCAGTAAAATATCAATTTTTATTCTATACCTGTAAGTGTGGAACCAATCTATACCTGTAAGTGTAGACCCAATCTTTATCTGTAAGTGTAGACCAAATCTATATATGTAAGTGTAGACCAAATCTAAACCTGTAAGTGCAGACCCAATCTATGCCTGTAAGTGCAGACCTAATCGTTACATTTAAGTACTGACCCAATCTATGCCTGTAAGTGCAGACCTAATCGTTACATTTAAGTACAGACCCAATCTATACCTGAAAGAACAGACCGAATCTATACCTGTAAGTGTAGACCTAATCTATACCTGTAAGTGTAGATCCAATCTATATCTTTAAGTGAAGACCTAATCAATATCTGTAAGTTTAGACAAAATCTATACCTGTAAGTGAAGACCCAATCTATACCTGTAAGGGTAGCCCCAATATATACCTGTAAGTGTAAACCAAATCTACACCTGTAAGTGTAGACCCAATCTATACATGTAAGTGTAGACCAAATATAAACCTGTAAGTTTAGCCCCAATATATACCTGTAAGTGTAGACCAAATCTATATCTGAAAGTGTAGACCAAATCTATACCTGTAAGTGTAAACCCAATTTATGCCTGTAAGTGTAGACCTAATCTATATCTGTAAGTGTAGACCCAATCTATACCTGGAAGTGTAGACCCAATCTATATATGTAAGTGTAGACTAAATATATACCTGTAAGTGTAGACCCAATCTATACCTGTAAGTATAGACCCAATCTATGCCTCTAAGATCAGACCCAATCTATACCTGTAAGTTCAGACCCATTCTATACCTGTTAGTGTAATACTCCATGTATATGGAATCCATTGTGCATGTTTACCTACGTATATGGAATCCATTGTGCATATTTGATTTTTTTATTCAGCCAATGATATTAAAGTCAAGAAAAAAAAACTATACACCGCAAAATCAATATTATGAGTATAAGCACTTTGAAAAAATAGAACAATATCCAAAATTGACATCTATCTTTCACCTGTTGAAAAATATATCTCTTATTTTACAGAATAATCCAACTGAATGTTTGGTCACCATCTAATTTATTAGACAAATAAGTCCATTAACCAACACATTTAAAAAAAGTAATGTTTAATGTGACTTGTTTGCAAACACTAGTTCTTTGCTAGAACTTCTTTTTAATCTTGTAGTTGGTAAAATTATACACAAAATAATCACAAGTACGCCCACCACATATAAACCTATCACAGTGGCTTCATCAGGCAGATAGCATCTGTTCATAGTAAAACCTGTCTTGCTTATTTCTGCCTGAAATGTACATAAAAATAAACCATTAACATTACAACCAAGTTTGGTCTGGATGGGGTGAGAACTTAAGCTGCTATGGTGAGAACTTGGCATTTACTATTCTATAAAACAAGGACAACAACTTTGTCATTTCTAGTCCCATAATGCCGGTTCAATGACCTGTCCAAAATTTTATCCTTACTAACTTATAACCAAGTTTGGTCTAGAAAGCGTGAAAACTTAAGGTGCAGGGACAAAAAACAACATTTTTCAATAATTCAAGGGTCATAATTGAAAGTCTGTTGTTTTTGGTCTGATCTGGCAAATCTGATTAAAGTTGTCAGGATCAGATGAAAATTGAAGGTGCTACATGGTTTATAAAACTATACCCCAAGTTTTCACCCCTATCGCACCATTAATCAGTATTAAACATTTCAACTTTTTAATCACTGTATTCTGAACAAGTAACTTCTATGGCATCTTTAACACATGAAGATAACACAACTACCAAATACAGTGAATCTGATACTGAATGCTATGTAATTCACTTAAAGGATTTTTTTTTCATTTAAATATATTTTATTCAGTCATATATTACACAGAGCAAATAATGTAATAATACACACATATAATCATTTACATAATACAACATAGCATATATCTTCTTTTTTAAAGCAGAAAAAGAATAGTAGATAGTTTTTCAATCTCAAACAATACATATTTTCTTATCTATAAGAAGTGTAAAAATATTTTTCTATTTAATATATGAAAGAAAAAAAAATTTGAAGTAAAATAAGACGATAGATGAGTAAGTAAAATAGAAAAGAAAGTCTTAGCAGACATACGCGTAGAATTGAATGTTTAAGTTAGTTTTTTGTCTTCATAACGAATCAGTTGTTAAGGATTAAAAATTAAAAATCTCCATTTATTTTTAAAGTAGTGAAATTTATCGTATTTCAAAGCTATTTCTTTTTCAATTTCAATTTGATTTTTTAGGTAAAATTGAAAACTGGCGTAGCTTGGAATGGTTTTCTTACATTTGTTTGTATATATATAATACTTTGCACAAATAATAATGATGTTCAATGCGTTTTTGTTTTTATGATTTCCAAGAATACTGAAGGTAATATTTTTTAGATCGAGTTCTATGGGAGTGTTCATAATAGTTAATAACATTTTTAAGTTTGACCAAAAGTTTTGTGTAATAGGGCATTCCCAGAATAAATTATTTACTGTCTCTATGTTCATGTTACAAAAATCACATAAGTTTGAACTCACTATTTTATATTTAAACAGTTTAGTGTTTGTAGCTACAATTCTAAGAATATATTTGTATTGGAAGTTTCTTAATTTTGTATGAGTCGTTGAAACTATAGGCATATAGTATATTTCACTCCATTTTAATGTTTCATTTACAAAGAGTTCCGTCCATTTTTGTTGCTGGATAATATCATCATGTTTTTCATTATTAAGCTGATGGTTGTATAATAGTTTATTCACATGTTTTGTTTGTTTTAATTTATTTATCATGTCGTTTGTGTTTATAACATTTATTTTTTCATTAGTAAGTTTTGTTTTCAATGCGCTTGGTATACTTGAGATTAAGGATAAATATTTGAGAAAGTCAGTCCTTGGAATATCATAGAGAAATGAGAAAAATTCAAAGGAATAGAATTGTTTGATTCTGTAATCAAATATATGTTCAAAATACTTAATTCCTTTGTCAAACCATTTTTTATAAAAAAAAGTTGTATTATTCACATTTAAATCAGAGTTATTCCATATAACTGACTTTCCAACCATTGTACTATCATTTGCTTCATTTATTTTTCCCCATGCAACAAGTATATTTTGAATGAATATATTTTTTGGAAATAGTTTTTGTATGTCTTCCAATTTTAGGTTACACTCGAATAGTAATGTGCCACCAAATTTTTCTAGTTGATGAATATATATATGTTTACATGGCCTGTTATTTTCATCGAGTAAGCGTTTTATCCAACTTGCTTTAAGAGAATGAACAAATTTGATTAAATCAATCATTTTTAATCCTCCTTTTTCATAGTTTTGAGTTATTGTTGATTTTTTAATTTTATAGGGTTTGTTGTCCTAAAAATTTAAACATTATATCAGATAGTTCAGCTATTATGTTATTTGAAGGGTTTGGCAAGACAGTAAGTGGATATATTAATTTTGAAGTGCAAAAGATTTGACGACGAAAATTTTCCCAAGAAGTGTAAGTTTTCTGTGTTGCCAGCTCTTTAAACAATTTTTGAATGACTCGATTTTGGTAGTAAATTTAATTTAAACAGGTTATTTTTGTTTGTGCAGAAAACCATTCCAAGTGCTTTTAATTGTTCGGAGGACCAGTTAAAATTTTTAATTTCTATATATTTAACTTGGGTTTTTTTCAATGATCCTGCCCTTAAAACATTACATTTAGAGATGTTAAGCTTCAAACCAGAAACGTTGCTATACTCATCCAAAGTATATATAAGGGTTTCGAACAATTTCTTAGAACCATCAGTTAGAAAAGTGGCGTCATCAGCAAAAAGAGTATTTTTTATTTCTTTCCCAGCTATGGTTATCCCTTTTATATTAGGATTTATTGATATCTCATAAGAAAGCAGTTCAATACAAGTAATAAATAAATAGGGGACAGAGGGCAGCCTTGTCTAACACCTCGATGATATGGAAAAAATTAGTCATATGTCCATTGTGAGTTACTGAACTACTTATATCATAATAAAAAACATCTATCCATTTAATAAAAGGATGAAAGACTGGTGTATTAAGTTGTTGTATGGTGCTTCACTTTCAACAATTTTTCAGTCATATTTCAATGATGTCTACATGGTACGATACCCCACCATGTCACATTATACCCACACCGGGCCCACAAGCCACACTGGAGTATCATGCCGCAGACACACGGTACGATACCCCACCATGTCACATTATACCGGACACTGGGCCGACCAGCCATACTGGAGTATCATGCCGCAGACACATGATACGATACCCCACCATGTCACATTATACCGGACACCGGGCCGACCAGCCACACTGGATAATCCTGCCGCAGACACATGGTACGATACTCCACCATGCCACATTATACTGACATCGGACCGACCAGCCACACTAGAGTATCATGCCGCAGACACGGTACGATACCCCACCATGCCACATTATACCGACACCTGGCCAACCAGCCACACTGGAGTATTATGCCGCAGACACACGGTACAATACCCCACCATGTCACATTATACTGACACAGGGCTGACCAGCCATACTGGAGTATCATGCCACAGACACATAGTATGATACCCCACCATGTCACATTATATCCACACCAGGCCGACCAGCCACACTGGAGTATCATGCTGCAGACACATGGTACGATACTCCACCATGCCACATTATACCGACGTCGGACCGACCAGCCACACTAGAGTATCATGCCACAGACACATGGTACGATACCCCACCATGTCACATTATACTGACACAGGGCTGACCAGCCATACTGGAGTATCATGCCACAGACACATAGTATGATACCCCACCATGTCACATTATATCCACACCGGGCCGACCAGCTACACTGGAGTATCATGCCGCAGACACACGGTACGATATCCCACCATGTCACATTATAACGACACAGGGCCGACCAGCCACACTGGAGTATCATGCCACAGACACATGGTACGATACCCCACCATGTCACATTATACCGACACAGGGCTGACCAGCCACACCGGAGTATCATGCTGCAGATACATGGTACCTTACCCCACCATGTCACATTATACCTACACCGGGCCGACCAGCCACACTGGAGTATCATGCCGCAAACACATGGTACAATACCCCACCATGTCACATTATACCCACACCAGGCCGACCAGCCACACTGGAGTATCATGCCGCAGACACATGGTACGATACCCCACCATGTCACATTCATGCTGCAGACACATGGTACAATACCATGTCACATTATACTGACACCGGGCCAATCAGACCTAAATCTGTCCTCTAAATGCTAAGCACCAAGCAAGAAACTTTCTAGTACCATTTTCAAGTATTTGGTATGACCAAGCCATGGATCGAACCCACAACCTTCCTCATTCAAGGCAGGTATTAATTAAGAAACTGCACATAAACAGCTGATGTATTATAATAAAATATTCAGTGAAAAAACAAATCAGAACATTTGTAAATGTAAACCAGATTAGTGATAAAACATTGATCATACCAGCAGAAATGTAGGACGTCTCTTGTTACGCCAGTTGTATGAAGCTACTGTATACTCCGGTACTCCATTCTCGTGGACCCTGTAACAGCCATGATGAGTATGGGCACTGACAATTAGACGGGGTTCCAGCATCTCAAATAACTAAAAAAGAACAGACGAAAGTTATTTTTTTATACATGTTTTATTTCTTTTATAAATGTACACTTGTGTATTCAAGTAATAGTTTTCTGTAAAATTGCGCCAAGATTTTCCTTTTTTTTTTATTTATTCTTACTGAGAAACACATCTTAGCATCATTTACAGTGCAACTAAACCTGAAAATAGCAAATTTTAAGACCCAAGAACAATCAGCTGTGAGTGTAGGAACTGGTTTTTGACTTTGTTAAAGTCCCTACTGCCATATAGAAGCAGCAAGATGGCTCAAGATGGCTCTGGGGTAGGCTTTATATAATTCTATACATGATTCAAATCAAAGTCCTTTTTCAAAATATCATAGTTACCACTGCATTGTTTTTGTTATAATTTATAGATTATTGTTAAAACATTGTTAAACCATTTAAACTGGCAAAAAATACCCCCCCCCCACAACCCCCCTCAAAAAGAAAAAATTCCTGGGATTAATTTGTGAGTTCATGCATTTTGAATTGTAAAAGAAATACACATAAATATGTCTTCAGCAGGTTTAAGGCAGCAGATTAATGGTGTATTTTTAGCACACTGAAACCTATTTGACAGGTACAGAAAACAGCTGTTATACAATAACCACTCCTACAATTTCTTGCTGCTGGGGCAGAAAGTTCTGGGGCTTTAACCTTCACAGTGTCACTTTCTTAGGATAATTCTAACACCTTCTTTATAACTTTTATTTTTGACAGTTGAACAGTAGGTCTCACAGCTTAAAACAGTCAAACCTGTCTTAAACAGCCAGCCAATGGAAGGGGAAAATGGCCTTTTAAGACAGGTTGTTGATTAACGTAGGTTAATTTGCTCTGAAAGTATATTACATGTAATTGGAAATAACAAATGTGGCTACCTAAAACAAGTGGCTGCGTAATAGAGGTGAATGCTTATACAGGGCTGACTTATTTTGAATGAAAGGTTTACAGGTCTTTGAAAATGGGCATTAAACCATTTAGGGAAAAGCAACGTTGAATTATAGCTTTTTAAATGAGACTGGCGGCCATCTCGAATGTTATACAGAGCCTAAAAAAACAGTAACAACTAACTTAAAGGCAGTTCAAACAAATATGTGCACTAGTTGTAATATTATCATCATTGAAAAAGTTTTATTAAAGCAGTGGTTTAAAATAGGTTTATCTATTGTTTATGGCTTGAAACATTGATCTATTGGATAATTTGATTTGTTTGAATATTGAGCATCATGTGTATGCCATCTAGGGCTAACAGATGATCAGTTTACATAACCATTTTTTTTTTTTGATCCTGGCAGGTTAACCAGTACTAGAGCACACCTGTCTTCCTAATATCTAATACATATCCCACTTGAATCAGCGGTGAGTGATGAATAACAATAAGACAATGTCATATATGTCGTCATGGAGACTGTGGCTAGCTGGAGATTCAAACTCACAACCCTGGATTGATAGCCAGACACACTATCTACTGAACTAACTGATGTCTAAGGGTTACAATGTTGAGCCCGCCGGTACAGACTTGTGAGTGAATGTTGTCTTATTATGGTGAAAATTTTTTGGCACATTCATTGTTTCAAAATCTGTCATGGGGTTAACAAAATATGGAGTGTATACCAAATATTGTACCTATTTCTGACCTTGAACCACTTAGCATGACCTTGACATTTGAGCTATGGACATTTGTCTTGCATGCAGCACATCATCTGACTATGGTAAACATTTGTGCCAAGTTATTTCAAATCTGTCACGTGGTTTACCAGATATGGCAGACATGAAATTTTATACCTTTTTCTGACCTTGAACGTCTAAGTGTCACCTTGACCTTTAATGTACAGACCTGGATCTTGCGAATACACTTTGTTTCATTATAGTGAACATTTGTGCCATGTTATTTCAAACTCCATCTATGTACGAGATAGTTACAGCCCGGAAAACTTTAAATAATAGACTCTTCCTTTTCCGTATTTGAACCATTTCATTACAAGTTTAAAGGGGTGTCAAGAAGAATTTACTGTGAGATATTCTCCTTCTAACGCCAAGATAAGATTCATGTGCTCATAAAATGCCCAATCTAAATCAACATAATGTTTGGGAAAAAATATAAAATTCTTGACAGTATGCACGAAAAAGGATTGAACAAGAGAAGACAATTGCGATAATGAGATTCTAAGTCGGATTTGCTGTTTGATAAATAAATCAAATTTCCTTATCTCAATCTTACACATTGGCAGGCCATAATGAAAAATGAGTATTAGTATAATGTACTAACTCAGTCACTCACTATAAAAAAAAGGTTTCCATTTATTCATTCATTCACATTCATTCACATTCATTCACATTCACAGATTCATGCACACTCACTCATTCAAATTCATTATTTCATTTATCTATTCACAGCCATTCATCAAAATTCATTTATTCACATTCATTAAAATTCATTCATTAACATTCATTCATTCATTCATTCATTCATTCATTCATTCATTCATTCATTCATTCATTCATTCATTCATTCATTTACATTCATTAATTCATTCACATTTAATTATTCATTCATTTATTCACATTCATTCATTTACATTTATTCACTCACTCACTCACTCACTCACTCACTCACTCACTCACTCACTCACTCACTCATTTATTCAATCATTTATGAAAGATTATTACAATGTTGGTATGAGTGTACATTCTGTACAGATGATCTGATTGTCAGAAAGAGCAAATGGCGAGCTCTTTGTCAACACAACTGTTATACTTGATCTGTACTTTGTTTTACAGCTGTCATACCTGATATGTACTTTGTTTTACAGCTGTCATACCTGATATGTACTTTGTTTTACAGCTGTCATACCTGATATGTACTTTGTTTTACAGCTGTCATACCTGATATGTACTTTGTTTTACAGCTGTCATACCTGATATGTACTTTGTTTTACAGCTGTTATACCTGATTTGTACTTTGTTTTACAGCTGTCATACCTGATATGTACTTTGTTTTACAGGTGTCATACCTGATATGTACTTTGTTTTACAGCTGTCATACCTGATATGTACTTTGTTTTATAGCTGTCATACCTGATCTGTACTTTGTTTTACAGCTGTCATACCTGATATGTACTTTGTTTTATAGCTGTCATACCTGATCTGTACTTTCTTTTACAACTGTTATACTTGATCTGTACTTTGTTTTACAGCTGTCATACCTGATCTGTACTTTGTTTTACAACTGTTATACCAGGTCTGTACTTTATTTTACAACTGTTGTACTTTATTTTACAACTGTTATACCTGATGTGTACTTTGTTTTACAGCTATCATACCTGATCTGTACTTTGTTTTACAGCTGTTATACCTGATTTGTACTTTGTTTTACAACTGTTGTACTTTATTTTACAACTGTTATACCTGATCTGTACTTTGTTATAGAACTGTTTTACCTGATCTGTACTTTGTTTCACAATTTTTATACCTGATATGTACTTTGTTTTACAACTGTTATACCTGATCTGTACTTTGTTTCACAACTGTTATACCTGATATGTACGTTGTTTCATAACGGTTATACCTGATCTATACTTTGGTTTACAGCTGTGATCTGTACTTTGTTTTACAACTGTTTTACCTGATATGTACTTTGTTTCACAACTGTAATACCTAATCTGTACTTTGTTTCACAACTGTTATACCTAATCAGTGTTTTGTTTCACAATTGTTATACCTGATATGTACTTTGTTTCACAACTGTTATACCTGATCTGTACTTTGTTTCACAACTGTTATACATTATAAATACTTTGTTTCACAACTGTTATACCTAATCTGTACTTTGTTTCACAATTGTTATACCTGATCTGTACTTTGTTTCATTATTGTTATACCTGATATGTACTTTATTTCATAACTGTTATACCTAATCTGTACTTTGTTTCACAACTGTTATACCTGATATGTACTTTGTTTCACAACTGTTTTACCTGATCTGTACTTTGTTTCACAACTGTTATACCTGATCTGTACTTTGTTTTACAAATGTTATACCTGATCAGTACTTTGTTTTACAACTGTTAAACTTTGGTTCACAACTGTCATACCTGATCTGTACTTTGTTTTACAACTGTTATACCTGATCTGTACTTTGTTTCACAACTGTCATACCTGATCTGTACTTTGTTTCACAACTGTTATACCTGATATGTACTTTGTTTTACAACTGTTATACTTTGTTTCACAAATGTAATACCTGATCTGTACTTTGTTTCACAACTGTTATACCTGATCTGTACTTTGCTTTACAACTGTTATACCCGATCAGTACTTTGTTTTACAACTGTTTTACCTGATCTGAACTTTGTTTCACAACTGTTATACCTAATCTGTATTTTGTTTCACAACTGTTATACCTGATCTGTACTTTGTTTTGAGAGACAGTCATACTTCTCCCTGAATGGAATGTCTTTCTCATTAACTGGAGCAGCATCTAGAGTTGAGCAATTTGTATCCGACCGTCTGAACATCGGAAAGTGCTGTAAATGATAATCACTTGTCACATATTATATAATAAATTATTTAGTATCAAAATATTAAGTTTCAAAATCGGTGAAAAAGAAAATGTGTAACCAATAATCCATGTTAAGGTAATAATGGCATTGAAAAGAATAAACTGCCTTCCATGGTCAACAATTTATGTGCAAAATACATGTTTAAAATGTTAGCTCAGTTTGTTACGCGTCCTGATTATCAATCCAGGGTCTTGAGTACAAATCCCCACTCGGACGCAATCTCCTTTTTGATTGATATACAATATAGTGTCTCATTGTCTCAAGTGAGAAAGTTATCAGTTACTTGCAGAGATGGGTGTGCTTGAATATTGGTTAACCTTCCAGAATCCCTGAAAAAGAGAGTTTAGATTAACTAATCATATATCAGCCCTCGTAGCATAAAAAATGAGGCTCAACATTCAAACAAAACAACACTTACTTGGAGTAATATTGGCTTTGTGTAGATCATGGCCTCCATAGTATCACAGACGTCAGCCACAGATTTCTTCTCTTCCAAACCCTGCCACATTATATATCAAATCAGTATGGAATGATTAAAGCATAGCGTATGAAGAGTTTCAAACATTAACTGCAGATAGATTGTTGGTTGTTTACACAAGAGGTTGAGTGTTTGATCCCAAGCGCGAGCCTATGCCACTCTAAAAACAACACTCAGTACTGATTCTACCCAGGAAGTGGACTCCAGAGCAGTTCAAATAAGCTTTAAGCTTTTTTTGCAAACAGGTTAAAATAAATTTAGTATAAACTAAGCATTTACTGAACTAAACATTATAATCTATACCAGAGCTATAGTCGGTGAGCCAAATATTACAATCTATACCAGAGCCACAGTCGGTGAGCCAAACATTAGAATCTATACCAGAGCCACAGGCGGTGAGCCAAATATTACAATCTATACCAGAGCCACAGTCGGTGAGCCAAACATTAGAATCTATACCAGAGCCACAGTCGGTGAGCCAAACATTACAATCTATACCTAAGCCACAGTCGGTGAGCCAAATATTACAATCTATACCAGAGCCATAGTCGTGAGCCAAACATTACAATCAATACCAGAGCCACAGGCGGTGAGCCAAACATTGCAATCTATACCAGAGACATAGTCAGTGAGCCAAACATTGCAATCTATACCAGAGCCACAGTCAGTGAGCAAAACATTGCAATCTATACCTGAGCCATAGTCAGTGAGTCAAACATTACAATCTATACCAGAGCAAAAGTCAGTAAGCCAAGCATTACAATCTATACCAGAGCCACAGTAAATGAGCCAAACATTACAATCTATACCAGAGCCACAGCCAGTGATCCAAACATTACAATCTATACCAGAACCACAGTAAGTTAACCAAACATTACAATCTATACCAGAGCCAAAGTCAGTGAGTCAAACATTACAATTTATACCAGAGCCATAGTCAGTAAGCCAAACATTACAATCTATACCAGAGCCACAGTCAAAGAATCGAACGTTACAATCTATACCAGAGCCATAGTCAGTAAGCCAAACATTACAATCTATACCAGAGCCACAGTTAGTGAGCCAAACATTACAATCTATACCAGAGCCACAGTCAACGAGCCAAACATTACAATCTATACTAGAGCCATAGTCAGTCAGCCAAATGTTACAATCTATACCAGAGCCACAGTCAACGAGCCAAACATTACAATCTATACTAGAGCCATAGTCAGTAAGCCAAATGTTACCATCTATACCAGAACCACAGTCAGTGAGCCAAATCTTACAATCTATACCAAAGCCACAGCCAGAGAGCGAAACATAATAATCTATACCAGAGCCACAGGAGGTGAGCCAAACATAACAATCTATACCAGAACCACAATCAGTGAGCGAACATTATAATCTATACCAGAGCCACAGTCTGTGAGCCAAACATTACAATCTTTACCAGAGCCATTGTCAGTGAGCTAAGTATTACAATGTATACCAGAGTCACAGTCAATGAGCCAAACATTACAATCTATACCCGAGCCATAGTCAGTGAGCTGAGCATTACAATCTATACCAGAGCCACAGTCAATGAGCAAAACCTTACAATATATACCAGAGCCACAATCAGTGAGCTTAACATTACAATCTGTACCAGAGCCATTGTCAGTCAGCTAAGCATTACAATCTATACCAGAGCCACAGTCAATGAGCAAAACCTTACAATATAAACCAGAGCCACAATCAGTGAGCTGAGCATTACAATCTTTACCAGAGCCACAGTCAGCAAGCCAAGCATTACAATCTATACCAGAGCCACAGTCAATGAGCCAAACATTACAATCTATACAAGAGCCACAAACAGTGAACTAAACATTACAATCTATACAAGAACCATTGTCAGTGAGCTAAGCATTACAATCTATACCAGAGCCATTGTCAGTAAGCTGAGCATTACAATATATACCAGAGCCATTGTCAGTGAGCTTAGCATTACAATCTATACAAGAGCCACAGTCAGTGACCCAAGCATTATAATCTATACCAGAGCCACTGTCAATGAGCCAAACATTACAATCTATACAAGAACCACAGTCAGTGAGCCAAACCTTACAATCTATACCAAAGCCGCAGCCAGTGAGCGAAACATTACAATCTATACCAGAGCCACAGGCGGTGAGCCAAACATAACAATCTATACCAGAACCACAGTCAGTGAGCGAAACATTATAATCTATACCAGAGCCACAGTCTGTGAGCCAAACATTACAATCTTTACCAGAGTCATTGTCAGTGAGCTAAGTATTACAATGTATACCAGAGCCATAGTCAGTGAGCTGAGCATTACAATCTATACCAGAGCCACAGTCAATGAGCAAAACCTTACAATATATACAAGAGCCACAATCAGTGAGCTTAACATTATAATCTGTACCAGAGCCATTGTCAGTTAGCTAAGCATTACAATCTATACCAGAGCCACAGTCAATGAGCAAAACCTTACAATATATATCAGAGTCACAATCAGTGAGCTGAGCATTACAATCTATACCAGAGCCACAGTCAGCCAGCCAGGCATTACAATCTATACCAGAGCCACAGTCAATGAGCCAAACATTACAATTTATACAAGAGCCACAATCAG
Organism: Panopea generosa; assembly: GCA_029582155.1. Lineage (NCBI taxonomy): Eukaryota > Metazoa > Mollusca > Bivalvia > Adapedonta > Hiatellidae > Panopea > Panopea generosa. The sequence continues at coordinate 5,763,485 of CM055900.1, forward strand.
TGAACTAAACATAACAATCTATACCAGAACCATTGTCAGTGAGTTAAGCATTTTAATCTATACCAGAGCCATTGTCAGTGAGCTGAGCATTACAATATATACCAGAGCCATTGTCAGTGAGCTTAGCATTACAATCTATACCAGAGCCACAGTCAGTAAGCCAAGCATTACAATCTATACCAGAGCCACTGTCAATGAGCCAAATATTTCAATCTATACAAGAGCCACAATCAGTGAGCTAAACATTACAATCTATACCAGAACCATTGTCAGTGAGCTGAGCATTACAATCTATACCAGAGCCACAGTCAGTGAGCAAAACAGTACAATATATACAAGAGCCACAATCAGTGAGCTTAACAATAAAATCTATACCAGAGCCAAAGTCAGTGAGCTAAGCATTACAATCTATACCAGAGCCATAGTCAGTGAGCTATGCATTACAATCTATACCAGAGCCATGGTCAGTGAGCTAAGCATTACAATCTATACCAGAGCCAGTCAATGAGCTAAACATTACAATCTATACCAGAGCCACAGTCAGTGAGCTAAACATTAATCTACATGTATACCAGAGCCACAGTCAATGAGTCAAACATTACAATCTTTACAAGAGCCACAGACAATGAGCCAAACATTACAATCTATACCAGAGTCATAATCAGTGAGCTAAGTATTACAATCTATACCAGAGCCACAGTCAATGAGCCAAACATTACAATCTATACCAGAGCCACAGTCAGTGAGCTTAACATTATAATCTATACCAGAGCCAGTCAATGAGCAAAACATTACAATCTATACCAGAGCTACATACAATGAGCAAAACATTACAATCTATACCAGAGCCACAGTCAATACGCCAAACATTACAATCTATACCAGAGCCACAGTCAATGAGCCAAACATTACAATCTATACCAGAGTCATAATCAGTGAGCTAAGTATTACAATCTATACCAGAGCCACAGTCAATCAGCCAACGTTACAATCTATACCAGAGCCACAGTCAGTGAGCTAAACATTATAATCTATACCAGAGCCACAGTCAATGAGCAAAACATTACAATCTATACCAGAGCCACTGTCAATGAGCCAACGTTACAATCTATACCAGAGCCACAGTCAGTGAGCTAAACATTATAATCTATACCAGAGCCACAGTCAATGAGCAAAACATTACAATCTATACCAGAGCCACTGTCAATGAGCCAAACATTACAATATATACCAGAGCCACAGTCAATGAGCCAAATATTACAATCTATACATGAGCCACAGTCAATAAGCCAAACATTACAATCTATATCAGAGCCACAGTCAATGAGCAAAACATTACAATCTATACCAGAGCCACAGTCAACGAGCCAAACATTACAATCTATACTAGAGCCATAGTCAGTAAGCCAAATGTTACCATCTATACCAGAACCACAGTCAGTGAGCCAAACATTACAATCTATATCAGAGCCACAGTCAATGAGCCAAACATTACAATCTATATGGTACTCTATCAATTGTAACAATTTTTCAGTTATATTGCGATGGTTTCTCCTTAAAAAGGTATTCTCTAATTGTTAAGTGCCAAAGTCTTTAGTAGGACACAATGGGGGATCAAACCCATAGCCTTCTATAAGCAAAGCAAATGCTCTACCCCAAGACTACCGCTGCAATATTTAAAGAATTGAATGCATAGTTTTGAATGATTGGACGATGAAAATAATAAGACTATTATACTGTCTGTGAAGCTAGAAGGGCTGCTCTGTAACATTGAGCTATAGTTACTTTTTTCATCGTCTGATGAAAACTTGCAATTGTGCTTTCAATACCTATGCATTGTATTTAAATTAAACTTTTTAACTTTTTCAGAAAAAAATAATATAATGTTATTTTCTTCATACTTAAAAGAAAAGTATTAAATGCATCTTGTCATCAAATGAAGGTGATTGTTGGACAAGTGACATTGTCAACATATAATCAGGCAAGCACATTTTATGACAACTTAAACGTTGCATGAAACTCGTCATAAGACCTCACACAAGCAAATTATTATCGGTTAGCCTATGAAATACAAACTGGAATTTTTAGCTCCAACCAAGTGCAACTGTTTTCATTTTTCATTTAGACTGATCGTAGCAAGAGTGTAAATATTTTACATGATTCACCTAATAAATTTCCTAGCATAACCAAATCACTTTAAATGTTATCTTATCATTTACAAAGCTAAATCTGGGAATCAAACCGGGGTTCCACGGATGAAAAATAAGCTGATCCCCAAACAATTTGCTGGATTTTTCAAAAAGATTTATGTAAAGAATGCAGGCATGTGTCAGTACTCATTTCTGTGTGGTCCAGAGGTAAAGCATCAGACCCAGGGTCACGGGGTCATGGGTTTGATCCCCTGCCATGGCAATGCGAGGTGTCCTTGAGCATGAAACCTTATCCACATATGTTTAATACTGGTTCTACCCAGGAAGACATTGAGCATGATAGAAAACAATGAAATTATCGTTTATAATTTCACTATTTTTAACAGTGAATTACCAAATATAATTTTTAAACCTCTTTTTGCGTTTCTGTAACATCTTTCTACATCTTCATATTACATGTATCAACAGTGAAACTGGTCTTGATCTTCTGCAACACCGGCTTTTCTAAAAGACAAACATCTTGACAAGTTCGACCAGGAATAATGTAAATAATGTAATAAAAATGTAATGGTAATCTGATAAAGTTTTGTGATTGGTTAATTCAAACAATCGGACTACTTCTGAGATTTCCATAGTATCATTCAGATATATTCATTTTATTATCAGATATTTTCTATTTTGAAAAAAGATCTTGTACAAGATAACTGCAATGACTTCTGTCTGAATAAATATTTTTAAATTTTATTAAAACATAACCGTTACAGCGGTGTTTGTTTCAGCCAATCAGAGCTTACTTCCAGATTAAGATTTTCTTCTGCTGCACAACTTGTCAAGACGTCTTTTAGAAAAGCTAGCATCACAGATGATCAAGATTACAGTGCAACTTACTTTGGCACATTTTAATTTCCATTTAATATCTCGCAGCTTGTCCTCCGCATCTTTACATATATTACATCCGTCCCCCTCCAGGGCCATACTGTTGACAAGAATAAACGTAACGCCCTCTATCTGCATCAGCTTAACGGATGGCGCGCTGAACGATTCCACAAACCTCTCTAGCTTATCATCTGTCATCCTTAAAGTAAATGTACATGTATACCGATATATTGACAATTTTGCTGCAATTGGCCTAAATGAACTTTAAAGATTAACTGCATTTCATTTTCCAATGAAAAACATTTAACTGGGCAGAGCTAAAAAGGACCAGTTTGCAATTCATTGGTTGCACAATTTTGTTTTGCTGCTATGTCGCATTGTCTCAGTTTCATATGATGTTTGCTATTGGTTGTCATAAAAATGTGTGCACTCATTCGGTGTGTTGACAACGTCACTGTTCAAATGGCTTTAATGTGTAACATCTGCTTTTTTTTTAATTTAATATAAAACAGTGAGAAAATATAATAACTTTATTAAAGTATTAAATACACAATTTAGAGTTATTTCACCGAGTGATGAAAACATTAGTCTAGGGATGCTGAGAAGATGAACATTTAACTAATTTTTTTCATCACTCGGATGAAAACTGAAAGTCATGCTTTATATATTTTAAAGTACATGTACTGCAGTATCAGACAGTTCTTAAATGATCACATTTACCCAGAATATCAGTCAGTAGGTTCTTATTTGTTTGTATTGTTCCCCCCCCCCCCCTTTTTTTAACAGCATTTCAGTATATAACAAAGGCCAGCATACCAAATCATAGTTTCTTTGGTTAGCTATGTAGTTTACCAGTACAAAACACAAATGATCTCTGCAGGTCACCGATTACTTCCCTACATATTCAGTGGTGGGAGATGCATGGCAGTGGTAAAATGTTCATGCATTGGGTCATCATCACACAGACTGTGGCCTGTGGCTGGGCCGAGATTCGAACTCGCAAACCCTGGGCTGACAGTCAGATGTGCTACTGACTGAGTAACAGTAGCTTAAAATAAAATATAACTGATCTGGTATAAACATAATGTGAATTATACATAAATTTGTAATATATCCAATCCTTATTGTATGCCCACCCCCAAAACATGAATAGATAAAAACACCACAGCAGTGGTCTAGTGGTAGAGCATCCTCTTCACATACAAGAGTTTGTGGTTTTTACAGTATCCCCAGTTGGACCATACGCATACCATACATTTGAAAAATGGTACTAGAAGCTTTCTCATTTGCACTCATAATTTAGAGTTCCAAGACTGTTCAACATAGTGTCAGTGTCATGTGACTGGGTGGAGTAATCAAAATTACTATCACAATATATAATATTAATTAATTAAATATTAACTATTAAAATTAAACAATTATGAACTACAATGGTTAATGGTCCCAATATCATGTGTTTTGTTATATTACCTGTAATGAAAGCCAATGTCATGGTTGCCAACCACAATTTCAGTTCTGGTTGTTAAAGGTGTATGAAACATCTTTTTGAATCTCCTAACATGATTATCAAATTCTTCCTTTGAACACTGTTTCCCATTGTCTAGGACATCCCCTGAAACAAAACAAAAAAAATAAAAATAATGGTCAAGGAGTAGCATTTAAAAGGGATATATCAGGATTTAAAAAAAAAAAAAAAATTGGCTAAAAACATTATTTCCAATACAACATGCCTATATATACTCACTGACCCCATATTGCCAAAAGGATATCTATTTAAACATGTCAAAATAGTATATTAAAAAGGGGTTTCCTAACTTAGACTGAAATAGATTTCCTGCTTAAAAGTGCATCATATTTTATGACGTATTAAATGGGTCATGTGATTAATCAAAATGATCCGTTATACACAGGGGCAGATCCAGGATTTCAGTTTAGAGGGAGCGCAACAAAATATCTGAATGAGCACACATGTTTTCAGTAGAAATGTAGTGAATTTTAATAAAATATTGGAGTTTAGGAGGGGTCATGAGATAGAGGCGTACACTGTTTTTTGAAAGAGTAGATCCGCCATTGATACAGGTTTACACAGTAAAATTGTTTCATCTTAAAAAGAGTCTGTTTTCCACTCCAATTTATATATCGATTATGTCATATTTTGGTGGATTTGACACTCATTATTTCTAAATGATAGTGAGATGCTTTTTTATCTATTTTAAAAATACTTTTATTTTTTAAGACATTTATAGCGTTTTTTTCCTGATATAATCCCTTTAAAAAGAAACAAGTTTGATAGTAAAAAATATCCACTAAAACAAGTTTTATTAACAATGCAATAAACCTCCAGATGTTCTCTTGATATTAGAAATAGTATAACAACCTAAACTCCCATGTGACATTTTCACATTGTAACAAACATTGTCAAGCAACATAAATCTAGTACAAGATGATTATCTCTTTAGTGATAAGTTCTAGATTTAAAAATCTATGTAATCAAACAAAATTTATAGCAAAAACTGACATTGAATGGGTAAAATCAATGCAACTTTAGTGCCGGCAAAAAAAGCAAACATTAAGATATCTGCAGTCACTTCTGACAGGCTAAAAATAATGTTATAAAACTTTCAGCATCTGAAATATGAAGATGTTTCATGACTAGTACATACCAATATGTAAGTTTATTACATAATTTATGGTGAAGGGTTGTAATAAACCCATGACATATATTTTGATATTAATCTATCAATTCAGATTCATCGTTCAGCGTTTTCCGTATAAATCGGCTCTCATACATAAATTACCAAAGTACTTTCTGACTTGCCCAAATGTATAAATGACGTTATTTGGAAACATAACATCATACAATGTCTCACGGAAACGTATATGCCTGATTTGTTCTCTTTCCTTATAGAGGTGAGCCGGGCCCGATTAGCTCAGTCGAATATGCGTTTGACTTATCAATCCAGGGGTCGTGAGTTTGAATCCCCCGCCCGGCAACAGTCTCCGTGATGATTGATATACGACATTGCGTCTCATTATCATTTGTCTCTCACCACTGATTCAAGTGGGAAAGTTATCAGTTACTTGCGGAGATGGGGTGTGCTCGAGTACTTGTTAATCCCAGGAAACAGTGGTTAGGTTAACTGACCATCTGTTAGCCCTCGATGGCATAAAAATGATGCTAAATATTCAATCAATCAATTCAATCAATCAATCAAACTCGTTTAATAAATTCAATAATAAATCAGCCCTCATAATTATAAGATCCTCTATTTGTTAAGCCACTTTAACCAAACATTTTATTAAAGCATAAAATCAGCCATTATTGTACTTAATATCAAAACAGCTACATCACATCTGTCCCTTTGAGTCCCTTTATACTGGTGGTCATAAATGTGAAGTTTCGTTGATGTGTGGTTAGTGGCTACTTAGATATGAGTTTGCTAAAAATGTCTAAAAAATCACTGATGCCGAGACAAGTATTACAGTTTCTTTCTGTTGAAATTTGGACTAAAGATGGCTCTTTTTAAAGTTTCATAATTCTGTATTTAAAAATAATTCGAGCTGTGCTGCTATTTACCAAGAATGAATGAATGAATGGTGTTTTACGGCACATCGACACATAAATAGGTCATTTTGTGCGCGCATATTTACCAAGAATAAAAACAACATCTGGACTGTGTATCAACATGCTGGCCTGGAAAGATCTCTCCATCTGCCATTCTCTAAAAATATAACAGACATTATTCACAACTAAATACTATTGGAGGATAAACATATTATGCTTTAAAAACCTACATTTTATCTTTATTCACACAAATGGTTCAGAGCACAAGAAAACAATTTCTAATGTAAATAACTTGGAAAACAGCATTCCTGATTTATTCCCTTTAAATTCATACTCTTCCAACCTGCTCTCAGCTTTAATGATCAATATTGTTGTTGTATAGTGTTTAGTGACACTTTCAACAGTGTTTCAACAGTTATATTGCGACGGTGTCTACTTGAGACAGTATTCTGAGTGCTGCCACACTGAAGTATCATGCCGCAGAAACATGGTATGATACCCCACCCAATCACATTATTCCGACACTGGGCCAACCAGACCTAGAACTTTCCTCTAAATGCTAAGATTCAAAGCGGGAAGCTCCTAGTACCATTTTTACAGTCTTCGGTATGACCCAGTCGGGGATCAAACCCACAACCTTCTGCATGCGAGATGGATGCTATACCACTAGACCATGATCAAGACATAATGACAAATATTTAAAAAGACTGCAATGTTATTATCTGGATTTTTGATCTGTAAATATCATCATTAGGTATAGGAATGTTGTTTTTTTTCTGGACTTCTGATCTTTAAATACCAGTAAAATTATGTAGTGACATGTCAGGACATCAATTACCTGTGTGATATTATTGCATAGTTTGAAACTGTATTAATATATATGCAATAATACAATAGACACCAAATCGTTGTGTGTGTAATGGATAGTGTTTTGACTGCACACTCTTGGGGTTCAATCCCACCTTATACAGACCCAAATTCATTTAAGACCACAAAACTAAGGCAAAAATTAAATAAAGTATTTGAAATGCACATAAAAGTAATTAAAAATACTAATTTAAATGAAAAATGAAAAAAAAATAATTATTAAATGAATATATATTTACAGCACAGTCAGCCTGACATCATACATTTACATCTATTTCTGAGATGACGTGATTACCGAATGGTAAACATTAAATATAAATGCAAATTCAAATTCATTTCAAACTATGTTTATAATTGAACATGAAACGCTTTTATTGACAAAAATTTCGTTTATAAGTGCAAAATGTAAATAAATATAAAATGCAAAATTTCAAATGCATTACAAACAGGTTTTAAATGCATTTGAAATGCATTCGGTGTACTTAAAGCCTATACCTGGTGGTGTCTCAAAAACAACAGTCTGTGCCAAAAACTTTTCAGGACTATAGTCCTTTGGACTAGAGATTTTCCAAAATTACATTTTCTGAATACCGGTAAAGTTATTATAGTCAGTAAATGACAGAAGATCTCAAATTTACATTAAGTTTCTTTGCTAACCTTTTATCATTTCATCACAATTTTATTCAGTTTCAGCAAAGAAACTAAGTAAATTCTCCCAACATCTTGCTCAGATGGTTCCATTTCTATATTAAGTCATTGAAATAGTAGGGCTATATGTTTGGAAAACTTTTGTAGTCCAGTTAAAAAAGAAATAGACTGGACTATATCTATTTTTTGCAAACTGAAACAACACCCCATACTGATTCTATCCATGACACAAACTTCAAGAGAGAGTCCCGAAAGCTCCGAGTTTATTTTACAATTGACATAAAATAAATTGGTACAAATCAAATGTAAAGATGCTTGTGCATATCAGCAAATTTGTCAACTCTTTGACTAATGATCAACTTATTTGAAAGTTCATTCTATAACATGATATAAGTGTGTTTAACTTAACTGGTAATTATATAAAACATGCGAAATGTTGGATTGTGTTTATATGGTCATGAGTATCTGAATCACACTTTATTTTAGTTGAAGTATCTGTTGAAGTATAATAAAACAAAAATGCTACTAGAAATGTGCCTGTCATCAAGAATGCTCCTGCTAGTGGTTTTTACTGAAATTTATGTAGAAAATATATATAATTTATATTGACAAATATCATACTTGGCCCGTATTTTATAAGTATACAGGTACACACTCCGTGGCCGAGTGGTCTAAGACGCCGTCTCAAGATCACTTACCTCTCACCGCTAAGGTTGTAGGTTCGAGTCCCGCTGGCTCCAAAAACTTTATGTGAGAAAGTTTCCAGTTACTTGTGGAAGGACGGTGGTTCTACTCAGTCTGAGGTCTTCCTTCAACAGTAAAACTGGATATGCCATAAGTATATAACATGATATGTATTGAAAATGGCGTTATACCGCATTCATAAAAAAAGGGTACACACAAAATATTAATCAAATACACAGACTCCTTTAGAATGTTTGGATCCGAAACCAATTTTTTTCCGTAGCGGCTTGAACTGACAGATGCGGTAATAATTAATGTCCCTACATCATTCTTTGAATTGCGCAAGCATAAATTATTATTTTTTATTGTAGAGGATGCTCAATTATAAATATATACCGTCGAATCTTATCAAACCAATGAACATCAGAACCAAGTAGGTGTGTGTCTCCAATAAACATCACTCGTAACGGCTTCATGTCTGTCACAATGGGCATTCCTTCTGTAACATATTCTGCTCCAAGTACAGGCCATGTGCACCACAGAAGAACTACATAATAATGCACAGCTTCGCAGTACAAAAATACAATGATGAGCACCAGGATGACACGAACTACCCGCCGAGTTCTCACATAGTAACAAAATCTGAAATCATGATAAAATAAGTTAAATAATAAATTACAAACAGTGTTCCTGGATGACACAAACTCCCTGCCAAGTTCTCACATAGTAACAAAGTCTGAAATCATGATAAAATAAGTTAAATAATAAATTACAAACAGTGTTCCTGGATGACACAAACTCCCTGCCAAGTTCTCACATCGTAACAAAATCTGAAATCATGATAAAATAAGTTAAATAATAAATTACAAACAGTGTTCCAGGATGACACAAACTATCCGCCAAGTTCTCACATAGTAACAAAGTCTGAAATCATGATAAAATAAGTTAAATAATAAATTACAAACAGTGTTCCAGGATGACACAAACTATCCGCCAAGTTCTCACATAGTAACAAAATCTGAAATCATGATAAAATAAGTTAAATAATAAATTACAAACAGTGTTCCAGGATGACACAAACTATCCGCCAAGTTCTCACATAGTAACAAAGCCTGAAATCATGATAAAATAAGTTGAATAATAAATTACAAACAGTGTTCCAGGATGACACAAACTATTCGCCAAGTTCTCACATAGTAACAAAGTCTGAAATCATGATAAAATAAGTTAAATAATAAATTACAGACAGTGTTCCAGGATGACACAAACTATCCGCCAAGTTCTCACATAGTAACAAAGTCTGAAATCATGATAAAATAAGTAAAATAATAAATTACAGACAGTGTTCCAGGATGACACAAACTATCCGCCAAGTTCTCACATAGTAACAAAGTCTGAAATCATGATAAAATAAGTAAAATAATAAATTACAGATAGTGTTCCAGGATGACACAAACTATCCGCCAAGTTCTCACATAGACACAAAGTCTGAAATCATGATAAAATAAGTAAAATAATAAATTACAAACAGTGTTCCAGGATGACACAAACTATCCGCCAAGTTCTCACATAGTAACAAAGTCTGAAATCATGATAAAATAAGTAAAATAATAAATTACAGATAGTGTTCCAGGATGACACAAACTATCCGCCAAGTTCTCACATAGACACAAAGTCTGAAATCATGATAAAATATGTCAATAATTAATCACAAACTGTGTTCATCAGGCAAATATCCCCCACTTAAATATGACTCTCAGCATTAAGAGGATAGTTCTTGGACTGGTCTGCCTGGTGTCAGTATAATGTGACTGGGTGAGGTATTATACATTGTGTCTACGGCATGATACTCCAGTTTGACAGCATGCAGAATACTGTTTCAAGCAGACACCCTCAAGATATGACCGAAAAAATTGTTGAGAGCGACACTAAAGACCATACAACTACAGCTCACTTACTAAATACAGACTTAATGAATTAAGATCAAATATTTCTCTATGAACATTGTATCAGGGGTAAAAAATAGTGCATGTCCAAGGTACAGGATCTTTGAGTCACTGTCTGACCCTTACATTTTCAATGAACCAGGTCCGTTCGAAGTTAGAATAAAAAATAGAAATAGAAAAAAAGATAATTAACCCTTTACTCCATAGATACAAGTTTTATCGCACCAATCACAGAAGGCCTTTGAAAACAGTGCAGGAAGAATTCAGATTGACCATAACAAGCAATCTGAACACTTTCTGCACTATTTTCCACTCTGTCAGTTAATATAAACATAATTCACCCAATAATTCAAGCGCCTTCTATATAAGAGGTGTCCAAAGGCGTCTATATTAGAGGTGTCCAAAGACTTATATGAAGTAAAGGGTTAAGCATTGGCCCTCCAGCTAGTAAAGGCGCTCGGTCCATTTCTATATTTTCATTAATGAAACCATTGACCAAGTTGAGTAATGACCAATTAAGTAATAAGTCCCTGAGCAGGTTTGATGAGGCACACAGAAATTTTGACAAGTTTTCACCTTTCATTATTTCTGAAAATTATAAATCTATAATATCAACATGATGCAAATGTATACAAAATTAAAACAACTCATTATGTATGCAGATCTACATTCTGGTTTTTATTTTGTGATGGGATATGACAAAGCCTTTTCAGTGGACAAAACAGCTTTAGGTTTAGTTAACCTCATATGTGAGACAGGTAATTACATGCATGTACAACTTAGACAAATCATGCCCAAGGTCTTCCTGGGTAGAACCAATACAAAACAGAAGCAGCTAAAGTGTCTTGCTCAAGAACACGACACATAGCTGTGGCAGTGGATGGAACCAATGACTCTTTGATCCTGGGGTCGCTACTTAACCCTTTGACCATGCACTCCACAAACGACTATATAAATTTTCTGAATTATGTAACCATCATAGACTAGACAAACAAGAGTTGTCAGAAGACAACAAAGCTCGCCTATGGGGTAAAACTCACCACCCATGCAAAGATTGAGATTGGAGGCAAACACCAAAACTTAAACGCAACTAAATGCAAAAGTTAAATCTGGATGTCTGCAGATAACGCTGATGACGACACTGGGGCATGGCAATAGCTCTCCTGGACATTAATACTGGCAAGCTAAAATTTACTTTGCCAATTATTTAGACAACAATTATTTTATATCAGTTTCTTATTAAATACAAAGTTTCAGACAGAATCACTGGTTACTTTGAGATTTCCATGATTCATAGGTGTAAAGACTGATTTGATCCATGAGCATGTTCAATATCGACAGCAACATTGCCATAATTATTTACTGCCACATTTAAATATAAACAAGAGTTGTCAGAAAACAATAAAGCTCGCCCCTGGGTTTCTAAGTCCAAAAAGGGCCATAACTGTGCCAAAATGCAATCCAGAGTTATGGTTCTTGTCTGTGTGTGTTCCATTGATGATGGTGAACACACATGCGAAGTTTCATTCACATCCAATGAGTGTTTGAATAGATATCTTTAACTTAAATGCAAAAGTTTAACCTGGGTGTCTACAGACGATGACGCCGATGCCAATGAAGCTGACAATGCCGGGGTCATGGCAATAGCTCTCCTTGGCTTTTTTTAAGGTAAGCTAAAAAAATAATAAAAATAGTAATACGGCAAACCTGGAAGGAAGCTGGCAAAACCACATGACCATCTTGGATAACTTAACATGCATCTGTCACACCCTCAAATATAACAGATCTTCTTCAAACTTCAAAGCACATGGCTGAAATAGAACAATGGAAGAAATGCAAGAATCTGAAACGAACTGAAACAATAAAACTGTTTATACCAATTTGTTTAATCCCACCCAGTCTCATTATACTGACATAGGGCCGACCAGACCTCTTAATGCTAAGCACCAAGTATTGTAGCTTCTAGTACCATTTTTGAAGTCTTTGATGTAACCCAGGGGGATCAAACCCACGACCTTCCACATGCAAGACAGACACTCCACCCCCAGACCACCGCAGCGGTGTACTTTTGAGCTTTCAGATATTTAATATTCCCCCAATGTATGTCTATTTCAAGCCATGGCAGTTATATTGTATTTGGATGGTGACAATAAACACAGTTCTGAAGTGCCTTCACTCAGAGAATATTATTATTTTTAATATTGTTATACTAAATGCAGTTTTAAGATCATTGTTGTTTTTATAATTTGTAATTTGCCACTGAAAACTCTGCATCCATGGCAGCGATCATACTGCAACAATAAATTAGTATAGCTCAAGGATAATCTCCATCTTCTGGACAATCAGTTTCTAATATAAAACTGAATGGTCCATTGGTAGAGCGTCAATCTTGGGTTTGATCCTCTGCCACTGTTGTGTAGTGTCCTTGAGCAAGATATTTTATCCAAATATGCTTAGTACTGGTTATATCAAGGAAAACATTGAGTATCATTTGTCTAAGTTGTAAGAACTTGTTTCACAATTCATGTAAAATAAGTAAGTTGAAAAGCTAAATATAATTTCATGTACATTTAGTTATGTTATTATTAGCAAAAGAAAAGAGGTTTCAGAGGAGATGCTGAAATGTTCATACTTTTTTTTTTGTAACATCGGCCATAACATGTATATGAAGGGCACCACACAAAATATTGTGTTTTATATTATAAAATCTAGCTTAACCTGCTCAGAAAAAAGTTAAATGATATTGTTGATATGGTACAAAATGTGCACTTCTGCACAAGTAAGTCCATTTGTAGCTCACTATATATAACTTGGTCACACATGGTCAATCTGGCAAACTACCTGGTAGAACTTGAGGCCTTTAGTGCCACCATATTGCCGGGAAGAGAATTCCAATGTTGATTGATTAATGGAATAAATAGCGTAATTTGCCATCGAGAGCTAACAGATGATCAGTTAACCTAACCACTGTTTCCTGGGATCATGAAAGGTTAACCAGTACTCCAGCAAACCCCATCTCCGCAAGTAAGTGATAACTTTCCGCTTGAATCATCTGTGAAAGACGAATGACAATGAGACACTATGGCATATATCAATCATCCGGAGACTGTTGCTGGGCGTGATTCGAACTCGCAACCCATGGCTAATTCCAATGTATTATGGTAAATATTACAAAATGTCAAATTAAAAATGTTAGGGGTGCGGGCATTAGATTTACCTCTGTTACCAAGGTCAAATAATCGACTAAGATATGCAGCGGTGCACTGGGACATATGTGGGCAACAGAGGGCTTGTTTAATTGAACTTTGATATTCAACAAAAACATGAATCTTGACTTGAAGGAAGAGTCTAAATTTTCACAAATCTGACTTTCAAACAATTTTTAAACCATACAATTTGAATTGCTGGAATTGTAATGCATCAACATCTTTCTTTTTTAATCAACAATGATGAATTACTTTGTACGAAATAAAAATGTAGGCGTTTTACCCGTTCTGCCCTTTTGAAAACAAATATCAATGGGCGCTGCCATTAATCTCGTACTTGACGAGATTTCTAAAAGGATGGTCTATCATTCGGTAAGGTGAGATGTCTACATATTCTTCTCTTCAAATGGATTATAATAACTTATTACTTACCATTCTTTATCAAATTTCGAAGTATATATATTTATCCTTCTCAAGAATACAAATTTTATTCTATATTTTGAAAAATGACAATACTCTAAGTACAGTGTGAATTGCTATCCCTCTCTCTGTACTATAAATGGACTAGTCCAGCATCAAAATAATAAACCGAAAGTAGAGTTCCGTTTCACCTGATCGTAACACATTTTATTGATATGGTTCATTAACTTCAACAGTAAGTATGAAAAATAATGTATTTATAAAACAATAGTTTAATATTACAATACATATATGTGTTAACAAAAATAAATACATGCGAGCTAGGATGAAAATGATCGCATAAATGTATTATACAATGCTCGGAATGATAATAATTTATTTATAAACGTACAGTATTGACATTTTCCAGCCAATTATTTTTCCAAAAATAAAAACAATATTTTTTAAAAAATATGTCCTATACGTTAAGCTTATTACAGAATGCTTTTTTTTCCAAGAGAATTTAATTAGACATTAATAGACTCAAATAGTTAGTTGAGGTTGTCCAAGTGTAGTACGACTCAAATAATTAGACATTAATTAGACTCAAATAGTGAGTTGTGGTTGTCCAAGTGTAGTGCGACATATTGCACGTCTCTTTGGAGCCTTTTAAAGATTTTTATGGACAGCAGATCGTATATCCAAAAAATAAAAAAGCTGTCCATTCATGGCTTATTATGCTGCTCCTAGCCTGATGAAATAATAAAAAGGCTATCCGTCATGCCTGATTTAATAATGCTAATGCCGCTCCAAGACCAAGAGGTCCCCTGTTGTATTCCTGGTGGAGTTTTGTCCAGGGTGTTTCAAACATACTCCCACTGTACCTTACTCAGGCAAAGTTCGGTAAAAGCATGCAATCCTTGGGAAAGGAAATGAAGCAGTCAGTCCTGTGCACAAGGAAAGTCACACCCAGTGCATGTGAAATATCTCATAGAACTTCTATGTTAATCAGTGATTCAAATGTCCATAAATCTCCCTCTTTGATTGCGCAAAGAAAAAATTGTGGTGAATAGATTGTTTCTTGCTCACACCAGAACTTGCAGGTCCAACACAAATGTCCTCTAAAATAACAATACTAATAATACTGGTTCTACCCAGGAAGCAGACTCAAAAAACAGTTTATATAAGCTTTGAGCTTTCATCGCCATTGATAAATTAGTTAAAACTATGAGTCACCACTTTTGGAATTGTCCAATCCCCT
Source organism: Panopea generosa (assembly GCA_029582155.1). Classification (NCBI taxonomy): domain Eukaryota; kingdom Metazoa; phylum Mollusca; class Bivalvia; order Adapedonta; family Hiatellidae; genus Panopea; species Panopea generosa. Next base: position 5,779,087 of record CM055900.1, read on the forward strand.
AAAAAAGAAGTTAAGTCCCTTTCAGTATAGTAAAGACACCAAATTGCCTTAACTGACAGTGCTGTGTGACTTTAGAAAATTGATACACATAAATCCGATATTTTTAGTTAGAATAAGCTTTTTTTGTGTGTTTTTTTATCTATATTGATAATCAAATAAAATATGTATATGGGACATGTTCAAAGAAGGCAAATGTTTTTTTTTTGGTCATTGTCAGTGAATTTCATTAAAAAAATATCTTTGGAGCAAGAAATTGTATTTGTTGCCATTAAGTCATTTTCCTTCATATGAATGCCGAATAATGACATAAATGTATTGGATTGAATGCTTTGAATCTTGTTTCTTACATAACAAATTGCTGGGCCTGAACACATCAGAATGAAACTTGATGCTTTAAATCTCACTTTTTACATTTTAAAGTATCAATGCATAAGCAATGAAGGCCTAGTTGTATTTCTCTTCTGTTTTGTATTTGTAACCAAAGCAGTGGTCTAGGGGTAGAGCCTCTGCCTTGTATGCAGAAGATCATAGGTGTGATCCCCGGGTTGGTCATACCACATACTTGAAGAATGGTAGCATAAGTTTCCTAGCTTGATGCTCAGCATTTAGAGGACAGTTCTAGGTCTGGTCGGCCCTGTGTCAGTATAATATGACTGGTTGGGGTATCAATGGTAGTTTTATCCCATATGACCTAAACTGTGTTGAAAATTGTGCTAAACCCCATTAAAAAAAGCAACCTATATATATATAAATATATGTTCATACTGCTTTAGCGGCTATTTGTGTTGGTTGTATAGTTTCTACTTTTTTATTAGGTCACCTGAGACTTTGTCTCAAGGGACCTTTTGCGATCACCTTTTGTCTGTCATTGTGCGTCGTCCGTCGTGTCCGTAAACAATTAACATTTTTCGACTTCTTCTCAAAAAACGTAAACTCAATCGTAATAAATTTCTTATGGCTGAATACACACATTTGAATGTTTTTGGTGTGATTTGTTGTTGCTGACATGATAGTCAATGCACATGTCTTATTGACCATTAAGGCCCATAGGCCTCTTGCGTTGATGAGTAATATGTTCTATAAATTTCTTTTCAATTTCATTCAATTTTGGCATCTAATTAATGAGCTTATATTATAGAATTTGACCAATGAGCTTTTAGCTGTGGATATGAACACTTTAGATGAAGACGTGCATTTAAATTCAAAACTTCAGTCATGCTTAAATAAGTCATTCTTGGTTCTGAATCATTTTTAGGTCACCTGAGCCAAAGGCTCACAGGTGAGCTTTTGAGATCGCTTGGTGTCTGTTGTCTGTCATCCATCGTTAACTTTTAGCTTCTAACAACTTCTCCTCTGAAACCACTGGGCCAATTTTGATATAACTTTACAGAAATGTTCCTTGGGTGACCCTCTACCAAGTTTGTACAAGCCATCTTGATTCTTCAAAAAACATGGCCGCCAGGGGGTGGGGCAAGTTTAATTAGTACAAAATTAAAAAATCTTCATATCAGAAACTACTGGATTGATTTTAAAATAATTTCTCAAAAATGTTCTTTGGGTGACCCTCTACCAAGTATGTTCAAGTCATCTTGGTTTATCAAAAAACATGGCAGCCAGGGGGTGGGGTTAGTTTATTATATAAGCTAATTAGTAAAAACTTACAAAAAATCTTCTTGTCAAAAACTACTGGCTCAATTTTAAAATAATATCACAGAAAAGGTCCTTGGATGAACTTTTCCAAGTTTATTCAAGTCATCTTGAATTGTCAAAAAATATGGCGGTCAGGGGATGGGGTTATTTTATAAGCTATACCGGTAGTAAAAACTCAAAAAATCTTCTTGTCAGAAACCACCAGATCAATTTTGAAACAATTTCTCAGAAATGTTCCTAGGGTGACTCTTTACCAAGTTTGTATGAGCTGTTGTGATTTGTTAAAAAACATGACCGCCACAGTGAGGTCTAGTTAACTATATAGGCAGCTATAGTAAAAACTTCAAAAGCCTTCTTATCAGAATCTACTGACCTGATTGCAATGTAATTTCACTGACATTTATCATGGGTGAACCTCTACCAAGTTTGAACTCTTCTACACATCTGTTACATCTTCAAAACAAATCAAAATTCTTGGCCCTCTTGTTTTTCTGGAATTTTAAGTGTACATGTATTATATAATCTTCTAAGTTGGGTGACTCAAGGTCAGTCAGGTGAGCGATATAGGGCCATCTTGGCCCTCTTGTATTATAAATTCATGACTCCAACCTACAATCTTGCTCCTAGCGATTTTCTGAATATTAAAAAAGGGTATATGTTTCTGTAAGAATGGTGAAAAACAAAATTACCCTTTGACCACTTTTTGATCACTATCGCTCACTCCTTGATGTGTGTGGTGTCGTTGAGCATTAGTCACTTTATTTGCTTATACATTATTATGAGTACTCGATAACCACAAAGTTTGCACATAGCTTTCATGTTTGGCACGTGTCAGCATTTATTGAAACACTCAGATTATTACAAACTGTTAATACACAATGCTGGCATGAATCAATCACTTAAACTATCCTTTTAACCACCGTGAGGTAACGGTTATAACAGTTTGTTCTAATCAAGGCTAATTGGTGAGTAGAAGATGAGCGATGATCAAATCAAAGCATGGCGACGATATTTTATTTGATTGTTATTTGATAATTCTCGCAGATTTTCAAGTTTTATATCAATAAACAATAAACCACTCCTTAAGAGATGGGTATCTGCCTGTAATCGTTCAATATCTCCTTTTATTCTCTCTTTCTTTTTCTTTACACCTTATCTATCTGTTTTCTTCAATAATGTTTGAACTGAATATTTAGTATCATTTTTATGCCGTGGAGGGCTGATGGACAATCAGCGTACCCAACCGTTCTTTCCTGGAAACAGATATGCCATCGAGGGCTAACAGAAGATCAATTAACCTAACAACTGTTTCCTGTGATCCTGAAAGGTTAACAAGTACCCAAGCACAGTAACTGATAACTGTCCCACTTGAAATAGTTGTGAGAGATGGATGACAATGAAACGCAATGTCTTATATCATTCATAATGGAGACTGGCCGGGGTCAGGATTTGAATTCACAACCCCCGTATTAATATTCAGATGTCTTACTGGCTGAGCTAACCAGGCCCTGTAACTGATTAGAACACTAATTTTGCAATCACTGTAGACCCGCAGATGTATTGATAGTTCACATTCTGATACAGTGTTTACATTATTTGCATCTAATTCACTAAATTCACATATCACCCCTTCTTCATGATAATGGAATGGCCCGAATAGAAAGTTGAAAGAGTTCAGAAAGTTAACGGTGACTTACATTACATACCAATCTGACACGTAACCGTAAAGCTATTATACCAAAATGCGTATGTTTCCTGTCGAGTCGGTACAATACAAAGTTTTCATTAGCTGGCCTCTCTGTAAATCAATACAAAAATCATGATCTCTAACAAACTGTATTGGTCGCCTGATCAATATAAAGTCTACAAATATCTATGGCTACAGTTTGGTGCTGTTTCGTAATAATGATTTCTCTCCATACAGCTCCCTCTGGGATAGAATATGGAGTAATGTTATCAATAGTATCGACCTGGCAGAACGGATAGTTGAATGAAAAGAGTAGAAAGTTTATTTCTAATTGGTACTTGCTATTTTGGAAATTGAGGTTAAGACCTAGTAACCTTCTATTTTAAATAAGACCAAGACATGGTCCTCTGTGGCAGAGTGGTCTAAGGCGCAATCTCAAGATCACTTACCTCTCACCACTAAGGTCGTAGGTCTTTTAAGTCACGCCCACTCCAAATACTTGATGTGAGAAAGTTACTCGCGGAAGGATGGTGGTTCTACTTATATTCATTCTAATGTCTTCCTCCACCATTATGGACATGCCATATATAACCTGAAACGTATCGGAAGTGTTTAACCCCATTAAAAAATAGAAAGAAAAAAGAATACGGCCAAAACATTTTTGTTTTATTGATTGCATGCAATTACCATTCATGTAGGCAAATTCAGGAATGGTTTTACTAGTCTTGTTCCGATAAATCAATCAATTTCCAAATTGTTGCCAAAGTCACTGAATTGATCATTGATGTACATCGATGAATTACAGTTATTGTGTAAGAGTTGTTGGCCTTCCTTATAACTAAATTGAATGCTGATTGGATGAAAGTTAATTCAGGTAGCTAATTAAAATCGTTCACACCGACTTTCCAACATGACTGAAAAAGATAAAGGCGATTACTCTATCGCTTTTCAGACTCCTGGGACCTTTAAGGGATATTATAAATATAAAACTAGATTACATTAAAATATTTGCAATTTTAATCCATAATTTATCATCTGAATTGTATGATTAATTATACCAACTTTGGTTCATAGTTGTGCAGAACTACTGATAACAATGGAGTATTTGGATGACCTCAACAATGACCTCTTATAAGAATAATTAATAAACCTGGATCTATTAATAATTAATAGATACATAATAATTATGGGCTTGCATGGATAGCTAGACTTTTCAAATCTTCGCATTGTCATTAGATCACAGCGCTGGTCTAGGTGTAGTACTAGAGCATCTGCCTCGCATGCGGAAGATCATTTGTTCGATCCTTGGCTGGGTAATACCAAAGACTTAAAAAATGGTACAAGAAGCTTACTTGCTTGGCATTTAGAGGATAATTCTAGGTCTGGGCTACCTGGTGTCAATATAATGTGACGATGGAGTTTCATACCATGGGTCTGTGGCATCATGATACGACACCCGGTTTCACTATGTTTTATTTCATTTTGGCACAGCGGTTGCTGTATTAAACTGACAACTGGCCATAATAAAATAAGATGCTACTGACAGTCATTGTTTGCGTGAAGAAAAAAGTCCAAAAAAATCTGGGTCGAGATAGCAACTTCTTCCACATGTAAATGTCAAACTTTCTCTCATTCATGCCTTATTTAATCAGGCTAATGCTGCTCCAAGACCCAGAGGTCCCCTGTTGGATTCCTGGTGGGGATTTTGTTTAGAGTGTTTCAAATTTACTCCCACTGTGCCTTATTCCGACAAGGTTTGGTAAAAGCATGCAATCCTTTGGAAAGGAATTCAAGCAGTCAGTCCTCTGCGCAAGGAGAGTCATACCCAGTGCATGTAAAATATCTCGTAGAACTAATCAGTGATTCAAATGCCCATAAACCTCCCTCGGAAAAGAGGCTTCCTAAAGTAATCAGAAATGGAATGTTGGAAAAAAAATTGTGGTGGATAGATTGTTTCTTGCTCACACGAGAACTTGCAGGTTCAGTCCCCAGCTTAACACAAATGTCCTCTAAAATAACAACACTAATTATACTGTTCTACCCAGGAAGCAGACTAAACACTTAATATAAGCTTTGAGCTTACGTCACCATCTCACTTAAAGTTTTTTTTTAATCAAGCTGAGGTCAAACCAATGACCTCAAAGGTGAAAGGTCAGTTTAAGATCACTTTTCCATGAGGAACCTTCGTACAAACATAAGTGGGACGGTAGTGTAGTGAATGGAGTGTTAGGTCACACTACACAGTTGAATTTTGTCTGTGTGAAACAAGATATCCACGTTAAAAAATAATCCACATAGAATCTATTTTAAAGCACATGAATTTCTTTTTTCATAACAGGAATGTATCGGCTTATCAACATGCACAATAACTGGTAAGTTGATGACGTGCAGTGACACCTTCAGATTTTTTTAATAAAAGTCCTCAAGTGCTCATAAATACATGCATCTGTTAATATCTTATACAAGTCACTTTTTTAACACCAGTGATGTCTTTTTGCAGTATATTCTATGCTGGCTTTTGCTCTACTCATCTGCGGCATGAAATCACAGCCCCTTTGAACCATTTTTGAAAATATTTCAAACCAAATTAAATAAGATTTTTTTAAGTGCAAGAATCATGTTATCATGGCGATAAAGGGGTGCAACTGTGTAGTGAGACCTGTTAGACGCTCATGCTATTGGTTGCGGGTTCAGTGCAAGGCTCAAACTAGATTTATACAGCTTGCAATATTAAACAACTTTATTGACATTTAATTCACTCTTAAGACCGGATTTAGAAGTCTATAGTATTCAATAAGTCTCCATGATGATTAATATACGACATTGTGTTTAATTACATTCGTCTCTCACCATTGATTCAAGTGGGAAAGTTATCAGTTACTTGCGGAGATGGGGTGTGCTAGAGTACTGGTTAATCCCAGGAAACAGTGGTTAGGTTTGCTGATCGTCTGTTAGCCCTCGATGGCATAAAAATGACGCTAAATATTCAATCAATCATTCAATCAATAACTTCATTGAAAGCAAAGTTTAACAAATATAATAACTGTTTATAATTTATTGACAGTCAAACCTGTCTCCAGCAGCCAGTCAATGGACTTTTAAGACAGGTTGCTGCTTAATATTTTAATTACTTTAAAAGCTAGCAAATGTGTCTTCTTAAGACAAGTGGCTGCTTAATAGAGGTGACCGCTTATACATGTTTGTTTTTGCTGGGCCTGATAATCTCAGTCTGTTATACGTCTGACTATCAATCCAGGGGCCGTGAGTTCAAATCCTCGCACGGCAACAGTCCCCATGATGATTGATGTACGACATTGTATCTCATTACCTTTCGTCTCTCACTGCTGATTCAAGTTTTCAGTTACTTGCAGAGACGGGGTGTGCTCCAGTACTAGTTAACCTTTCAGGAAACAGTGGTTAGGTGAACTGATCATCTGTTAGCCCTCAATGGCATAAAAAAGACGCGAACTATTCAATCAATCAATCAATTATACAGGTTTGACTGTATAAAGTTTCAGTTGTTTGTATTTGAATATCAATATCGTGTATGATTACATCTTAATAGATTTAAATTTTGATTTGATAGACATGAATAAAATCAGTTTTGTATGGTGTCTCGTTGGGCCAACATGGTATAGTTGTTATTTTAAGTAAAAATGGTGAAAAGTCAAAACAATGATGGTACAAAATTGAAACTACGATGGTGAAAAGTCACAACAATGATGGTGAAAAGTCACAATAATGATGGTGAAAAGTAACAACTACAATAGTGAAAAGTCAAAACTATGATGGTGAAAAGTCACAACTATGATGGTGAAAAGTCACAACTATGATAGTAAATAGTCAAAACTATAATGTTGAAAAGTCACAACTATGATGGTGAAAAGTCAAAACTACGATGGTTGAAAAATCAAAACTACGATGGTGAAAAATCAAAACTAAGATGGTGAAAAGTCAAAACTACGATGGTGAAAAGTCACTTTTCACAATTATGATGTTGAAAGTCAAAACTACGATGATAAATAGTCGCAACTATGATGGTGAAAAGTCTCAACAATGACGGTGAAAAGTCACAACTAGGATGGTGAAGTCAAAACTATGATGGAGAAAGTCACAACTACGATGGTGTAAAGTCAAAACTATGATGGTGAAAAGTCACAACTATGATGGTGAAAAGTCACAACTAGGATGGTGAAGTCAAAACTATGATGGAGAAAAGTCACAACTACGATGGTGTAAAGTCAAAACTATGATGGAGAAAGTCACAACTACGATGGTGAAAAGTCAAAACTACGATGGTGTAAAGTCAAAACTACGATGGTGAAAAGTCAAAACTATGATGGTGAAAAGTCACAACTATGATGGTGTAAAGTCAAAACTATGATGGTGAAAAGTCACAACTACGATGGTGTAAAGTCAAAACTATGATGGAGAAAAGTCACAACTACGATGGTGTAAAGTCAAAACTATGATGGTGAAAAGTCACAACTATGATGGTGAAAAGTCACAACTACGATGGTGTAAAGTCAAAACTATGATGATGAAAAGTCAAAACTATGATGGAGAAAAGTCACAACTACGATGGTGTAAAGTCAAAACTATGATGGAGAAAGTCACAACTACGATGGTGTAAAGTCAAAACTATGATGGTGAAAAGTCACAACTATGATGGTGAAAAGTCACAACTACGATGGTGTAAAGTCAAAACTATGATGGTGAAAAGTCACAACTATGATGGTGAAAAGTCACAACTACGATGGTGTAAAGTCAAAACTATGATGGTGAAAAGTCAAAACTATGATGGGGAAAAGTCACAACTACGATGGTGTAAAGTCAAAACTATGATGGAGAAAGTCACAACTACGATGGTGTAAAGTCAAAACTATGATGGTGAAAAGTCACAACTATGATGGTGAAAAGTCACAACTACGATGGTGTAAAGTCAAAACTATGATGGTGAAAAGTCAAAACTATGATGGGGAAAAGTCACAACTACGATGGTGTAAAGTCAAAACTATGATGGAGAAAGTCACAACTACGATGGTGTAAAGTCAAAACTATGATGGTGAAAAGTCACAACTATGATGGTGAAAAGTCACAACTACGATGGTGTAAAGTCAAAACTATGATGGTGAAAAGTCAAAACTATGATGGGGAAAAGTCACAACTACGATGGTGTAAAGTCAAAACTATGATGGAGAAAGTCACAACTATGATGGTGTAAAGTCAAAACTATGATGGTGAAAAGTCACAACTATGATGGTGAAAAGTCACAACTACGATGGTGTAAAGTCAAAACTATGATGGTGAAAAGTCACAACTATGATGGTGAAAAGTCACAACTACGATGGTGTAAAGTCAAAACTATGATGGTGAAAAGTCAAAACTATGATGGTGAAAAGTCACAACTACGATGGTGTAAAGTCAAAACTATGATGGTGAAAAGTCAAAACTATGATGGAGAAAAGTCACAACTACGATGGTGTAAAGTAAAAACTATGATGGAGAAAGTCACAACTACGATGGTGTAAAGTCAAAACTATGATGGTGAAAAGTCACAACTATGATGGTGAAAAGTCACAACTACGATGGTGTAAAGTCAAAACTATGATGGTGAAAAGTCACAACTATGATGGTGAAAAGTCACAACTACGATGGTGTAAAGTCAAAACTATGATGGTGAAAAGTCAAAACTATGATGGGGAAAAGTCACAACTACGATGGTGTAAAGTCAAAACTATGATGGAGAAAGTCACAACTACGATGGTGTAAAGTCAAAACTATGATGGTGAAAAGTCACAACTACGATGGTGTAAAGTCAAAACTATGATGGTGAAAAGTCACAACTACGATGGTGTAAAGTCAAAACTATGATGGAGAAAGTCACAACTACGATGGTGTAAAGTCAAAACTATGATGGTGAAAAGTCACAACTATGATGGTGTAAAGTCAAAACTATGATGGTGAAAAGTCACAACTACGATGGTGTAAAGTCAAAACTATGATGGAGAAAGTCACAACTACGATGGTGTAAAGTCACAACTATGATGGTGTAAAGTCAAAACTATGATGGTGAAAAGTCACAACTACGATGGTGTAAAGTCACAACTATGATGGTGAAAAGTCACAACTATGATGGTGTAAAGTCAAAACTATGATTGTTGAAAAGTTCCAACTATGATGGTGAAAAGTCAAAACTAAGATGGTGAAAAGTCACAACTACGATGGTGAAAAGTCACTTTTTACAATTACAATGGTGAAAAGTTGAAACTAAGACGGTGAAAAGTCACAACTACGATGGTGAAAAGTTGAAACTATGATTGGGTAAAAAGTTTCTTTCCATCATAGTTTCGACTTTTCACCATCGTTGTTTTGTTTTTCAACATTTCACCATCATAGTTTTGACTTTTCACTATCGTTTTTTTATTTTATGACTTTTCACCATTGTTGTTTCAACTTTTCTTAATTTAATAAATATGCCATGATGGCCCCTTATAATGGGATGCAGTAATTTTAGCATTGTATGTCACAGTCCCTTTAATTTTTCAGCATCCTTCAACCATATAAATTTGAAAGTCAAAGAGCTGCTCAAACATGGTCATTATATATCAAAACTGGTACTTTGTTTCTATGACAACTGTCAAGATATTAAGCCTGCCATTTTGAAGGTCCACATTTTTTTGTCTTACGATAATAACAAATTCCTGTTGTTGTTGTTTGTAAGATTTTATCGGATACTTTAGCTATCAATTCTATTACTGTCTTTCTACCCAGATCAATGTAAACTCTTATTTATTTCTGGAAATCACGTTTCCTTTTGTTATTATTGATTTGTGCGAAGGAGTTTTGTTAAAAGATTGATTTATTTCTCTTTTATGTTTTTCTTCTATCTGTTCAGTATTGTGTTTCATCGACTGTGGCAGTTTTAGCAGTATTAATCTAATTGCTCCGTTTGTTAATGATCCCTGCCTTCTCCGTATCTATCTCAGTTGCAATATCTTTTGTTAATAATATTCATACAATAATGGAAATCAAGCCAAGATGTATGAAAAAAAGTCCATTAATTATTCTATTTAGATAGACCCGATTGATTGAAGATTTATTTCATACCTGCTGGTAATAACTTTGAGAAAACTGTGAAAAAAATGTCTAAAATACTGGAATAAATCGTGACATATAGAAATAAACTGTCAGGTTTATCAATTGACATTTCTTTAATGCTTTGAAAGGTAAAGGTGTAGGTGTTCTTTTTTGTTTAAAGTGACACAGTGCAGTAGTTATAATTTTTCTGATAAAACTGTTTCTTAAATTATTAAATTTGTGAGTACTTACATTCAAGAATAATTTGTTAAATTATTTTTCAATTACACAAAACAAAAATTATATATATGTATCAATATGATAAGAGCATCAGATATAAAAAACACAGAACCTAAGTTTTGTTTCTTTGTCCTTTGGTAAGGGGCTTAACTCTGGTAATTGCTTGAAGTGCATCCTACAATATTTCACATGACACATGAAAAAGAAGTTACAATGTATTTTATATATATTTTCATTAATTGGTATGATTAAAATTTTCAAAAAAAAATGTCAATTCTTACATGAGTAAAATTATTTTCAGTATTCCTGTGTGTCTCTTTAATTTCATAGTAGCATTCAGAAATCTAAAATAAAATTGTTTAAAATATTGGAAAACATCATGACTCTGATACAAAATAAACTGTCCGGTATATCAATTGATAATTTGTTAATGTTTTGAAAGAAAGAGGTGTATGTGTTTTTCTTTGTTTAAAGTGACCCAGGGCAATTGTTATAAATTTCCGATAAAACTATTTCTTAAATGATTTGATTTATGACGCTTAAATTTAATCATTCAAGAATAATTTGTTAAATTATTTTTCAATTACACAAAACAATACTTGAAAAAAAACAACCATATAAATGTATTCACATGATAAGAGCATCAGATATAAATAACACAGAACCTAAATTTCATTTCTATTTTGGTAAGGGGCTTAACTCTGGTAAATGTTTGAAATACATCCTACAGTATATCACAAACAATTTTTCCCATGAAAAAGTTACAGTGTAATTTAATATATTTTCATCAGTTTTTAATTGGTATGATTAAAAAGGTTCCAAAAAATATTAATTCTTACATGATTTAAATCAGTGTGTGTCTCTTTAATTTCATATTAGCATCCAATAGTCGTATAGAATTATTAAGTCAAAGAGCTACACTGACATGGTCATTATATGATAACCAGTCTTTCTTAGTCATAAAAATGCTAGTTTGTTTCTATGACAACTGTCAGGATCATAACCCGCCATTTTGAGTGTCTGCAGTTTTTTTCTTACGATAATTACTAATTCCTGTTATTGATGTTTTTTTTAAGATTTTGTCGAATATATACTTTAGCTGTTAATTCTGGATCAATGTAAACTCTATAGTTATTCCTGGACATTTTGTTTCCTTTGGTTATTATTGATTTGTGCGATTTGTTAAAAGATTGATTGATTTCTCTTTTATGTTTTTCTTATATATCTGCTCAGTATTGTGTTTCGACTCTGGCAGTTTTAGCAGTATTAATCTAATTGCTCCGTTTGTTATTGATCCCTGCTTTATCAGTGTCTATCTCAACTGCTATATCTGTATTAACAATATTCATACACAAGAATGGAAATCAAGCTTATCTGTATGAAAAAGGTATGAATTATTCAATTTATATATAAAGGATTCATATTGATTGATGAATTTACTTACTTTGACCTACTTAATATACTTGATTTTGAAAAAAGATGAGAGTCTGCACCCATTTGTGGTGCTCTTGTTTACTACTTTATGACAGTGTGTTCCCCCCCCCCCCCCCACCCCCCGGGGGATTCAACCCACTATCCTCCGACCCTCAGTCTATTATGCGCTACCACTAGACCACTCTTTTTTTGCTGCATGCAACGTATTTTACCAAATTTCAAAGATTCATCCTCAGAAACAAAATATCAAAATAGCAAAAACTGTTTTATAGAAAAAAATCCAATCTCCACACAAGCTATCGTAAATTTCCCAGAATGCACTCTCAAAGAAAGTGTACTTGTTTATATGTCTGGTTTATTTATGTGCCTTGAAGGAAATTGTATAATGAGGTTTGAGTGGAGACCTAACTAATGATAAGCCATTAAGTGGGAGAACGATCCTTCAACCATCTCAGTATCAACGCTATCACCTTCATTAATCTCGTTGTCTTTTAACAGGCTACCGCCAGTGTCTCAGCTAGACCAGGTTAGCAATCACTATTACAGTCATCAGTTTGATAAGGTAAAATAAAATCTATGCTCCATGTTTACTGCCCCAAATCCATTCCCCCAACCCCATTGCCCATCCTGCACACACAAAGCTTGACCATTCAAAATTCTCAAAATCAATGATATTTACCAAACTATCTATCATTATTTTATGACCTTGAGGGCTAAAAGACAATCTAAACGACTCTTTCCTGGGATTCTGGAGTTAATCAATACTCAAGTACACCCATCTCTGTAACTTTCCCTCTAGAATCAGAGGTGTAATGAATGAGACAATGAGATTGAATTCATCTCATATCAATCATCATGCAGACTATGACCAGGTGAGGATTCAAACTCACGACCCCTGCATTAATAGTCTGAGATAACAGGACCCGGCCTCTCTCAATGACTAAAAGATTAGATACTGCCAGTGTATTTAAATATACCGACAAACTGTGTAAGCGGTCACCTTTATTAACCCTTTACTTCATATAGACGCCTTTGGACACCTAATATAGCCGCCTTTCGACACCTCTAATAAAGAAGGCTTTTGAATTATTGGGTGAATTATGTTTATATTAACTGACAGAATAGAAAACAGTGCAGAAAGTGTTCAGTTTGCACGTTACGAGCAATCTGATCTCTTCCTGCACTGTTTTCAAAGGCCTTCTGTGATTGGTGTGGGAAAACGCGTATCTGTGGAGTAAAGGGTTAAACTATTACCTGTTTAAAACAGCCACATTTTCTATTTCCCAGTTCTTTGTGTTCAGAGCAAATTAAACTGTATTAAGCAACAACCTGTCTTAAAAGATCACTTTTGCTGCTTCACTTGACTGGCTGCTTAAGACAGGTTTGACTGTAGAGCTATTATTTTTTCCAAATGCCTCAAATGGAACTTAAATAACTGTAAATTGCTCTTTAGCTCTATCATACAGCTGTGCTATTGTATGCTGCATTTCACATGAGTGACAGGAACTAAATCTGATTAAACTTTTCTTCCTATAACCCTTAATCAGAGATTGTGCAGTATTAAAAAAAAACATTGATTAATTTAGATCCATAAAAAACTCTGCTACTCCATGCAATACTGCATTCCCGGGGAAGTGTGATATATTTCTGAAGTTTTGAATTAATCATTTATTTGAAATGAGGATGGGATGTAATCAATAGATAAATCGTGCAGCAGTTTAGTGTTAATTACAGTATCCAATCAATGATGGCTGCTTGCTAGCTGTAGGAATATGCATAATTTAGAAAAGCAGGTGGTTTTAAAAGTCTATATAATGTTACATGTAAGTTATCTGATAATTGGTAAGACTCTAAACAGGGATGACAAATCTGTATAACGTTACATACAAGTTATCTGATAATTGGTAAGACTACAGTCAGTGATGACAAATCTGTATAACATTACATACAAGTTATCTGATAATTGGTAAGACTACAGGCAAGGATGACAAATCTGTATAACATTACATACAAGTTATCTGATAATTGTGATAATTGGTAAGACTACAGTCAAGGATGACAAATCTGTATAACGTTAAATACAAGTTATCTGATAATTGGTAAGACTACAGTCAAGGATGACAAATCTGTATAACGTTAAATACAAGTTATCTGATAATTGGTAAGACTACAGTCAAGGATGACAAATCTGTATAACATAACATACAAGTTATCTGATAATTGGTAAGACTACAGTCAAGGATGACAAATCTGTATAACGTTACCTACAAGTTATCTGATAATTGGTAAGACTACAGTCAGGGATGACAAATCTGTATAACGTTACCTACAAGTTATCTGATAATTGGTAAGACTGCAGTCAGGGATGACAAATCTGTATAACATTACATACAAGTTATCTGATAATTGGTAAGACTCCAGTCAAGGATGACAAATCTGTATAACATTACATACAAGTTATCTGATAATTGGTAAGACTCCAGTCAAGGATGACAAATCTGTATAACATTACATATAAGTTATCTGATAATTGGTAAGACTACAGTCAAGGATGACAAATCTGTATAACATTACATACAAGTTATCTGATAATTGGTAAGACTCCAGTCAAGGATGACAAATCTGTATAACATTACATACAAGTTATCTGATAATTGGTAAGACTTCAGACAAGGATGACAAATCTGTATAACATTACATACAAGTTATCTGATAATTGGTAAGACTACAGTCAAGGATGACAAATCTGTATAACATTACATACAAGTTATCTGATAATTGGTAAGACTACAGACAAGGATGACAAATCTGTATAACATTACATACAAGTTATCTGATAATTGGTAAGACTACAGACAAGGATGACAAATCTGTATAACATTACATACAAGTTATCTGATAATTGGTACGACTACAGTCAAGGATGACAAATCTGTATAACATTACATATAAGTTATCTGATAATTGGTAAGACTCCAGGCAGGGATGACAAATCTGTATAATGTTGCATACAAGTTATCTGATAATTCGTAAGGAATACAGTCAAGGATGTCAACATGACAAGATATGGTTTATACATTTTAGCTTGGTTGAGAAGTAAGTTTTTTATGGATCACTTTGGAGTCTTCTTTTTGGGTAGAACCAGAACTGAATGGGTTTCTTTTAGAGATCAAAGGGTCAAGCTGGGGATCAAACCCACAACCTCCAGCATGAGTGGCAAACACTGTATCCATTGCACATACCACTTAAAATATTAGCATGGGAGGTGAGGAATCCAAAATGAGTTATTTGAAAATTAGGCAATATAGGAAGGAAATTTATTGAATGTGAGAATGTGAGATAAGTTATCTGGTAAATGGTAAATACAAGTCGATGAATATAATATAAATAATCTGATAAATGGTAAGAATCCTATTTCTTACTATTACCTTTCACTGTTGAGGACAGTGGTTTGAGTCTCTGCTCCATCAGAAGTGACAATCATAGTCATGAATGCGTACTGAAATCATGTACATACATGTTCCTCCAAGTATCTTAAGAAATGATATCTCCATTGTGAGTGGCAATCTTATTTGACATTCTGTGTATAAAAAATCCACAACAGTTCGACCATTCTTCAGAGTAAAAACCAAGCTGTCTCTGTTAAAAGGATCTTTAGTTGTTTTGTTGTCCATCATCAATGTTTGTTTTGTACACATCTTGTTGAAAGTTTGATATAATGAAACTTAGTTTTAAGGAACAAACTGAAATTTAACTCACCAAACACAATTCCTTATACTATCCATACTTCTATATTACCTAAAAGAACAAAATGAATGCAAATGAAACAAATTTCCCATGAAATCTCTAAAATCACCTTTTCAATAAAGATGGTAGTTATTATATGTGGCAGTCTCTCCAGATAATCTTGAATAATAGATTTGCTTTTTATTCTGTCAAATATGCAGTATTTTACAACAGAGACCTAAAGACTACAATGAGGTGCATTAATGCAAATTTATAGTAGAAAGCACATGTATTGTTTTTGTATGGTGTTTAGTGTCACTTTCAACAATTTTTTCAGTTATATTGTGTCTACTTGAGACAGCATTATAAATGCTTCCATACAGAAAGTCATCAATTACTTGCAAAAGTGAGTGTGCTCGAGTACTGGTAAATCTTTGAGTATCTTAAGAAAGAGTTGTTCAGTAAACTGATGAGCAGTTAGCCCTTTATGGGATAAAAATGACACTAATTACTCAAACAAATCTAGTGATTTCAATTCCTTCCGCATTATTCAATGGTATTCAATTGAAACTTGGTAGTACATCATTAACAGCATGTGTACATGCACACATTATTGGCACATTCCAGACATACTGATGTTTTGTGAGTTATGCCTTTTTTATGACTTTACAATATTACAAAAAAATTAGATTCACTACAATACATATTACAAAGAAAATCATTAGATTCACTACAATACATATTACAAAAAAAATCACCACTACAATACATAATATTGAGTTTGATTGCAGCATTTTCCCGGAAGCATGCATGTCATATGACTTTGATATCTGATTTTTATCTCTTTTTCGTGTTTTGGTTATTACAAAAGAAAGCCTATAGCATAGCTGTCTTTATGCCATAAACATTTTTTTGTTATTTTTTTGCATCATTATAATTATGTCCTGGAACTGCTCCCAGAATGCAAAAAATGTATCCCAAAAAAATGGTTTATGGGGGAGCATGCCTGCAGACCTTTCTCATAACCTAGTGGACTGATGTACCATTTTAGGGCCAGCTGTGCCATTGATATCTATTACTAAAGATCACTAAGAACAATGTCATTTAACTCTTTACTCCATAGATACGCGTTTTCCCGCACCAATCACAGAAGGCCTTTGAAAACAGTGCAGGAAGAGTTCAGATTGCTCGTAACGAGCAATCTGAACACTTCCTGCACTGTTTTCCACTCTGTCAGTTGATATAAACATGATTCACCCATTGCTGATATGTGGTGAATTAATGCTTTCAATATTAGAGGTGTCCAAAGGCGTCTATATGAAGTAACGGGTTAACTCCTGTATCATTGAGAAGGAATGTATTATTTGTGCACATGATGTCAACATAGTTACAACCATTTCTTCAAAATCTCTTTAATAGTTACTCTATTAAATATAAAGAAAGCAACTCACTGTGAAAATAGGAAAAAAATATTAAATATAATATACAATATACACATGAAAATGTTTCTTTCTGTCTATGAAACTTAATATTTCTATGAACAGCTCATTGGTTAATTGACCTGATGCGATCTGTCAATCAATCAAGTTGATAATCCAATCAGCAATCGATATTGGTTGCTACCCTGCCATTTTCTTAAGAAAAGCGAACCATCTCTAAGTAAACACTACATTGTATAACATTGTATTTACTTGAACAAAGAATGCCTCATGACTAGTGGACAGAGTGATAGTTGCTCTCTCGTCATTTGACCAGTGGGCGGAGTAATAGTTGATCTCTCATCATGTGACCAGTGGGCAGAATGATAGTTGCTCCCTTGTCATGTGACCAGTGGGCGGAGTGATAGTTGCTCTCTCATCATGTGACCAGTGGGCGGAATGATAATTGCTCTCTCGTCATGTGACCAGTGGGTGGAGTGATAGTTGCTCTCTCATCTTGTGACCAGTGGGTGGAATGATAGTTGCTCTCTCGTCATGTGACCAGTGGGTGGAGTGATAGTTGCTGTCTCGTCATGTGACCAGTGGGTGGAATGATAGTTGCTCTCTCGTCATGTGACCAGTGGGTGGAGTGATAGTTGCTCTCTCGTCATGTGACCAGTGGGCAGAGTAATAGTTGCTCTCTCATCATGTGACCAGTGGGCAGAATGATAGTTGCTCCCTTGTCATGTGACCAGTGGGTGGAGTAATAGTTGCTCTCTCATCATGTGACCAATGGGCGGAATGATAGTTGCTCCCTTGTCATGTGACCAGTGGGCGAGTGATAGTTGCTCTCTCATCATGTGACCAGTGGGCGGAATGTTAGTTGCTCTCTTGTCATGTGACCAGTGGGTGGAGTGATAGTTGCTCTCTCATCTTGTGACCAGTGGGTGGAATGATAGTTGCTCTCTCGTCATGTGACCAGTGGGTGGAGTGATAGTTGCTCTCTCATCTTGTGACCAGTGGGTGGAATGATAGTTGCTCTCTCGTCATGTGACCAGTGGGTGGAGTGATAGTTGCTCTCGTCATGTGACCAGTGGGCAGAATGATAGTTGCTCCCTTGTCATGTGACCAGTGGGTGGAGTGATAGTTGCTCTCTTGTCATGTGACCAGTGGGTGGAATGATAGTTGCTCTCTCGTCATGTGACCAGTGGGTGGAGTGATAGTTGCTCTCTTGTCATGTGACCAGTGGGTGGAATGATAGTTGCTCTCTCATCATGTGACCAGTGGGTGGAGTGATAGTTGCTTTCTTGTCATGTGATCAGTGGGCGGAGTGATAGTTGCTCTCTCATCATGTGACTAGTTGGCAGAATGATAGTTGCTCCATTGTCATGTGACCAGTGGGTGGAGTGATAGTTGCTCTCTCATCATGTGACCAGTGGGCAGAATGATAGTTGCTCCCTTGTCATGTGACCAGTGGGCGGAGTGATAGTTGCTCTCTCATCATGTGACCAGTGGGCGGAATGATAATTGCTCTCTCGTCATGTGACCAGTGGGTGGAGTGATAGTTGCTCTCTCATCTTGTGACCAGTGGGTGGAATGATAGTTGCTCTCTCGTCATGTGACCAGTGGATGGAGTGATAGTTGCTGTCTCGTCATGTGACCAGTGGGTGGAATGATAGTTGCTCTCTCGTCATGTGACCAGTGGGTGGAGTGATAGTTGCTCTCTCGTCATGTGACCAGTGGGCAGAGTAATAGTTGCTCTCTCATCATGTGACCAGTGTGCAGAATGATAGTTGCTCCCTTGTCATGTGACCAGTGGGTGGAGTAATAGTTGCTCTCTCATCATGTGACCAGTGGGCGGAATGATAGTTGCTCCCTTGTCATGTGACCAGTGGGCGGAGTGATAGTTGCTCTCTCATCATGTGACCAGTGGGCAGAATGTTAGTTGCTCTCTTGTCATGTGACCAGTGGGTGGAGTGATAGTTGCTCTCTCATCTTGTGACCAGTGGGTGGAATGATAGTTGCTCTCTCGTCATGTGACCAGTGGGTGGAGTGATAGTTGCTCTCTCGTCATGTGACCAGTGGGCAGAATGATAGTTGCTCCCTTGTCATGTGACCAGTGGGTGGAGTGATAGTTGCTCTCTCATCTTGTGACCAGTGGGTGGAGTGATAGTTGCTCTCTCGTCATGTGACCAGTTGGCGGAGTGGTAGTTGCTCTCTCATCATGTGACCAGTTGGCGGAGTGATAGTTGCTTTCTTGTCATGTGATCAGTGGGTGGAGTGATAGTTGCTCTCTCATCATGTGACTAGTTGGCAGAATGATAGTTGCTCCCTTGTCATGTGACCAGTGGGTGGAGTGATAGTTGTTTCTCATCTTGTGACCAGTGGGGGGAGTGATAGTTGCTCTCTCATCTTGTGACCAGTGGGTGGAATAATAGTTGCTCTCTCGTCATGTGACCAGTGGGTGGAATGATAGTTGCTCTCTCGTCATGTGACCAGTGGGTGGAGTGATAGTTGCTCTCTCATCTTGTGACCAGTGGGTGAAATGATAGTTGCTCTCTCATCTTGTGACCAGTGGGTGGAATGATAGTTGCTCTTTCGTCATGTGACCAATGGGCAGAGTGATAGTTGCTCTCTCATCATGTGACCAGTGGGCAGAATGATAGTTGCTCCCTTGTCATGTGACCAGTGGGTGGAGTGATAGTTGCTCTCTCATCTTGTGACCAGTGGGTGGAATGATTGTTGCTCTCTTGTCATGTGACCAGTGGGCTGAGTGATAGTTGCTCTCTCACCAAGTGACCAGTGGACAGAGAGATAGTTGCTATTTCGTCATGTGACCAGTGGGTGGAGTGATAGTTGCTCTCTCGTCAGGTCAATTGCATAACAAAAGTCTAATAAAAGATAATGATTTATCTGGCAATACCAAAAACATTGACTTTGATGGCTGAGATGAGCTATGGTCAGACCAAATTACTCAGCATATGTCAGGAAATCGCTGACCAGTTTGAAAATGCTGATTAAAATCAATTGAATACTTATTGTTTTACCTCATGTTTAAATATTTTTTAAAAAAGCTGTTGTGTTCATTTTTTAGGTGTAAAGGTGGACTATAACAACATGAATAAAAATTCATCAAAATTAATAAATAAATAATTTGAGATCAAATAATAAAATACTGCTTGGTTCGCCAATCAGTATATTACCGCCCCCAGACCCAAATTGAGTTCGATTGTCAGGCTCCTGTTTCGACCCTATTTTACTTTATACTTGAAAACTTAACTAAGTTTTGACCGTTTACTTATCTATTGTATAATCGTTATTAATGAAACCTTATGCAGACTTACTAGAACAAGTATAAAATCATGATCACCTGGCTGCTATTGTTGGATTTAAGCTTTTAAGTACAAAACAAATGGGAGCCAAGCAAAAACCGCGTTATAATGGAATTCACGTTATATCTGACCGCTTCATAATGGGAACGCAGTGTATTTAAAGGATGTTTATGAAGATCTTCCTATACACAGCTGCATGAGAAGGGTGTTTGATTCAAATGTCGCAGAAAGCAGAATTTGTATGGAATATTTATTTTTATGTTTAAATAATTATTCCATCTGATTAAGTGAACAGCTTCAAACCGCCACCAGATATAAATGATTAGTAATGGGACGTCAGACACAATGCCTAAATCTTCATCAAATCACATAAAACATGTAGATGTAAATTTAAATGTCAGATTCAAATTAGAATTGGTATAGACGAGTCTTTAAAGGCTTTGTTACATTTGCTTTGGGTGACTGGAGAAAGGCAATTTTATCAGTTTGTCAGGTCTAGAAAACACTTAAACATCAAACAATTTGCCAACTGAGGAATTATAGCATTCGTTATTAGACAAATACATACCCCTGTAGTCAAAATCAATAGTTGTTAATGACAAATTTGGGGGATATTTAGATATTGATCCTTTTTTATCTGAATTATTTGTAAATTCTATTTTTTTTTTTTCTAATTTGTTTTAATGTTGCCAGGCACAGTTAGCTCAGATGGTAGGATATTGGACTATCAGTCGAAAGATCGTGAGTATTTTAATCCCTGTCTGGCCATAGTTTCTATGGTGATGGCATACAACATTACATCTCAGTGTAATTTATCTCTGACCACTGATTCTAGTGGGAAATTTATCAGTTACTAGTGGTGATGGGTGTACTAGAGTTCTGGTTAATCTCCAAGATCCCAGAAAAAAGTGGTTAGTTTAATAAAATGATTATGAATATTCAAACAGAACAATCAATTATTTTGAGTTTTATTGTATAATTAAGTAAATATAAGTACTACTAATACTACTACTACTAAAGTACTACTACTAAAGTACTACTACTACTACTACTACTACTACTACTACTACTACTACTACTACTACTACTGCTACTACTACTACTACTACTGCTTTTGCTGCTGCTGCTGCTACTACTACTACTACTACTACTACTACTACTACTACTACTACTACTACTTCTACTACTGCTGCTTCTACTACTACTACTACTACTCTTACTACTACTACTGCTACTACTACTACTACTACTACTACTACTTCTTTTATTTCTACTACTGCTGCTGCTGGTACTTCTACTACTACTACTTCTTCTTTTACTTCTATTTCTACTACTACAACTACTACTTCTACTACTACCACTAGTACTACTACCACCACTACTACCACTACCACCACTTCTATCACTACTACAACCACTACTAATATTACCACCACCACTAACACACGACCACCACTATTTGTATTTTGGACCAGAGGCCCTATATAACTGTAAACTACTACAACAAAGCATCAGCAACCTAAAATGAAAACTATTTTTTTTTTGTTAAAGCTGAAAATCATCAATAATATTAGCGCAGAAAGTGGACTTACACATTTCTTAAATGGAAGTCCTCTTAAAATTTTTTTTTGCAAAATGTTGTAAATGTAAAATTTGTCATTTGGCGAGTTATTTTTCAATTGGTAACTAATGTGTCGCTTGGGGAATTTCCTTAAGGAAGTTGGCTTGTCAAATGAAAGTGAAATAGATCCTTTTAATTCATTTAAAAACCATATTTATATTTATCGATGAAGTTGAAATTCATCACAAAAAATATAATGTTCCATGCTTGTTTATGTGCTATTTCATTTTTAAGATGATACCTGCTAGAGGTGTAACGATTCATTGATTCATGGATCGCGATTCACCTTTCAATAGATCACGATGCAATGCATTCTTTAAACCTACGATGCATCAATATGATTGTCAGATATCGTGCATCGCAATTTCATTCTTTATGAAACATAAAACAATATCTCATAAAATCTAACAAACAAAAGAGAACGTTTTTTTAAAAAGCAAGACAAATTTTTGGATATAAACTGGCTACGGACAGCATCTCGTTCCCGTCAGGTACTATGTTTCTTTCATCACTCTCACAAATAATGCAGTGTAATAAGTTCTGTTGTTCTTGGTTAATAAAGATACTTTCAAGTTGCATACCAGAATAGTTATTACATACACCTTATTAAACAACCATGGTGATTACATAAGGTACAGTTTAAAAATCAGTATTGTGATGCGCAGCGCATCGCGACTTAAATATTGCAATACGCATCGGCTTTTATTTTCACAAGCAAAACGTATCCTGATAGGTATCATTCTGAAAATGAAATATCGCGATACGCATCTGAGATGAGAAAAATGCCAATGCACAGCCCTAATACCTATGTCAAAGTGAAACATTTTGTTTAATGTGATGAAAAATGAGGTGACATTAGGATATCATTCTATCATACATATTAAACTGATCTTAACGATGAGCATCGTAATAAATATGGATAACAGATATTTTATTTTTCACTTGTAATATATTTTTTGCTTTAGAAAAAAAATCATCAACCCACCCATGTTTTCTTCAACCAAAGCTCATAAAATATGTACACTGTGTTTGTTGGGGAAATAAGACTTTCTTTATTGCTTAATTTCCTTTGGTCCAATGTAAGCGTGATTTTCAGATTTTATAAAGAAAATCAAAGGCAGCCGTACATTTTAAAGAAATATTTGTGAAATTACCATAAATACCGGTAGTATGTATTTTGGTGTTATTTTTGGTGTTATTTTAAAAATTTTATAACATTAGAATACAATAAGTGTTGTGCTTTAGTTTAAAAATAGTCTAATACATACAATCTTACACTTGTTTAACTTTTCTAAAAGGCAAAACAAGTGTTTCTATCATGAAAAAATACTTATTCCACCTAAAGTTACCCATACCACCTATTTTTCTTGGTAAGAAATTAAGAATTTATTTTTAGTAAAATATTGACAGGATCTTCAATGTTGATCTAACCATATCCTATATCCTTAAACCTGCAACAAAGACAATGATTTCTTAAAAAGAAAATTTTAATACATCTTCATTTAAGATATAAAATTCGTTGACATGAAAATCTGAAAACTTCCCAGCCAACATCCTGATTATGTTACCTCGGTTATCAAATACCCGTGACCATGAAGAGCAATCCTACTGTCCACCATGGTCACCTGCATTTGTCGCACTTATACCTACAAATTGATCCTGGTCATTGTATTATATACGGAAGGTAAAACATTTTGTAACACCAGGTTGAACCAGTGTCCGTATACAAACCTATTACAGATGTAACATTGGCAGTTTCATTGATTGATCCAACTTTCAGCATATCTCCCATTATTGGTTATTTGCCGAGCGTCGGATAAACGGGGATAAAACAGAATATTGGGCCTGTAAACTACCATAGTGGAGAAATAGGGAGTCTGTGACTGGTTATGGTAAAATACTTGATGGAACTATTTTTAGCTGATTTGTTGTATTAATGCTCCATTATGTTGGAGAAAGATACGTTGCTTCATAAGGCTACTATTGGCTGTAATAAACAACGGATTTTATTTGCTTGTGAGGTAATATGCAATGCTATTTCTAATGCTTTATATAATTGGTAACTTTTATAGAGACCTCATCTATATCGCCGATATTTTTTCGATCTTAGCAGTAAAACTGCACATTTCTTTCAAACATCCTATATTATGGATATTCTGTTCAATAACTTCTATTGTATTTTGTCTCTGTAGTGTGCACTTCTTCAATTTTGTTGTCTCGCGATATAGTCACTCATTGGCCAGTATCAGGTTATGCTAAAACATTGACAAAAAAAACTGGAAAATGCCAACCTGTGTGTTAATGAATTTCTCATGAATAAGATGAACTACAAGGACGCAATCAATCATTATCTTTGAATGGGATCTTCCTCTTTGTGATTCAATAAACTTTCCACCATTAATTGTACAGAAAGTTATATATGTAGTTGATGCATCTTTAATTGGATGAGGTTGAAAGTAAAAATAAATATGGTATTTTAGAAATTGAAGTTTATCTTTAATTCTAATAAACTTTTTTTATTCGCAATTGGGTTAAAAAAAATCGCATTTTCTATACTTTATGTGGTATAATAGGCATGCATCCAGTTTTATTGGTTGATCTCAGAGAGACGCGAATATAAGAATGTATCCGAGGTATGTGAGATCTACCAGTAGTAACTGGCAAACTTTCTCTATATTACTCAATGTGTCGTAAACATAAATTTCCGTGATGGTTTATAAAATCGTACCAAATTTAAGTATGTGAGGCTCTGTACATCTCACACCATTATTACATTTCCCATAGAGCTCCATTAATTGTAAAATTTATGTCAGGTCCTCCATGGCCGTGTGGTCAAAGGCGCCATTGCAAAATCTGTAACATGTGTCCAGGCTCAAATTCTTCACTGGTTCAAGATCTGTAATTATAACGAAAAAAAAGCATACCGTGACCATTTTTTGTGTCACTGTGACGAAGGAGAGATGAGATTAAGGTGTTGCTTTTCCGATGATGGCGGCAGCAACAGTGGCAGTGGCAGTGGCAGTGGCGGCGATGGCTTCAAACATTTATATTTAGCTCCAACGTTAAGTTTTCATTTTTACACTATTTCTCAACAAGTACAAGTGCTAGGACACTTATATTTGGATCATAGTCCTGCATCACATTATACACTGCAGATGCTGAGTATGACCTACATTGCATGGTCCATTGACTTTGTTTGATGCTGAATTTAAACATTTACCTTAAATGATAAGTTAAGTGGTTAAGTTATAAACCCCTGTTTGTTGGTTAAATTATCAACCTCTGTTTGGTGTGGTTAAGTTATCAACCCCTGTTTGGTGGTTAAATTATCAACCTATGTTTGGTGGTTGAATTATCAACCACTGTGTTGTGGTTAAATTATCAACCCCGGTTTGGTGGTTAAATTATTAACCCCTGAGTGGTGGTTAAATTATCAACCCTTGTGTTGTTGTGGAAAATTATCAACTCCTGTGTGGTGGTTTAATTATCAACTCTTGTGTGGTGGTTAAGTTAACAACCCATGTGTGGAGATTAAATTATCAACCCCTCGTTGGTAGTTTAAATATCAACCCCTGTGTTGTGGTTAAATTATCAACTCCTGTGTGGTGGTTAAATTAAAACCCCTGTGTGGTGGTTGAATTATCAACTCCTGTGTGGTGGTTAAGTTAGCAACCCCTGTGTGGCGGTTAAATTATCAATCCCTGTGTTGTGGTTTAATTATCAACTCCTGTGTGGTGGTTAAGTTATCAACCCCTATGGTCTTGTTAAATTATCAACTCCTGTGTGGTGGTTAAGTTATCAACCCCTGTATGGTGGTTAAATTATCAAATCCTGTGTGGTGGTTAAATTATCAACTCCTCATTGGTGGTTAAATTATCAACCACTGTGTTGTGGTTAAATTATCAACTCCTGTGTGGTTGTTAAGTTATCAACCCAGTGTTGTGGTTAAATTAGCAACCCCTGTGTGGTGGTTAAGTTATCAACCCCTGTGTGGTTGTTAAATTATCAACCCCTGTGTGGTGGTTAAGTGATCAATCCCTGTGTTGTAGTTCAATTATTTACTCCTGTGTGGTGGTTAAGCTATCAACCCCTGTGTGGTGGTTTAATTATCAACCTCTCATTGGTGGTTAAATTATCAACCCCTGTGTTGTGGTTAAATTAACAACCCTTGTGTGGTGGTTAAGTTATCAACTCCTGTGTGGTTGTTAAGTTATCAAACCCTTTGTGGTGGTTAAATTATCAACCCCTGTGTGGTGGTTAAATTATCAACCCCTGTGTGGTGGTTAAGTTATCAACCCCAGTGTTGTGGTTAAATTAGCAACCCCTGTGTGGTGATTAAGTTATGAACCCCTGTGTGGTGGATAAATGAACAATCCCTGTGTTGTGGTTAAATTATCAACTCCTGTGTGGTGGTTAAGCTATAAACCCCTATGTGGTGGTTTAATTATCAACCCCTCATTGGTGGTTAAATTATCAACCCCTGTGTTGCGGATAAATAATCAACCCCTGTGTGGTGGTTAAGTTATCAATTCCTGTGTTGTAGTTAAATTATCAACTCCTGTGTGGTTGTTAAGTTATCAAACTCTGTGTGGTGGTTAAATTATCAATCCTGTGTGGTGGGTAAGTTATCAACCGCTGTGTGGTGGTTAAATTATCAACCCCTTTGTGGTTGTTAAGTTATCAACCCCTGTGTTGTGGTTAAATTATCAACTCCTGTGTGGTTGTTATCAACCCCTGTGTGGGGGTTAAATTATGAACCCCTGTGTGTTTGTTATGTTAACAACCCCAGTGTGGTGGTTAAATTATCAACCCCTGTGTGGTGGTTAAGTTATCAACCCAGTGTTGTGGTTAAATTATAAACTCCTGTGTTGTGGTTAAATTATCAACCCATGTGTGTTGGTTAAGTAATCAACCCCTGTGTGGTGGTTAAATTAGCAACCCCTTTGTTGTGGTTAAATTATCAACTCCTGTGTGGTGGTTAAGTTATCAATGCCTGTGTTATTGCTAAATTATCAACTCCTGTGTTGTGGTTAAATTACCAACCCCTGTGTGGTTGTTAAGTAATAAATCCCTGTGTGGTGGTTAAATTATCAATCCCTGTGTTGTAGTTAAATTATCAACCCCTATGTGGTTGTTAAATTATCAACCCCTGTGTGTTTCTAGGGCGCCAAATGAGTGATTGCAATAATTGAACAGCTTGCTTAACTTCATCTTTTGTGTTATTTTTTTATTATTTATTTATTTATAATAAATGCAGCTCAACTGCATGCCATTAGAGGTCAGAATTGAGAGTTTGGATAGAATTTGCTGAACCTCTGCTTTCTGGGTACCAGTACTGAATGTTGTTTTAGAGAGGCCAATGGTCCACTCTCAATTCGCTTTCTGGGTACCAGTACTGAATGTTGTTTTAGAGAGGCTAATGGTCCACTCTCAATTCGCTTCCTGGGTACCAGTACTGAATGTTGTTTTAGAGAGGCCAATGGTCCACTCTCAATTTGCTTCTTGGGTACCAGTACTGAATGTTGTTTTAGAGAGGCTAATGGTCCACTTTCGATTCACTTCCTGGGTACCAGTACTGAATGTTGTTTTAGAGAGGCCAATGGTCCACTCTCAATTTGCTTCCTGGGTACCAGTACTGAATGTTGTTTTAGAGAGGCCAATGGTCCACTCTCAATTTGCTTCCTGGGTACCAGTACTGAATGTTGTTTTAGAGAGGCTAATGGTCCACTTTCAATTCGTTTCCTGGGTACCAGTACTGAATGTTGTTTTAGAGAGGCTAATGGTCCACTTTCAATTCGTTTGCTGGGTACCAGTACTGAATGTTGTTTTAGAGAGGCCAATGCATCAGGATTGGGATGAAACCAGCAAAATGGCATTAAACCCCATTGAATTCAAGAAGAAAAAAATCACTCAATATCATCTTTATTTTGACTATTGGCATATTGAACAAGATAGGTATCAACCAGAGAATATCAATACAGCTGAGGTCAATATTGATTTTGTCTGATTGATATAAACCAAATATGATATCATTCTATTTACAGTAAGATGGAATGTTGCAATACCCTTGATATTCATATCTATTTTATTGTGTAATTCACCTAACATTTTCCTTCATTTTTCACCACTGATTTAAGTGTGAAAGTTATCAGTTACCTGTGTTGGTGGATTTGTTCGAGCACTAGTTAACCTTACAATAGAAAGACTGCTTAGGTTAACTGATCATCTGTTAGCTCTCAATGGCATAAACATGATGGTAAATATTCAATCAAGTCATTGATAAATCAGAGTATGTACAATAACTGCTTTTGAATGGTTTATGGCTTGCAGGGTCAGGATTGTTTCTACTGTCTAACGTCAGCCGAGTCATTAAACTGCTTTGATTGCATTGGATATTTCATGGATCTGTAGAAGGAAGGGAAATGTTGATTGTGTACTTTAGTATGTGAAAGTGACTCTGGGCATTGTTGTGTGTCACCTGGGAATAAAACAAATATAATTAACCATGGCATATTGATTACCCGTAGTGCAATGAATAAAGTATTAAACTGTCCTTTAAAAGGTTATATAGTTTATTTAAAGGGAGTATTACAGAAAAATAAAAATTTGCTATAAATGTCTCAAAAAATGAAATTATTTTTAAAATGGATAAAAGCATCTCATTATCATGAACGAAAATAATCCAAATCCTCCCAAAGGTGACAAAATCAATATTTCAATAGGAGCTGCAAACTTGAAATGAAATCCCAAATCTTAAAATAGACAGCACTTGAATATGCAAGATGATCTTCACATCAACATTCAGACTCTTTCTATGATGGAAATCAAAGTTAAAACACATGACTTATTTAATATGCCACAAAATATTCAGGAAATCTATTTTAGTCTAACCTAGAATACCCCTTTTCAATTTATTATTTTGACATGTTTAAATAGATATCCTTTAGGCAATACAAGGTCAGTGAGTATAGGCATGATTTATTATGAATAAAATTGTTTTAAGCCAAAATCCAGATATGCTCCCTTTAAGAAATAATAAAACAGAATTTAGGAGCAAAAGTTGCAATTGTTTAAATTATAATTTGAAAATTTCCTATCAGATTATGTCAAGTGTTTTAGCTCACATGAGCTGAAGGTTCACAGGTGAGCTTTTCTGATCACCCTGTGTCTGTTGTCCATGTCCAACTTTCACTTCAAATGACTTCTCTGAAACCACTTGACAAATTTTCACCAAATTTGGTGTGAAGTATTGTGATATAAAGTTTGTTCAAATCATGGCCGTGGGTTCATTTTTTACCCAGACCCAGGGTCTTATAAGCTTGTTATTTTCCCCTCAAAATTATTTTCCAAAAGTGCAAACGCTAGTGGAGCTTTGATATTTTGCATGTAGTATCACCTTATAAGTTTCTCTTTAATTGTTCAAGCCATGCCCTTAGGTTCAAAATTGACCTGCCACCAGAGGGATTTATCAGTTTAACATAGGGAAAAATCTTTTCTCAAGAACTGACCAGTCAAAATTTGTTTATATTTGGTATAAATTATTCCTATGATTAGTGGTTTCAAATTTCCAAAATTTTAGTTATTCAAATTTAAATAATAACATTCAATCAGATACACATATCATGTTCATAAAGAAGAAAATTTTAACCTATTTGTGGCTATTAGCAAGAATGAAAACCTACATTCCATTAAATTACAGAATTGTTTTCTATAAAGCTAATATTCAACCCCATCTAGATGATTGTAACGTAATTTGGGGTAATACAAAAAAGATAATCATAAACCGTCTCCTAATATTGCAAAAGAGTGCATGCCGTATTATCTAAGGTGATCAATATTCAACATTTGCAGACACTATGAAGTTAATAATTTAATGCACTTTCCATTGATCAAAGAATATTTCTCTTAAAAGCAAAATTTATGTAAAGAGTTTCAAAATACAATGCACCTTCGTATATAACAGATATGTTTAATTTGTAGAAATCTACGTTCAACAAATATATTAAACTTAATCACACCAAAACCCAACAGAGAATTTTTCAAAGGTAGTTTATCCTAGTCCGAAACTTTAATCTGAAATAGTATATCAGTTAATATCAGAAACTGTACTACAGTCAAAAGTTTTACAACAAATTATGTTCAATGGTTACAAACAGAATGAACTACTTCATATGTCTCGAATATAATATTTGGTTAAAATGCAAAAAAATACAAATAAGCAACCAACTCCATTGAACACACATATAGTATTACCTGTTCACAATTATACTTGTATTGTTGTTGTTGTTTTTTTAGTTGTTGTAACAGATATAGTGATATTCACTTTCTTGATTAATTATATTATATATACATAGCAGTATACTTTTTTATTCAAAGAGACTTTCAAAGGATTGCTTAAAAAAAAATTGAGATTAAAAGAATCCACCATGAGTATCCATTATTCGTTCATTCATCTTTTAACTTTGTAAAGGGACTGTTAGACCCAGTCTGACTTCTATTTACTTTGAAAAACTCCTCAGAACTACTGTTTGACTTTTTTTTTTTCATAAACACATTATTTTGTTTGATTAGAGCAATAACGATGCACTTGGTACCTTTTTGCACCAATGAGGCGATTTGGTCACATGACTTCATATTTGTTAAAATAATGGAGCATTCTACTGTGATCAGGGGGTCACAGAAGGGTTAAAATTGGGTTTGGAAACACCCTAAAGTTTCAAACTAATACATAGGAATGTACAGTCCCAGATCCCTTAAACTATCTTCTCTGGAACTGCAAATACTCGATTGGGTTTACATATTTCATGTAATGTTTAGGTGACACTGCTCCTGGGTCATAATTGTCAAATTTGAACTATGGATGATAAAGTGCTTATTGACTCTTGTATTGGTTTGAGGTCGGATAAAAAAATTCCGTCCCTAGGGATAACTGTTTTCGCAGAAATGAGGCTTTGTCGAGTTCTCGCAAAAAAACAGTTATCGCTCGGGATGGAATTTTCAATCTGAACCGAAAAAACTATTAATGATTCTTTTTCTTGAATACCAAAACACTTAATAACTATTAAACTAAGATTTAATATAATTTTACAATGACCGCTTTTAAGTCATTAAATTATATGATTTACATCATATAGTGGGAATCCTCGGTGGCCGAGTGGTCTAAGGCGCCATCTCAAGACTACTTACCTCTCACCGCTAAGGTCGTAGGTTCGAGTCCCACTTGCTCCAAAAACTTAATGTGAGAAAGTTTTTAATTACTTGCAGAAGGACGGATGTTCTACTCAGTCTGACTCAGTCTGAGGTCTTCCTCCACTAACTCAATCTGAGGTCTTCCGCCACCAGTAAAACTGGACATGCCATTATATAATCTGAAATGTGTTGAAAATGGTGTTAAACCCCATTAATGAAAAACAACAAAAAAAACAACAAAAAACATTATATAGTTTGTTACATCACAGATGGTTCCAATGTCACAGAATTTAATCTCGGCCCTAGGGTGTGTTAGCCGCGAAAAATCTAACCCTGGTTGATATGCAGATGTTCTTATCCAGTGTGCAAGAATATTCAGTCTACGCATCCATTCACAGTTGTCGATTGACTCTAATGGACTGATTCTTGCTTGGAAATGTTTTTTTCCAAACCTATTGTTAGTTCACCAATCCATACTGTATTAGTTATCACACACATAAGAGCGTTTGGACAAATTGATGACCATTGCATGACAAAGATTATTTAGTCTAAATTAGATGGAAGACATATTTGTCTGTAAAGTTGGTCTGGAGCATATGAAATATCCTCGGAGGTTTAATAAAGATAAATGGACAAAAGCCAGACTAAAAAATTATTCAGCAATAATAGTCGGGATTGATGACTGAAATATAAACTAAATCAAGTTATTCAACATTAATATTTACATGCAAATATAGTTTACAACTATCTATATACCTTTTAAAGGAAATATAATATTATTAGGATTTATCAAAATTTTAAAATTCGCTGAAAACATTTTTTCCAATATAGACCCTAAAATACCAAAAGGATATCTATTTAAACATGCGAAAAAAATGTATTGAAAAAGGATTTCCTAACTTTGGCTACACGCCTAGGTTAGAATAAAATAAATTTCCTGCTTAACATATTTATTGTCATATTAAATGAGTCCCATATTTCATTTTGATATCAATTTGATCAGTTATACAGGTTAACTCATAGTACAAACTGTTTCATTTTAGAAAAAGTCTGAATGTGATGTGAAGGTCATCAAACAGTATTAAAGTGCTGTCTATTTTTAGAATGGAGATTTCAAGTTTACCACTCTGCTTTAAATATCGATTTTGTCACATTTTTGTGGATTTGACATACTAAACCGTTTGGATTTTATTTATTAATGATAGTGAGATGCTTTTTATCCATTTTGAATATAATTCTTATTTAAAAGACATTTATAGTGTTTTTGCTTGATATGCTCCCTTTACCAGTAGGTGGTCAATGGTTAAAATTATTTATCCAAGGAAAATGACTGTTGACCAAAAGTAGGACACTTTTAATCAAGATGAAGTACATGTATTTTAATTGTGAAGTTTTAACAGAAGACAAAACAAAAATAAGTTTCTATTTAGATGAATAAAAAAAAATCCCTGAAAATGCATTGTTAGTTAAAAAAAAGAATTGGGAATATATCAGAAGTTTTCAAAATGTTAAAATTGGCCAAAAATATATTTTTCCAATATATAATTATCATGACTGCATAATTGTATTCACTGACCCCTTGTTGTCAAAAAGATGTCTAGTGAAATATGCTAAAATAATATATTCAAAAAGTTAAACTAAAATAGATTTCCTGCTTAAAATCGCAACATAGCATCAATTTAAGCATTTTCAACAAAAATAATGCTCAGGTGCAATAATCTTGCTATCATCATCAAGGGAAGGTAATTGCATGGTAAGTGCAGATACCTTAAGTGCTGGTTTTTTTTTTTTTAAGAATGGGGATTTTGTTTCAAGTTTTGCACTCCAATTGAAAATCATTAATGTCACATTTTGGTGGATTTGACATAACAAACCATTTTGATTGGATTCTTAATGGTAATGAAAATTTTTTTATCTATTTGATTTTTTTTACTTTTTAAAACTTTTAAAATGTTCGTTTTTGCTGATATCTTCCCTTTAAAAAAATTGGGTTAAATTATTATTTGCCCATTTCGTGAAAAAAATCAGTCATTTAATTGATAAATATTTCATCTGTCCATCCGTCTTCACGTCTTGCATCACTTCTACATTTCCCATGGGGCTCCATTGTAACATTTATGTCCAAAACTCAGTAAAAAAAACAAAACCTGCAGTATGTGTCTAGGCTTCAAGATCTGCAATTATAAAGACCATACATTCATTAACCCATTATTTTGTAAAATTCAATAATTTTGTGATTATTGTTGTATCAATTTTCAGAGTTATACTAGATATCAACAATTAACCCACAATGCTATTTGACCTTTCAGTTTTGAAATGTTGCACAGAATTGGCTAGAAATCTGGTATCGGAATCGAATTTGATTCCTTAAATACTGAACTTAAAACACATGGTAGAGCTGTTTCAAAAGCAACCCGATAATGATTTCTTTGCATGCATATTAATTTATCAAAAGCAGACATGTAGGGAGTGCATTTTCATAATTACCAAACTAAATTATTGAAAAAAAAGTTTTTAAAGGATTAACACTGCAGTTTTCAAATTTTCACTTAACATTTTTCTGAAAATTGTATATCAACATAATGCAAATATGAGATTAAAATCTTTTATAATGCAGACCCCTTATTTCATGTACACCTGATAAGGTTATCTGTATTTTTACCAGGGTTAGATATTATGATCTCATCCTGGGTTCAAGATAAAATTATCACATTGTGACATTGACCCCATCTATATAGGCATAGTAACCACTATTGGGAAAAGGAAGTGCTGAGGTAGTCGCATAATGGCAGTTATATATAATCTTTGTTTCTTCTTCTTTAAAAATGCCTTTTCCCTTATTTTAATGCTCATTTCTTTTATTTAAATGGCGTTATTGAACAGTACTTTGAACATTTTGAAAGCACTGTCATATTTGAATTGTGAATTTAGAATAAAAAACTGATGTATGGAAATTGGGGTATGAGTACATGATTTTGGAAGTCTACACACTGAGCAGAAAAAAAATCTCTTATATGACACATGACCCCTACTTTCCTCATCATATTTTGATAGTGCAGAGGTTGACGAACAGTAAAATGTCAGTTTCACTTCTTTCATTTGGGTCTCTCTACGAATGACAAACCTTCAAACTTGTATTATTTACTATAGAATAAAGCAGAAATATCAATGGTGGGGTTATACCTATAACCTAACGTTGTAATATATGTCATAAATCGTATAATTTAAAATCTTTAAAGCGGTCGTTATGAAAAATATTATGATGAAGTTAGTTATTCAATGTGCTCCATATGCAAGAAAAAGAATCATTCATGGATTTTTCGGTTTGGATAGGAAATTTGCAAAGTCTCGTCCCTGCCGAACCAGTTATCTCTCGGATTTGAATCTACTATCCAGACCTCAAATTCATTCTTATATTCTATTGAGAAATAGGGAAATAACTGATAAATTATTGAAATACACCATTTATAATTTCACACTATTGTCATCATTCTAATACAAAAAGAGTAAATTGTTTTTAATTTCCTCAGTTTTCATTGGCTTGATTGAAAAAAATCCAAGGAAATGTCAAATTTAAATTTATGTTTTAAAGATTTTTTTTTCCATATTATTTTGCAAGGCCCAGTAAGCTCATTTGGTAGCACATCTGACTATCAATCCAGGGGTTGTGTATTCAAAACCCCACAATTAAAACCACAGTCTCACTGACGATTGATATAGACATTGTATCTCATTGTCATTTGTCTCTCTGTGCTCAGATTCAAGTCGGAAAGTTATCAGTTACTTGCAGAGATAGCTGGGTGTGCTCAAGTACTGGTTAACATTACAGGATCCAAAGAAATAATTAATTGATTTTCTGTTAGGACTTGATGCATAAAAATAATGTTAAATATTTCAAAAACTGGCATGACACCACTAATTTTATAAAAACTGTCAATCATTGCGTAAATATGAATTTTTGGAAGTGATAAACCAGATTTCTTACTACCTGCCTCTTTAATTATAAGATGACTTCATAGGGTTAAATAATAATTTGATAAAAAGGAATTCAGCATTACTGTAATGTCCCATTAAGGATAAAAAATAAAAAACTCGGATAAAATACGAGTAAAATATTTTCGTTTTGATACTTGAAATTCACAATTACTTGATCCTTTGAAACATTTTAGAAGTTTTAATGTCTGATTGTTCACTTTTCGTTAGATTTCAGATTTGCGTATAATCACTGTCTAAAGTGGTGGGGAAATGGTGAAATTGCTGCAGAATAATCAATTGTTTGTTCCATTGTAAATTCTCATCTACAAAGACATCAGTATGGATTTCCGGAGAAAGCTATCATCAGGAGGGGAGAGCTTTTCTGAAGGAACTTCCCGCTTCTTTAGCTCGGTGATTGCGAAGAAAAACGGGCTAATGAATGATTTGTCAAACAAGATTGAAAGTGTTTCAACTCTGATGAAAACAAGCTCCAGTGGAAGCAGTCTGAGTGATTCAGAGAACCAGTCTCTAAACTTTGACCAGCGAGAGGCTAATTCAAAGGAAAAGTTGTGGAAAGACAAGGAAAATAGCGTAGAGAAGTTGTCTAGTGCAGAAAATAGATATGACAGGCCTTCAGAAAAATATCACAAGAGGCATGGAAGCAGCTCTTCCAGTGGTAATGCTAGTGTAAATGACGAAAGTTTTCCCGTTGTTTCTAGTGTCAATATGAGCTTTGACGAACCTTTGTACTCTCCAAGTAAGATAACTACTCCAGAAAAAGTTACAGCAGGAATTGGACCCAGTTGGAAAGGGAGGCATACCCCACCCACCATTCCCCCACCCCCTTACAATCCTAATAAAACAGGAAGACGCAGCTCCCGAAGTTCGACAAACTCACCAAAAATGTCCAGCGGACATTCAAGTGATTCTGAAAAATATGCAAATGGAGATAAATATATAACGGATGAAAAACAAAAAGCGCCAAAATTCGCGGCAACAAAGCGTCGTTCAAGCACCGTTGACGAGATGTTATTTGATGATTATGTTGAGCCAGAAGAGCCGGTTCTACAACCGGCGGTGGCCAACACAGAAGATGATAATGTGTTCAATAAAAGAAGAACACTTCTTCCAATGGGAGACCTTATTTCCTTTGATGAACCCGAGCTTGAAGATTTCCATCCCAAACAATTGATCAATCGTAGAAATTTAAAAAACAGCGAAAAATCAGGTGAAAAATACCCTAGTGTTAGCAGTGTTGGGTCATCAGAGTTAGAATTCGGAGGACAGTTTAATAATCAGACTAGTGTAGATTCCTCGGAGCCAGAATATGAACAGGATCGCTCGCGTAGATTGGAATCTATGGGCTCGGACAAATCATGGAGTTCTAATTATAGCCTTGACAGTCAGCCGGATGATCTGACTTTGGAGTGTATGGGGTTTATGAAACTTTTTGTGGAAAAGGTTTTCAATCCCAGGTGAGTTTTTAGTTTATAGTAATTTATTTTAGTTTGATTGCGATGAAAGCCCAGAGCATATAAGAACCTCTCTCGAGTCTGCTTCCTTGTAAGAACCAGTAC
The DNA here is from genome assembly GCA_029582155.1 of Panopea generosa. NCBI lineage: Eukaryota > Metazoa > Mollusca > Bivalvia > Adapedonta > Hiatellidae > Panopea > Panopea generosa. The sequence continues at coordinate 5,816,016 of CM055900.1, forward strand.
TGAGTGTTGTTTTATGAGAGGCATCGGGTCGAGCAGGGGATCGGACTTACAACATCTGGAGTGATCGAGTGGTCACACTCTATCCATTATACCCTGAAGTGAGTTTATGTACTACATATTTGTCAATTATAGCTGATTGTTAGGCCATAATACATTACCGGTAATTGCTAGATTATCATCCCCGCATGCCCCCTAATTTTCATGCAGTCCCGACCCTTTTATTTTCATAAAGAAAAAAAAAGAAAATCCTCACCCACACCCACACCCCCTCCCCCATTTTAAGAAAAATTTGGATGATAATCCAGCAATTAATTTGTATTCACGCAAAAGCTTGCAGTATCTCATTTGCAATTATCTTAACTTCCATTCATCTCAGGAACACAAATCAAAATTCTTAATCACAATGCAGATGAAATTCTCACTTAAACAGTACAATTCCCAGAAATTTATGTTTAAAATTGTTGAAGTACTTTTGATTACAAAATTTGTATACTGCAGCTAAAATAACAGAAAATTACGAGAAATGTTTGTTCAAACCTCAATTTTTCTAATTCATGATCATTTTGATTGAGCAAAACATATTTAAACATCTAAGATTACATGCAACTTACAGTTTATGTAAATAAATCAGTTGCCTGTGAATTAAGGATGATATATTACCAAATAATGAATCCTTTGTGTGCTATTTTATCAATATTTAGTCAGATAGTGCAAGTTTCCTATCCATCTATATAAGTCCTTGACTGTAATAATCAGGATTTGATATGAATCATATTTATTATTTCCTATATTTGTTACCTTAAGATGATATATTTAGAGTTGTAATAAATAAATTTGGAATTGCTCAGATACTTTTGGCCGTCTTTATAAAAATGTTTGTTTGCTGTGCTCAGACCGCGTTTTTTTATGTGGGTAGGTAGGTAGCTAATTTTTTAATTTTTTTTTGCCAAATTTTGATTTTGCATTTTAAAGAAAAATGGACATGAATAATGAAAATTTTTTTTAAACGCTTTGGAAGACAATGAAAAAAATTGGGTAGCGGCAATTTTGAGTGAGTAGGTAGGAGCATGGCAAACAATTTACTTTTTAAGGATGGCCTTATGCCAAAAGAATGCTAGTACAAGTATGGGCAATGTTATAGCAATTCAAATCAATTCTAACTTTTTGAATTACATTATTGAAAATAAATGCATACCGGTATTTTAAAATAACAGTTTTTATTTATATTTTTCAAAATTTTGTAATTATATTTTTATAAAATTTATATTTATCCATTTAAAGATTTAATTAGGTTCTTTCAAAATCAATCTTATTTAAAAATAATTCTTTTCACATCACCATGTTCAACGGAACTATCCTCCAATTTTTCACCAGAATGAAACGTGCACAGTTTGGTGTGAAAAAATTGGGTATTTCTTAAAATTATTTTCAAATTTTGCTTAAATTTATATAATCAGTTTACTACACCAATACATGAAAATTATTTTTGGATGAACAAATTCCAGAAAATATTAAGCAAGGTTCAGAAAACCATTTTCAATAGTTTAACCTTTTCAAGGGTTATCCGCAGAATAGTTTGAATTTTAGTTCTGTAGAGTTTATATAGAGCATGGTCCTTATCCAATTTTTATACTGGTCTCTATTCAAAATGGCAAACTTACAAAATACAAATATTTCGTGATTTTTTTCAAATATCTTGATAATTACAGACCTGAATACTTGTATTTAGAAAAAAAAGAAGGTATCCCAACGTTTCATGGTATTCATTTGTACAGCAGAGTACTAGTTTGTGGTAGAAACAGTTGCTTCAGCATTTTCAGGCACTTTTTGAATAAAAATAATCTCGGTTTTGGTATTACTTCAACATTTCAGACTAAAAAAAGTTGTATGTTCGGTATTTTAATAATTCAGGTTGATTTTTTTTTCACATTTTATACAAGTTAACATGGTCAAATTAAATGACCTTTTTTGATTTTTGCACGCAGATGCAGTATAAACTTCTGCACATTTTAATGTAAAATGCTGAAAATTTCCAAAATGGTTTACGTTCTGCATTTTTGAATGGAGACGTTATATCACACAACTTGAAAAAAAAACACTGCAAGTTTCTGCAGCAACATTTAATTGTTACTTTCTGGAGATTTGTGGTTCAGAAGAACGTCTGTAAGCGATTATTTTCCTGATTGCTTTTAAGGATCTCAATTCTGGGAAAAAAATCTGAACACAGTCATCCTGGAAATGCGAAAAAGTGATATAAGGTCAATCAGAACAATCCTCGGCGATAATTTTCTGCCGATGTTATAAGTATTGAAAGTATTAAGAAATTCTGGTTACTGTTGTAAACAGGGCAAGGTAAAGTTGACAACAAACACTTCTTGCTGCAAGAATTATATTACAAAAGCAAAAAGAAAAATGAAATATGTATTTTACCCTTTACTTCATAAAGACGCCTTTGGACACCTCTAATATTGAAAGCATTAATTCACCACGTATCAGCAATAGTTGAATTATGTTTATATTAACTGACAGAGTGGAAAACAGTGCAGGAAGTGTTCAGATTGCTCGTTACAAGCAATCTGAACTCTTCCTGCACTGTTTTCAAAGGCCTTCTGTGATTGGTGCGAGAAAACACGTATCTATGGAGTAAAGGGTTAACACTTTTAGCTGAGCTTTATGCCAAAAGTTTAGTCCTTCTTACAGTCTCAATCACTGCTAAAATGATAATTTGTGACAGGGACTACTTTTCATTTGTCGCATTTCTTTTTTATGTATTTTATATAATATGTAACAAATCAAATAATAAAATATATTATATACATTGTATTATGTAATTTGTAAAAAACGCTACAATAAAATCATTCAAATTAGGAAGGCGTATGAATAATTATTAAAGCCTGGATATCTGTAATTTTGGGTTTTGAAGATTTCCAAATGTTATCAGATTTACAGTCAGTGCCTCTGTTAGTTTGATATATGATATTTGTCTTATTTCCATAGCAACTAGTTTCATCTCAGAATTGGATAAACAGATGAAGACATTGACTGTAACTACTACAGAATTTAAAGAGAAAAATACATGCACTCAATAAGTTTCGAATGCATTCCTGACAATATTTAAGTTCTGAGTTCATTTCTGCGTCAGTGCATTAGGTTGAGATAGTGCAATACATCAGTGCAACATCGTTGTCCTTACAGTCGCTAAGGGGCCATTACACAATGTTTTATTTTATCTATTCAGTGATAGCTTTGTTCAAATGCATTTAAGTTAGGTACAGTAAATCAGATCATTTTCTTAAAGGAAGTCTTTCAGGATTTTTCAAAATTTTAAAATCGGCCAAAAAATCTTTTTCCAATTTATCATGTTTACAAATGCTCGCGTGCCCCGTTTAATGCCATAAGATATATATTTAAACATGCCACAACCATATATTTAGAAAGCCTACTCGTCCAGGTTCTAAGACTTATATAGCGTGATGTGAACAATCATGCTGATTTACTTATTATAGAATTGAATGTTTCATTTTAGAAAAAGTCTGAATGACGATATGAATAGTTGTCAAGCAGTTTTTGTTTGCTGTTTATTTATTTCCTTTTAAGTTTTCCACTCTGATTAAAAAATTTTGTTTTTCGTGTTATGATAGAGTTAATATACCAAAATCAATCAGATTTTATTTTTTTTTTTATTTTTTAATGCACTTAATATAGTGTTTTTTCTGATATAATACCTTTAACGTGTTGAATTTGTGTCAATAATATAAAAAATTTAAAGGAAGGGAAGTGTAATTGCTTTGTTCTTTTTACATATTAAATACACAATACAGGTGCTAAAACACAATTTAAACTTATAGAAATATGACTGCTTTATATCGGCTGAAATGGTTTCATGAATACCCGATTTTCACTAAATCACGGGTAGAACTACTCATAACATTGTAGCATTTTCTAGATGATCTTGACCTCTACCGATGATTAATTTGGACTGCAAACTTCAAATCTGCTTGCTCCAAACTTAAGCTGGGCCCGATTAGCTCAGTCGTTAGAGCGTCTGACTATCAACCCACTGGTGTTGTGAGTTCAAATCCCCGACTGGTAACAGTCTACGTGATGATTGATATACGTCGTTGTGTCTCATTATACTTTGTCTCTCACCGCTGATTCAAGTGGGAAATTTATCTGTTTCTTGCGGAGATAGGGTGTGCTAGTGTACTGGTTAACCATTCAGGATCCCAGGAAACAGGGGTAAGGTTATATGATCATATGTTAGCCCTTGATGGCATAAAATGATGTGTAATATTCAATAAATCAATCAATCATTCAATTAATCCATCCATCCATCAATCCATCCATCCATCCATCCATCCAACCATCCAGCCAAACTTAAGAATGTAATTTTCTTCATTCTAGTAGTTGTGCAATTGGTAGTTACTAGATACTGTGCACCATTGCTTTTAGATAGTGTTGATCTTTAGGAATAATTAACTTAGCCAAAAATGATTAACTTAGCCTATAAATAATTAACTTAGCCTATAAATGATTAACTTAGCCTATAAATGATTAACTTAGACTATAAATAATTAACTTAGCCTATAAATGATCAACTTAGCCTATAAAATGTCAAGATTTGTGTTTAGCTCCATTTCATTGAAACTGTTTGTACCAGCTGGTCACCTGGTTCATAGTTGTGCAGAACTACTCATAACAAGGAAGTATTATATTGGATGACCTTAACAGTGTCCTCTTAAGAATAATTAATAAACCTTGACCCCTATGCAGAACATGTTTCTCCTTCATAAAAAATTAATAGTACATATATCATGATAAGGTATCTCATCTCATTTTGTTGTTATTTGTTTAGCCTTGGGCTTGCATTGATAGCAGCTGAGTCTTTTCAAATCTTCACATTTTCATTAGACCGCAGCACTAGTCAGAGTAGGGGATATAGCGTCCCCTCACATGTGGAGTTAGTTTGTTTGATCCCAGGCCAGGTAATATCAAAGACTTGAAAAATGGTAATAGAAGCTTACTCGCTTGGCACTCAGCATTCAGAGAAGGATTATTCTAAGTCTGGATGACCTGGTGTCAGTATAATGTGACTGGGTGGGGTATCATACCATGTGTCTGCGGCATCATGATACTCCATTTTGGCAGCACTTAGAATACTGCCTAAAGTAGACACCATCACTTTATAACTTAAAAAATGTTGAAAGCGATGGTAAACACCAAACATCACTCTGTCAGAAAGTGATAAAGGCAAGACATTTGAGTCCACAGAGACCGCGGCGTGGTCTAGTGGTAGAGCATCCACCTTGCATATGGAAGGTCTTGGGTTCAATCCCGCAGCCAGGTCATACCAAAGACTTTAAAAATGGTACTAGAAGCTTCCTCGCTTGACGCTCAGCATTTAGAGGAGAGTTCTAGGTCTGGTCAGCCCGGTGTCAGTATAATGTGACTGGGTGGGGTATCATAACATGTGTCTTTGGCATGATACTCCAGTGTGACAGCACTTAGAATACTGTCTCAAGTAGACAACGTTGCGATATGACTGAAAAATTGTTGAAAGCGACGCTAAGCACCATACAACTTGAGTCCACAGAATTTTCTTGCTTAAGCTACGAACAATGAAAACTGGTGGTGTTGCAGTAGTTTTTTTAAATTGTAAATAGTCAACTGAACAATAATTGACCTGAAATGGGCTGTCAATAAAACAAGTCGATTATAAGCCAATCAGCAATCAATATTGGTTGCTACTCTGCCATTTTCCTTAGACAAAGTATGCCTAAGTATAAACACTACATTATAATATATACTTTGACAAACAATGCCCAGTGACCGGAAAATAATCGTTCCTGCGAGTCATTCCTCTTGCTGTAAATGTGATCGTCACGTCTGATACCTCAATATAATCTGTATCACACCGAGGTGCTATCTTATTTCCTTCTTAATAAAATCTATAGTGTCTACAATAATATTGCTTATTCCTCCAGGGTGTAGTCTTTAATAATGGGTGAGTGAATAAAATTTATGGAGTGATTTCTCGTCACATTTCCTGAAGTAACTGTCTGGATCAAGTTATGTTTTATCGGTACCAGTCTATTAATTTTAATATTTACTGGATCAAATTTGAAGTTATATTTTGTCGGTACCAGTCTATTTATTTTAATATTTACTTGATCTGATCAAGTTTTAAGTTATGTTTTGTCAGTACCAGTCTATTTATTTTAATATTTGCTGGATCAAATTTGAAGTTATGTTTTGTCAGTACCAGTCTATTTATTTTAATATTTACTTGATCAAGTTTGAAGTTATGTTTTGTCAGTACCAGTCTATTTATTTTAATATATGCTGGATCAAGTTTGAAGTTATGTTTTGTCAGTACCAGTCTATTTATTTTAATATGTGCTGGATCAAACTTGAAGTTATGTTTTGTCGGTACCAGTCTATTTATTTTAATATTTATATATGAGCATGTAATTTATATACTAACTATATTTTTATATTTCTGTTATTTATTCATATGTACTTTTGTGGAGCACATGGTCCAGTGTTAGAGCATTGAACCCCGGATCTGGGGATCGTGGGTTCGATTCTATGCTACGACTGTGTAGTGTCTTTGAGTAATATACTTATCCGCACTTGATTAACTGCTAAGTACTGGTTCAAGAAGAAGGGACCTGAGGACCCTGGATGAGTGGTCTAAGGTGCTCACGGTCCCAAGATCATTTACAGTTCACCACTAAGGTCATAGGTTTGAGTCCCGCTTGCTCCAAAATCTTTATGTGGGAAAGTTTGCCAGTTACTTGCAGAAGGATGGTTCTATTCAGTTCCATTCTGAGGTCATCCTCCAACAATAAAACTGGATTTGCCATAATTATATAAACTGAAATGTGTTGAAAATGGTGTTTAAAACCCGTTTAAAAAACAAAAACCAAGAAAGACTTCTAACGTGATTAGTCTTCACACAAAAGAAGGTTCAATCCCCTGTCAACTCATATCAGAGACTTGAAAAAATGGTTCTAGAAGCTTCCTACCTCTAGGGTTGTGGGCGATTATTCTTGGGAATTTGTTGCCGTAAATTTCAATTCCACAGTATATTTGATTAATTTCTATTTGTTATATTCTTCTATGATAAATGTTTTGCACAGTTTTAAGTTCTCCTATATAATCGTCTGATTTATTCTGTTTTAATGTACCATCAATATTCAAATTGACTCCATCTTGATCTGCATGAATTAGGTGCTGCATGCAGCCAGTTAAATGACCAATAAGGTAGTCTAGATTTTGTATCTTCGAAAAACAAGCCTCATTCATCCCGAATATTGATTGTTCGCCAAAAACCTGCATATGCTGCAATACGCTCTCCAGCCAGCAGACGATTACCTCTAAGTTTAAGGGAGAAAAAACTATTCAATCGACGCTTTAGGAGAGTGACACTGCAATTGAATATAAAAACATAAATATAACATTATTTTCACTTTAAATGATTATTTCCCGACATTCTGATTAGAATCAAACATTCTATGGATGTTAGAATTGCATGGATTTATGACAATTGATGGTACTGCAACACTCTGCTTATTAAAGTTTGAATTGATGCCTCCAAGTCATCATAAATGTAGTCTTTTTTTTACGAACATTATTGATATTTTAAAGTTAGTTTTAGGTTCATTTGAATTGACTCGCTGCCTGGCCCATTACAGTATTCGATGATTATACTAAGCCTATATCAGGATAGTGCTTTATTGATGTTTTCTGAAGATCATTCGTACAAGCGGTATGACGCATGAAGACAGGGAAATCGTTCGCTATCTATTCGTCATTTGGCAAGCAACCAACCCTATTTCAAGAACCATATTTTCCAATCATTGTTTGATGGTTTTGTCAGTTTTCCATTCTGTGAAGGATTGTGGGTCCTCCAATGTTAGACAGTCATTGTTTACCATTTTTACACTTAGCTGAGACTCATGTGGACTGTTCATCCCATTTCAGTTGGACATACAGGTACTTGGGCCGATTGACTGTGAGCTGTCAATCAAACAAGCTGATAATCCAACCAGAGATTAATCAAGCTAGCAGTGTCTAAGTAAACACTATTTTGCACTTGGACTAATGTCACTGAACTGTGAATCGTGCCTAACTGTTGTCGGCCTTTAGATTCAAACCAGTTGGTGTAAGCCCTAGCAAAGTGGGGAATTAGCTGGTAAGCAGCCTATACACAACTGGTATCAACTGGTATTTTTGGTGACACGTGGGGTGGGGTCAGTCTAATTTTAACAATAGACTTAACTCAGTGTCCAATACAGCACACAATTCTTCTTGTGTTTAACACTTTTATTTTGGTTTGATTAAAAAACAATAGAATAAGAGAGTTTACAGGTTCCAAAATATTCAATTAACACTTCTTATTATAAGTAAATAATAGTAGTCCTTAGTAATAATTTAAAGATAACTGACTAAAGATTTAGTTCTGTCTGGCTATCATAAATTATATAATGGCTAGCGTTATGCCACTTAAAATACAAAGTCCTATCTCTCTCTCTCTCTTACTTATCTATATGTATTTTTTTTATAATATTTACAAACCTTTCTTTATATCATAAGTTCCTAAAATGGATTAGCCAATAAAATTAACTTTGAATATTTAACCAATAAAAATCAGGTTAACAATTTACCAATAAATTCTAGTCTTACATATATTTTGACCTAAAGTTGTTTAGCTGCTAGAAGTTTATAATTGTGATTTTCTTATCAAATGTGATCAACATACTATAATCAAACAAACTATAACAATCAAACATGTCCTGGAAATTAGCAATTATGTCATTCTCAAAATCAAATGATTATATCAACATCTGGAGGCTTTTCTCCAAAACATAATACTTGGATTTTATATTAGGAGATCTAAACTCTCGCATTTAAAACTTAAAAATGATTTTGTATTAAATGATAATATTTGTTTAAATATGTTGTATTTTTTAAAATCGATGATAATGACGATGTTCATTTTCCTGTTATTTGTCATTTTTCTTTCTCTACCATACTTAATCTAAATGATAATAGTTTTGATTATGAAGAAAATATGACACCTTGGCTGAAATATAAATGGAATCCAGAACTTAAAAAATTTTGTTTTAATAAACTTACATCTGAATTTCAACAATTTAATCAAACTAGTCTCAGTTTCGGAAATCAAACTTTGTCCTCGTTTATACCAGAGTTTGTTAATATTTTTAAACTTTCAGCTGATTACATGACAGTTTGACAGTTCTGAGTTTCAAATGATAGACATGATTTACTGAAATATAGAATATCGAAAAATAAATTTAAATCGTTGGGTAAAAATAAAAAGTATTCCAATTGCAAAGCTAAATGAAAGTTGTTAATTGACTCAAGAAAAAATGCTTAACAATTCTGGAACATTTTGAAAAAATGTAATAGTAAAGATAATGTAGATTCATTGATGACATGTAATGAATGGCATGACTATTTTAAATCCCTTTTAAATCCTATTGTTGTTGAAAATAATATTAATAAAGATGATTATTTCTTAGCCAATGTAAATCATGATAATTCTAATTGTGATGAACTTAATTTACCAATTTCAGACGTAGAAATTATGCAAAGTATAAATCATTTATGTGCAAACTGTTCACCTGGACCTGACGGTGTATGCTTAGAAATGTATAAACACACTATTCATGTTAATTTGCTTTTTTTAAATGCTGTTTTTAATGGAATATTTGAAAATGGAGACTTTCCTGAAAAATGGAGTCATTTAAAGTACATGTATTAAAGTATTATTACATGTACTTCGATACATAAAAGGGTTCCAAATCGGACCCAAATAATTACCATGGTTTTTCTTTAATAGATTCATTATGTAAGATATTTGTTAATATACTAACTATTTGTCTTACCAAATGGTGTGATAACTATAATGTTATTGATGAATCTCAGGCAGGATTTAGAAAAGGCTATTCAACAACAGATAATATTTTCACATTAATGTCATTGATTCAGAAAAACTTATCTAAGAAAATGGGCAGGTTTTACTGTATATTTATAGATTTTGCTAAAGGTTTTGATAGTATTTGGCGTAAAAAATTATGAGATGCATTTGCTAGAAATAATATAAACGGTAACTTTCTAATTATTATCAAATCTATGTATGCAAAACTTAAATCATGTGTTAAAGTTCATGACAGACTGACAGGTTTCTTCAGCTGTGATACTGGAACAAGACATGGATGTGTCGGTAGCCCCATAATATTTTCCCTTTTTATAAACGATTTAGTTACTTGTCTACATGAAAAATGTGAAAGGTATTTTTGTGACAAATGATATTGAAGATTTAGTTGCATTTATGTTTGCAGATGATGTTTCTAGTTTTTCTGATACCGTTATAGCCTACAGCACCAGATTAACTTTATTGAAGAATATTGTAAGTCTATTAATATGAATATAAATCTAGCTAAAACTAAAATAGTTGTTTTCAGAAATTGTGGTATTTTAAAACAAACTGAAAAATATTTTTTCAATAACAAAGCTATTGAAGTTGTTCCATTTTATAAATATTTGGGTGTCTTTTTCACACCTAAGTTAGTATGGTCTAAAACCCAAAAAATCCTTTCATTACAGAGTCTTAAAGCATCCGCTTGTATTTTTAACTTTCAAAGACAATTCGGTCATATTGATCCTATTGATATGTTTAAAATTTTTGATTCAGTGGTTAAGCCTATTTCATGCTATGCATCAGAAATCTGGGGCTACAATTATGTTGATAAAATAGAATCTGTACAAGTTAAATTCTGCAAACAATATTGTAATCTATTGCAGAACACTGCAAGTTATTTTGCTCTTGGTGAATGTGGAAGATTACCACTAGGTACTATTTATATGACAAACTGTATTAAGTATTGGTTAAAATTGACACATATGGGAGATCACAGGTATCCGAAACATTGTTATTTAATGTTAAAACGTCTACATGAATCTGCTAGAAAAACTTGGGCAGGGCGTATTAAAGATATACTTTTCAGATTTGGCTTTGGATATGTGTGGATCTCCTATGACGTTTGGGATGAATTAGGGTTTATTAATATGTTTAAGCAACACTTAATTGATTGTTATTCACAAAATTGGCATGATGATGTTGAAACTTCACCAAAAGCCTTACATTATAAATACTTTAAGTCTCTACTAAATGTTGAACATTATTTAATTCTAGATTTACCATATAAATATAGAAAAGCTATTTCAAATTTTTCTTGCTCATGTCATAACCTAATGATAGAAAATGGAAGACACATTGGTATAGATAGACACTTAAGATATTGCTCTCTCTGCTTAAAGACAAATACTTATGTTATTGTTATTTAAGATGAATACCATTTTGTCTTTGAATGTCCATTGTATAACAATATGAGAGCTATCTTTTTTAAAGATATTTAGTTACAAAACAGTTCTCATAACTTATTCTACTCCCTTATGTCGTCTACAAAAACAGATGAAGTTTTGTCAATTGCAAAATATTTGTATCATGCAATGAACTTAAGAAAACTAGAGCTTACTATTGTATAATCAGTAAAAGTATCTTGATTATAAATTCAAATTTATCTGCATACATATGAAAAAAATATATATATATATATAAAAATATATATATATAAAAAAGATATATATATATATTAATATATATATAACTGATTGACTAAGATTTTAATATTTGATATGACATAGAAATGAAAATTTTAATACCTTCTCTTATCTTATCAACTAAAAGTTGTTATTAACACCTCAAGGACTATGGCTTGTATAAGGATTACTCTAATTAAACTTGTATAAACTGCATATTAACAAAATTCTTACCTAACAAAGCTCTACAAACATCAGACAAATACACCATTTTACAATAAACATAACTGATTTTTTAGCTTTTACCTTTTTGTAATAAAATTTATTATTTTTATTTATTTTATTATTTTTATTATTTGATAATAGCAATAAAATTATAACAGTAATTTTATGCCTGTTACACTAACAATGTCACATGGCAAGTGGACTGAGCAAATAGTCATTCTTATGTCAGGTCAATTCCTTGGGTATTACATCTATAGCCACATAGGTAGTGCATCTAAACAGTCAATTTGGGGGCATTAATAGATTTTCAGTGAGGACATTACACACAAGATCTATTAATGTCTCACTACATAGTTGCTCATTATTTTTTTAGTTGTTGTTGTTGTTGTTTGGTGTTTAGCATCACTTTCAACAATTTTTCAGTCATATTGCGAAGGTGTCTACTTGATACAGTACACTGAGCGCTGTCACACTGGAGTATCATGCCGCAGACACATGGAATAGATACCCCACCCAGTCACATTATACTGACACTAGGCTGACCAGACCTAGAACTTTCCTCAAAATGCTGAGCATCAAGTGAGGAAGCTTCTAGTACCATTTTTAAAGTCTTTGGTATGACCCGGTCGGGGATCAAATCCAAGACCTTTCGCATTCGAGGTGGATGCTCTACCACTAGACCACCGCTGTGGTCTTATTATTTAGTGACAGTAACAAGATTCTTGTGCTAAAAAGAAGTCCCCATATAACTTGGTTTTTCAAAATGGTTAAAAGGGACTTGGATTTCTTGCTGCGGAAGCTGGCATAGATATTGTCTGTAATAAGACATCACTGTTATTAACAAAAAAAAAAAAGAGTTTCATTGGATTTTATCAGATGGGTGTATTTAAAAGCATTTGAAGACTTCTTTTTTAAAAAAATTAATGGTGTCACTGCACTGTCTTTAACAAAAATGCCCCCTAGCTCCCCCACTTATTGTGTATTTTTATGTACTGATACATTTCTGCTTTGTGGAAATATGTTACATTGTACTTTTTTTAAAATATGGAAATCCTAAACTTTATTTTATATAAAACAAAGAGCGAAATTCAAATTCAGCTTCGTAGTGAGACCTGAACTAATTGCCTTAGCAAACAGCACCATAACCATGCGAGTGCCGTAATTTAAAAAACAAACTAATTTAACACCGAAGTGACACACACTAAAAAATTTAAAGTGTTCAAAATTGGTAAGAACAATTTCATGTTACTTCATCTGTGCATTATATCATCGTCGAATAGCTGTGGTAATCCATATTCTGAGTCTCCATTCATATAGGAATTGAAACCCCGGCGTTTCTGATGATGGCATAATGCATGACATTGTATGTATGTATGTATGTAATGATGATGTATGTATCACACATCATGTTTGCCGCCATGTGAATTTTTAAGAAAATTGTGATTTTTCAATCTAAAACTTGTTCATTTGTATGGGAAATATATCCGAGTTTAATCTACAGACTTTTGGATAATTGGACATTTTCGGTAAAATATTCCTCTTTCGGTGCATAAAGCACTCTCTATTTCCATTCTGGGGGAAAGCAAGTAAGATTTGGATGAGAGGACTTGAGTAAAATGACTGATAAATCTAAATTGATGTACACTTCAAAATTGATACTGTCTAGCTGGCGGAAATTATCCCAGACAAAATGGCTGCTTGACTTGGCAGCATTAATCTTGATAGGTAGATATACAACCGCTGTGTATGATATAGCTCCACTTGGAATAAGCAGTAAAACGATCATGAAATTTGTTTTTGTTTGTTTGAATTTTTTTGCATCATTTTTATGCCATCACGACTAACAGATAATTAGTTAAATTAACACTACTGGTAATAACTCTTTCATGGGATCCTGTGATTAGGGACGAATGACAATGAGATGCAATGTTTTACTGGTATATCAGTCACCACGGAGATTACGGCTGGGCTGGGATTCAAACTTATGATAGTCAGACAATGACTAAGCTAACTGGGTCCAGCGCTCTCATGAAAGTATTTATTGATAGTCTAAGAGTAAATTTATGATTTGGTCATAATAAGTCTTAAGAGTAAACTTTATATAGTTGAACAATTTTCATTTTTTTCGTTTCTTGAAAGATTTCGGGAAGCATATAGTAACCGCTTCATCTGTGCATCTGTCTGTCTGTGAGTGCCCACTCACTAATGGGTATTTAAGTGGTTAAAGTTTTATGTGGCTAAATTAGCCACACAAGTAATCAGCTGGATGCAAGAAACCACTTAAATACCCATTCAGAAAGATTACTAAAAAAAATATCCAAGCTATGTTTGTCAAACTTTGCATGTGAATAGAAGGTAAACAGGAGCTACTGCAGGTCATCTTATATTTTCACACATGCAAAAATTGTGGTTGCTATGGCAATAAAATTGGTAAAATTTCAGATACATCCTTGATCCTGTGTTAAAACAAAATTTAGTATCCAAGCTACATTGTGAAACTTAGCATGTACACAGAGGGCAATAAAGAGATAATGCAGGTCATTTTATTTTTTCACTCAGTCAAAAATTGTGGTTGCTATGGCAATAAAATTGGTAAAATTTCAGGTGCATCCTTGATCCTATGGTAACACAAAAAGTATCCAAGCTACATTGTGAAACTAACCATGTAGATAGAGGGCAATAAAGAGATAATGCAGGTCATATTATTTTTTCACTCAGACAAAAATTGTGGTTGCTATGGCAATAAAATTGGTAAAATTTCAGGTGCATCCTTGATCCTATGGTAACACAAAAAGTATCCAAGCTACATTGTGAAACTAACCATGTAGATAGAGGGCAATAAAGAGATAATGCAGGTCATATTATTTTTTCACTCAGACAAAAATTGTAGTTGCTATGGCAACAAAATTGGCAAACTGGGGACTTTTGTATTGCTTTCAAAGACACCAGCGACTTGTTTACTAGTATTTTACATTGATTGTGAAATAAGTTCTTACAACAGATCACACTTGAAGTCTTCCTGGGTAGAACCAGTACCTAGCATATACAGATAAAGTGTCTTACTCAAGGACACTATGCATAGCCATTGTTGAGGATCAAACCCATGACCCCCCAATCCTAGGAACGATGCTCAACCATGTGCTTCGCTGTTAAGTGTACTGTTGCTTCTATTAGAAAAATAACACCTCAATGCCATCATAAAAAAAATAATAAAGTGCATGATCTTCAAGTTGACAACAGTTTTAACAATTAAGTTTGATGTTGAAAGAACATGGTTAAATCTTAAATTGATAAATGAGACTTTTTTTTTTTAAAAATTAACATAAGACAAAATTTTTAGATTAATATTGGTTATGAATATATTGCCTATTCTGTTATAGCAATTTTTTTGCATAAAGTAACGGAGCAGTTCCAAACTTGTTTTTAAAAACTGTACAATCATATACCATTTGAATGCAACATCTATGGGAAATAAATTACATAATCTTTTAACTTATTTTTAGGAATATATATAATACATAATTTAGATAAAAAAAAGGTCTTCGTCTAGATAGTATACATAATACAGATAAAAAAGTTTCCTTATTGACAATATACATAATTCAGATAAAAAAATTCTTCATCTAGATAATAAACATAATACAGATAAAAAAGTCTTCATGTAGATAATATACATAATTCAGATAAAAACATGTCTTCATATAGACAGTATACATAATATAGATGAAAAGACTTCATCCAGACAATAAACATAATACAGATATAAAAGTCTCCATCTAGATAATATACATTATACAGATAAAAAAGTCTCCATCCAGACAATATACTTAATTCAGATAAAAAAGTCTCCATCTAGATAATATACATAATGAAGATAGAAGTCTACATCCAGATAATATACAGAATACAGATAAAAAAGTATCCATCTAAAAAATAAACATCATACAGTTAAAAAAATATCCATCTAGATGATATACATAATACAGAAAAAAGTCTTGATCTAGATAATATACATAATACAGATAAAAAAGTATCCATCTGAAAAAATAAACATCATACAGTTAAAAAAATATCCATCTAGATGATATACATAATACAGATAAAAAGTCTTGATCTAGATAATATACATAATACAGATAAAAAAGTATCCATCTAGTTAAAATACATTATACAGATAAAAAAGTATCCATCTAGATAATATATGTTATACAGATAAAAAAGTATCCACATCTAGATAATATACATAATACAGATAAAAAATCTTCATCTAGATAATAAACATTATACAGATAAAAAGTCTTTATCCAGACATTATACATTGTACAGATATAAAAGTCTCCATCTAGATAATATACCTTATACAGATAAAAAAAGTATCCATCTAGATGATATACAAAATACAGATAAAAACTCTCCATCTACATAATATACATAATATACATAAAAAGTTTTCATCCAGACAATATACATTACACAGATAAAAAAGTATCCATTTAGATAATATACATTATACAGATAAAAAGTCATCATCTAGATAATAAACATAATACAGATAAAAAGTATTTATCTAGACAATATGCATAATTCAGATAAAAGTTTTCATCTTGACAATATACATAATTCAGATAAAAAAGTCTTCATTTTGACAATATACATAATTCAGACAAAAAAAGTCTTCATGTTGACAATATGCATAATTCAGATAAAAGTCTTCATCTTGGCAATATACATAATTCAGATAAAAAAGTTTCCATCTATATAATATACATAATACAGATAAAAAGTCTTCATCTAGATAATATACATAATACAGATAAAAAGTCTTCATCCAGACAATATACATAAAACAGATAAAAATGTATCAATCTAGATAATATACATAATACAGATAAAAAGTTTTCATCCAGAAAAAATACATAATACAGATAAAAAAAATCTTCATCCAGACAATATACATTATACAGATAAAAAGTATCAATCCAGATAATATACATAATACAGATAAAAAGTCTCCATCTAGATAATATACATAATACAGATAAGAAGTCTTCATCCAGATAATATACATTATACAGATAAAAAGTATCCATCTAGATAATAAATATTATACAGATAAAAAGTCTTTATCTAGGTAATATTCATAATACAGATAAAAAGTCTTCATTTATACAATATGCATAAGTCAGATAAAAAAAAGTATCCATCTAGATAATATACATTATACAGATAAAAGTCTCCATCTAGATAATATACATAATACAGATTAAATGTCTTCATCCAGACAATATGCATAATTCAAATAAAAAGTCTTCATCTGGATAATATACATAATTCAGATAAAAGTCTTCATTTTGACAATATACACAATTCAGATTAAAAAAAGTTTTCATCCAGATAATATACATCCAGGCAATATACATAATTCAGATAAAAAAAGTTTTCATCTAGACACCATACATAATTTTGATAAAAGTGTTCATCCAGACAATATACATAATACAGATAAAAAGTCTTCATCCAGACAATATACATTTTACAGATAAAAAAGTCTCCATCTAGATAATATACATAATACAGATAAAAAGTCTCCATCTAGATAATATACAGATAGAAAAGTCTTCATCCAGACAATATTGATTATACAGATAAAAAATATCCATCTAGATAATATACATTATACAGATAAAAAGTCTTCATCTAGATAATATACATAATACAGATATAAAAAAAGTCTTCATCTAGATAATATACATAATACAGATAAAAAGTATCCATCTAGATAATATACATTATACAGATAAAATGTCTTCATCTAGATAATATACATAATACAGATATAAAAAGTCTTCATCTAGATAATAAACATATAGATAATATACATAATACAGATAAAAAGTATCCATCTAGATAATATACATTATACAGATAAAAAGTCTTCATCTAGATAATATACATAATACAGATATAAAAAAGTCTTCATCTAGATAATATACATAATACAGATAAAAAAAAAGTCTTCATCCAGACAATATACATAATTTAGATAAAAGTCTTCATCTAGACAATATACATAATTCAGATAAAAAAAAGTCTTCATCTAGAGATATACATGTACATTATTCCAATAAAGAAAATCTTTTAATTCAGCTGAAAAAGTCTTCATCTAGACACATTTACATAATTCAGATTAAAAAATCCTCTTCAGCTGGACAAAATAATACATAATTCAGATACAGCTAGTTTATTTGTTTAATATCAACTCTCCCTGAGAACAGTGGTGCCATTTGAGTTGACTTTTATAGATTTAGCAGTCAATAATTAACAAGGAATATTAAAAGAGCAGGCAGGCATTGTCTATACTTGGCTCTGTACAAACAACAGCACATCCCACGCTGATGTATATTCCACAGTTAAGAGGTTCCATATCTTTTTATTGATTAAAAGATATTTCCACCATTTAGTTTGGAACAAATGGCACTGTCGGGGAAAGATTCTATGTTATGCTTGAGTTATAATGAGGGAGTGCGTGAGCAATGATAATACATCCTGACTGCATAATTGTGAAAAACGTTCAAATTGTTTTGTATTGAAAATGAAAAAAGTACAGTCATACTCTCATGTTGTCAAAAAGGTTCACAAAAAAATTGCTGTAATGTCGGCGATATTGACTTTTACATTTATTTGTCATGACAGCAATGTTTTCTCCATTTATCTGTCATTTTGACAATATTTGTCCAATTTATCTGTCATGTTGGTAATAGTTGTCCAATTTAACTCTCATGTTTGCAATAGTTGTCCAATTTATCTGTCATGTAGGCAATAGTTGTCCAATTTATCTGTCATGTCTGCAATAGTTATCCAATTTATCTGTCATGTCATCAATATTTGTCAAAAATCATGTCATGTTGACAATTTGTCCAATTTATGTCATGTCATCAATATTTGTCCAATATATCTGTCATGGAAGCAATATTTGTTTAATGCATCTGTCATGTCAGCAGTATTTGTCCAATTTATCTGTCCTGTCGGCATTATTTGTCCAATTTATCTGTCATGTTGGCAATATTTGTAAAAAAATCATGTCATGTCGAAAATATGTCCAATTTATGTCGTGCAGCAATATCTGTCATTTTGGCAATATTTGTCCAATTTATCTGTCATGTTGGCAATATTTGTCCAATTTATCTGTCATGTTGGCAATATTTGTAAAAAATCATGTCATGTCGAAAATATGTCCAATTTATGTCATGCAGCAATATCTGTCATTTTGGCAATATTTGTCCAATTAAACTGTCATGTCAGCAATACTTGTCCAATTTACCTGTCATGTTGGCAATATTTGTCCAATTTATCTGTCATGTCGGTAGTACTTGTCCAATTTATCTGTCCTGTCGGCGATATTAATTTTGTCCAATTTATCTGCATGTCAGCAGTATATGTCAAATTTAACTGTCCTGCCGGCAGTATTTGTCCAATTTATCTGTCCTGTCGGCAGTATGTGTCCAATTTATCTTTCCTGTTGGCAGTATGTGTCCAATTTATCTGTCCTGTTGGCAGTATTTGTCCAATTTATCTGTTCTGTTTGCAATATTTGTCCAATCTAACTGTCATGTTGGCAATATTTGTCAAAAATCATGTCATGTCGACAATTTTTCCAATTTATGTCATGTCATCAATATTTGTCTAATATAATTATCTGACATGTCGGCAATATTTGTCCTGTCATGTAGGCAATATTTATCCAATTCATCTGTCCTGTTGGCAATATTTGTCCAATTTATCTGTCATATCAGCAATATTTGTCCAATTTATCTCTCATGTCGGCAGTATTTGTCCAGTTTATGTCATGTCAGCAATATTTGTCCAATAATCCCTGGTATATTAGAATGATGCTCTTCCTTTCCTAAAAATAATACAGCGGGGCGGTAGTGTTGTGGTTAGTGTTTGCCGCTCATGCCAGAGGTTGTTGGTTCAATCCCCAGCTTGAACTGATGCCTCTCATTACCAACACTCAATAAACTGGTTATACCCAGGATTAGCAGACTCAAGAGCGGTTCAGCTAAGCTCTGAGCTTTCTTTGTAATTAAACTTAAATAAATAAATATAAATACAGTGAAGTTACAAAAAAAAACAGGTTGGTTTCTGTGAAATATCAATTAGATTTCACTTGGAACATTTTAATTGGCATGCTGTCTCTCATGACAACAATATTTCAGTGTTTAATTGAAGAAATAGAAATGAAACTGACAATAATTTACTTTCTATTTAATAATGATATCTGGTATGATATTTTGTGTGATTTCTATCCCCCCGCCAAAGGCAAAGGGGGATATGGTAATGATCTCCATCGATCCGTATGTACGTACGTTTCCGTCTGTCTATAACACTTTTGTCCGGAGCATAACTACAAAACTATTTGTTGAATCTTCACACAATGACAGAAGACATTGAGAGGAAGTGCAGTGTACAAAAACCATCTCTACCTTGCTTACTTTCTGAATTATCTCCCTTTATTACATATGCTTTTGTCCGGGGCATAACTCCAAAACTATTCAAGGGATTATGTTGAATCTTCACACAATGACAGAGGGCATTGAGAGAAAGTGCAGTGTATAAGAACCAAAACTCTACCTTGCTTACTTTCTGAATTATTTCCCTTTATTAGATTTACTTGTCCTGGGCATAACTTTAATAGAGCTTAATGGAATTTAATGGAACTCTATATTGCCTCATTTTTCAATTATTTCCTTTTAGCACTTTTAGTATACTTGTCATAAAGATTATTCAAGAGCTATTCAAGGGATTTTGTTCCTATTTAACACAATGATAGAGGACATTGAGTGGAAGTGCATTATCCAAGAACTATAGCTCTACATTGTCCATATTTTAATTATCTCCCTTCATTATATTTTATTATGCTTGATCAGACCATAATTCAAAAAAGTGTTCAAGGGATTTAGTTGATATTTCACACAATAATAGAGGACATTTTGAGGAAGTGCAGTGTGCTGGAAGCATAACTCATTCCTCTGTCTTTGCAGAATTATTCCCCTTTGTTATTTCCCCTTATTTGGAGCATACCTTGAAATGTTTTGAAGTGAATGCTTTGAAACTGCACATTTTCTGGTTGTTTACCGCAGATGCACATAATTATTTTGGTTGTTTACCTCTGATGCACATTTTCTTGTTATTTACCTCAGATGCACATATTCTGGATGTTTAACTCAGATGCACTATTTCTGGTTGTTTACCTTAGTTGCACAATTTCTAGTTGTTTACCTCAGATGCATGTTTTCTAATTGTTTACCTCAGATGCACATATTCTGGTTGGTTACCTCAGATGCATGTTTTCTGGTTGTTTCCCTCAGATGCACACATTCTGGTTGTTGACCTCAGATGCACATTTTCTGATTGTTTCCTTCAGATGCACACATTCTGGTTGTTGACCTCAGATGCACATTTTCTGGTTGATTACCTGATGCACATTTTCTGGTTGGTTACCTCAGATGCTCATATTCTGGTTGTTTACCTCAGATGCACATTTTCTGGTTGTTTACCTCAGATGCACATTTCCTGGTTTATTACCTCAGATGCTAATATTCTGGTTGTTTACCTCAGATGCACATTTTCTGGTTGTTTACCTCAGATTCACATTTTCTGGTTGATTACCTCAGATGTACATATTCCGGATGTTTACCTCATATGCACATTTTCTGGCTGTTTATCTCAGATGCACATTTTCTGGTTGTTTACCTTAGATGCACATATTCCAGGTGTTCACTTCAGATGCACATATTCCAGTTATTCACCTCAGATGTATGTCTCTTAGGTGAAATTTAACATCAAATGCAGTATTTCTGAATGCTTACCTGGTTGTTAACATGAAATGCAGTATTTCAAAATGCTTACCTGGTTGTTAACATCAAACGCAGTTTTTCTGAATTCTTACCTGGTTGTTAACATCAAATACAGTTTTTCTGTATGCTAACCTGGTTGTTAACATCAAATACAGTTTTTCTAGTTGCTTACCTCAAATGTCAAATTTCTGGCTGTTTACATGTTACATGAACTGCAATATTTCTGGCTGTCTACTTGAGATGCAATTTTTCTGGCTGTCTACTTGAAATGCAATATATTTGGTTTACTTGAAATGATACATTATTGTTGTTAACTCAAGATGCAATATTCTTGTTGTTTACTTGAAATGCAATATTCTGGTTGTTTACTTGAGATGTAATGTTCTGGTTGTTTACCTAAAATCCAGTATTTCTTGTTGTTTACTCGAGATACTATATTCCTGGTTGTTTATTCGAGATCCAATATTTTTGGTTATTTACTCGAGATGCAATATTTATAGTTGTTTAATTGAGATGCAACATTTCTGGTTGTTTACTCGAGATGCAATATTTCTGGTTGTTTACTTGAGATGCAATGTTTTGGTTGTTTAATCGAGATGCAATATTTCTGGTTGTTTACTTGAGATGCAACATTTCTGGTTGTTTACTTGAGATGCAATATTTTTGGTTATTTACTCGAGATGCAATATTTATAGTTGTTTAATTGAGATGCAACATTTCTGGTTGTTTACTGGATATCCAATATTTCTGGTTGTTTACTTGTGATGCAATATTTCTGGCTGTTTACTAGATATCCAATATTTCTGGTTTTTACTAGATATCCAGTATTTCTGGTTGTTTACTTGAGATACTATATTCCTGGTTGTTTATTCGAGATCCAATATTTTTGGTTATTTACTCGAGATGCAATATTTCTTGTTGTTTATTCAAGATGCAATATTCTTGTTGTTTACTCGAGATGCAATATTTCTGGTTGTTTATTCAAGATGCAATATTCTTGTTGTTTATTCAAGATGCAATATTTCTGGTTGTTTATTCAAGATGCAATATTTTGTTGTTTATTCAAGATGCAATATTCTTGTTGTTTACTAGAGATGCAATGTTTTAGTTGTTTACTTGAGATGCAATGTTTTGGTTGTTTACTTAAGATGCAATATTTCTGGTTGATTACTTGAGATGCAATATTTCTGGTTGTTTACTTGAGATGCAATGTTTTGGTTGTTTACTTGAGATGCAATGTTTTGTTTGTTTACTTGAGATGCAATATTTCTGGTTGTTTACTTGAGATGCAATATTTTTGGTTGTTTACTTGAGATGTAATGTTTTGGTTGTTTACTTGAGATGCAATATTTCTGGTTGTTTACTTGAGATGCAATATTTTGGTTGTTTACTTGAGATGCAATGTTTTGGTTGTTTACTAGAAATCCAATATTTCTCGTTGTTTATTCAAGATGCAATATTCTTGTTGTTTATTCAAGATGCAATATTCTTGTTGTTTACTCAAGATGCAATGTTTTGGTTGTTTACTTGAGATGCAATATTTTATTGTTGTTTACTTAAGATGCAATATTTCTGGTTGTTTACTAGAGATCCAATATTTCTGGTTGTTTATTTGAGATGCAATGTTTTGGTTGTTTATTTGAGATGCAATGTTTTGGTTGTTTACTTGAGATGCAATATTTCTGGTTGTTTACTAGAGATCCAATATTCTGGTTGTTTACTTGAGTTACAATGTTTTGGTTATTTACTTGAGATGCAATGTTTTGGTTGTTTACTTGAGATGCAATATTTCTGGTTGTTTACTTGAGATGCAATATTTCTGGTTGTTTACTAGAGATCCAATATTCTGGTTGTTTACTTGAGTTGCAATGTTTTGGTTGTTTACTTGAGATGCAATATTTCTGGTTGTTTACTTGAGATGCAATGTTCTGGTTGTTTACTTGAGATGCAATGTTTTGGTTGTTTACTGGAGATGCAATATTTCTGGTTGTTTACTTGAGATGCAATGTTCTGGTTGTTTACTTGAGATGCAATGTTTTGGTTGTTTACTTGAGATGCAATATTTCTGGTTGTTTACTTGAGATGCAATGTTCTGGTTGTTTACTTGAGATGCAATGTTTTGGTTGTTTATTTGAATGCAATATTTCTGGTTGTTTACTTGAGATGTAATATTTTTGGTTGTTTACTTGAGATGCAATGTTTTGGTTGTTTACTTAAGATGCAATATTTCTGGTTGTTTACTTGAGATGCAATGTTTTGGTTGTTTACTTGAGATGCAATACTTCTGGTTGTTTACTTGAGATGCAATGTTTTGGTTGTTTACTAGAAATCCAATATTTCTCGTTGTTTATTCAAAATGCAATATTCTTGTTGTTTATTCAAGATGCAATACTGTTGTTGTTTATTCAAGATGCAATATTCTTGTTGTTTACTCGAGATGCAATGTTTTGGTTGTTTACTTGAGATGCAATATTTCTGGTTGTTTACTAGAGATCCAATATTTCTGGTTGTTTACTTGAGATGCAATGTTTTGGTTGTTACTTGAGATGCAATGATTTGGTTGTTTACTCGAGATTCAATGTTTTGGTTGTTTACTCGAGATCCAGTATTTCAGCCAAGGTCACACTTTCAGTTTCTTTGATATTTCATATCTGGTTTGTTATAAACTATGTCTTACATATTTCTTATATAGTTTGTTATGATCATTCTGTGTGCATGAAACATGGATAAAACTCCTTTAAAATGGATATCTAAATCAGAATAGAGCAACAGAGACACTACAGATAAAGCCATAGTGTACATTAACTAAAACTGTGCCACATGCACATGTTTGTATTGTTTACATCGAAATCTGTTATAAAATAAACGGAGGTAGCTCGCCACACATGTCAGTACTATTACTAATATTTTACTTTTGGTTTCTTGACCGAGGTATGCATTGATCAAGGTGGCAAAATTAGGCACATAGGGCTTATGTATAAGTGCATAATTATTGTCAAAAAACGGTGCATAGTTTAGTGGTTCAGTATAAGTGCTTACAAATAGTAAACCTATAAAAGTATCGTTAAATTAAATATAAGTGGATACGCTTATATACCAGAGTCTACATTATCAACCATTGTCTCTAATAGTACATGTATATTGATTAATTCCGCTGTCCTATTGATCTGCGCGCTTTCCCAAAGAAATGCTACCGTGGGTTTTACTCTCGATTTATACCTATCTAATGGGTTTGCACACTACTAATTACATCATTGGAAAACGTGGCTATACAGTACTTATGCTTGCATTGATGATATACGACTCAATATGATAAACATATATTATTGTTGTTGTATGGTGTTTAACATCCCTTTCAACAACTTTTCAGCTATATCGCGATGGTATCTACTTGAGACAGTATTCAAAGTACTGCCATGCTAAAGTATCATGCTGCAGACAAATGGTATAATACACCACCCAGTCACATTATACTGACACCAGTCTAATCAGACCTTGAACTATCTTAAATGCTGAGTATCAAGTGATAAAGCTTTTAGTACCATTTTTCAGTCTTATATGACCTGACAGGGGATCGAACCAACAACCTTCCACTGTGAGGCAGATGCTCAATAACTGGACCATTGCTGCAGTGATGACATTTGAATGATCTGTTACAAAAAAGTTGAAAGTAACAATCTAATATATTGATATCATATTGTGACCATTTAAAGGAACTCACTGCCACTAGATAAGAAACAAAATGTAGAGTCTTCTGTCGATGAGTGGCCTCAGGTGTCACTTACCTAAGATCATTTTAAATCACTTACCTCGCACTGCTTTAGTCACAGGTTCGTGTTCCCCTCGCACCACAAACTTTTTATTGAAAAAGTTTGCCATTTACTTGCGGAAGGACAGTGGTTCTAGTCAGATTCATTCTGAGGTCTTCCTCTACCAAAAAGCTGGATATGCCATATATAACCAGAAATGTGTTAAAAATGGTGTTAAACCATATTAAAAAAAAAAAGCAAACAAAATGTCAAAGTATTAACATAATGTTGGCTGCTCACTCCAGAGGCCAAATGTTCAATCCTGCATTTGACCTTAGTAGCTTCTATTTCACTAATATTTTCTTTAGTTTTACTTGAATACTTAAAAACTTAACGGAGTTTTGGTTTGTTATTTATTAATTATACAATATATGTTATTGAAACCATATGCGATTGTTCTATAGTAGAACCAGTCATATTCAATTTTTTTCACAATTTTTTTTACCTTTTAACCCTCTACTTTTTTTAACTACTCCGACGCCTTTGGACACCTCTAATATAAACGCCTTTTGATACCTAATATAAAAGGCTCGTTACAAGCAATCTGAACTCTTCCTGCACTGTTTTCAATGGCCTTCTGTGATTGGTGCGGGAAAAACGCGTATCTATGGAGTAAAGGGGTTAAAAGTTTTATAATAACTCTTTTGATATTAAAATTACGTATTCTCAACAAATTGAATCTGAAACAAAATTTATTAAATCTTGCCATGCAATTCGTGTAATGCACTGAAAGTGTTTTTAATAAAAATTCTATGTTTTGTTTCGAGGAAAACCATTTAAATTTATGTGAATAATGACCTAGTTTGAATGAGTTTCTCTTCTAATCAATCTTACGAGAAATAATATGTCTTGTTGCACAACTTGATAACAGGAAATTGTTTATTATACTTTATGAAATCTATTGTTTTCAGAAGTTGGATAGTATGGGAGTATCAATATCTGTTAGCGATATCTTCCCAAAATTACAAATATGAAATTAAGTTGTATTCACCCAAATAAAAGCTCCTAGCTAAGCATTTTTCAAAAGTGGGGTTAAACGTTGTATTTGTGTCTGAGAATTTTTTTTTTTTTATTAAAGTATGTTTCACAAACAAAATTTAATATGCATTACAATGACAGTAAAGTTTGATAGTTTACAGGTTATGTATTACTGATAACACTTTGAAATTTTTTTTGTTGAAATTTTGGTTTCTTGGACCCCAAATGGTGGGAGGATATTTCTAGCAGCTTGCACTGTGTGAGAAAGTTGCCATTTACTTCTGGAAAGATTATACTAAGCTTTATTCATAGGTTGTCTGGGGTCGTATTCACCAACCATTCTTAAGAATATTCTTAGACTTGAGCGTGAAATATCCAGATTTCAACTGTAGATGTCTAGTTTACTATGACAGGTAAAATAATTGTGAGAGTTTATTTGTCTATATATTTGGTGTCCTTGCGTGCTTGCAAATTTTAGTGTCAAAAAATGGTCTCTAGATGTGTTTTTTAAAATTTGTTCCTGAGTTCATGTCTAAGAATATTCTTAAGAATGGTTAGTGAATACCACCTATGGCTCCATCACAAGAGTTGTCCATGTGGCCAAGTGGTCTCAAAATACAAGATAAGTGATCTCGCACCTCTGAGGTTGCAGGTTTGCACAATTTTAAAATAAGAGAGCTTGTCAGTTCCTTGTGGAAGAACTGCAATTCTACTCCAATAAAACTGAACACCATTTCTCTGGCTTGACATGATAGCTCTATAAACATACACAGTATACAGTCAAACCTGTCTTAAACAGCCAGTCAAGGGAATGAGAAAATGTGTTAAGACAAGCTGTTGCTTAATACAGGTAAGTATGCTCTGAAAGCATAGATATGAGATATAGAAAATGTGGCTGCTTAAGACCAGTGGCTGCTTAGTAGAGGTAACTGCTAACACAGGGTTGTCTGTATAACTAATTTATAATACAGAAACCTATATGCTCCATGGTCATTACAAAAACATTTATAATGAGTCGTCAGTAATATACATATTACTCAGCTGTTTTCATACTTGTTCTCGCCAGGCCCGATTAGCTCAGTCGGGTACACATTTGTCTATAAATCCAGAGGTTGTGAGTTCGAATCCTCGCCAGGTAACAGTCTCATGATGATTGATATACGACATTGTGTCCTATAATTATCATTCATCTCTCATCGCTGATTCAAGTGGGAAAGTTATCAGTTACTTGCGGAGATGGAGTGTGCTCGAGTACTGGTAAACCTTTCAAAATCCCAGGAAACAGTGGTTAGGTTAACAGTAACTGATGGTCTGTTATAGAAAAATGACACTAAATATTCAGTCATCCAATACTTGTTCTCTCAAATACTGATAATATTAACTGTGTATTTACTCATCCAAATATATTTCGGTATAATTGTACAGTCAGCTTAAATAATCTTTTTATTCTAAAGTTACATAATTTCATTTAACCAAACAACAATTGGCTGAGTGTGATTCCAAATATATAGTCAAACCTGCCTGTGAAAGCACTCATTTCCATTAACCAGCCATTTATAACATTTTTCCTGATGTACTCCCTTTAGGCAGCCACTTATGCTATTTCCAAATTCTATGCTTTTGGAGCAAAATAACCTCTATTAAGCAACATGCTGTTTTAAAAGGCAAATTTATCTTAGCTCAACTGCGATGAAAGTTCAGAGCTTATATGAACTTCTTGAGTCCGTTTCCTGGGTAGAACTAGTGCTGAGTGTTGTTTAATGAGAGGCATAGGGTCAAGCTGGGGATCGAACCTGCAACATCTGGCGTGAGCGGCCAACACTCTATCCATTAGACTAGGTTTTATTTAAAACTAGTGTTGGGCATGGGAGCTTAGAAACTGGTATGAGTGTGAGAAAAATACTGAAAATTATATTCCCTTTAAAAGTAACGGGAATATAATTTTCAGGATTTTTCAAAATTTTAAAATTGGCTTTAAACATTTTTTCCAGTATATCATGCGTATGTATATTCACTGACCCTCCATATTGCCAAAAGGTTATCTATTTAAACATGCCAAAATTATATATTGAAAAGGTATTTATTTCCTGACTTGAGCTACGGGCTTTAGTTAAACTAAAATAGATTTTCTGCTTAAAGTTGCAACATATTTTGTGAAGTATTAAATGGGTCACATGATTTCATTTGCATTTTAATTTGATCCGTTTTGCAGGTTTACGAGTTAAAAAAATTTTAATCTTAGAAAAAGT
The DNA here is from genome assembly GCA_029582155.1 of Panopea generosa. Taxonomy (NCBI): domain Eukaryota; kingdom Metazoa; phylum Mollusca; class Bivalvia; order Adapedonta; family Hiatellidae; genus Panopea; species Panopea generosa. Next base: position 5,844,765 of record CM055900.1, read on the forward strand.
TCAAATGATGACATGAATGTCGTCAAGCAGTATTCAAGTGCTGTTTATTTTTAGATTGGGGATTTCCTTTCAAGTTTTCCACACTGATTGGAAAATAGAAAAAAAATATTATGAATGATTGTGGTGTACAATTTTGTTTTGTCCAAGTAAATCTGTAGTTTTTACTCATATAATATCAAAATGAACAAATTAAAAAAGTGACAAAAACAACTTACAAATAGAACTTATAGGAAATGTCAGTTCTGTTAACCAACAAGTAAAAAATATTGGTCTACGGTCATAATAATTTAATTGCTAGATTATCATCCCCGGCCGCCCCCTAATTTTCATGCTGCCCCGACCCTTTTTTATTTTTATAAAATAATAAATAAAATAAAAAATGAAATATAAAATCCTCCCCACCCTTTCCCCCTTTTAAGAAAAATTTGGATGACAATCTAGCAAATGATTTATAACGGCCTTATGTCAGAAATGTCATAAAAAGTTGCAAAGAAAAACAATACAGGTAATTAACTAATCTGGTATCCTCGAGTTAAAATTATCTGCTGGCATTACTGCATTAAACAAGGTTTTGGTATTGATTTCTGCATCTCAATAAGGTAGTGTCTAATTTCCGCCAATTATCTGTGCAGAAAAACATAATATCCTCTAGATCATATTGGAAATGCATGCAACATTACCTTCATAGACCTAATCTGATTGCTAAACAGATTTTGCCAACAGATATTACTTTTCCCCCGTGCTATTTGGTATTTTGCTTCTACGCAGACATCATCGTTATCAATTTGAGCTGAAGATTCATCTTTACCATATTTAGTCGATTTTGCATTAAAGTTTGGAATGGCATACCTAATAGGTTGATAACGGCTAGCAGAGAAATTAATTAACAGACAATTTGTTTTGATGCATCAATGTGTCGCATGAAATTTATGGTAGCAGTCTAAAGTTTTTTGTTGTTACTTTACATTGTTTTAGTATTTAACTGGTTCTATGTAATAGTTAAAATTCAAATGATCATCTGTAATAATCAGTTAAATGTTGAGCATGTGGCCCAAACTGGTCGAGCAATGGGTTCAAGATTTGGGGGGTTAGAACCCAGTGGTGTCCTTAAACAATACAGTATATCCTCGTAGGCTAAGTATTGGTTCTACCCAGGAAGACTTCAAGTGTGATTTGTTTAATGGTTAATTGTAATTTAGAGTTTTTTTCACAATCAATGTAAAATAAATAATAAAAATCAGTTAAACGATCACCTATCCATAAGGTAGATAGTAATGATAAGCCCGGCATTTGCAATAAACAATAAATTTGTACTGATATTGCTGTGTTGCAGTATGGGACAATTACTTATTGCCAGGCATGATTAACTCAGTCATTAAAGTGTCTGACTATCAATCCAGGGGTCATGAGTTTGAATCCCCGCCTAGCAACAGTCTTTGTGATGGTTGATATACGACATTGTGTCTCATTATCATTCGCCTCTTATCTCTGATTCAAGTGGGAAAGTTATCAGCTACTTGCGGAGATGGGGTGTGCTCGAGTACTGGTAAATCTTTCAGGATCCCAGGAAACAGTGATTAGGTTAACTGATTGTCTGTTAACTCTCTATGGCATAAAAATGATACTTAATATTCAATCAATCAATCAATCAATCAATTACATATTACAATACCGAGTTATACTGATATTGTAGAATGTTGTGATTAATAGTATTAAGATACCAGTTTAAATTGGCTGTTTGTAAAAAGTTTGTTTCCTTTTTTATATGTGGAAGTAACAAAATACATAAAAACACTGATCAAAATGGTTAATGAACATTGTTGATTAGAAATCATAACATTTAAAGCATATATTTGGACATGAACTTTATATGTATATTGTTCTATGTTCATGATTGATATCATCAGAAATGCCGTTGCTGACAATCAAAAGTTCAGGTGAAACTTCTGATGAGATATGAAAAATAAAATATACATTTTCTTTACTCAAGTTTTACCTACACTCATGTTTAAAACCGTGAAGATTTTGACAAAAAAAAAGTTACCTATATTCGGAAATATACAATATTTGAAGAAGATGCAAAATTATGTTCAAAATCTTTATATATAATTGTTTAACAATTAAAATGTCACTGAGGTTACTTCTTTTGTAATCTGAGTTACTGAAGGCTGTACTGTTATATCTAAACTGAGGTTTTGCTATTGTGATTTAATTGAGCAATTAAAATGAAGGTTGTTCTATTGCATTTAAACTGAACAATTGAATTGAAGGTTGTACTGTTGTATTTAAACTGAACAATTGAATTGAAAGTTGTACTATTGTACTTAAACTGAACAATTAAATTAAAGTTGTACTATTGTGATTTAATTGAGCAATTGAAATGAAGGTTGTACTATTATATTTAAACCTAACAATTGAATTGAAGGTTGTATGATTGTTTTTTTACTGAGCAATTGAAATGAAGGTTGTATTATTGTGATTTAATTGAGCAATTGAAATGAAGGTTGTACTATTGTATTTAAACCTAACAATTGAATTGAAGGTTGTATGATTGTTATTTTACTGAGCAATTGAAATGAAGGTTGTATTATTGTGATTTAATTAAGCAATTGAAATGATGGTTGTACTATTGTATTTAAACTGAACAATTGAATTGAAGGTTGTACTGTTGTATTTAAACTGAACAATTGAATTAAAGGTTGTACTATTGTACTTAAACTGAACAATTAAATTAAAGATTGTACTATTGTGATTTAATTGAGCAATTTAAATGAAGGTTGTACTATTGTATTTACACCTAACAATTGAATTGAAGGTTGTATGATTGTTATTTTACTGAGCAATTGAAATGAAGGTTGTATTATTGTGATTTAATTGAGCAATTGAAATGAAGGTTGTACTGTTGTATTTAAACTGAACAATTGAATCGAAAGTTGTACTATTGTGATTTCATTGAGTAATTGAAATGAAGGTTGTACTATTGTATTTAAACCTAACACTTTAATTGAAGGTTGTACTATTGTGATTTAATTGAGCAATTGAAATGAAGGTTGTACTATTGTAATTAAACCTAACAATTGAATTGAAGGTTGTACTAATGTGATTTAATTCAGCAATTACTTTTGTATTTAAACTTAACAATTGAATTGAAGGTTGTACTATTGTATTTAAACCTAACAATTGAATTGAAGGTTATACAACTGTGATTTAATTGAGCAATTGAAATGAAGGTTGTACTATTGTATTTAAGCTGAACAATTGAATTGGAGGTTGTACTTTTGTATTTAAACTGAACTATTGAATTGAAGGTTGTATTATTGTGATTTAACTGAGCAATTGAAATGAAGGTTGTACCATTGTAATTTAACTGACCAATTGAAATTAAGGTTGTACTATTGTATTTAAACTAAACAATTGTATTGAAGGTTGTACTATTATCATTTAACTAACCATTTGAAATGAAGGTTGTACTATTGTATTTAAACTAAACAATTGAATTGAAGGTTGTACTGTTGTCATTTAACTGAGCATTGAATTGAAGGTTGTACTATTGTCATTTAACTGAGCATTGAATTGAAGGTTGTACTATTGTTTTTAAACCTAACAATTGAATTGAAGGTTGTACTATTGTGATTTGATTGAGCAATTGAAATGAAGGTTGTACTTTTGTATTTAAACCTAACAATTGAATTGAAGGTTGTACTATTGTGATTTGATTGAGCAATTGAAATGAAGGTTGTACTATTGTTTTTAAACCTAACAATTGAATTGAAGGTTGTACTATTGTGATTTGATTGAGCAATTGAAATGAAGGTTGTACTTTTGTATTTAAACCTAACAATTGAATTGAAGGTTGTACTATTGTGATTTGATTGAGCAATTGAAATGAAGGTTGTACTTTTGTATTTAAACCTAACAATTGAATTGAAGGTTGTACTATTGTATTTAAACTGAATAATTGAAATGAAGGTTATACAACTGTGATTTAAACTGAGCAATTGAAATGAAGGTTTTACTATTGTATTTAAACTGAACAATTGAATTGGAGGTTGTACTTTTGTATTTAAACTGAACAATTGAATTTAAGGTTGTACTATTGTGATTTAACTGAGAAATTGCAATGAAGGTTGTACCATGGTAATTTCACTGACCATTTGAAATTAAGGTTGTACTATTGTATTTAAACTAAACAATTGAATTGAAGGTTGTACTATTGTCATTTAACTGAGCATTGAATCGAAGGTTGTACTATTGTGATTTAATTGAGCAATTGAAATGAAGGTTGTACGATTTATTTAAACCTAACAATTGAATTGGAGGTTATACTTTTTTTTTGAAGCTGAGCATTTGAATTGAAGGTTGTATTATTGTGATTTAACTGAGCAATTGAAATGAAGGTTGTACCATTGTAATTTAACTGACCAATTGAAATGAAGGTTGTACTATTGTATTTAAACTAAACAATTGAATTGAAGGTTGTACTTTTGTCATTTAACTGACCATTTGAAGTGAAAGTTGTACTATTGTATTTAAACTAAACAATTGAATTGAAGGTTGTACTATTGTCATTTAACTGACCATATAAAATCAAGGTTGTACTTTTGTATTTAAACTAAACAACTGAATTGAAGGTTGTACTATTGTCATTTAACTGAGCATTGAAATGAAGGTTGTACTTTTGTCATTTAATTGAGCATTGAATTGATGGTTGTACTGTTGTAATTTAAAGGGGTATATCAGGAAAACATGCTTGAAATGTCTTAAAAAAAATAATATAATTATCAAAATGGTTAAAAAGCATCTCATTACCATTAATAAATGAAATACGAATGATTTGGTATGACAAATCCACCAAAACGTGACAAAATTGTTACTCAAATTTGAGTGATAAATTTGAAACACAATTTCCATTCTCAAAATAGACAACTTAACTACTGCTTGATGTCATTCGGACTCTTTCAAAGATGAAACAATTTTTACTATGTGTAAGCCTGTACCAATGGTGGATCTACTCTTTTCTACTCCCTAAACTCCCATATGTTATTAAAATGCATTATATTTCTACTGAAAAGGTGTTTGCCCATTCAGATTTTGTGTTGCGCACCACTCTAAACTGAAATCCTGGATCCACCCCTGTGTATAATGGACCAATTTGAAATCAAAATGAAATAAAGACTCAGTTAATATGTCACAAAATATGTTACACTTTTATGCAGGAAATCTATTTAGTCTAACTTAGGTGCATAGCCCAAAGTCATGAAATCCCTTTTACATATATTATTTTGACAGGTTTAAATATATTTTGGGGGGGCAATATTACATTGAAAAAAATATATTTTAGCCAATTTTAAAAAATCCTGATAAATTCCCTTGAACTGAGCAGATGAAATGAAGGTTGTACTATTGTTATTTAATGGAGCAATTGAAATAGAAAATTAGTTTAAATGTATAAAAAATGTAATGTTCTTGTAAAAGCCTACATTAAAAATCATAATATTAAAAAAAAACACATAGTTTTCTCCCAAATATTTCTTTTAGTTTCTTTGCATTTTGAAATTGGAAATTTTGTTACTTGGGGAAAAAGGATACTACAGTCAAACCTGTGTAAGCGGTCACCTTTATTAAGCAGGTCACTTTTGTTCCTAATCCCTTGACTGCTACTTAAGACAGGTTTGACTGTACATGTATTTGCCATTGGGAATGGGGCAGAATAACAACCCCAAAAATGGGCAAACAAAATCCCTGAATTGAACCACTGTGATTTTTGCATGTCTTAAGATGGTACAAACTGAAAATCAATATTAGTAAAATTAGTTTTGTTGTGAAGTCAGTAGGTAAAAGTATTTCATTCTGTCATTTTGAGACTACTGGTATGCAAATGAAGTTAATGTTTATTTATCTATTGCAGGGAAGATTTCACTATATCACAAATTGAAAAGGCCCAGTTTGGGGAATTCTGTCAGGTATGTTAAGTGTATAGTACCATGTATCTACATGTATATTTTCTTTAACACTTGTTTTTAGAATTAAGAAACACATTGTTTTAGAGTAGAATAAAATCCACTCAATAATTTAAAAAATCATTTTCTGATGCTTTTAAGGTAAGTTTGCGAATTTCCTGTCAGATTTTTCGACAACTTGCGTAAGGCCATTATGAATTAATTGCTAGATTATCATCCCCGCCCACCCTGTAATTTTCATGCCGCCCTGACCCTTTTTATTTTCATAAAAATAAAAAAAATTGAAAAATAAAAAAAAATAAATGAAATAAAATCCTCCCGCCCTCCCCCTTTTTAAGAAAAATTTGGATGATAAGTTAGCAATTAATTATGATGGCCTGAATTATCAAAAATCTGTACAATTGATCTATGAAGTCTCAGCGTTCGTTTAAGCTTTTTTTGTAATATAATGTCCCAGTTTCTCAGTTTCTAGTTAACAGCGCCCGTTAGCGGTATGTGTTTTTCGGACGATTTTCAATAATAATAGATCTTTTGAACCGATTTTTGATAAAATATGCCAGATGTCAAAAAATCTGATAAAAACGTCACAAACTACCTTAAATTGTTACATGCATTTGGCTGTCTGTTGACCTCCATCGGATTGAAATCAGTATTGCGTGTTTAAATTCACATTAGTTACCAGTACATCCCTTTTTTAACAAAATATTGCATCTTAAAGGAAATTTATCAGGATTTTCATAATTTTCAAATTAGCTATAAACATTTTTTTCCAGTGTATCATGTCTATAGTCATATACATACTCACTGACCCTGTATTGCCAAAACAGTATCTACAGTGAAAGGAAAAAATATACTTACCTATAAACGTCAACAGATCAAGGAACAATAAATGTATTGCATATAAATTTTGTATATTTATATTTCATCATATTGTTGAATCAAAAAACAAACATTTATTTCATTTCAAAGCAAAACAATAAGAAAAAATCAGTTCATTTTCCATCACATGAATAAACTTAACCAATAATGGAATAATTTTAAAAACCAAAATTTATACTTTCTTTTTCCTTTCAGTGTAGTTAAAGCTGCCAAAATAATGTATTCAAAAGGGATTTTTTAACTCTTGATACGCGCCTATGTTAGACTAAAATAGATTTGCTGCTTAAAAATAAACATAATTATTTTATGACGTATTAAATGGGTCACATAATTTCTTTTGGATTTTAATTTGATCCATTTTACAGGTTTATAAAATTAACCCTCATTCTCCAAAATATAAGTATAACTTAATCCGAAACACTAATGCTATGTATAATTCATATACAATCTACTTCCTGTACCTACGTATAATGGTGATTGGACTTAATGTGTTGACATCATGAAAGCCAGAGAGACTGTATGGCTGACGCTAATTGACTAGCCTCTAAGCACGGTACAATTGAAATATTGGATTATTGGATGTTGTCCTTGTGTTACCACTGGAAGAAGCCATTTCATTACAGAAACATAAATAATGCATTTATTTTGGACTTTGATGGGATTTATGATCTTGATGCTGTGTAATTTTAACTTTGGGCCAGAGGCTACGGAAGGGTAAATATTTCATTTCCCACAAAGTGAAATATTGCATTTCCCACAAAGTGAAATATTTCATTTCCCACAAAGAACTAAGAAGAAAGAAACACTAACACCCATTGCACAAAATACAAACGACAAATTGCAAATTTAGAGTTATGGCGGTGATACCCTTCCATAAGAGGCAGCTATGTAAAATTCAAATCACTCTATAAAATTATTTGCCATCGCAGTAATTACCCATATGATGAGAACCTTAATGTTGAAATTATTCATGTTGTATGAAATAAAAAATCGTGTTTGCATATCAGTTGTTTCTGTATGAAACTCAGTCACGAAAGCTCAAAAGATCATGAAAATTGTTTTTTTGTTGTTTAGTGCAACTTTCAACAATTTTTCAGTCACATGACGGTGGTGTCTACTTAATAGGCATTCTAAGAGCTGCTAAACCAGAGTATCCTGCCGCCCACACACGGTTTGATTATCCACCGAGTCACTTTATACTGACACAGTGTTGAACAAATCTAGAACTACCCTTTAATGTCTGTGTGCCTGTGAGAAAGCTCCTCAGTACCATCAAGTACTCAGTCTTTGGTATATGACCAGGCTGGGGATCGAACCTACAACTTTCCACATTCCAGGCAGGTACTCTACCATTAAATCACTGCTGCAGTATTCACCATGGTAACCTTGTTTGTTAACACTTAAGTAATGAATCCATTCACTCATACACAGTAACAGTAGACCAAGCCATTTGTCTTCAAACTAGGTACACTAGTATATACATGTCTTACCGGGTCGATTGGCTCAGGCTATAGCTTGTCTGGCTATCGATCCAGGGGTTGCAATTTCGAACCTGCACCCACCATAGTCTCCGTGGTGATTAATATATGACATTGTGTCTCATTATTATTCGTCTCTCACCGCTGATTCAAGTGGGAAAGTTATCAGTTACTTACAGAGATGGGTGTACTCTAGTACTGGTTACCTTTTCAGGATCCCAGGAAAGAGTGGTTTGATAATTGATCATCTGTTAGCCCTCGATAGCATAAAGATGACACTAAACATCCAACCAATAAATCAGTCATTCAATCAATCAGTCATTCAGTCTGTCGGTCGGTCGGTCGGTCGGTTGGTCGGTCGGTCGGTCGGTCGGTCGGTCGGTCGGTTGATCGGTCAGTCAGTCAGTCGGTCGGTCGGTCGGTCTACATGACTTGTTTATAGTATGACCCTTAGTGTTTCAAATTTAATTTCAATCCCAATTTATTTTAATTATTGGTTTGTTAATTAATTAATACAATGGTATAACGGCATTATCAACTGACAAACTTGTTTAACCCTTTACTCCATAGATACGCTCGTGACGAGCAATCTGAACACTTCCTGCACTGTTTTCCACTCTGTCAGTTAGTATAAACATAATTCACCCAATCATTCAAAAGCCTTCTAAATTAGGTGTCCAAATGCGTTTATATTACAGGTGTCCAAATGCGTTTATATTACAGGTGTTCAAATGCATTTATATTACAGGTGTTCAAATGCGTCTATATGAAGTAAAGGGTTAAAGACAAATTAACCCCTCTTCCTACCTATTAACCATAGTTATATTCTATTTTGCAGCAAGTTCCAGGAAGACAGTGGTTTGCTAGATACGTTAATTCACAGGTATACTTTTACTGTTTTGTCCTGATTGTTACCTGACCCACCATATAGCCAATGATTGGGTTGGTACTAGTATTATGTAATTTATCGCCTCTGTCTCTCCAACTTCCCTTCATCCTTCCTTCCTTCCATCCATCCTTTTAGTCTGTCCATGTGAATAAGAAGTGATGTGTTAAATTATCCATTGGCTAATTAATTGAGTATTAGAATTTTATCATATTTCACCTTTTGAACTGCCAATCATTAAACAAAATTTGCTGGTTCCCCAAATGTGAGATCTCTATTAAATCACATTAATTGTCACTTTCATTGGTATTAAACTATTAAGTGAGTTTGCATTGAATTTCTTGTAAATAGTGAGACCGCGGCGTGGTCCAGTGGTAGAGCATCCGCCTTGCATGCGGAAGGTCGTGGGTTCAATCCCCGGCCAGGTCATACCAAAGACTGTAAAAATGGTACTAGAAGCTTCCTCGCTTGACGCTCAGCATTTAGAGGAGAGTTCTAGGTCTGGTCGGCCCGGTGTCAGTATAATGTGACTTGGTGGGGTATCATACCATGTGTCTGCGGCATGATACTCCAGTGTGACAGCGCTTAGAATACTGTCTCAAGTAGGCACCGTCGCGATATGACTGAAAAATTGTTGAAAGCGACGCTAAACACCATACAACAACAACAACATTGTAAGTAGTGACTATACAAAATGGCAACACTTTTAGTACAGTAGAAATTTGATGGCTCCACGACAGGACTGGACAAAATAGTTTGAGTAAAAGGTTGTTTGAGCCAAATATTGTTCAACATCATACGATACATGTACATGTATATATACATCCAAGTAGGATTTCAGGCAGGACCAAATAAGTGGTTCAATCTTTATGTGGTGTTCCAGCCATCTGTTTGAGCCAAGAAAGTTCTACTGTACATTTGTATTTCAATGAAAATGGACAAACTGTTGTCTTTAAAAGGTTCTATTTTCAACATGTTTTCTTTTGTTGCTACCCATGATTCAAAATGGTGATGATGGCTCAAAGCCATCATGGTTCTCTTGTTTAGAAATCGCTGTTACAGACCGTAATCCGTTCAAGTACACCAAAAATGCATTTCAATCGTGTTCGTTTTGCGTGTCAAACGCTTTGTTTTGCGTTTGAAATGCATTTTAGTTTCCTTGATGGTTTGAATTTTTTTTATGATAAACGTTAGAGATAATACAAAAATGCAGTTCAAAACGATACTGAACGCCTTTTAGCCTGCGTTTGCGTTCGAATCGTGTAGCGTATCGTTTACCGTGTATCTTTTACCATTTAACGTTTACATGACATGTTCACCAATTACATCATCTCTGGTTGTCCAATTGTAACACCGCAGTAGAATAAATAATAAGAACTAGATATTTAAAGAAATCATCGGGTTTTATATGATGATATATTAATTAAATAAATTAAAATAATATTGATTAAATCTTTCTGAAATATTGATTAAAATCATTCTAAAATATTGCTAACTAAGCCACCCTATGTTAGATATGGTCTACCATATAGTTGATGATTTGTAGCGTGACAGCAGTAAATATGTTTCATAAAACTCAATCATTGAAATTTAATACACATGGTACGTGGCATGTCAATTACATCAGATAAACACGTTAGGGTCACGTAATCATTAGATTGGCCAAACATTGCCAGACTGGTTTACACTAACGTTAACGTTACGGTATCGAAAAAGTATATAGTAAATAAATGTGAACCAGTCCCTGTATTTTATATCTGCAGTGGTGTATAATCTGCTATTATGCAAGAAACAGAGTATAGACGCCTCAGCAAGTAGTTATTTTATTTACAGGAATAAAGCATTATTTACAGTTTTTTTTCCAATTTTAATTCCAGTTATGAATTTCGATAGATTGTCATGTTAAACAATTATAAAAATTCATTAAACAAAATAATTTATATAATCCGCAAAAATAAATATATTTACAAATACACATGCCTTAATTTATGTAGCAAACGCACACACTTTATGTCTATAACTCCGACACAATTTATTTTTGACCTCATGGCAATGTGCAATGTCGGCACTCTGACAGTTTCTTGCGTTCTATTTCACTACGGTAAATGCATGGGGGAGGCAGATGATGTTTCCATAAAAAGGATGCCTTTAAGGCTAAAAGTTTTATGTCTTGTGGCATTGCTTCTAAAATCGCTGGTACATGTACTTACGTCTGACGCTTTCAAGGACTTTTATGTACATTACACCGATAGAATTCCTCTGATATCCTTCCATCAAAAATTTCCAAAATACCCACTTAGTGAATAAAATGTTTGTTTCACTGGTGACGTCATCGGACATTGGCACAAGGTGATAGTGAAAGGGACAGCGTGTTCATTCTGTACACAAATTTAGGTATGTGTAGTTATTAATAACTCTATCAGCTTAATAGTAATCTTTTTTTAACAAATGCCTATATTGAAAACAAACATTTTGGAGACACCAAGTTACAAACAAACACCAACCCTTTACGTGTGTTTGTTATATATATATATGAACTATTTTTATATACAATTTTGGAAAAGCCCTAAGTGGAAAGGTTTTGGTGTAACAAACAGATTTTCTAAAATTGCGTGAAAACTTTTCCTGATTGGCAATCATATAACAGAACAGCAACATAAATCGATGTTCAGATAATTAAATCAGTTAATTAAGGTAGTTGTGTAAGCAGGTCATGCGTCATCTGATTGTTTTATCACACTTTTACATCGTAAAAAAGCGATGCCCGAGGCAATGTTTTTCACAGATAATTATTAAAACTTATAAAGAAATTAAATTAAAGTTATTAGGTATAGCAAATTAAAGATTTTAAATGACAAAGAGAGCAGTCATTTCGTTTAATTATTTATTTCATTGTCAATATAACTATGACAATATTAGAGGATATCTTAATCTTTATTATTTAATGTGTTTAAAGTTTGCATTATTGTTTTGTACCGTTCGCGGATCGTTCGCCCTGTTGCGTCCGTGTATCCTTTCGTTTATCGTTTTGTTTCGTTTATTGTTTCATTTTATCGTTCGTTCGCATTTTTAGTCCGTTTGTATATCGTTTAAACGTGTTTGATATTTGTTTCGTTTGCGTCCGTTTGGTGTACTCGAATGGATTACGGTCTGTACTTAAGGTAGTTTCCGACGCATTCCTACTTTATTTTTCGGCAACTGGCATAAATTATCAATAATCTGTATGACTTCTACTATGAAGTATCAGCTTTCATTTTATCTTTAAGCTTTTACTTGAAAGCTAAGGGACATTATTTACTGGAATTCATTCTGAGGTCTCCATCCTCGAATTAAATTAGTTGGGGTCAAAGAAAAACAATCTTGTTTGATAACACTCAATATAATAATAAAAAATAAATAAAAAAAATTCAGATTTGAATTGCTTTTATAAGGGAGAATACAGTGACTTGAAATGTATTGAAATTATTTAACACCATTAAAATGGGTGGGGGGTGGGGAAGGAGAGAAAAAAGCAAAAAAACAAAATGCTTGAAAAGAAAATAATATAGAGCATTTTCTAAGTTTATTCTAAACTAAGGACATGCCAGTTACTTGCGGATGGTCTACTCAGATTCATTCTGAGGTCTTCCTACACCAATAAAATTGAATTTATATAACCTGAAATGTGTTAAAAATGTCTTTCAAAAACAATAAAAAAATAATAATAAGGACCAGAAATCTTTACTTTCACTGGGCATAATCTCTATAATACTGTCTGAGATCTCAGTGGTAGATAGATTACTGTAACAGATATATTTTTCCCCAGTCACTAGAAAAAAACAGATATCGACTAAATTCATTTAACTTATTCTGTGCCTGCAGACTGGAAGCTTAATTAAAGGCAGTGCATGGTAACTAGACCTCAAACTCCAAAGGAAATACACAGAAACAAAAGAAATGAAATTGAAATTTCTGTGTAAATCCATGAGTGTCTGTCTTGGTTTTGTTAAATTGAATCAGAAGTTTGTTTTTTATGATCTGCTATCTGCCGGTGTAAGGAATCTGGGCTGAAAATTTTAATTGATTAATCGGAATTAACAGTTAAGAGCATTATAAAATTATAATAGGTTTTCTATATAAATATGCCGTGCCTGATAAGCTCAGTTGGCAGGGTGTCTGACTATCAATCCAGGGGTCTTGAGTTTGATTTCTCACCCTGCAACAGTCTCCATGATGGTTGATATACAAGATTGTGTCTCATTATCAATCGTCTCCCATCGCTGATTCAAGTGGGAAAGTTTATAAGTTACTTGCAGAGATAGGGTGTGCTAAAGTACTGGTTAACCTGTCAGGATCCCAGGAAATAGAGGTTAGGTTAATTGATGGTCTGTTAGCCCTCAATGGCATTAAAATGACGCTAAATATTAAATCAATCAATCAATCTATATAAATACGATAAAGTGAAATGACCAAAGGAGTCTGATATTTCCTCGGAAATGCCTTTATCAGACATGTATGTAAGTTGCCCCTAAGGTAAGTTTGATTGACTCCCTTACTTAATTTTTGTCCAATCAGTGTTCAATTTATCTATAAAGAAGAACCACAACTCTTACACAATAATTGATATAATTCATCGGCAAATGAAAATCGATAATAATTGTTCATGCCAATGGCATTTAGCGATTAATCAAAACAACTTTTCTATCTGCTCCCCTGAACTTATTATTATACTGAAATATATAATGCTTGACTTATTATTCCATTAGTGCAATAAAATACTAAGTGTATTTAAAATAAGAAGGCACTTGTTACTTTTTGCACTAATGGTGCGTTATGATCCAGATTTTGTGAGAATGATCCATTTATTTTCACAGCAAACTGTCAATCAAACCGTTTTTGTTTGAGTGGTGTTTAACTTCATTTTCAACAAACATTGCAGGTTACTAGTATATAAATGTTTAATGGTGTTTTATTGGTGAAGTAAGGTCACAAACCTACTGTCCTTCCATAATTGACTGGCAAACTTCCTCGCATAATCTTAAGTATGAGCTGGGTTTGAACTAATGACCCCAGCGATGGGAGGTAATTTATCTTGTGACGGTGTCATGGAAGACTCGGCCGTGGGAAACCCTGATCTTCTGGATGAAATTTGAAACCAAGGCTCTTATCTTATTGCTTTACACTGATGATAGTGTTAGCTCAGTTGGTAGCATGCCTGGCTATCAATCTAAGGGTCGTGAGTTTGAATCCTAGCTCCGTCACAGTCTCTGTAATGATTGATATACAACATCAAATTGTCAATTGTTTCTCACTACTGATTCAAAAGGCAAAGTTATCAGTTTCTGCCAGAGATGGGGTGTACTTTAGTGCTGATTTACCTTGTTAATATTAAAACAAACAAACAGTTTTTTCTCATTTTGTGAAATTGTTGGCAACAAGAATTTTAAGCTCAGAGGAGAGTTCTGAAAGCTGCAGCAGTGGTAGATTTAAATTTCTGCAGACATTAAAAGGAAAAATATTCATTTCATATTACCAGAACCTGAACAGCTATTTGAGCAAATTGTGTAGGAGTAAAATATGAATTTGGTAAAATATGATCAATTTGGAGAATCTGAAAGAGTCGGTCCTATAATATATTCATCGCAAGTCGGAATCAATATTCCTCATGTTTGTTTAATGATGCTGACTTGCAACATTTTGGTCTCACTATGAATGTCACCTTGAACGTCAGAATTGAATATGTTTTTTGCTTGGGAAAGGCATTTCCTGGATGACTGATTTCCGAGGAGGAAGTATTTTGTGAAAGTTTGACAGGGTAGTGCCAGTTAAAAGACACCTTCTACACTTTCTGATTGTATGATCATTACAAGATGTCATTTTTTGTGATTGTCACAGTTATATTATTCATATTACCATTGCATACAATCGTGTGAGCCTTTTTGCTAAACAGGTTTCACTACACAGTTGATTTTTTTTCATTGTTCTATATAAAATTAGGTCTAGAATTTCCATGGTAAAAAAAGAATTCCACATAGAAGTATTTTTTTTTATAGCAGGAATGTATACCCACATAAAAATTCACAATAATTGGTAGATTGACCAGCTTGTGTTTTTAGCTCTACTGGCTATGGCGCGTTGTCTGTCGTCCGTCGTCTGACATCTGAAGTCTGACGTCTTTCGTCTTTCGTCTGTCAGCACTTTCTCTGAAACCACTAGGCCAATTAAACTGAAACTTCACATGGATGTTTCTGTTGCATAAAAGACTATACAGAAGATTTTTTTTTTTCGATCTGAAATTCAAGATGGCAGCCGTTACTAAAAATTGTCCAAAATTTAAAAAATCTTTTTCTCATGCACGGCCCAACAGATTTTCAAAACGTTTATGTAGTAATGATGACCAACTCTAGTTTTGTTAGATTTGTTCAAATGGTGTCCCTATGGTTAAATATAACCCCGCCCTGAGGGTTCAGTTAGGGGAAACATGTATTATATTCCTATATCTTCACAGAACCACTGTTTGGTGAAGGAGGTTCAGATTTGTAAAAATGACTGAGTTCCACTGTCTTATGGGGTCAGGAGGGGCCCAAAAAGGGTACAAATTGGGAATTAATAAAATCGTTTTCATAAGAACCGGTATGTCAGATTTGCACATATTTAATATAAATTATCCCTATGTGTAGGGGTTTGATTGCAGATAAGAATTTAGGGGCTTAAATTTATAGGGGCCCTGTAAGGGGACTTAGAATTTTACAAAGGGATACTATGGGAAAACAGAAAATTCTCCATTTTTTTTTTCATTTATTCTGAAACCGCTATGCCAATTAAACTGAAACTTCACATGGATGTTTCAATTGCTTATGAGACTATACAGAAGATTTTTTTTTCTATCTAAAATTCAAGATGGCCACTGTTACTAAAAATAGTCCAAAACTTAAAAAATCTTCTTCTCATGAACGGCCCAACAGATTTTAAAAATGTTTATGTAGTAATGATGACCAACTATAGTTTTGTTAGATTTGTTCAAATGGTGTCCCTAGGTTTAAATATGACCCCGTCCCAATATTTCTATTGCATAGAAGAATTTCAAAAAGTGCCATGGCCACTATGAGTCAGTAGAGGCCCTCAGGCCCTGTTGGGCCTCTTGTTTTTAAAGAGGGTGCAGCAGTGACACCCTGTGATTTTTTTGAAAAAAGAAGTCCTCAAATGCTTATAAATACATGCATATATCATGTTGAAATCCTATAAAAGTCGCTTTTTTAACACCAGTGATGTCTTATTGCAGTATATGCTATGTTAACTTTTGCTCTACTCATCTGTAGAAACCACTATGATCCATTTTGGAAATATTTCAAAACCAAATTACATACTATTAGGCCTTTTTTTTTAAGCATAAGAATCATGTTACTGTGGGAAAAAGGGCCTTTATTATGTAGTGAGATGGTAAGCAATGAGCTAGTTTGTCGTTTTCAATTAAAAATATGACGCAAATTAATGATGGAGATTTTTTTCTACATTTTTTCTTTTTCGTTTTTTTTAAAAATTGTCAGGGCAACATGAAAATTAGAAGGCGGGCAGGGATGATAATCTAGCAATTTATTTATTATGGCCTTATCAACAGTCATCCAGGAGATACAAGTTTCCAATCCTTCTATATGATTTAATGTTTAAAAATATATAATTTGTTTTTGAATAAAAGGTTGATCTCTATGGACAAATCATTTACATGTAATGTAAAGCCAAATTGTTAAATGGTATCTTATTTTATTAAAAAAAAAAAAAGAACACTGGGCTCAGACCATAATAAATTAATTGCTAGATTATCATCCCCACCTACCCCCTAATTTTCATGCTGGCCCAACCCATTTTATTTTCAACAAAAAAAAAAAAAATAATGAAAAAAAAACAAACTCCTCCCCCAGCTCCCCTTTTTAAGAAAAATTTGGATGATAATCTAGAAATTAATTTATAATTGCCTAAAAGTCTAAAAGCTTTAACATAAAACAAAAATGTTTGTTACCCAGTTTCATTGATGTAATTGTTGAAAAGGCACGATGAAATTGTTAACTTGTAAACCAGTCTGCAATAATATTTAAACCAGTCAGCACTGTATACCATAAGTTTTGCACATAAAGTCTGGAAAAAAACATGGCTGTTTGGACCAATTGTTTTGAATTAGTTTTCGTATTTCATATATTATATCAATGACTTCTATAGAAGGACAGGAAACAATTAACATTGCATCTCCTGATTAAATGACGAAGGATTCATAATTTGCAAATTAATCATTCATTATTCATAGGCAGATGATTTCTTGTATATAATCTGTAAGTTGTGTGTAATATAGGACGTTTAAACATGTTTGGATCACGCAAAATGCTCTTGAATTAAAGATAATGATGTTTGAAGGAAAATCATCGTTATTTTAGCTGCAGTATACAATTTTAAACACAAAATTCTGTGAATGGTATTGTTTTGATGACAATTTCATTCTGCAATGTAAGAATTTTGATTTGTATTCCTGAGATTAATGGAAGTTTAAATAATTAAAAACGAGATATTGGGAGATTTTGCGTGAATACGCGAGCGTTCACTCAGTCTCAATCAGTTGCATTTCCTTCTCTATATAATGCCTTGATTATATGTACATTTAAATTATTTCAGTGTGTCTGAATTGACAAATCTTTTGTGAAAATAAGCTATGTAATAGCAAATTGCTTTATAGACACAATCCATTTCCCACTGACATCAACATTGGTTGTTTGATCTTGAATAAATCAGAGATTCGTATGTTTTCATTTGCGCTGTAAACAAGTTTTTGACATGGAGCTTGCCCCAAGGTCGTAGTAGCAATGCTGGATATCTGACGCTATATCCACTTCTAACTTCCCCAAAAAGGCAAAGTACTTGATCCTCTATAAAAATGCACAGCAATAAATAGATCCAACTGAACTGCATTTAAATGCTTAAGATCATGAATATTTGACAGAAAAAAACTTTAGACCTTAATAAACCATCATAAGCTTAATAAAAGTTAAGAAATTATTGTGCAACTACAGGAACTTTGAAAATGCACCCCTTACATACAGGTAATTTTGTGCAGAAAATGTCATCCGATTTCGAAGAAAGTTTATATGCGTTAAGAGAATCTTCTACTGTCAAAACTGTTTGACTGAGACTTGAATTATTAATGCATTTTTTTCCATTTTTCAAAGCTACTCGTCAATAACGAGTGCATGTATCCGGGTGAATGGTTCATATACTCATTGTTGACGCCTGTGAATTTTCACTTTTGGAGGTAGCTTTGAAAAATGGAAAATATGCATAAAAAATTCAAGTCTCATTCATTAAGTGTTGACAGTAGAATACCAAAAATGTCTGTCTTACATATATAAACTTTCTTTGAAATTGAATGACATTTTCTGTATTAAAATTACCTGTATGTAAGTTGTACATTTTCAAAATCCCTGAGTGTATAATGCATCATAATTATGTTTTAGCTTTGAATATCTAGTTGTGTCTTTTAATCATGCTTAAGAGCTAAGATTCAACAAGTTATTCTTTTAAGGCATGTAATAAAGACTTTGAGCTTCTTTTGTCGTGAACTTTGTTTCACAATCAATGTAAAATAAATAAGTTTAAAACAAATAAAACCATTTCTGGATTTCAGAGAGCTGTTTCAAAGAAAGTTGACGAGTCCATATTTTTTCGTCTGGTGCAATATTTTGCTGTGGTGCTGTTTGAATGTGGGGAATCTGAAGATTATGTTCCCGCCAAAAACCTCATGAACATGTGCTTCACATTTTACCATGAATGTAAGTACATGTAGCTATGAGTGGAAGGTAGTTGTGAAACCTGCTTCACATTTTACCATGAATGTAAGTACATGTAGTTATGAGTGGAAGGTAGTCGTGAAACCTGCTTCACATTTTACCATGAATGTAAGTACAAGTAGCTATGAGTAGAATGTAGTCATCAACATGTGTTTAACATTTTACAATGAATGTAAGTACAAGTAGCTATGAGTAGAAGGTAGTCATCAACATGTGTTTAACATTTTACAATGAATGTAAGTACAAGTAGCTATGAGTAGAAGGTAGTCATCAACATGTGCTTCACATTTTACCATGAATGTAAGTACATGTAGCTATGAGTAGAAGGTAGTCGTCAACATGTGCTTCACATTTTACCATGAATGTAAGGACAAGTAGCTATGAGTAGAAGGTAGTCATCAACATGTGCTTCACATTTTACCATGAATGTAAGTACAAGTAGCTATGATTTGAAGGTAGACATGAACATGTGTTTCACATTTTACCATGAATGTAAGTACAAGTACCTATGAGTAGAAGGTAGCTATGAACATGTGTTTCACATTTTACCATGGATGTAAGTACATGTAGCTATGAGTAGAAGGTAGTCATCAACATGTCCTTCACATTTTACCATGAATGTAAGTGCATGTAGCTATGAGTAGAAGGTAGTCATCAAAATGTGCTTCACATTTTACCATGAATGTAAGTACAAGTACCTATGAGTAGAAGGTAGCTATGAACATGTGCTTCACATTTTACCATGGATATAAGTACATGTAGCTATGAGTAGAAGGTAGTCATCAACATGTGTTTCACATTTTACCATGAATGTAAGTACATGTAGCTATGAGTAGAAAGTAGTCGTCAACATGTGCTTCACATTTTACCATGAATGTAAGTACATGTAGCTATGAGTAGAAGGTAGTCATCAACATGTGCTTCACATTTTACCATGAATGTAAGTACAAGTAGCTATGAGTAGAAGGTAGCTTTGAACATGTGCTTCACATTTTACCATGAATGTAAGTGCATGTAGCTATGAGTAGAAGGTAGTCATCAACGTGTGCTTCACATTTTACTATGAATGTAAGTACATGTAGCTATGAGTTTAAGGTAGTCATCAACATGTGTTTAACATTTTACAATGAATGTAAGTACAAGTAGCTATGAGTAGAAGGTAGTCGTCAACATGTGTTTCACGTTTTACCATGAATGTAAGTACAAGTACCTATGAGTAGAAGGTAGTCATCAACATGTGCTTCACATTTTACCATGAATGTAAGTACATGTAGCTATGAGTAGAAGGTAGTCATGGACATGTGCTTCACATTTTACCATGAATGTAAGTACATGTAGCTATGAGTATAAGGTAGTCATCAACATGTGTTTCACATTTTACCATGAATGTAAGTACATGTAGCTATGAGTAGAAGGTAGCCATGAACAATTAGAAAATATTCTGAATTCTCCTATGGAGCTGGTCATATCAATATATTGATTATGTATATAAAGTGAATCTGAGTCTAAAACCAATTTCAGTTTTCTATTTCAGCTCACTTTATAAGAGCAAAGTATGAGATGAGCTTTTTAATCATATTGTGTCCAGTGTCCATCTGATATTCATCTGTCTGTTCATCATTCTGTCTGTTAGGCCATAATAAATTAATTGCTAGATTATCATCCCTGACAGCCCCCTAATTTTCATGCCATCCTGACCCTTTTAATTTTCTTAAAAAAATAAAAAATAAAAAAAATTTACATGTACAATGTATATATATATTTTTTAATAAAAAAACATTAAAAATTTAAAAATAAAAATAAAAAATAAAATCCTCCCACTCTCCCCATTTTTAAAAAAAAATTGGATGATAATTATGCAATTAATTTATAATGCCCTTAAGTTTTAGGTTGTGTACAGTAAATATAACAGCGATATAACCATGATCTTTCAGGAAAATTCAATCTGAGGCAAGTTATTAAACTTGCCTTATTGGATTTTTTACAATAATGTCCATGTTGTGGGTCTTTAATTGTTAAACTGTTTGATCCTGTGTGTACCGGCAGTTTTAATTTTGATCCTCACAAAACTAAGGCAGTATAACCACAATATCTTGGACAGTATCTTGCACTTACCAAATGAGATAGTGTAGGTGCAAGTAATGTCTAAAATACATTTTATGATTTACCTGCTCCCTTGACTCTTGTATTTCACCAATCTTACACCATGATTGCAAAATTATAAGTCCGGGCCATGTTATAAGCTCAGCAAGCAACAGTCTCCATGATGATTTATATTCTTAATTGCGTCTTCCATGGCTGACTCAAGTGAGAAAGTTATCAGTTACATGCAGATATAGGTGTGCTTGAGTACTGGTTATCCTTCCAGGATCCCAGGAAAGGTTAACTGATTGTCTGTTAGCCCTAGATGGCATAAAAACGAAGCTAAATATTCAAAGCAAAATAAATATTAGATCACCGACAAAATTGGATAATTGATATCAGGGTTACGGCCTTCAACTGTCAAAAATTTAATCATGCGGCCTCACACGCACAAGATCCCCTAAAGTTTTGGGGTTTTTATTTTTTATCTTGAAAAAACTATACATTAGTTAGATAACCATAATATTTGAAAAATTTATGTCGGAAATACAAATGCATCGAATTATGTGGCCATGGAAGTTGTCTTGTTTGATTTTTCAGCCCATCCATGTTCAGTTGAGTTATGGCCAATGCCCAGTGTACCAATATCATGTGTTGTCTTTTTACATTTGGTAAAACTTGGTTTCCATGACAGTTTTAGGGTTTAAAGTAATATTTGACCAATCAGGTTGAACAATTTTCATCTAATAGAACATTAACAAAGCTCAGGGCCTCCCTAAGAGATTGCTATAAAAGTGCAAAACTTGAAATGAGACAAAAATATTAATGTTAGGCTTTTTTTTTTCAGCTTGTCGGAAACAACTGGCACCATCAAACAAAACATAATAATGCAACCATTTTCATAAAATGTATTTCCAATACCTTAAATTTGGCACCAACTTTTTTTATTAATTTTTTTTTAGCTCAGTCATATAAGTAGCACATCTGATTATCAATCCAGAGGTCATGAGTTTGAATCCCTGCCCGGCTACAGTCTCCATACTGATTGACATATGACATATGCGATTAATTGAATTTTGTCATTTGTCTTCCACCATTGATTCAAGTGGGAAAGTCATCAGTTACTTGCAGAGATTGGGGTCCTTGAATACTGGTTAACCTTCTAGAATCCCAGGAATGAGTGGTTAGGTTAACTGATCATCCATTAGCTCTTGCAAAATTTATTTATTTCGTGCAACACATTTCAATACAGTTATGATGTATTGCTTAATATTGCAATACAGTTATGATGTATTGCTTAATATTGCAATACAGTTATGATGTATTGCTTAATATTGCAATACAGTTATGATGTATTGCTTAATATTGCAATACAGGTTTGTGTGTAATCTTTTTTTTCTCAGAGGAGAGCCCTTAAAGTTGCTGGTAGATTTGAATCTCCACAAAGACATAACGAATTGTTTATAAAATGCTGTATGGAATGGTGACTCATTCCATATTGCGAGAACCTAATTATCTATTAGGGCAAATGGTGCAGTATTGAATATGAATGTTGTAAAGTATGATCAAATTGGGGAATCAGAAAGAGAATAAAATATATATTCATCGAATTCAGTATTTCCTTTGTTTCTTCAATGATGCTGGCTTGCAACATTTTGATTTCACTGCGAATGTCAACTTTTATGTCAGAATTTAGTGTTTTTTGTTCTTGGAAAAAGCATTTTCTGACTGGCTGCTTTCCGTAGAAAGTATTTCTTGAAAATTTGACAGGATAATGCCAATTTTAAGACACCTAACAAGATGTTGTTTTTATGATTGTCATGGATGTTCAGTATATTCGTATGCCATCACCAACATGCCAAACAATGAGAGAGTTTCTCCTTTTCATTTAACCCATTACTTCATATAAACGCCTTTGGACACCTCTAATATTGAAAGCATTAATTCACCACTTATCAGCAATGGGTGAATTATGTTTATATTAACTGACAGAGTTTAAAACAGTGCAGGAAGTGTTTAGATTGCTTGTTACGAGCAATCTGAACTCTTCCTGCACTGTTTTCAAAGGCCTTCTGTGATTGGTGCGGGAAAATGCGTATCTATGGAGCAAAGTGTTAAAAAGGTAACATGTAAATGAGGAAGATTTTTTATCATACGACAAATGCTGTTCATGTTCAACTCTTTAATGATAAATGAGAGATTCTGAAGTTGCGAAACAATACGAATGTATGTAGCTTGTCATTTCAACGTATCATCTTCATCTCCAATGTTTCTGTTCATCATCTCATCAGTCCTAATCTCCCCAGATCTGTTCATAATCTCATCAGTCCTCTTCATCTCCTCAGCTCTGTTAATCATCTCATCAGTCCTTTTCATCTCCTCAGCTCTGTTCATCATCTCATCAGTCCTCTTCATCTTCTCAGCTCTGTTCATCATCTCATCACTCTTCTTTATCTCCTCGGCTCTGTTCATCATCTCATCAGTCTTCTTCATCTCCTCAGCTCTGTTCATCATCTCCTCAGCTCTGTTCATCATCTCATCAGTCCTCTTCATCTCCTCAGCTCATTTAATAATCTCATCTGTTCATCGTCTCATCAGTCCTCTTCATCTCCTTGTTCTGTTAATAATCTCATCTGTTCATCATCTCATCAGTCCTCTTCATCTCCTCAGCTCTGTTCATCATCTCATCAGTCCTCTTTATCTCCTTGGCTCTGTTCATAAACTCATCAGTCTTCTTCATCTCCTCGATTCTGTTCATCATCTCATCATTTTTTCTTCATCTCCTCGGCTCTGTTCATAATCTCATCAGTCCTCTTCATCTCCTTGACTCTGTTCATAATCTCATCAGTCCTCATCATCTCCTTGCCTCTGTTCATAATCTCATCAGTCCTCTTCATCTCATTGGCTCTGTTCATCATCTCATCAGTCCTCTTCATCTCCTTGGCTCTGTTCATCATTTCATCAGTCCTCTTCATCTCCTTGGCTCTGTTCATAATCTCATCAGTCCTCTTCATCTCCTTGACTCTGTTCATCATCTCATCAGTCCTCTTCATCTCCTTAGCTCTTTTCATCATTTCATCAGCCCTCTTCATCTCCTTGGCTCTGTTCATAATCTCATCAGTCCTCTTCATCTCCTTGGCTCTGTTCATGAACTCATCAGTCCTCTTCATCTCCTCGGCTCTGTTCATCATCTCTGATGGCTCTGTTCATAAACTCATCAGTCCTCTTCATTTCCTTGACTCAGTCTCTTCATCTCCTTGACTCTGTTCATAATATCATCAGTCCTCTTCATCTCCTTGACTCTGTTCATAATCTCATCAGTCCTTTTCATCTCCTCAGCTATGTTCATCATCTCATCAGTCCTATTCATCTCCTTGGCACTGTTCATAATCTCATCAGTCCTCTTCATCTCCTTCATCTCCATGTTCAACTCTTTAATGATAAATGAGAGATTCTGAAGTTTCGAAACAATACGAATGTATGTAGCTTGTCATTTCAACGTATCATCTTCATCTCCAATGTTTCTGTTCATCAGTCCTAATCTCCCCAGATCTGTTCATAATCTCATCAGTCCTCTTTATCTCCCATGCTCTGTTCATCATCTCATCAGTCCTAATCCCCTTGGCTCTGTTCATCATCTCACCAGTCCTCTTCATCTCCTTGGCTCTGTTCATAAACTCATCAGTCCTCTTCATCTCCTTGACTCTGTTCATAATCTCATCAGTCCTCTTCATCTCCTTGGCTCTGTTCATAAACTCATCAGTCCTCTTCATCTCCTCGATTCTGTTCATCATCTCATCAGTCCTCTTCATCTCCTTGGCTCTGTTCACAAACTCATCAGTCCTCTTCATCTCCTTGACTCTGTTCATAATCTCATCAGTTCTCTTCATCTCCTTGACTCTGTTCATCATCTCATCAGTCGTCTTCATCTCCTTGGCTCTGTTCATAATCTCATCAGTCCTCTTTATCTCCTTGGCTCTGTTCATAAACTCATCAGTCTTCTTCATCTCCTCGATTCTGTTCATCATCTCATCAATCCTCTTCATCTCCTCGGCTCTGTTCACAAACTCATCAGTCCTCTTCATCTCCTTGACTCTGTTCATAATCTCATCAGTCCTCATCATCTCCTTGCCTCTGTTCATAATCTCATCAATCCTCTTCATCTCTTTGACTCTGTTCATAATCTCATCAATCCTCTTCATCTCTTTGACTCTGTTCATAATCTCATCAGTCCTCATCATCTCCTTGCCTCTGTTCATAATCTCATCAATCCTCTTCATCTCTTTGACTCTGTTCATAATCTCATCAGTCCTCTTCATCTCCTTGGCACTGTTCATAATTTCTACAGTCCTCTTCATCTCCTTGACTCTGTTCATAATCTCATCAGTCCTCTTCATCTCCTTGAGTCTGTTTATAATCTCATCAGTCCTCTTCATCTCATTGGCTCTGTTCATCATCTCATCAGTCCTCTTCATCTCCTTGACTCTGTTCATAATCTCATCAGTCCTCTTCATCTCCTTGACTGTGTTCATAATCTCATCAGTCCTCTTCATCTCCTCGACTCTGTTCATAATCTCATTAGTCATCTTCATCTTCTCGGCTCTGTTCATCATCTCATCAGTCTTCTTTATCTCCTCGGCTCTGTTCATAAACTAATCAGTCCTCTTCATCTCCTTGACTCTGTTCATAAACTAATCAGTCCTCTTCATCTCCTTGACTCTGTTCATAAACTAATCAGTCTTCTTCATCTCCTTGACTCTGTTCATAAACTAATCAGTCCTATTCATCTCCTCTGCTCTGTTCACATCTCATCATCTCCTCGGCTCTGTTAATCATCTCATCAGTCATCTTCATCTCCTTGGCTCTGGCTAGACGACCTGAAATTTACGGAGAGAAGTGATGAAGTTCAGTGATGTCCCTTAAATCATTAAAAATACATATTTTGATGTTGTTTGCATTTGTTGTTGGATCTTAAGCAAGGAAACACAGTATTTATATAACCACAAAATATCTTACAAGTTTATATAATTAGTAAAATTGGAATTAGTTTTTAGGTTTATCACTCAAAATTGCTTGATTTAACATCATCTCTTATTCCACTGCTATAAGAAGTTTAGGACATTCTCAGGCCCTCTAGTTATGTTTCCGCACAGATTGTTTTTTATCAGCATTTCAATCAAGTTCGGAAATTGATGTGCTCCACACAATGTCTTTCAAGATAATGCTGCCAATAATAGCTGATGCCACCGAATGCACGTCAGGACTAAATAACAATCCAATAAACTATGCAAAACATTACAATCGTAATATCTTGGCATGTGTTGTTTTTTTAGATTGTTTTTGTCAACACCATAATTACAGTAAAAAATTCAAAATGGACTCCATGCTGTCTGCCTAATTCTATGATACATGCTGCCAATTTTTTTTCCAAACTTTGTTAATATTTTGTTATGATCCTTGCCTTGGTGCCACGTGTCTATGGAAAACATATCCAATTTGATAACAGTTTAGTCTGCTTAGCTATGTAACTTCTTCAGTTTATACTGTAATGCAGTGTTTATTTTGGCCCTTTTTGGGAAAATTTGGCTCATTCCCCTCCCTGATGTGAGAAAAGAATCCCCCAAAAAACACATTTATAGCTCACTTGAGCCGAAGGCTCACATGTGAGTTTTTGAGATTGCCTGGTGTCCGTAGTCTGTCGTCTGTCGTTAACTTTTAGCTTCTAACAACTTCTCCTCTGAAACCACTGGGCCGATTTTGATATAACTTTATAGAAATGTCCCTTGGGTGACCCTCTACCAAGTTTGTTCAAGCCATCTTGATTCGTCAAAAAACATGGCTGCCAGGGGGCAGGGCAAGTTTAATTAGTAAAAACTTAAAAAATCTTCTTGTCAGAAACTACTGGCTCGATTTTAAAATAATTTCACAGAAATGTTCCTTGGGTGACCCTCTACCAAGTTTGTTCAAACCGTAGTGATTCGCCATAACTCATGGCGGCCAGGGGTGGGGTTAGTTTACTATATAAGCTATAGTAAAAACTTAAAAAATCTTTTAGTCAGAAACTACTGGCTCGATTTTAAAATAATTTCACAGAAAAGTTCCTTGGGTGACCCTCTACCAAGTTTGTTCAAGCCGTAGTGATTCGTAAAAAAACATGGCAGGCAGGGGATGTGGTTAGTTTACTATTATAAGCTATAGTAAAAACTTAAAAAACCTTCTTGTATGAAACCACTGGGCCAATTTACATATTACTTCACAGAAATGTTCCTTGGATGACCCTCTATCAAGTCAACTTGATTCGTTGAAAAACATAGCTGCCAAGGAGTGGGGCAAGTTTAATTAGTAAAACCTTAAAAAATCTTCTTGTCAGAAATAACTGGCTCGATTTTAAAATAATTTCACAGAAATATTCCTTGGAGGACCCTTCACCAACGTTGTTAAAACCGTAGTGATTTGTCAAAAAAGAATGGCGGCCAGGGGGTGGGGTTAGTTTACTATATAAGCTATAGAAAAAAACATAGAAATCTTGTTGTCAGAAACTACTGGGCAAATTTTGATATAACTTCACAGAAATGTTCCTTGGGTGACCCGCTATCAAGTTTGTTCAAGCCATCTTGATTTATCAAAAATCATGACCGCCAGGGGGCCGGGTAAGTTTAGTAAAAACTTAAAAAATCTTCTTGTCAGAAACTACTGGCTTGATTTTAAAATAATTTCACAGAAATGTTCCTTGGAAGACCCTTTCACCAAGTTTGTTCAAACCATAATGATTCGTCTAAAAGCATGTTGGCCAGTGGGTGGGGTTAGTTTACTATATACGCTATAGTAAAAACTTAAAAAAAACACTTGATCAATTCTAAAACAATTCGTCAAATGTCAAGGTCATAACTCAAGGTCAAGTGTTTGAAAATCCAATGTATACACTGTGTTTCATCCTGTCCGGGCTATATCTTCTTAAGTTGTTATTGTATTTTTAAATAACTTGTACAAATGTTCACTATGATAAGACGATGTGCCATGCGACTGATTTTGATCTGTTCTTCAAAGGTCACAGCTCCGTCCATCCGTCCAATGCTGTCTGGACTGTATCTTCTTCAGTTGTGACTGGATTTTTAAAATAAATTGGCACAAATGCTAACCAGCCGAAGATGATGTGTCATGTGAATGAGTTGGGTCTGTTCATCAAATATAGTTTTTCTTTTGTTTTGGGGTTATAACATATTTATGGCTCGATTTAGAACATCACACCAATGTGTCATATTACAGTTGGCGACGTTTTTCAGCGGCATTTACATGTGATTTCTGTGCTCAGTGACTTTTTCATTTTGCATAGTTTAAATCCACTGCTCTGGAAATGCCTCTAAGATTTAACTAGGTGGCGGGGGGATATGACCATGTTAGTGGCAACCTCTTGTCATCATTACAACGCTTCTCCCCTATTGAAGGGACTTCCCCCTCCCCACACATTCCCCCAAAACAAAACAGAGTGTGGAACATGTGGCCTATTGGTAGAGCACTGAACCCATGATCAGAGGGTCGTGGGTTTGATCCTCCATCACAGCTGTGTGTGGTGTCTTTGAGCAAGACATCTTTTCAACAAATGCTTAGTAGTGATACTACCCAGGAAGACTTTGAGTGTAATTTGTGAACTGGTTTCACAATCAAAGTAAAATAAGAAGTTTAAACACAACAATAATCACTGGAATGGTACTTTAGTATTGTTTAGATTAATCAAAACCATTATATGGAGAATCAACTAAATGGTATTTAATTGTATTTGATGATGTCCTCTCATTTCTTATGCCCCCTGCATAAAATAAGATTCTAGTTTTGCACTTGAATTACTGTCCATAGGAACACATTTCCATTTAGTTTGTGCATTCACAATTTATCTTAGAGTTTTCACATTTCATTTATCTTTTTGCAATTTCTTTAGGCAATCAATTTCTGATTATTGTAGGAAACCTCATTTCCGAGGAAAGTTTTCAGGCATTTGCACCACTGTATCAACACAGAGGGTATGACTCTCCCTGCATATGGGCTAATTGCTTTAAATCACCTCCGAAGGCTTGCATGATTTCACAGTACCTTGCCCGAATTAGGCACTGTGGGAGTGCGTTTGAAAAAAACTGGTTGAAACTCCTCCAAGAATTGAACCAGGGACCTCCGGGTCTTGAGCAATCATGCTAATTGCTAGACATGCACAACTCCCACCATTTTACAGCACAGGCATTATTGAACATTTCGTCTAAAATTTGCTGAATTAAATTTGATACAATCTTTTTGTTTCTGTTCAGTTCAGGTATAGAAAACTGTTAATAACCATCAGCAATTACATATTGATGAACGAGGTGTTTTGTAAGAATAAATCTGGGTTGTAGGTCAAGGTCAATGTCATTCTTGAAGATCAAAACTCCTAAGTCACAAACTGTTACTTAGCTTTTTCTTTAAAGCTAGCTGAAGCCAATACCATTAAACTTCATAGAAACATTTACGACATTCAACAGGTTTGTCCCATAAAAAATCAGCTTCATACATTTAAGGTCAAGTCGACCTATTTATGGTCAAGGTGTCCTTTGGTGGTAAAATGATTGTAAATCAAATCTTGTCTCTTCTTGAAGTTTAAAACTAGAAAAGGAAACTCCATCAAACTTCAAATAAAGTTGAAGAAGATGAGAAGGTGGTGTCATGTAAAATTTAGGTTCATATGTTCATGGTCAAGGTCACCTTTAAAGGTCAATGAGTTTGAAACACAGATAATGTCACAGCTTTCTTTGCAGAAGTATAGAAGTGAATTCATTTCACAGAAATATCCAGGAATGAGAAGATGACTGCTTATTTAAAGGAAACTGTTAACCTGGTCAAAGTTGAGTTCATTTTTAATGGTGTAAGTTTGAATACTGTATAACTGTTGCAGGTAATTCCATCAAATTTTACAGAAATGTTCAAGGTGACCTTTAAAAGTAAAATGTTTGCTTTATGGGCTGGTACATTTGTTAATCCGCGCATCTTTTTCAAATACCAGTGGTGTAGCTCACTGCCTTTATGCCACAACACCCATGATTGCACATTTTTCGCAAATGCATCATTATGTATTCTTGAATTGTCCCCAAGAAAGCAGGAAATGCATCCTAAAAATCACTTCTTTGGAGGGAACATGCCTAGATCCCATCCCAAATGACCTCGTATGCTTGACTTCATTTTAGGGTCAGCTGTACCCCCAAATACAATTCTTGTTATCAGAAAAACAAAATTGATAAAATTGGTCCTCCATTAGTGTTATGTGGAGTTATTGAGAAATGCTTCAAATATTTCTGACAAAATTTCCTTTCTTCATGCGATACATCCATTTTGTTATATTGATTAATGTTACGGCATAAAACCTGTTTCATTTAGTTTAAGCTACATGTATTGTATGTCTGGGAACTAGGAAGTGTGGAAAATAATAATATTGGTTAACCATCCGTCTTATGGACAAAACATCATGTCTGGGATTTAGTCTGGAAAACAATCAATTATACTCTGATCGACAAATAATATGTTAAACTACATATTTTGAAAAACTTTAAGTTAAATTTTACATTATTTCCTTGAAAGTAGTTTCCATGTCTAGTTGCAACATTAGTATATTAATAAGTTTTACGACATGTTCTTACTATAGGATGTGGAATGATTTTGTTGTCCGTTGTCAATCTGTCTGTTGGCTTTTCTTGCAAATACTGTACAGCGCTTTAACTTTTGATATCTTAATAAAATCTTCGAAACGGAAGTCATGATACAGATGGTATAATTAAAGAATAACAACTCCGTTCTCAGTAAATTATGATGTCACTTCCCGTATAAAACCAATTTTCACAATCGTATTCTTATTTACCAAATTGAATATTATAACCATCTTGTACCCTAGCGCCAAACTTAAAATGTTTATGTTCATGAACTATTGGATGAGTTCTTCAAGTTGAAAGATTGGACAAGAATGGAGAGAGTTTTAACCCTTGATTGATTGAAAGAATGCTGTTTTTTTTATTTGTAAACACTATTATCAACTTTAATGTTCATCAGATTTTGATCAAACTTGGTGTTATTAGAATATTAGAATGTTATTTGGCCATGATACTGAATTTTGCCTCATAAACACTGTATTAACAGTTACTTTAATGTTCATCAGATCCTGACAAAACTTGGCCAAAATCAGTTACTGATAATGAATGTCAGATGAGTCTTTAAATGGCTATAATGGACCAAACTGGACATAGTTCTGGCCCATGATTGATTAAAAAAATTATTGATTTTCTACTTAAGTAGACACTATGTAGGTTTAGTTTTCATCTGATCATTGTCAGACTTGATTAGAATGTTTACAGGCATATTAACGGCCATACTGCACTAAAATGGCCAGAGTTACGACCCTTGAATGATTTGTAAGTGCTGATGTTTGGCTTGTTAACCATATGGCACCTTTAGTTTCATTGGATTTTACCAGCTAAACTGCACTAAAAATGATCAAAGTTATGCCCCTTGATTGATTTGTAAGTGCTGATGTTTGGCCCATAAACAATATAGCACCTTTTGTTTCATTTGATTTAACCGGCTAAAAGCTGGCCGCTAAACTGCACTAAAATGACAAGAGTTATGACGCTTGATTGATTTTAACAATATAGCACCTTTAGATTTTTTTGATTTTTTTATCAAACTTGATTAGAATGTGAGTTCTTGATCTCATCAGATTAAACTTAAATGGCCAGAGTTATGACACTTGTTTGTTGATATTTTCCTTGTAAACACTGTAGTTTTCAACAGATCATGAATATAACCAGTCTTAATATATTTAGGTGTGCAAGCTCAAATGAGTTGTAGATATAACCCGATCAGACCAGAAACCACAGTTATTGCCAATTGTTGATTAAAAACACCAACTTTTGCCTCTTAACAGGATATGACTTTCAGTTTATATCATAGACCAATTCTAACCAAACTTTTCAAAGATCTCCAAACTTCAGACTGTTTCTTGACTTGTCAGATTAGACCATAATAAAGAGTAGAACAATACAGGCCAAGTTGACCCCCTTGTTTTTAAAATGGAATATTATTGGCATAATGTATTCTGGAAATGTGTGTTTGCTTTAAAGAAAGCCATCAATATTTATTTAAGAAACAATTATGTTAAAGATGCAAACTTTATGTTGAAATTTTGTAGAAATATCTATTGCTTTTGACCTCATATTTGCCAAACAACAAATTCTGTAATCCTTCATTCAACAAATTATTTGTCTTATTTGTTTCCAAGACTATAATGTACTTTCCTTTATTTTATGCAATTCCTAATGCCATTGTTGTTTTTTTTTACTTTTTCCCCAAAGTACAGGGTAAAAGTAAATGTTTTCACCATTTTCACTGAAATCTCATGTACCTTTTTAAATATTCATGTCATCTATAAGTATTCCTGTGATATTGTTTTTCCAGACAAAATCATAAAGAACAACCTTGACATTTTTGTAGAAGCTCACAGAAGGTCACAGATTGGGCAAATCAATATTCCTTTCTGTTTCGTATTTTACATCCGTGTATGTTAAATGATTGACAGTTCTTGTGTTGTTATTTGACAAGAGATTGTTTAACCACTTCAGTTTGATTGCGTATCTGTACATTTCAGCCTACCATGGTAAACAGCGGTTCAAGAACTACTTGTATAGCTACTTGCAGGAACAGCCAATATGGCAGTCACTGAGATTCTGGAATGCTGCATTTTTTGATGCCGTGCAGCATGAGCGAGCACATAAACCAGTCTGCACGAGGTATTTATCAAATATGTTTTGATCCTGAAACCCATACAAACATTAACAGAAAAAAAAATATTTGAAAAATGTTTAAGGTAACAGACATCTGTGTCAGAATGTACAACTGGATTTACTTAAATTTCAAAGAAAAACAAAGCAAAAGTTATAAGTTCTGTTCTCTGATTGAAGCACTTTCTTTCCCATGCCTTTGACCTTTGCCCAGGACTGTTATCAAAATTAGGATTCTGGGTAGTGATAATGCCCTGTCTAAATTAATTCTTAGTTGTGATAATGCACTGATCATGTAAATTACGCATTGCAAATGATAATGAGCTTGATATAGCAGCGATAAACACCATTCCATATACAGTTACAAAGTATAATTTCTCGATCATTTCTTTAAAACACAACAAGATTCCAGATCCTGTTTTACAACACATGAAAAAGTCACCTATATTCAATAGAATATATTCCAGTGCACCCATTTCAGAGGGTTTTAATTCATTGTAATCAAATTTGGTGGAATAAAATTAAAACTCCTTTCTTATGAAGATTTGAATGTATGAATTTTTGCAACTTTGTTTGATTTTATTTCATTTCGGGAAAACACCTTTAATTTAGTTACACAATGCTCATGTGACCGCTATCTACCAATTAAAAATGGTGTTATGTATCGCTTGGCAAATTGGCAAATGCTGTCAAATGATTGAAAGCACAAAAAGAAAAAGGTCAAATAGCAGGAATGTGTGGTTGATAAGTTAGCAGGTGATTTAGATTGTCCTCTGGCTAGGGAGAAGTAAGTTGACTTATGAAGCTTCTTATTTGGACAGTAAATGGATGGTTAGTTTTTAAAAGATGACTCAGAGTTCAAGGTCATTGGGGCTTAACTAGATAATAAATGCGTAGTTGTTTCATTTGTTATTCTATCCAATTTTCTGCCCAACAAATGACAGTAATCTATTATTAAATAAATAAAAGCAACCTCATAAATGATAGCAACCTAATAAATGATAGCAACCTCATAAATGATAGCAACCTCACAAATGATAGCAACCTAATAAATGATAGCAAACTAATAAATGATAGCAGCCTCATAAATGATAGCAAACTAATAAATGATAGCAAGCTAATAAATGATAGCAACCTCATAAATGATAGCAACCTCACAAATGATAGCAACCTAATAAATGATAGCAAGCTAATAAATGATAGCAACCTCATAAATGATAGCAAACTAATAAATGATAGCAAGCTAATAAATGATAGCAACCTCATAAATGATAGCAACCTAATAAATGATAGCAATCTAATAAATGATAGTAACCCAATAAATGATTTCAACCTCATAAATGATAGAAACCTAATAAATGTTAGTAACCTCATAAATAATAGCAGCCTGATAAATGATAGAAACCTAATAAATGATAGCAACCTAATAAATAATAACAATATGATAAATGATAGCAACCTAATAAACGATAGCAACTAATAAATGATAGAACCAAATACATAATTGCAACCTGATAAATACTAGCAACCTAATAAATGAATGCAACCTAATAAATGCTAGCAACCTGATACATGATAGCAACCACTTAAATGATAGCAACCTAATAAATGATAGAAACCTATAAAATGATAGCAGCCTGATAAATGATAGCAGCCTAATTAATGATAGCAATCTAATAAAATATAGCAACCTGATACATAATAGCAACCTAATAAATATAAGCAACCTAATAAATGATAGAAACCTATAAAATGATAGCAGCCTGATAAATGATAACAACCTTATAAATGATAGCAACCTAATAAATGATAGCAACCTGATAAATAATATCAACCTTATAAATGATAGAAACCTAATAAATGATAGCAACCTGATAAATGCTTGCTTTCTGATATATAAGATGCATGTGATCTGCCATATTTAACTTCCTTTAAAATTGAGGTGTATGTTAATTATTTTATCGACAAAATTGCTAAGAAATGACATGATGTCGGTTGTCAACAAATACTGCTTAATGGATTATCACCAACGCCAAAGTGTAATAACATTACATAATGTGAGACACACTACATAATGTGTGCTGTTGTCAATTAATTTTCTTCACCCAGGGGAGACCACTCCAAAGAACCTACAATACAGTATGACAAACATGATATATGATTGAGAAAAATGATGCATGACAATGAGTTGATTAATGATGACTCAGCGACAAATGGATTGCCTGCTATCCTTCAGTGTTGAATAACTCTTGTTAGTTTTTGTTTTGCAGTTTGTTCAAAATACAATTAGAGATTGTATAAAGGACATGTCCAGTGTGATTTATGGCCTTGTTTTTGATTATGTCAATTACAGAGAGCTAAAACTCCTCTAAAAAAAAACTACAATCAGTTCTGCTTCTACCTTCAAAAGTGGTTCTTATAAGCTCTGATCGTTTGAGATTAAACAAAATTATTTATTAAGAGAATTTTATTATTGTTTTTTTCTTTTTACGTTTTGTTGTTTTAAAGACTCACTTATAGTACAGGGTCAGTGAGTATATATAGGCAAGATATATTAGGGGAAAAAAAGTTCATAGACAATCTTGAAAAATCCTGATATATTCCTTTAAAGCCCGAGAATAAACTAAATTCTCCGAGTCTTCATCTGTTTTAATGATGCACTAAACATTTCAATTAATTACGTGTTACTGCGGTGAATGACGCAGTTGTACGTCAATTGATGTTTCTGAAAGTGCAGCTTGTTTGCTTTAAAACGAACTGACATTTAAGAAATTCAATAACAGGTCTGTTTTGGAGTAGCTCCATTATATAACAAGCGTGTGTGAATATGAGCCCACTTCTGTGGAAATGCAGCAAAATTCACAAAACAAAATTTGTATTGATTATCAATAAAGAATTGAATGAGACAGCAATGTTATTTAATCTTGTTGACAAAAAAATACTACCATTGCATACCATTTATGTCGACACGAATGTCCTTTTCGTTTCTAAAACACATCAATATCTATTATTTTATAATATTTCCTCTTTCGCTGTGATGGCAATAAAATCACCAACATGATTGTGATTGTCATCATCAAAAACAGACAATAAAGGATCTCCATTTTAGCCCATGTTTGTCATTGCCTACGATTGAGTTAATGTTTGCATGAATTTCCCATTAGCTCCAGCAATACATCAGACTTCTGTTTCACCAATAATTTGCGTATTTACTTAAAAACTTAAAATCAAAGAAATGCATCCAGGTGACCATGATTTTAGACTGGCTCCATAAAAACAACATTTGGTTCCATTGACACTGTTCAAAGAATATTAATAATATGACACTGTTTAAAGAGTATTAATTGTAGACACTATTCAAAGAGTATATATAATATGACACTGATCAAAGAATATTAATAACATGACACTGTTTTAAGAATATTAATAATATGACACTGTTCAGAGAATAATTATAATATGACACTGTTCAAATAATATTAATAATATGGCACTGTTAAAAATATGAATAAAATGACACGGTTTAAAGAATATTAATTATATGACTTTGTTCAAAGAGTATTAATAATATGACACTGTTCAAAGAATATTAATAGCATGACACTGTTTGAAGAATATTTATAATATGACACTGTTTGAAGAATATTAATTATATGACACTGTTCAAAGAATATTAATAACATGACACTGTTTGAAGAATATTTATAATATGACACTGTTTGAAGAATATTAATAACATGACACTGTTCAAAGAATATTTATAATATGACACTGTTCAAAGAATATTAATGATATTACACTGTTCAGAGAATATTAATAATATGACACTGTTCGAAGAATATTAATACTATGACACTGTTCAAAAAGTATTAATTATAGACATTATTCAAAGAATATTAATAATATGACACTGTTCAAAGAATATTGATAATATGACACTGTTAAAAGAATATTAATAATATGACACTGTTCAAAGAGTATATATAATATGACACTGATCAAAGAATATTAATAACATGACACTGTTTTAAGAATATTAATAATATGACACTGTTCAGAGAATAATTATAATATGACACTGTTCAAATAATATTGATTATATGACACTGTTCAAAGTGTTTCAATGATATGACACTGTTCAAAGAATATTAATTATATGACACTGTTCATAGAGTATTAATAATATGACACTGTTCAAAGAATATTAATAATATGACACTGTTCAAAGAATATTAATGATATGACACTGTTCAAAGAATATTAATAATATGACACTGTTCAAAGAGTATAAATGATATGACACTGTTCAAAGAATATTAATAATATGACACTGTTCAAATAATATTAATAATATGACACTGTTCAAAGAGTATTAATAATATGACACTGTTCAAAGAATATTAATAATATGACACTGTTCAAAGAATATTAATTATATGACATTGTTCAAAGAGTATTAATAATATGACACTGTTCAAAGAATATTAATAACATGACACCGTTTGAAGAATATTTATAATATGACACTGTTTGAAGAATATTGATTATATGACACTGTTCAAAGAATATTAATAATATGACACTGTTCAAAGAGTATATATAATATGACACTGATCAAAGAATATTAATAACATGACACTGTTTAAAGAATATTAATAAAATGACACTGTTCAAAGAATATTGATAATATGACACTGTTCAAATAATATTGATTATATGACACTGTTCAAAGTGTATCAATGATATGCCACTGTTCAAAGAATATTAATTATACGACACTGTTCAAAGATTATTAATGATATGACACTGTTCAAAGAATATTAATAATATGACACTGTTCAAAGAATATTTATAATATGACACTGTTCAAAGAATATTAATGATATGACACTGTTCAAAGAGTATTGATGATATGACACTGTTCAAAGAATATTAATGATATGACACTGTTCAAAGAGTATTAATAATATGACACTGTTCAAAGAATATTAATAATATGACATTGTTCAAAGAGTATTAATAATATGACACTGTTCAAAGAATATTAATAACATGACACTGTTTGAAGAATATTAATAATATGGCACTGTTCAAAGAGTATTAATTATATGAGACTTTTCAAAGAATATTAATAATATGACACTATTTGAAGAATATTTATAATATGACACTGTTCAATGGGTATTAATGGTATGACACTGTTCAATGAATATTAATAATATTGGTATATATACTCGTATACCAGTCAAAATTAAGTTAAGTTTTAAGTATTTAATTAAAACTTAAGAAACTGCTGATGAAACAGAAGATGGTTTCTATTTTTTTATTTATTTATAGATAAAATTTATCTGTTAAAATATTATATTGA
Organism: Panopea generosa; assembly: GCA_029582155.1. Taxonomy (NCBI): domain Eukaryota; kingdom Metazoa; phylum Mollusca; class Bivalvia; order Adapedonta; family Hiatellidae; genus Panopea; species Panopea generosa. The sequence continues at coordinate 5,883,013 of CM055900.1, forward strand.
TAAGCATTTGTGCAATGTAACTTATACCTTGTCTCAGTTTTTGTTGATACTAATTTATTTTAGCTCGATTGAGATAAAAGCTCAAAGCTTGAACTGCTGTCGAGTCCGCTTTCTTGGTAGAACCAGTACTGAGTGTTGTTTTATAAGAGGCATTGGGCTGAGCTGGGGATTGAACCCGCAACCTCTGGCATAAACAGGCAACACTGTATCCATTACACTACCGCTCCTCTCAGTTTTCTGATTATTGATCACATAGCCAATATAACAACCATAATCAAATTCTCCCTGTGGCGGATTGTCACCTCTCACTGCTAAGGTAATAAGTTTGTACTTACATACTTAAAAACTTAAATCTAAGAAACGCATCCAGGTGATCATGATTTTAGACTGGCTCCTGTAATATTGAGTATAACTTCAGAGACATTGATTGAATAAAATAAAAATAACCAGTCAAAATTTTTTTAAGTAATTAAGTAAAATTTAAAAAAACATTTTTTTTAATGGGTCTTTTTACACCATTTTTTTGCAGCACATTTCAGGGTATATAATTATGGCATATCCAGTTTTACTGGATGATTTGATTATCAAATTGAATCTGAATAGAACCACATTTTCCGCAAGAAACTAAAATTTAAGAAAAAAATTGTTAAACAGAGGCCTGCACCTCTGAACAAAAACTTACATTTATGTTACAGAGTTTGCCAGTGTCATGTGGAAGGCTCTGTTCAGATTCACTCTCATGATCTCTGATTCCACATAAAACCAGATGCATTAAAATGTAACCTTCTTACAATAAATCCTACTAGAAAAGTAACAAAAACAAAAACTGAAACTGTTCCTTATCTTGATTCGCTTGAAAATGGCATTGATACCATATGCTTTTCCTGTTTTTTAAAAGGTCAACCGGATTCCTTTGTTTTACCAAGTTTGATTAAACAGAACAAAACAGATAAAAAATATCCATTGATCCTTTGTAAATATTCTACTCGTCATATCGTAAATATTTTACAATAATCCTTTCCTTAGACACGGAGAAATAGCTACTGATCATGAAAGACAGATTAACATGTCAGGTGTCCATTGATTTTCCTTCTTATTTCTGTAGTGAATAAAACATTTTTAAGGGCTTTTCTTCTGTTCAGTCAAGCACTTGTTTGAAGAAAATCCTTCATTTCTAAGTTTTCTCTAAGTTCACAATTTGTATATGACAATGCTTTCAAAATGTTCCAAATACATGAATAATGCCATTAAAATCAAAAGCATGGGCATTAACCTCACATCCCCACTCAGAAGCCCCTTCTGTTTCCAATGGATGTGTTTTAACAGTGAATGCACTTTTGCCACAAGAAAATATTTACGTATTATATTACTCAGAATGTGCTAGACAATAATCAAAATAATATTTTCGTGTGGCAAGAATGCTTCATAATAAAAAAATATTTAAATTAAAAAAATATGACAAAATTGGGGGATATGAGCATTTTCCTAAATTTTAACTGTGTTTCGAGCAGCATTTTCCTTAATTTTAACCATCTTTGGAGTAGCATTTTCCTTAATTTTAACCATCTGCAGAGTAGTCACATAATTATAATGATGAATAATACATGTTCTTTTTTTTTTGTTCTATATAAAAATGTATTTTCCCTGTTTTTATTCTCAATGCTTGTGATTTGAATGGCAAATAGAAAACAGTAAAATGAAAAAATAAAATATATATACAGCCAAACCTGTCTTAAGAAGTCAGTCAAAGGAAGGAGCAAAAGTGACAGGTTGTTGCTTAATACAGGTTAATATGAGCTGTTTCTGCTTAATACAAGTGGCTGCTTAATAGAGGTGACCACTCACACAGATTTGACTGTATTTTAAAACAATAAATTACATTTAATACAAATACATTTACACCTTTGCTGATAAGCAAGTATTTAAAAGAAATTCATTTTATTGAGCCAATATTGGGATTTCATGAACCTTGTCCTTTGCTGATCAGTAATTCTATTATGTAAATTAGGTGTTTCGCTGACGGACATTATTGTAAAACATCAGATTCAATTGTATATACTTTGCCAATTCCGTCGTACTTCAATATTAGAACATTCGGTAGATTATGTGCAAAGATTATAAATGACATATATGGATTAAAAAAATCCATTTAATTAGAACATAATTGTTTTTGTATATGGGAAGTCATTTATTGAGCACTGTAGGAAACAAAGTGTTGCTTTTTAAGGGAAATAATCATATAAACTAACAAAAATAAATTGAAATTTTTCAGGATTTAATCCATAGATATGACCACTGCATCATATAGGAATTTTACTCAAGATCAGCAGTATAAATCTAAGTTTAAACTTAACCACTCATTCTGGCTTAATCGATGATTCCCAGAAATTTACGGACATTTACATACTGAAATTATATACTAAATCATTTACGTTATTCCACGGATCAGGTCTAATTCAAATATCAGAGATAACAGTGAGTATATGTAAATGTTTTTGTCGTAACACAACAGTATTTTGCACCCAGATAGGATTGAGCTAGTGACAATTTATTCTAAATATTGCAATTATACCAGTTATTAATTGGATTAAAAAGGTAGAATATACTGGTTATGCAGCTTTAAAGGGTGGGTGTTCAGTTCAACCCTTCCTGTTTTTAGGTCCCACGCCTAAGGAATCATATTTAATATCCATATGTGTATAAGGCCATACATTTTATTAATTGTTTTACAGTTTACAGATTTTTTCCAAAAGTTGTCGAAAGAAATTGATCATTTTAAAAGTTTTAGATATTAATCCATGGTTTCATCTGTTTTACTTTTTCTCCATTTAATACCAGTGTCAGAATGAAATAAATAGATAAAAGACTGAAAAAAAGTAAAATCTGGCCTGAAGAAGGCATCAAAGTTAAATTATATTCCATTGTATTAAAGACCACAAGACCACAAAGGTGGTCTATGAGTAGAGCATCTGCCTTACATGCAGAAGGTTGTGGGTTTGACTCTCGGCTGGGTCATACCAAAGACTTGAAAAATGGTACCAGAATTAGCTTCCTTGTTGGTGCTCACCATTAGAGGATAGTACTTGGTCTGGTCGGCCCGGTGTCAGTATAATATGACTGGGTGGGGTATCATACCATGTGTCTGTGGCATGATACTCCAGTGTGGCAGCGCTTAGGCTCCTGTCTCATGTAGACACCGTCACAATATAACTGAAAAATACTTGAAGCGACGCTCAACACCATACAACAACAACAACATCAATTGTGTTAGGCAGGATGGCATTAATCGTTCTGTCAAGGACTGGTCCATCCAGGAACCAATACATAATTAGCATTGATCTGTATTGATTTCTGTAGACAAACAACCCTAATCAGTTAAGATTTTATGTTATTTGGAAAGTTTGGACTGGTCCCATGTTTCTTGCTCTGTAGATGGCAAGTAATCAATAACTTCAGATAACCAGTCTTCCACAAAATGATGTGTCGTTTGTTTAGACTTATTTAATTTATTGGTATATTGATCTTGAAAGAAGTTTTTACAACTTAAACAAATCGCACAAAGTCATTCTGGGTATAAACCCAATATGCTATTTTGAAACTTTGTCATTCTATTTTTATATGGAACTTTAAATAAATAAAATATATAATCAACACAAGATACTCTGATACTGTAATCGCAAATTAAATTGCTTAAAAAACAAATTTCAATGTAAATACGGCTCGAACTTGTGACATTTGGGTTGATAGGCCTAATCGTTACCATCAAGGCTTTCGGAACATATAATAGTATAACACACTTAATATTAATAGATCTAGTTTATTTGATTATTTATTTAACAGATATTACAAGCCGCCTTCCCCCCTTACATGGAAGGTTCCATCTGAAAATAGAATGACATAGTTTTAAACTAGCGTATTGGGTTTATAGAACGGGTATTAACCATATTTGGACCCATATCATGACCCTCAGTCTAATGTTTTATCAATACACTATGTGCTTCATGACTTTTATGACTTTTCTTAAACAATAATTTTTTTTAAAAAAAAATAAAAAAAATTATGATGCATTTGGGTTTTGGGTGACATTTTCTATGACTAAATAGCTTAATTTGCTATAGGAATAGTGAAACATTGGAATCTACATTGGTGTGTTCATTATTTACCTTTGATCTCATCATTATGCATTTTTTACATAATAATGGGTTGGTCTAATAGACTTCAGGTAATTACATAATAAACATTCATTCTGGTTACTTGGATTTCTTACTTCAAATTAGTGCGATTGAAACGAAATAAACTTGGGGGTGAAAGGCACTACACCTAATGTTTTCTGTGCATTGAAGTCTTCAGTTTTCAAAACAAAGCCAATTATGAAATATGCATACATACATTAACCTACATTTCGTAATGTATCTGACGGTCAATTCGGGAATTGTGAGTTAAAATCCCAGCCTAGCCACAGTCTCTAGGACGATTGGCCATAAAATCTGTTCTGCGGCCATCTGTTCATCTTCCATACCTCTGTCTGGTCTTCATGACTGATTTAAGTGAGAAAGTTATCAGATACTCATGGAGATTGGTGTGCTCGAGTGCTGGTTAACCTTCCAGGATCCTTAGGAATGAGTGGTCAGATTAACTAGTCGGTTAGCCCTTAATGGCATAAAAATGACACTTAATATTCAAATAACATCTGTCGAGTCTCTTTCTTATACCAGTACTTTCCCTTTCCTATGCAAATCTATGAGATGTCCAATGCAATCAAAGCGGCACAATGACTTAGCGTAAATATCACACTAGAAACAATCTTGGTAGCTCTTCCTGCTACACACCAATCAACAGCAGTGTTTGTAAGTACTCTGATAAGTCGAAAGCATCTTGTAAGAAATGTTTATTGTCAGAGAAATATAAATTTGGTTGATAATGAGAAAAATATATATTTTCTGACCAATCTCCCAACTTACCTTATTTTAAAAACCAGGGCTGGGTGAGAGAATATATGTAAATGTTAACATTATTATATAACATCTACTGTGTTGAAAATAGCAATAAAACCTATTAAAAAACACTTTCTTTGTTTGTTCCTTCAGTAATCAATGCTACCAACAAAATACAGGAAATCTTCTTTGATTATGGGTAAATTAGAAATGAAAGTGAATTATAAATGGATTGGGAACTTACTGTATTGATCCAATTAAATGTTATTTAATTATTCATTTTTCAATTTTGTTCACTCCACAACTATCCAGTTCTAGCTAAAATGTATCAAACCTAGTGCTAGTAAGTGGATCATTCCAGTAGATGCATCATACCAGTAGATGGATCATACCAGTAGGTAGATCATTCCAGTAGGTTGATCATACCAGTAGGTAGATCATTCCAGTAGATGCATCATACCAGTAGGTAGATCATTCCAGTAGATGCATCATACCAGTAGGTAGATCATTCCAGTAGATGCATCATACCAGTAGGTAGATCATTCAAGTAGGTGGATCATTCCAGTAGATGGATCATACCAGAAGATGCATCATACCAGTAGGTAGATCATTCCAGTAGGTGGATCATTCCAGTAGATGGAACATTCTAGTAGATTAATCATTCCTGTAGGTGGGTCATACCAGTAGGTGGGTCATTCAAGTAGATGAATCATTCCAGTAGGTTGATCATTCCAGTAGGTGGATCATTCAAGTAGATGAATCATTCCAGTAGGTTGATCATTCCAGTAGGTGGATCATTCAAGTAGATGAATCATTCCAGTAGGTTGATCATTCCAGTAGGTGGATCATTCAAGTAGATGAATCATTCCAGTAGGTTGATCATTCCAGTAGGTGGATCATTCCAGTAGATGAATCATTCCAGTAGGTTGATCATTCCAATAGGTGGATCATTCCAGTAGATGGGTCATTCCAGTAGATGGATCATTCCAGTAGGTGGATAATTCCAGTAGATGGGTCATTCCAGTAAATGAATCATTCCAGTAGGTGGATAATTCCAGTAGATGGGTCATTCCAGTAGATGAATCATTCCAGTAGGTTGATCATTCCAGTAGGTGGATCATTCAAGTAGATGAATCATTCCAGTAGGTTGATCATACCAGTAGGTAGATCATTCCAGTAGATGGATCATTCCAGTAGATGAATCATTCTAGTAGGTTGATCATTCCAGTAGGTGGATCATTCAAGTAGATGGATCATACCAGTAGGTGGATAATTCCAGTAGGTTGATCATTCCAGTAGGTTGATCATTCCAGTAGGTTGATCATTCCTGTAGATGAACCATTCCATTAGGTGGATCATTTCAGTAGGTGAATCATTCCAGTATATGGGTCATTCCAGTAGATGAATCATGCCAGTAGGTTGATCGTTCCAGTAGATGGATCATTCCAGTAGGTGGATCATTTCAGAAGGTGGATCATACCAGTAGATGAATCCTTCCAGCAGGTAGATCATTTCAGTAGATGAAACCTTCCAGTGGATAGATCATTCCAGTAGGTGGAGCATTCCAGTAGGTGAATCATTCCAGTAGATGGATCATTCCAGTAGGTGGATCATACCAATAGATAGATCATTCCAGTAGGTGGATCATACCAATAGATAGATCATTCCAGTAGATGGATCTTTCAATAGGTGGATAATGTCAGTAGGTGAATAATGCCAGTAGGTGGATCATACCAATAGATGGATAATGCCAGTAGGTGGATCATTCCAGTAGATGGATCCTTCCAGTAGGTGGATCATTCCAGTAGGTGAATAATTCCAGCAGGTGGAACATACCAGTAGATGGATCATACCAGTAGGTGAATAATACCAGTTGATGGACCATACCAGTAGTTGGATCATACCAATAGGTAGATCATTCCAGTAGGTGGATCATTGCACTAGATTAATCATTCCAGTAATTGAATAATGCCAGTAGGTTGATCATACTGGTATGTTGATCATTCCAGTAGATGGACCATTCCAGTAGGTGGATCATTCCAGTAGGTGGATCATTCCAGTAGATGGATTATACCAGTAGGTGGATCATTCGAGTAGGTAGATCATTCCAGTAGATGAATCCTTCCAGTAGGTAGATCATTCTAGTAGATGGATTATACCAGTAGGTGGATCATTCCAGTAGGTAGATCATTCCAGTAGATGGATCATTCCAGACGATAGATAATTCCAGGAGTTGAATCATTCCAGTAGGTGGATCATTCAAGTAAATGGATTATACCAGTAGGTGGATCATTCCAGTAGGTAGATCATTTCAGTAGGCAGATCATTCCAGTAGATGGATTATACCAGAAGGTGAATCATTACAGTAGGTGGGAAATTCCAGTAGATGGTTAATACCAGTAAGTAGATCATTTCAGAAGGTGGATCATTCCAGTTGGTAGATCATTCCAGAAGGTGGATCATTCTAATATGTGTATCCTGTGAATCCTTCTAGCAGGTAAATCATTCTGGTAGGTGGATCATTCAAGTAGGTGGATCATTCCAGTAGGTAGATCATTCCAGAAGTTGGATCATTTCAGTAGGTTGATCATACCAGTAGATGGATCATTTCAGTAGTATGTGAATCATTCCAGTAGGTAGATAATTCCAGTAGATGGATCCTTCCAGCAGGTAATTCATTCCAGTAAGTGTATCCTACCAGTAGGGGGGTCATTCTAGTATATGAATCCTCCCAGTAAGTAGATCATTCCAGTAGATGAATCCTCTCACTAGGTAAATCATTCCAGTAGATGAATCAAACCAGTAGGTAGATAATTCCAGTAGATGAATCCTTCCAGTAGGTAGATCATTCTAGTAGGTGGATCATTTCAGTAGGTGGATCATTCCAGTAGATGAATCATTCCAGTAGGTAGATCATTCCAGTAGGTGGATCATTCCAGTAGATGGATTATGCCAGTAGGTAGATCATTTCAGTAGGCAGATCATTCAAATTGGTGGATCATTCCAGTAGGTTGATCATTCCAATCTGTGTATCATTCCAGTAGGTGAATCGTTCTAGCAGGTAGATCATTCTGGTAGGTGGATCATTCAAGTAGGTGGATCATTCCAGTAGGTAGATCATTCCAGAAGTTAATTCATTTCAGTAGGTTGATCATACCAGTAGATGGATCATTCCAGTAGATGGATCATTCCAGTAGGTAATTCATTCCAGTAAATGTATCCTTCCAGTAGGGGGATCATTCCAGTATATGAATCCTTCCAGTAAGTAGATCATTCCAGTAGATGAATCCTCTCACTAGGTAGATCATTCCAGTAGATGAATCAAACCAGAAGGTAGATAATTCCAGTAGATGAATCCTTCCAGTAGGTAGATCATTCCATTAAACAAATCATACCAGTTGGTAGATCATTCCAGAAGATGAATCCTTCAAGTAGGTTGATCATTCCAGTAGATGGATCATTCCAGTAGGAGGATAATGCCAGAAGGTGGATCATTCCAGTAGGTGGAGCATTCCAGTTGGTGGATCTTTCAAGTAGATAAGATCATTCCAGTAGGTGGATCATGCCAGCAGACAGATCATTCCAGTAGATGGATCATACTATTAGATGGATAATGCCAGTAGGTGGATCAATCCAGTAAGTGGATCATTCCTGTAGATGGATAATGCCAGTAGGTGGATAATGCCAGTAGGTGGATCAATCCAATAGGTGGATCATTCCTGTAGATGGATAATGCCAGTAGGTGGATAATGCCAGTAGGTTTATCATTCCTGGAGGTGGATTATTGCAGATCATGCAATAATCTAGCTTGATATCACAGTCAGGTTTATGATACCTATATTCACATGTCAACAAAATCATTAAATATCACCTCTAAATAGTATAACAAAACTGTTATTAAAACTTTTATTAAAAAAGAAAACTGTTTAATTTTTTTCAAATATTTATAGAAAGTTGTATTGTTCACATGGAAACACATGACTGTCCTATGTACTGTAACCCCGAAAATAGATATCCCAGGTGCGATGCATTTAGCAAAAGGGGATGTTATCCTACTTGCCTTTCAACGTAATTTTTGTTAAAATTTTGTGTTTATTTGGATTAACTTACAGAGCAGCAAGCCATTTTATAGAAAATAAAGCTGGGGACTATAATTATTTGTTTGTGATAAAAGAAAAAATTGGCTCAGTTAGTAACACATGTGACTGTCAATCCAGGGGTCATGAGTGTCAGTCCAGGGGTTATGAGTGTCAATCCAGGGGTCATGAGTTTGAATCCCTGCCCAGCTACAGTCTATGATGAGTGGTCATGACTTTGTCCTATGGTAACATGAGTCTCCCTCCTTTGAATATGTGGGGAAGAAGTCAGTGACTTCCAGAGGTAAAGTCTAGTACTGATTAACCAAGGAACAATGACCAGGTGCACTTTCCACCATTAAATAACTGAAACACTGTTGAAATAAAGTGCTAAACTCCGAAACAAATAAACAAATAAAAATCTCTCCATAGTTCAGACAGAAAAATATGAGACTAAATTGCCGAAATGATGGAAAAAGCTCTTATCTTAACAGAGATATGTAATTTGTTAAATTTTCTTTGAGGGGAAAAAAAATATTTGTATCTAAATAGATATCCAATACCGACAACAATATCACCTAAAAGCCCCTACACATGTTGCTGGTAATCTTGTTTCTTTGCCATTATTCAAGATAAACGTCTGTCTGTATATATTGCCCAGTAATGATCCCTTTTTTCCTTTTATAATCTGTTATTGACCTTTATTAACATGACAAGGAAGTTGCTGTCTAGGCTGGTATTGATCTTGGATTAGCAATTTAAAGCTACTGGAAAACTTTCCAAATTATTTTCTAGCTCACCTGAGCAGAAGATTCGCCGGTGAGCTTTTGTGTTAGTCCTGTGTCAATTTCAAACTACCCCTTATCTGAAACCCCTTGGCAGATTTTCATAATATTTTGTGCGAAGCATTATTTGAAACTCCCTTGAGTTTGTTCAGATTATGACCATGGGGTCAAATTTGGTCTGCCCCATGGTTATCAGGGTTTTTTGTGTGCAAAATTTCAAAAATCTTCTTCGCTTTAATAACTTTTTTAAAGGTAGTATCCCCAGTACCAATGATTGTTCAAGCTATGGCCCTTGGGTCACCATTGTCCTAGTGAGACAATATCAGTTTAAAGTGGTGTAATGTCCATTTATCACTGTATTTTTTTTTAAAAAATAAGCGAAAAAAAAGCATATTGGTCTAAAGCTTGTGGTAAATAATGGCTAATGACCCATCTTTCCCATCACTACCTGCCACCAGTTTCCAATAATAAACTTCCAAAAATCATTTTTCTTATTTCACTAGCCGAGTCAGATAAGAAAAACAAAGGTTCCGTTAATTTCCAATATCACCGAAGACGGTGTTTACCCATTTCCGCGAATAATGTGGGCAAATAATTATGCATGCAACAAACACTGGGTATTCACTTGTTTCATGTTTTTTTTTCATTTACATACACTTTTTCACGAAAGTAGACGGACACTTGAAAGACTAAAAATACTACCAACACAATTTCTGTTCCTTTTATGCGTAGATTTGTCGACGAAACTATTGTTTAGAAAATGCTTTAGGAATAAATTATGCAAATTAGATCGTGCAAACGTTTATGGAACAGCCCGAATCACGACGAAGTCTTTTGAAACTGAAACTAAAATGCTTTTTTTATTACTCATATTTCTCTATTTCTAATATATTTTCTTCAAAATTGTATGCATCAATAACAGTTTAAACTGCACAGCAATAAGCCAGAGCGAAATTAGCTCTTATTATAACATTCACCGGTAAACACAAGAATGCTATAAGATGGGCATTACACCACTTTAACATAAGGAAATTTTCATTTAAAAATCTTCTTCTCAAGAAACAACCAGCCAAACTTGTTTATATTTGGTATAAATGTTCACTATGAGTAGGGTTTTCAAGCTTGTCTCATTAAGGGGACATTAGGAAAATAGGAAATTCTTAGTTGATAGCGTGCATGACTATTAATCAAAGGGTTAGGTTAGGTTAGGTTAACTGATCATCTGTTAGCCCTCGATGGCATAATGCATCTTAGGATGCTCAATACTCAACCAAAACAAACAAAGATACTGCTGAGCTAGCTTATAAAATAATCCGTTCACTGAGAGTGACACAAGCAATGGGTGTAACATGTTTTGAACCACTGATAATGTTAACTTATTGCTATTTTTATGTCAGTAAATGAGATAGCCTTTAAAAATACACCAGCAGAAATAAAAGCAATTACTAAACAAGCTATAGCATAACACAGTTCATTATGTCTGTTGTTATTTTAATAAAAAATGATAAGGTTGATTTATCCGAAAAAATTTGCAACAATATCAGTTACCGTAATTACCCTATGTTTTGGGACACCCTTATTTTTCAGGACAAAACTTATTTTTTTCATAACAAAAGTTGAGACAAATTACAATTTTTAAAAAAATCTGATAAATTTTTGCTCCTAAGTTTTAGGACACCTATAAATTATAATATTCATAATTACATATAATATTTTCTACTTCAGTGAAGATGGTCACGACTCACAGACGGATGACTCTATGTTGCAAGAAAACATCACTTTTGGTCAGCTGGGGTAAGTCATAAGGGAACTATAATAATTTCAGATTTTTACATTCAACTTTTCTTGTCTGAACTTTCTTTTGCCATTCCAGTAGAATACACTTAACTTATATTCAAATAGAATTTTCTTGTCTGAATTTCTTTTTTAACCACATCATGAGAATATATTTCTAGAGGGATTACAAGAGTTGAAGATGAAGATGATGATGCTGACATTCAAGTTTGATGCCCTTAGTTGTACTTTCCTTTGACATTCAATTTGAATTCCTTTATCTGATCTTTCATTCAAATAGAATTCCCTAATCTGATCTTTTATTTAAATAAAATGATCTTATCTGATATTTTATTCAAATAGAATTCCCTTATCTGATATTTTATTCAAGCAGAATTCTCTTATCTGATCATTTATTCAAATAGAATTATCTTATCTGATATTTTATTCAAATAGAATTCTATCATCTGATATTTTATTCAAATAGAATTCCCTTTTCTGATCTCTTATTCAAAAACATTCCCTTTAATATCATATATTTTATTCAAATAGAATTCTCTGTCCTATGTTTCATTCAGTTGGAATTCCCTTATCTGATATTTCATTCAAATAGAATTCCTTTATCTGAACTTCCATATCTGAACTTTTTTTAATGTTCAAGTAAGATTCCTTTATAATTTATGAACTTTCTTTTAAATTCAGGTAGGATTCCCTTATATGAACTTTCGTTAAAATTCAAGTACGTTTCTCTTATCTGAACTTTCTTTCAACATTCAAGTAGGATTCCCTTATCTGAACTTACTTTTAAGATTCAAGTAGGATTACCTTATCTGAACTTACTTTCAACATTCAAGTAGGATTCCCTTATCTGAACTTACTTTCAACATTCAAGTAGGATTTCCTTATCTGAACTTACTTTTAACATTCAAGTAAAATTCCTTCATCTTTCTGCAGTAATTTTGTACTTACACCCCTTCTGAAAATAATCCAAAAACCAGGAAGGGAAATTTGCTAAAACACAAACCTATACAATGCTTTAAGTATTGGAATGTCATGTGATACAACAGATACGAACAGTGAACTATTTTATATGTTTAATCAGAGGAAATGATTTGTCTCAGCAAACTAGTACAACATACTCCAGTTTTCCAGAACAATGTCTCTAAGGAATAATTACAATCATTTACAATTTGGAGTCATACAGCCATTAAATAAAATTATCTCCAGCACTTAGTGTTTATGCATATTTTCTTTTTGCAGGAGTTTAATTTCATTGGGAGTCATGTGATCAATAATATTAAACCTTCTGGGATGATAGAAATTAATGTTGAATTCAAGATAAATATGGAATACTCAGAGTTTGTTAATCTACTGAAAGGAAGGTCTCACTACACAGTTGAATTTTGTTCTTTGTTCTATATAAAATAAGGTCTCACTACACAGTTGAATTTTGTTCTTATTCTATATAAAATAAGATCTCACTACACAGTTGAATTTTGTTCTTTGTTCTATATAAATGAGGTCTCACTACACAGTTGAATTTTGTTCTTTGTTCTATATAAAATAAGGTCTAGGATTTCCATGGTATAAAAAGAATTCCAAATACAATTTTTTTTTAAGTATTTTTCTTTCATAGCAGGAATGTATACCCACATAAAAATGCAAAATAACTGGTAGGCTGACCAGGTTTTTTCTTTTTAAAGAGGGTGCAGTGAAACCCTGAGATTTTTTGAAAAAAGAAGTCTTCTAATGCTCATAAATATATGCATACCTGGTATGTTGAAATCCTATAAAAGTCACTTTTTTTAACACCAGTGTTGATTTATTGCAGTATATGCTATGTTAACTTTTGCTCTACTCATCTGCAGAAACCACTATGAACCATTTTGAAAATATTTCAAAACCATATTACATAAAAAAAAAATTTTAAGCGTAAGAATCATGTTACTGTGGGAAGAATGGGGCGTAACTGTGTAGTGAGACGTTAAGAAATGCCTCGTGATTTTCAGAGTCACACTATTTATAAACAAGCTTTAGTGTTTAACCTCATTTGACAACCAATGGAAAAACTTCAATTTTCAAAATTTTGTCACTCTTATTTGTTTAAACAACCTACAAAATAATTTAATTATTAAGTTTGTTCTTAATTATTAAGAAGTTTGTAATCACTGCGAATGCCTGAAAGACATTGCACAGTCTCCACTATAGATTCAATTCGGAACAAAACATGTACAAATTACAAAGTCCATGTGAGCTACGCTTAAAATGGCCTTAGCAACAGATGGCTTTCAAACATCAATCATCTCAGCTTTCAAGATAGCTCTGCTCAGAGCTACATAAACTGTCAGGCAAATGATGTTTAACACTAAGCCAGTGTCACTCCCTTTGGGTTTCTTAATTGTTATTTTTTTACTTAATGAACACTATGACATAGTAAACAATATTTATGATTTAAGAATAAGTATGGTAATGTATTTTATTAATGATTACACAATAATAATAATCCTGTAGAAATAATTACTAATGAAATACCTTTATATCTCACACCACTATTACATTTCCCATAGGGCTCCATAGTAACATTTATGTCCAAAACACGGTGAAAAACCAAAATCTGCAGAATGTGTCTGGACTCAAATTCTTCGCTGGTTCAAGATCTGCAATTGTAAAAGAAAAAACTATTCACCAATGCTGTTCGAACCAACAGTTTTGAAATGACAATTCTGAATCTGGTATCTGCTTCAAATTTTCAGTGGTGATTTCTAAAATACTGACCATTTAACACATGGTAGGGAAAAAATAACCCCCAGAATCCCTTGGATGGCTGCCTAAGACAGGTTTGACTTTATATTGATTATGTGCTGAAGAATATTTCTTTATTTAAAAATCGATGTATACCGGTACATACTACTTACAGTAAAACCAGTGTAAGCGATCTATTGAAAAGACCACTTTTGCCTCTTCCCTTGACAGGCTGCTTAAGACTGGTTTGACTGTATATTTATAAAACTGTTTCAGAACTTTTACATGCAACATGAGAGCATTTGGCCTAAGTAAAGAACTATGTTTGGAATTTCTGAGGAAGCAGTCAACCATAGCCGACCTAAAAAATGGTTTGTAAAATTATTTTTTTTAAGTTGTGCATGTATAAGAAACTAATTCTAGAATTGGGTTTAACGGCATTTTCAATACAACAACGGTTATAGTATGGTATTCACTTAGTTTATATTAACTTCAGCTCTATTGCAAAGAAAGCTTGAAGCCATGAAGTCGCTTCCTAAGTAGAACCAGTACTGAGTGTTGTTTTTTGAGAAGCGGTACGGAACTTTCATCCTTCACTGCCTCCACGCAGTATCAAAAATATTTAATCAGTTTTAAGCATAAATTGCTAGAAAGATAATGTTTTATTGAGATCTTAAAATTTTGCCACGTAACAATTTTGATTTGTATTCCTCAGATGATAGAATTTAAGATAATTGAAAAAGAGATTTTGAGTGAATATGCAGGCTTTCATGATAAAAAGTCATTAAGACTATTTCTCTTTTCTTGGTAGATAAAAATTTATCTGGCAGGAGACCATAAACTTGACATACAATCACTTTTAGAAATGGTTCCATTTATCTGACCTGACATATAACCAAAAAAGACAATAAATCAAAAAACAAACTAAAATCATCTACAAAGGTTACAATTTAATAAGTTTTCAAGAACATTTCCATATTGCACTCACTGATATGAGATCTGAATATTTACAAAACGGTGAATTTCAGTTTACATCTATTTATATTTAATCTAGAATATTGGTTCTCATGGGTAATAACTTGATAATTTATATTCTGGAGAAGAAATTTAAAAACTTAGACAATATTCCTTCATTCTCTCGAGGCAACACTTTGTTTTGTGCAATATTTGTGCTGGGAGATAATTTTCTTTGCGATGATGAGTATAATGTGAGGGGTTTATATTACTTGAGATGATAGGGAGAGTTGAAGGTTTTTATACCTGAACACCCCCTCTGGTAACATACTTATGCTGGTTTCACCATGTCCGTCCGTCTGCCATTGGGCTCTATTTTAAATCTATTTTGAATTAAGGCAGGATTAGGCTATAATGAATTAATTGCTAGATTATCATCCCCAACTGCCCCCTAATTGTCATGCCATCCCAACCCTTTTTATTCTCATAAGAAAAAAAATTTCATAGTGGAGCAGGGGAATATAGAAATGGGCTGCATCCATCCACAACATAATTATCTCCTTCAGTTGTGATTGGAATTTTAAATAACTTGGCACAAATGTTCACTAGGACAAGACAATGTGTCATATAAAATACTTGGGTGTGTTCTTCAAAGGTTTAGGTCATAGCTCAAGGTCAAGTGTTTGGAAATCCAATGTATTCACTGTGTTTCCTCTTGTCAGGACCATATCTTCTTTAGTTGTGATTTGAAATGTTCACTGGGAAAGGTGATGTGTCATGCGAATGACTTGGGTCTGTTCGTCAAAGGTTTAGGTCATAGCTCAATGTCAAGTGTTTGGAAATCCAATGTATACATTGTGTTTCCTCTTGTCCAGACCATATCTGCTTTAGTTGTGATTGGAATTTTAAATAACTTGGCACAAATGTTCACTAGGACAAGACAATGTGTCATGCAAATGACATGGGTCTGTTCGTCAAAGGTCAAGGTCTTAGCTCAAGGTCAAGTGTTTGGAAATCCAATGTATACACTGTTTCCTCTTGTCCGGATGGTATCTTCTTCTTTAGTTGTGATTTGAATTTTAAATAACTTAACACAAACTTTCACTAGGACAAGACAATTTGTCATGCGACTGACTTGGGTCTGTTCGTCAAAGGTCAAGGTCATAGCTCCGTCCATCCGCTGCTTTCCAGACCTTTTCTTCTTTAACTAGACACAAATATTTAACTAGGACAAGATGATGTTTCATGCGAATGACTAGGGTCTATTCTTCAAAGGTCAAGGTCACAGCTCCATCCATCCACTGCTGTTGGGACCGTATCTTCTTTTGATGTGATTGGATTTTTAAATAAATTGGCACAAATGCTAACCAGCCCAAGACAATGTGTCATGCGAATGAGTTGGGTCTGTTCATCAAAGATTCTTCTTCTTTTGTTTTGGGGTTATAATTTACATATTTATGATTTGATTTAGAACATTACACCAGTGCTAACAATGTGTCATAAAACAGTCGGCTACGTATTTCAGTTTGTGGCATTTACATGTGATTTATGTGCTCAGCGACTTTTTCATTTTGTGTAATTTAAATCCACTTCTCTGGAAATGCCTTTAAGGGTTAACGAGGTGGTGGGGGATATGAGCATGTTAGTGGCAAACTCCTGTTTTTATAAAAAACATCAAAAAATTTAAAAATGGAAATAAAAAATAATATCCCCCTTCCCCCCCCCCCCAATTTTTAAGAAAAATTTGGATGATAATCTAGCAATCAATGTAATAATATAATGTGTGAGGGCTTAATTCTTGAGCTGATAGGGAAGGGATTGAAAGCTTTTATACTGAACAACCCCACAGGTTATACTGATATGATGGGGGTACACTGGTTTCACCATGTTCATCCGTCTGCCATTCTGGCTCTTTTTTAAATCTATTTTGAATTAAGGCAGGACTATGGCATCTTCATGCTTAAGGGCCAGGTCCTATTAGCTCAGTCGGTAATGTGTTTGACTGTCAATCCAGGGGCTGTGAGTTCGAATCCCTGCCCAGCAACAGTCTCCGTGATGCTTGATATATGACATTGTGTCTCATTATCATTCGTCTCTCATCACTGATTTAAGTGGAAAAGTTATCAGTTACTTGACGAGATGGGATGTGCTCGAATACTGGTCAACTTTTCAGGATCCATTGAGGAAACAGTCGTTAGGTTAACTGATTATCAGTTAGCCCTTGATGGCATAAAAATGAAGCTATATATTCAATCGATAAATCAATCAATCAATCAATCAATCAATCATGCTTAAGACATGTACAAAACTGTCTCTTTAGGGGACAAGCAGGACAACTCCATTTTGATTGTTACAAGTATCTCCTACAGCTCTTGATTCTAATAACCTAAACATTTCTGAATGAAATAAAAGCTTTTGCAGTTTCAGTTCAAACGAAATGGAACATTTTGAATGTACTTATTATGTAAAATGGACATAGGCATAAGTACAATTATCAACCCTTTCCGGTTGGATGATATTTCGTAGAGAGCCCTTTGATATTTATGACCACAACACCTCAACGTCGTTCACTAGTTTATTATTTAGTTCTTGTACTAGATAATTACAATTATTTTAATTCACTCAGTTCTGAGGCATTATATAACTGTGGAAGCAGCAATTTTAGTGAGAAATTAATTTTATTATAATGGCAACCTCAATGTCCTCGTAAACCATAGTCAAGATTTATAATTGGCTAAATTTATACTAAGCAAAAATATCCGCTTTTACAGCACATGAAACCCTGAGATATTAAGTAGGCAGTTTTTCTGGTCATGTGATATTGGGATTGGGAACATCTGTTTTTGTTACCAAAATGAACTTTCCTGTACATGTAATTTTTCTAATATAATCCAGGAGGGTAACACTATTGTATATCACCCCCAGTAGTATTTCCCATTTGGAATGATTATGCAAATAACGAAGTACCAATTTGTCACTACATTCAGCTGCGAGCTTTCACACATTGAATGCTTGATTTAAGTAATTTTTCCAGCATGACTAAATCTCTAGTTGATGTCAATAGTTTATTGTACTTTAAATGAAACTATCCCAAAATGATGATACAGCGATGGACAAAAATGTATCCATGCATGATGATTCTTTTTTCTGGTTCATGAAGAAGTTTTTTTTAGAAGAATATTTTGCATAATTTTTATGCCTTGAAGGGATAATAAATTACCAATTATTTCCTGGGATCTTGCGAGGTTAACCAGTACTCAAGCACTCTCATCTCTGAAAAGTACTTTCCCACTTGAATTAGTGGTGAGAGACAATTGATAATGAGATACAATGTCTTTTATCAGTCATCACAAATATGGTGGCCAGACGGGGATTCAAACTCATGACCCCTGGATTGATAGTCAGACACGCTACTGACTGAGCTTAAGTAAATGGGCCCAACATGAAGGATAGAACAATAATACTAAAAGAAATGTTTACGATTGAGTCTATGAGTCACATGACTGATGTTATCTCATATGCATGCTCATTCATTATTGAATTTTAATTAAACTCTTTCCTTGACAAAAAGATAAAATCACTCAGCAAAGATAATATAGTCTCATTAATAAATAAAATATAATATTCAATTGGTACTAATTGTAAAGGTTGAATATGGATGAACTACAATTTCCTCAAGGAATTGTGCAGAGAAGAGAATGAAAAGCAACTGATTGAGATTTGATGTTTTAACAAAAATAACCACGAAATCTCGTTTAAAATATTTTTATTCAAATTGCAAATTTTTGTTTTAGATCAAGTTAAAATGCTGCGGGACAATGTGGAAAAATGGAAGGACCACTAACAACACTTCTGGACAAAGGAGGAGAACCCATGGTCAATAAATCTCAGTAGTGGACCATGTGCAACAGGCACCTGGTGTGATATTCCATATAAAACAGATACTAGTACCTGCAGCCTCTACTGAAACATTATAACACACCCGGCACGCTATGTTTATTAATATACCCGTAAATCAGACAATATTATTATGTATACAGTAATTTTATTTCATTGTAAAACTATAAAAATTATAAATCGGGATAATTTTAATGAAAATCTCTTAATGCATGTAAGATAAAAGATTGACACAGTTTTTGAAAAATATTGTAAAAACATCATTGTTAGCTCAACTGGATTTTTGAGCCTGTTACCCAAGAGAGGTTCAAGTGATTGCTGTGTGTTTATTTTTCTTTGTCTGTCCATCTAGTGACGTATCTGAAAATGATGTGCTAGTTCAACAGGTTCTAGGGTGGGGGTCTGGGGGCATACCCCACCAGAAAAAGAGAAAAAGGTTTGATTATTAGTATGCATTGCTTGCATTCAGGGGTCATTTTCACGAGATGTAACGATGCATTCGCAAGAATATGAGCAAGCTTAATGCCACTGCCATCATTTCTTCTTTTTAGCTCTACTGGCATAGCCTCAGCAGGGCTTGTGTGGTGGTAATTTGTCAGTCTTCTTGGTGTTAGTCATCTGCATATTGTTATCTTGTTTATAAAAAAAGCTTATTTTTTATTAGCTTGCCAGGACAAATGTCCAGGAGAGCTATTGCTATGACCCGGGCGTCATCGTCGACGTCATCTGTAGACACTCGGGTTAAACTTTTGCGTTTAGTTGCGTTTAAGTTTTGGTGTTTGCCTCCAATCTCATTCATTGCATGGGTGGTGAGTTTTATCCCATAGGCGAGCTTTGTTGTCTTCTGACAACTCTTGTTGAACTTTACTCAGAGTTGGATATGTTGTACATTACAATAAGACTTAGGACAAGTTTGAAAACAAATCAGTTTTTGTTCTGGTCATTGGTGGAATTATCTGCCCTTGATTTGTCAAAAAATGCCATTTTCATTTGTCGACTGGGTGACTCTATTTGTTACAGATTTCGGAAATATTCACCGGAATGACATATTATAGGGAGCAGTAATTTTTTGAACATGTGACAAATGTATTGTTAGAATGATTTACATATGTTTTTTATGTGCTTATAATGACAATGTATTGGTAATTATAAGTTAGCTAACAAAAACATATGGTTTGATATAATAGTATTGTTTCAAACTTAGATAGAAATAATGATACTGGAATATTACTCGATTAAAACTGGAGCAAGAACGTAGGTATCTGTATATTTCTCAAGTACAGGTTATTTGCATAATCTATGCAGCTACTGTTGCTTCCGAAACATTGGGTTTACAAGGCAGGCATATAATCTAGCCAGTTGGTATCAAGGCTGTATAAATTTTAAGCTATACAATGGTGTGAAATGTAGTCCAGTCGACTTTGATGCATTGTATCCACATATTCTTGTCAATAACTGCTCAAATCTGACAGCAATACATTACCTTGCATAGAATACGGTGTCTGTTACATGTACCTCTCATTACACTCATTTTGTTCAGAAGAGCAGTACAGGCCCTCGTGGGTTTCCTTTAATTTATAACTATTTTACAAAAAAATAGAAAATGACACTTTTTGTAACAGCAATTATTTGTAAAATAATGTGGAAATCTCCTTTGTGGGCGTACATATCAAACGCGTAACCAACATAAGAGGAAACTGAAATAGCCGGATAAACCCATAAAGCATATTTAATGGATATTACTTGATTTGTATCGGGGTCTAGTAATATGTGTTTATTAGATACAGTGTAAAAGTAATTTTATTGCTCGCAGCTTAAAATTGTCAGATAATTGTGGTTCTTTCACATTAAGCACAAGGAGCTCTGTTTGGAAATAAGTAGCAGACAACATAAATTGACAACTTGATGAGGGAGGTATCAGTGTTTTGCATCGTGTTTCATTGGTAGAATCTGCTTGATAATACTTGCATATGACAAGTTGATAGACTGGATTTTATGCAGCTTATTAATTTAAGCAGTCTCAGACTTCTAGGGGATTATTAATTTATATACTAATATATAAAAAAAAAAATTTCTAGACTGGTTCATGCTGTTAACCTCAGACTGTGTTTTTTTGCATCGCATTTGCAAGCAGATGGATTTCAAATGTATAGCACGAATCATGCTTTATTTCCTGAAAACTATTATACTTAAAAAAAAGCATGCAATACATTTTTAAAATGTTCTATCTCCTGTTTCAGCAAGGCTTTATATAGAAGGATAGGAAATTTGCATCTCCTTACTAAATGTTGATAAAATAGCGCACGATGAATTCATTATTTGGCAATATAATCATTCATAATTCACAGGCAACTGATTTCTTGTACATAAACTGTAAGTTATGTGTAGTCTTAGATGTTTAAATATGTTTCTATCACCCAAATAATCTTGAATTAAAGATATTGCATAAGGTTTGAAGGAAAACTCGTAATTTGTTGTTATTTTGGCTGCAGTATACAAATTTTGTAATCAAAAGTACTTCAACAATTTTTAAACACAAATTTCTGGGACACAAAGGTCGTCAAACAGTATTTAAGTGCTTTCTATTTATGATGATCAGATACGTTTAATAATTTTACTTTTTGATACATTTATGGCATTTTTTTCCTGATATACTCCCTTTAAAATAACCAGTCAAAATTTATTTTAAGTTTTTAAGAACTTAAGATTAACTAAGTAAAATGTTGATGAAACAGGATATTGTTTTGATTTTAAACTGACTTAATTGAAGGTAAAAGCTTTTTTAGAGCATAATCTAAAAATGGGTTCAAGGTCATTAACACACCAGGGAGGGGAGAGCAGTTGGTGGTAAATCTATCTCCATTATGATATACATGTATATGTTATTGAACCCATGGAACCAATAAGAACACAATATTTACTATACAGAAATGATGGATCGTTTATATAAAAATAATAAATAAATAAAATTATTTTTAATGACGGCATTAAATTAAAAGCTGTAGGTAACCTTTATCAAATGTATGTCCCTTTAAATGAGTAAAATACAGTCTTGTTAACCAGTAGAGCGTTCTTGGGACCATGAGTGTCACCAGTTAATGAAGAAAATGTAAACCCTCCTGCGCCTGTTAATGATGAAGCAAGTTGCTGTAGACTTCCAGCGGTACAAGGTGATAGTGGTACAATGTATTGCAAGCATTCAATTCTTGCAAAAAAATGGATAAAATTATCTATAAATACCAGACTCGTGTTTCACCAGCATTATACTTAAATACTTATAAAGAACCTAAATGTAAGAAAAGCAGGCAGTTGATCATGATATTAGACTGGTTCAAGTAAAACTGCACATGGTTTCATTGATATTTATTATAAAATATATAAATAACCAGTCATAATTTGGTTAAGTTTTTTGAGTAATTAAGTAAAATATTGGTGATAATTATTTGTTTTAAAAAACATGTGCATTGTATCCTTTTATGTTTTTGTCTTTTATCAGATTAAAAACATACATTTCTCCACTGTTTAACCTTTTACTCCATAGATACTCGTTTTCCCACACCAATCACAGAAGGCTTTTGAAAACAGTGCAGGAAGAGTTCAGATTGCTCGTAATGAGCAATCTGAACACTTCCTGCACTGTTTTCCACTCTGTCAGTTAATATCAACATAATTCACGCAATAACTCAAAAGCCTTCAATATTAGAGGTGTCCAAAGGGGTCTATATTAGAGGTCAAAGGCATCTATATTAGAGGTGTCCAAAGGCGTCTATATTAGAGGTGTCCAAAGGCGTCTATATTAAAGGTGTCCAAAGGCGTCTATATTAGAGGTGTCAATATTAGAGGTGTCCAAAGGCATCTATATTAGAGGTGTCCAAAGGCGTTTATTATAGAGGTGTCCAAAGGTGTCTATATTAGAGGTGTCCAAAGGCATCTATATTAGAGGTGTCCAAAGCCATCTATATTAGAGGTATCCAAAGGCATCTATGTTAGAGGTGTCCAAAGGTGTCTATATGAAGTAAAGGGTTAAAACATTATATAAATTATTATGTTAGCAGTTGTATACTAATGTATATACATGTAGACTTAGATCTGAGTGAGTGTTATATGTTTCTAGAGCATTTCCACATTTAACTTGTGATATTTATATGAAAACACAATGTCTATGTAGCTGCATATGTGTATTGGATGGTTGGCATATAGTTTTATTGGACCATGTGTTTTTGTTTAAAATAATAAATTGTGTATACTGTTAGAACAGTTGTAATGCTATTGACTGTTCACTTTTACTTATTTTGCATAATAATCTCATACCTTTTTGGGACCATGATTTTGTATAAAAAATTTTAAGTGTTTATACTATTAATGCAGTTTTATGCTGTTTGTCATTTCCTTCTCAGATGCACAACACAGCGGTGATCTTAGGGAAGAGCATACGGAAGGTTGTGGGTTCGATCCCTGGCTGGGTCATACCAAAGACTTGAAAAATGATTCTAGAAGCTTCCTTGCTTGGCACTCAGCATTTAGAGCATAAAGCTTTAGTTTTTAAGTTTAAGTTGTCCTGTAAGTACTTGGAGTTATCATAAATGCCAGGATATAAGGACTGTTCATTTAAAGGTCATTCCGTATCATCTCTTTAATATCAAACATTTACAGTAGAAGAGGAAAAAGATATTGACACAAGCAGCAAAACCATTCCTGAATGGTTCATTACTACCATCAATTGACTTTATTTCATGGTAATGAATATTACAAAAGTAGTTTTACAAGCATGTGAAAACTTAATTCTTTGAAAGTGTCAAGCTCCTAAGAGATCAGGATTGACGACTGGTTCTTGTACTAATGATTAGTTTTGTTAAAGAGATTTTATAATAAACAAGATACCTGTCAAAATTAATCTTGAGAAGTTGCAGCTGGCGTTGATAACATTATCTTTACAATGATATACAGTCAAACCTTTGTAAGCGGTCACCTGTATTAAGCAGCCACTTGTCTTAAGCAGTCACATTTGCTATTTCCCATTTATTTACTTTCAGAGTAAATTAACCTGTATTAAGCAACAACCTGTCTTAAAATGCCACATTTGCTCTTTCCTTTAATTGGCTGCTTATGAGAGGTTTGACTGTACCATTATGTTTGCCAATTTCCTGCAGGAAAGAGATCAGGATTTAAGACTGGTTTTTGTACTAATAAATAGTTTTGTTAAAGAGATTTTAGAATAAACAAGTTGCCAGTCAAAATTGATCTTGAAGAGTTGCTGTAGATTACATTGTCTTTACAATGATACACGCTTGTCAACTTCCTGCAGGAAAATCTGATAGAAATACAATTGCAAGGAACTAAGGCCATAATAGATTAATTGCTAGATTATCATCCAATTTTTTCTTAAAAAGGGGAAGGCAGGAGTTTTATTTATTTTTTTATTTATTTTTTTTTTTTTTCAAAGTTTTTGATGTTTTAGGCCATTATAACTTAATTGCTAGATTATCATCCCCGCCCAACCCCTAATTGTCATGCTGCCCCAACCCTTTTTATTTTCATAAATAATAATAATAATATATATTGAAAAAAAAACATCCAAAAATTTAAAAAAAAAAAAAAAAAAGGTTTCTCACCCTTCCCATTAAATAAAAATTAAAACCATATAATTAATAGTCTCTTTGGAGAAAACATTGTTACAGATTAATTAAATTCAATTGTCATTAATTTTTGTTCAATTATCATGTTCCTGCAAATAGAGTGTAAATTAATGAAATTAATTCATGTAATATAATCAATTTTTTTAATTGATTTAAATTGGCTTCAGAATTCAGCAATTAAATTTTTGTCAAACCGTGGAATCAATAGACGTGGTAATAATCATGATTTCAAACAGCAATTAAATTCTGTTAAAATTCTTGCTCCTGCAAATTAATGTAATTATTTAATATGCTTGTTAAGTTCAAATGTTATTTGGAATTTAGCATTGTGAGATTCTGAGCACAACTGTCCAATTTTTGTGGTCAAAAGTTTGGTCTGGCAACTGTTTCACCAATATTTTCTTTATTAACTTAACTTAATTCTGACTGGTTACTTAATTATTGTTCAATCAATGGACACTGCAGTGTGGTCTAGTGGTAGAGCGTCCGCCTCACATGCAGAAGGTTG
This sequence comes from Panopea generosa, assembly GCA_029582155.1. NCBI lineage: Eukaryota > Metazoa > Mollusca > Bivalvia > Adapedonta > Hiatellidae > Panopea > Panopea generosa. Next base: position 5,908,318 of record CM055900.1, read on the forward strand.
TGAGTTCAATCCCATGCTGGGTCATACCAGAGACTTGTAAAATATTTGAAGCTTCCTGGTTTGGCACTCACCATTTAAAGGAGAGTTCTAGGTCTGTTGGCCCAGTGTCAGTATTATGTGACTGGGTGGGGTACCATACTATGTGTCTGTGGCATGACACTCAAGTGTGGCAGCAAATTAGACACTGTCCCCATATGACTGAAAATTGTTGAAAGTGACACTTAACACCATACAACAACAACAACAACTTTAATCAGTGTCACATAAAAGTATATGCAGATTTTCAAAGGCAAGTCCAAAATCATGACCATTATCTTCTAAATGATTTACTTTAATTTAAGTACCGGTATTTAAATATATAAAATTTTATTGGTGAAACAGATTTCTTGAATATAAGAATCTATTTGTGGATTTTAGGTTAACAGAAATTTACATCATGAGGTATAACTTTTTTTGCAAGGCTTGGTTAGTCTGGGTTTCTGTCAAAACCTAGAAATCTACGAATCAGTTTTGAGCATACCAAAAATATTAAATCATTTAATTTATTAAAACATTTTTCATCACAATCTCATTTCCAGTCTTACTAAATTTGATTTAATTAACGTCATAAATTTTATATGTCATGTCATTACATCTTGATAAAACAATTCTTACTCAGTGGACAGAGCTAGTCAAGATACAATAGTTCCATTTAGATTTTGTTTTACAATAATTATGACATCATTAAGCATGTTCCTGACAAATGAATATTTATGCAACCCCTAACAAATGTATAATTATGACACCCCTGGCAATTGAATAATTATGACACCTTTAAACATGTTCCTGAAAAATGAATAATTATGACACCTTTAAGCATGTTCCTGACAAATGAATATTAATGACACTATTACACATGTTCCTGACAAATGAATATTTGTGCAGTCCCTGACAAATGCATAATTATGCCACCATTAAGCATGCTCCTGACAAATTAATATTTATGACACCATTAAACATGTTCTTGACAAATGAAGTATTACACCATTAAGCATGTTCCTGACAAAAGAATAATTAGGTCACCTTTAAACATGTTCTTGACAAATGAATTATTACACCATTAAGCATGTTCCTGACAAATGAATAATTAGGTCACCTTTAAACATGTTCCTGGCAAATGAACAATTATACACTATTTGACATGTTCCTGACAAATGAATAATTATGACACCACTAAGTATATTCTCAACAAATTAATAATTATGACACCATTAAGCATGTTCCTGACAAATGAATATTTATGCCACCATTAAGCATGTTCCTGACAAATGAATAATTATGCAACCCCTGACAAATGCATAATTATGACACCCCTGGCAATTGAATAATTATGACACCATTAAGCATGTTCCTTACAATTAATAATTATGACACCATTAAACATGTTATTGACTAATGAATAATTACACCATTAAGCATGTTCCTGACAAATGAATAATTATGCAACCCCTGACAAATGCATAATTATGACACCCCTGGCAATTGAATAATTATGACACCATTAAGCATGTTCTTGACAATTAATAATTATGACACCATTAAGCATTTTCCTGACAAATGAATAATTATGACACCATTAAACATGTTATTGACAAATGAATAATTAGGACACCTTTAAACATGTTCCTGACAAATGAATAATTATGACACCATTAGGCATGTTCCTGACAAATAAATATTTATGCAATCCCTGACAAATGCATAATTATGCCACCATTAAGCATGTTCCTGACAAATGAATAATTCGGTCACCTTTAAACATGTTCCTGACAAATGAATAATCATACACTATTAGGCATGTTCCTGACAAATGAATAATTAGGACACCTTTAAACTTGGTCTTGACAAATGAATAATTATGACATCATAAGACATGTTCCTTACAAATGAATAATTATGACACCATAAGGCATGTTCCTACCAAATGAATAATTATGACACCATTAAGTATGTCCCTGACAAATGAATAATTATGACACCATTAAACCATGTTCCTGACAAGTTCATAATTATGCTACCATTAAACATGTTCCTGACAAATGAATAATTATTCAATCTCTGACAAATGAATATTTATGACACATGTTTCTCCAGTTTTATGTATAATTATAATTATCAATGGTTAGTAATTTATATTCACTGTAACAATACAGATCTCAAGAAGTGATGGGCACATTCATTGCATTCCATGGTATACCTCCTGTTGTTTTTTTTTACTATCGATTTCACAATGCCATAATTGTGCTCATTTTGGTTATAATGGAATAAAAACTTACAAAAAAAAACAACATTTTTCTTTTCTTTTGACAAGTTTCAAAAGATATGATTATGATATTTTGTTATGTTTTATATTTGTATGTGCAGAGAAATCAAATTTGGTTATTTTCTAATTTTCAGGTGTTAAACTTTATATTAACAATGAGTTTGTGGTTTATATTTTTTCAGTTTTGTCAAGGAAAACTGCAGTTTCTTTAAAATTTCCACTCAATTCACTATAGTTGTCTGAAAAACAGAAATGATATAACAAAAATTGTGGTGCCTTTTTTCATATATGTAGAAAAATAATGATGGCAGATCTCTGTAACCAACTAAAAAAAAATTACCTGAAATATTTACATGGTCACAGAATTCGATTTTTTAAATTCTGCAGCTTTTGTTGGCATACACATAGGTATCTTAAAGGGGAATGGAAGGTAGTGGCATACCCATACTCATAGGTTACTTAAAGGAGAGTGAAAGGTGGTGGGATACCTTTACCCATAGGTTACTTAAAGAGTAGTGGAAGGTGGTGGCATACACATAGGTATCTTAAAGAGGAATGAAAAGTGGAGACATACCCATACCTATAGGTTACTGAAAGGGTAGCGGAAGGTGTTGACATATGCATAGGTATCTTAAAGGGGAATAAAAGGTGGTGTCATACCCATACCCATATATTACTTAAAGGGTAATGGAAGGTGGTGGCATACACTTTAAAGGGAATGGAAGTGGTGGCATACCCATACCCATAGGTTACTTAAGGGAAGTGGAAGGTGGTGGCATACCCATAGATATCTTAAAGGGTAATGGAAGGTGGTAGCATACCCATAGATTACTTTAAGGGTAGTGGGAGGTGGTAGTATATCCCTAGATTAATTAAAAAGTAGTGGAAGGTGGTGGCAGACCCACATGTTACTTAAAGGGTAACTATTGCCATAGAAATTTCTAGTTTAGACCATTTTGGTGTTAGTTTACTGCATGCATCCCCCTTTTTTTGCTATTTCTGAAGAAAAAGTCAGTTGTACGGGTTTTTTTGCCTGACAATGATATTAAAAGGGAAAAAAAAAAAAAAAATTCCTTGACAAAACGAAAACTGTACAAATGAGTCCCAGTTGTCGACACACAATCTATCTGTTTGCATGTCAAGGAAAATAATCTATTTACAGGTAACCCATGAATAAATATTAATATAATAAATATATATATATAATGTATTATAATTATGTTATACATGTAGTTGTAGTTTGGAACTTTGGACACATTTATCGAATTCCATTTTGGTGCAATATTATGTTTTCTTTATCTAGTTTATGAGTATGAGTGCAATAAATATGTGTGAAATGTGTCTTGTTTATTTTATAGTTCATAAGGCCATTATAAGTTAATTGCTAGATTATCATCAAAAAATTTTTTGTTAAAATTGAGGAGGACTGGAGGATTTTATTTTTTATTTTTAATTTTTTTTTTTTTTTTTTTTTTTTTAAATAAAAAGGGTTTGGGCAGCATGAAAAATAAGGGGGCTGCCGGGATGATAAATAAGCAATTAATTTATTTTGGCCTAATGTATAGAATTACATTTATCTTGGTAATGGAGAATTTACGATATGAATGATTATCTCACGTGACAATATGTTTAAATAGCGTGATATTTATAATCACTGCACATTAAGATGTTAATTTGAATCAATTAACGATATTCAACTCTCTTGCTGTTTACTTACTGTATACTTGTATGAAAAAAAAAAATTCTGACATAGAAGTATAGGTTGTATATAATTATTTGATTGTTTCTTGATTTGTTTGTTTGTTTTAATATTTAGTAGAAATTTTTTCATAGATCAGGAGCCAGTTTCACTAAAAATCTCAAGCTGAGAGTTCTAAACGTCTGAAAATAACAACTTGAATTCATTACGCATTTAATGAGTGACATATTTAAAGTCGGAACATATCTTTACTCTATAGTAATGGATAACATGCAAAAGGATCAATGTAAAAATTGAAGTTGTAATATTTCAAACAATTGAAAGTCTCAAGTTGAGATGTTTAGTGAAACTTGAGCCAGTTAACCTAACCACTCATTCTCAGGATCTCGAGCACATCCATCTCCCCACAGTTAACCTAACCACTCCTGGGATCCATGATTTCTACAACACATCCATCTCCCCAAGATAACTTTCCTACTTTGATCAGTGGTGAGAGACGACTGACATTGAGATGCATTGACGTATATCAATCTTTATAGGAACTGTGTTGTTATTCAAGCTCACTTATGTAACCCCTGGATTGATAGCCAGATGCGCTACTGACCGCGCTAGCTGGTCCTGGCTTATACTAGCTTGATATTGTTAGTCTTGGCTCTCTTGGGTCGAATTATTTTTTGTTTAATACAGAGCAGATTTAATGTTATCACAGTGTATTTATTATTTGTCAAATATTTAAGATGACCGCTTATAATAAGGATGTGAATTTGCACTGAGTTCAGTGGGAAAATAAATTTCAAAACTACATATATTTTTAAAATTTGTCGATGTAAAAATTGGTCTTGATATTTTTAATATAATCTTCCCAAAATACCCTGTTTCCCTTAACAAACACAAAAAGCTACTGTACTCAATCAAACATTAATTGTGTTTAGGGAGCATCCATCGCTTCTATGGATAAACTGTTATTTATATGATAAATAAAATTAAAAAAATAAATTGATCTTTATTTTATAAAGAAAATTCGCCATATTTTCAAAACTAGCGTGACTTTGTATTAAGTGTTTATAATTTTGTAAACATTTTTTTTTTTGAATGGGGTTTAATGCCATTTTTTAACACATTTCAGGTTATATATGGCATATCTGGTTTTACTAGTGGAGGAATACCTCAGACTGAGTCAGACTGAGTAGAACCACCATCCTTCCACGAGTATCTTAAACATATAGACGTAGATAGTAATACCAGGAGAATGATACTGTCATATGGTTATACATGAACATTTATAGATGTAAAGATTGATTTGATTTCTAAATAGCTGTGTGTAGCTTTAAAGTCAAGGGGTATTTGTATTGTGTTGAGTGCGTGGTCCAGTGCTAGAGCATCAATCCAGGATCTGGGGATCGTGGATTTGATCCTCTCCAACAGCTATGTGTGGTTTTCTTAAGCGTGACAGTCTTTTGTACATATATGCTTAGTACTGGTTCTACCCAGTGAGATGTTGAGCGTGATTTGTAAAAGTTGTAATAATTTATTTCACAATCGAAGCAAAAAATACATGTAAGATTTCACTTTCACACCAAGACTCCACAAGATAACTTTCCTACTTGAATCAATTATGAGAGATGACTAAAATTATGCATTGTTGTAAATCAATCTTGAAAAGAAAATTTCCAGTCCCACAAGGCTGGTGTTTGCTATTCTCTTTGGGCCAAGGGTTGAATATCGTTATTATTTTAAAAATATTTATTCACTGTTATAAAGTAGTGTTGTATAGTTGTAGGTTGTATATTCCTCATTTACCCATCATTTCAGTAGGAAATATATTTAATATTCATTATTCTGTGATTTAGGGACCGTCTGCTACTTGTGCTTCCTATTTGAAGTACATGTTATAAACTGAATCTGTCGTTCCATGACATGTAATTCATTGTTGGAGATTTTAGATACGTTTCATCAATTTCTAAGCCTTGCATATCAAGTAAGAGTTTCCAACATTTACAACTTTTCTTACACAAAGGGTATTAAATGAAATTGGAGGCTTTTTTTTAACTACTTGACCATTTAGTTTTGTCTGTTCAAATGTCTTTGACACCAGCAGTAATAAAGCCTGACCTAATGACATAAAAAGCCAATAGAAATCAGCTAAAGTTCAGTCTGCAAAACTGTAAATTTGGAAGGTTTCATTGACCACTCTGCAGATTACATTAAATTATTTTAGCAATTAATTTTTTTTGTTTTTTACCTCAATGTTATAAAATCATCACTGAGATAGCGATTTTTGAATCTTTCCCAATGTTGCACATTTTTTGGATCAGCGAGCAAAATCATTTGATATATACAAACATGCACTGTAGTAATTTATTACTATGTTTATTATGATTAACCAGTTTGACAGCTGAAAAGGGGAATGGCCTAACAACTGATTCGGCCAATCGTGTGTCAGAATATGAAAAAACAAACTCAGACACTGAGGAGATATAAGTAATTCACAGAGTTTCATTTGTTGTCAGCAATGTTTAAAATGACATAAAATAGAGTTTCTCGAACTTGTTATGCAAGACGTAGTACAACTCACAAATATAGTATGATCTTCAATGAATATGCTATTCTAAAGTATAACCCAAGCAAGCAAAAGTTACAATTATTCATGGTAAGGTTTGTTTTTTATTTGTTTGTTTTTTTTAACTTTGAAAAGAAACGATGGGTAAATGAAAGAAGACCGGACTGACACTAGATGCAATTTATTGGTTATAGATCTGTTGTATTTACATTTTGAAAAAAAAAATTCAATCTGTTGTAATGGATTTGTTTTGTTGTCATTTTGAACCAAGTTTACCTTTGTTGTCTTGCTTGTCTGTACTGATAGAGCCAGTATCACTTAAACATCTAAAGTTGAGATTTTCCTCAACTCAAAAGTTCCAATTTCTCTAAATGATAACTTGAACCAATTACATATCATTATCTGAACACACATTGTTGAAGTCACAACACATCTTTACATGAGCACACATTGTTGAAGACACAACACATCATTACATGAGCACACATTGTTGAAGACACAACACATCATTACATGAGCACACATTGTTGAAGTCACAACACATCTTTACATGAGCACACATTGTTGAAGTCACAACAAATCATTATCTGAGCACACATTGTTGAAGCCACAACACATCATTACCTGAGCACACATTGTTGGAGTCACAACACATCTTTACATGAGCACACATTGTTGGAGTCACAACACATCTTTACATGAGCACACATTGTTGGAGTCACAACACATCTTTACATGAGCACACATTGTTGAAGTCACAACAAATCATTATCTGAGCACACATTGTTGAAGCCACAACACATCATTACCTGAGCACACATTGTTGAAGTCACAACACATCATTATCTGAGCACACATTGTTGAAGTCACAACACATCATTATCTGAGCACACATTGTTGAAGCCACAACACATCATTACATGAGCACACATTGTTGAAGTCACAACAAATCATTATCTGAGCACACATTGTTGAAGCCACAACACATCATTACCTGAGCACACATTGTTGAAGTCACAACACATCATCTTTACATGAGCACACATTGTTGAAGCCACACCACATCTTTACATGAGCACATATTGTTGAAGCCACAGCACATCATTACATGAGCACACATTGTTGAAGCCACAGCACATCTTTACATGAGCACAAATTGTTGAAGCCATAACACATCTTTACATGAGCACACATTGTTGAAGCCACAACACATCTTAACATGAGCACATTGTTGAAGCCACAACACATCATTACCTGAGCACACATTGTTGAAGTCACAACACATCTTTACATGAGCAGATATTGTTGAAGTCTAAACACATCATTACCTGAGCACACATTGTTGAAGTCACAACACATCATCTTTACATGAGCACACATTGTTGAAGCCACAACACATCTTAACATGAGCACATTGTTGAAGCCGCAACACATCATTACCTGAGCACACATTGTTGGAGTCACAACACATCTTTACATGAGCAGATATTGTTGAAGTCTAAACACATCATTACCTGAGCACACATTGTTGAAGCCACACCACATCTTTACATGAGCACATATTGTTGAAGCCACAGCACATCATTACATGAGCACACATTGTTGAAGCCACAGCACATCTTTACATGAGCACAAATTGTTGAAGCCATAACACATCTTTACATGAGCACACATTGTTGAAGCCACAACACATCTTAACATGAGCACATTGTTGAAGCCACAACACATCATTACCTGAGCACACATTGTTGAAGTCACAACACATCTTTACATGAGCAGATATTGTTGAAGTCTAAACACATCATTACCTGAGCACACATTGTTGAAGTCACAACACATCATCTTTACATGAGCACACATTGTTGAAGCCACAACACATCTTAACATGAGCACATTGTTGAAGCCGCAACACATCATTACCTGAGCACACATTGTTGGAGTCACAACACATCTTTACATGAGCAGATATTGTTGAAGTCTAAACACATCATTACCTGAGCACACATTGTTGAAGCCACACCACATCTTTACATGAGCACATATTGTTGAAGCCACAGCACATCATTACATGAGCACACATTGTTGAAGCCACAGCACATCTTTACATGAGCACACATTGTTGAAACCACAACACATCTTAACATGAGCACATTGTTAAAGCCGCAACACATCATTACCTGAGCACACATTGTTGAAGTCACAACACATCTTTACATGAGCAGATATTGTTGAAGTCTAAACACATCATTACCTGAGCACACATTGTTGAAGTCACAACACATCATCTTTATATGAGCACACATTGTTGAAGCCACACCACATCTTTACATAAGCACATATTGTTGAAACCACAGCACATCATTACATGACCACACATTGTTGAAGCCACAGCACATCTTTACATGAGCACACATTGTTGAAGCCACAGCACATCATTACATGAGCACAAATTGTTGAAGCCATAACACATCTTTACATGAGCACACATTGTTGAAGCCACAACACATCTTAACATGAGCACATTGTTGAAGCCACAACACATCATTACCTGAGCACACATTGTTGAAGTCACAACACATCTTTACATGAGCAGATATTGTTGAAGTCTAAACACATCATTACCTGAGCACACATTGTTGAAGTCACAACACATCTTTACATGAGCAGATATTGTTGAAGTCTAAACACATCATTACCTGAGCACACATTGTTGAAGTCACAACACATCATCTTTATATGAACACACATTGTTGAAGCCACACCACATCTTTACATAAGCACATATTGTTGAAGCCACAGCACATCATTACATGAGCACACATTGTTGAAGCCACAGCACATCATTACATGAGCACACATTGTTGAAGCCACAACACATCTTTACATGAACACATACTGTTGAAGCCACAGCACATCATTACATGAGCACACATTGTTGAAGCCACAGCACATCTTTATATGAGCACACATTGTTGAAGCCATAACACATCTTTACATGAGCACACATTGTTGAAGCCACAACACATCATTACCTGAGCATACATTGTTCAAGTCACAACACATCATCTTTACCTGAGCACACATTGTTGAAGCCACAACAATTCTTAACATGAGCACATTGTTGAAACCACAACACATCATTACATCAGCACACATTGTTGAAGCCACAACACATCTTTACATAAGCACACATTGTTGAAGCCACAACACATCTTTACATCAGCACACATTGTTGAAGCCACAACACATCATTACATGACCACACATTGTTGAAGCAACAACACATCATTACATGAACACATTGTTGAAGTCACAACACATCATTACATAAGCACACATTGTTGAAGCCACAACACATCTTTACATGAGCACACATTGTTGAAGTCACAACACATCATTACATGAGCACACATTGTTGAAGCCACAACACATCATTACATGAGCACACATTGTTGAAGTCACAACACATCATTACATGAGCACACATTGTTGAAGTCACAACACATCATTACATGAGCACACATTGTTGAAGTCACAACACATCTTTACATGAGCACACATTGTTGAAGCCACAACACATCTTTACATGAGCACACATTGTTGAAACCACAACACATCTTTACATGAGCACACATTGTTGAAGCCACAACACATCTTTACATGAACACACATTGTTGAAGCCACAACACATCATAACATGAGCATATTGTTGAAACCACAACACATCTTTACATGAGCACACATTGTTGAAGTCACAACACATCTTTACATGAGCACACATTGTTGAAACCACAACACAACTTTACATGAGCACACATTATTGAAACCACAACACATCTTAACATGAGCACACATTATTGAAGCCACAACACATCTTTACATGAGCACACATTGTTGAAGCCACAACACATCTTTACATGACCACACATTGTTGAAGCCACAACACATCTTTACATGAACACACATTGTTGAAGCCACAACACAACATTACATGAGCACACATTGTTGAAGCCACAACACATCATAACATGGTCACACATTGTTGAAGCCACAACACATCTTTACATAAGCACACATTGTTGAAGCCACAACACAGCTTTACATGAGCACACATTGTTGAAGTCACAACACATCTTTACATGAGCACACATTGTTGAAGTCACAACACATCATTACATGAGCACACATTATTGAAACCACAACACATCTTTACATGAGCACACATTGTTGAAGCCACAACACATCTTTACATGAGCACACATTGTTGAAGCCACAAAACATCATAACAAGAGCACACATTGTTGAAGTCACAACACATCTATTCATGAGCACACATTGTTGAAGTCACAACACATCTATTCATGAGCACACATTGTTGAAGTCACAACACATCTATTCATGACCACACATTGTTGAAGCCACAACACATCTTTACATGAGCACACATTGTTGAAGTCACAACACATCTTTACATGACCACACATTGTTGAAGCCACAACACATCTTTACATGAGCACACATTATTGAAACCACAACACATCTTTACATGAGCACACATTGTTGAAGCCACAACACATCTTTACATGAGCACACATTGTTGAAGCCACAAAACATCATAACAAGAGCACACATTGTTGAAGTCACAACACATCTATTCATGAGCACACATTGTTGAAGTCACAACACATCTATTCATGACCACACATTGTTGAAGCCACAACACATCTTTACATGAGCACACATTGTTGAAGCCACAACACATCATAACATGACCACACATTGTTGAAGTCACAACACATCTTTACATGAGCACACATTGTTGAAGCCACAAAACATCATAACAAGAGCACACATTGTTGAAGTCACAACACATCTATTTATGAGCACACATTGTTGAAGCCACAACACATCTTTACATGACCACACATTGTTGAAGTCACAACACATCTTTACATGAGCACACATTGTTGAAGCCACAACACATCATTACATGAGCACACATTGTTGAAGTCACAACACATCATTACATGAGCACACATTGTTGAAGTCACAACACATCATTACATGAGCACACATTGTTGAAGTCACAACACATCTTTACATGAGCACACATTGTTGAAGCCACAACACATCTTTACATGAGCACACATTGTTGAAACCACAACACATCTTTACATGAGCACACATTGTTGAAGCCACAACACATCTTTACATGAACACACATTGTTGAAGCCACAACACATCATAACATGAGCATATTGTTGAAACCACAACACATCTTTACATGAGCACACATTGTTGAAGTCACAACACATCTTTACATGAGCACACATTGTTGAAACCACAACACATCTTTACATGAGCACACATTATTGAAACCACAACACATCTTAACATGAGCACACATTATTGAAGCCACAACACATCTTTACATGAGCACACATTGTTGAAGCCACAACACATCTTTACATGACCACACATTGTTGAAGCCACAACACATCTTTACATGAGCACACATTGTTGAAGCCACAACACAACATTACATGAGCACACATTGTTGAAGCCACAACACATCATAACATGGTCACACATTGTTGAAGCCACAACACATCTTTACATAAGCACACATTGTTGAAGCCACAACACAGCTTTACATGAGCACACATTGTTGAAGTCACAACACATCTTTACATGAGCACACATTGTTGAAGTCACAACACATCATTACATGAGCACACATTATTGAAACCACAACACATCTTTACATGAGCACACATTGTTGAAGCCACAACACATCTTTACATGAGCACACATTGTTGAAGCCACAAAACATCATAACAAGAGCACACATTGTTGAAGTCACAACACATCTATTCATGAGCACACATTGTTGAAGTCACAACACATCTATTCATGACCACACATTGTTGAAGTCACAACACATCTATTCATGACCACACATTGTTGAAGCCACAACACATCTTTACATGAGCACACATTGTTGAAGTCACAACACATCTTTACATGACCACACATTGTTGAAGCCACAACACATCTTTACATGAGCACACATTATTGAAACCACAACACATCTTTACATGAGCACACATTGTTGAAGCCACAACACATCTTTACATGAGCACACATTGTTGAAGCCACAAAACATCATAACAAGAGCACACATTGTTGAAGTCACAACACATCTATTCATGAGCACACATTGTTGAAGTCACAACACATCTATTCATGACCACACATTGTTGAAGCCACAACACATCTTTACATGAGCACACATTGTTGAAGCCACAACACATCATAACATGACCACACATTGTTGAAGTCACAACACATCTTTACATGAGCACACATTGTTGAAGCCACAAAACATCATAACAAGAGCACACATTGTTGAAGTCACAACACATCTATTTATGAGCACACATTGTTGAAGCCACAACACATCTTTACATGACCACACATTGTTGAAGTCACAACACATCTTTACATGAGCACACATTGTTGAAGCCACAACACATCATAACATGAGCACACATTGTTGAAGCCACAACACATCATAACATGAGCACACATTGTTGAAGTCACAACACATCTTTACATGAGCACACATTGTTGAAGCCACAACACATCATAACATGAGCACACATTGTTGAAGTCACAACACATCTATTCATGAGCACACATTGTTGAAGCCACAACACATCTTTACATGACCACACATTGTTGAAGTCACAACACATCTTTACATGAGCACACATTGTTGAAGCCACAACACATCATAACATGAGCACACATTGTTGAAGCCACAACACATCATAACATGAGCACACATTGTTGAAGTCACAACACATCTTTACATGAGCACACATTGTTGAAGCCACAACACATCATAACATGAGCACACATTGTTGAAGCCACAACACATCTTTACATGAGCACACATTGTTGAAGCCACAACAAATCTTTACATGAGCACACATTGTTGAAGCCACAACACATCTTAATCTTTTGTAAAGGATACCATGCAAGACGATCAGTGTAAATAAAGTTATAGCTTTTTTAAAAATTAAAGCTGAAAAAAATCTCAAGTTGAGATATTTTGTGAAAATGGGGCCAGTGTTAGGTACTACCAAAGATCTGAAGCATCATCACAATTTGGTTCAATAAAAAGGATTGAATTTCCATTAGAGGCCAGCAGAAAATTTAAAATTTTGAAAAGTCTTCAGTTTCCATAAGAGCTAAAATTGGAAATTTTCAAAAATATTTTTCCACAACTGATCTATTGGGTGGGGAAAGGGGGGAATGAAGCTTGGACAAATCCAGGGCTTATATGTATTGGGGCTTTGTAAGATATTTTTGTCCAATAAGAGTGGGGCAAGGGATATTTCCATCAATGGTTAAGATGGCCACCTATATTTTAAAAAGTTCAATGGCCGCTATAGGCAAGTGTCCTCATGCCCTCTAGGGCTCTTGTTTCAAAGGAATTTAAACATTTACTTAAATGTGTTGGTGAAACATGAGCCAGGCTTCTGTTTGACCAACATCCTTAAGTATATGCTTAAAAATTTAAATCTTAGAAAACAGCCAGGTGATTTGATTTAGCTTTATTTTCTTATGCTTTACTGGAGTATGTGTACTTTTTAGGCTGTTCACATAAATATTCACTGGAACTAATCTAAACTCTGGATCATCTAGATACTTTTTTGACATTTGAATTTTTAACGATTTATTTAAATAATTTATGTAGTTGAAATAGAAACCTGACCAGTAAACATCTAACAAGGAAGTCGATAAACCGCATCATCGTCGAAAGAGAGAAGAAATCGCAGACACGCTCACATATAGTATAGTAGAGCATCATGAAAAATTAATAGAATTTGATTTATTGTCCGATTCTCTTAATAATGGAATTGGGGCAAGTGAGGGTTAGAAATAGACGTAGTCGTCAATAATGATAATGCATGCTCTTGCCTCAGAGGGTTTATTTTATAAAGACTGTAGTATTAACAGTGTCTTTAAACATTACTCTCCAGGGAGCTGATTGCTTGTGGAAACCTAATCAAGTTAGCGGTTATGTCTTTTCATAGCAAATTGTTCCAGATAGCAGTTCTTTACATAATTATGATGATAATAGAAGTATGAAATTTGCAAGTACGAGCAAATTGGTCAACGAGTATTATGCAACTGTTGACTTTTGCAGTCAATGCAAATTAGTTTTAAGAGTATAATATGACTGTTGACTTCAGCAGTCAAGTGTAAATTGGTTATACGATTATAATGTAACTGTTGACTTGAGCAGTCAAGTGCAAATAGGTTATACCATACTATGTGACTGTTGACTTGAGCAGTGAAGAGGGGACATATGAGGGGTTATCCAGAAGTTTGTGAACAAATTTAATAAAATCCATATTTATGCAAGTACATCGCTATATTTTTCTCAACTTAAGTATTGGTGCCAACTATATCTGGCACAGGTAAACCCCACACCACTACATCTGGCAAAGACAAAGACCACCCAACTATATCTGGCACAGGTAAACCCCACACCACTACATCTGGGAAAGGCAAATACCACCCAACTACATATGGCACAGGTAAACCCCACACCACTACATCTGGGAAAGGCAAATACCACCCAAATATATCTGGCACAGGTAAACCCCACACCACAACATCTGGCAAAGACAAAGACCACCCAACTATATCTGGCACAGGTAAACCCCACACCACTACATCTGGCAAAGACAAAGACCACCCAACTATATCTGGCACAGGTAAACCCCACACCACTACATCTGGGAAAGGCAAATACCACCCAACTACATATGGCACAGGTAAACCCCACACCACTACATCTGGGAAAGGCAAATACCACCAAACTACATCTGGCACAGGTAAACCCATACTACATCTGGAAAAGGCAAATACCACCCCACTACATATGGCACAGGTAAACCCCATACCACTACATCTGGCAAAGGCAAAGACCACCCAACTATATCTGGCACAGGTAAACCCCATACCACTACATCTGGGAAAGGCAAATACCACCCAAATATATCTGGCACAGGTAAACCCCACACCACAACATCTGGCAAAGACCACCCCAACTACATCTGGCACAGGTAAACCTCAACCCACTACATCTGGCAAAGGCAAAGACCACCCAACTATATCTGGCACATGTAAACCTCAACCCACTACATCTGGCAAAAACCACCCCAACTACATCTGGCACAGGTAAACCCCAACCCACTACATCTGGTAAAGGCAAAGACCACCCAACTATATCTGGTACAGGTAAACCCCACACCACTACATCTGGCAAAGGCAAAGACCACCCAACTTTATCTGATACAGGTAAACCCCACACCACTACATCTGGCAAAGACCACCCCAACTACATCTGGCTCAGGTAAACCCCACACAACTACATCTGGCAAAGGCAAAGACCACCCAACTATATCTGGCACAGGTAAACCGACACCACTACATCTGGCAAAGGCAAAGACAAACCAACTATATCTGGCACAGGTAAACCCCACCCAACTACATCTGGCAAAGGCAAAGACCACCCAACTATATCTGGCACAGGTAAACCCCACCCCACTACATCTGGCAAATGAAAGACCACCCAACTATATCTGGCACAGGTAAACCCAACCCGACTACATCTGGCAAAGGCAAAGACCACCCAACTATATCTGGCACATGTTAACCCCACGCCACTACATCTGGCAAAAGCAAAGTCCACCCAACTGTATCTGGCATAGGTAAACCCCATCCCTCTTTGTCTGGCAAAGGCAAAGACCATCCAACTATATCTGGCACAGGTAAACCCACACCACTACATATGGCAAAGGCAAAGACCAACCAGCTACATCTGAAACAGGTAAACCCCACCCCACTACATCTGGCAAAGACCAAGACCACCCAACTATTTCTGGCACAGGTAAACCCCATACCACTTCATCTGGCAAAGACCACCCAACTTTATCTGGCACATGTCCTCAACCTTCTACATCTGTCAAAGGAAAAGACCACCCAACTATAGCTGGTACAGGTAAATCTCAACCCACTACATCTGGCAAAGGCAAAGACCACCAAACTACATCTGGCACAGGTAAACCCCACACCACTACATCTGGAAAAGACCAAGACCACCAAACTATTTCTGGCACAGGTAAACCCCACCCCACTACATCTGGCAAAGGCAAAGACCAGCAAACTACATCTAGCACAGGTAAATCCCACCCCACTACATCTGGCAAAGACCAAGACCACCCAACTATTTCTGGCACAGGTAAACCCCACCCCACTACATCTAGCAAAGGCAAAGACCATCCAACTTTATCTGGCACAGGTAAACCTCAACCTTCTACATCTGTCAAAGGAAAAGACCACCAAACTACATCTGGCACAGGTAAACCCCACACCACTACATCTGGCAAAGGCAAATACCACCAAACTACATCTGGCACAGGTAAATCCCACACAACTACATCTGGCAAAGACCACCAAACTACATCTGGCACAGGTAAATCCCACACAACTACATCTGGCAAAGGCAAAGACCACCAAACTACATCTGGCACATGTAAACCCCATTCCACTACATCTGGCAAAGGCAAAGACCACCCAACTATATCTGACACATGTAAACCTCAACCCACTACATCTGGCAAAGACAAAGACCACCCAAATATATCTGGCACAGGTAAACCCCACACCACTACATCTGGCAAAGGCAATGACCACCCAACTATATTTGGCACAGGTAAACCCCACACCACTACATCTGGCAAAGGCAAAGACCACCAAACTACATCTGGCACAGGTAAACCCCACACCACTACATCTGGCAAAGGCAAAGACCACCCAACTACATCTGGCACAGGTAAACCCCACACAACTACATCTGGCAAAGGCAAATACCACCCAACTACATCTGGCACAGGTAAACCCCATTCCACTACATCTGGCAAAGGCAAAGACCACCCAACTATATCTGGCACATGTAAACCTCAACCCACTACATCTGGCAAAGGCAAAGACCATCCAACTATATCTGGCACAGGTAAACCCCACACCACTACATCTGGCAAAGGCAAAGACCACCAAACTACATCTGGCACAGGTAAACCCCACACCACTACATCTGGCTAAGGCAAAAACCATCCAACTACATCTGGCAAATGAAATAAAACTTAGAAGGCATTTTCTTGCAGTTCCAACCTATGTGCATTTATTCCATACAAACAACATGTATTATATCTAATAACATTTTAATATACACAAATCTTCAATAACAAACTAATGTGCCAAAATTATAGCCAAGTTTGCAACAATGATACAAATGACATGACAAGTACCCTTGGTTTTTGATGTTGAGCTTTAACATAACATTTCATAAAGAATGCATCAGCAGAATTGTATAATACTTCAATGTACAAAACAGTTATCATCCCTGCCACCACTGCAGCAGTCACATTTACATATTAGACCCTAAAAATAAAGTCATAGATATTTTAGAAACAAATAATGTATGTTATAGGCACAGAAATGTGTGATGTCAAACTGAGGCTTGAACCAGTAAATGTTTCTACACCTGATAACTCGCTGTAATGCTGGACATAGCTACATACAGAAGCAAACCTGAGATATGTCATACATAACCTCGTATGTAACCTCACACATAACCTCGCAGCTGATTGGCCAATCTCCAACATATAAATAAATGTCAATAGCAATTGCGATCCTATTTATTTCATTATGCCTTGTATGCGTGTATTTATTGCCTGAGATCTGATCTTCCTTCACTTTGACTGATGTAAACAGTCGCTATGCAACAATTCTTCTACAAACCAACATCTGGTAACACAGAACTGCAATGGTATTCTACCTCAGTCTACAACTTCCTCTTTTCAACATCTCCTATCTTCACAAACACAGCTCAGCCATGATGTTTAGAAACTTTATTTCGACTGACTGTAAACAGTCGTCACACAACTCTTCTCATACAAAACCAACGTCTGGTCACAAAGAATGTTATTTTATCCTTGCAAAGGTACATGTATTCTATTTCGTTGGAAAACATCGCCTATCTACACTACAAGCTAAGACGTGCTGTTTAACAAGTTCCAACTGAATTTAACCGATATTATACAACATTTCTCGCATGAAACCAATATCTGGTCACACAAAGTGTGAATTTTATACTTGCAATGGTATTCTACTTCTTTGGAAAACATTGCCTATCTACACCGAGCTCAGACATGCTGTTTAGCAAGTTTACTCTGACTGACTGTAAACAGTTGTCACACAATACTTCTCGAACGACACCAACATCTGGTCACACAGAGAGTGAATTTAATCCGTACAGTAGATATTTTACTTCAGTCAACTTTTTTCTATTTCCACATTACTCAGACGTATTGTTTAGCTAGCGCACGCAAAAACTTCCGCTTTCTGATCTGTACGGCCCTCTGTATAATGTCATCTGGATTGTTACTGTTCAGGTCCAGCTGTGTCAACGCTCTCATCTGCAATAACAGTCATATGTTAATACGGGAAATCGTATTACTGTAGAAATGTGTTTGTTGACACGAATGTCCCAGCTAATAATTGGAAATCAATTGTTTACTGGAAAATTAAATTTAAAACGGGCCATAATTTATGTCAAATTTGACCCATGTTGCCAAATATTGAACTCGACCTGTATTTTAAAATTATACAGGGAAAATTGAAATGCTAATTAACTACAATATTTACATTCCCACTGCAATTGGCCTAAATGAACTACATAGATTTACTGCATTTCATTTCCCAATGAAAAACACTTGCAACTAGGTGGGGCTAAAAGGATCAGTTTGCATTTCATTGGTTGCACGATTTTGTTTTGCTTGTGAGAAGTCATGCTGCTGTTAGTTTCACGTGACGTTTGCTTAAGTTGTCCTAGAAATGCATGCACTTAATATTCAGTTATGTTGACAATGTCATGGTTACATTCATGACATTGGCTTTGCGGCTTAATGTGTATAATTCGCTTTTTAAATATCAAAATTACAAAAATAACGCAATAGTTTTATCTAAAATAGCTGGAGAATATAATGTAAATATAAGGATTAAAAGTCGAATTTTGATTTTTCATTGAGTTATGAAAAACATTAGGCCAGTTTAATATTGCCAAGAAGCCCATTGCACTTCAAGAATATTAAACTGGCCTAATGTCTTTCATCATATGATAAAAAATCAAAATTCGTCTTTTAATCCTTAATTTAAGAAGTTGTTGATCCCGAAACAATTTTTAACCTGATGGACAAATGACTGGACAGGGGTAACACTAAATGCTCCTTCATCATTCTTCCAATGGTGGAGATGGAGGAATAATTATTGTTTTATGCAAACATGGCAGCATATCTCAGTGCAGTCTCACTAAATATCTCAAATGCAGTAGATACTCAACGTCAAATATGCATGGAAGTGCGATTTTGCATCATAAAACAGTTGAGCTAATTAAAGTGGTTGCAATATATAACTTGTGACCCATTAACAAAATAGAAATGTGCACTCAATGTGAACGCCCCCTGGGATAATTACTGTGTATTCTTAGTCTTGATCATATGCAACACTTGCTTTTCTAAATGACAAACGTCTTGACAAGTTGTGCAGAAGAAACACTTTGATTTGGAAGTAAGATCTGATTGGCTGAAACAAACACACCTCTGCAATGGTTATATTATAATAAAATTTAAAATTATTTATTCGGGTGGAAGTCATGACAGTTTTCTTGTACAAGATTTTTGTCATAGAAAATACCAAATAATTTAAAAATAATGAATATAGAAATAACCATTCAACTGGTACTCTTTTGAAATACTATGTAAATCTCCGAGGTAGTCACATTTGAATCAACCAATCAAAAACGAAATGATTTTCGCTAAATTCAATGAGTTTTATTCTCAGCTGAACTTGTCAAGACATTCGTCTTTTAGAAAAGCAAGTGTTGCATATGATTAAGACTATTTTAAAACTTGCCATCAATCGAGAATATCGTTAAAGCTACACACTCTTCCTAGATATCAAGAAACATAAGTAACAGAAACAAAACATTATTTAGTTGCAAGACTATGTATTCTGTGTATTCTTATTCTGATTCACAATCCTGCACACTTATGTGTAACTGTTAAGATTTTTATGTGTTAATAACAACCAATCTCACTTTCATATACAGGGGATAGTTTAAATTTTCATTCATAAAATTTACTTGAGGGTTGTATCAAATTAAAAAAAAAATTATCGTCAGAATTTGATTTAAAAGGATTAAATTCATTTTCTCCGTATTTTATACATGTGTGATGAATGTGAATCATGTACAAATCTTACATAAAGCTTGTTTGATTTGTGTGATTTGACATTCTTTATACATGCATAAGAAACAGAAACAAGAGTTGTCAGAAGACAATAAAGCTTGCCCCTGACTATCCTCCAACACAGGTGGATTTCTCCACTTTCACTACATTCATGGAGATTCATAAAATATAATAATTGTACCATGAATGTAACTTACCGCTGACTGTCTCTTGTCCATTTCACCTCTCTTAGTGTGTAAATCTGAGATCAAAGGTTAAGGAAAATAAAACTTATTACATGTGTTATATTATTTAAGAAAGCTTCCAGCCAAATTTAGTTAAAATTTAATAACCGGTTTCAGAGGAGATATTGTTTAAGTAATTTTTGGCAAATGAC
Organism: Panopea generosa; assembly: GCA_029582155.1. Taxonomy (NCBI): domain Eukaryota; kingdom Metazoa; phylum Mollusca; class Bivalvia; order Adapedonta; family Hiatellidae; genus Panopea; species Panopea generosa. Next base: position 5,929,645 of record CM055900.1, read on the forward strand.
GAGAGACGATTGATTAGAAAAGCTCAAGTTGAGATTTGTTTCATTTGAGCTTAAAATTATAAAATCCCAAATTGACAACTTATTGAGAAGGATACGGACTAGATACTCAAGTATACTGATGTCCCATATACAGACATAGTAGGAGTCCATGGCGTCGTAAATGTTTTTCTCCTGCAAGGCCTTGAATGCTGTAGCATAGTCTATGTCATCCAGAAACTGGCTTAAAACTGCTACCTGCGAATAGATATGATACCCATTATAAAAATATGGTTTGTGTCATATAATTATGGCGTAAGAGCTTAATAAACACATGTTTTATTACATTAAACTAGTGTAACATCACTTCTGATTTATCGCTCAGTGTTTTCCCCATTACTCTACTCTCATACTTACAATGGAAACAACTTTCAAACTATCCTGAATATATAAATGAGGCTGATTTGTCATGGTAAAATTACATTATTTTAAGACATTACATTATACATAGACTGACAGAATTTAATATGCCTGATTTAATCCGTTTGTTTTGGTTGTGATCTGTTAGATAAATGGTAAATGTACAATTTTCTTGAGTTATGTGATAAAAAGAATCTTACATATGATAATTTATAATGTAATTAAGAGCTTCACATAATATATTCTGCCAACTCAGTTAATAAATTCAATTATGAATACGCACTCCTGTAAGATCCTCAGACAATCAGACAATTAGCTTCAGAACATTCTTATACAGTCAAACTTGTGTAAGTGGCCACCTCTATTAAGAAGCCACCTGTCTTAAGCAGCCATATTTTTTATTTCCCATTCTGATGCTTTCAGAGCAAATTTACTTGTATTAAGCAACAACCTGTCTTAAAAGGCCACTTTTGCTCCTTCCCTTGACTGGCTGCTTAAGACAGGTTTGACTGTACATCAATAAACTTAACTACATAATATATATACGAATATTTCTTCCGATAAAAAAACACTAGACCTTCACTACATTAAAATTTCTGAAAGGCATTTAATTCATCAGATTTTAGCGAACTACAGAATTACATAAATACACTTTCTTCCTGTTACAATAGAATATAAGAAATATTTACAAATAACTGTACAAACATGTATGACATATGTAGATAAAACCAGTACAAATTTGTAGCATAGTTATGTATATATGTTAATGTCTATATGTGTAGCTATGACCATACACATATGTGTTGATAGATTGAATATAAAACTTCTTCTTGATGCCATCAAGGGCTAAATGACAATCAGTTAACCTAAATGTGTTCCCTGGGATCCTGTAAGGTTAACCAGTACTCAAGCTTATCCATCTCAGTATGTAACATATAATTTTCCCACTTGAATCAGTGGTGAGAGACAAATGACAATGAGACATAATATTGTATATATTGTATATCAATCATCATGGAGATTGTGGCCGGCAAAGATTTGAACTCAAAACCTCTGGATTGAGAGTCAGGCGCAGTACCGACTGAGGTAAACAGACCCAGCCAAACATGTGACATGTTATTTTAGGTGTTTAGCGTCGTGTTTAACAATTTTTCAGTAATATTGTGGCAGTGTCTACTTGAGACAGTATTCTAAGCACTGCCACACTGGAGTATCATGCCACAGACACATGGTATGATAATCCACGCAGTCACATTATACTGACACTGGGCTGAGCAGACCTAGCACTATCCACTAAATGTTTAAAGCCAAGCGAGGGATCGAGCCCACAACCTTCCACATGCCAAGCGGACACTCTACCCCAAAACCACCACTGCAGTCTTACATATGTGACATTTATGAAAGTATGTATGGATATAACTATACAAACATGTGACATACCTGTGTATGACATTGCAGATAAGAGCAGCATTTCATCATTTTACGATACACGTTGTCGTCATATATACTCTTTGGTACAGCGTTGGCAAAGAAATCAGAGGACACAATACCAGCTTCCATGAAAAACTTCATTGCAGCTGAGTACTGGTTGTTCGCTGTTGAATAACAAGACAAAGAAATGGGATAACAAATAAGGAATAACATTATTAACTGAAAGTCTCATTTTTTTAACAGAAGCAAAAAGAAATCAAATAGTGAAAATTGATAAAAATATGTAATTACTTTCCCCATCAGTCGAAACAGCTAATTTATGAATTATATATAATAAACACATTTCTTATGTAAACCAATCAATAAGACAATGACTCAGATGTTGCCTGGCAAACAATTGAATTGAATATTTAGCTTCATTTTTATTCCATCGGGGACTTTCAGATGATCAGTTCACCTAACCACTGTTTGCTTGGAACTTGGGAGGTTATCAAGTACTTGATCATACTCATTGCCACAAGTAACTGATAACTTTCCCACTTGAATCAGCAGTGAGAGAAGAATGACAATAAGCCACAATGTCATATATCAATCATCAAGGAGAATGTGGCCAAGTGGGTTTGAACCCACAACCCTGGACTGATTGATGAAACCGTCAGAAGAATGTTTATCATCAGTTCCTGCCCAAAAGAAAGTCCAAGCACAAAGGGAAAACAAGAGCACCACAAGTGTGTGCAGACGCTTGTTTTTTTTTCTAAATCCATTAAGTAGGTCAAAGACAGTGGAGTAAACTTTTTAAACATGGTGGTGATTAGTTTTAATACAAAATCAACAGTATTACTGTGAAAAATAGTATGGAAATTTAGGTAAGTTAGGGTTATTCCATTTAAACATACAATCCACCCATGGAAGGCACTTTGAAATTGGACCCTCCCCCTTTATATTTTTAATGAATTTTATCAGGCCCCCATTCTGAAACACCCTCCCGCCTTAGAAGTTTATTATTTTGCCATCCATGAGTGGGATGTATGTTTAAATGGAACAGCCCTTAGCTATATACACTGTTTCTATATATAATATGAATGTGTTTATGAAGTTTAGTCACTACATGTATAACATAGGTAGTGACAGAGAAAAAGCTGAGCTAAACATAAACTTAAACCTGCCGTCGATGATAACAACGAGACGACGCCAGGGTCATGACAATCGCTTTTTGTTTTTTTCAAAAAGACAAGCTAATGCTATCATCAACACCTGCGAATGTATACATGTTTTGAGTAGTTTGTATGGTGCACACAAATGGTTCACTTACCAAAGAGCAGGTCTGCTTGTGTCCGCAACCACGAGGCATTGGAAGGATTTGTCTGTAGTGCATGCTGCATCAATACAGAGACATGTTCCTCTACTGCATTCACATGGATACCACTCGTACTAGAAGACACAGGAAATACGACTTACAGGTACAATTAAAAATGTGAAGAATCTGATTTAGTTTACACTCATCATTTTAGCTTAACTGGGCAGGGTGAAAACTGAGAGTTGATTTTTGCGAGGTGATGTGGTTTGGTTGGGGATCAAATCTGCAACCTCTAGCATGAGCAGTCAATACTCTATCCACTGTACTTTCGATATCTTGTTTTCAGGGCACATTACAGTTTAATTGTACGTTAAAGTGTAGTTGGTTTTAAAGTTTAAACTTTTTCATCTTAGTATATACTGTGAGAGAACTACTTAGTCTCCATTCCAATTAACAATTTGATTCAAAGAACTAAAATCTCAACAATAAATTTCACCCAGGGTTCTCTGCAGGTTAGAATTCAAGTGCTGGGCTTAAGGTTGTGCACTCTTCAAGGTCAGCCTAAAAATATTTTAAAGCACTATGCAAAGCACTCCTTAAAATAAATTTACATAAGTAAAACTTTGTTTAACATGTAAGCAGTTAAAGTTACATCAGATTTAATAGTTTCTATTTTATACACGAGAAATATATGCAAAAAGTACAAGGATTTAAGTGAAAATAAATTTTGCAAGATATAGGTTGAGATTTTTATCGCTCGGCGTAAACCATTACTGGTATTCAAGCACTGGGGCGCCCCAAGCTTAAATGGTCTGTGGAGAATCCTGCCATCAAAGATTTTTATTAGTTATTATTTTCTCAATTTCATTCTGTTAAGAAATTAACAACATATTTTCAAAGAGAGTCCATTATGTGTCCAGTGAACATATTCTTCAAACTTTGCCAGGCTCAGTTAGCTCAGTTAATAGCCAATCTGACAATCATCCTGGGGTTGTGAGTTTGAATTCCCCGCCAGGCCACGGGCTCTGTGATGAATGATATATGTCATTGTGTCTCACTGTCATTCATCTCTTACTGCTGATTCAAGTGGGAAAGTTACAAGTTACTTTTGGGGATTTGTGTGCTTGAGTACTGGTTAACCTTCCAGGATCCCAGAAAAGAGTAGTCAGGTTAACTGATTGTCTGTTAGCCCTCGATGGCATTATAATGACGCTAAATATTCAAACCAGATCAAATCTACATACTTCGGTAATGCTGATGGCCAGATTGCAAGATAGTCACTGTAGATCTCCACTGTTATGTCGTCCTTCAGTATGTTGTAAAACTTGGTCATCAGAGAAATGAACACACTGAGTGCCAGAGGCTCCTACAATGTATGGAATTATGACAATTGGAACATACAGTCAAACCTAGTGATCTTGTTATTGATCCTATTTGGCATGAAAGCAATCAGGAGCTTCCATTTCACATTTAAAACATATCCAAATATCTTAATTTAATTTTAGTAACATTGACCTTGACCTGATTTGACTGAAATATCAGGAACAAAATCATCAAAATATCTGAAAATTATTGAACAGAAATCATATTTCTTTGGTTTAAACATATTTTATTACATAACTCACATACATGTAGCAAACGGGTTGGGCAACAAGTTCAAGCAACATTAGTTATGGCCCTCCCCTTTCAATATACAAATAACATTAGAATCAAGATGGTAATTACAACAATGACAATAACAATGATAAAATTTGACTACCAGTTAGATAATACGATGGTACCATTTGCATTTTAAAATACATGTTTGTTATATGTGTTTTAAAAACTGATAAAGTTTTAAGTTACGAATGTACTCGGGAAGTGTATTCCAAACAGATATGCATGAAGGAATAAACCAATTTGCAAATAGTTGTGTTCTTGTGTTAAAAACAAGATAATCCGAAGAATTTAAGCAACCGTTGTCCAAAATAGCTCACAAAAGCAAACTTAAGCTTCCATTTCAAGACAGAAACATATCTAGAAAATTGCATCAAAATATCTTTAAGCAAACTGAAATTATCAAACAGAAATGAAAGTGTGATTGACAGCAACAATGTGCGACGACTGAAAAAACGATTCCTGAGTATCCATCCAGCTTCGTAGGCTTTACAGAAAATGTAGCAGCTTTGGACAAACAGCTGCTTAAATTACAGCTTATTTACCTTAATTTTCTGCAGGAAAGCTTTGAAGAAATCCCTCGGCAAGATTCCAAGTTGGGAGTCGCGGTACATGGCGCTGTCACGACCACTGGATGTACGCTTGTGTTGGGCGTTTGTACTGTATATGGTTACGACTGAAACAAAGTCAACATTGATAATGTAAGCAACAATGTTAGCAATCAGACCAGACTGATATTGCTACAAATATTATGTCAGAACAAATATTATTTCATTGCTTACTTGTTTTTCTGTTGGAATAAATTTTATTCCTATAACTACTTGTATCTGTTGTAAAAAAACAATTTCACTTAGAATTTTGTCAAACAAAATATTATTTCATTGCTTACTTGTTTTGTCAGAATAAATTCTATTTCATTCACATTCAACTCTTTTTTTTGTCAGAACGAAATATATTTCACTTATATTTAACTTTTTTTTGTCAGAACAAAATATATTCCATTTAACTTTTTCAGAATTAAGTCTGTCAAAATAAATTTCATTTCACTTACATTTGATTTACTTGTGTTTTTTTTTTGGCAGAATTAATTCTATTTTATTTACATTTTACCTTTTTTTGTCAGAATAAATTGTTTTTCACTTACACTGAACTTGTCAGAACAAATTTCTTCCTTTATAAAACTTGTTATTTGCCTGATATTTGTAAATTATTTAACAAATACTGCAAACCTCTTAAATTACATTCATCATCACACATTAATGTATGGATTGATTAATGATTAAGCATCAATTTTATGCCATCGAGGGCTAACAGACGATCAGTAAAACCTAATCACTGTTTCCTTGGATTAACCAGTACTCAAGCACACCCCCTCTCCGCAAGTAACTGATAACTTTCCAACTTGAATCAGTGGTGAGAGATGAATGATAATGATACACAATGTCGTATATCAATCATCACGGAGACTGTTGCTGGGCGATGATTTGAACTCACGACCCCTAGATTGATAATTGATAATTAAAATTGGATAATATTACCAGCATACAAGACAACTCTGATTTCAGCAATTATCAGAGCTGAAAACCTCTGGCATTACATGTATATTCAATCCTAGAGAAAGTCTGATAACATTAAATACAAACATGTCTTAATCAACCAGTCATGGGACGGGGCAAAAGTGGCCTTAAGCTCTATACAGGTAAGTATGCTTTAAAAGCACAAAAATGGGAAATAGCAAATGTGGCTGCTGAAGATGAATAATGGTCAATTATCTTACCTGTTTCCCAGAGTTCCCTTGCCGGTTTCCTTGCATTCTTCACAGACGGCAGCTCAGAAAGAAGACAAGATGCCAGTCTGCAGGCCTGCAGATTAAAATTATCTTATTTTATTCTCAACCCATATACAAGTAAATTACTTTTCCAGCAACATAAAAACATCTGTTGTAGTTTATTTAATTTAGCTTGATTGCGAAGAAAGCTCAGAGCTTATATGAACTGCTCTGGTCTGCTTTCTAGGCAGAACCAGTAGAGTTTGTTTTTTAAAAGGACATCGGGTTGAGCTTAAAAAAAAACTTTTTTTTTTCTATGTTTCATCAAGAATGGAATTGCGATGCATGATATCTGATGCATCATAAGTCTAAAGAATGCTTTGCATCATGATCTATCAGAAGTTTCATTTAACACCCGATACACACATCGGGGGAAAGGTGAATCGCGATCCATCGATGCTTCGATTAATCATTACACCTCTACAATGCACCATCGCCTATGCCTTTCTGACCTTTGGCCAGTAGAGATAAAAAAATAAAAAAATAAAATTAACAGACTCACCTCTATGTGTCCACTGTTTGTATTCTCCATGTTCATCAGATAATTCCAGTCGCGGACGTTCAACAAGAACGCAGAACAATGCTCCAGAACATCTGGACTGGGCTGAATATCTACAATTATGATCAAGGTACATGTATGATTGCAGGAAGTTCCAGTCGCGGAGGTTCAACAAGAACGCAGAACAATGCTCCAGAACATCTGGAGTGGGCTGAATATCTACAATTATGATCAATGTACATGTATGATTGCAGGAAGTTCCAGTCGCGGAGGTTCAACAAGAATGCAGAACAATGCTCCTGAACATCTGAACTGGGCTGAATATCTACAAATATGATCAAGGTGCATGTATGATCTCAGGTAGTTCCAGTCGCGAAGGTTCAACAAGACGGTAGAACAATGCTCCAGAACATCTGAACTGGGCTGAATAGTTACAAATATGATCATGATCTCAGGTAGTTCCAGTCGCGAAGGTTCAACAAGAATGCAGAACAATGCTCCTGAACATCTGAACTGGGCTGAATAGTTACAAATATGATCATGATCTCAGGTAGTTCCAGGCGCGGACATTCAACAAGAAGCGGAATAATGCTCCAGAACATCTGGACTGGACTGAATATCTACAAATATGATCAAGGTGCATGTATGATGGCAGCAGGTAGTTCCAGTTACGGACGTTCAACAAGAACACTTAATAATGCTCCAGAACATCTGGACTGGACTGAATATCTACAAATATGATCAAGGTGCATGTATGATGGCAGCAGGTAGTTCCAGTTACGGACGTTCAACAAGAACACTTAATAATGCTCCAGAACATCTGGACTGGACTGAATATCGACAAATATGATCATGGTACATGTATGATGGCAGCAGTGAACATAATAATAATGTTACAATGTGACAAAGACAGTACAGCTGAACACAAGGTGATCAAATAAAAAATCCAAACTAACCATTAATGTATTTTTAGACAGAATGTTGTTAGTGAGACTGTAACTAGGTCATGATATAAAATAGAGTTTTCCCCATGGATTCTCAGGTGTTCTTGCATACCAGATATCAAAATATATCTATCATCTTAAACAGTTATCCCCGAGGAACGGAATTTCTATCCAAACCTGAAACCAATGTAAGATTCTCATAGTTTCACAACAGTAAAATGGCAGATACTCTTATAGGTCTCACTTAGCAATTATCTCCCCTTAGTGATGGTAGCAAGATTCTTGTGTCATCACTTAGCAATTATCTCCCCTTAGTGATGGTAGCAAGATTCTTGCATCATCACTTAGAGCTGTAGAAATCGTTTGGGCATCAATATAGTTGAAAATGCTTAAAATGGTCAAATTTCCTTGTACATATGAGAAAACTGAACACTAATTGGAACATTTTCATGAGTTCTGCAAAGTTTTATGACACTGGGTACTGTTTGATGAAGCTATAACAGTTTAAAGATGAATAGTGAAACACTGCAACTAATGGGCAGATTTCTGAAGGAGTGAAGTGAAGGGATGTCATCAAACAATCGAAATTGTGAAAAAGCAAGCTAGTCAACCCGATGTTTTTTCCTGCATATCTGGACCAACAGAGGACTATCTATGGAAACAAAACACTTTTAGAACCATTAGCAATGTGTTCAGTGTTCCAGAAGTGCATGTCTCTATATAAAGAACAGTGCAAAATTAATTGGCATGCGACACATTATACAATGTAGGAAAAAACAAATATCTAAAATATGCACCTTGTCCAAGTCTCACAGATGTGATACATGTTTTAACCTTCTTGATAAGGTCCTGTAGCGTTGTTGTCTCACCGAATGACTCGTTTAGGAAGAATTGTTGTAGATCTGCCATGAGCAGCTGCCAACGTACATGCTTCGACAACGTGTAGGATATCTGGGAAACAACATTGTCTGCCACTGTCAACAGATTCCTGGCTCGTTCAAATATCTGCAGAACAATATAAGGATGAGCACTGTTACAAAAAAACTTTAAACTGAATTTATATTTATTTTTTAATATCATTTTTAAAATATATCATCTTATACATGGCATATCCAGTTTTATTGGTGTCGGAAGAATGAATCTGAGTAGAACCACTGCCCTTCCACAAGTAACTGGCAAACTTTCTCGCATCAAGTTTTTGTAGAGAGCTGGACTTGAACATACAACCTTAGCAGGGAGAGGTAAGTGATCTTGAGACCACCCCTTAGACCACGGAGGACCTGCAAACAATGTAGAACCAGATCAACCTGCAGTAAACCAGTCTGACTGTACTGAATTCTTGAATATTTTCTGTGTTTTCCGTAAACCTTTATTCCGATGATCTCTTTATATCTTATTTACAACAGTTTTTAAGAAGAGAAGTGACTGACCAGTACATATAAAAGGAATAGGGCTGCAACAATATACAAGTATTGCAATGAAACTTATGATTTGAATTGAATGAGTTTGTTTGAATATTTTTATGCCACCAAGGGCTATTAAAGAGAAAATCTGTTAACCTTACCATTTTTTCCTGGGATCCTGGAAGGTTAACCAGTACTCGAGCACACACAACCCATCTCCACAAGTAACTGGTAACTTTCCCACTTGAATCAGTGGTGAGAGACGAATGACAATGAGAAGCAATGTTGTATATCAACCATCATGGCAATTGTCGCCTTGTGGGCATTCAAACTCAACACCCCTGGATTGATAGTCAGAGGTGCTACCGACTGAGCTAACCACATCCGGCACAATGCAACTTACAATATACAGCCTGCACAAATTGCAATACAAGAGCTACATTACTATTATACAAAAACAAGTGCTACCTTTACATCCATACAATGGCATGCCTTCCCTACAAGTATGTAGGCATAGGCCTGATCCTGACTAGGCTGCAGTTTACGTATTAATTCCAGAATCTCGTATGGTACCCTCCACTGCAACAAAAACAAACATGCACATATATTCATGTAGTAATACACAGGAAAGTCTGTAAGGCAGATAAATGTGCATAGCAGATAAAGGTTGGGTTTCGCAAAATAACTTTTCACAAAAATCACCATAAATCAATTTGACAATTTCTTCATTTTATGTTCAATTTTTATCAGCGTTTAAAATGATTTCATTTCCAGAAATTATATTATCATTTTCTGCATGATTTGAGCCACATTTGTGTTCAATTAAACCAATATATTAAAAATATCGTGAATAATTGTTGGTTTACGTTTACAATGATTTTGTCATAAGTTTTTTTGCGAAATGCACCACTGATCAATTATTTCTCTGGACTGAGGTAATAGGTTTGAACAATTACTCGCCTCAAATGATATAAAAATATTTTTAACCATTTATCTGTAGAAGGATGTGGTATTATTCCTAGAAGTGTGTATTATTGTATTTATTACAAACATACTGACCCCAGTACTTGACTGGATGGAGTTTAACGCCATTTTAAACACATTATACATGTAGGTTATATATGGTTTCCATTTTTATTGTTAGAGGAAGACCTCAAAATGAATCCGAGTAGTCAGTGTTCTGAAAGCAGCTGGCAAACTCACATACACTTTCTTAACTGAGCTTGGCTTGAACCCACAAGCTAAGTAATGGGAGGCAAGTAATTTTGGGAAATTGTCTCACACAACTCCGGGGACCCCTGCAGTAAACTACATGTATATGAAATACAGATGCTAGAATAATTGCAACCAATACAAAAACACACACCAATATGAAGATAATATCACTTTATTTTAGTTGAAACGAAAATCGTAATTTTCTGACTTAAGCTGAAATCTCTTTCATAGAAGTCAAGATGGCTACACTAGTTGCTACTATCCAAAATAGCCACAGAGTACAACATGTACCTGTTATCTTTATGTTGAAGGATGTACCCAAAACAGCCACTGAGTACAACATGTACATAGTTATCTTTATGTTGAAGGATGAACCCAAAATAGCAACAGAGTACAACATGTACATGTTATCTTTATGTTGAAGGATGTACCCAAAATAGCCACAGAGTACAACATGTACATACAGTTATCCTTATGTTGAAGGATGTACCCAAAAGAGCTACAGAGTACATGTACATTGTTATCTTTATGTTGAAAGATGCCCCTAAAATAGCCACAGAGTATATGTACATAGTTATCTTTATGTTGAAGGATGTACCCAAAATAGCCACAGAGAACAACATGTACATAGTTATCTATAGGATGAAGGATGTACCCAAAATAGCCACAGAGTATAACATGTACATAGTTATCTATAGGTTGAAGAATGTACCAAAAATAGCCACAGAGTACAACATGTACATAGTTATCTTTATGTTGAAAGATGCACCTAAAATAGCCACAGAGTACAACATGTATGTAAAGTTATCATTATGTTAAAGGATGTACCTAAAATAGCCACAGAGTACAACATGTACGTAAAGTTATCCTTATGTTGATGGATGTACCCAAAATAGCCACAGAGTACAACATGTATGTAAAGTTATCTTTATGTTGAAGGATGTACCAACAATACTCGTACTTACCTTCTCATTAAGCTGCATGACACTTTGTGGAGTTTTTCCCTGGTTGGTAATAAGTTCACTAACGAGGTGTCTGATCACATCAGCATCATACATGTACATCAGCTGATGTTCCACGTTCACCAGGGTGACCGAGGAATCTGGGAAAACAGGAAACATTGTTACATTACTTTTAGTACATATGCACATGACTTATTCCAATAATTATGATGAAAGGAAATTGAGCTTATTCAAACTAAGGTCTGGTTTTAAACATGCCTTCATAAAATACATTTTTTTAATTAACCCTTAACTCCATAGATACGGGTTTTCCCGCACCAATCACAGAAGGTCATTGAAAACAGTACAGGAAGAGTTCAGATTGCTCGTAACGAGCAATCTGAACACTTCCTGCACTGTTTTCCACTCTGTCAGTTAATAAACATAATTTACCCATTGCTGATACCTGATGAATTAATGCTTTCAATATAAGAGGTGTCCAAAAGCGTCTATATGAAGTAAAGGGTTAACATGTAATTCATAAAGATAATCAAAATCAAGAACAGCACAGCTGCTTCAAGTTAAAGTTGTATGGTGTTCAGCGTCACATACAAATATTTTTTTTGTCATATCACCGTGGTGCCTACTTGAGACAGTATCCTGAGCACCAACACACTGGCGTATTGTGCCTCAGACATATGGTATGATACCCCATCATATAACACCAGTAGGACCAGACCTAAAACTATCTTATACCATTTTTCAAGTCTTTGGTATGAACCTCCATGACCTTTATCTACCACTAGACTACCGCTGTGGTAACAACTGTTTTTAGAAAGTTATACAGAGAATAACATTTAATGTCCTATCATACAACTGTCATGTGAAAGTGGGCAGTATGGCAGTGGAATTATTGTTGGCTGCTCATGCTAGAAGTTATGGATACGATCCCCAGCTTGACCCCATGACCTTGTAAAAAATAACAATAAGTACTGGTTCTACCTAGACATCAGACTCAAGAAAGCGGTTTATATACGTTCTCAGCTTACTTTGCAATCTACATGTATGTATCAAAAGATGCTAAAACCATAAAAAATGAAATGTTTGATGATACTGCAAAATGCATACAAGGTCAAATAGTGTAAGATATACCAACTCTAAAAAAACTTTACTGGAACAAACAAAATATTTATAGGAAGTCTGTATCAAAAGCGAATATACTTCCAAACATCTAATGAAACAGAAAGATCATTTTCAGGTAGAAACTTTTCTGACCCATGAGCTTTGCACATACATCAGACTATTAACAAGTGTAAAAAAAAAAAAAAAAAATCTTCATTTACATAAGATACTTTTTTTTTTACAACTGCATCTGGCAAAATATTTAAATACAACGATTCGTAAATAATGAGAGTCAATCAATCAATATATAATATACATTAACACTGTACCTCTGGTGGACGGGTAACTGCTGGCGACGGTAGTGAGATCGGTTGCGAGGCTTGTCCCAAATGACATGTCATCTTTACTGTTGTTCTCGAGTCGCTGCAGCTCGTCACACTCAATACCAGTGAAATGTTTACGGATGTCGCTCGACAACACCATCGGGATGAAGTGGGAATGGGGTGGCGCCAACTCTGCCACATGCCTGATATGGTAGTTGAATACTTATTATTACTAATTTATAAATATCATACAACACTTGTCAATTACATATGTCAAATGCCACAACATCAATTATTTTTTCTAAATACATAATGAATTAATGAACATTAACAACAAATGGCGTTTTCTTTTACTTCATGAATTGTTTGACAAAGTCAATTTAATTGATTTCAAAAGATTTTGTACGAATTAAAATTGTCTTTGTTTTGCCCCCAAAAATATGGTACACTATGCCAGAAAGCTCAGAAAATTGTGTAAATATGGAACTCTTAGTAAAGCGCTGAATATGAACATCAAACTAGTTTTCAAGATAAAAAGAAATTTAGATAATTTCTCACCGGCAGTCATGTCAGCTAATCAAGAGCTTGTACATCAATTATCATATTTCAATTGCTTATTCCACCCATTGTTATTACTTAATTGCTACTTATATATCTGCTAGCTCAGGCATGAACTAAAACATTTATATATATAACTCACCATAGGAAGGTGACAAGATTTGTTTTCTGTACAAAGGATGCACCATTTAATGCAACAGACAGTACCTGCAAAAAAAATATGTTTCAAAAGGTTATTTTAAAACAATTCAACAAAACCAGCAATAGATAAAACTATATGTCAAATATTGAACTTCAATAACTGGATTTGTAAAGTAATAAACTAAATACAGTCAAATCTGTATTTAGCAGCCAGTCAAGGAAAGGAGCAAAAGTGACATTATAAAACAAGTTGCTGCTTAATACAGCTTAATTTGCTCTGAAAGCATAGAAATGGGAAATAGAAAATATGGCTGCTCAAGACAAGTGACTTTTCAATACAGGTGACTGCTTACACACGTCTTATTGTATATACATGTAGTATTGTGTACATCAATTTTTTAAATAAAGAAATATTGTTCAGCACACAATAAATATACAGTCAAACCTGTCTTAGGCAGCCATCCAAGGGAAGGAGCAAAAATGACTGTTTTAAGACAGGTTGTTAATTAATACAGGTTAATGTGCTCTGAAAGCATAGAAATTGGAAATAGGAAATGTGGCTGCTTACGACTAGTGGCTGCTTAATAGAGGTGGCCACTTACACAAGTTTCACTGTAGTTATTTCATACAATGTCAAAAACAGAAATATAATATAAAGGTCACAATGTCATGCCCACAAGTATGAACCTGCATGCGAATGTTATCTTATGGTGAATACTTGTTGTACATAACTAGTATTCAGTATTACAGGTTTTATTGTATGGCTTCTGTTGTTATTTTCATGATCTAGTGAATCTCATAGAGACACCTACTGTTCAACTTCTATTTTCAAGCATTCGCTAATGTAAGAGAAGAGTAAAATAAGACCTCCAAATAACCCACAAACAAGAGTTGTCAGAAGACAACAAAGCTCACCTATGGGATAAAACTAACCACCCATGCAAAGATTGAGATCACAGGCAAACACCAAAACTTAAACGCAACTAAATGCAAAAGTTTAACTGGGGTGTCTACAGACGCTGCCGCCGCTGGGGTCAAAGAAATAGCTCTCCGGGACATTCGTCCCTGTGAGCTAAAAACAAACGATATCAAGCTAAATATCAAGACAATAAAAAGATAAAGGTACACACAATGTATACATAAAGTTAATACCTTGACTAAGAATTTGATTGTTGCAATATCTGCATCCTCCAATATATCGGCAATTATCGAGACAAACGCCTTGCCTTCCATCACTCCACGAATCACGTTACATACGCTTACTTGGATGAATGTGAAAGTGAGGCTGTAAGGATGAAATATGATCGATTTATTGAATAATCAGCATATTTTTTTATGCCACCAAGAGATAACAGATGATCTGTAAACCTAGCACACCCCATCTCCGCAAGTAATAGATAACTTTCCCACTTGAATAAGCTGTGACAGACGATTGATGATGGATAATAAGACGTTAAGTCGTATGTCAATCATCACAGAGACCATGGCCAGATGGGGATCCAATCTGATGACCTCTTGATTGATAGTCAGTGTATTAAAATATAAAAAATAAAAATCTCTGCATGTAAATTCTCACTACACAGTTGAGCTCCTTTTCAATGAAGATAACACAGTTCTTGCACTAAAGATATGTCCTATTTAATTTGGTTTGAAATATTTACAAAATCATTGATAGACTACTTTCTTGCTGCAGATAAGTAGAGCAATAGCGGGTCTAGTGTATATATATACTGCAATAAGATGTATCTGGTGTAAATATTTATGAACAATTAAATGACTGCTATGGGAAAAAAAAGAAAAATCTTAGACTAATGGAAACTGTTTTTTATACTTGATGCTGCATGCGGTGTCTAAATTGAACTATTGTCTATTTGCCACTTCTGCTGAGCAACAACAAGCCATTTTTGACACCACAAAAAAAAGAAGATTGTTGTTTGTCCAAGATGTTTTCTGACAGTCAATACTTGTCCTATCTCTGTCGACTCATAGTACTCTTTTAAGTGCAGTAAAAAATAACGCGCAAATATTTGTACACAAAAAACAAAAGGTATGATCAAGAAATCATTATTATTTCATTAAACAAATAAAGCAAGGCCACTTGTATCTGCCATATAATTATAATCAAATCTCTGTAGAACAAAATTGAATTAAAAACAATTTTTTACTTACCTTTCCTTGGTTGCTAGTTCATCTTCAACATTAGCTCTATATGCATTACTCAACTCTTGTTTGACATTGTCCTCTATCAACACCTCAACTAGGCCCTACAATAGTGGCAGAAAATGTGGTTTAAAAAAATATCAACATTTTATTTTCTCTTTTGCAATCATTAACAGTTTCGTTATTCTGACTATAGTAACATCTATTAAAACACAGGAGCTAGACTTGCACCTAGTCTGTCCTATAAGAACATCAAAATGAATGTTTTAATGTTATAAACTTATTTTTCTTACACTGATTGTCAAAAAAAATTCTTACAAATTACATCTAAGTCTTCCTGGTAGAACAAGAAGTACTATACGCGGATAAAGTGTCTTGCTGAAGGACACGTATACGTGCACATAGCCGTGGCGGAGGATTGAACAAAACTGTCATCCAATCCGGATTATGATGCTTTACCACTGGACCAGGTGCTCCACAGTTTTCAATCAATTTTACAGTTTACAATCTACCTCCTTTTGAACCATTCTATTGTCATCTAAATGGTTTGTTCTACTGAGAGTTATCACCAAGCTAATCAAAATTATTTAAGCATGAAAGAATATGCAAAAGCAAACTGCTTGAATGCCATCAGTCACGTGCACAATGTACACAATTCCATTATTTTTTTAGCCCTGAGAGCATCAAGGTGCTATATGCCTTAATGTTTCATATACACATGGCTTATTGATGTCACAGTTTAATCGTGAATTACATGATCCAAACTAAAATCAATGCAGGCAAACCTGTGTTAGTGGTCACCTCTGTTAAGAAAACACTTGTCTAAAACAGCAACATTTTCTAATTACGATTTTTGTATTTATTTATTATTAAGCAGCCGCCAGCCTTGAGGGGTCATTTGTGCTCTTCCCTTGAGTGGCTACTTAAGACAGGTTTGACTCCAACTTGCCATGAAAGGTTTAGTATGTGTATGTGTACCCACCCTGTAAACATTTCCTCTCGCCGACTCGGCTCGTCTGTACAAACTCTCGGGCTTGGCACTCAACGGGGAGGTCGACTCCTGTAGACTGGAACAAGCCACGTAATAACCACTGAGTCGCTGCTCATCCACAGAACAGAATGATGGAGATTCCAGCTGTAAGGATAACAAGTACAAAATGGCAGTGACAATTTAAGTGACGCAGTAGTGTAGTGGATAGTGTTCATACATGCGTTTTTTTGACCAGCTCTACCTGATGCTTCTAAAAAAACACACACATCCACTACTGGTTCTACCCATGAAGCAGACCCGAGTGCGTTTCATATAAGCATTGGGCTTTCTTCACTACAAGGTTAATATAAATCAATATAAACTAAAGGGACAATATACATGCATGCAGTAATAAATACAACAAGGAGGGATATCTGTGTTTAAGTTACTCAGATTATATTTAAAGAGGTCCATTGGAATTTTGATAAAAATTCACCTTACAAAAACTTCACTTACATTATTTCAGAAAAGTATATGTCTTCTTAATGCATACAATTATAATAACCCAGTATTTATTAATACATATAATACATTTTAAAGTCTAACACAAATAATTTGAAAGACTTCATACAGGTAGGATCATGGTAAGGATTTATAAACATTTCATGCATGTATAATAAAACTCACCTGTTTTAAAAGATCTTTGGTCTCTCGGAACAATTCCAGGGCTGGAGTATAGGCCTCTTGATAAAAGTAGAATGTACCTAGGTCGTATGATAACTGAAAATAAAACAGTGACTATTTAATTCTAGTCAACTTCAAATATCTAAAATTCCCATAAATTATTTTAAGCAAATTAAAATATTTATTGGATAGATAGTATATTTTTTATGCCATTGAGAGCTAAAAGATAATTAATCTTTCTTGGGATCCCGAAATGTAAACCAATATTCGAGCCCACCTTTCTCCGCAAGTAACTGATGACTTTAACATTTGAATCTGCAATGAGAGAGGAATGATAATGAGATGCAATGTTCTACATCAATCATCATGGAGACTGTGGCTAGTTGGGCATTCAACCCATAACTCCTGGACTGATTGTCAAATGCACTACTGACTGAGCTCATAAAGTGCTTCATGTGAAGGTAAAATTGGCAAAACAATTGACACAGATCATTTATTTGGTAAAACACCAGTGTAAATTACAAAAGTCACAGAATAGTTAAATTGCAAAGTTAACAAGCACCGCCAGCCGCTCCCCCACTCCCGTAACCCCAAACAAAAACATTGGACAAACAATACAGCACAGTACAGCTAATCTGAATCAAAGGCATGTAGAGGTCATGGATTTGATTCCCGGGCAGGTCATACCAAATACTTGACAAGAGTTGTCAGAAAACAACAAAGCTTGCCTATGGGATAAAACTCACCATCCATGCAAAGATTAAGATTAGAGGCAAACACCAAAACTTAAACACAATTAAACGCAAATGTTTAAATTGACTACGAAGCCCAGGTCATGGCAATAGCTCTCCTGGACATTCGTCCCGGCGAACTAAAAAATGGTATAAGAAGTTTTCTCGCTTGGCTTTCAGCATTCAGAGGATAGTTCTGGTTAGCCTTGTGTCGGTATAATGTGACTGAGTGGTATCATACCATATGTCTCAAGCAGACACTGTCACGATATGACTGAAACATTGTTGAAAGCCATGTTAAGCACCATACAACAACAACTGCAAATGTCTAGTAATGGTTGTACCCAACAACACTTCTCCACAAACTTGTCTACCTTTAAAGAACTTATTTCACAATCAATGTAAAGTAACTATTTTGTATAATACAACAAGTTCTCCGCCTGGTACTCAAAAGGAGAATATCGTCAGCACCTACCTGACATATATACTCCTTTGCCTGTATCTCCGTGTTGAGTCACCTATATGACATATACAAATACAAATATACCCCTCTGCCTTTATTTATCTGACATATATACCCCTCTGCCTTTATTTACCAGACATATATACTCCTCTGCCTTTATTTACCTGACATATATACCCCCTGCCTTTACTTACCTGACATCCTGACATTTATACTCCTCTGCCTTTATTTACCTGACATATATACTCCTCTGCCTTTATTTACCTGACATATATACCCCCTGCCTTTACTTACCTGACATCCTGACATTTATACTCCTCTGCCTTTATTTACCTGACATATATACCCCTCTGCCTATATTTACCTGACATATATACTCCTCTGCCTTTATTTACCTGACATATATACCCCTCTGCCTTAACTTACCTGACATATACACCCCTCTGCCTTCACTTACCTGACATATATACCCCTCTGCCTTTACTTACCTGACATATATACTCCTCTGCCTTTACTTACCTGACATTTATACTCCTCTGCCTTTATTTACCTGACATGTAAACTCCTCTGCCTTTATTTACCTGACACATAAACTCCTCTGCCTTGATTTACCTGACATATATACTCCTCTGCCTGTATCTCCGTTTTGAGTCACCTACCTGACATATATACTCTTCTCCCTTTATTTACCTGACATATATACTCCTCTGCCTTTATTTACCTGACATTTATACTCCTATGCCTTTATTTACCTGCTCCTCTGTCTGTATCTCTGTGCTGAGTCAACTACCTGACATATATACTCCTCTGCTTTTATTTACCTGACATATATACTCCTCGGCCTGTATCTCTGTGCTGAGTTACCTACTTGACATATATACTCCTCTGCCTTTATTTACCTGACATATATACTCCTCTGCCTGTATCTCTGTACTGAGTTCCTTACTTGACATATATACTCCTCTGCCTTTATTTACCTGACATATATACTCCTCTGCCTGTATCTCTGTGCTGAGTTACCTACTTGACAAATATACTCCTCTGTCTTTATTTACCTGACATTTATACTCCTCTGCCTTTATTTACCTGACATATATACTCATCTGCCTGTATCTCTGTGCTGAGTTACCTACTTGACATATAAACTCCTCTGTCTTTATTTACCTGACATTTATACTCCTCTGCCTTTATTTACCTGACATTTATACTCCTATGCCTTTATTTACCTGCTCCTCTGTCTGTATCTCTGTGCTGAGTCAACTACCTGACATATATACTCCTCTGCTTTTATTTACCTGACATATATACTCCTCGGCCTGTATCTCTGTGCTGAGTTACCTACTTGACATATATACTCCTCTGCCTTTATTTACCTGACATATATACTCCTCTGCCTGTATCTCTGTGCTGAGTTCCTTACTTGACATATATACTCCTCTGCCTTTATTTACCTGACATATATACTCCTCTGCCTGTATCTCTGTGCTGAGTTACCTACTTGACATATTTACTCCTCTGTCTTTATTTACCTGACATTTATACTCCTCTGCCTTTATTTACCTGACATATATACTCATCTGCCTGTATCTCTGTGCCCAGTTCCCAGCGAAACACGGGGTTGTCTTGATGTTCATTTGGTACTGTAATGCTGTGTATATTAGGCATACGTATTGTGCGGCCGCACTGTATGCACCTCTGTAAGTTGTCAACAGATATTCCAGACTTGTCCTTTAACTGTTAACAGAACAAAAGATGATGTTTAACATTACTGTCTTAAGACAAAATTATGCACAACTAGATTTCATACTGTCAGATCCCACTCAACTAGTTTAGTTGAATTGTGATTATTGGTTCAAGTAAAGAAGCATAGGCAAAATTTTTATTTCAGAAGATTTGTTAAAAAAAATTCAAATCGAAATACAAAAGAAAGATGCAAATTAAAGCATCAAATAGATCCTTCCTAGCAAGTTTCAGAGAATTCTTATTGATGATTCAATTGTAGAAGTGCAGACAAGATTATTCGAGAGCTTCTTTCCTTGAAATTGGGAAGACTAGGCCCAAGTATTCAAGATTGGGAAAAAACAGTGTGATCGTGGGAAAATTAGGATTTATTTTAAAGCTTTAGCAAACTGGAAAATAAGGTGTAACACTGTTAAGATCATGTTCTAACCAATAATTATCAGATTTAACAATAAAACATATCCAGGTTGTTTTTTTATGCCCTGAAGTAAAATTCCCCACAAAAATAAATAAATGCAAATTTTTTGGTCTCAATTCTGAAAAAAAAATTGGGAAGTAGTCAAATTTCAGCCTCTGCTTAATAAGGTAAAAAAGTGCTATTTTTATTCCAAAACTGAAAAGGGCTGAAGCGCAGACAAAAATCATCACACACCGAATGTAAAAGTGATATGCACAACTAGATTTCTTATAGTTCAAACATTTTTGTAACCAATGACAAGCGAGGGACTTTCAAAATGATAACCTACTTATTTTTATAATGTTTCGTAAAAGCACAAAATTGACCTACTTAATCCGTACTTAGTACAAAATAAATATTTTCGAAAATCCTTCGCTTGTCAAAATGTTTGGACTATAAGTTGATCACCTTACTGACCAACTACAGATTAAGTTTGAAGTTTGTTTGAAGATCAATAAATGATCTATGACCTATGCTAATCATTCCCAGCAAGTTTTGATGAAATGCAAGTTTTGATACAAGAGAAGAAGGACTGACAAGATTTTTAATTTGGAAAATTGCAAAGGGCCTTCACTTAGTCAAAATTCATCAAACCAGACCGCCGAAGGAATATATGCAACTAGACTGTATATAAGTCATTCCAAGGAAGTTGTGACTAAATCTGTTGCCAGAAGAGTTCTCCACGTGAGATTTTTAATTCGAAAATGCAAAGAGCTGTAACTCAATAAAAAATCATATAACCAGAATGTAAAATTGATAGGCACAACAAGACCCCACACACATTTATCCCAACAATTTCAGCTCAATGCAAATACAAAGATGTAGGATTTCTCCACACAAGATTTTGTAACAAACAGACTTACAGACGGAAAGCATAAAAGTAATGTCTGCCAGAGAGGGGGAGGCATAATTATGACACAATAGTATAACTGATTATATTCTGTGCACTCTCTATAATGAAGTATAATGGACCAAGCTGGACTTGAACTCACAGCCTCAACGTTGAGAGGAAAGTAATCTTAGTCAACTAGACCACTGAGGACCTCATTATTCACTTAAAACTTACTCAATCAGAAAATAAATCTCTAATCACAGTAAACAAACTACTTACATTGTTAACTATAGTGGCTGTCTGCAGCATGGTCGACATGGGATCCAGCTGTCCAGGACTGAAAAAAAACAGCATGTGAAAATGTTATATAAATGGACAAAACAAAACTAGAAGTCTTCACATGTTTCAAATCAAATCAGTAAAATATAATCAAAGGTTCTTTTTAAAATTGATACAATATCATTTTTTTCTCAATACATCATGCCTATAAATACAGACTGATCCTGTAAGCTCATATCTACATGTATTAATATCTGTCAAAATTCAGGCTTCTCCACAGGCCATTTAACCCTTTACTTCATATAGACGCCTTTGGACATCTCTTATATTGAAAGCATTTATTCACCATGTATCAGCAATGGGTGAATTATGTTTATATTAACTGACAGAGTGGAAAACAGTGCAGGAAGTGTAACGAGCAATCTGAACTCTTCCTGCACTGTTTTCAAAAGCCTTCTGTGATTGGTGTGGGAAAACGCGTATCTATGAAGTAAAGGGTTAAGCACAGGGGCACCCAAGCACTTGACTATCATAAATGGTATTCCACTAGCGCTTGAACTCTTTAACAAAATTTTGCATAAACTTACTTTCTTTTAAATCATTATTTTTCTTTGCATATCTTGTCTCATTTCAATGCCTAAAATGAAACATACTGAATATGATGACTTTAACTGATTAATACAAGTCTTACTAGTGAAATATATTTCAATGAGTGCCTTACACAGCACTTGAAAATGTGCTGAAGGTGTATACATGCTCTTACCCCAGCACTTGCACTCCTTCCTGTGGAGAACACTAAAATGATATATTGAAAAGGGATTTCTTGCTTTTATGTAACTGAGCTGTTCCTGAGCACTTATGAGTGAAAAAGGGCGGCACAATATTAGTTCCTGCAGAGTGGGATCTCTGACAAGTTTAAGCAGGGCTGTCCATATTTTTGTGAGTAGAAAGTTGAATGTCCAAAGTAAAAGGGGTTTGAAGCGGCATACTGGAGATGATCTGTGGTGTATTTTCATTGTTTTTAATGAAAAACAGACAGCATTATTTGTTAATAAAACCCAACAATGTAGTCTATTAAAAAGTAAAATTTTGTGTTTTGTACAAATTTAATTTCATTATTCAGACAAAATATGTTTTAACGGTAGATCCACAGCACATAGTAGCCGGTGGTCAGAACAAGAATTACCGGGCATGATTCCCAGCCCCGACCCATCGGAACAGCCCTGTAAGTGATTCGCAGGTCATTCAAGAGTGAAATTCTCTTGAATCTTAATTTCCTTGCTGACCAAAGTAGTTCCTGAACATGCTGCCAATGTGTGTCAACACCATCTACAACAACGACACATAAAACACCCCGATGAAGGTTTAAACTTTGCACAGTAAAACTACTCACATCTGCATAAATGTTTTGACAGGTTTTGTAGGAAAACTGTTCTTCACCAAAGTAAGTATACACCTAGAAGGAAAAAAAAAAAACAACATAATTTCTTTACATATATGCTGCAGAATTTTAAAATAAACATTTATCACTTACGAGGTTGTTGTCCCATTATCGCGGGGAGTTATATTTGATTCATGTCCAAGTGGTTTTATTCCCAACCAACCGTGTTTATGCCTCTAACATTATTTGTTGTAAAAAATAAAAGTCTGTTTTCTATAAAATCCATGTGACATTATGATTTAGCATATGTCTAAGAAAATAATACAAATCAGCAGAATGAATAGAATTTAACACAATTTTCAACACATTACGGGTTATAATTTGTGGAAAAACTCAGAAGAATTCATATGCATAAACAAGAATCTGAGGAGGAATTACTTTCCTTCTGCAAGTAACTGACATAGTTACTATCTCATAAACATAAAAAGATTTTTGTACACGGGTAATGATTTTACAACCTTATCTGTGAAAGACAAGTGATCTTGAGACGACGCCTTGGACCACTCAGCCACGGAGGATCCCCTGATTTTTTAAAACAAATAATTTAAGTATGCTGTAAAATGTACCACTGCTTCACTTACTGATCCTAGCAATAATACAAGTGGATTTCTATAATTTTAGATGATTTTGACATGGACAGATTATCGACAGGCAACAAAAGTTTGGTGCTGATTTTTAATTTCATAAAAGAAACGAAATAGAAATAGTGACATGATAAAGAGAATACCTTGTTAGTGTCTAATATAATCAACTTCTTCAGGTTTGGCATGAATAAAAACAAGGACTTGGCAGAGCCTCATCCTGGTTTTTTATTAAGCCTCACCTGATAAAGTTGATAATATCAGAAACTAACATGATATTCTCTATTTATAATCCTGGCTCTAACAAAGAAACTCAAGAGCACGACACTTTCTTAAAGTTAGTTTACAGTAAAACCGACATATGCGGTCACCTCTATTGAGCATCAACCTGTCTTAAGCAGTCACATTTGAAATTCCTCATGTCTATGCTTTCACAGCAAACCAGTAATAAGCAAAACCTGTCTGAAAATGCCACTCTTGCTTCTTCCCTTGATGGGCTGCTTTAAAAACATGTTTGACTGTAAAACGGAAACTGTAAGGAAATGCATAGATTCCTGTGAATCAATCTATAGTTAAAGCTAGGTATGACAGTAAATAGATAAATACCATCTATGATACAGCTGTGCAGCAAATATTGCCTCCTCTGTGAGAATATCAAAATGTAGGTCAGTGTACTTGGCAGCATCAGGACTTATCTCCATGGTAACCCTCAACAATTCTGTCAACAATGTCTGCAGCGTAGCAACAGGTAACCTGGAGAAAGGAAGTGTATTAGAAAGTATACTTTAATACAATAATGTGCATGTATGTTGATACAAAAAAAACTTCAAAAATATTTAGAAAAAAAATTCATTTTGACAATTGCTGGTATATCAGGTAAAGAGCATGATACCACGGTTGCTAAAATAGACTGTATTTAATAAACCTAAGATAACAGTGGAACTTTATTTAAAGCTCCAACTGTTATATAAAAGCTGCAAGATGGCTCTGGGGCAGGTATTATATAATTAAAGCATGATTCAAATCAAAGAACCTTTTTATTTAAATTCCAGTCACCAATGCATTGTTATAATTTTGCATTCTACTAGATTACTGTCAACATATTTAACCGGCAAAAAAATATTTTAAAAAAAATGTTTTGTTATTCGCAGTTTGAAAAAAAAAGTTGAACTCCAACTGCCAAAATTCTAAATCCTGAGAAGCTTGGGAAGTCATGCACTCTAAATTGATAACATGTAAAAATGAAGCCTAACTGACAGGTACAGAAAACAGCTGTATGCTACCACTCCGACTACAATTTCTTGCTGCCCGGGCAGAAAGTTTTAGGCATGCTTTCACCGTATCATAAGTTCAAATAGCACTTGCATAGGTTCAACTCTTTGACTATTGTTGAATACCCACAGGTAGTTCATTACGATACTCTACATTGTGATGGATGTAAAGTATCATAGTTGTCACTCGAGGGTATCCCACGATGCTCTGTGACGTTCTTACTTACCCTTTAATGAGTGTGTTCAGATTCCATCTGAGGTGGGCAGCAACTTTCAATGCCAGTAGTTTCATCGCTTTGATTTTCTTATTTTCTGGGATGGGTATTGGAGGGGTCACTGAAATAATCGGTATAAAATATTTATAACAGAAAATAACACTGAAGATTTATCACACACAATATCCTTTCTCACTATTACATGTACACTAATATGCAACTGAAGTTTCATATATTGTTTAAATGATTCATTCATTTGGTCATTCAAAGAGAGAGAGAGATCTCTGCACCTTGACTTTAGGGCCAGTGTTCTTTTTCAGTGTTTTGGGAATGTGGACTAGGGAATTTAAAAGTTGTGCTATGTTACTATATCAGTGAGCAGCATACTGAACTACTGATTCAAATAGTTTGTGTTAAATAATTACAGATTTTATAAATACATGTATTTAGTATGACCGTTTTGTTTTCAAAAAAATCAAGTGGGGGAAAATTAAACTAGCAATATTATGCATTCCTGATGGTGCTAAATTTCGGCACTTATAAAAAGTTTAAAGGAACACTGGAGTTAGTATGGTATTACTTATGAATAAATATACAATGTACATACAAAGTTGGACAAAAAATGTTATTGATATTTCTATCCGTGAAATTTTCTGATATTGGATAATGGGGTATTACATAATATTGAAGTAATAAAAATAAACAAAAATTTCAAAAAAAGTCAGAAAAAATTATTAAAGCACAAAGTCACTACCCACGTGGAAGAGCACGACCCTTGGGGATCAGAAGGTCATGAGCAACACACTTTAACATTCACATATTATACATCATATATATATATTCACATCATTGGTTCATCAAGTGCGATTTATATAAGTTGTCAGTACTTGTTTCACAATCAATGTAAAATATAAACAGAAAATAAATCACTGAACCACAAAGTGTATTAAATGGACTCTTAAAAAAAAAAAAAAAAAATATTTATAATAATAATTTCAGATATCAATTTTAACAGGCTTTCAGAAATTAATCTAGATTATGTTTTAGGCCAACCTTAAAAAACATTTGTTTGCTGTGCTCCGACCCAGTATTTTTCATGTGAGTAGGTAGGTAGCTTATTTTTTTTTTTTTGCCAAATTTTGTATTACAAAGTCATTTTAAAGAAAAATGGACAGAAATCATGAAAAAAAATTAAATGCGTAGAAAGTCAATAAAAAAGTTTGGATAGCTGCAATTTTGAGTGAGTAGGTAGGAGCACGGCAAACAATATATTTTTTAAGAACGACCTTAGAAGTGCCAAGTGTGATTACATAACCTCAACAATCATGCTTAACATGCGCACAATATCAGATTAATCGTGGTTACTTTTCATACCTATACTGACGGTAATTCTGTAAGATTAAAACTTACGTGTACTGGAGTAACTTCAAAACAAACACTTCGGCACTGAATATTTAATCCACTCATTGTGTAAAAATGGAAATCTCTCTACTTATTCTATTTGCTTATTTGAGAAATAAGGAAAATCTGACCTCAATTAAACATTTTAATTGTATAGAATGATACTGGGTCAGTGAGTTTAAGATTATAATTACATATAATATAGATAATTAGGGAATGATATTGGGTCTGCAGTTAGTTTAAAATGATAATTATATATAATATAGATTAGGGAATGATATTGGGTCAGTTTTTTTAAAATTTTAATTATATATAATATAGACTAGGGAATGATATTGGGTCAGTTGGTTTAAGATTATATATTATATATAATATAGATTAGGGAATGATATTGGGTCAGTGAGTTTAAGATTATATATTACATATAATATAGATTAGGGAATGATATTGGGTCGGTGAGTTTAAGATTATATATTTCACATAATATAGATTAGGGAATGATATTGGGTCAGTTAGTTTAAGATTATATATTACATATAATATAGATTAGGGAATGATATTGGGTCAGTTAGTTTAAGATTATATATTATATATAATATAGATTAGGGAATGATATTGGGTCTGCAGTTAGTTTAAAATGATAATTATATATAATATAGATTAGGGAATGATATTGGGTCAGTTTTTTTAAAATTTTAATTATATATAATATAGACTAGGGAATGATATTGGGTCAGTTGGTTTAAGATTATATATTATATATAATATAGATTAGGGAATGATATTGGGTCAGTGAGTTTAAGATTATATATTACATATAATATAGATAAGGGAATGATATTGGGTCGGTGAGTTTAAGATTATATATTTCACATAATATAGATTAGGGAATGATATTGGGTCAGTTAGTTTAAGATTATATATTACATATAATATAGATTAGGGAATGATATTGGGTCAGTTAGTTTAAGATTATATATTATATATAATATAGATTAGGGAATGATATAGGGTCAGTTAGTTTAAAATTTTAATTATATATAATATAGATTAGGGAATGATATTGGGTCAGGGCAAGTTAGTTTAAAATTTTAATTATATATAATATAGATTAGGGAATGATATTGGGTCAGTTAGTTTAAGATTATATATTACATATAATATAGATTAGGGAATGGTATTGGGTCAGTTAGTTTAAGATTATATATTATATTTAATATAGATTAGAGAATGATATAGGGTCAGTGAGTTTAAAATTTTAATTATATATAATATAGATTAGAGAATGATATAGGGTCAGTTAGTTTAAAATTTTAATTATATATAATATAGATTAGGGAATGATATTGGGTCAGGGTCAGTCAGTTTAAAATTTTAATTATATATAATATAGATTTGGGAATGATATTGAGTCAGTTAGTTTAAAATTTTAATTATATATAATATAGATTAGGGAATGATAGTTTAAGAATTTGACATTCACAGAAGCTATCAAAGATCATAATTTAATA
Source organism: Panopea generosa (assembly GCA_029582155.1). Lineage (NCBI taxonomy): Eukaryota > Metazoa > Mollusca > Bivalvia > Adapedonta > Hiatellidae > Panopea > Panopea generosa. Next base: position 5,958,135 of record CM055900.1, read on the forward strand.
TCTCTAAAAAAAATAAAATAATAATCTCGCTTTATTCTTAAATGCCAATAAAGAACACAATTGGAGTACCAAAAGCCCAATTCATTTTTTATAATGATTTTGTTGAGTGATATGTCAATACCTGTTAACTAAATACATTATGCACTATTGACAGATTAACATTCTCATTCAGAGATATTCTCCTCAAATACACGCACCAACAATGAAAACCTGACCAGTTAAGAAAATACAGGTTTTGTCAGGAGATATGCTAGATCCCTGGGTTTTCAAAGCCTCCTCTTAAATATTTGACAATATATTGTTTAACTGACATTCAATGAAGGCATAAAACATCTACTTTTAGACTGTTCAGCTTTTATTGTAGGTGACATTGATGTACATGTCAACCATTGAACATGTCAACCAACCAGTACAAAAAAAAATTTCTGGGCCCAGAGTGAACTACTACAAGGCCAAAATAAAAATAAATGTGTTTTTCTGGTTGCATTCTAAAAAGTATAACATAGGTGTAGGAGCATGGGGTCAGGTGTGTGTGTGTGTGTGTGGGGGGGGGGGGGGGGGGGGGGGGTCAGGTTGAGGGTACAGTATATACTTTGCCCCCGCAACATATCTTACTATTTATTATTTAAAAATACAAAGTTTAAAAGTCCCTGAATACCAAAGTTCTGAGCGTATGTGCAGTGAACTAAAATTTGATGTAAGTTTTTTCTAACAAAATATATGTTAAAGTTAAATTAAATAGACCTCAAAATAAAACTAATAAAACCAACAGCATGTTACCAAGACCAGCACATCACTAGCATATTTACTCGCATGAAATCTTAGGACAAAATTTCACTTGAACCCGTGACCACAGCAATAAATGATCTTGAGATGGCACCATCAACCCCTAAACCATCATGGAGCGATTATGCATGTATATACGTATATCATATATGTACTTATTATCAGTTTTATACTAAGGCTGTCCTTAAAAAATAAATTGTTTGCTGAACTCCTACCTACTCACTTAAAATTGCTGCTAGCCAAACTTTTTTATTGACTTTCAAACATTTAAAAAAAAATTCATGATTTACATCAATTTTTCTTTAAAATGACAAAGCAAAATCAAAATCTGTCAACAAAATTTTTTTTAGCTACATACCTACCCACATGAAAAATACTGGGCCGAAGCACAGCAAACTAATATTTTTTTAAGGATGGCCTTATTCATTTTTTAATACTAATTTATTTCAGCTAGATTACATATAGTAACCTCAAAGCAAATATGAACTGCTCTTGAGTCTTGTTTCCTGGGTAGAACCAGCACTGAGTATTGCTTTTAAGAGGCCATCAGGTGGAGCTGGGGATCAAACCCATAACATAGTGTCAACGGACAACACACTACCAATTGCAATACAGCCCATTATACTAATATTATAGTTTTATTGAATCAAACCCACAACCTCTAGTGTCAACGGACAATACACTATCAATTGCAATACAGCCCGTCGTTATACTAGTATTATAGTTTTATTGAATCAAACCCACAACCTTTAGTGTTAATGGCAAAAACTCAATCAGTTGAGATACAGCCCGTATATTATAATTTTACTGAAAAGGTGTTTTTCAAGTTCAGCTCCGTCCATTAAGAAGGCATGATACTCGTGTTTTATACTCAGTCACATAACCTAATAAAAGCATAATGTAGTACAAACTAATATTAGTTTACGTATATGTATAATACGTCGACACGTTACCAAAATCAATATATTGACCAATTAGAGCAAGACATAATTAGGCTACTCTTTACAGAAGAAAATCAAGACAGAGTGTAATCAACAGACACTTTTCCTATGTACCAACAAGTTATTACAATTTCCCGCCAACTAAAAATACTTGTATTTAACCATTGTCTCCGAGCCGGTGTTTCATGCATGAACGGAGACATTGTTGAGGTCAAACAAAGACATTCTCTCAATGAATTATTGGTAAAGTGGATATAATTAGGAATTCTTTGCATAGTGTATAATCAATCTGAACAGAAAAATGTGTTACAATCTGTATTTATATTTCATAACAAATATAGTTTAATGTCTCATCAAAGATCAATATGATGTCATATAATTAAGATATTTATACAATATCAATATAACCAGTAGTATATCGACTGAATAAAAACAACTTAATCCAGTTTGACTTTATAAGTATATTACAAGAGCAGAATGACCTTATATATTAAGGCCAAGTAGATTTATATACTTATATATACTCATAAGAAAGACAGCTTAGCTTACAGATTACTTAAGATATTTAGACATCATAAAAATGTGGATTTGTTTATTTGTACGGGGTTTGATGCCTTTTTCAATAGTATTTCAGGTGAATACAAATTGCCAGCCCACATAACCATAGTTCCTGGGATCCACTAGGCAGTTAACCAGTAATAAAACACATATATCCATCTCTGCAAGTCACAGACTATTTCCCCACATACTCCAGAGGTGGGAGATTCAATGCTGTAGAACTAAGTTGAAGAACTAATCAACTTCTCACAATCTGAAGCATTGTATTTCAACCAAAAAACTTTCTGTAACGTATTACAGATAAGCACTTATAATTTGGGAGATGTTTAAGCATTTAAATTTCTGTAAAATAAGCATTGGAACTGACAATTTCAGTATTGATTTTTTTTTTAAAGTGAGAATACTTAATAATTATGCATGAATTTTTTTTAAGTATCACATGTACTTTTCATATCTATACTTATTAGAATTTCATGTATGTTACTTTGTACACCTATCAAATACTACTGCAAATGATACAAACTATGGATTTGTACTTGTCTACTGAGCCGGTTTTGGTCTGTATTGATCTAATTAAGCTTTTAATGGCAAATGATTTTCTCGTCAATATTAAATAAACTGTCATCGATAAACAACTGCCCTGGGACACCATAAACGTCTGCACTGGGACAGGACAGTCTTATCCGTACAATCAGTGGATCAGTGAAATGGCACACAGGACACAAATTACAATATTACTGTCAAACAGAATGTTTCATCAATAATTGAAAACTTGTTACTTTGGAATTAGTAGATTAAAAGATTCTAATTTAGACATGAAAACAAAATAACTTTATCTGTATATATATTTGAACTGTCAGCATATTAAATGTATAAAACTTTGTTTCTTGCTCAACTCAAGAGTTCATGCTCAACCCAAAAAACAGGTGGATTCATTATAAAAACAAGAAATGTCAATGTTAAGTGTCACATGCCCCCCAAATGGTCTGTGAAAATAAAAATATATGATATGTTATAATGATCATTTGTAGCAAGTATCAACAAAATCCATCAATGCATGACAAAGTTACAGGCCGGAAACGAAATCTCACACAAACTCAAAGTGTTGTCAAACAAACTCAAAATGTGACCTTGACCTTTGAGGTACGGGTGTGGGTCTTACTCACGACACGTCGTTATACTATGTTGATCATATGTAGCAAGTATCAACAAAATCCATCTATGCATGACAAAGTTACAGGCCGGAAACAAAATACCGGACAGAAGGACGGACGGACGCTGCGATTACTATATGCCCTCTAAAAAATTTTTTTGGGGGGGGGCATAAAAATAAATGTATGTAATTTACCTCAAAGCAGCATTAATACTTTCAAATTTGAGACAGAGTCAAGTACTTTTATATGAATTCTGGAAAGCCTGCAACGTGTTTAATATTACGCATAACCCCAGTGTCTTTTTAACCATTATTAGGTCATATTCCCAATTGCAAATAGTATCTTTCACCCAAAAGAGTGGTAAAAATTCACAATTGAAAGCTTCAATAATTGTAAGTTCCTTGATAAAATAAACAAAGTTTTTCCCATTCTGAATTGGGTATGGCATTGATTCTTTAATTTAATGGCCAGAGAAGCAAGTTTATACATTTTTATGAAGATGAACAAATAAATTTAATGCAAAAGTTTTCCCAATGTTATGAAAATGCTGCTAAAATTCCCAATTCCAAGGGTATGGGTCATCTTCCCAAAATGGTGTAAAAAAAAAAATACTGAACCCAACTCAAACCCTATTTATAAACAGACCTGGAAGTTCCTGCTTCACAGACACATGCTCTTCTCCGGGCTCTGTATCCATGGGTAGCTGTGGTGAGCTCGGCACAGGTGAGCCCGGCTGTAGTGAGCCTGGCAGAGGGGAACCAGGGAATGATGCCCCTGGTGACATAGGAAGATTCTGGGGAGATGTTGCAATCTGGGATATCTGCTGTTGTTCACTGCTGGTTCCATTGGATACACTCTGGTTCTCTGCCTCCTGGAGAAACTGGACTATCAGCTGTAGAGGACTTGGATCTATTGAGAGAATACAGCATTGTCTTAGTGATGGTTAGGATGAACACATACTATAAAATTAATTATATTTATTACATAATTTATGGTGCAGGAGCGTAATATACACATGACATATTTTTTATATTGACCTAGTGTAATATCACTTCTGATTCATCGTTCAGTGTTTTCCGTATGTCTTGGCTTTCTTATGTAAATTGCCAAAGTATATCCGACTTGCCCAAATATACCAATGACGTTAACTTGTCATGGGACCATCCTTAAAAAATAAATTATTTCCCTACTGACACAAAATTGCAGCTACCAAAATGTTTTAATTGACTTGCAATTAAAAAACAAATTTTCTCATGATATCTGTCCATTTATTCTTTAAAATTTACTATGCAAAATCAAAAATTGGCCAAATAAAAAAATAGCAACCTACCTACCCACTTGAAAAATACTAGATTGGAGCACATTAGACAAATATTATTTTAAGGATGACCTTGTTTAATGACATTATTTACGTTACGTTATATGATGACTCGCGGAAACAAACATGCCCAATTTTTTCTTGTTCCTTATAGAGGTGATCTGTAAATAAGTGGTAAATGTGAACTTCTCCAGAGTTATGTGATAAAATGAATTTTACATTCTTGTCCATTTATTACTGAATTTATTAAACTCGTTGGGCAAAATGATATAATGCTCAGCAGCGCCTTGCATAATACAGGGTGACTGAAAAGAAAGGTAACACAATGACGTCTTCATAACTTTGCAGAATCTTGGACTATTTAGATGAAACTTACATCAAAATAAAGGTATTATGTTGAATTTTAAGATGCTTGTAAGAAAATGGGATACAATTGATTAATGTTGCAACACTATAATGTCACTCAAATGTTTTGTTATTTTGAAAAGGATGCGACGGAAAAAATAAAAATAAAAATTTAAAAGAAATTTTAAAAAATTCAACCCCAACACTCACTTTTAAAGAAAAATTTGTATGAAAATGTAGCAATCAATTTATAATGGCATAAACTTAAAATGTGTATTATAAAATGAAAAGAAAAACACACAGCTGGTAATGTTGAAACCCGACTTCAAATCTATGAGTATATATTTTAATAAAAGACTTGTTTCAGGAGGCAGGGGTCGAAATTAATGCTTGCCTTGTCTGATAGCCTGAGGCTAGTAGTAATGAATACCAAAAGTGTCTATCCTGGTAATTTGCTGAAACTCTGCAGTTCTGCAGGTATCAAGGTTCTAGGTTCATTCTGCGTATTTATTTGTTGATGTATGTTTTTAATCTGTATGTTAATTTGTTATTTATGTACATGTTGAGTGAACCTGGAATCTTCCTTCCTGTTTGTGTCGAATAACCTTTAATATGTTGGTACGCTGTAAAACCCCATTCATTCATTCTATCCTAGTAGATAAGAACTATTGTAAGTTCACAGCCAATCTACTTGATATAGCCGGAAACTTCTATAACAATCCTAAGAAATTAGTGCCCGGTTCTTGGTATTAAGCCATTTGTTTGGTTATCAAAAAAGTTATTTTTAGAACAATACTGATTGCAGGGATGCTTTACACAAGTGTAGCTTAGTTTGATCATGGTAATAACTTTGCTCAACACTTTAATTCACTCCTGACTACAATTATGTACATATTGACTCATGGAGAATGGTTCGAAACCAACTGAAAAATAACAAATTTTAGAGGAAGTAGGGAACAAAGAAAAACTAAAGAATATGAAACTGGTAGCATGGCAAAAAGGACGAGTGTGGCTTGACTTTTTTTAATACAAGTCTTTTAAGATGTTTTGTAGCTTTTGTATAGAGTTTTCAATAGGACCAAAGTAATTTTAAACTAGTCATTAATGTCAGTAGAAAAAGCCTATAAGGTGAGTGGCAATAAAAAATTGGAGTCACTGTATTCTAAAAAGATGGAAGTTTGTACAGTTTTAATTAATTTTAGTTGTACTGGGACTTGTAAAATTTTAGCTGGGCTGGTGGTGTTCAAGGTCTACAGACCCTGTGGTCTATCTGATAAAACCTGGTAATTTCTATCTCTGGGAGGGTTAATTAATTGTATTTTCCATAAACATGGGTAGGGGGCCTTTTTTTACTCTTTACTCTATTCATACAGTCAGTGCTTCAAGAAAATGACAGACAAAAGGAGCTTTTGAAAATGCACATACGTACAGTAACTGAAATTTAACTTATATATAAATAAAAAAGTTAAATAGGATTTCTGAATAAAGTTTACCATATCAACAGATTAAAATTGTTTCATAAACCCTCATTTTATCATATTGAAATTTCCTTTTTTATATATAACTGTCTTTTTTATTTGCTTTCTTGCTTTTATATTTTTAATATTCAATTGATACTGATATTCAGTATCATGTTTTAAATCAGAACATGTATTTTTTTTTAAAAAAAAGATAAACTAAATCCAATGAGTCATTTGAGCTATAAATTTATCTTTCTTACTGTCAATATCTTGGAGCAACATTTATTTCGACACCTTATGTGTATCGCATCATAGCACATAGATGTACGCAGTTTTCTCACATCGCTTGAATGTTTTTGACATAGTAAGTCTGGTTCACTGACCTAAAGTAGTTATCAGAGTAGGTCAAGGTACCAGACTTATTGGCCAATTCGAATGGCTAAGTACCGCCAGCAGAGACCCTGAGAGACAAATGACAATGAGATATAATGTTGTAAATTATATATCGATCTTCACTGAGTCTTAATTGTGGCAAGGATTCAAACTCACGATCACTGGACTGATAGTCAGATGTTCTACCTACTGTGCTAATCAGGCCCAGCTACACGTGTTTTATACAAAATCACCTAAGACCAAATGAAATAATAGCTGTGTTTACCATTTCCCGTGCTTGAAAATCCTCCAAATCAATGCATTTTATTGCTCGGAAAGAACAACATGTGATGAAATAATTGTGTGTTTTTTGTAATACGTGTAGATTTTACAATGTACCAGATGTTCTTGACTGGACACGGCAAATTACATATTCTGTAAAGCAGTCTATCGCATTCTGTTTGGATTTTAGGGTGCTTTCAAAGGCACTTGGGACTCGCAACATGAGGACGTCCAGTGTTTCCCTGTTCACCGTGCAGTGTGTTGGCATCATTGCTACTAAAAACTGGATGGAGTTATTTAAATGATGCCTTTATCAAAAAAATAAATAAATAAAAAGGAACGACTGACTGACCCAATTTTTTTATTTTTTTTTGGGGGGGGGGGGGGGGGGGGGGTCCAGGGAGGAAGCAAAACAGTAAACACAACTATTACTTTATTTGGCCTAACCACTATGGTGTATATGACAATACCTATAAATGTATGTATATGCAGTTTGATTTAACAAGAGGCACAATCCCAACCTTACTGGGGGATTTGGGGACAAGCTGAAGGACAATTGTCTAGCCTTTCCAATTATACTCATACTGAATTTTACACAATTGTCCATGGTTTACACCAATTATATTTTGAATACACATGTTTAGCTTTCTAGACCTGGCATATTAGTCCACATTAATTGTTAGTAATAAACTATTAGCTTTGTACTCTGATGTATATTGATAGTGGAAATATGTGCAGGAAATGACAAATTGTTGCAAGTTGTGGATAATTATCTTTTTTTTAACAAAATATTAACTAAAAAGTGTGTATGTCCACAAATTCTACAGGAGGCAAGTAACTCCATTTGGTCAGTGTGGCTATGGCCCTGATATGTACTCCCACCAACCATACATTTTATCAGTTCATGGGATCAAAAATTTAAAAATTAAGAAATTACGGAATTCTTTTAAAATTAAAACGATAATATGTATATATACTGGTCATCCATATTACCGCGAGTCTAAAACTTTGTCAACCATGTAAATAATATCATCAATAATAAACAGTAATAAAGTTACTCAAGTGTGCTAAGTAATTATCATTTGCCGGAACAAAATGTAAACAAATGTCAACACTAACGGAAGTCGGGTTTTGCGCATGTCTGGGATATTGTTTTTATATGAGCAATTGCAGCAATAGGTATATTGCAGTATTAGGTATACAAGGGATATATCCCCTACTTTTGTTACAAAATATAACAAAGAAAAACCAATGCATACCTGGATGCTCTTGCGTAAGATGATCTTCCAGAAGTTTTTCATTCAGGACAAATTCGTACCAGGAAACTGCTGGCATAGTAGCTGGCCCTGGACCAACCGGTCCCCTTGGAGCACAATCAGTCATTGTAACTCTAACACACTATTTACAAATATTTTTTAACACTCAAAACATCAGTTTATGAAATTAAACATTAAGATTGAAATTGAAACAATATGTTTATAAAAACTTAAGAGAATAAGTTCAGCCTCAAATTGGTTGTCAAGATGAAACAAAATTCCAATGTGGACTGCATTTGAAAAACCGACAGATTACAACTCTTCGAAATGCATTTGCTACATAGATTGTTCCTCTAAGCTATTTATAGTAATAAATCACAGAGTTAAACTGAGGCAAGAAACGAACAATTATATATCCGAATAATCGATTAATCCAGATTATGTACTCTTTATCGAGGACACATTCACAGCATTGTTTGAAATACACAATCCCCGGTCATACTCTGCCACTCACACCTTCCGACGGTGCGTTGGTAAATTGTTTGCGACTCAAATCCGGGAAAACCCATAATCGTCATTCCCGATTTAGACCGGATAAACCAACTTAAAAGTGAATTTGTAGAAATGTGATCAAAGTCTCGTATAAGTTTTCATTTCATAGACAACGACAGTAAATAATATATCAATAATAAATGTAGCATTTTCATTTATATTTATATAAAATATCTTTTAACTGAACTTTAAATTAGCCGATGTGTGTATCAAGTGTGATGCGGCACAGATGCGGCATAGATAATTGGTAGGCCTACAGTGTTGAGCGAAGAAAATGCAACACCGGTTCTAAATGAATTTACTCAAACTTCCACCAGAATTACTGTCCGTTTGCCTAACGTATCTACAAGGACATCATTTGGCATCTGTGGCACAAACATGTAAACTACTACAGCAAGTGGCTGATCTCGATTTTCTTTGGCAAAAGAGATGCTGTAACGGTAATGTCAAAATGTAAAATAGTGAACTATCACTAAATCTGGGCGACACATAATTCCGGATATATTATGCCACTAAGCATTTAATCATGATCGTGGATATCATATACAATTTTTATACTTTGAAACTAACCCCTTTCTAAAAAAAACAAAGTCATATATCAAGAAATTGTATAACAAAAAAAATGTGGTAAAAAATGTGCCATTTAAATAAGTCGATCTACCATTGAAGACCTCAAAATAAAAAATACCTTAAAAATGACCATGTGACATGCATACAATTTCTGATTTGTGACATGACTATCTGTGAAAAATAAATACTATTTTACAATTGATCAGTTTTGTTTTAAATATTTAGCATAATTTTTATGCCATCTAGGGCTAACAGAAGATCAGTTAACATGTCATATCCGCTCTTTCCTGGGATCCTCTTAAAATTTACCAGTACTCAAGCACGCCCATCTCCACAACATCAAGTAACTGATAACTTTAGCACTTGAATCAGCAGTGAGAGACAAAAGACATTGATATCAATAACCATGGAGACTGTAGCTGAACAATTGATCAGTAATAAGTGCCCAACATATCTTTGGTTTTTATCAGGTCACAAAGTTGACATCTTTTTACTTTATCAAACAAATCTATGAATTTTGGTGTTGAAAAGTTTTTAAAATCATTACACACATTGTTTTAAAATGTGGTGTATGCATTTTGTTGTTACCTTTTAGATATGATATATATTTATTAGAATATGGCTTGGAATCTCTTGATGGATGGAATGCCACGTACAAAGAAGTCTACGGAAAAGGTAAAGAGTAATCATATTAATACCTTAGTTGCAAAGTTTGCTGGTTTGGGTTTCACAATCTCTTTGTGCAGTTACAATTTACTGATTATAGTTGCAATAAATGACTAAATGGCTTATGTTCATTTGTGTTTAAACTAATTAATCGTCTCCTGATAACAAAGCAATTCCAGTTCCATGTAGCATGGCCACAGCTATGTGTGGTGTCCTTGAGTAAGAGAATTTATTCACATACTGATTTGCTTAGTACCAAAATTCCAAAATGTTAATTGGTCCAGTGTTTTAGGAAATACAAATTAAAATTCTTACATTGCCTAATGAAATTGTCATCAAAACAATACCATTTCCAAAAATTTGTGTTTAAAATTATTGAAGAACTTCTGATTACAAAATGTGTATACTGTAGCTACACCAAAATTGCGAGAAATTATACTTCAAACCTTAATATCTTTAATTCATGATCATTTTGGGTTATCAAACATTTTAAAATATCTAAGATTACATACAACTTAGATTTTATGTACAATAAATCAGTTGCCTGTAAATTATGAATGAATAATTTGCAATGTAGTTTATCCTTGGTGTGCTATTTTTTCAACATTTAGTCAGGAGAAGCAAGTTTCCTATCCTATATATGTCCTTAAATTTTATAAATATGTACATTTTAATTGCTGACATGTATTCACCGTTAAATGAAACTTATTTTTAATATCTTTTATGTCATTTTCAACACATCACAGGTTATATATGTATGTGGCATCCAGTTTTATTGTAGGCGGTTGAAGGTCTCACAGAAAATACATCAGTAGAACAAGTACCCTTATGCAAGTAACTGACAAACTTACTCAGATTGTATTAAGCTTGAACCTCAGTGATGAAAGATAAGTTGTCTTAAAACAATACCTTAGAATGTAAGACCTGCACTATATGCCAGTTAGCCTGAGAAGGCTGTTTACTGATTTTTATTTTCAATAATTTCATGTAAAATTGCATTTCAGTCTTACACAAGTACGGCTATCTGCTGGGATTGTGGAGGAGCAAGACAAACTGTTATGGAGGCTTGTTTTATATAAGGGTAGGTTTGTTTGTACTTATTTAGTTTAGCTTGATTGTGAATCTGTTTCCAGGGTAGAATTATTGTTGAGTGTTGCAATAGGCAAGTGACATCACCATTCATCTACCAGTAGAGTTATAAAGTTCAACATGTCAATCATTGAGATATATTACATGTACATGTACAGTACAGTTAAACAGATTAAAGAAAAAAACAACACGTGCATTGATTTGGTATTTTTCATTTATTCAATTACAATGTCTATCTAATTGTTGTATCGTTGTTGTACAAATGTTTGTAGTTGTATCTGAAACTGTTTGTTGGATATTTCATCAGATGGTATGATAATTTATACGGTGCATAGAAATACCGTAAATTACCGTATTTACCATATGTATTGGGACATTAAGGAAATACACTCGTTTTAACATGTTTCTTTCTGTGGCTCCCAGATTTAAAATTGATAATTGCAACGAGTTTCATGAAAAAATTGCGTTATAACAATTGCTAAGTTGATAGAAAATTCTAAACTAAATCACGAACTGTGACCTCACCTAAAGTGTGCGTCAGTTACACCTAATTAATGTAGAGTGACATGATAATAACTACTTATGGTTATACACAATAGCACTTTTAGCTGCTCTACGCTGACAAACAGTTGTCTGTCATGTTTATCATACATAAATTTTCATATATTGTTTAGAATTAACTTGAAATCTGATATGGCCAAATGCAAATCAGGAGCTAACTATAGACCTTAGGTGGCTTACTAGGTAAAATCACATGTCGATCACATGATATAAAGCGCATAAAAAAGACTGACACAGAATGTCTTTATTTTAAAACAAATGTATTTTTGTCCAAATTATCTGTATATACGATAGAAAAATATAATTAAGAATGGTAACTATGTAAGGAATCATTTCATAATCGGTTACACCAAATATTGAAATAAACAGATTGATTGATTAATTGATTGAATATTAGGGTCATTTTTATGCCATCGAGGCCAAACGACGATCAGTTAACCTAACCGCTGTTTCCTGGGATTAACCAGTTCTCGAGCACACCCCATCTCCGCAAGTAACTGATAACTTTCTCACTTGAATCAGTGGTGAGAGACGAATGATAATAAGACACAATGTCGAAATAAACAGAAAGAAAAAACATTTGCATAACATTCCACAGATGTCTCATTCCGCTTGTTTGATTTTCTATAGCCATGATGTTTATAACACAGTTCCGTCTTTATCACGTCCGATTATTTGACACCCAGGAAATGCGTTATATCGGGACCCGGGTGTAATTATTTTTTTAATAATAGTTAGAGATTCCATTCTTATGCAAAGTGTAGCAAAAAGAAAATATAAAATCTTTCATTGATTTAAAAAATTGATGAATTGCCACATCTTACCCCATCTCACGCCGTGTTTAAATGTCTAATCTACAACAGTATGGAGATGGTGGATGTATTGTAGCGGAAGAACACTTTGCCCAGAAGGATGTTCGTGGATCATTAAAGAAAAAACGGATTTTCAACATTAGGTTAGACGAGGATAAGAAAGTCCACGAGGAATGGTGTGCAGGGCAAATTAATCCCCACCCCTGTAGAGTAAGATGTTAATTAAATTTGTTTGAATATTTAATGTCATTTTTATGCAATTTAGGGGAAATAAATGATCAACTAACTGAACTATTTTTCCAGGGATCCTGGATGGCTAATTAGTACTTAAGCACACCAATATCTGAAAGTCTCACTTGAATCAGTGGTGAGAGACTAATAACATTAGTGTAAAGATAAATTTGATGTGTTAAGTTGTGAAAAACCAATTTCATGTGAATATTCAAAAGTCGTTTTTGATAAAAATCAGTTACCTGTACTGTAACATTCTTAATTGTTTTGATTGACTCTTAATCCTCTTTTCAATGGACAAGATTATGTAACTGATCTTCATGGGTGTTTTGGTAGTTTTTAGAGGAAAGTAAAAGTAAAATTATTTATACTAAATTATTTAGCTTGATTGCAAAGTAATCTCAGAGCTTATAATTATATGAATCGCTTTTGGGTTCATTTTCTGGGTAAAACCAGTACTGAGAGTTGTTTTTTGAGAGGTCAGATATTGAACCAGCAACTTTAATGTCTTGCAACATTATTACATTTCATTTCCCGTTGTTTCCATTGTAACATTTATGTCCAAAACACAGTGAAAAAACAAAATCTGCAGCATGTGTCTGGGCTCAAATTCTTCACTTGTTCAAGATATACAGTTATAAAGGGAAAAAAGCATGCCTTGACCAGGTTTTTTTTTAAAATTCAATGTTTTTGTGAGACCTATCAATTTCCAGAGTAATAATATGTCAACTTTTTGTCCACGGTGCGGTTCGAACCTACAATTCTGAAATAACACAAAATTGTCCAGAAAGCTGATATCGGCATCAAATTTCAGTGGTGTTTTCTAAAATATTGACCATTTAACTCATGCTAGGGAAAAATAAATCACTGCAGTACAAAGCCCTGAAAAGAATAAAAAGAGAACTAAAGTTTTATTTCTAGCTCCTTCATCTGTAGGTATGGAGTACTCAAGAGAGATAATAGTGGTGTGAGTCCTAAAGAGGACTTTTTTTTAATTTTAAGATTCTACATTTACATATTATGTAATAATACTCAATACAAGTTCAATAAAGCTAAATGCACCCCCATACATAAAGTTTTATTTCTACCTCCATCATCTGTTGGTCCGGAGTAGTGAAGGGAGATAATAGTGGTGTGAGTCCTTTAGCATAGTGGTCAACGCTCTCTACCATCCGCAAATAAATCATGAATTATTTTTCAATAAATGTAAAAAAATTCTATTCAGTAATACTGCATGTTATACATTGTATCTTTATTGTTGTCATTCTCACATACTACAATGATAATTATGATCATAATAATAAACATTTTCAGACCTCGTTAGAGCGTGGAAGAGTGAATAAATCATTGTCAGGCAGTGACAAGACAATGACAGTGCAGTTGCTTGGACTTGGGTCGAAAATTGCCCCTAATGAAAGGGTAAGTTGTTGTTGTATGGTGTTTAACAGTGCTTACGATATGTTTCAGAAGTATCACAATGGTGTCTACTTAAGTCAGTATTGTGTTTACTTGAGTCATTATTGTGTCTACTTAAGTCAGTATTGTGTCTACTTAAGTCAGTATTGTGTCTACTTGAGTCAGTATTGTGTCTACTTGAGTCAGTATTGTGTCTACTTGAGTCAGTATTGAGTCAGTATTGTGTCTACTTGAGTCAGTATTGTGTCTTCTTAAGTCAGTATTGTGTCTACTTGAGTCAGTATTGAGTCAGTATTGTGTCTACTTTAGTCAGTACTGTGTCTACTTGAGTCAGTAATCTGAGCACTGCCACACTGGAATATGATGCTGCAGACACATGGTACATGTATGATACCCCACCAAGTCACATTATACTGATATATCCTCTAAATGCTAAGCGCCAAGCAAGGAAGCTTCTTGTACCATTTTTGAAGCCTTTGGTATGACCCTGTTAGGGATCAAACTCATGGTCTTCTACATGGGAGGCAGATGCTCTATACCTAGATCACTGCTGCAGTGTAAAAAGGTCAAGCAAACATATAAAGTAAGATTATGGAGCTGTCATGATATTCTGTTGCTAAATTTCAGAGTTATTGTCTTTGTATGGAGATTACCCGGTAACAGCATTTTCGGGATGGTATTTTTCCTTCCACATTTCAAACCCATGAAAGATATATGTATTCTCAAGCTAATACCTGTTAAATGTTTTATAATCTAGTCCATGAACTTTCTCAGTAAATAGGTAGATTATTATTGTTTGAATGATGTCGTATTTGAAATGTAAAATGTTACATGACTTTTAGGAAAAGGCTTTGTTCTTAGAAGAATGTGATGTGAGAGGCACCCATCCAGAGTTGTGCATGTTTAGATGGCAGACGTACATAAAAAACCAGTAAGTATTTTCGACCATAGTTGTTTTATGTGGAGTGCATAGTATAGTGATGGGAGATCTGACTCTGGATCCGAGGGTCATGGATTCAATATCCCAACAAAGCTATGTGTTGTGTCTTTGAGCAAGTCACTTTATTTTTAGCTCACCTGAGCCAAAGGCCCACAGTAAGCTATTGTAATCCATATTTGTCCTTTGTTTATCTGTCCGTCTGTGAACAAATTCTTTGAAGGACTTCTCTGAAACTGCTTGACAGATTTGCAACAAAGGTGAGAAACAGTGTTATATAAAGCTCTCTCAAGTTGGTTCAAATTATGACCCTGGGGCCAAATTGGCCCTGCCCTGGGGGCTTATCAGTTTACTCTATATGTAAAAAAAACCCCAACAAATTAACATACAGATAAAAAAAAACATCAACAAGTGAATATGCAGAATGAACCTAGAACCTTGATACCTTCAGAACTACAGAAATTCTATCATTTTACTTGTACTCAAATTGTCACTTCTTACGACATGCATGAGCCACAGTGATCCTATTCTTGCCATCACTCATATGGCTCCGTGGAATCACACAGGGGTTGGTAATTTAACCACAATAATGAACATGACAGAAAATGATAAAATGAACATGACACCCATTCGGAGAATTCCTACCCTTTTGCTGAGATCAACAGTGATTCTATTTAAGCCAAAACCACATGGGTTCGAGCTAATTAAAATTTGAAGAAGAAGTGACAGGTAAAATCAAGTATTAAAATGACTCAGGCCAACTTGTTATTCTAACTTATTTTAGGTTTATGGCAAAGAAAGCTCAGAGCTTGATATAAATTGTCTTAAGGTCGTTTCCTGGGTCACATCAGTACTGATAAGTTATTGGATTGAGCGTGGGATCAAACCGGCAACCTCTGGCATGGACGACCAAAACTCTGATGTACTATTGTTCTGCTTAAGTCACTTAATTCTCATGTACTTAGTAGTCGTTCTACAATGGAAGACAAACTACAAGATTGTATCATTGTAAAAACTTCAAATTGGATGTAAAAAAGATAAGTTTAAAAAATCGTAGATGCTTTCCATAAATAAATTGTGGATGAACCTTTTGATTCTACCCAAGGAAGTAGCGTTGTTTTGATCATGAAATTGTGACTTAAAGCTACTGGCACGTTCATCAATGAGATACTTGCTTTTATGTAAGAGTTGTTGTTGTGCCTTATAAAAAAATTGAATGCTGCTTGGTTGAAAATTAAGCCCGTCAGCTAACCAAACTACCCTTAGCCATCTTGCCATCATGACTGACAAAGATGACCAACTTTATCCCTTTCCAGGGAAAAATGGAAAGAGTAGATTCCTCGGACCATTTCAGGTTGTTATATAAAGCAAACCTAATACAAATATATTGCTATTGTCATCATAACATATTTCTTGTATGTATTCTTTGATAATGTTATCACATTAGGAAGACAGACCATAATTAGACAACTAATGGATGCTGTGGTTATATACCCTAACCTTAACCAAGAGAATATAGAGAAGGAAAGTCAACTGATTGAGATTTGTGAACACCCGCGTATTCACCCAAAATCTCGCAATATCTCGTTTTTAATTATCTTAACTTCCATCCATCTCACGAATACGAATCGAAATTCTTACACTGCAGATTGAAATTGTCATCAAAATAATATCATTTCCAGAAATTTTGTTTAAAATTATTGACGTACTTGTGTTTACAAAATGTGTATACTGCAGCTAAAATAACAACAAATTGCGATAAATTTTCCTTAAAACCTCAATATCTTTAATTCAAGAGCATTTTGCATGATCGAAGATTGAAACATGTTTAAATGTCTAAGATTACATACAACTTACAGTTTATGAACAAGAAATCAGTTTCCTATGCATTATGAATGATTAATTTGCAAATTATGAATCCTTCGTGTGCTGTTTCATCAACATTTAGTCAGAAGATGCAAGTTTCCTATCCTTCCAGACAAGTCCTTGCCTTAACCCTTTACTTCATATATACACCTTTGGACACCTCTTATAAAGATACCTTTGAACACCTAATATAGAAGGCTTTTGAATTTTTGGGTGAATTATGTTTATATTAACTGACAGAGTGGAAAACAGTGCAGGAAGTGTTCAGATTGCTCGTTATGAGCAATCTGAACTCTTCCTGCATTGTTTTCAAAGGCCTTCTGTGATTGGTGCGAGAAAATGCGTATTTATGGAGTAAAGAGTTAACTGTTGAAGTTGCATGATATTTAAATTTCAGTACCAACCACAGTTTTGTGCAAATTCACCTACCTGACCCGTTACCCACAGAGAAGGTGCTACTACAACCAGGTCTGTTCAAAGGGATGTATGGCGGACACGGTACAGAAATTGTTCTGCTCACTTATGATTTGTACCACAACAAGGCCAACGCCATGAAGATATCAGTGAGATTTTACATCTGTTTTCTGTTTAATAGCATTCTAAATATCTTTCTGTTTTATGTCAAATGGTATTCTGTTTTAATAATCTTTAATGGTATTCTGTTTACTATTAATTGGTATTTTGTTTAACATTTAAGGGTCAAAATTAATATTTTGATTAATATTTCATTTTGAAATACTGTTTAATATTTAAAGATAAGCTACCCTCTTTGATATTAGAGGATGAAATATTCAAGGATGAAATATTCAGTTTCATATTCAAGGAGGAAATATTCAGTTTCATATTCAAGGATGAAATATTCAGTTTCATATTCAAGGTTAAAATATTCAGTTCCATATTCAAGGGTAAACTACTCTTTTTAATATATAAGAATGAAATATTTAAGAGTGAATTATTCTATTTATAATATTTAAGGTTGAAGTTCTCTTGTATTTCAGGGTGACCCCAATGTACCTGCAGGAGAGATCAGTATAAGTGCTGACCTATCACGGCCAATGGTTTTAACAGCAGAGCAACAAGGAAGTGTCAGGGCACTTAAAGATTTGGACACTGATGATGATGTGCCAAGTGACACTGTTAAATCGGGAAAACAAGCGTTTGTCATTCCGCATGATGTCAGCGTGGAAGATGAGTTTACTTACCCAAAACATTGTATTGCAAGGTTTGTGATGATATTATAAAATTTCGCATGTCATAAGGCTATAATAAATTAATTGCTAAATTATCCTTCCCGCTCGCCCCCTAATTTTCATACTGCCCTGACCCATTTTGTTTTCATAAAAAAAAAAAAAAAATCCCCCCTCCCCCTTTTTATGAAAAATTTGGACGATAGTCTAGCAGTTGATTTATAATGGCTTAATATACATGGTTTTCTATGTAAAGACACACTACCTGGTAATTGTGTTACTCCCGCCTCTCTATACAGGAGAGACATATCATTTTTGTACTTTTTGTCTATTTATCTGTCGATCCACATTCATAGGATATTGATGAAACTTTGATGAAAAGTTTTGCTATGAAGTTCAGATGTGCAAGATAATACAATATTAAGATTCAATGTTTTTTGACAGAGTTATGGTCCTTCCTTATGGCCCCCGAAGGCTGGCATATAGAAATGGCAGTGTCTTGAGTCATTGTTGAGAGACAAATGATAATGAGACACAATGTCGTACATGTATATCAATCATCACGGAGACTATTGCCGAGTGGGGATTCAAACCCACGACCCCTGGATTGATAGTCAGACGTGTAACCGACTGAGAAATGGGGCCCGGCTCATGTATTTTATTAATACTGTAGACACAAAGTACATCCTTACATTCACAGACCATGTTGGGGGCATTTGCCATTTACTAGTTCAATATAATGTAACTCCACCTTGATTGTTCATTGCTTTAGATTGATTTTTAGCTCAGGTAAAATAGTTTGCAAGTGGCTTACAGAAGGATAGTGCTTTCTTTCTCCATCATTCAAGATGGATACCATGTACCAATATTTACATTTCTGCTGCAGTTGGGATAAATGAACTATATAGACCGATAGCATTTCATTTCCCAATGAAAAACGTTTGCAGTTGGGCGGAGCTTAATATGACCAGTTTGCATTTCATTGGTGCTACAAAATTGTTTTGCCAATATGACATCAAGGTTCATGTGAGGATTGCCGTAAAAGTGTGTGCACTCAGTCAGTGTATAGTCAAATGTGCTTTTAAATCTTAAATATAAGATATTATATGTAGAAAAGTCGTATTACTCTCCCATTCTTTAAAGATTGCTTACATAATAAGAGATGTTTCCAGCTTCCCTGATTGTACATGCTTGGTTTATTAGTTAGTCCCTACGGGTTTCACTGCAGGGAATTTTAGGTTTACCCTTCGTCCGTCTGTCTGTCCTTCTGGAAAGAATACTCAAAAAATATCTAAGCTTGCTTTGTGAAACTTTGCATGTGGATAGAGACCAATAAGGAGATAATGCAGACCATTTATTTTTTGAGTCGAATAAAAATTGTGGTTACTTTGACAACAAAATTGGTTCAATTACAGATACAACATGGATCCTGTGGTAACACAAAAAGTATCCAAGATGCTTTTGTGAAACTTATCATGTGGAAAGACGGCCATAATTAGATCATGGACACCTTTTTCAGTCAGACAAAAAATGTGATTACTGTAGCAACAAAACTGATAAACCTATTGGGGACTCGTGTATTGCTTGCAATACTCCAGTTTGATTTGATTTTTCTTTCTTAGTATAAAGTCGAACAGCACAATTTCAGAATAAAAGAAACCACTTATCTGTCAACTTATAACACCAGTATTCTGTTATTACAGGTACCATTCTCAGGGAACAGTGTCACCCATGGGCTTCAAAAATCCTTCCAAGATAGCCAATCATTTTATTATTTTTGATGAAAATACCTTTGGAATGCTTTGGCTAGATTTGTACACATTTGCCCTATTTTCAAGAGTTGAGGAACATTTTAAAACATCAAATAAAGATTTTCCTTGAGGCAGAAGCATCTGCTTACCAAGTTGTTTTGGAAACAGCAGGTATAGTAGAAATTCCAAAATGAGTGTAATTCTAACTTGCAGTGATTATTTTTTATTTTTTATTATTTTTGCAATAAGACACTCATCTGTAACACATGTGTCACCCAGTGTTACTAATTCATTTTTTATAGTTCCAGCAGTTTATGGTTCAAGGGAGACAACACTGTCTTAACCTTTAATTATCTATACATGAAAGTTGAACATCTTAACTAAAGTATTGGAAAACAGTTAATTACTTGTAAAGTACAGAATAGTAAACCCAGGCTGGTTTATTGTACATATTGTTTTGTTTTGTATATATGTGAACTGAGTTAGCTTGGAAATGACAGATTGGCAAGTGAGCGATGTGAGTTAGTAATTAGTTTGGGAGTGACATTGATTGACAAGTGAGTGATGCAAGTAAGGCCACACCCAGCACTGCATGCATACCCTTATCCCCAAATTAACAATCTACAGCATTCTTTCTCTAGACATCGACAAAGACGCTTGATATATTCATAGTATATTTAGTCACTCGAGGCAGTAATAATAAAAATGCAAAGTTTTATTTATATGATTGGAATATCCTGGCTCTTTGACCATGAGTAAATAAATCTGCAATTATAACAAGAACCATGGAATCGTTATCAAATACATTCCAACCCCTGTACATACATACTGTTACACATGATTTAGTCATACAGTGTAACTTGTGTAAGTGTTCACGACTTTTTAGCAGCCACATTTGTTATTTCCTATTACTATGCTTTCGGAACAAGTCAACTTGTATTAAGCTATTTGACTTTTTTCTTAAGATGTCCCTTCAGTCAGTGGGATTTGTAAGTCACTTAGTTAGCTTAGAGTGTCATTTCTTGCACACTGGATAAGGATATTTGCATTTTTACCGGGGTTAGATATTTCTATCTCACCCTAGGGCCGAAATTTTTTTTTTCGTGCTGTGACGTAACGCCATTCATAAAATCCTCATGCTACAACAAATTCAATGCAATTTGATGTAACACCATTCATAAAATCCTTGTGCTATGACATATTCATTCATTAATACTATGGTATCCTTGCTCTACTATAAAAAAAAACAGAATAAAAAATATCTTAAAAAATCACACAGAGTTGTATACAAGAAAAAAATATCGTTCTTGGATTTTTCGGTGCGGATTGAAAATTCAGTCCGTCGGGATAACTGTTTTGGCAGTAACTTTGCAGGGCCTCTTAACCACTAAAATCGTTATCCCTTTATTTGGAATTCTTCATCTACACCTTAAACTCATTAAAGATACTTATAGTCTCACATCATTAAAAGACAAATGATTTGGTTTAAAGATATGAGTCGAGTTGAAGTAAATGTTTCATATTTATTGTTTTAATAATATAACAAAGTTTCCATCTTGCATACCAGACAAGGAATTTTGTCTATTTGTATCGCATACAGATTTTTATCATACACTTATCCTAACCTCCTCGCGCCAACATCACATGACATGTATATTGTTGTTGCATGCTCGTTCATAAATACCTCGCCCTATGATGTATTCATTCATAAATACTATGATATCCTTGCACTACTATAAAAAAATAGACCGAAATAAAAAATCGTAAAAAAAATCACACAGTGTTTTATGTAAGTAAAAGTATCTTTCATGGGTTTTTTGGTGCTAATGGAAAATTCCATCACTCAGGATAACTGTTTTGGCAATAACTCAGCAGAGCCTTGTTACCACCAAAACAGTTACCCTGAGTGATGGAATTTTCCATTCACATCTAAAAACCCATGAAGGAACTTGCATTCAGTCATATATCAGGATATGGTTGGAGACCTGGCAATTTTATTATTTTTAAAATCAAAAAAAATTATTGTTGCTTTGGAGGAACCTTGAAGTCATCCCACTTTCTGTGCTTTTATATTATTTTCAAGAATGAGACTTTTACGAAGAAACTAAAAGTATACTTGAAGATGGAAAATATACAATGTAGTATCTTTGTTCACAATTGTATACTGTACTACTTCTTTAGTTTGTCCAAAGAAAATGTTTTGTTTTATTGGGGTTTAATGGCGTTTTCAACACAACAGGCCATTTTACTGGTGTAGGAATATAAGAATCTTACATGGGTTGGAGGTCCGGATAGAAAACTCTGTCCCGAGGGATAACTGTTTTTGGAGGGAAAGTGGCTCTGCCGAGGGATAACTGTTTTTGGAGGGAAAGTGGCTCTGCCGAGGGATAACTGTTTTTGGAGGGAAAGTGACTCTGCCAAGGGATAACTGTTTTGGGACGGAAGTTCTTACAAAATTATCCCATAGGATTGAATTTTCTATCTGAACAAAAAGAGCCATGTTAGATTATTTTTCTTGCATACCAGACACATTGAAAATTAATTTTAATTTAAATGTTTATTAAATTTTACCACGATGGCATTTAAGATGTCAAATCAAATATTTTACATCATTTGTTTTACTACTTCATGCCATAAACTGTTCCAATGTCAGAGTAAGGTAGGATGAGCATGTGGAGGTGGTTAAGGATGAAAATTCTGTATCCTGTAAATCCTTGTTCGGTATGCAAGAAGACCTCCTGATGTATTGATATGAACATGAGTAGAACCACCATCCTTCCATAAGTAACTGGCAAACTATCTTACATAAAGTATGCCGTAGCGGCGGCTTCACATGTAGATGGTCACGGCTCCAATTCCTGGCCAGGTCATACCAAAGACATGATGGTACTTAAAATGGTACTAGAAGCTTCCTCCCACGGTATTAAGATGATTGTCCTAAGTTTGAGTTAATATGCATCTCAATACTGTGTTGTATACTTTCAGGTACCACTGCTTGGGAACTGTGTCGCCAATGGGTTTCAGGCACCCATCAAAGATAGCCAGTCACTTTATTATATTCGATGAAAACACATTTGGACTACTTTGGCTAGACTTGAGTGCATTTTCTCTTTTTCCAAGGGTTCATGAACGTTTTGAATTGTAGAACATTTCCCAAGATTTGAGGTTATTTGTATTGAAATATTTTGACTTAGACAAGTGATACTTTACATACATAGGACTGAAATTCATCAATTTTTTGAGTGAAGTATAGGCTCAAGACCCAAATGTCAAGAATTTAAGATTCAAATAGCATCTTTTAACCCTTTACAACCATAAATACGCGTTTTCCCGAACCAATCAAAGAAGGCTATTGAAAACAGAGCAGGAAGAGTTCAGATTGCTCGTTATGAACACTTCCTGCACTGTTTTCCACTCTGTCAGTTAATATAAACATAATTTACCCAAAAATTCAAAAGCCTTCTATATTAGATGTCCAAAGGTGTCTTTATTAGAGGTGTCCAAAGGTGTCTATATGAAGTAAAGGGTTAACCATGCAAATTTACTATATTTATTTGCAAAACAAGTAGTTTTCATGAATATTTTAAAATGTTACGGGATCACATGTATTACCCCTTATAAATGTTTACAGGGTTTTAGAAAAATGTGAGTTTTGAGTCCGAGTCCGATTCTCCGCGTCAAATTATAGATGAATTAAGGACCAGAATGAAAGTACTTATGTGGCTCATTTGTCTTTTAGGTCTCCCTTACCAAATACCTCCTCTTAGTGATGGTAGCAAGATCATTGCGCTTAAAAAAGTAGAGCTGTGTAAATCGGTTGGGTATTATTTATTTTGAAAACGCTTGAAATGGTCATATTTCTTTGTACATATGAGAACATTGGAACATTTCCATGAGTTCTACTAAGTTTGGATGACATTAGGTAGTGTTGGATGAAGACATAAACTTTAAAGATGTGTAGTGATTCACTGCAACAAATGGGCCGAATTGACAAATTATAATTAAAACCTTGAAAGTGTGAAAAAGAAATCTGGTCAACCATATTTTTTTCTGCATATTCGGACTAACAGAAGACAGTCTATGGAATCAAGACACTTTTAGAACCATTGGCAATGTATTCAGTGTTCCAGAAGTGCATGTCTGTATAAATTATGTAGAACAGTGCAAAATTAATTGGTGTGCGAGATGTTCATCACAAAAGCTAAGACATGCATACTCTTTTCTACCAGGTTCAGATGCATCGAAGTTCAAACAGTTGTTGTTAAAATAATCAAATTGTTCAATTTTTTTATCAAAATTGGAATGGTATTTCTCTTAGAATGATATTAAACATTAGTTATAATAATGTTCTGGGCCGATACATGTACCGGTATGAGTTTATATTTGATGAATGTTGCAGACTAATATTTGCCAAAATTATCTGCTTTGGCAGAGGTAACAAAAGGCATGTTTTCATGAAAGTCTTTTTTCTTAGGTGCTATATTAATGGATTTGTTTGTTTATTTGTTTAAATGAAAACTTGCATCATTTTTATGCTGTTGAGGGTTAACAAGTGATCAGTTAACCTAACCACTCTTTCCTGAGGGATCCTGAAAGGTTAACAAGTACTCGATTGCACCCATCCCTGCAAGTAACTGATAACTTTCCCACTTGAATTAACAGTTAGAGAAGATTGACAAAATGATAAAAGGACAGCTTAATAACTATGTGTGACTAAATAAATTCTACTAATTTTTAGAGCTCCATGCACCATTTCAAAATAAACTTGAGTGAATGACTTGACATAGATTTTCTTTCTTGGGACGAGTGATATCATACATTATGATTGTATCATAAAATAACACATGACATCTAGGTGATTCCCTACATTTGTTTTGCAATGTTCATTTATTACATGTATTTAAATTTCTAAAATGTTGTGTAGAAAATATGTAGAATATATAAGATGATTAGTACATGTATGTGATTTTTATGTGTTTGAGCGCACATTTAATTTGGGCGATTAATTATTGTTTAAGTTGATGTACTATTCTTTTGCAATATCACTTATCTTGTTCAGGCAATTTTTTACTTAACTATTTACTGTGTTGTCCCATTGCGGCCATTGCAGCATATTTATTGAATTAAGTAAAGTCGAAACAACGGAACTGCGACTTTTCATCATCATAGTTTGGCTTTTCACCATCATGGTTTTATACGTAAATAAATTTTTTTATTCACCATATTAGTGATAAAGATGAATTTATATTTTTTTAATTTTCTTACATTCTTTTACAAGAGTTACGGCCCTTTTATATACCTAGTGTTAAAACTGTCCTTTGTACAAGTATTTATCTATTTTATGTAATGTACCAGTATTAAGTACATACTGTTAAGTATCATAGCAGAGTTCCGCCCTCTTCTTTATTCATGATAACAAAATTCTTTTGCTAAAAAAATCTTCCCTAATTTGGTTTGAAATATTTTCTAACTATGATTTCAGGGGTTCTCCATTGCTGAGTGATCTAAGGCACCATATCAAGATCACTTGCCTCTTACCATTAAGGTTGTAGGTTCAAATCCCACTCGCTCCAAAAACTTTATGTGCGAAAGTTTGCCAGTTACTTGCAGAAGGTCAGTGATTCTACTAAGTCTGGCTCAGTCTGAGGTCTTCCTCCACCAGTAAAACTGGATAAGCCATATATAACCTGAAATGTGTTGAAAATGGCATTAAACCCATTAAAAAAACAAACAAACTTACTGTGACCTTCTTCTTTTTTTTTAATTAAAACTTCCGCTTTTACATGTACGTCTCTGATTAATAAAGATACCTGGCCCAGTATTCACATAAAATTTCAATTTGTGTAATGAACTTGAGCTCAAATTTCAATTTCGATTAACATTAGTAGACAGTGGTGTAGGTTTGCTCATCAATTGACTGTCAGCTGTGCCACTGATTAACTTTAGTAGATGTATTCCAAAACAGTTTCCAGCAACATGACTGTTGATTATTATGTCAACACTCATGGACATTCTAAATACAAACAGTATTCTAATGATACAGTTTTAAAAGATCAGTTTGAAACAAAACACGGTTAGGGTTATATACTGCAGGTGAGATATTTTGTGAATTATCATGTACATAACTAAAAAGATGTTCATACGTAAAACTAACAATATTATCTAATATAAGTAATTGTTAAAAATGTTTATATTTATTATATAGATCTGTTATCAGCTGATACTTATTCATGAATAAAATTGTTATCAAATTGTTTGTTTTTTAAATATTTAGCATCGTTTTTTAAGCTTGACTATTTGAAAAAAAAGAGCTATTCTACTCACCTGGGCTTCTGCGTCACACCTTGGTTAAAGTTTTGCATGCAAGTCTCTATGTCAGTAACCATTGCATGTATTCACTTGAAAATTTACACAAGACTTTCCAGTCATCAACCTTACTACAATGATTTAGTTAGGTATCTTTTGCATGAATATAATGCAAGTTATTGCCCTTGTTTGACTTAGAAAATCTGGTTGAAGTTTTTCGTGCAAGTACTATCAGGTCCATATCTCATCAACCACTTAATGTATTTGATTGCTACTTCAGACGAGACTTCCTAGTCATCAACCCTACTACAATAACTAAGTGATGTAACTCTTGCATGAATATAATGTAAGTTATTGCCCTTGTTTGACTTAAAGTTTTGTGTGCAAGTACCATCAGGTCCATATCTCACCAACAACTTAATGTATTTGATTGGAACTTCAATCAATACTTCCCAATCATCAAACCTAAAAACCTAAAAAAATGAAGTTAGATAACTCTTGCGTGAATATAACGAAAATCATTGCCCTTATATTAGAAATTCTGGTTAAAAGTCCCGTGCAAGTACCATCAAGTCCATATCTCACCAACCACTCAATGTATTTGATTGAAACTTTACATATAGCTTTGTATTCATGAAACCAAGTAAATTAATCAAGAGAGATAACTCTTGCTTGATGTTTTTGCAGATTATGCCTTTTGTTTGACTTGTACTACTCAGCAACCACTGCATGTATTGGATTGAAACTTTGTACAAGGTATTGCAGTTATAAGACTTATTCAATTAAGTAACTAAGATAACTTTTGTTTGCTTGGATTTGTCATCAGTCTCAATCAAATATGTACTTTTGTGACAATTATTCGAATAGTTAAGCGTGCTGTCTAATTGACAGTAATTGTTTTTTTGCCATCAAAAGCTAACAGAGAGTCGAGTACCTGATAATATTCCCACTTGAGTCAGTGGTGAAAGATGGTGAGATGCAATGTTGAAAATTGATCATCACAGAGACTGGCTAGATGGAGAATCAAACTCACAACCCCTCATATAAGCTACCAACTGAACTAACCGGGTTCCTGGGCTAATCAAATTATATTTTCTTCTGTGTTGGAAGTATTTGCCATTACATTTCTATGCCCCCACATTTTTTTTGGGTGGCATATAGTTATTGCAGCATCCGTCCGTCTTTCCGTCTGGTATTTCATGTCCGGCCTGTAACTTTGTCATGCATAGATGGATTGTGTTGATACTTGCTACAAGTGGTCAACATAACATGACGACGTTTCGCGAGTAAGACCCACGACCGTACCTCAAAGGTCAAGGTCACAATTTGAGTTTGACAATACTTTGAGTTTGTGTGAGATTTCGTGTCCGGCCTGTAACTTTGTCATGCATAGATGAATTTTAATGATACTTGCTACAAATGATCAACATAACATGACGACGTGTCGCGAGTAAGACCCACACCCGTACCTCAAAGGTCAAGGTCACAATTTGAGTTTGTTTGACAACACTGAGTCTGTGTGAGATTTCCTGTCCGACGTGTAACTTTGTCATGCATAGATGGATTTTAAAAATTGTTGCTACAAATTATCAACATAACATAACGACGTGTCGCGAGTAAGACCTATACCCATACCTCAAAGGTCAAGGTCACACGTTGAGTTTGTTAGACAACACTTTCAGTCTGTTTGCGATTTCGTGTCTGGCCTGTAACTTTGTCACGCATAGATGGATTTTGTTTATACAAGCTACAAATGATCAACATAACATCACGATGTGTCGCGCGTTACACCCAGAATCCCAATTACAAGGTCAAGGTCACAATTTAACTTTGATGACACTTTCAGTCTGATTGAGATTTCGTGTCCGGTCTGAAACTTTATCACCTATGGATAAATTTCAAAAGCACTTGGATAAATCCATCAGCATGACATTACAATGTGCCACGTGTAAAACTCACATGCGTATCTCAAAGGTCAAGATCATACTTTGAGTTTGTTTGACAACACTTTCAGTCAGTGTGAGATTTCTTGTCCGGTCTGTAACTTTGTCATCTATGGACAAATTTTAAAAACACTTGGCTCAGTTGATCAACCTAATATAGTTAAATGTCGCATGTAAGATCAGGAACCTTGCCTCAAAGGTCAAGGTCACAATTTCATTTTGTTTGATACTGCGTGTCTGGTCTGTGACTTTGTTTTTAACTTGGCTCAATTTATCAAGATGACATGACGACGTGTCATAAGTAAGACCTAGACTCGTACCTCAAAGGTCAAGGTCACACTTTGAGTATGTATGACAACACTCTGAATCTGTTTGAGATTTCAAGTCTGTCCTTTAACTTTATCATACATGGATGGATTTCAAAAACATTTGGCTCAATTTATCAATTGATCAACAATTGATCTATAACTTACATTAAAGGATTTTAAAATAGCTTGACACAAGTGATCAGCATGTCACCTGCATTTAATTGTTGAAATACACAAACCATTACATCAGATGTCAAGGTCAAGGTTACGCAAAGGTCAAGGTCATGCTTTAATATAATAACAACAACATGAAATTGCATTTCTAGTCTGAAACATCAGTCCATCACTCTTGATATTCATGAATACATCACTACCTATTATGTCATATATTATTATTATTCACAGACCATTTGGGGGGCATGCGACACTTAACAGTCACATTTCTTGTTTTTTTTATAATTATGTTTCACCGTTCATGCAAGCATGGTACCCTGAAGCAGATATAAAATTCGATATATTATCATATGTGCGATAATAAAGGATTTGTTCCTATCGCAGGTGTGATTATAACGGGTGTATTATTTTCATGGTGAAATTAATATTGATATTGCTCTAACGAGTTTGATTATAACGAATGTGTTATTTGCATATACCTGGTAGGTTGCTCTCACGGGTTTGATTACAACTGATGTGTTATTTTCATGTGTGCGATAATGATGGGTATGTTATTTAAATATGTGCGGTTATAACAGGTGTTATTTTGATATGTGCAATTATAACGGGGATGTTCTCACATGTGTGCGATTATAACGATTGGTTATTTTCACGTGTGCGATCATACTGATTTGTTGTTTTCACGTGTGCGATTATAACGGGTATGTTATTTTCACCCTATTTAAATGATAATCGTATTTGTTATTTTCTCTATCCATGTGTAGAGTAATAGTAGAGTAAAATTCAATCAGTTACAGACAATTAATTGACATTAAATTTACATTCTGACCTGTCCACATGACAAATTCATAAGGCATTTTATTTTCATCAAAATGAGAACATCGTTTAAGAAATTTCAACATTATAATTATATTAAGACATATTTTCGCAACTATAATAATTTTATCTCATGTTTGTAAATGCATGCATTTCTACTGCTTTATTCCGTTTTACTTACCAGTTTAACTTGAACAAAAGCAGGACAGTCTGTTGCAGATGTATACGTATGGACATTTTAATTTACATTCTTATAGTCCAAGAGTAAGCAACTATAAAAAACGCTTTATTCCATTATTCCAAAAATGACCAGTTTCATTATATATTCTGATGAACTTAAAAGTTATAACACAATTCTTTAGTAATTTTGCAACATCCATTGGGCATCTAATTAACTAGCAGATTGTGAAGTAAAACCTTTTCTGTACAGACGTTGCTATGTACACATATTTATACGCTTTATATAAAAATACACGCTTCGACTATTACTGTTTTAGATAGCTGGGACGAATGTCCAGGAGAGCTATTGCCATGACCCCGGCGTCGTCGTCGGCTTAGTCTGTAGACAGCCAGGTTAAAGCCTCGTTAAATTTCCGAAATGCACACAAATTTATAATAATAAAAATGATTGTAATCAAATGTGTTGATAGTATTGCTAAAACCATTCCTGTAGACCCCTTAGTGACTGTTTTTAAAAAGGTGATAAAATAAATAACTTCGATCGAAATGTGTATTTTTTAAGCGAGCGGACCGAGCTTTTAAATTTAGTTTACATTTTGGTAATTCCGTAATGACTCGGTTGCTTTCCAACTGTACTTCCGCCACAAATGAATACTGCAGTGGTGATGTGCGGATTAAAACCGTTAGATAAGGGGTTCATTAACAAGATTAGAAAAGATATGGCTTCACTAATATTATGTATCTTTATTGAGTTTTCTTCATTTTTTAAAAAAATATATATTGATGTCTGCAATAAACCTGAATCGAACGTAATACGCATTATATTGTTTATACGCTCTGAAAAACAATGAGTACGGAATACTAATTTGGTCTAGTTACTCTTGCTCAGAATCCTCCCTTGCTTATACGCGTGATACTATCGCACGTGCTATTACGTCACAAATTACTTTATCGCAGTCAATATTTAGAGGCAACTAAGGGTTGTTTGTTTAGTACAGTTATTAAAACATAACTTTATTTTCAATTTTATATAAACGGTCTGTCGCTTACGTGCAATAAATTGGCTCGTGGACCCCAGTTCATTACTGAGGGGAATAAAAGGGATGTTCTTAAAAACTATCTAACCGCAAACGGTTTTCAGTTTTAACCGCATCCCCTACAGTGCCCCATACTGTGTTTCTCTCTGACATATTACCGACCGACGTGTTTCCGAACAAGCTACGCAATTCCCCGTTTTTTGCCGAAGGTGTTTATCGGAAAGAGACGAATATTAATTTGTAAAACCCGTTCTTAATTATGTACTAATAATGTACTTTATATTTATTTTTTCGTTTGCATAGTCGCTCAGTGATCAAATAAACATGTATTCTATCATCTGGAAGAGTACAACTGACTTAAATTAAAACTAAAAACGACCGTTTCGGAAGTTTAATAAGCGTTTAGTTGCCTCAAGTTTGCCGCCAACCTCAATCTTTGCATGGGTGGTGAGTTTTATCCCATAGGCGAGCTTTGTTGTCCTCTGACAACTGTTGTTTGTTATATGGTAAATGTATTAAGTTTTCTACATTGTGTCAAGTTTTATGTTTTATCAATTAAATGATACATGTAACAGTCCACATAAATATACCGGACTACACTGTTGTTTGTTATTAATTTCTCTTTAACTTCATATGTGAAATATGGTAAATTTGTAAATCATGTAGGCCTACCGATACGTGCGGAAAACTATTTAAATTCGTTATAGGCGAATACATGAATTCCTAGATTTTCATCAAAAGGTTTGTTTTAAAACAGGGGCAGGGAATACAATATTTATATATTTTTATTTTTCAGATATTAATATGGAAATGTATGGTGTCGATTTTGGGCCATCACGGCAATTTTTTAATTAAGCTAAGCCGAATCTACGATGATGAAAAGTCGAAACAACGAAACAACCATAGTGAAAAATCGAAATAATTTCGACTTTTCACCATCGTAGTTTCGCCAATTGCTACGTCTGGGCAGGACGCGTAGGATACGTCTCCATTCCTTTATGGCGATGGATGTATCAACAGTGTTCACTTCCCGTGTTCTATGTAGTATTGAGCTGCTATGGCGTTACGTCGTCTGATGCCGATTCCAATATGACGTCAGGAATGTCGCGTCGTCCATCAATCTGATCACCTCGGCCTTTATGCTACGCAATAATAATACGGAGGATACGGAAATACCCGATGTTTCACGATCGGTCGTCCATATGACGTCCTATTGAGACATTACCAACGACTGACTCCTGTAAAGGCGATAACGTCCTACGTGTGGCCTACGTTGCACATACGTCAATAAACAGCTTCATATATATAAATAGAGAATACCATTTTAGTGTCTGATATTATCAACTTGGTCAGGCAGAGCCTCGTCCTGTTTTTTTTCGTGCCGAACCTGATAAAGTTGATAATATTAGACACTTACATGTTATTCTATTTATTATTTCAATATTTCTAGTTTGTTTTTTATTCATTTTAAAAGTAGTTTCGTTCAGATCAAAATGTTTAATTATATATAATGACGTCATGAAGTATACATAATGACGTCATGACGTCATGTGCCTGATAAACTTACAATGACATGATAAACCTATGTTAATTAGATATGCAGTTTATCAACAGAAATTAATGCATTGACATGATAAATAAATAAATATATATATATGGAGATAATTATTTGTAAATAACCAAGACATAAATGTACAGACCAGACTATGGCAAGTGCGCCTGACTACAATATCAAGGCCTCTGCCAAACCAATAAATTTGGTGTCGACCATGACTTATATACTATGAAATTACATGCAACACATCTGGACAGGGTGGACAAATTTACATACATGAACTGATAGCTTTATATGAGTAGGATCCAGTTAAGGATTCATGACTACTCATATGCTATATAAAGGACAGATTTATAAACCCGTTTGATCATATAGATACAGTGAATTCATATATATTTAATTTCATAAAGGGAGATAATTAAATTCACAACAACGGAATTTACGATTTTTGGGATCTCTTCAGATGCTCATTCACAATGTGATCCCTGGGCCATCTCGTCCAGAAAAAAAACTGGACGAGGATGCCATTTCCAGCAATTTCCTGCATTTCAGAACCTATTTCGCCCGTTTGGAGGTATTGATTTTGAATACATTTCTTAATATCAAGACCAAATAATCTGGGTTTTTACAAATAATCACCAAATGACAACAAATCACAAAATTCACCAAGACATCTTATTTATTAGGTCTACCGGTATACTGTAAAGAAAATGAGCTGCTACATGCAAATGTCATGCAATGCGCGATCATGTATATAGATTCACATAAATCTAAATTGTACTAGTGTGTAACATAAGTCTTAAAATCAATTCTTTGAGACTAAAATTAAAAACGTTTAATAAGTGTGTTATACTAAGCATTCATCAGCGTTTATCTGATTGTGACAATTTGCTGATTATAAGTGAAACGTTAGATTACTGATGTTATCAATGGCAGACAGATACTGCAATGGTTCACATAGTCATATTTAGTATCTTTCCCAAATGCATTATGATTCAAAAAACATAAATGTTCATTTGACTAATTTTAATGTTTAATCATTGATTCCTATTTCTTAATTCTAAACGATTAGACTCGAACGTTCATGCCAAAAGTAGCCAAATATCTGATAAATGTTTGTTTATCATTTGTGTACATTTTGTATACTGTTTTATTCTTATTTTTTATTTTTTAGTTCTAAATGATACATTCTTCATGCCAAATAAATGGGATGATTTTTTAATTCAATTAATAGTAGTGGTAATGGTAGTGGTAGTTGTAGTTGGGATTGTTGTGGTAGTGGTAGTTGGGAATGTGGTGGTAGTGATTGTCATATTGTTTATGATAGTGGAAGCAGAAGTGGTAATGGTAGTGGTAGTTGGGATTGTGGTGGTAGTGATTGTCATATTGTAGTGGGAGTGGTAGTTGGGATTGTGGTGGTAGTGATTGTCATATTGTAGTGGGAGTGGTAGTTGGGATTGTGGTGGTAGTGATTATCATATTGTTTATGATAGTGGAAGCAGAAGTGGTAATGGTAGTGGTAGTTGGGATTGTGGTGGTAGTGATTGTCATATTGTAGTGGGAGTGGTAGTTGGGATTGTGGTGGTAGTGATTGTCATATTGTAGTGGGAGTGGTAGTTGGGATTGTGGTGGTAGTGATTATCATATTGTTTATGATAGTGGAAGTATAAGTGGTAATGGTAGTGGTAGTTGGGATTGTGGTGGTAGTGATTGTGATATTGTAGTGGTAGTGGTAGTTGGGATTGTGGTGGTAGTGATTGTGATATTGTTTATGATAGCGGAAGTAGTAGTGGCAGTGTTTGTGATAATGATAATGGTATTGGTAGGTGTAGTAATAGTGGCAGTGGCAGTGATATTGGCAGTTGTTTTTTGTAGTTGTTGTGATAGTGGTAGTGGTTGTGGTAATGGAAATGCTAACAGATTTGTAAATAGTATTTGTGATAGTAATGGAAATTGTAATGGCAGTGGTAGTTGTAGTGGTAGTTGTAGTGGTAGTAGTAGTTGTAGGTGTGACTATAGTGATAATGGTTGTGGTGGTAGATTATGGCTAAAACTTAATAATTATAAGGAATTTATAAGTAGTAGAAGAAAAAGGAACACTTTTATTTAGAATATGAAAGATCTTTATTCCAATATGCACTGTAAATTTTACAAAGTAAAACAAGAGAAATATTATGTAAGTGTTTACAGGCGCAACACTTATGCATCCATGAACGCACATGTCAGTCATGGTTTAAAATGATGCTATATAATACAGAAGTTAATAATCATGGCAGCAATGCATGTATATGTTGTTGATAACAAATATACTTGACTCAAAACTAAATATAACACTTCGTATATTCTAAATGTAAAAACGAGAAAAACATATATCATATGTATTAAAATTATGTAAGTTTGGTTATCTAAAATAAATGCTATCTTTGCAATATGTTCTATGTTTGTATTTTAATATAAAAATAAATTTTATATTAACAATATGTTAAGATGTGCTTATTTTTTATATGAATAAATTCCACGTCCGGACAGCCCATATATCTAAGCGGGGCCTTTAGAATGTCGATTATATCCATATATGCGTCAGTAAGAAATATTAGCTTTAATTATTGATGCATTATTTTATGTAAACTTAACTACTACATTCATGTTTTGATTATTGGTTCAATATTATAAATAGTGTAACAATTCCCAAGGCTGCGTTCAGTTCGGTTAAACGTTAACTCAACCTCAAATAAGCATACAACACAAAACACTTTTACGGAACTAGGTATTAAACGTGTTTGCTGTTTAACAATACTAAATGCAACCAGTTTCTAAAATATTCTGGGAATTTGAAAATAAAATCATATAAGCTTGGTGACATTGCAATTTTAGTATGTGAACACCACCCAACAAAAAATAAAATTGGATATAATAACGAGATGTAATAAGGCCGAAATAAAGATATTGACATCAAAATTGTTGCTGATGTTTTAAAACAGGGCTCTGAGGAATTTTAGAGAAAAAAATGTAAAAATGAAAATGACATAGATCCGATTCTAATCTGTTTTTAAGACATTTGTTTTAGATTTTCCTGAAAACGTAAACGTAAAGATAGTAGATATGTACATTCATGGCCAGTTATACTATTTTGGATAGGAATGCAGAGGCGTAGCTGTCTTAAGTCTGTGTAGGCCCGGGCCGACACCTTTCTCCGAAAATTGACAAAATGAAAACGCAAAAAAAAAAAAAAAAAAAAAAAAAAAATGCAATAAAAAGTGATATTAGCCAGTCACCTACTCCTGATGTTACCACATGACTGTACAATATGTAGAAGTTTATTGGATCCAATAACTTTTATATTGTACAGTTCAAAATTCAAGATGGCGATTAAAAACAAAAAAGAAAAGAAATTTAGTAGAAATTTCAATGATAAATACAACGACCGATAAAATGCTCTGTATGACGATCGAGACGTTGAGAAATAACGAATAGCTTCCTTCGTTTGCCGCTTTGAACTCACGGTTTATTTATTTTAAAGGATATTGTTTTTTCTTTGCTCTTTTGATATTTGTTTTTCAGATTGAGGTATAGAACAAAAAGATCATTTTACAATGGTTTGTACAATATGGGAATATTTTGTACTCGTACGTATTGTGGTGAAAATCATATTGAACTCGATGCTTAAGGCTTTTCGTCCAATATGGGATTCACCACAATACATACTCGTACAATATATTCCCATATTGTACAACGCATTGTAAAATAACCTTATATTATTAGGAACAAATGTATATTTATTACAAATGTATATTTAATACAAATGTATATTTAGTACAAATGTGTATATATATACAAATGTATATTTAGTACAAATGTATATATAATAAAAATGTATATTTAGTACAATTGATTATTTACTACAAATGTATATTTAGTACAAATGTATATCTAGTAAAAGTGTTTATTTAATACAAACGTATATTTAGTATAATTGTATATTTAGAACAGATGTATATTTAATTCAAATGTATATTTAATACAAATGTATATTTATTACAAATGTATATTTACTACAAATGTATATTTAGTGCAAATGTATATTTAGTATAAATGTATATTTAACAAAAATGTATATTAAGTACAATTGATTATTTACTACAAATGTATATTTAATACAAATTGATTATTTACTAAAAATGTATATTTATTACAAATGTATATTTACTACAAATGTTTATTTAATACAAATGTATATTTAGTACAATTGTATATCTATTACAAATGTATAGTTAGTACAAATATTTATTTAGCAAAAATGTATATTTATCACACATGTATATTTACTACAAATGTTTATTTAGCAAAAATGTATATTTATTACAAATGTATATTTATTACAATTGTATATTTAGTGCTAATGTATATTTACTACAAATATTTATTTAATAAAAATGTATATTTAGTACAATTTTATATTTATTACAAATGTATATTTACTACAAATGTTTATTTATTAAAAATGTATATTAAGAACATATGTATATTTATTACAAATGTATATTTAGTACAAATGTACGTTTAGTACAATTGTATATTTGGTACAAATGTATATTCAATACAATTAATTATTCACTACAAATGTATATTTAATACAAATGTATATTTAGTACAGTTGTAGATTTAGTACAAATGTATATTTAGTACAATTGATTATTTACTACAAATGTATATTTAATACACATGTATACTTAGTACAAATGTATATTTAATGCAAATGTATATTTAGTACAATTGTATATTTAATGTTTATTTAGTACAAATGTACATTTAGTACAATTGCATATTTAGTACAAATGTATATTTAATACAAATGTATATTTAGTACAAATGTATATTTAGTACAATTGCATATTTACTACAAATGTATATCTAATACAAATGTATATTTAGTACAAATGTATGTTTAGTACAATTGTATATTTAGTACAAATGTATATTTAATACAATTAATTATTCACTACAAATGTATATTTAATACAAATGTTTATTAAGTACAATTGATTATTTACTACAAATGTATATTTAATACACATGTATATTTAGTACAAATGTATATTTAGTACAATTGTATATTTAATGTATATTGAGTACAATTGTATATTTAGTACAAATGTATATTTAGTACAATTGTATATTTACTACAATTGATTGTTTAGTATAAATGTTTATTTAATACAAATGTATATTTAGTATAAATGTATACTAAGTACACATATGTATTTATTACAAATGTATATTTAGTACAAATGTATATTTAATACAATTGTATGTATAGTACAAATGTATATTTAGTACATATGTATATCTAGTACAAATGTATATTTAGTACAGTTGATTATTTAGTACAAATGTATATCTAATACAAATGTTTATTTAGTACAAATGTATATTTGAAACAAATATATATTTAGAACAAATGTATATTTAATACAAATGCATATTTAGTACAATTGATTATTTACTTCAAATGTATATTTAATACAAATGTATATCTAATACAAACGCATATTTAGTAAAAATGTATATTTATTACAAATGTATATTTGGTACAAATGTATATTTAGTACAATTGATTATTTAGTACAATTGTTTATATAATACAAATGTTTATTAAATACAAATGTGTATTTTGTTCAAATGTATTTTTGTATAAACGTACATTTGATACAAATATATATATAATACAAATTTATTTTTGTACAAATTTTTTTTTGTACAAACGTTTACTTAATACAAATGTATATTATGTACAAATGTATATTTGATACAAATGTATATTTTGTACAAATGTTTTTTTTGTATAACGTATATTTAAAACAAATGTATATATATAATACAAATATATATTTTGTACAAATGTATATTTGATACAAATGTATATATAATACAAATTTATGTTTGTACAAATGTATTTTTGTACAAACGTATATTTATTACAAATGTATATTATGTACAAATGTATATTTGATACAAATGTATATTTTGTACAAATGTTTTTTTGTATAACGTATATTTAAAACAAATGTATATATATAATACAAATATATATTTTGTACAAAAGTTTATTTGATACAAATATATATCTAAAACAAATGTATATCTAATACAAATGTATATTTAATACAAATGTATATCTAACACAAATGTGTATTTAGTACAAATGTACATTGTAAAATAACTCTGCGTAAACAATGATTAACACTTATTGTTGTATCTCAGGCCGGGGAGCCTTATTTAATCAATAAACCATCATATATCATGTATTTATATGTAGTCATGTTTGCTTATTCTATTTTATGTGAGTGCAATGATTTTTATCGAAATAAAATATAATTATTGTAAATAATTGAGTTTGTGTGGTTAATCAGTCGTCTTTGTCGGTATTTAGTTGTCATTGCGTTTAGTACACACAAAGAATAGACCATGTTATCCCTTACCTTCCATAACATCAACGTATTTTAGTAGTCGCATATTTCATCAACCCGCCACCATCACCTCTTCACCGCCCGGCTTGTAATGAGATACATTCAGATATGGTGTTTGGTAGATTTCTGGCCATACGTCTATATTATTACTACAGGGACGGCTGATTGCTTACTTAACACTTCTTATGTCATACGAGTTGTTTGCTTTTAATTATTATTTGTTTGAGGAATTCTCATTATTTTATCATTATGTCCACGGTGTTGGCGGATAGTTGCCCACCTTTTGCTGTAGGAATGTTTACAGAAATGTATTATTGAAATTTTCTAACTTGTCATTTTATGTAAGAATGTTAGTTAAATAGTCATGTATATAAAATTCTACGCACATTATGGTATAATGCAATCGATTATATATTACATTATAGTCATTTTATGGTACATGTTCGCATGACTTTTGATTGCCATTTGTTAAACAAGTGCATATTGACGTGGTTGGATCCTTATAAGAGAGCTGAATCAAGCAAGCACAAAACATATTTTTATTGTTTTCTTGAAAATCTATATCGCTGAGGAGGTGTGTTTATTTCAACCAGTCACTTCATTTCAACCAATCAAATTTAACATCCTGGTTTTAACTATATTCTTCATTTCAACTTATACAATTTTACTTCCTGATTCAAACGTTTTTCTTTTCAAAAAGCAAACGTCAAAAATGATCAGGCCATCTTTAAAAACATATTTGTTTGCTTTGCTACGACCCAGTATTTTTCATGTGGGTAGGTAGGTAGCTAATTTTTGTTTGCCAAATTTTGATTTTCATTTAAAAGAAAAAATGAACAGAAATCAGGAAAAAAAATTAAACGCTTTGAAAGTCAATAAAAGAATTTGGGTAGCTGCAATTTTGAGAGAGTTGGTAGGAGCACGGCAAACAATACATTTTCAAGGATGGCCTCAAGAAGACGTAACATATGCAGTTGATATAAAAAGTTAGGACATTCGCATTGTGTATTACACTAGGCAAACAGCACGTGCAGCACGTTGCTGTTGAACAGTGTAAAATTCATATTTATTAGCGGAATCAGGAAATATTGTAATTGATAAATGTTATATGGTCCAGGATACATTGACCAATATATATCGAAACTAGAAAAAAAACTTTGATTGGAAATTATCTAAACCAAAATCAATATAGAAAGATTGATCTGGAATTATCAAAAGTAAGGCATAAATTCCTGCAAATATTGAAACAATGGCATATAAATTATTAAACTAAGACAAAAACGTTTTACAGGAAACTTTCATTTAATTAATGGAGAGAAATAACAGGAAATTGTTGATGGTGTTTATAATGGTAGGACTTCTTTTCAAAACTGATGGAGCGAAACAATGGCGGTTACCCCCGTCGCCATGGATGAAACTACAAAATGAAAATATTGAACACCGGTTGGTTGCATTAACTTCTGACAGCCTTCTGTTCCGCCAAGATATTGCATATATAGCACAGATTTTGGATAAACGAGGAAATGCAAATGATACTTACGCCGATGTAGATTGCATCAAGTGTTCCACAGGCACTGAAGACTCTGAAAAGTCAAAATCTTTGCAATCTGAAAACAATGTCTACAACAACTTACTTCATTCAGCTTTCATAGACGAGAAAAGGGAAGTTTAAAATAATGAAAAACAAGTATAACGAACTGTTTAAAAGATTAGTTAATGTTGTAAACGAAAACCATGATGAAATCAAACAATGCTAATCTATAATAGGCCATAATGAAGACATTATGCGCACTATTAAAACAGAATTAGAGGACATGCATGCACTAATCGCTGAAATAACAGGAGAAATGAGCAGTTCGAAATTAGAATCTGAAGTTACAATAAACGGACTTCAAGAAGAGATCAGGAAGTTGAAACTTCAAAACGTAGTGACTGATAGACAAGTAGGCAACATCCGAAATTATCCTAATGACTGGTTCAGATATAAGAAGTCGTACTATTTCTTTAATTCTGAATTAAAAAAAACCCGGGTACGAGGCTGTGGAATGGTGTCACGTGAACAATGCTTACTTGGTGGAATATGATGACAGTTCGTAAGCCAACACAGTTTTCAGTTTTGTGAAGCAAATCAAGATGATGTATTGGAGTAACTCACTGTTGGCTGGTTTCTGGGCTGGAGCATCCGACACGGAAGTGGAGTGGATCTGGGTTTAGGAAACAAGTAGGACAAGTGTTACGGACGAATTCACAAATTGGAGAGCAGGAGAACCAAGTAACACTAGGAATGAAGAACATTGTATGGCAACATTAATAAATGATGACGGAAGATGGAATGATAACATTTGTTCAAGCTTAATGTTCTTTGTTCGTGAAAGGCAAATACTTTAAGAAATGATTTGAAAACATTTTCCCAACCACCCAGGCATATGTGAAAGGGGCATAACTTTTGTAAAAGTTGTTTGAGTTACTGAGCGGGTGATGTATATAAGATAATTTTACGATAACTATTGAGCAGAAACAAGCGTGCAAAGCAATCAATATACGTCAACAACTTAAACAAACCAAAGCTGTATTAGCTGTATTTTTTTCTGAATATATTTAGATACACAATATTAATATACATATTATAAATGCATTTGTTACCATTTGTTTGAAAAGGAACCAATCATGTTTGGCTGTTTTAAAACCCAATTATAATTTCCCTGGACATATTTGTTAACCATGTTTGCATATATAAAAAGAGTATGACTAGTTGTGTATAAACATTATCATAACTGATTTTAATTTCGAGAGGATGTCGAATAAAAGATAATTTATTATCAAAAGGGGCATAACTCATGCAGTTTAGTGTCACGACTCCGTGCAAGATCTAGTAATAAGTAATAAGCAGCCTTCCCTGTGTCTAATTTAGAACAGAAGCGGACATTATTTGCTTAAGA
Organism: Panopea generosa; assembly: GCA_029582155.1. Lineage (NCBI taxonomy): Eukaryota > Metazoa > Mollusca > Bivalvia > Adapedonta > Hiatellidae > Panopea > Panopea generosa. The sequence goes on from CM055900.1 coordinate 5,999,970, forward strand.
ATTAAATGTGCGTTCACGCCATTTTCAACACATAACAGGTAATAAAATGAAACTAAGCAGAACCACCGTGTTTCTTCGAATAACTGGCAAACTTTCTCTCATGAAGATTTTTGTCCAAATTGGGCTCGAATCCATAACCTTAGCGGTGAAAGATGAGCGAACATTACACGACGGTGCCATAGACATCTCGACAACAGTGACAGGGAGTTATTGAGCGAGCGCCGAAGAAACACTTAATAAACTATAAAAGGGGCATAACTCTCATGTATAATTCGATTCGACGTGCGGAGCTGAAATGCAAATTCTGATAATTTGAATTACATGGACCCACGAAATATCTCGATTGCAAAATTCGGTGCATTTTCAATTTGAATTGTGAATTGTTTATCGTTTGTAGTACGTATTACTTAGACTGTATGTAAAAATAAATATTAGATAAAACTAAACTGATAGAATGACTTTGTTTCGATTAACCAATGGTAAAGAGAAACTTTAGTCAATCTCAGAACATAATATTCCCGGACCAGGTATATTACCCTTATTTAAAAGCAGGGATATATAAATAGAATACAAAAACGTTCTTTGCTCTTCAACGTTGATAAGATTCGAATTGAAAAGAAAGTAATTACTCGATTCTCGTCTAATTGTATTTCTTGGCTTCGTCTGATAAACTCTGTATGAGAAGTATTATCTTTGTATTGGGTTTTCTTTAATAGTATTTAACTGCAAAAGGTACACTATGGATTTGGGTGGCATCCCTAATTATGTGTTGAATCCATCCAATAAACAAGGTTAAATAATCTGAAAAATATTGCTAACACATACCAAATACCAATGAAATGTAAATAATACAAAAACAAGTTTAGATTTATTTGAAACACCATGCAATAACGCTGCCATTGTAAAACATTTGTGTTTTTCCACCGTTATATTGCTGTTGACAGGTTAAACTCACGTTTTTTTTTATGTTTCATTCGGATCATGTTCGTTAAACTTATTCGCCAGAGATCTTGTAAAACCTTCTCTATCACCTTCCAAGTTTTGGGGTGAGGGAATAATTTTCGTGTCTTTGCAGCAACGTAACTGTCATCGCATTTACTTCCGTCTGTTGATCTTTTTGTGCGTTGCCAAGCGATTGCACAGCGATTGTAATCGGCGGCTACTACCTTTAATTCTCCGCTTACGACGTTTCCTGTAAGAAGAAGTAATATTTGTTGAAACATTTCACATATTGGTACACTGCTGGACGAACCAGCTCTCCCTTGTGTTACCAATAGGTGGCGCACTGTGTTACCACTAGGTGGCGCTTACGCACTTACCTGTGTCCCAACATCAATCTTCTTCGCAGAGTTGTCGTTCGTTACACTCATTCACCTCCGCAACAGGCTAAACGTCAGGATTTTTGACGAAACTTAGTAATTACAGTTATGCAGTTGTAAACATATTGTTAAAACCAGACAACAAAACTAGAAAAAAATCATCACTTTTTTACATTAGAACAAAAGCAACAAAGCAACTTTGACAAGAATAAATGATGAACTATTTTCTTGTTGTTTTTTTTTGTTACGCAGAGCGATACCCCGATTAATACGCAAATGTAAACAAACATGGAAGATATCAACGGGATCTTCGTTGTTATGATGAAAACATTGTTTTAAGGGATAAACAGCGTGATTCCCTGTTATATTTGGCGAGCAGAAAGATATATTTAATTGTCAGTTTTCCTGTTGAATACAGGAATAATTAGGAGTTCACTTTACAGACAAAACAGTTGACGAGCGTTGTTTTCAATGTAGTGGAAGCCATTTGAAATGACAGTGATCATGTGACTGGAAAGTCACGTGAAGCCGAAAGTAGTCCGGAGCCAATGACAGAGGGAATGTAAAGAGTAGAACCAATGTTTTATTTAGGCTTGGTCAATTTTGAGATCAAATTTTCATTACTGTCCTCTAGTTTGGCATTTCTGTAGCAAAATACATACGGAAAAAACTAGAAAAACTTCAGCATCGAGACCTCAGGATAACATTTAATGATTTTTGTTCTAGTTATGATACCCTCTTATGCAGAACCAATATGCCAGACGTGCACCTAAGTGGAATGAAAGCATCGCATTGGAAACATTTAAAGGCCTATATAAACCATCTCCGACATATCTGCACAACCATGTAAAATTAAAAAAAAATCTAAATATTCATTCAAGTATGAAAACTGCAGAAATTCTATCTGTCAAAACTGATATGTATGATAAGAGATCATTTGGGTTCGAGGCGGCTCAGGCTTAGAACAGCCTCCCAAATGACATCAGGAAGACTGAAAACTTCCAGGAGTTTGAGATACTGATCTGCAAATGGACCGGTCTAGCCTGTAGATGTTATATGTATACATAGATGTGCCTCATACCCTTGCTAAATATTTTCGTGCTTACATACTGAAAATTTAATGTGCTTTTTTCTCTAAACTTTGCTTTAGTAAGCTTTAGTTTTTGTAAATGCCATCTGTATTTGTACCGCACCGCCTTAGCCAACTGTTTAGGCACAAAAAAAAGTTCTGTGTTTCAGGCAACCCGACCCTACCTGGCAAAAATACCCGACCCTGGACTTTTTTTTTACGATTTTCCGAATTTTTGTTTATTCCGCACTATCAGAAAATTCTATTTGAGAAGCCCAATATGCTGTGAGTTAACACCATGGCGATGGAGTAAAGTTTATGCAGCACACAATCGTAGTAACGTAAAGATAAACTTCGCCCTTATCAGTAGTAAGCCAATCAGCTTTAAGATGGTATCAGAAATACCCATGATAAATAATTGCTTATTTATTATAACTTTAATGGTCTGCTCTCAGATATAGAAGCAAGTGAAACTTCAAAGTTTGTCTCTCAAAACCAAAAACAAATCTCAATATTAATTTCACAAATTTCAAAACTATTCGCTGCGGTTACAAATTTTCGGCATTTTTTTTACATTTTGCTTTCATAGTTTATACGAGATTTCAACCTTTTTAATTGGAAAAAAAGAATGTTATATTGGTTTGAACCCTTAACAATTCTGCGGGTCTGTTTATTTTCATATTTTAAACTGACAAAACATTTTTTTTGCAGGTCAAAAATCAGCGATGGGTAAATGTCATGTGTTTTTGCGATTTTCAAAATGTACGTTTTATCAAACTTAATGGATTGAAATGTATACTTTGTGTACATACATTGAAGTTGTGCACATACATTGCTTAAAAACACTTTAGGTTCTCAAAGTACTGCTAATTGGCTTTACAATTTTTTTAAACCAAGGACTTAAAAAGAGATGATTGAAAACCAATTTTAAAAAAATAATGGAAAAAATGTAAATATAATAATGAAAAAATCATTATGTTTTCCAAACAGTGATCTTCTTAAACTTCAATTGAAAGGTTTTCTACATTTCTTCCTGAATATTTTTCCACATATCATTTAATTTCTTGTTAAATTGTAAGCCTACCATTGATTTTTCTTTTTGTTTCTATTGTGAAAGAAACATCTTTAAACACTAGCCATTCGCAGAAAGACCCAAATAAAAGAAGGGAAACTTACCGTGTAAATTTTATTATTTATTGATATAATTATATAGTGCCAACATATCATTAGAAAATTAGAAGTCATGTTTCATCAAAGAGAGTTTTTATTTTGTTCAGTGTATACACTGTTGACAAAGTGAAAGTAGAAATATAATGTATTCATACCGCAATTCCCATACATCTTTTTTTCCTAATTAAAAACTCAAACATAATAATAAAAAATCATATATATCCTGTCATGTGTTGAAAATGGCATTTAAACACCACCAAAATATGTAAAACAAATGTTTGATACAAGTTTAACACACTGTTTTAATTTAAATACATAACTGACAGTGTAATGATGGATACAGATAGCTGAAGTTTAGAACTGTCTTACTGACAATGTGCTTACAAATGTTGCTTAAGTCATGTTTGATAATAATGTAGAACGTTTATGTTATCAGTAATTATCGTCAACATATACGAACAAGTAAGGAAAGACACCCATTGTCAATAGATATACCGTTACCTGATGAATACTATTTAATGCTAGGTCATTAATAAGTAAGTTGAAAAGAAGAGGAGACAGAGAACAACGTTGTCTCAAACCTGAACTTACACTAAACCAATCAGTGTCAAACGCGTAAACCTTAACAGATGCTGTATCATTTGAGTTTAAAAATGTAATACTTGTTATCATTTGGCTTAAGATATTTATATTATGTAAACGTTTCAAAAGCTTATTTCTATTAATATTATCATTTGCCCTTCTAATAGCAATATACATGTATGGATTGTTTGAAATATGATCTTTTGTACTTGTTTATTTCTAAATATAATCTATTCAATTACCATTTTACTATTTTCCGCACACCATTCACGAAACAAAGGTGAACGCCGCCGCTGTATGAAGATGAACCACAGATGAGATCAAGTGGCCATAATAAATTAACATTTTTATTAATTATTATTATCATTATTATTAATAACAATAATAATGATTTACAACACATTATAAAATTAACGTATCAAATACATTACAGTTATTTAGTGTAGAATCTAAATAATTGCACATGTGATTAAAAGTATTTGTAAAAAAAACCCGTATTTTTATGAATATTTATAATAATTGTTACAATGTATTAAAGATCTATTACAAAAATAAATTTAAAATTCTATTTATTAATTCACATAAAACGAGTAAATAATAATTCGGATGTTAGAATATTGCAGAAAAAATGATGATTTAAAATATGTTTCATTGCACGATTAAGTAAACTTAATGACATAAAGTGTGTCTTCAGTGAAGCCTTAAATGAACTGGCGTATTGATGTTGGTAGCTTATTCCATTCTACGAGGTATGTCCCAAAAGTAATAGGACGCATTTAGTATTTCAATCCAAACAAAACTTGGCATGGATAATGTTCAATATCTAAACTGTATATGTTACAAAGTACAGGGGAGATTGACGTTATTTGTGCGACGTCAAATTGATATTCAAATGAAAGTCATTTTTTTTCGGAATATGAACTGCTGTGCAAAACACATTTTTTGTGGTACTGCACCCACTTCTGTCTGGTACATGTCACGATACTAAGATGACTCCTTACCACAGAATGTACACTCTGGCACATGGCCCGGAGGTACTGAAAGCGCTTTTCACAAAGATCTGACTTGAATCCCAGGAAAACCACACAAGATTTCGGTCGTCCAGGTCGCTAATGGTCAGTTACTTTCGTCTCACCATTGGAAATCCATTTGTACCACCAATAGATAAGACTCCAGAATATGCCTTCTGTTAAAGAGTTGTGTGAAATAAACTTCAGAGTCTCCTTTGGGGTCATATCACACCCAACACAAAATTTTACCACACTCCAAATTTCCACTCTAGGAGTAACGTCGTCCAATTTCTTTACCATTCAAATTCGCACTTGTTATTTTAAAAGCGCGCACAATAATCAATGTTTATCGATAACGTCGAATTTTTAAATGACATTTGTACATGTTCTGAAATTTTTCATAACATTTGGCACGATATTGAGGAAGTTGTCTGCTTTCCAGGGCAATATTGTATTGTTAAATGGCGTCTAATGCCAAAGTCCCCCGTACTTCCATACTCGCGTTACTATGTTGCCTTATGAACTTAATGATGACTGAAAGTTGATTTGATGTTTTATGAAAATAGAAGATGTGTCGATCTATCCATTGATACCACTGGTTTACATGTAACGCCCTAAGTACAAAAATGACAGGGTCGTCATATTACTTTGGGACAAACCTCGTATAGGCCCACATATTGAAAACGCCCTGTCATATGATGTCGTGTGAGAGCTAAGAACATGTAATGTATCACTGATAAACGAACGATGTTTTTTCGATGTTTTGAAAAACTAAGACAACATATTATCTTTCTTTTATTCAATATATTTGAATTTATAAACATAATTTTAAATTTGTTTTATATAAGTGATCTTTAATACATTGTAACAATTACTATTGGTATCCATAAAATACGTTTATACAAATAATTTTAATTGCATGTGCAATTATTAAGATTCTATACCAAAGAACTTTTATATATTTCGTTCCATTGGTGCAAGAAGGTACCAAGTGCCTTCTTATTTTATATACACTTGGTACCTTATTGCACCAATGGGACGATTTGATATTTTAATTTTGTGTTAAAATGTGCTGTAAATAATATATATTTTAGATGATCATATGTCAGGCTGGCTATATAGCCAAATATGTTATCTCAGTAAATAAAGATTTTATTATTATTACAGTCTTTTTATATTCTGGTGATTGATTCATTTATTGATTCGTAGACCATAATGCATACATGAGATTTGATTCGTTTATGAAAAGGAAAGCATTGAAGAACATTAAACATTTGAATGGAGAAAATAGTCGATTCAACTCATAGGATTAATCTACCAGCTCTTTTTTGTAGTTTTAATATTAGTTCATTATTATTTGCAAAGCATCCTATATAATACAACCACAATTAATCAGAGGACTATATACATGCATTAAAGAACATTTCTATACTATCTGAGTTGATGTATTTTGATAGCAATTTCATATTGATTTTGTGATATTCTGACATACACTAACTATTTGTTTTTCCCATATCAACGTGTGTATGCCTAAACGTTTCGCACCACTCCATACTATAATTGTTTCAAGTGAGCACAAAACGCTGTCCCATTTTTGGAAAAATAACCAGATCCATTATTCTTGATTAATATGTTCTTAGCCGTGCTATAGCAGTCATGAATCGTTACACTTAGTTTTAATGATTTGATATAATCAATTAAACTGTCCTAATTTATTTCGCATCAATAACTAACATCCATTGCAGTCATTGTTCGTTACACTCATTGATTACAACATAACGACTGTTGCGGTGTAAGCGAATGATCAATCACGTGATGTTGGTACCGTCAACTGCGACAAGGATCTGGGCTGCGTTCAGCACGTTAAACTGCAAACACGTTATTTGCTTCGCATAGGCCTACTGTGGGCTTATTTGAAGTTAGTTTCAACATATCTGTTTCATAATGTTCATCTTTTGTGAAACGGTTGACAAGATTGTATACATTGTGAAAAAGATTAGAACGAAAACAATAAACTAAAATAGTTCCTTTCCCTATAGACTAATAACATACAATGGTTTTAATTATATTTCATTAAAATAAGTAGTTGCTATTTAGTTCTAGAGAACAGAGAACAAAACAATACTGAAATTGGGTGATAACGTAGTAAAGATTAACTTAAAAAATCTAATATTTTCTGATTATAACTACAGTTCTGAGTGTTGTTAAGGTGAATTTGAGCCAGTGTCAGACAAGCATGCTAGTTAGCTAACGTTAGCAAACATTTAACCGAAGTGACATGTATTCACATGTTATCCTTGTCAATCCTTAAATCTGGAGGTCTGCTTGCGATATATTACGGAATCGGCGAAGTGTACTCATAATCTCTGTTGTGTCTATTGCTTGAAAACTAGCAATTCAAATATGTACAAAATGTTAATTACAAATACATTGTATAGTGGGGAGTTTAACTTTTGCAGGTGATATATCAATTATTTTTAAAACATATGTTCCATATAAACGTATATATTCTTCGTAAATCTGTACTAAACTCGTATGAGTGACGTTGTCCTAGTTTTTATTTCGGTCATTGTACCCTACATCCATCACCAGTGAGAAATCACTGTAAACAACGGAGCGTAACCATAATTAAACACATACGTCATTATTTGCTCAAGGACGAGACTCACGATCGTTCAGAAAAGTCGTCTGTTGTCGAAAGTAGAGTGTCTTCATTTCTAAACCCTTCTGCTGACGTATATTGTGTTGATAGATGGTGTATAGCCAATCTGATCACCTCGTCCTTTCAGTCACATGATAAAATAAAATGGCGGCCCCCTTATGCCACCTTATATACAGGTACGTTGAAAATATAAACGTTGGTTAATCAAGACTGATATTTTAAAGTTCCCTTTAAACATGACCCATGTCGAGCGTATAAATAAAAAAATCGAAATAATAACGCCATACATTCAACTTAATGACGGAAACATAATTTGTTACTTTCACGCGAATGAACACAGATTTGTAACACAGGCGAATAGCGTTGGTGTATTCTAGAGCTATACACGAGGTGTATTATACGGAGGATACGGAAATACCCGATGTTTCACGATTGGTTGTATAGCGTAGCTTTCAAAACTTATTCAGTTATATCGCGAAGGTGTTTACATGAGACAGTAGTCTTTGTGCTGCCACGCTAGAGTATGATGCCGCAAATACCCCACATAGTCACATTATTCCGACCCGACCTAAACTATTCTTTAAATGCTTAGCGCCAAATAAAGACGCGTCTAATGCATTTATTCATATCTTTATGTATCATGTTGAAACAAGACGTTAATGTTCATACAAATAAATGTATAGGAATCACAAATGAATAATAGAATCAGCTGACAGAACCAAAACGTGGAAAGCAACATTTGGAAAGTATAATTAAAGTGACTGAGAATCATACACAACTATTAACATTAAATAGTACTAATGCAGTCCAACCAAATATTGGCACATGATATGGGTTAAGTTCAGTTAGACGTTTGCTATCTTTAGCTAACTTACTTCCCTGGGCACTGACTCAACGCAGTACACAATACGTTAAGGGAACGAGGCAGCAAAATAACGGTACCTAACGCAGCCCCGAACGTATCACAGAACAATTGGTTTTGCACCTGAATGTGAAGCACCCTTGGTTCCTGAACGTAATTTTGTGGCAATTTTCATTATGAAAACAACCCCAGATTAACTTTGATATGTGATTGTATTTTCCCAAGATATCAAAAAGATTTATATATAATAAAATATATACTATTACTACTTCTAACTACTACTACTACTACTACTACTACTACTACTACTACTACTACTACTACTACAAGTACACTACTACTACTATTACTACTACTACTACTACTTCTACTACTACTACTACTACTACTACTACTACTACTACTACTACTACTTCTTCTCCTACTACTTCTACTTCTACTACTACTTCTCACTACTACTACTACTACTGCTGCCACCGCTACTGCTACTACTTTTACTACTACAACTGCTACTGCTTCTACTACTGCTACTGCTACTGATACTGCTACTGCTGATACTACTACTACTACAGCTACCGATACTGCTACTACTGATACCACTACTACTACATCAACAACTACTACTACTACTACTACTACTACTACTACTAATACTAATACTAATACTAATAAAACTTAAAGAAATGAAATATTTATTATGGATAAAAATCATCTCATTAACATCGGTATGTCAGCTTTAGCAAAACGTGACAAAATTGTTATTTAAATAGGAGTGGTAAACTTGAAACGATGATGTAAGTAAAACATTCCTGGTTCTTACGAGAAATATTTTGATATTTTCACTTCAAAATGTATGACAAATAAACTATACTGGGTATATTATGATACACGATAAAGATCGACATTTGATAACTTGTTATTCAGATAATCTAAAAGGTTTAAAAAGACCATTAAGACACTCTTTTAGAGTGAGATTATCAACAATAAATCTTATAAAAAAACAAACATTAAAGACGATTTCGTCATTTTTTTCCCTACAGATAGAATTTTATGAGACTTTCCAGTATGTTCATGCTATGTCAGAAATAAAAAAAAACCCACATGTTTCCGTACAAATATTTTGATATTACCTCTTTCTAAATATACCCGTCCTTGAAATTTGGCGAATAAATATAGAGTTTACAATGCGAACAAAATATTTGAAGTTGTTAACACTTATACTAATACACAGATGCATGCAAACAATAATAATTGTGATGGAAATGGTAATTAAAAGTTTAAATTTAACTATTAAGGGTTTAAAAAACAAAATCGTTTTCAATTTTGGAATAAATATAAGTTTTTTTTAAATATTTTGATATAGTGTATAGATAAACTTTGTTGTAAACCTCACAATATACTCTCTGATACCTATCCTAATGACAATCAAAATAAAAAGTACACTTTACCGCGTAGTTTGAGAAAAAAATAACCATTAACATATGTCATCGTTAATTAAACTGCAGTTGCAAAATTAACGTTTTTTATACTAAATGATCATATTTGTGTTAGATATCAAGATTTCTATTATATTTTATATTCAGGCCAACTTGCTATAAACAATTATTTTATATTCTGAACACAATATAAAAGACCAGTTTCAGGTGTATCCGTAAATGAATGTGCCATCCGATATAGGGTCAATTATAGTATAATAGTATGTAGTGACATTGGCTGATCTCGACAAAGTTGCTTCCCTTTGTGCGCGGAATTGGTGCGCATTAAAAAACTATAGACAATGGTCACAACATATGATAACTTACATCTAATCTAATCTTGATACCCCCCTCACCCCCCCCCCCCCCCCAATCCCCCACACACAAATGCAACAATTTTTCTGGAATAAGTATGTTTTTGTAAAGCTTTAATTATGATTTTTCGACAACGAACTAACAAGTCTAAATACCTGTAAACATTATTAACGAAATGATAAAATTATGTGCCTTTTAAAACACAATTTTACACGTGAATTATCGAAAAAGCCGCTTGTATTATCGAAAAAGGTATATTGCTACCGAACGTTAGGATTAAGACGTAAGTATTTACTGCACTTTTTTGCCTGACACCGGACGGCTGCAGTAACGAAGAAATACGTTTATTAGTTACTCTTGGGAAGTGGCGGTTCTATAAGTTTGCATTATTTTACAGAAAACGCCAAATGGATTCGAAAATAACCTTTTAGACATTATCGAATGAATTTACAAATGTATAAACGGGTTACATAAATCAACACGACGATGTTAAATGACGATATCAAATATATAACTAATGGAGAACCCCTTCCCCATCCCCCCAACAAACAATCAACAACTATATACAAGGTGCGTCCACATAGTTCGTGGACATTATTTGTTGGAGGAAAATTAAAGCAATTTTGTAAATGTATGCACATAGCTGTAGAAGTTATATAAATGTTATATGTCAACTTCTTGTTTTATATAAGATATCCGCGAAATACCCGTTTTGAACATACCTAGCATATATTAAAACATGAGCTAGTTTTTTTTAAAAAAAAAACAACAACACGAGAATACGTGTAGGTAGAAAATGAAGATAGTCGTTCGATGGCAAACTCTTTGTTAAATACAAAACTGATGAAACAGCAACCTTTCCAGAATATTCAAAATGGTTGGAGTAACCTTGGCCAAAACCAAAGAATTAATCAACCTGACTCTAACTTTTTTTAACAGTATAGAGCGCGTTATATTATAACAATACATGAACCTTGATCGCGGTATTTATGCCAGGCTATTGAACTTAATCTACAGTAAAATAATCTGTCACGGTTGTACTGGTTTCTTAAATAAACAAGGTGCATATAAATAAAATAGGATTGCTTTATATTGCAATCAATTTGATTTGTAGTGGATAAAATGAAGGTTTTGCAAAGTGAAATTGACAAGTTGCTTTACATGCTTTTGACAGAACGAGTCATTTTAAAATGATGTCAGTGACACGGATAACATTTCTTTTTCCCAGCTTTCAGACATATGGTATACCGGATATAAACACCTTGTCGAAACAGCCAAGAAAGTGACGAAGACGATGTCCACTATTTTAATAGTCCGTATTATAGAAAAAAAATCAAACAAAGTAAATACGTTTGGCGGTGAAAATGCTAAATATATTAAATTCATGTAGTTATATAAACAATTTCGAGAAGCCATTTAGAGGGCAAAATGATGTTGCCATCTTTTAACAAAAACATTCTGTATAATCATCGCCATTACATAAAATATGGTTTTGGAGGTGGTATGACTATTTATGTAATATATTATAGATATAAGAACGATAGATATTTTAAGTTCACCATATTTGTGCATACAACAAATATAAGTTGATTATAGTATTGATAACTGATATGCAAACGGAACACACATGTGTTTAATGCATCTCTCACATGTGTTTATCAGATAGAGTTGATAAACTGCGTTTTCAAACAGAAAGTACTAAGACTATGCATTATAAAGTTAGTGGGAAATATATTGTATAGTACACGTGGTATATGCAAAGGATAAATGTTATGTTGCATATAACTTATAAATTATATTAATTAATAATATGCAAACGAAACACAGGTGTTTACTACATGTCTCACATGGTAGTATCAGTTAGTATTTACACGCTATATAATCTGCATCGTAGCATTAAATATTGTTCTGCAATGGTAAGACTATTTGGTTATATTTTTTATTTGCTTAAAACCACTTAATATAGATAGTATTAATATGTGTATATAATAATAGGTATGTGTAAATAGATTATTAAATACAGATAGTAAGTGAAAATAAAACGACAAAGAAGTCCAGTTAAAATAGTCAAAACGATAATTCCTGTTGTTTAAATCGTTGTAATTGGTGTTCAAGATCTCTAAGTATATTTGTTAATATTTAGGTTTCATAAAACTTTATATATGTTAATTATTTTTCCAGTTAAACGGTTTTGTTAATATTTTAGTATAAATGTATATTATGTCCCTGCAAAATAAAGGAGAAAACATTTATAGATGACAGATACAGGTAGTAAATAATGCTATAAAAAAATATCAAATTTCAAAAATATTGATTAATTATTATTATTACTTTTTTAACATTACTGTGTTAAAGCAACACATCCACGTTTGAACGTTTAAAAAAATAATAATTGAGTAATGAGCACATTTCCCATACAAACATATGATCTATTAGCTATATATGAGCATATAAACTCAATCCGGAACAAAATAATGCCCAAATTATAATGCGTGACTAAAACTTTATAAAACAAGCGTGTAACTCACCCGAGTCAAAACATTGTCAAAATGACTTTCAAGGCAGGTAAAGTACACTACGCACTAAAACGTGAAGTATTTTATTACGACTCGCATAATTCAATTTGAAGCCAAGTTGGAATCCTCGGCAATTTAAAAATAATGGACATATTTTTTTATAATTTTAAAGCGTTCTGGATAGTGTTTGTTAGCATAATATACAGCTCACTGACCATATATTTATGTATGGGGAAATGTGCTCACAACTCAATTGAAAAACTTTTTAAAAAAGTTTAAACGTGGATGTATGAAATACTAGTTGTTTATAGTGGCGGCAAACCTTTGTAAATATTTTGATATTTTTTGGTGATTATGAATTGTGGTTTGTTTTATTGTTTGTATTTTCGTCAACACTCGTATTACTTATATCAATACCTTTTTCTCCTTCTTCACCTCACGTACACTCTAAGTATGCAACAGAATGCACATATCTAAAGTTATAATACTTTCCCACAAATGTCGTAAAATGAACGTAAAAGTTTGCACATTTAACGTAAAAGGCTTAAGCGACTCATCCAAAAGATAATAATATTTCATTGGTTGAAGCTGAACAAATACTCTATATGTATGTTACAAGAGCTACACTGTGAAGAAATGTCATATAACAAATGGAAAAAAGAGTGGGGCTATGAATTATTTTTAAGTGAAAATAGCAGTAATAGCACAGGTGTGGGCATCCATATTAACTCTAAATTTACGTATAAAATAAAAGAATATAATAATATGAATGACGGTAGAATGCAGTCGTTAAACATTTATATAAATGAAAAAGATTATGTATTTCTAAATGTATATGCGCCAAATAATGCAGCAGAACATATTAAATTTCTTACGAAAATAGATGATTTTATTATTTTAAACGATAGCGATACTTTAATCGTTGGTGGCGATTTTTATACTAATATTGACATTGGTAAAGATAAAAAAATGGAAATATTAACAACAATAAGAAAAACAGAGAAAAAATAAATAACATTATACAAAATAACGATATAAATGATATATGGAGAATTTTAATCCAAATACAAAACACTATAAGTGGCACTCCAACCACAAACCGCCAATATTTTGTAGGATTGACTTTTTCTTGTTTCAAACAACATAATTAATGCAATTACTCAATGTAAAATTACAACGGGTTTACGGTCAGATCATTTAGTTGTATATTTTAATATAAATGTTGATAATCAACCTCGAGGGCCAGGATTTTTTTAAACTTAATAATAGTGTTATTTTAGAAAAAGATTATCAAGATAAAATAAAATATTCAATACAAAAAATAGCAGATATTAATAAAGAAGATAATCCTAACGCGTTATGGGAAATCATTAAGGGTACAATTAAGAATGAAACTACTAAATACACATCCGCAAAAAAGAGAGAAAATAGTCAAATTAGCAATAAAGTTCAGAATCGATATTAACTAAGAGCAAAAGCTGAATGGATAGAAGGGGCAGAAAAAACGAAAATATTTTAGTAATTTAGAAAAGAAAAGATCAGAAAAAAAACTATCAAAAGACAAGTTAAAAATGATATAGAAATTACGAAATCAAAACATATGTTAGATGCAACTAAATCATTTTATAAAACATTGTACAGGAAAGATACCACATTAAAAAATGATGACATATTTTTAACACAATTAAATAATACAATTTTGAACGAAGATGAAAAGAACTCGTGTGAAGGTCTAATTACTGAAGCAGAATGTTTGACAGCTCCCCCCCCCCCCCCCCCCCCCCCCCCCCACCTGAAAAAGTTTGTAAAAGTCCAGGATCAGATGGAATTACAGCAGAGTTCTACAAAATATTTTGGAACACAATTAAAACTTATTACATAAGCTCTATTAATTATTCATACGAAAACAATTCATTAACAACAATTAAAAAACAAGGTATAATTTCTCTTCTACCAAAAAAGACAAAAATCTAACAACATTAAGGAATTGGAGACCAATACGTTTACTTAACGTTGATTATAAAGTTACTACAAAAACAATAGCAAATAGAATGAAAAATGTTTTATATAATCTTATCAATAACAGCCAAACAGGTTTTTTAAAAGGAAGATATATAGGTGAAAACATTTGAACTATCTTTGAGGTAATAGAATATTTAAATGACGAAGACAAACCAGGAATTATATTTTTTGCAGATTTTGAAAAGGCATTCGATAGTATGGATCACGATTTAATTTTTAAAACCCTTGCATATTTTAATTTTGGTAACTCTTTTATAAACTGGATTAAATTATTTTATAACGATGCTCAAAGTTGTGTAGTTAATAACGGACACATGTCCGAGTTCTTCAACATCAAAAGAGGAGTACGACAAGGATGTCCACTTTAATTACAGAAATTTTATACAAGTTCGTAAAAGCAGATAAAGATATAAAAGGAATAAACATATATAACAGAGAAATAAAATAAAAAAAGCATTTGCAGATGGTGCAACGTTTATGATGATGGGTCATATAAAACTTTTACATCTTTAATAAAAAGGCTAAATTATTTTAGTAAAATATCTGGTCTAAAATTAAACGATAAAAAAATCTGTTATCTTAAGATCAGGATCATTAAAAAATTCTATTGAAACATTTGGTACAAATAATTAATTTATATGGACATTAGAATGATCGTCTACGCTGGGAATTGTTTTTTCAAATGACAAAAACAGATATCACGAATTAAATTTAATACCAAAAATACAAGAATTTACAAACTGCCTAAAACAATGGAAGAGGCATAATTTATCAATTATTGGAAAAATAACTGTTATAAAAACTTTTGCATTATCAAACCTTATATACCTTCTTACAGTCCTAGAAAACCCAAAACCGGAATTAATTAATTTAATCAATAAAAGTTTATACACTTATTTATGGGATAATAAACCTGATAAAATTAATCGAAAAACAATAATACAGGATTATGAAAACGTGGGGCTAAAAATGATTGATTTAAACATGTTTATAAAAGCAATTAAAGTAGGATGGGTCAAAAGAATAATCTATAATAAAAATGAGGGTGATTGGAAACATATATGCAATAACAAATTAGATAAAATAGGGGGACAATTAATATTTGAATGTAATTAAAATGAAAATGACTATATTAAAACACAAAACCAACCATTTCACTGTTTTTTTCTTAGAAATATTACAATCATGGTCAAACATAAACTTTGTAAATAAACCAGAAGCTGAAGGATTAAACAATCAGATATTATGGAACAATTCTTATATAAAAAAACAATAACACGACATTATTTTATAAAGAATGGTATGCAAAAGGTATCAAGTACATCAAACAAATATTTGATAGTAGGAAAAAAACGTTTTATACATTTCAGTTTGTAAAAGCTAAGTACACACTTTATAATTCAGATTTTTTAAAATATTATACTTTAATTGAAAGCATACCAAAAGTATGGAAACAAAACTTGAAAACCAACAACAAAACTGATAATAATAAACAAATTACTTAATGCAACAAATTCGAAACCTCAAGAGTCCAAATAATTTTTTATAAAACCGACAATTAAAAAACACTAACAATATAACTATTATCAAACCTCATATTAAATTGGAATCAGAAAGTAAGAACATTAACTGGAATGTTGTACAAACCGTACTTTTTAGATCTTTAATTGATACAAAAATAAGAGCTTTTCAATACAAATATATTATGTTAATTTTACCAAACAACAAATTCCTGTATAAATACAAGTTTATGTGATTTTTGTGCCATGTATGTTGAAACAAATAGACATCTATATTGGGAATGTCATTGTTATAGAGCCTTTTGGACAAATCTTGGGGGTTATCTTAATGAAAAGCATTTTACAATAAAGTTAAATTATATGATAATATCTCTTAGATATGTTGAATGGAGCAGTTATTCAAACTTGTTAAATACTATATTGATTGATGCTAAATATTTTATCTATAAAAATAAGTATGCAAAAACAATTCCCATATCTATCAATTTTATAAAATATTTAAAACATATTGAAAACATAGCAAGAATAATAGCAACGACAAAAGATAAACTTGAACAACATAACGGCAAATGGGAAAAATTACAACTGTATTAATGACGTCATCAAACTGATTTCAGACTTAGAATGTCGAGTATTCCTCCTCTTTATCTTAACCTCCATTTCCTTTTTTATTTATTCTCTACTCTCCATTATCTACTTTCTATAAAAAACAACTTATTTCTCAATTAATGCATAAAGTATATTATACTTATAAAGACCATTGTGACAATGCTTCATTATAATCAAAGCACTACAGTGCTGATGGGGGCGGAGCATATAGGGTATAATATAAGATGTAAAATGTCGCTATTGTTTTAGACAAACAGGTCAGTTTGCATACGTTGAAGTAGAATAATCTCGATTACCTTTGATTCTTATACATGGTACAGAATCTACATGTTCTATGCTTAACGTTGACTCTTTTCTCGAATATGTCAGAAACGTAACTGAATGGTTTGCCTTTGAAAGTGTATTTCTGCTATAGTAAGAATATTAACTTTTAAATTTGGCAAATGTCCAACTTCAATATATTAATTCAACTCAATGATATGAGATTTGTATCTTCTACTTAACTCGTGATATTTTCAGAAATACCAAGCTTTCTATCATATACAGTATATATATAAAATATCAAAGTGCTCTGAATCTAGCACGATGAATTCCACTTTGAGTATATTCATTTACTATTTTCTTAATTGATTTCTCTAGCGCAACAGTGAAACAATTTGTTTAAAGACGAAAAGTAGAAATGTGTATTTCGACATTAATAATTGATTTTTACATTTATATTTTCAAGGGCCCTATATCATCCCGTAAAAGGTACCGCACTAACCAAAATGTTATAGCGCCGATTTTTAGACACATCTGGATGTTTGAGTATTTTCGCTACGGAAACACAAATACTTTAACTCTTATATGTTTAAGTAGAAATTATCTACCGTTCCAATTATTGGAAATATGTAAAATATTTACTAAATAATAAAAAAACAGAACAGCGCTGACATTGTTCATAACTCGATCAATCTCGAATTCATTTTAGGAATACTAGTCTATTTTTAAACATTTGGGAGAAACCGCAAGTCACATGAACGACATTAGCATATCTCTATTTTTAGAACGAGTATTGATTGTGTATTGACATAACCAAGGAGTAGAGTTCCTTGGCATAAGGGACAGATCTAGAAAAGTTTCGTTACCGTACACATTTTTAAAATGATAAAAAAAGCGAAATCAGACTCCCGAATCAAGTACTTATTATCTGAAGTCCTTACCGAAATATACGACTCTTTCAATGTGCATGTTGGCGATTTAGTTTGTGACCTGGAATTTGATTTACAAGATGGCGTAATCTTTTGGTCACGTGACCATAGTTCAGCGCGTCTTTATTCATGCGCTTTAATTCCTTTGTGCTGATTAATGCTACAGAATATAAACTTGGAATTTATAAGATACGTAATTGTTTATAGGTATAAATCGTCGCTGTATGTTATAATATTAATGTTTTCGTTGAAATAGGCGAATCTACTGTTTATAGTGAGTTCGAGCGCTTATCAGGGGGTGGAACTATTTGATAAGTGGTTGTTAGGTTTGCATTAACACGAAACACGGTTGTAGATTTGTGGTATTGAAAATAAACTCATGTTAGCTCTGAGAGCGGCTGCTAAAGCACCGCCCCCAAAAACACTTACAATATTATTGTTAACATATAAAAACAGCCTGAATAGACTTGTATATCAGTTATATATCTTAACATGCTAGTATAATATCCACGCTAATCCTTCTGATTGTTATGTACAATGCATTGCTATTTACTTGAATGTATATGTATTATGAAAAATAAAAATATTTAAAGACAAAAAATGAAGATAGATGTCAATCTGACCTTGACCAAAAATTCATCTCCGTTAACATTTTAAGGTGAATTAGTTAAGCACTAAATCATTTGTGTCACCGATTTGTCATTTAACAGTTCAATAATCTAAAACACAATTCAGTGGTGATAAATTGTGTTACGGGCGGCAATCAGTTATAGTATATATACAAAACTCGTCCTGTGCATTTGGACACTACACACTATATTGTCACAGAAGCTTTAAGACACCTTCCTTGGAGTTAGGGAAAGATTTTAGACGTACATGTAAGCCACTTTTCTATCTTCTTTTGTAACATTTAGTTGTACATTGGTTTAAATACTACATGTATAATATGTATATTTTATCACGTGACCGGGACCGGTTTCACTAAACATCTCAAGTTGAACTCGAACATTCAAATTTTTCTAAGTGATTACTTGAACTCGTTACACATTAAATGAACACAGAGGATTTAGGTCATATGACATATATCTACTATTGATACAGGACAATATGCAAATAGATCAATGAAAAAGAAGCTGTAGCATTTCAGATATTTGATTTGAGGGAAATATATAGTTGCGATTTTAGTAGAACTAAATCAAATGTTTGAAATGCTATAGCCAATGAGTAAAGAGTTGTTTCAATTACGCGTGGTCATTTAATGTACTATAAGCTCAAATAGTATTTTAGAAAATTAATATTTTAGTTTTAGATGTTAAGTGAAACCGCTCGCATTGTAGGCCTTTAAACAGAGCTCACTTCTGTTTCTACCAAGAATACAGATTCGAGAGCGATTCATATAAGCTCTGAGCTTTCTTTGCAGTCGAGATCAATGAAACAATATAAACTTATCGGAACATTTAAAATAAACGATTACATTTAATAAATTCTGTAATACTGTAAATGAATTTGTATTAAGTGGAACAATTATATTTAAATTATTTTCTATCAAGTGTTTGTAAAATAATGTTCACATAACAATTTAATATATTAGATCTATTCAGTTTAACAAATATATCTGGTGAAATATTTTATGGAAAGAAGCCAAATATTAACAAAATCTGATGTGCCATTAGTTGTCAAATTTCGAGGGTAATCGGCACAAAAGTAAGAAAACAAAATCACCTTGGAGATGAAGCTGAATGTACTTGCAATTGATTGCTAATAAAAACAATTAAAAGTTGCATTTATATTTAAACATTCCAGTATTTCGCATAAATGTAAGTGAATCTAAATCGGATATACAATAATCGGGTACCAGAAAATATTGTAAATGGATGGTCTAGTTAGAGCGGTTCAGATAATTTTGTTTCTATTGAAGTGTTTACATTTTAACAATATTGACATTATTGGCATAGCTGAAACTCATCTGTTAAAGAATGTCAAACATCATGTCTATTAACGGGCATATTAATAGGAAACATATACATGTTGATGCTATAAATGGATCAGGAGGCATGTGTTTACTTGTAAAGAACGAATTATGTAGGTAGTTTGATATTAATGTATTCGGCAAGTCACATGAAGGTATTTAAAGGGTATGTTTCTTTTTAACGTATATGTATGTATTACCCTTATCAAGTATTGTCCAGATATATAAAACCTCATGAATTTTATGATAAACTCTTAACAAATATAAATGAATATAAAAAAATAGGTCAGTTTGTCATATGTGTTGATTTTAACAGCAACGTGGGTGATCTACCAGATTTTATTGAAGGTGTTGATATATGTTAGAAAGGGATAAGATTGTTTTTACTAAAATTGCATATAGAGACATGTTGTCCAATTTTTAAATGATAGTGATTGTTGTATAATAAATGGGATACATTTCAAAAGCAATAATTTCACATGCATTTCAACGAAAGGCAGTTCTGGAGTCGATTACTTTATAGTTCCCTTTGAAGACATTGAATGTATAGATAATGTAAATGTAACTATTGCATCGGATATGGTACGGGAACAAAGTCGATGATTATACCTGATAATCCAATTTTTACATGTTACTTTCATTCTAAATGCTACAAAGTTTGATGTTATACACACTCCTGAATATTTTATCTATATTCAGAAAAAGCTTTTGATAACATTTTTCAAGAATCGATTTCAGAAATATCTTCAGATACTGGTTATGCCACTTTAAGTAAGCTGTGAAATTATATGTGTGGCGCGGAGAGAAGTTGGTTTAAGACCAAAGATATTATCAATGATGTTAAAAACAATCCAATAATTTTGGAAAGCTATTGACCTGGTTGGTGTTAGATATAATATAATGACATACGATCTATAATAATACAGTCGCTGCAAATAGTTTAAAGTGGTTTCTTTTCATAAGCTACCTCTTTTTAATATAAGTACAAGTGTTAAATTTAGTGTTAAATTATCACGAAAGACGTATTGTTTGTGCGGTGTTACCAATAAACATTGTGTAACCTTGTATTTACCATGACTGATTTCAGTTTGTCGCCATGATGTATCTGGTCCTATTGTTAGTTGCTGTAAGCTGTGTGTCAGCCTTTGACAGGCAACAATTGGCAAAAATTCCGACAGTAGTCCACCATTTTCAAGAAAAGCGGGTTTGTATTTCGTTGTCATTGTGTTCACATGAAGAGTACACAATCAACAACAACAGCAATATTATTAACAATACGATCATCATTATCTCCACCGCCACCACAAATACCACAACTTAAAACAACAATACCATCAACACAAGAGGAAAAACAATATATAGAAAATAACAATAATACCATCAGCATCACCACTACAACCGCCGCCACCACCACCACCAACAACAACAACAGCAACAACACCAACACAAGAAGAAAAACATATTTAAAATAAAACAACAACATCATCATTATCAACCACAGCAACCCCACCACCAAAAGCAACAACAACACTAACAACAACATTATCAACTACAACAGCAACAACACCACCAAAAACAACAACAAAAACATACTCCTTTGTAATGCAATACTTGGTAATTACAATGTTGTTTTGAACCTTAAATGGACCAAGATGACTATTTAAAATACATATTCAAATGATGGCCCTCCGGGGCCGATTTAACTGAGGCGTGTTGTCGTCAGATGTCCACTTACTTCCCAACGTTGAGGTCATACATTCGATGATAACTCAGTCTTTCTCCACCAATAAAATTTAATATAAAATGTATAACTTGGCGAAATATAATTGGCAATGGATAGTTTCTGTGTTAGAACTATGTTTTTAAATTGCATCTAACTTAGTGGTGTTACGCTTTTCATGTATTAATATTTCTCCTTTCGTCCCATTTATTGTGACCGCTTAAAATTATATTCCCTTTATATTGATGGCTGTGTTCTAAAGACTACGATTACATATTTTATATGATAAAACATATTTGAACACATGTCCCTTTCAGTGGTTGGGTACATGGTATTATCAGGCCCGTCTTCCTCCCTGCAGCTTTGCTGGATCGTCAGAGTTTACTGATATGCAACAGGAATTGTCTGTCGACGGCAACAATCTTCGTTCTACAGACAGTTGGAGGTTATAATTGATACATTTGATCTATACTTCTGGTGCTTTCTTCATCTTTTTGAAGTTTTTTCTATCTATCTTGCTTTGTTCTTATCAATGTTCAGTCGATTTTTATGTCGTCCTTTGTCATATAAATTAAATATATTCCATCTTATTCCTTTTTCTCTACCCATGTTCTTCGCAAATTTCAGTTTTGTTTTCTTTATACAATCTTAGTATTTTATTTCATTTTCTCCCTTTCTCTTTCTTTGTTCTTCTCAACGTCGACTTCTACATTTTTTCTTCTTTATTACACTTTTAGCATATTACATCTGCTTTATTTATCCAATTTAGTATCCAATTTTATAATATTTTATTATCATTTCTCTTTCTTATATCATATTTGATTATTTTTTTATACTTCTATCTTATTCAATGTAAGTATATTATATTCTTCTTTCTCTATTTTTAGTCAATTTCCTTTTTGTTTATTGGCCGATTTCCATCTTCCTTTTTTATTCAATTTTAAATAATTTAGCAGAAAGTATAATGTGATATAAAATTACGCAGTGTTTTAACTAAATCAAGATTATCTTCACAGTCATTAAGAATTGAGAACATCATCCTCAGGGAAGTAATCATATTACACAAGTTCAATTTAATTTTCGGCCACCTGGAAACTGACAACAACATTCCCGCATGGTTGCAATGCTATATACAACATTTGAATTCAACTTCTTTAATTAATGTACAGTTTGGGAAATGGCGTTACGTCTTTTTTTTACGAAAATTAAATAATAAGTGAATTAATTGAACTTAAGTAAATATGATTACTTCCCTGAGGAAGACTTTTGAATGAAAATAAAGTAACTTGTGTGACATTACTAGTTTTATACTTCTCCTTTCATCTGAGTCTATCTCTATTTCATTTTGATTCTCTTTAATTTTAGTAGTATAACTTCTCTGTCGATCATGATTTGTAGTACAATTAGAAAAATATTAGAATTGTTTTTATAGTATGGTATGATTATGGAATACGTTTTTCAAACTATGTTTTGACTTCATATTGATATTTACACGGATATTTCTTCAGATTATCTTAAATCTCATTAATTTTTTTTATAATTCTATAATATTGATTTGTGTATTAAAGTTATGTTCGATAGAAGTATTAACCAACATTCATGAAATATATAATCATTACATTGTACACTCAGTGTTTATGTTTGATAATGTTTTACAGATCTGACAGCTGTGTAGAATTGTCAACAAAGCTCACCTCACTGTCTCCTGGATGCTACCGAGTCAAGGACAATATCGGTATGTAAACAGTAATGTTATATTAACTATTTCATAAAATCTTTTAGTACAGATATTCAGTGTATAGACATTCATCTTTTAAATTTCGTTAATAGGTCATCCTCGAACACAGCGGTCTCAGGCGCTGTCTCAAGATCACTTACCACTCACCGCTTAGGTGGTAGGTCCAAGCCCTAGATCAGCATTCATCATTACTTTTGGTCTGAGAATTGGACACAATCTATATATAACAAACACATAAAAACACCTTCAATTTAAGGAAGCAAATACTTCTTTCAGTTATAAAAAATGTTGTTTTTTTTAAATAAAATGTTTAAACAACCGTATGTTTTAACCTTTATTTCGATGTCAAGACGGTTTGCACATGAATAAAATTTTAGGTCCCTAAATGACTGTGAAGATAATCTTGACATGTTTAGGTCCCTTTCGGTTTGAAACCTTTGCTTGGCAAAGTTATTTGCGAAAGGATAGGAATTCTTATCAGATTTATTAAACATTCCTCCTGCAAAAAGACTGGATAACATATAACCTGTACAATGTATACAACTGTGTATTGTACAATGGCGTTAACAAATCCATTTATTTTACTAAAATTGACTATTCTTTTCTTTATATGGTATAGCTTGGAATCATTGTCATTCACTTTTAAAGCTCATTTACTAGTGCGGTGAGTATCACTCATCTCTCACGGCTATGACTTTGGACTCGAACCCTATATACTCATAATTGAGGAGGAATGTACAGTACGATACTCATGCATTATTTAAGTTTATAAGTTGAGTTGTTTATATGTTTAATTATATGCATGTCTTACAATTCCTAGATATTTAATGCTTTCTAAATTGTTACGTCAATCAAGTTTCCCTGAAGCAATGACCAATCAACATGCTTAACTCAATTTGCTATTTAACGCACTCAAGCGGTTACAGTCTATATCTTGAGCATATCTTTTTAGGTAACGCTGTCAGCGGTGAAATGAAGGTTGTTGCTACAGACTATAAGGGATACTCTGTTGGCTGGCAATGTATCAAACGGTCAGCAGACGGCAAAAAGTGTGACGATCCGTTTGTTAGCGTAAAAACACGCCAAAAATTCCCAACACCGCGCACATGGAAAATGATCGAAAAAGAACTTCAGGATCTTTGGCAAATGGGTTTAATCGAGTTGATCAGGGTGACGCACGACTCACGTAAGTCAGATACAAAGTGAAGCATCGTGGTGATCTGAATAGCAATAGTCCTATGTCTCATTACACAGTAGAGTTTGTTCTTTGTTCTCTATAAAAAAGGTTTAGGAATTTCATGGTAAAAATTTACATAGAAACGATTTTTCAAAGTATAAATATAGTTCAATTTAATCAGTTTTATCAATTCAATTCATTAATTCACGTTTATTGGAAAATTTACCAAACTATTTGCCGTTAATCATTTACAAAATATCGTTAACAAAAATCATTAACAAAATAATAATAACAAGTATGGCAATGGCACGTACAAACAAATTATGTAATGCACAATATACAAATACAGTTACATACATTTAGAAACAATTAATCTTTCAAGGGTAGTTTTTCGGATATCAAAAAGAACTTTTAAACAATATTTCACTGTTTTTAGAAGGCGTGAGCGAATAAATTGTTTATGCTGAGTACCATGAAATATTACACGTATACTGAATACCTGGTACAGCATAACACAAAATGGTATTCAGATTAAAAAATGCTTTGATTACATAGCTTATATGGGCGATTTACTCTATCAATACCATCAGATCTTCCGAATTATATTTCCAATTTAACATAATCTTATTTAATAATCTGAGTTATATAACTTAATTACACAGTGTATCCTTTTGCAATTTATTTAAATAATCTTCGTTTCAAAACGACAATTTAAATTTCCTATAACATTTTGACACAGTGGGTAGCGAGGAATTCCATTCCTGAATATATTGATAACGTAATCTAGTGTTTAACATTGGTAGATAATGTACTCTATTTTCAAAACTATCAATAACATTTGCGAACTAAAGATGCTCAATGCCTGCTCAATTTATACGTCGAGACCAGCAAGATTATCTATAACACTGATCAAAGCACAAAGTGTATAGCGGGAAAGCATCTTTGTTTTCATTGTTTTGAACCAAAACTTCATCGAAAACTTATACATATTTACACAAACGTATATGCAGTTTATCAACATCTTTAAGATTATACGCATCGGTGACCCCATTGTTGGAACTGTACAAAATAATAGACACAGCCATGCTATCAAATATAAAATCTAAAGCTTTATCTAATAATGATTGGATACTATTATACACTTTTGAAACTTGGTCAGGCAATGTAGAGTTGATACCTTAATACATAAAATAATCAACAAGATCAATTTGCACCATTTACAAAGAAATCTACTTTACGCATTTGTTTATGTTTCTCAAAAATAAAGACCTAAGGTTTATCAACGTTTATTTTGAGTCCCCATTTCTTGGAATTTGTTGGATATTGTTAATTTGCGTTTGTAAACTGTTTGGATTCGTACTAAATACCACTATGTTATCAGCAAATAATATCATGAACATAGGCAGCAGTTCAAGATTATTATCTGGTATATCCTTGAGATTGTTCTGACTTAATATATCATTGATAATCAGTATACAAATAACGGGAATAAGGCTTCTTCTTGTTTCAAACCAGGCGTAGCTTCAAAGAAGTCGGACATTTTCATATTCGGGGATATTTGAACCATCATTTATCGGTACGACATCAATAGTTTCAGAAAATATCATTTGCATTCTTAGTGATGTTTGCACTCAAGCGTAACGCCACTAGTTTTATAAGAAAGAGTTGAATATTTCGTATATATGACATTAGATATACAACATGTAACACTTGGAGATATTTTCATACATTCTTAGGTGTTTAAAATAATTTTATTTATAAATATTGTTTCATATACTGCCGTGTGCCTCTTTTGATTATACGACTATTTTATATAAAGAGTGGAGTGACAAACTACAACTATGAAACATGTCTCTTACAACTTATTCTAATAAACCTCTCTGACATCATATACTTTAGCCATAAATATATGCTTTTATTCATTATTCTTTTCAGCTTGCAAGCATTCACCGAGCCCCATGAAACGACATTTCAAGACGTACTGAGCTTCCTTAAATGGATCGGGAATTATAAAACCGCATGGTTTTGATGAACTTTATATTTTTTTTGTATTCATCATAAGAATTGTTGTAAAGAAGTGAATTATATAACGTGTACAGTGTATTGTCGTCGTCTATTTTCCAGCCTTTTTTGCTTGCCTGCCTGTCTTGCCTATCCATCTGCTTGATTGTTTATATTCGTGCCTGATTGTCTTTCGACCGTACTTCGCATTCGTATCTTCGTTCGTCCGTTTTTCAAATTGTTTATTTGCCTATCTTTCTTTTTATCTTGCAGTCAGTATATAACTTGGCGAATATTTGGACACATTTTCCACCATAAAATTAACAACAAACAGCAAACAACAAACTAAACATATATATCAATCAGGACGACTTTGAAATCAGTTAATATATATATTCATTTTTAGATATTTAAATTAAATCAACTTAAGTAGTACAATGGATTTGGTGTTGTTGGCTTACACCAGAGGTCGTAGGTTCGATCCCAGGTTCGATCCGATGACTATTCAAACAACCGATACTGTCTCGAGAACGATTCATGGGAGCATCAGTGTACCTCGTAATCGAGTTTATATAAATTACTATACGAGGTGTGTTAAAAAAGTACGTGGACTTTCATATAGCGCTATAATAAAAAATATCTTGCCATTAATCGTAATATATCCTGTATGCAATTGCCAAATGTCTAATCTATATATAATAAGATTATATAGCAACAGCACCAGAACATACACATAGAATGATTATCTGGAGTAGTTCGGTGACGACAACACTGTCAGATTTTTTGCATGCCGTTTAACTTGCCCAATGACATCTTGTCAAAGTACCCACCGGGCCCCTGGGATTTACTTCATACTTGTCTTTTAACCCATTTATCATACACATCTCTATATCGCTCTTCCTTAAATTGTGCAATGATACAACGAGTGAAGTTCATTTAGATTTTACTGGCTAAACATTGTGCAAATACTGACGTTGTTGACGTCATCAGACATCATCAGACGTCATCAGACTTCTCCGGGTAGCCATTACGTGCATATAGTTTAGCGTTGTTGCTACATAACGGTATTTAATAACAATATCAAATTTGGCAGTTGCATAGAGGAAATATTACAGTTAGTGGCAATACATTTTTTTTATTCTTGTGCTATATTCAATGTTGAAAATATAACAAAAGTCCACGTATTTTCAACACACCTCGCACATTAAACTAAAACCTTATTTGAATCAAATGAAATCAGCATCAAAAGCTATGGACAATAATCAGTTTTATAGCCAAAAGATCTCTCAGTGAATAGCTTATGGATAAAGGCTCATATATTTGAATATGGACCGTTATCATGAGACAATAAATACTTAATAATATGAAATTTCAAGTTTGTGACAAAAATCTCTGACCTTATTATGATATAGAGCTTGCTTCACTGTTATCGCCTTTGAATACTCCGGACATGCTAGTGATGTTGATAAAAGGATACATATACTTTTTCTTTTATCAGGACTTGATATTGAAGTGATCTTTGCATTCCTACCAATTGTTTATTATTCCTACAATTTGTTCAGCCAATTTCTTTATGCATTCCTATCATTTCTTTATGCATTTCTACCATTTGTTTATGTATTCCTACAATTTGTTCAACCAATTTCTTTATGCATTCCTACCATTTCTTTATGCATTCCTACCATTTCTTTATGCATTCCTACCATTTGTTTATGTATTCCTTCAATTTGTTCAGCTAATTTGATTATGCATTCCTACCATTTGTTTATGTATTCCTACAATTTATTCAGCCAATTTGTTTATGTATTCCTACCATTTCTTGAATAACCTGTTACCACTGATAATTTTATTCTGATATGGCATTTCTAGTAAATTATTTCTTAATGGAAAATTGGTTGGTGGAATCACATCACGGTCAGAATGTTGACATATTAATACTTTGGAATGTATAGATATCACAAAACGTTGAATTTAAAAAACACACACACAGCAATATATGAGATTTCGAGCCGATTCTGTCTCATTTACCAATTAATGTGTCGAATCAAACACGGTCAGAATATAGTCATATCAATATTTTGGGATTGACAGAACGATGGATATTTAAAAAAAAAACCACACACACACACACACACACACAAATAACATATGAATTTCTAGCTAATTATATCTCAATTTTGAATTGGTTGGTCGAATCACATCACAGTCAGAATATTTACATATTAATAGTGGAATTTACAGGAAGCACAGAACGATCGATTAAAAGTACAAGCTAGCGCTAAGCATTTAGAGGACAATAATAGATCTGAACATTATCTCACAAATTATACAGCTGAAGGTATAAACCAATCACAACATTTCTTAGTGTATACAGCTGGACATTGACAAGTAACACAATCTCACAAATTATATAGCTGAGGGTATAAACCAATCACACCATTTTTCAGTGTGTACGGCTGGGTATTGACAAGTAACATCATCTCACAAATTATACAGCTGAAGTTATACACCAATCACATCATTTCTCAGTGTATACACTGGGCATTGACAAGTAACACTATCTCACAAAATATACAGCTGAGGGTATAAACCAATCACATCATTTCTCAGTGTATACACTGGGCATTGACAAGTAACATCATCTCACAAATTATACAGCTGAGGGTATAAACCAATCACACCATTTCTCAGTATATATAGCTGGGCACTGACAAGTAACATCATCTCACAAATTATACAGCTGAGTGTATAAACCAGTCACACCATTTCTCTGTATATACAGCTTGGCATTGACAAGTAGCATCATCTCACAAATTATACAGCTGAGGGTATAAACCAGTCACACCATTTCTCAGTGTGTACGGCTGGGCATTGACAAGTAACTTCATCTCACAAGTTATACAGCTGAGGGTATAAACCATTAACACCATTTCTCTGTTTATACAGCTGGGCATTGACAAGTAACATCATCTTACCAATTATACCGCTGAGGGTATAAACCAATCACACCATTTCTCTGTATATACAGCTTGGCATTGACAAGTAGCATCATCTCACAAATTATACCGCTGAGGGTATAAACCAATCACACCATTTCTCTCTATATACAGCTGGGTATTGACAAGTAACATCATCTCACATATTATACAGCTGAGGCTATAAACCAATCACACCATTTCTCAGTGTATACAGCTGGGCATTGACAAGTAACATCATCTCACATATTATACAGCTGGGGGTATGAACCAATCACACCATTTCTCAGTCTGTACAGCTGTGTATTGACAAAAAATCTCAACTCACAAATTATACAGCTGAGGGTATAAACCAATCACAACATTTCTCAGTCTGTACAGCTGGGTATTGACAAGAAATCTCATCTCACAAATTATACAGCTGAGGGTATAAACCAACCACACCATTTCTCAGTCAGTACAGCTGGGTATTGACAAGTAACCTCATCTCACAAATTATACAGCTGAGGGTATAAACCAATCACATCATTTCGCAGTGTATGCAGCTGGGTATTGACAAGGAACATCATCTCACAAATTATACAGCTAAGGTAATAAACCAATTACGCAATTTCTTATTGATCAATAACATCTTCTCACATTACCACGTAACTTTCTTAATCTTTCAGAGAAATTCGAGAAACATGACGAACGCCGTCTCAGTATAGTGATGGACCACCGGTGATATCAAGTGTGCAAAAAGTGCAGCGTACTTATTTCGTAAATAAAATCGCTTCATACCATAATTGTCTCAAATGAGCACAAAACGCCGTTGCACATTTTGCAAAAAATACAAGTTTTGTAATGTCACCTTATATTTCCGGTGGTTCGCCTCTATACAGAGACGATGTTCGTTTTTTTGTTTCGTAAATTTTTATGAAATGTAAAGGACGTTATCTACAAAAATGTTAACCTAAAACGGGATATTTTCCTCCAAATAGTTGCACCGCTACTTGGCATAAAGTCTTGTGGGTTCACCTCAGTGTACAATGTATAAACCAAACACGTATCTCAGTCACACCAGCTCCTCTTCTTTTATAAAACTTACCTAAGGGGCTGTACGGCGATGCGCTTAGTGTACAGCGTGATGAAAAACAAAACGTTTGTTCGTCTTTACTACTGGCATAATTTAATCAAATGAAAATGAGTGGTATGTATAGTCTAGTGATCTGACCCAGGATCGTAGGGTCATTGGTTCGATCCCCAGCCACGACTATGTGAATGTCTTTGAGCAAGTCGCTTTGTCCGCATGTGCTTCGTATTGGTTCTACACATGAAGAATTCTAGCGTAATTTGCCTATAGTACGTTTCAATAACTTGTTTCACAATCGAAGTAAAATCAATCAGTTTCAATTAATAAATATAGAGGCAAACAATAGGCAAGAATGTTAAGTTTATATTAAATAATATACTCACAAAGTTTAAGTAGGAAGTACGGCTTTTGCTGCTCTGGGATTAAATGTCTTACAAAATAAAGCACCTCGTTTAATTATATACAGTCAAACCTGTGAAAGCGGCCACCTCTATTAAGCAACCACTTGTCTTAAGCAGTCACATTTTCTATTTCCCATTTCTATGCTTATAGAGCAAACTAACCTGTATTAAGCAACAACCTGAATTAAAAGGCCACTTTTACTCATTCCGTTGACTGGTTGCTTAAGACAAGTTTGACTGTATATAATCTCTTTGCCATAGATGCTCTGAGGGAGACACTCCAAATACTCATTTTTTTCTACCGAGGTAGAAAATTATGTAGAAGTGGCTAATTTACAGCAGCTATAGTTTTGCATGTAGGCTATGGTACAATATGCTTAACATAGATCATTATAATTGACTCCTTCAACACTGCTGAGGGTGTATAAACACTGATCCATGTATATTTGTTTACAATCTAGAGCGTATAAATCTAGAATTTCAAATTTTAAGCAAACCGCTCACAGCAAACACGTTTCGCATGTCAAGTGTTATCGTGTCGATCAACGGGTTGCTATATACGACCAAAGTCTCCTGAATGACGTTCATACTGACCGACAGTGGGCATTCACCTTCCTTCTCCTTCAATTATAAAATTATACAAAATGAATTTAACAAATAAATTTTTCATATACTCAATATCAATTTTAAGATCTAATACTTCAATAGTCATGTAGACACAGACAGTTGTTTTGAAAGGGGTTTAACGACGATTTCAACACATAGCATGCTAATTATGACATATCCAGTTTCTTTTGTTCTTTAGTTCTTTAGTTGTATTTGTTGAGGAACAACTAGAAACACCTTGAACTATCTCACAGAATGATTTTGTACCGAGCTTGCCAAGAAACCATGACTTAAGCGGTGGGGGACCCCCGGACACATACATCAGAGTACCTTATA
Organism: Panopea generosa; assembly: GCA_029582155.1. NCBI lineage: Eukaryota > Metazoa > Mollusca > Bivalvia > Adapedonta > Hiatellidae > Panopea > Panopea generosa. The sequence goes on from CM055900.1 coordinate 6,032,286, forward strand.
TATAATTGCTGAACCACCTATCTCAAGGCAGAGCGTATGAAGTTGAATCCAATAAAACCGAATCTGTCACATTTTGAACGTGGTGCTGTGTTTTCAAAGGATCCGTTTTATTATATTTGATTCAAGGGGATGGGGATGGGGCACTTTCGTCATGTGACCCTGCCAAATACAGTGCCGGAACGTCGTTTCAAAAGTTGACATAGGTGATTTTCCGTTTTGAATTTCGGTACATGTGCAGATTTTATAGCTCCCATCGACCGTATAGGTATTAGAGGAATTTATTTCACAGATTCATTTTAAAAAATGCATTCTAGATGTAATCATATATGCACTGATAGCTTTATATAAGTAGGACCCAGTTAAGGATGCATGACTACTCAATTATCTCCCTTTAAATCTGTCCTTTATATAGCATGTGAGTAGTCATGAATCCATAACTGGATCCTACTCATATAAAACTATCAGTTCAAGTATGTAAATTGTTCGTCCAGTTCAGATGTGTTGCATGTAAAACCATTGTATATAAGTCATGGTTGACATCAAATTTATTGGTTTTGCAGGTGACTTGGTACTGTGTCTATGATTGCATTGTAACTAGCCTGGTCTGTATATTTATGTCTGGTTATTCTCAAATAATTATCTGCATATAAATATCATACATTGTGAATGTGCATCTGAAAAGATCGATCACCAAAATCGAAAATTCCGTTGTTGTGATTTCAATTATCTCCCTTTATATACTCTGTAAAGATAACGGACAAATATACGTCATTATACCTGTAATATCATAAACGAGTATTCCGGAGTTCAAATAAAGTGGCGTTTTGGTGTCAAATGAAATGTTAGTAGTAGATTGGTCCTTACTGCGACAAAGAATGAACTCCAACAAAACTGAAAGAACGATAAAGAAACGTTAATCAAATAGACAAACGAGCAGTTGAATGCTCTTCACGTTTTTTTTTTAATTTATGACAAAATTGTTTTTTTTTTAAACAGAATGCCGAGAAAATAATGAATATACGATAAAACCTGTGTATGTGGTCACCTCCGTTAAGCAGCCACTTTTCTTAAGCAGCCTTCTCATTTCTATGATTTCAGAGCAAATTAACCTGTAAGTATAAATTAATGTTAATACGATACCAACAGGAAAAAACATTGCAGGCTCAATGCAAACATATATTATTATAATATATGCGCTCAAATTATCCACACATGGATAGGCAGAATGAACATAGAATGTTGAATACTGTAAAACTGTATCTAAAACTTTGTTTTACTTTTTATATAATAATTATTGTTTCCGAGCACTAGAACGCATCTTGTTACCCAAAGTAGTTCTTCCTCTCCTTCTGGGTATAGGAATGTCATCTAGTGAAATACATAGGAATTTCATCTAGTGAAAGACATAGGAATGTCATCTAGTAAAATAGATAGGGATGACATCTAGTGAAATACATAGGGATGTCATTTAGTGAAATACATAGGGATGTCATCTAGTGAAATACATAGGAATGTCATCTAGTGAAATACATTGATTTCATTGCGAAATACATAACCAATATGGGTGTAAGAAGGACTCAAGATGTAACAAATTTTATGAAATTGTAATTGAGAAAAATATACGCGTAGTTCAGAAAATGTATATACTATGTTATTGCAGTGTATTTGCTTTTGTTATGTTTGCTTGTCCTTTGGTGCATGTCTCTATATGTAGAACAGCACAATATTAAATGGTGTGTGAGACGTTGCATGTTTTATTACCTCTCATGAACAGACTCAATAAAACCGAGTCTGTTTCTCTTGTTTTCGTTCTGTGATTCCTTTAAGACATTCACAAAATAATTTAACCATTGGGACCGAGAATATCTAATCGATAAGATGTCTCGCTACTGGAAAAGGCGTCTATAAAAGAAGATGTGATAACTTACATGTTCCATTGTCAAAGGTTTCTTTCTTTATCTTAGGTAAATGTCCATCCTCGTTCCAGTGTAACACTGGTGGAAATAACACCGAGCGGCTCAATTGTTCAAACCCTGCTTAAAGTAAATAGAGATCTAAATTAATACAAATTCGTAGATTAAGCTTCATACCAAAACCCATTAATGATATAGCTTTATGATAAAATCATAGTTTTTTTAATGATTTACTTATTTGAATTGAATGAAATGGACAAATTTAAATTTGATATAAACAGTTAGAATTTTATTCAATTAACCCCCGATATGGAATGGAACGTTTTACACCATATTTCAGAAAATGGGTGCTTAATATCGTTCGCTATCACTTCCTTTCTTCCTCTCTCTATTTATCCTTAAACTACTTTTTAACAGGACGTTTACATTTCGGAGTAATTTCGAGGTCAAGTTTATAGTTTTCATACCGAGATTTCATTTAATTGGCCAAATTTGAACTATTAAAAAGGATAAAAAATGGAATTTATTATCACAAATATCTGATCATTAGGAGAAAGCAGTATTTTGAAACCAAAAATAGCATAGTAACAATGTATAGAAGTAAATTTTATCTTATAGAACTTTAAAAACTTAAAACAGCAGCAGGAGTGGGTTTTAAGATACAACATTTGCGAGAGTTTATCGTTGTGTGTTATTATAATAATACAGAATCCCCTGCTCTCTATTATAATACAAAGTCTATTTCGATGAATTATTTAATTTGCCCATATTGTAAATATTCCATATTTGCATTCATGCCACTCGGCATAATTGTTTACTGCAAAACTGACAGACTACGGATTTTTTTTTATCGAAAAACAACCTGGAATTCAGTTTAGAAAAGGTGAATATATATTATTTCGCACATTTCGAAATTATATCACACATGTATTGGGAAATTCGCAGTATTTAACACAGCGCTACATATATTTACACATTGACCAGGAAAACGAAGAAATCAGTGAATTTTTGGCCATTTTATGCTGTTTTGTTTTCTGTTGTTAAATCAAAATCGAGACAAAATTACCAGAAATAAATATGACAATCTCACCATTAGGCGACTTTATTTTCAAAATTAAAATTATTTCGGGGAAAGTGTTGTTTTTAATCATTTATCCTAATTAAAATTCTGTTTTAAAATGGTAACAATCGGATGAGGTGTTGTTAAATAATCATATTCCCTAATTAAAATTTATATCTAAAATTCATTAATTTTAAATGTCATCATATCTGTGTCAAATTGCATTTTTGGCGTCTTTATTTGTTTGGGTTGGGGGGTGGGGGGGTGTAATTTTTAATCATATTTCCTAATTATTATTCTGTCTACAAATCGTATTTTTTACTAAAAAAATCCTCAAATATACATGTCAAATTGTACAATTTAGCGTCTTTTTTCGTATAGTATTTTGGAGGAGATTTTTATTTTCCCCAATAATATTCCCTAATGAAAATAATTATCGAATTCGTAACGAAAGGTTTTAACAAACTGCACATTTGGCGTCATTATTTTCAAAAACTTTCGAGGGCACTTCTCCGGACCTCCAAATATTCCGTTCCATCTACGTAAAATTCATGGATCCGCCACTCCATGTAGCCAGACTTTTCGTGTCATTCCATAACATAAAATAAAACGACATTTCGTATTATATGTATGTGTGATCATCAAATGAGCAAACATATAAAGGGACTATTTTTTAATAAATATACCTATAACACTATATCCAGAGGTAGAGAATCAACACAAAGGAACAAAAAGTAATCCCATTGGTTTTATAACAGTACTAACAACTGTAGAATTATTAAAAATTGTGTAAAATATGCGACGCTGCTTACGCTCTATTCAGCGTGACGGTTTTGTGTGACTTGATAGAATCCTTGTGACTTTTATACATACTGAATAATGCATAATGAGTGAAGAAAAGGAAAAATGATTTAAGGAAATTACAAGTCTGTAAATTATCACAGAGTTAGTACAGCCAAACCTGCATAAGTGGCTACCTATTTTAAGTAGCCATTTGTCTTAAGCAGCCAAATTAGCTATTTTCCATTTCTATGCTTAGAGAGGAAATAAACCTGTATTAAGCAACAGACTGTCTTAAAATGTCACGTTTGCTCCTTCCCGTGACTGACTGCTTAAGACAGGTTTGCCTGTAATAATTTAAGTACCATGATTGTGTGAGAAATTCTAGAAAATAATACCAGAATATTACTTATATCGTGGAAATGTCTCTCCATAGGAAATTCTTCACGCATTTTAAACGCGATGGTATTTTAATCCTTTATATTTAAGTGAGCTCAAATAACGTAGATTGTAAATATATGTTTCCTCACCTTTGGGACAGCCGATTCCTGTGCCGTATTCAAGGTATTCGCCCCCCTTGCCACTCGCCTTCATCGCTGTATTTTGCCATTTTATAACAAAAATTAAATTAAATAGAAAAAGTTTCCAAAAGGTCCCAATAGATTCCATTCCCCTTTTCCATTTTCATCGGATTGATAGAAATCACCCATTGATATGTTGATATAAAGTGGTAATTTTGTCGTAACGTTGATGTAACCAGTTGTCCAGCCGCGAACAATAGATTCCGGACATCCGTCCTTAGGCATGTACAATGCATACGGTCCCGGTGACCAGTCGCTTTGGCAATAATCGAAAATGTGTTCGTGTAACTCTCTGTTGTTCTATGTTTCATTAGACTTTATTTGCACAAACAAAGGCGCCATTTTAGCATTTGACATTTCATCATTTTTACAAATACCGTTCATGCATAAACTTCATCTTGAATTTACAAGATGTTCTTAATAGATGTATTAAAACGGACCATGCACAGATGTTATCTTCTATTGCCAAAATAGAACACATAATACAAATTGTTACGTAAAAATATAATATAATAAAGATATCGTTATGTGCGATCGGGAATATATTAATTTTAACTTGATATAATAATCAATAACATGAAAGACATTATGAATGCTATCCAAACACATTCTGAATGCATCCCGAAATATAAAGCCAATTGAGTTAATGAAACACTGTGTTATAAGATTTATCAATAATACGAAAAGGTATATTAAAGAACAATTATGGATTATATATTTCCTTGAGTCATGCGTAAATGTTTCAATGAAATTCAATAACTCATGAAAAGTTATCAAATATGGCTTGTGTATTTTTTTTTCATTAGTGGATTTTTTTTTTATTTCATTGTCATTATGGTGATATTTGGAGTGGAAAGCAAACATTGTAAATACAAATAATTAAAGTCCTGGATATAGTGATGTATTGTGCTACCATGAGATTAATAGATGGTAATATATGAATGTGATGTTGCTGCATATTGATAAAACTAGCATGTAATTCAGAGATTGTAAGGAGTAAAATAATGTAATGTTATCATATATTGAGTAAATTGAAATTTGAGTTGATATATAAAATATATTTGTAATCGTTTCTATGTATGTGAAACGAGGGTCCACAACGCTTTGGACGAATTGACAATTTTGACGTCATAGTGTAGGCAACGAGAGGCAACGTAGAGCTTAGTTCGAGGTAGATCACGTGAAGATAACCAAGATGATACAATACTCACCATAACGCATGACTGGACATTATATATATACGAATCCAGACTCGGAAGTAATATAACAATTATTAAGACAGATTAAATTTAAACTTAATATAAAGTTTAGCAGTAAAATGTCAAGCGACATCAGCTTAACTGAAAATAAACACATACGTTTTCTAGTAGTGTTAACACTATTTTAAGGTGTGTGGTGACATTTGTAATACTTTTCACACGCCATATAATGGATAGACATAGAAAATTGTCAGATTATGAAGATACAGTGAAATCATAATATTTTTTTTCATAAAGGGAGATTACTGAATCACAAGAACGGTATTTCCGATTTTTGAATATATTTTTCAATGCATGTTCACAATGTAATAAGATATATGGGGATATTTATTCGTGAACAATCAGGCATAAATCTACAGTTCATGCAACAGAGAAACAGTTAAACTCCATTCAGGTAAACCCACATTTGACAACAAAACATATCAAAAATTAGTATAATACAGAACGATATGTTGCAAAACTGAATTGTAATATATACATTTTTATACTATATGAAATGATTATAAGCTACATTGTACTATAATCTTGATATAACCTTGAAACAATTTACATGTTACTCTTTCTAGTTTAATTAAGACACATTTGTTTGATTTCAAATACCTCTTTAATTTGTAATGACATTAAATTATATCAGTCCCAATCCCCTCTCCTGAGTGTATTCGTCTATCCTGCTTGTCATCAATCTAGTACGCTATTTAACTGATCGTTATCACGATTAAATCTTTAAAAAGAATAACTATTTGTTATTTGACAATGACAAATTACAAATGTTTTATTAAGCAATTAAAGCCTCCGGTTCATAATAACATAAATACATTTATATCATATATAGTGAAAAGTGACAACGGTGTTACAAATATAAAACGTATATTAATAGATAAATAACAATTATTTTGCATTTGATGACAGGTTTATATATATATATATATATATATATATATATATATATATATATATATAGACTTTAAAAAGTCGTTAAAAAATCTCAATTCATAAAAATTATCATGAAATATGTATGTATAAACTTATCTGATTTTTGTACATTCATTAAATTGAAATAAGAGTTACAAAAATATATATGTACATAATAGATAACGGCGATGCAAACCATAATATAGATTCAATTAACGTAATATAACTACTTTCATTCTACAACCAAATAAGAGATGAATATATACCAACACAGTACACTAGACGACCAAGTATGGTCAATAATTGATTTATCCTGTAGTTTATTGTTCTATCTTACCGATATAACTTGACAGTGAACTACATTTTACATAATATGTTGTCTTGGATAACCATGACTGTATAAATAAGGTATTTATTAATTTTAAGAGTCTGGTCTCTTTATTAACAAGAAATAAAAAATGAAAGGACTGTCTGAATGATATCATTGGATCGGTCAGTCGAGGAAATTACGACACCAGAGACATTAATCCTGGTTACGTGTGGGTTCAGCATTACTCTTCTGCCGCCGTCACACTCCAGGAATCGCTTTGCAGGAGCCTGAACAGCAACTGGCTAATAATGATACACCAGGACGAAATCAGAAGAAGTATCCATCGTCTCCTTCTTTTTCAGACATTAGAATGAATTCACTATCAATGAGTTCGCAGTTCATCTAGTCGCATAGCAATTCAGTAGGTAAGCATTATGCCAACTGAAGGCTCTTTTACGTGCTTATCATTTTGATACTTTCTTGTACGTAATTTATTTAAACCTTTTTTCGAAAAATTTTCATAGACTGAAGCAGAAATATCAGAATTTCTTTTATAAAAATATCCATTATCACAATATATACTTAAATGTATTCTATGATATCGGTGCGGTATTTTGTTTTACAATTTAGAAAGTAAGGTGGTAGTGCACTAGAACTTGCTATAAAACGCGTTTTATACTAAATAATTCTAATCCAGCACATGGTAAGGGGCTTTTGTTCATTATTTTTACCATTATACCAAATGTTTTCAATAACTGGCAAGCTAATATCGATTTCGGGAGTACGAGTGTTTCCTTCTTAGTAAGTATCGTACAATACTGACACTACGCAAACGTAAAATATTAATAATATTATAAACAAATAATAATATATGTAGCTTTATCAGCTGGTAAAACAAATTTAGAATGAAATTCTTTATTCATTTCTTTAAAAGACGAAACAATACTCTTAGTCTACGATCAAGAAGGTTTTGTTTTACAAAAGTTCACTTGACATTTAAATATCATTAAATATATCAAAGAGCACATAATCTGAATGTTCTTTACGTCATCACTAGATGCTTATTGTGTAAATTGTTCAACCTGATCGCGACAAGCATCAATACAAATAAAAGAATTAAATCAAAAGAACAGGAAGCTTAGTGTTATCGAGTCTGTTCATTGACATTTAAATTATTTGAAAAAGAACCTTCACACATACTGACTTAAGCAGTATTTATTTTCGAACAATACTCGTACTTTATGAGATCATTATTCCAAGGAATCAGATATGATAACAACGATAATATTGAAATTTAAGTTAGAAAATTATCAGTAACTTGCTGAGATTCGTGTGATCGAGTACTGGTTAACCTTCCATGGTTCAAGAAGAGATTAGTTAGATTAACTTAACGTTTGTTAGCCAATCAATGGCACAAAACGACGCTAAATATTCAAACAAGCAAACAGAACACAAAACTGTTGTTTTGATAGTCAATAATATTATATATTAAATTCTTCCACAAGAATACTCAAGAAACATCGACGGAAATGGAAAAAAAGAGCAAAATATTTTTTTGGTCTTTAAATTAAAGATAGTTAATTATGCGACATGTCCCCTATCCCCGATTTAATAATTTTCCATTTATATGCTCAATTGTTCCAAAAATCAGAGATAGGAACACACAGAGACAAAACGTTTTGTATTTAGAATATATTAGCAATATTTAAACCAATGCAAGCAATAAGGGCTGTTTATTTGGATAAAGATGCATCACCTATATCTTTTCTCTTCAGTAATTGATGGAAAGTATATTGCATTACAAAGAGGAAGGTCCCGTTCTAAGATAATGGTTGATTCCGTCCTTTTTTATATACGCAGGTCGGCATCTTCCATCTTATTTGTCAATGATGCAGCTGAACCCAATATTGACCAATGATGAGTGGCTTAATCAAGAACCACAATTTAGTATTTGGTCAATAAAGTTAAAAAATTCACAATACAAAGATAAAATATATTTTAAGCTATTGAACAGAATATCAGCGGTGTAAATGAGGCATCTTCAACTGTTACATGCATAGAAAGCTTAATTCAACAAAATAATATCTAGAAAGTAATACGTTATTTTTACAAAAAAATATTTCCGGTTAACAATATCATAACAATAATGTGATATTTTATCATCTACCAAATTTGCCAAATAACGTTGTATTTGTAATCTAGTAAAAAATAATTAAGATAACGTTTTATGTTTTCCAGAGAAAAACAAGACGAATTCATGTTGTGAAATGTCCGTTTTACTATGGAAATCATCCATAAAACTTGACTAAAATTTATAAAACCATCAAAGCAGCATAATTAATGTTAATACACAATCTGATCAAAATAAGTACATTTGGAGAAGAAATTTAATTTCTTGAAAGTTCATGAGATAAGAACATACATGTACCACGAAGCATCCGAAGGAGCTCATGTTAACCTTGCTAGCTGAATGTAAGTCCATATATCGTGAACGTTCAACAAATGAAATCATTTGTATCAATATATCTTAGAAGGGCCAATACAATGCATCAATGGTCGTGATTTATCACTGCTGTATCACAATGAAGGGATGTGATATTAATGATCAATTATTACGAATAATGCATGTAGGCAATAAAGGTTTGCTTTGCTAAGCTTAGTAAGTTTAATGTCAAATTTACAAAATAACTGAAATTTAGAATTATTTCAATTATTGTAGAACATTTTAATCCTAAAAAAGAGGAAAACATAATAAAATGCATAATAACAACAAAAGAAAAAGATGAAGAAAAAAGAAAAAGAAGAAGCAGCAGGAGGAGGAGGATGAGAAGGAGGAGAAAAAGATGAAGACGAAAATAGGATGAATAACGAAAGTAGTAGTAGGAGGAGATGAAGACGAAGACGAAGAACAATGAGAAGCAAATAAAGAAGAAGAAGTATAAGTAAAAGAAGAAGAAAAGTAAGAAACATGAACAATTGAAGTAGACAGAGAAGAAAACTAAATCCGTTTTATCACAATTAAGAAAACCCGAAATTTAACCTCTTGCAACTGATTTAGATTTAAACTTCAAGATACCATAAGTTCGTTGATAGAAATAAATGTGTCTCCTCGGTATGAATTATGTAACTTGCGAACATTTGAATTATTCTCAAAGTACAGCTTCTAAATAAACCCTTATAAGGCTGTATGGATCACAGTCAGACGATGGCCTTCGTTCTTCAAAATATCCCTGACCTTTTAGCATCACCTCAAGAGGTATCCTAATGCTAGATGTCTTTTGTCCGAATCCAACAGTAAACTCCTCCGTAGGTAGATGACGTTTACCGGTCAAACGAACCGCGTTGTCTTTACCGCCATTTCTATCAAAATGCCGAAGTAATTGGTCTTGCGGTATGTTGGATAGCTTTTGCAGAGCTTGGTGGATCTTTCTGAAATAATACATGTATATATATATATATATATATATATATATACAGATCTAAAGCTTGTTTATAAAAAATAGGCATACACCACTATGGATATGTATAATTATTTGAAGACATAAAAAGAGTACGAAAAATCAATAGTCATAAGGAGACACATCATTCAAAAGACACGGCCACCAACGTAGTATGGAGACAATTAATAACACGATTACTTAGAATAAGTATAATGCACAGACTAGTGAAAAACTTGTGATCACCGCATAGGAAAAATCAGTAAAAATATGCCATTGTTAAGCCTAAACCTGGTTAACGGATGTACCCTACATCACTTTTCCCTCACCATCATATCATAAGACGAGACAGTATAACAAAAGTAGCCACACCAAGCTCTACTCTTACTAATACGACAACATTATTGTAAAATACAGAAATGAAGGAGCCAGAGTAGCGAAAGATTTAGACAAGATGGATAATAGAACAATTATCTAGCGCACCCTTTCCGTTTAAAGTTTTAGGAAGTAAATAAATGTAAAAACCGTATGATGTTGTTGGGGATACATTTCCTGGCATTGAAAAATGTTATTACAAAATTTGATATATTTTAATCCCATTGATATATTTGTTTCGCACGTATTCCAGAAAACTGTATATTCGGCAAATGTTACTCTCTATGGGACGTTAAAGTTGTGATTTTGAAATATCACCTTATTAAAAAATGCTTACGAGAACTGAAAAGAAAGGTACAATATATATATATAGCAATTAACGATCTTACTCTATTCCGTTCGCCTCCCTCATAACTCTCGTACTGAACGACAGTTGAAGGCTGGACGTGTGTGAAAAGTAGGACTCTTTTGGAGCAAAGGTCACGCCTATTTCATACATCTCAGCAATTCTCGTGAGAAGATAACGTGAGACGACTATGTTGTCTGCCAATGTTAGTGGATCGGTTGGTCCTAGTTGATACTCCCACTGTTAGAAAAAAAGCTATTAACTCTTCGATGCGTAAAGGGTCAGGTCACCGATTAACAATTTAATTGAATTTAAAGGTCTAAGTCTACTAATCAATTCGCCATAAGCTACTGTGCAAAAGTGACAGCCTCACCAAAAAGTTATATGCAATTTTCTTTGGCATTTCAAGAATTCTAACCCTATTATTTAAATACACACGCACACAAAAAGAAAACGATCAGCTGCTAGTTAATGCTTTCAATAAGGCCATAGAACTTCTGGGACAAAAAGAGTCTTATTTTAATTAATTAATAACGAGAATTGTACACCAGTGTTCGTTAACGACTGAATAGACGCAGAATTCATTTACAATATATTGACCGCTCTTTCACTTTATTCAAATTGGCGAGCATAAATCGGTACAAACTTTTGAAAACTAATGTTGACAAATAAGTTATTGCCTTCATTTGTATGTAAAAATAGTATATAATTTATAAACAGAAACTTTCGAACACCCATTAAGTACAAGTAAGTGGATGGAAAGGTACACCTTACATATACATAGAAATGCTTAATGTGTTATGAGCCTTGTAAGGAATTTTAGTATCATTTAGTATGTCTCGATTTGGATGTTCATCAATGTTGTTTTTTTTACTATATATGCCCAAATATTCTTATATATACTTCACTTTCGTAGGTGGAAAACTTTGTTTTTGAAATAATGAAATAGGTGAAAGGGTAATAATATGACAATTTAACATGCAATGTGGTTTTGATTTTGTTTCATGCATACACGTTTTCAGAAAACAAGTTGATATAGTTATTGTTCGTCACGTGTTAAGTGTTAGGCTACGCCCTTAGAGCGGCATAATCAGGCAGTTATATCTTTCTAACTAAATTAAACACAGGCATAATTGCAAATTTTATCATAAGTGTATCTGAATCATAAATGGCGCGAACTACCTTTGTTTATCGCCAAAAGCATGTATTTTAACTCGCTTCTATCGCCGATATTTGAATTAGATCTGACCCGTGGAGTAACGTAAATTGTCTACTTCATACGTTCCGAAATTCCGGATATCATCGATAAACCAAAGTAAGTGGTTAAGTTTAAATTTGAGTTATACATGTACTCCTACATAGTGCAGTGTTTTATTCTATGTATTATGTATTATGACTGGGTGATCAGGGTTTGAATTCCGTAACAGTTACTATGATTTTTGTTCTGTTAATCCTACAGTGCTCCATAAACGGTTTCTCATATCCGAAATAATATGTGCCAACAAATTAGAAGAAAATATGCATTTAAATCTTACTATCGTTCTAATTCTTACTTATGGCGGGATTGGCTTAGTATAAACGATTGGAATGGAAAATGTATGATAATTTTCGATATCGGACCAGCTTATTAGCATATCAGAATTACTGATAAGTAAATATAGGTTAAAAAAAAAAGATTTATTCACGCTTAAGAGTGTTTCCGGCTGTTATAAATGCATCGAAGGCCATGGGAATTCACGAAAATGTTTGTCATTCATAAACAAATACTCATAAAAGAAATACCGTCAGGTACTGGTTATGTCGCTTTGAAACTTATTGCAAGTATTGGTATTTCATTTAAGTTTAACGTGTTATTCACATGACTACTTATCATAACATACCATCAAATTGATATTTAATATAATGTATTACTTTGTAATTTGTACATTGACGGTCATTCTGTTCATATTAACTCATGTGTATGTCTAAAGAATGGACCCAGCCCTCTCGATTGGGTCCGTTAAATGTCAATATTTATGAAAGTCATATTTGGTTGGTCAATTGCTTCAACTGAAAGGAGTTTAAATGACGTGAGAGGTAAGTAAGCACTCAATTGCTATGAATTGTGAGACAGGCATGGACTTCCCTGCTGTTTCGTTGGGGGATTACTACACCAAAGTAAACTGATTCAAGTGTTTTTTTTTTTTAATTTAAATTTGCCGGTGTTGCTCGTGAAATATGTGTGGCTTTATAATGTTATTATATTCTTAATTCTTACACCCTTTAGATATTTTCCTGTGATTTCATTGGTTGATGCTTTTAGATTTGTGGATATTAAAAACTGCATAAACCGTCGGTAAAATCAACACGTTTTCTATGTATTACTACGTCATTTGTTCAGAATGTCACTGAAAATAGTGTAAACAGTAGTTTTCATAAATCTATTTGACGATTTAAATTCACTGTAGAGTTGAAAAATGTTAAAAATTAAATTTTTGAACAGTTTGGCCATTAAGTTTTATTTTTACCAGAAACTACTTTTGTAGCGCATCATGCCAAAATACATGCCAATTGGTAAGTTTACAATAACACTTTTAAAATTTTATTTTCACAATTTGAAAAAATCATAAAGACATATGTATTAGACTAATAAATATTTAACGAATAATCTACCTGCGATGCCATGTATTCTCGGTTCATGCCATACAAGTGAAGTCCGGCAAACACGCATGCAGATGCATGCTTTTCCACAATGCAGCGTTCTTTATATGTATTTGGCAGTTTACCGACTTTATCCAAAAACTCTTTAATAAGAAAAGGCAAAAAACTATTTAAATAGTTATGGTTTTATATAACAACACATTCAACTTGAGAGCAAAAATTAGCAGCTCGAAAATAGAATACTGCCTAAACCAATGCTCTGCGACGTCACGGTGTAATATATTTCAGTATTAGCTGCGTTCCAAGTGTTTCTATAATATATTATCATGGTTTTAAATAAATAGTAAAAATGTGTATGCATTGTACGGGTATGTAGGTGCTACGGTAGTCTAAAGATTGGCTTTGTGTTCCAATATTCAGAGTTCACGTTTCGATTCCCGATGGTGTCTCTTCCGAGGTTTTCCAAACGCACTACAATATTGCCTTGTTTGGGTAAGGGGTTTTGAATGCAAGCTGTTGGTTCCGTTTGCAGGGAAAGCATTAAATATGTGTACGTAAACAGTGGTGCAAGAGCCCAAAACTCATCAAATCCTGGGACACGAAGCTGCTTGTAGTACTCACGAGAGCTTGTAACATTACCTTCAGATGTAACACCTTTATTGGCCTGCATTTCTCGATTGAGTTCCTGGAATAAAAACTCTTGCTCTATTCCAAACCATGGTTCTTCTTTCACTGTCAGATGTATATCCTCTACCAGCTTTTGTCTGGTGTTTATAACTGTAGCGATAATTAGGGTTAAATATATCATTTAAATAAGAACGTCAAATTTATATAATCAAAATGTTGTTTTATTTTTAAATTTTGCCTATGCGCCCCGGTTAGACTAAATCTATTTTATGGAAATGGATTTCCGGGTATGTTTACCGGGTACGGATTTTTCATCCTACACCCTGCCACGTGTTCATCCTACGCGCTCATCCTACCCTCCTCGCGCTATGACGTGACGTCATCTATAAAATACTCACGTGATGACGTATTTACTCATAAATAGTATCCTTACGCTACTATAAAACATAACCGGAATAAAAATCGTTTAAAAATCAATGAAGCACGACCTTAGGTCCGTGATCATGAATCTGACTAGAACCATCGACCTTTTGCAAGCTATTGTTAACATGAAAATAGAAATAAATAGAAGAGCAATGCAATAAATTAATATTATGTCTTCATGCGGACAGTAAATAGTTTGTTTTGCTTAACTTGACCTGACATGGGCTGTCAATTAAACAAGTCGATAATCCAAAATAACGATCGATATTGTTTCCATGACTACAATATTCCTACATAGGACAAACGGATTGCATTTCACAAAAGAAAACTTACGATACCATCAGTCGTTAACGTAAAGTAAGAAACTTTCATACTATTTTTCTTGGTCATCAACGTGAATTTAATATTGTATTTTCAGAAAAATACCGTTTTATGAAATATTCAGTCTGAGGTTGGGTTAATCTGGATTAATATTTAAAATATTATGAATGATACTTACTTTATGCTTACGATATATTTTTGTCATATTTTTGTGTGTGAAATGCATCCCAGGTCTCTAAGTAAACAACACTGTATAACAATGTATGCATTGGGACAACAACGTTACGTGGCCAATGGGTGGAACAATGGTTGCCATCACGTCAGGTCAATTATGCATAACTTAAAAAACATTAATAACCTGCTGGTGTTGTCAAGTCCTTCATAACCTCGCACAGTGCCATTTTGTGTTTTCCTTTTCTGAATGGGTCAGGGTAAAGTGCCACTGGTTTTAAAATTAGCTCAGAATAACTGCTAATATCGGTGCCGGTATTACCGTCTCGAAGTGAACATCTAGATAGTGGAAGGTCTGTAACCAATAGCTATTATTCAACACATGAGCCAGTTGCATTTACATTTTCATTTAAAATTATAATATGATATTATATAAGTTTGATGTAAATATGAGAACATGACATTAATATACGCCGGCCCAGAATATGTGGACACCTTTAATTTCATTCATAATTTTGAAAAGTGCCATGCCTTTAAAAATGGGTTTAATGCGTCATAATTTGCGCATGTGATCTATGACAAAAAGGGCAAAATAGTGTTGTTGTGTTTTATTTTCATTTGTATTTCCTTAAATATGAATGTTACGAAAGTAATTTGTATTGTCTAATTTCTTCATGAAGCTGTTTATACGTTCCATCGTGTAAAGATGGCTCCGATGTGTGAAAACGAGTAAAATCGATTCAGAAAATTTTTTTTCCAAAGAACTTCCCAGTTCGAATAATTATTTTTCAAAGATTTCAGAAACATTCATGCATATAAATGTTAATGATTTTCTTTTTGGATATTAGCATTCTACGTACAAAACACAACATTGAAAAATATCGGTTTGACTAAACCGGATGTAACTGCCGGAAAAAATAGTTATCATTTTTCTAGCTACCTTCTAATTCTTGCAATGACAATGCAATACTAGTTGTATCTGTAGTTTCCCTTAACATTTTATTGCTTTTCATTTAAAAATGTTTCTTTTATTCTTCTTAAAAGTAGTACGATTTATTTTGATGTAGTAGAGAGAGCCACTAACAAGAACTTGCAATGCTGATCAAAACTAGGAAGATACAATGTACTGGTACGTTATTTGCAGAGGACATATCCTTCTAGTAATATATATTCTTTCTAAAACGGTTATTTTATTCATATGTATAAAGTAATTAATTAAACAACGAATATGGCACATATTGTCTTACCTGTGTTATTTGTTTTTATATTTGATTAATTTAATACAAAAACCTCTTCGGAACCAAGTAAATGATAGAACCATGACAAGGAAGTTTAGTCTCATTGAGTGAAAATCTAACATTGCAACGTTGATGTCAGAGAACTAATTAAGAATCGAAAGTGGCACAATATCAACATCACATATATATCGGTATGTACAGGTAAGCGTTGGAGAACAAAATATATTGAAAAACTATTTATAATACAAAGCAAAGCAAAATGGTATCAAAGCTAAATATAATTGGTTTCGAACAAACCTTCTAAAGTTTTAGGCTCATTGTACAAAACCCTGGTTTTAAAATTAACATCCAATCTGGAGTCTTCAACGTAAAGATAGTCGACGAAACATCTACTATCTGGATATTCAGTGTCATTCAGCACGCGGCATTCTTCCATTTTAATGTCCGTGTATAACTCTGTATTCTGAAATAGCATCAGTAAAATCGCTACTGTAAGAAACAAAGAGAAAATGAGATCTATTGATATCACTACAGATGTAATTTATATTCCGCATGTTCCGTGAATGTATAAATGTATAAAGGAAAGGGCTAAAATTAAAAATTGACATTTAAACTTATATGATATCAAAAATGTTGTGACACTTTTGGCTTTCCCCGTCGTCTAAACTAAATAACGACAGCAAATCCAAAACACACACACACACAAACACACACACACACACACACACACACACACACACACACACACACACACACATACACTCGTCACTACGTGACTACGTATTATCTATTTTGATATTTAATATGTCAAACCATTCTTATGAATAGCTTTGTAAAACCATATTTTGATCCAATGGATATATTTCCTTGGACTGTGATTTTGTCCTATATTCGGGAATGGAACTACAGATAACAGTCTCTAAATATCACTATATACGGATATAAATTCATTCTTGTAGATCAAAAGTAGAAATGGGGTGTTAAGTTTGAGAAAGGGCGGTGGCGTGATGGATTTGCTATAAAACAGAGTTTGCTGTTATATTTTCTTGGGTGCGTTCAATGCTGCAAAGTGATATTGTAATAAAAAATACAATGCACTATGAATACCTTATAAACCTTGCATAGCACGCCAAAATCGTTGAAAATATCTTTTCCTCCTAAACAAACAACATCTATGGTGAAATAATGAAGATCGTCGCAATAATTGGACTCAACTGTCACAGCTCCATGCACGTAGCATGACTGGATACTGCAGGAACAGCCTAGAGGAAATATGATGGTAAATATAGGCTTCATGTAATTACATGACTGTTACAAAAAAAGTTTGTTAACGTGGCCTGAATTATGAGTGTCAGCTAATAACACGTATGTACATAGACGTTTATAGACGTATATAGGTCAAGTAGTGTAGGTTCGTTAATCTTATCGCTAGATAGATAGGGATATCACATTTTAAAGATATTTTTACATATTCATTTATGGTTAAAGAATAAGTAATTTTGACGTGAAACTTCCGTTGAGTAATGAGTATTTTAGGAAAAAGGTAAATGTATTTATTATTGTAAAACTAACCTTTAGTCTTTTTTGTACATTGTTGTATTGTTCGATAACGGATGATAATTTAAGTCCATGGTTTCCTTGAGATAAACTTGTGGTATGCGGATATCATGTATACATAACAAGTAGAAGCTTAGATCACTTGTCAGTTTGCAAATCTCAACATTGCGGATCGTTGTTGCAGAGTTTATTACATAAATTGACCATTACATGCGGTATTTTGAGTGAGTACAGTTTTTTCGAAGTTTAGTAAGTTAAATGTCCGATAGCTATATTTTGACAGAAGCTGATCCAAGTAAATTTTGGTATAAATTGTTGATATATATTCAGACTAGAATGCGGCAAATTTAATTTCATATCTGCAGTATTGAAAGTTGTTTATTAGGATAAAGGCCGTGGAATCTGGGAACGTATTTTGAAATGGTTATATTGTGTTTATAATGAAGTATTGAAAATCAGCATTTTGAAGGGGTAAATATGTAATTGAACTGTGTTAAGTTTATTCTGTGTTTTTGCAAAGCAAATAGTTACATAATTTGTCCGTTGATATTTGTGTTGTACAACGTGGAAATATTTAGAGAAGTGTATGCTACCACGAGATTTAATAGACGATGCTAAGAAATGAATGCACTGTTATTTTATACGGATAAAATTACCATGAAATGTTGTAGATGGTAAAAAATGAATGAATGTACTGTTTTGATATATAAATGAAACTACCATGAAATAGTAAGATGGTAAGTGATAAACGTAATGCTATTGCAAAATGAGTGATATGTATGTAGCCGTTTTATTGACGTATGTGCGACGTAAGTCACATGTAGACCATTATCGACGTAACAGGAGTCAGCCGGTGGTAGTACCGTCCTAGGACGCGCAACCCACATAATCGTCATATGGACGACTTGACATTCCTGACGTCAGATTGGAGTCGGTATTAGTAGTTCAGTACTACATAGTACACGCAAAGTAAACCTTGTGGATACATCCATCGCCGGAAGGGACGGTTGGAGATAAACCTTCGCATCCGGACGCGGACGTAGTGTTTTAATAAGTATAAACCTTACTTAAATCAGTCATTCCCGTTGCAGAACAGTTTGCATCACGACATCAGCGCTATATACTAGTTAGTAACAGTGTGTATCGTGACATCAGTGATATGTTATAGTTAGTTATAGTGTGTATCGCGACATCAGTGATATATTAGGGAATAGCAGTTTGTATCGAGACTTCAGTAGCATATTAATTAGTAGCAGTTTGTATCGCGACATCAATTAGACAAAAGCTGATTAGAGAGAACGATGTCAACACGATTTACATCTTAGAACATTATAAGACCGGAACTTGTTTCATGTTGAGTAAATCTTGTTAATTTGTATATATTGTATAATTTTATATTCATAATTTTATTTTATGTAAAAATAAAAAATGTAAATTTTATTTTGCGTAATAGTTATATTCTATGTTAGTGAGTTGTCGGCCCTTGATCATTTTGCTGCATGTCATGAATATAGCTATTCGGCTATTATAGTAATAGTAATAGTTTATGACGACAAATCTATTTTGAAATGTCTGAAGCGGTATGACCATTATCCATTTAATGCAATAAAATGGTTAAATTGTAATATTTAGCATAAAGTATGACTATCTTGATCATATCCGGTTCAAAATACCAGTGTGTGTTGTTTAAACATGTATTTAAACATATTTAAACTCGCTGTTAGCGTATATATTAAATAAAATCTGACCCATGGAATAACGTATGTGGATCTTGATTACTTCCGTAAGCGTTCGAAAATTCCTAGGCATCATCAAAATGTGCAACAGTCCGAGTAAGGAGTTAAGTTTAAAATCAGGTTTATAAACATAATTAATTTCACAAGCAACATTTTTTTCCTACATATTCATGCACGGTTTAAAAAACGCTGCACAAAATAGATGTCCACATTTGCATTTATATGTTTTATAATATCAAAACAACCATCAATTATTTTATAACAAACATCTATTAATAACAAGAAACATAAGTTTCATTATCTGTTAAACTATGTAGCGTACATAAATTGGCTGCCATCAACACACGAGCTATTCATTTGAATATCATTGTGTGCATATTCATAGGTCATATTTGGCTTGAATAAATCAATTAACTGTATTATCACAATTATAATTTACGGTGCTGGAGTGAAATAAACCCGTGTCATATTTTTTATATAAACCTTATGTAATATCACTACCGGATCAGCGTTCGGCGTTTTCGGAATAACTTGACTCTCTTACGTAAAATACCGAAAGGCTTTTCGACTTGCCCAAATATGACGTTATTTTCCGACGTTACGTCATACAACGACTGACGGAAACCAGTATGCGCGATTTGTATGGTTATTTTATGTTATGTGATAAAAAATATTCGTGCTCATATACTATTGAATTTATAAATTTCGTTGGCGAAAATGATTTGATGCTTGGCAGAATCTTGCATGATATATGTTTGCCAACTCGTTTAATAAATTTAATGATAAATAAACACTCATGTAATAGCCTCT
This sequence comes from Panopea generosa, assembly GCA_029582155.1. Taxonomy (NCBI): domain Eukaryota; kingdom Metazoa; phylum Mollusca; class Bivalvia; order Adapedonta; family Hiatellidae; genus Panopea; species Panopea generosa. The sequence goes on from CM055900.1 coordinate 6,052,782, forward strand.
ATATAACTGCATGTATATCTTTGCACATATCTAGCGACAGTTCTTTGTTACCATTAATATTCTAATATTTTATTTTATTAAACAAAAATCACCTATTTAATTCATGTTAATAATTTTCCAGTTATTAAATATGCCACAGTCATTTATTTCTAGCAAAATCCATAAGCAATGAGGCTATACACAAACTAAATCCTTTTGCTTAAAAAAACCCCGAAAAAACATTTACAATTGGGTGCATCTTTGGACTATTTACGAGGTCCTTTACCGACTGATTGCGGAATTGGCCGGGTATGTACGATTGGATATGCGAATATCATCGAAAATACTTTGATAATTTCCGTATGCGAAGTAACTAGTTTGCATAGTACAATAACTGATCATTAAAAATATATTTAAAAGACGATTTTATTACGCGAAAGAAAAGTGCCGAATGTTATAGAACCTTGGAAGGCGATCATAACGAAAAAGTTTGTCATTCATAAAAAATGTTTATGTCTTTATTGTATTATTGTCTCACAAAAAGAAATTGTCGTGAGATGTCTTACCAATGACAAAGCCAACAAAGGGTGTTTCACTAATAGAAACTGTCGTGTGGTGTTTCACCAACAGCAAAGTCAACGAAGGATGTCCCACTAAATGAAAACGTCGTAAGATGTCTCACCAATAGCAAAGTCAATGAATGATGTCTCACTTAAATAAATTGTCGTAGGATGTCTCATTAATAGTAATTGTCGTAAGAGGTCCAACCAATAGCAAATTCAGCGAAGGATGTCTCACTAATAGAAATTGCCGTAGGGTATCTCACTAATAGAAATTGTCGTGAGATATCTCACCAATAGCAAAAACAACGAAGGATGTCTCACAAAAAAGAAATTATCGTGTGATGTCTCACCACTAGCAAAGTGAATAAAATATGTCTCACTAATAGACATTGTCGTGATACAATCTATCAGAAATTATCGTAAGATATCTTACCAATAGTAAAGTCATCGAAGGATGTCTAAAAAATATAAATTATCGTGTGATGTCTCACCAACAGCAAAGTCGAAGAAGGATGTCTCACTAATAGAAATTGTCGCGAGATGTCCCTATAATAGGAATTGTCGGGAGATGTCTCAACAATGAAAAAGTCAACGAAGAATGGCTCACTAATAGAAATTATCGTAATATGTCTCACTAATAGAAACTGTCGTAAGGTGTCTAACTAATAGAAATTGTCGTGTGATGTCTCACCAATAGCAAAGTCAACGAAGAAAGTCCCACTAAGTCCAATAGCGAAGCCGGTGAAGGATGTCCCACTAATACAACTTGTTGTAAGATGTATCATTTATAGAAATTGTCGCAAGATATCTCACTAATTGCAATGTCAACGAACAATACCTCACTACTAGAAACTGTCGTGAGATGTCCCATAAATAGTTATTGTCGTAGGATGTCCCACCAAAAGCAAAATAAACGAATGATGTCTCCCTAATATAAGTTGACGTGAGATGTCTCACTAACATAAACTGTCGTGTGATGTCTCACCAATAGTAAAGTAAACGAAAGATGTCTCACTTATAGAAAGTGTCGTAAGATATCTAACCAATATTAAAGTCAACGAAGGATGTCTCACTAATAGAAATGTCGTAAGATGTCTCATTAATAGAAATCTTGCTACCGTCACAGAGGGGTTATTATTGGTAAGTGAGACTTAAACTCGTCATGAGATTGCAGTTGCCCCTATATGTTTTTTTAAAACATGATTTAAACAGAGAACATTTAGTTCGACTATAATATTTGTATAATTTTACAGAATTATAAATCTTTTTAAAACTACGTGGAGCACGTGGCCGAGTGGTAGAGCACCGAACCTAGTCACCACGGCTATGTGTGGTGTCCCTGAGTAAGACACTTTATCCGCATATGCTTAATACTGGTTATACCCTTGAAGACTTCGAACGTGATTTGTCTAAGTTGTAGTTGTAAGAATTTGCTATACAATCGGAGAAAAATAAATAAGTTTAAACTAAATAATAATAAAGGCATCGTAAAGTTGTCGTAAGATGTTGTACTCATAGATATGTCTTCGCAGTCATAGACTTATAGTAAAGTCGTACGAGAAAGTGCTAATATTTAAGTCGTCTCATTTATAGAAAAAACTGTCGTAAGAATAATACTTATAATAAACTCTTCGCAAGATGTTCATTTATGTTTAAAATATCAAGGCAAACCACACTCCCGTAATATATCATGCTAGTATTGTTCTTTCTCTCAACATCTATATATTTTACTTAACGAATAGTTAATTTTTTAAAAGAAACACTACGAATACAGTGAGGCAGAAAAATATGTATTACCTCCATCCACACAAAATCCCAGTATCAGCAGAATATACGTTGTAACGACTTGGACTGCGTTTGATAACGTTAGCTAACATATTTTCCTGGATACTGGCTCAACCTCGTATGAGCGCGCAGTACGCGATAATTTTAGGGAACCAGGCATTAAACGTGTTTGTTGTTTAACGGTGCTGAACGCAGCCCAGTAGTGAAATCTATTTTTTGCCGATGTATCAATTGACGCTCATAAACAGATCTCAAGCTTGTAAAATATGATTATATCAGTGTAACGAGATTCATAATCCATACAACTCTGTTATTGTCATGTTGTTACAATTTGATATATTGCAAATGGCCAAAGGCAAAGTTTGCTGAAAGTTTAACTGACATTATTCAATTGAAGATTTATAGCAATTAAACCATTTCTATGCAAACTTATTTGATTTGTCAGTGTTGATAATTTCTTTAACGTTTAAATACAAAATATAAATAAATGAAATACAGAAACTTCAAGGTAGTGATTAAGTTGTGTTAATACTTCACGTGTAAAAAGTACAACAATGAAACGCAGTCTCGTCTGAATACTATCACATTGTACAATATTGAAGTAAACTCAATAACAGAAGTACGTATTAAGCAGAAATTTGAGGCAGGGCTCGACGCTTGCCCATATTAAGTCCCCTTTAGGGGACTATTATAGTCCATGTATACAGGTTGTATATGTGATGTAAGGGTAAAAATAGTATTCTCTAAATACAGTTGAGATGTAATGGTGATAACAAATTTATAACAAACTACTAGAATAATGACGTGCAGTAGAAGATATAGTGATTGCTGTCCACGCAAGAGGTCGCTGGTTTGATCCCATACTCAGCCATATGGTCTCTCAAAAACATCACTTAGCACTGGTTGTGCCCAAGAAACGGTTTCAAGAGAGATTCATTTAACCATTAAACATTTTCGCATTTGAGTTTAAAGAATTTAAGTAGAGTAAACTAACAATGAAATGGGAGATTCTGCAGGATTTCAAATAAATAATTTTCGCGAGTTCAGATGCGTCTATTACCCCTCTAATTATGCCCTACAATAGAAAAAATGTGTAACTTTTTTTCAAATATAAAAATATGGAAAAAATGTTTATATATTTATATTTATATAATCGAGGATACGACTTTAAAAGTTATGCTACATATGAAGGTAAACAAACAATGACATTGCTTTTATAACATTGTTTTTCAGTCAATCGATGTCCTCGTGGACACCCAGTCTCAGGTTCTGAAGGCAATCCATTATGTGGTCGAGGTTATTCAAAAGTTCTTAAAGTGAGTTTATGTATGCTCTACAGTTGAAGTAGCTCTACTTAAAGTAATTACATTTTTAATCATCCATTCGGAAGTGAGTTTTTGTATGCTCTGCAGTTGAAGTAGCTCTACTTTTAGCATTTACATTTTCAGTTACTTTTTAGGTAATTCATTTAGGATTTGTATCGCAACCGGGGTTTTAAATATATGAACATAATTTGAGTAAATGTAGTCAATGCATTATCAATCAAATATATCGAACAAATTTCTGCTGACAAACGTGCATATCATATTCCAAATGTCAATGTCATTTTTCAACAATCGGATAAAAATACAAATTAAATGAATGCAATTTATTTTATTTGAATTTTTCGTTGACATGTTAACAAGTGTTCAAATGCAATAAATAAACACGAAATCAACATGACATAGTTAAACAATAATCGGTAACCATACTGACATGTATTGTTTTCTTTACACGTTTTGAATAATAAGCAAATCAATATAACACACCATAACTATGTTTTTGTTAGCTTGTTTATAATCATCGTTAAATTGTTATAATCAGCATTTAAAATCACACTCAAAATACTATATTCTTCACTTATTTAAAAATACTGTTCCCTTTATTACGTCGTTTCGTCCAGTGACTACTTCCGAAATACGTAACGAATAGAGTCGACCGAACTCTGAACTATATTTATGTTAAACAACATTCGGCATACGCATCGTTTGGCGCTGTTTCACAGTAGTATCCATCGGGACAGTGGGAACCACCGACGCCACAGAAGATGTCAAGGGGCAATGGCCTGAAACCACCGATCCTTCAAATATAAGTGTGTAAAGAAAGTTTGATTCCATATCTCTGTTATTTTTTTACGTTTACTAAACTTTAGATCCGTAAGAGGTTGGTTAAATATAACTGTAATAACGACAAAAATAAAATTCCATTTAACACGACAACAATATCGGTTAATCTATAACATTTGTATACATTTATACAATCCAAATTATATAAAAGAAATTATCTTATTCATAAACGGTGATTTCGATATTTTAATTGTTCCATAAATCTTATTTGTGCGTGTTTTATTTTTATATTTTAAATGCAAGACGTCTGACACCATAATGTGTTCTTTCTCATTTACAAAATGTATATTTTATATCTACAAATATTGCTTAATCTTTTTTTACAAACCAAATAAAGATGAAAATTCTAACTTTACCTCTATCAACCCCAAGTAAAATATATCTTATCAACAACAGACTGCACGTTATGCAAACCATTACTGTCATCGTTTACCTTTTAAGGTATTGTCCTCACACAATTTTATCATTAACAGGTGATTTTTATTCACCTGAGAACCGTTGTAAACATAAACAGGTATCTAATTATTGATTTGAGGGTTTGCAGATTTTACATTTATTCTTCGCTTTATCATTAATATATAGTTAAATATTATGTTTGCCAGACACGCTTTACCTACTTTACCTATATCAAAATGCAGTGGCCCTATCTCATTTGCATTTAAATTGAATCGCCATTAGATATAAAACAGGGTTTCGTAATCATATTACGTGTATATATTTTATTGTTCGCTGTGAACAAATACTTTTCATGTTTCCATATGTGTATACCTTTTTTTTTCTTAATGAAAGCTGCTTTAACCACATACATTTATTTGTTAAGGTAATTTATTCGGTATGATGTGTTGCGAACAACAGGTTATATAACTGATTTGTGTGAAATATGTTTTTGTTTCAATGAGGACAATCGACAATTAAAACATCAGAAAATAACTGTGTAAACGAAGATAAAAAATGTATGAAACTTAATAATGTGTAAATTTATCGCTTTCGATAAATAAGTATTGGTTTTGAACTATTATATTTGATGAAATAACAAATTCTATGTGGTTGTTCATACAAAATACAAAGTGAAAAGTTTATTAAGTTCGTTTCCTATTCCAAACGTGACTCTGTTGTTTAAATATATATGTAAAACATAACAAATGGTGTATCGGCAATGGCGAAATCGAATTTACATAATCCACGTAACTGTGTAAAAGAAACACATTTTATTAGGTGACATGATTCTACTTCGGTTGGGTCGACATTTAGTCAGCTTGTTTTTTTTTTGTGTGACTGCACGCATATCCTTTCAAACATGAAAAATATAAATGATTACTTATATTATAGTATTTGTATCATTTGCTTCGTATCATATTAAATGCTTTTTCAAAACACAATGAAATAGAGACTTCTTTGTACTGTTATATTGTCATAACACAATAAAATAGAGACTCATTTGTACTGTTATATTGTCATGAGATTTCTTTGTACTGTTATATTGTCATAACACAAAAAATAGAGACTCATTTGTTCTGATATATTGTAATAACACAATAAAATAGAGACCCCTTCGTACTGTTATATTGTCATAACACAATAAAACGGAGACTTCTTCGTACTGTTATATTGTCATAACACAATAGAATAGAAACTCTTTCGTACTGTTACATTGTCATAACACAATACAATAGAGACTCTTTTGTACTGTTATATTTTCATAACCCAATACAATAGAGGCTCCTTCGTACTGTTAAAGTCATAACACAATAAAACGGAGACTTCTTCGTACTGTTATATTGTCATAACACAATAAAATAGATACTCCTTCGTACTGTTATATTGTCATAACACAATACAATAGAGACTCCTTCGTACTGTTATATTGTCATAACACAATAAAACGGAGACTTCTTCGTACTGTTATATTGCCATAGCACAATACAATAAAGACTCATTTGTACTGTTTTATTGTCATAGCACAATACAATAAAGACTCCTTTGTACTGTAATATTGTCATAACACAATACAATAGAGACTCCTTTGTACTGTTATATTGTCATAACACAATACATTGGAGACTCCTTTGTACTGTTGTATTGTCATAACACAATACAAAAGAGACTCTTTTGTACTGTTATATTGCCATTATCCAATAAAATAGAGACTTCTTTGTACTGTTGTAATGTCATAACAAGACACAAAAGAGACTCCTTTGTACTGTTATATTGCCATAACACGATAAGATAGAGACACCTTCGTACTGTTATATTGTCATAACACAATAAAATAGAGACACCTTCGTACTGTTATATTGTCATAACACAATAAAACGGAGACGCTTTTGTACTGATATTGTGTCATAACACAATAGAATAGAGACTCCTGTGTACTGTTATATTGCCATAACACAAAAAAAATAGAGACTTCTTTGTATTGATATATTGTCATAACACAAAAAATAGAGACTTCTTTGTACTGTTATATGATCATAACACAAAAAAATAAAGACTCCATTGTACTCCATCGTACTGTTATATTGCCATAAAAATAAAAAAAAGTCTCCTTTGTACTGTTATATTGTCATAAAACAATAAAAAAGAGACTCCTTTGTACTGCTATATTGCTATAATCCAATACAATAGAGATCCTTTGTACTGTTATATGGTCATAACCTAATACAATAGAAACGCCTTTGTACTGTTATATTGCCATAACCAATAAGCAATTCTTTTCTTCCATAAAGAACACAAAAATAGTAAATAAGATACAATATTCTCATTTTGAGCAATTGAGGTAAATATTTACAGACTTATTATGAGACACGTAAGGCAAGTAAATATTCAATAAATTAATTACGAGCAAATCAAGGAATATTTTGCCCAATTTATTTAAATTGTTGTATATGTCTATAAATTAACCTATATTGTCTTGTCCGATATTATTTGCCCGCTCTACAGGTCTACAGCACTATATTGTCTTGTCCGATATTATTTGCCCGCTCTACAGGTCTACAGCACTATATGGTCTTGTCCGATATTATTTGCCCGCTCTACAGGTCTACAGCACTATATGGTCTTGTCAGATATTATTTGCCCGCTCTACAGGTCTACAGCACTATATGGTCTTGTCAGATATTATTTGCCCGCTCTACAGGTCTACAGCACTATATGGTCTTGTCAGATATTATTTGCCCGCTCTACAGGTCTACAGCACTATATGGTCTTGTCAGATATTATTTAACCCGCTCTACAGGACTTCAGCACTTTTTGATATTGTCTAATATAACGAAATCAATGTGAATAGTTAAAAATGATATCGACAATGAATTAAATCGTAACGTACGTATTTGTTTGAAATATATACAAGTAATTGGAGGCACGCTTGTTTAAGTAAATCAAATATTACTTTTTATTTTATTTCCCTTTGACAATTCTTGTTTATAGCAACACTAGTCGCAGATAACCAAGACGTCGTTATCCGCCGATGTGTCGCAGACAAATAAAGCATCTAGTGTATCTTTCAGAAATATGACAATATAATAATATATCTTTATTAACAGGTTTCGCCGTTTCGATATGCTTTGACAGTTTTTCTTATATTTTTTCATCTTTCATACAATTTCAAACATTTAACCGGTAGTATTGGTAACACAATTTTTTCTAGCCCGTGGTCCAGTGGTAAGGTCATTGGTTCGGTCCTCCGTCACGGCTATGTGTGGTGTCCTTGAGCAAGACGCTTTGTCGCTTTGAATTACATAAGTTTTTAGAACTTGTTTCACAATCGAAGTAAAATTGAAATAAACAATAACTTTAAACACAATTTTCCTACCTTTTAGTATAATATACACAAGTATGTTGTAGCGAGTATGAATTACATAAGTTGGAAGTAAGTGTTTTACTATCGAAGTAAAATAAATTTAAAAATAACTTTTACGTTTAGTATAATATACACTTATTTTTCAAGTATGTTGTAGATCTTTTGTCAAAACATGTTCGGCATATATTAGACCTACCATAATTTTGTCTGTTTAAGACAGATTTGGAGTCCAGTCTGCTAAATGGTATTGCCATATTCAGACAGTCTGAAGTTAGGTTCTAACACAAATCAGGTGGCCGTTCTGTCCTCGGGTATTGTTATGTGGACATCCGCTGCACCTACAGGTAATACTATTGTTATGTAAGTTTCAATTTATTATACATTATTACAATACATATAAACTATTATGGCTTTATTTTCAATCTTGTTTACTTGTTACTCAGTATGTATATTGTGAGTAAAATATTGCATACACTTAGTTTAGATCAATATAACACACATTCATGATATTTTCAATATTTAATATACCTTATCACAATATTTGCAAGCTCAGATCATTATTTCAATAAAAGGAGAAACTTTTAAACTGAAATGTACTGAAGTTCAGAATTTATCTCTCCTTGCCTTATATTTCGCACATAGTGAGATATAGAGAATATCATGTTAGTGTCTGATATAATCAATCTTATCAGGTGAGGCTTTGAACCTGATGAAGTTGATAATATTGGACATTTACATGGTTTTCTATTTATCATGTCAATATGTCTATTCGTTTTAAGTAAGGTTAAAAGTTGTTCCGTCCAGGTCAAAATGTACAAGTATACATACTGACGCTATGAAGTATACATAATGACGTCATGTGCCTGATAAATTTGCAATGACGTGATAAACCTATGTTTATAAGACAGACAGCTTATCAACAGAAATGAATGCGTTTACATGATAAAAACATGTTTGTTTTATAAACGACAGCGGTTTATCGCCCCCTTCTTTAGTTTAAGCATATTTTGTTTCAACATGAAATGGGGTTGGGCCACAAGTTCTTTCAACATTAGGTGGGCCATCACCTTTCTTTTCGGTACACGAACTTCCTTTCAGCACCATGCCACTTACTGAAGTATATCAGGAGTTTTCAAAATTTACAAATCGGCTTAAAACGTTTTTCCGAATTATCATGCCTGTATATACGCATGTACCCCCGATATATATTTAACATGCCAAAATAATATTTGGACAAGGGGCTTCTTAGCTTGGCATACGTGTCCACGTTAGATTCCCCGTTTAAAACTGCAACGTATTTTGTAACGTATTAAATAAGTCACGTTATCGCATTTACATTTGATCCGCCATACTGGATACATAGTGTAGAATTGGTTTCAAATTATTTGAGTAATAATTCAAATGACAACATGAATATCGCCAAGCAGTATGTTAATACTGTCTATGTTTAGAAAGTGGATTAGTTTTCAAATTTAACACTCTAATTCAAATGTCGTTTTTTAATGATTATATAACAAACCATTCCAATTGTATTTATTTATGCTAATGAGATGCTTTATCCATTTTGAAAATAATTTAATTTTTAGACATTTATAGTCTAAACATGTCGCTGACAACTCGGTATACTGACAATATTTTAATCCATCTACTTTAAATTGGGACAATGACCACTGTTGCATGGTGTTGATAAACATCTATGGAGCGCATGTTTCAGTGGTAGAGCATCAAACCTGTGATAGGAGGGTTGTGGTTAAGACCCTCCCTCACGGCTATATGTGGTGTCTTTAAGCAATACCTTTTTTTCGGAATATGCTCAGTACTGGTTCTACCGTGGGTGGAAGAGCGTGATTTGTACTATAAGTTGTTACTTGTTTCACAATCGAAGTAATGTAAATAGGTAAAAACTAGAAATTTTCTCTGATTAAATCAATCTAAGGAAATTTAATATGAAGCAATACATCAGTTTTTAGTAACAGATATAAACCCATCTAAGACAATATATTCACATATACATGTAGTATGGTTAACACACATTCCCTATCATTATTTTTGTCTTTCTTGTTAACTTAGTTACTTTTTTATTGCCAACATATCTTACATACATATATACAAGACACAATAAAACAGATAAAAGGCATACAGATCTAGCCGCAAAAGCCCACCACATAAGTCACGGCCATATCCTTTAAAAGATAATTTTGCATAACATGACGATGTCAATATTGGAGGTTAGCAATTATGTATCAATTTAAATGTAGTTTAATATCAAATACATTTATTTTAATTCATATGTAATTAAATATATAACTTATGAAAAAAAAACAAGATGCATCCCCTATGACTTCAGTAAATGATGGCAAGTTTATTGAATCACAAAGTAACCGGTTTGATTCAAGGATAACGTTGATTCCATTGCGAAATTTGTTAATAAACAGATCGGCAATGTTTTAGCATAGCCCTATATCGGCCAATGACTGACGGGCCGCGATTAAGTATTTAGTCAGTAATTCATTGTTATCTTGAATGTATTACCTCTCAAAATAGCATGATTCAAAAGTTCATCTTGACGTGGCGTCAGTTAAACTAACACTAATTTGAACAACAGGGTCAAGGTGTAGAAACCGTTTGTTTGATGTGCTTTTTTTAATGATTATTAGTTTGTCAATTCAATACGAGGTCATCTAAATAAAATAAAATTAGTTTGATATTTGAAATGTAGTCCTAATGTTTACCTCTTGACTAAGTTCAAATAGTAGAAATGAATTTAACAAACATAAATAAAGACTAAAAATGTAATTTATTATATATTTCTAAAGTTCAAATTAAATATCCTCGCAGTACCATGGTTCGATATACTACATCAAAGTTTATATCACTATATACTACACCATAGTTTATATCACTATATACTACACCATAGTTTATATCACTATATACTACACCATAGTTTATATCATTTTATACTACACCATAGTTTATATCTTTTTATACTACACCAAAGTTTATATCACTAAATACTACACCATAGTTTATATCACTAAATACTACACCATAGTTTATATCACTTTATATTACACCAAAGTTTATATCATTATATAATACACCAAAGTTGATATCATTGTATACTACTGTATAGTGGATATCATTATAGACGACTGTTAACCTGTACAATGTTATGCGTCAGTATTGACTGGTTCTAGTTCTATCAACACTTACCTAAATCAAAGTATCCTCGCTGCACCATGGTTCGATATGCTAACGTACAAATTCAAAACAATAAATGAGTTAAGTTATTTCACAAGAAAAGTTCTACTTACTAGTTTGAACAATTCTACCTCCCTCTAAAACAATGTTCCAATTGATAATATTCACTAAAGAGACCATGTAAAATCAGTCAAAAAACAGTTATGTAAATAAATATAGCAGTCTTAACACACAACCTCAAATTGTGTATGACGTCAGAGCAGAGCCACTTTAATCACATGACTTAAAAAAGTCGAACACATTCAATACTTTTAATTATGATTTCTTTTTTATTTTTATCAATTAAAAACAACATTTCAAAGCAATGAAGTCATTTTAGCTGGTAGGCGTTTTAGTATTATGTGTTTTCCGTTTTGCTAAATAGAGGACATGCAAATATGTCACTTCTTTTTAACCTAAATACAAAAGTACTGCGAATACATTGTGCCTAAAAGTTTAAATGAGTTCCCATTATTCAGAATATCCCATTTAGAACTTCTGACTGGCTGCGAGTAGATAATAAAAAAAGTAAAAAAATAGAAAACTGTGGCGAAGGGTTATCGGTACGAAAAAACGCATTTTTTTTTTACGTGACCTAAATACATATTTCAACTTCCGCCATGTGATCGCCATTGATAAAATTGCGACATGAGCAGACAAGGACATTTCAAATTTTAAATTATAAATTTTGGGTTAAAAATGGAAGGTTTTAATGTTGATAATTTGGTAATAGTGTTTTAAGGTAAATTTTCAACTATCCATAAATGTTTTGATAACTTACCTCCTTAGAATATGTTTAAAACAATTTGACAGGTTTTCATGGTTGAGTAACTTTGTAATAAACCATGACGTAATTATTGCGCGTGCTCTGTTAAATTTCGTGAGATTATTAACCAATAGCATATGAACCTATATTCTGCTTTGCAAATACAATGATAAAAGGTAACTCTTGTGTATTTTAAGTATGTATGACTTTCTTGTTCTAGCACATCATATACTGCTTCATAAAAACTTGGATACAAAACACGTATAGGAAAACAAATCCGTCGATATATTAGAAATGTAGGTTCCCCTTCAATTTATACTACAGGCACAAACCGGCAACAACTACACTTGTGTAGTAATATTTATTGAGGTCATAATAAAAAATAATTATGGCTGACATAGTGTAAAGTGAAATTGTAACCAGAAATCATCGTTATTTCATCCTTCGTAATGGAGCGTGGTCACTGTTAACACTGGTCAGTGTCATAGTATTAGATTCTCTATATACATAATTTCAAACTCGATATAATTTTATTTCTTAAATTACCCATTGTACTCCTGCATCTGATTTAAAGACATTGTAAAGCCACATCGACGACGAATAGAACTTGTTGGTACTTAAAATATCAGCTCTAAAAACTGATGATATGGCCGGTTTTGATTTTTTTTGGCCAAAATTTATTACCGTTTTTGAGTAGTTTAATACATATTTTGATCAGATGGTTTCTGTAGCAGGGTGAACCTTTGAGTAACTTCAGACTACAGACCGGACGCCTGCGTATCAGTTCTGTAGCTGACCGTCTGCGACCAGATGTGATGCGTGCAACGACGCCACATCAAGACGTTTTTATCCGTCAACGGTATCATCTCCGAAATCGCATATTGACAGCAACATCAACTGCAAACGTAGTTGTCGATATAAAAAGTCGACCAATTCACCGTACTACAGTAACCGTTTACCGTTGAATTACGGAATACGTTGTTACAAACCAGTAAAAGTACCGAGCATGGTTGCAATGAGCACGTGATAATGTGAATAATGTTGTCTTCCCGCATTCTTGTTTTGTTAGCTGGTGTCATAATTCCGCGCGGCACGGTCGGTTATTTGTAAGTACAATGATTGATTTCTCTTTATCTGGCGATACATGTATAGTGTGTCATGTATGACCTACAAAACTATCGATTTTGGACGGCAATTAATAAAATATGTGTTAAATTGCTGAACGTAGAAAAGATATATCATGTGATTGATTACTCGCTAACACAGTCGTCTATTTACATGCAATCAGAATGTATTTTGTTTTTATGGTTACAGAGCATCGAGTGTTTTAATTTTACAAATAAGTGTAATTTAAAGCTCACCTGAGTATGCAAATAAGTAAATAACTTCTTCATTTATAGAGGATGACTCAATTGACCAGCTAGTCTGCATTGAGGCCCTCTTAAATAAGTACATCATATTACGAGTTACATAATCTAACATCAAATGTTTTATGATAAGTATACAAATATGTATGTAATTTAACACAAACAAATTGATAAGCAATAAACTAAATTGAAATACCAATACACGTTAGATGTTGTTTTCATTAATTGCAATAGATTCTAATTCGACTTTCGCATTTCACCCAATTGAGGATTTTTATTTTGGACTTTGTTTGAAGAATCAACAGTTTTAACTTCAATCTTCCTTTTAGCATATCGTAATTAAGTTGAGGTATTATAAATTTTCCGTTTAACATTTCCCTCTTATGTTTTGATGTGGCTTGCTCGTTATTTGTTTTCATTTGAAACAATTCGTTAGAATATACCGGGGTCATTCTATTCACTAATTTGTACGTTTCAAATGTTTTTTTCTTTTTGTTAAGAAATGTTTAAAATACAGCATATTATGAGAGACACGTGAGTTCTCGACACTAACACACTGATTCTTTTTGTATAATTGTGCTTGTAAATTATTAACTATAAAAGAATATCTCAATATAGCATTGTAGTACATGAGGTGATGTGTATGCATTATACAATAATAAACTGTGTTGATTGATAAGTATGACCATATCCAAGATAAAAAACACAAACGAGACTATATATGTTCATATGTATACTGCAAATGTGTATTCTATTGCATGTTGTCGTAAATATATGTACCTAATATACTATCAACTGCTGCTAAGGACGGTTCAATGTTGTCGTATGTAAGCATAAGTGAATAATTATTCATGCTGATACGCTTCTGACTTGTAGTTGATAACATGGCATTTGCTTTGTCGGTGTTTATATTGAAAGCATTCCATTCTCTTTACCAGAGTTTAAAAGATAATTTAGCGAACACTGTTAACTTGCTCATTGATTTGCTTTATTGTTTGAATATCATACAAGTACAGCTTTTTCACAATATCTGAAGAGCTGTTTTACAATAGTTATTATACTTAATTATGAACTACCCAATAAGTTACAGGACTGCTGTGAATGGATTGTTACTGTCTAAGTTGTGATCCTCGTCGTTGTTGCATCTTAAATCAGTATTTATTAAATTAAAACAAACATCACATCTCAAAACGATTCATAAACCCTACCATAACAGACGTGCACTACATTTATCATATAGAATTCTAATTTATTTTGTTTTCTTTTTTTCTTTTGTATTAGCGGCTGTTTTATCATTTGATGCTGCGGTTTTATTATTAAATGTTAGTTGTTTATAAGTCCAATTGTGTGCATACTATTTAAAATCAATTTGAATCTGATATTTTGTTTTTCAATCCGATACATTATACATTTAACATGTGTATGTGATATTATAAAGTGTGATAATACAAATTAGACTAATGAAATCACGTATAATATACGAAATCCTGTTTTGATTTCCTGGTTTGCATTACGTTGTTTCACATAATCAGTTCAAATGCGTGATATCGTTCATACAAAGCTATTTAATGGGCGTTACGCCATTTTCTACGAATTTCAGGTTTTATATCGCATATCCAGCTTTATAAGTGGAGGAGGACTTAAGAACGAGTCTGAGAAGAACCACCGTCCTTTCGCTAGTGACTGGTAAACTTTCTCACATAACGTTTTTGGAGCGAGCGGAACTCGAACTAACGACCTTAGCGGTGATAAGTAACTGATATTGAGACGGCACCTTAGACATTTCGGCCATAGAGGACACTCAAAGTTTTTTATCATAATCAATATAATTTACATAACGATGACATTGAGCTGATTTGGCACAAAAACTACATCAAGCATGATTTTTTCACGTTGGAGGCCAAACCTGAACAAAAATACACTAGGTGAGCTGATTAAAGCAGTCAGGGCCCTCTTGCTTAGTTAAAAACTATAAAAGCAATTTCAAACTGAGCTTTAATTATATCGACTAAGGTTGTATAGGTAAGTACTATTTTTATTCTTTGGTTTTAATCATTATTTGGTAATTTAACTATCACTTTAAAATTAAATGTACTGGAAACAACCTTATAAATATGTTTATTTTATTCTGTTTATGTTATTTGGCAATATTTTGCTTTCAGAATAAGGTTATGTCACTTTAAATAATGTTTTGAATTTCGTTAATGATATAAAAAATTTGATAATCAATGTGTAGTTTGTTATGCAGACAGACACTTGACTGACTTTGTGCATATATATATATATATATATATATATATTCTTTTTGGGGAACGGTTTAAATTAATTTTGTTGGAACTTCTGGCTCAACATATTTTGGTATTTGCTTATTTGTAATATATAAAGCAATACAATCCGAAGGAAATGGAATATGTTTAGCTAGACTGGATTTGTATGGCGGTAGACTATAGAATAAGATACGACTGGATATTTTATATAAGATCAATATTGCAGTCTCCATTTAAGATTGGTCAGTATATCAGTGACACTGGAACTATAGTCCCGCATGACCAAGCATCTCTGTTTGCCAAAAACAAGCATTTGTGTGCGGGGACCTGACAGAAGAGCACTACTCTAGATATGGTTTTACATGTACACGTGTCCGGTATGCTAGTGCTGTTGATGTCAGTTTTTTCCGAGTGTACTTTGATGTTTCGTTAGAGATCTTAATATATCTGGGCGTTTAGTAATATAGAGATTATTCCATGTCATTTGAAATTTTAATTACAAGATATTTTCCTGACAAGAAAGGTTCTACAACAGCGTGTTAAATAGTGTTTGGTGTTTATTGTGCATATTTTTGTCTTGTGAACTCATGGTATTTAGATGGTTTGAATTACATGCCCAATTTGGAATTATATTTCTATATCTGGTACAGGTATTGCAAGAGGTACCAAGAGCGGATGACTACTGTAACACAAAAGTAGATTGTCAAGCGGATCATTAATTTGGGTTATAAAAAAGTAAGAGTAATTGCAACCTTGGGGATACCAGAGGAGTCAGGAAGAGTTTTGGATATGGATCCGTTTATGATGACCGACTGCGATTTGTTTTCTAAGAAGCATTTTATCCGAGAGAGAGTCTTACCTCTGATACTTTAATACTGAATTTGTAGAGAAAGTTGTCATGGTCATAGTTGGACATGGCAAACTCTTTTTCTAAAATCAAGAAAAATGACTTGACGTTAAACGTTTACAGCTTTCTGTAAGTCGTATCCGAGCATCATAAATATGTTTGAATTTTGCAATGCTTCATGATATATATATATATATATATTCATGTGTGCAAATGTTTTACGGTATTGTGTGAATGTTCTGAAATTTTGTAGTTTCTGTAAAGTCTTTCTCGTTTCCTGTTTACAAATTTCGAGTCTACCTTAAATTTATTGTATATTGATTTTTATGAATGAAATTTTTAGTGGCAATAGTTATAAAGTCTGTAAATAGTTACCATAATTGGTCACCAGAGCAGTGTCCAAACTGGATCACATATGCTCTTTACAACTTTACAACGTTATTTATGTGTCCTTTAAGACCGTCACAGTCACATATCTGGCGTGGTAATAGGGGTTTCATACAGATTGATATTGATATTTCATAACATCATGGTCACTGATACCAGGAATAACAATGACTTTATTCATAAGAAATAAATCAATGATGCTTCTATCAAGGGATTGCAGTCTGGGGCTGTGGTCTTGTCGTTCCAGTTCATTTCATTTCCAGGACAGAACATTTAAAATAAATTTCGTTTTCTATATTTACAAAAACTTATGCTTTTATTACCATTTTAAACACATTTTTACATTTGAAAGAATCATTTTTTTATTTACATTTAAAACAAAATAAACTAGACTATTATCGACGTTTGAAATAAAGCACAAAAGCACAACAGCATAAGGAATACTAACAACGGAAGCAGAAACATTTAAATATACTTAATTTTATTTAACTGTATATTAACATTCCAGCTGTATTTCTTCAACACGCGTCGAGTCATCATGTTGAGTTTGTTTGTACTTCTGGCTGCTTCCTTCACTTGTGGATTGGCGTTTGACAGAAATATGGTGGCGAAGTTTCAATCTCCTATGCCACATTTTCATGAAGATTTGGTTAGTTCCATTTAGATTTTTATAAAATGTCAACTGTGAAATATAAACATATAATTCCTTATAATGACAAACATCATTTCTTTAATTGTTGCAAATATATTATGTTAAGATAAAATACTCACATAGACCGTTTGCAATATATCAAGACAATATTTAGAATTCGAATCAAAACTTGACTTACATGTACCAAACAAGTTAAGAATTGCTATGTTTAGATTAAAACAATCCGAACATGAGCTTATAATATAAATTCGTCGATGAGAACATGACATAATTTATCTTATTAAAGATGTTGCACTGCATGTAATATAATATACGATTTCGAAGACGAGTATCAGTTTATTATCATATTTCGATTGTTCATTTGGCAAAGTGAAATAAAACCGTATTTTGGATGTAAATAGCTGACGAAATTCATGAAATGCAACTTCTAACTGCATATGAGCAGATACTACTTTATATATAACAAATATCTAAATATATAAAAGATATGGTAAAAAAAGGTGTTATGTGATAAATACATCGGACGTGCTGCATATAGTTGATAATGCATGTATATAATGATAAATATTACATGTTTACACGTATGCTTGCAAAACTACATGGAGTAAATAATATGTAAGTATTTCTATCTTGAAATTCATATTAACATTCACGCTGTGATCGTCCTAAATAAACATATAGATATACTGCATTTCATTTCCCAATGAAAAGCACTTGCAACTGGGCGAACCAAAAGTACCAGTTTACATTCCATAGGTTGCATGATTTTGTTGAATGCGTGCAATTATTAAGTATGTTCACAACGTCGTCATTACATTCATGACATTGGCTTTGCGGTTCAATGCGTATAATTGGCTTATTACAAAAATAACGTAATTGTTTTATCTAAAAAAGCTGGAGAATATATATACTACGACAGTTTTTATGAAACTATTGATTTCCCTCTAGCTTTGAAAATATGAGGAATGTAATATTTAAAAAATCAAATGAATAATTGCTTAGACTTTAGCAATTTTCTTCTTTAAAAATGTCATATGTCTCTTTAAGCAAGTGGCCTCTGTACCCTATAAATAGTTTGAAATTTTGGACTTTGGTTTAATATCCAATTTCCAGACGGAAATATATGAGACGTCTGTGCAGCTTAACAGTTAGTACGACGTTAAAAATGATTACATTTTAATTGTATTTTCCCAATTTGCCTGCCTTAATGAGTGACACATGTCTCGTTCACCATTCCACGGACAATTTCAAAAACATTTAACTCCTTTTCAGGATTGTCACTTTCGAGATTTGAGATAAAATGATTTTTAATACCAGTACTTCAAACCCCATCTGGGTTAGTTATTTACAAATATTTATCAAATGTTACTTATATGTATTCATCTGTTTCCAAATTGTACAAGCCACGTATTCCATTGTTCACCCACTGTCAATATTTTCAAATCACTGTTCTGCAAATCTTTCTGCAAACAATTTGTATGTATGACAGTTGTTAAGTAAAACGCCTCCGTGTAACTTGATTGGAATATCCGTTTTCCATGTCATTGAACAATTTGAATACTGGACATAAATTATCAAAGATTTGAGTCTGAAACATTTCAGTCTCAAATTTAAAATCTGAAATATTATCATTTGCATTTAAAACAATTTGACAAAAATATTTCCTACAGAAACAATTAATTTCAATGATTCATTTTCAGAAAATATAAAGAAATACATTTTCAAAATCTTAGTTTGAGTATTGATTTTAGACTAAAAGGTTGGATAACTTTAAGTCCAAGTTTTTTTGTTTTTTTTTCAGTTTATAGGACGATGGTACTCTCAGGCTCGGCTCCCTCCCTGCAGCTTTCATGGATCAGCTGAGTTCACTGACATGCAACTGGTTTTGAGTGCTGATAGCAAATCAGTAATATCTAAAGTCACTTTTAGGTAATATGAAATGTATTTGACTCTCAGTATACCAATCTATCGATTTTGGAGACACCCCTTCATGGTGGTTAACTAGGACGCATATACATTAGACTGTGTTCCATTTTGATCAAGCTTTGTAAATTATAAGCACTCAGTAAAAATCAGCGCTAATGCGCATGGTCATACAGAAGTTCTGTATATTATTGGGATCCTCATTTCTGCCTCTACAAGTGGAACTTTGTATTTCGAATGAATATAACACTACAAAGCAGTTCTTTTGTGATATTGCGAATTCCAGGAATTCTTTATCAGCCATTAGCACAGTTGTCAAATTGTAACTGCAATTTTTGCTTTCGCTATGTTAATGAGTGTTTTTGTTTCGTTTTTGTTTTGTTTACTTTCTCGTTCCTAGCCTCCTCACCCACAATCGCTTCCTCCTACCAATAGTTTCGTTGGTCCCTCCGTTGGTTCCTCCGTTATTATCTCTACTAGATGATATTGATATTTCTTTCACGTATTCAGTATCCATAAGTGTCTAATCTGTTTTTTAACCAGGACTACGTTTCGCCGCTGTTCAGCGTCCTCCTCTCCGCGTTTTTCTCTCTGACATACACTTTCCAGTATATCAATGATACTTCTATTTTGTGCTACCAAACTACTTCAGGATGTACTAAAGATTGGTCGGTGACAGTCTGCATAGTCTGTTTAGCTGGCCAAATTAGCTAAACGCTCTCTCATCACATGGGCCTCAGGCTCTATTTCGCACGGTCCAAACAGTTAATCTGATATTTTTGCCAGTTACTTTCGAAAGGACGGTTACTATATCCAGAGTTTTTTTTATAACACAATGACATGCTAGGTGTTCAGAATGGAGTTTAACAAATAGATCACACAAAAAGAAACGCATTTTGTTGTCAGTCTGTGGAACGAACTCAGCTCTACCGACTGGGTCCGTTAACTAGCAATTGTTACGAGCACGTTGATTGGTCAGTTGCACAAGGGAACGTTTGTATTACGTCATAGTTGGGTAAACGTTCTATTGCTATGAATTGTGGGACAGGCATAGAATGCCCTGATTTTTTTCATTGATGGTTGATAGACCTGATTTGGGAGATATCAGGTTCTGGGATAGAGTAATTTTGTTGTAGTGAATTATAATATGATATGATAAACCTATATTCCTCCTCCCTTCTGTATGCTAAAACTTTATCAATATTATATCAGCTTCTTTAGATATTTAAATTATGTTATTAAAATGGTCTATATGCTTTGCTTATTTTCTTAATTTGTGTTGACGTTGTTTTTCAGATCTGATATGTGCTCGCAGGTGGGAGCCCGACTAACATTAATATCCCCCGGCGCCTACACCTTAAAGGACACTATCGGTATGTTTACAAGAACTACTACCATGTAATACTGAAAACGTACATGTATATGTCTACACAAGTCATACCGTCTGTTGGTATCCATTACTAAATTTATATATTTCGTAATATGTCACTATTATGTTGTTTATACCTCACTTCCAGTAAAACAACTGACAAATATAAGAGTACTTACATAAAATGTCCTCCAGAGTAAAAACTGTTTGGGCGCGAACGAGATCCAACCCGAAAAAGCTGCTAAAGATCCTTTTTCTTGCAAACTACAAACATACTTTATAGGGTTTATCATTACAATTTATGTCATATTTAGGAATTTCAAAGCACATTAATCCACCATTTATGTCATATACATTTACATACACACGTCATGTCATGGACAATTTAAACGTCATGCCTTCCAAGAAAATCCAATGGTTGAAAAACGTTAGTTTATACCTGTCCCTCAAATCTCCGGAAACAGCTCTGTTCAACCCAAATGAAAAAGCAAGGACTTTCATCCCTGTCCAAGAATTCATAAATATGTATTGCTTACACAACTTTGAAGTCATTCAACTTTCCGTGAAGCAACTGACCAATCGACGTCTTCGAATCGTATTGCTATGTAACGAACCTCAGCGGCAAATCTTGGTTCGTTCTACAGTGTACCAATATGTGAAAATTTTCAACAAATATTACTTCTTCTTACAGGAAACGTCGTAAGCGGAGACTTTATAGTAATAGCCACCGATTACAAATGCTTTGCAATCACTTGGCAATGTACCAAAAGATCGGCTGACGGAAGTAAATGTGATGATACTTACGTTGCTGTCAATACACGTAAATTGTTCCCTCGCCCCCAAACTTGGAAGAAGATAGAGCAGATTCTACAAGATCGCTGGCAAATGAGTTTAACGGACATGATCCGAATGAAACACGAAACACGTGAGTATTACCTTGCAACAAGTTAATCACCCTTATTTGTGAAAAATTACTTTAAGGGCTTTATTAACATTTGAAGAAGTGCTTGTTGAGATATGCAAAACAATACAAATAGCTTTATAACCAGAATTGTACATTCACGAACTCTTTATAAGAAGCAGTACATTGAGTTTTAATGTATGTGTGTAATTTCTTGAAAAAGCGTTTCCGTTCTCGCATGATCTATTGTTTTCCATTTACTCAAAATGCTGATGTTTGGTCACACACCAAGAATAAATATATTTAACGGTTTGTATATGATGAGAAACACTTTCAGTTTCTAAACTTAAATCAATGGCTGATATCGAGGCAACTGTTTTAGATGTTCTTATTATGACCTTCCATATACATTGAGCTGTAGACCATAGCTGTGCTTGTTTGAAATACCTGCACTGCCTAGTGTTGGATTGACTAATATGAAACTTCATCTGTACTGTTGTCATCAACCCAAAATGAATTGAAAGCTCGAAAGTTTTGAGTTTTGCATAGCTTTCTATGTATCCACTTATACTACCTAATATCATGTTAAAGAATGTGAGTATGTTTACATCTCGTCTTACTGATGGATTTAGTACATCTAAACAATATTTGTGAAAAGTCTGGAGAGTGGACTTCACTAAGTGCTGTTAAATAACATCTATAGTTTGGTTACTTGTTGTACATGGCTTAATTTCAAAAAAGTCAGATTTGGTTCTAATGCGCATGTTTCAAAATTGTCATTTTATGGAGAGAAGCTCGTGTTTTCGTGGCAGAAAACCTAGCGAAAATATGTCTTTAGTACTTTGCTTGGCAAGCAGGGTGGAGGTGCAACGGATGATATTGCCCGCTCATGCCAAAGTTCGATCCATGACTAGTCCCTTTGGCCTCTAAAAACCAACAACCAGTACTCGTTCTATTCAGGAAAATGACGCTAGAGCGATTCAAATAATCTCTAATCTTATTTAACCTACTAGCTAAATAATTTGTTATAAAGTAGTATATCTACATTTTTGCCTTTGTCGTATGCCAACATATATTCATAGTTCAAAATGTTTTTTTCAATTGTTTCTATAGTCTTGCAGAATTAATTTGACTTGTTAATGATATTGAACACTTGGTCCTTTCACTTATAAGTTTTTTTTCTTTCCAGTATCGTCTAAAGTCGTTAACTGCTTTTTCTATCTTGTTTTACATACTTTTTTATTTTAAACATATGCCTGACCATTTACTACTGCTGAAAAGACATGTTTACTGTTAACCACAATTTTGCCATTTGCAAACTGTTCTCTTATCTTGTCCTCCAAAATCATATCACGAGTTTAACAAGGAACCAAACTGAATTAACATGTTTAACAAGAGGCATGGGTTAAGCCTTCTTGCAGAGACCCGACAAATCTATCAAGTTAAATCTTCTGCGGTGAAGCAAATGACAAGAATAAAATGTTCGGGTGCCAGCAGCTGCATTTTGGTTAAGTATATGAAATGCGCAAACAGTCATTTGATGGGTGAGACGTGTATGATAATGTGGATGGCTTTGAGGAATGAGTTTTTTTATGTACATTGCTTTTTTCTAGCCTGCCCTGACAAACCACGATCAAAGAAACGTTTCAAGACATATTAAGGATGTAAACAAAGTATATGGACAAAGAGCTAATCTATGTGTTACGCAACGAAGACAACTGAGCGCAAAACATACATATGAACACAACTGATTGATATGTAGCAGACCAAAACGATATCCTCCTGTACTAGTAGACGAAAATGATATCAACCTGTACAGTTGTTTATTTAACCCTATTATTTTAAAAAACTACCCTTGAATAAAATGAAATCAATGATTTTGTTGTTTGAGTTTTTACTTTTGTTGATATCAAATATATAAACATATATTTATTATAATGTTTAAATAATTATACTTATTGCAGTAGATAATTAAGTTAATTGAATGTTTGGAAATCCGTCGGCACTTCAGCAGCTGTTTTATTTTTTTTGTTTTTGTTGTTTTTTATTTCAAAGTTTCTATCACCTCTTAGAATCGACAAACATTGAACCCTATAGGAGGAAATAACAATGTGACGTCGTACACGGTATTCGCCTAATGAACATCTTTCCGTACGTGCATGTATCTGTACATGCTAAACATATATACCATGCCAGAAATAAGACATTCAAGAGACTTTATCTAGTATTAACAATTTAATTGGTATTTTCTGTTTAGTCTTAATATAAATTTTGAAATATAATATAAAACCTGAAACAATATGGAAACATTAATAAATGCCCCATATAACAAATCACGCGTCCAATGTTATGCTAAAAGTCGCTTAAGTTTCAAGTTACGTCGACGATGCGGAATAAACGTCTCACACACCAATTACTTTTGTTCTATTTCACGTTTAGAAACATGCACTTCTCGAAAACTGAACACATATTGCCAATGGTTTTAATAGTGTTTTGTTTCCATTGATTGTCCACGGTAAGTCACAATATGCAGGAAAATACATGGAGTTGCTTTTCACAATTTTGATGGTTTGATAACACCCATTCATTATTCACAAATATGCCCATTTGTTGCAGTGTATCACTACGCATCTTTTAACTAATATATCTTCAGCCAACAGTTCCAGATGTCAACTAAACTAGGCAGAACTCTTGTGAATATTCCAGTGTTTTCATATGTATAAAGAAATATGACAATTTAAAGCATTTTCAACAAAGAAAATAAATTGTTTGTCAACATGTTGAGGATGAGTCCCATTTTATAATAATACTGGATTAATATTGAAACAGACAATTCACATTAAAATATTATAATAAAAATCCAAATGTATTTAAATTCTCTCAGCTGATGAAATGTAGTAATGTAAGAATATTAAATAAGTTAGATATATATATTACTAAAGCATCTCGAAAGAGGAAATAAAAAAAAAATACAATGACTTTTAAGTGTCATATCCACTCTCATTGGTATAACATGTACTAGTATTTGGATATTCATTTTTTACGCATGCACATGTATTGATATATATCGTCTTTACTGATAAGCTAAGTAATATGCTTAAATAAAAATAAATTATTATGTACTATGCATTCGGCTTTTCTTTCACATTTATATGCGTCATTATGAATGACATCCATTACAAAACTCACAATTACGTTTAGCATATTTCAAAATCGTTTATTTAACAATACTCTATTTGAACATATGACATCCAATGAATAACTGCGATAAGATTTTGAAATAATGAGGTCATAATGGGTCATAAGGGGCCACCTAGTGATATTGTGGCCGACTATATACAGACTATTTGAAGTGCTGAATTAACATTTCTTTTAAAATACAACTTTTTGTTACGTTATCTAAAATAATTTATTTATTTACGAAACATATTTCTTTGCTAGAATATCAATATCTATTCTAACTTCGGTTTAATAAATTTGAATAATACTGTTTTAACATCATCAAAATCTTATTTAAGAATGTTTCATTTGAAAAGAACATTTTATATAGTATAATTCTACAACATAGTACATTGCATTTACCATTGAATATAAGGCGATAAAAATATATATATGAATTAAACTATGTATGAATGACCTTATAAACAAGGTGACCAATACAAAATGTTTAATAAACCGTGTAATTATATAGATCGATTGTGTTAAGTGTTATTGAAGTTTGTTATATCAGCCTAATGGAATAGTTTATATATACAGTGAAACATATGAATCCATTACTAAATATCACGGCATTAACATGTGAATAAAGAAAACGGAAATAATAGTCTGAAAAGCTTAACAACATTATAGTTTTATCTCATTATCAGGATAAAGTTACAGTGTTTGACTTTCTTAGTAAAAATAATCAATTAAAGTAACAATGAATGGTTCGGGAAAAAGTGTAAAAAAATAGAACTTTACATAAAATAAGTAAATTTTAAAGACATAATTATTCAAGCGTAAACCATGTTTATTAAAATGGAATCTTGCACTAACCATTTGTTTTGCATCGAACTTTAATCAATGCTTACAGTGGTTTTTAAAATATATCAGTTTGAGTTTATTGTTAATATTTGGTTAACAAACTTTGATAATATTGAGAAGTCTAGATCAGTTGAGGATATAACATTACTCAATGTGCGTACACTCTAAATTTAATATTTGTTTTGCAGATTTTTAAAAAAAATATATTTTCAACGTGATATGGCGCGCTGGTTATTTACGGGATTCTGTCTTATAGCATTTTGTGGTGAAGCATTAAGTATTGCAAACGGAACTGGAGACATAAAACAACTTTTTAGTGACCTCATGGATGGCTATGACACGAGAATTCGTCCCAGAAGTAACCAGTCAGATAATGTAGCGATACAAGTTTTGTTCCTGCCAAACTTTATTTCTGAGTTCGAAACGGCAAACCAGAAGTTAACGATACAAGGTTACTTTTTTTGTATATGGACGGATGAGTACCTGACCTGGACACCAACAAATTACCAATCAATATCGAGAATAAAGATTCCAATCGACCAGGTAGGTCATATTAATTTACAGATACTGCGTGTTTTGGTCAAAGGGGTACCAGTCTGAGTTTTCAGATAGATGTTTTATAAATCTCTTAGATGGCCTTCATAGCCAAGTACTCTATTTTCAGTTTTACAACGATCAAGTATTTTTCAAAATAAATTTATATTATCTAAAAGGTGTGCACTGATTGTTTGAATCTACTGAGTCCAAGTTATGACAAATATGTTACTAATGAAAATGATTTTTGAAATAATAACTATTCTGATAATATTTTTTTTGTGAAATTATAGCAGATCTCAACACATTTATATGGATAAATGAATGTAAACAATTCACTTGTCAAGCTAAATTACATTTGGAACCGAGTTTCTTTTTAAAAAATGTTCATAAGTTAATTAATCCATTAATCCAATTGTCACAATCTTTATTTCAATTAACGTCTTAAGCCGAATGTTGAACTATCAGATGGACAAATATCGAGCTAAAAATAGTATTAACTAAAATTTCATAATACGCTTTGCTTTAACCGATTTTAATTCAATCAAGTCAAACTTTAAATACCGCGTCATTGCCCTTATTGGTCGATTGGTTTTGTGGAAAAAATTATAAAACTCTATTCTTGACATCTTTGAAAGAAAACGAGATTTGAAGATTACATTTTGAATGTTCGGAACTATTTTATCTCTTATTTCTGTTAGTGTAAACTTATTTATATTACTTTGATTGTGAAACAAGACTTAAGTTCTCACGCTCAAAGTCTTCCTGGGCAGAACCAGTACTAAGAATATGCGGAAAAAGTGTCTTGCTCAAAAACATCCAGCATAGCCGTGAACCTCTGATCATATGTTCGATACTCTACCACTGGACCACCCGCTTCTGTAAATGTAATATTCCCATGTTACATTATGTTAAACCAATCAAATTACAAAATCACACACACTGTCCGATTTCAATATAACTCTACTCTGCATATTTGTTACAGATTTGGAGCCCAATTCTGACAGTGACAATGCCGTATTCTAACAGTATCAAAGTGGGCTCTGACACCACTCAGGTGGTGGTCCTGGAGTATGGGACCGTGATGTGGTCATCATTCAATATTTTAAGGTATAGTTATGCTATATGACATTCTAGTTTATGAATGGGGTTTAACGCAATTTTCAACAAATTTCAGAATATATATGTATTTCAAGTTATAGTGTTAAAGGAAGACTCAGAATTAATCTGAAATTAGAATTAAGTAACAGGCAAACTTTCTCACATAAAGTTTTTATGAGCGAGCGGGTCCGAACTAACGATTTTAACGCTGAGATCATTTCAGTTTCTTTTTTACTATTATCGAAATCATTGTTTTTCCCCAATAATTTATCAATAATTCATTTTTCTTTCAACAGTTTATTAGTCGCTTAGATTCTCTTTCAATGAAGTATCTTTTAAATACTGAAAAGCACTTTTTATTAGCGAGAACTTTATTTTCGATATTAATCGTATTAAGAGTTTCATTCCTCGCGAATACAAAGTTTTTGTTAAAATTGCAACCATGTTCGAATGTTTACTTTATCCGAAAGCATGTTAATTTCTTCTTATTGAACATGCTATTAGTCACACAACGACTATATCTCATAAAGACAGTAAGAATATCCCCACTGCTGCTAACGTATTATTATTGTTATACACCTTACCAAGAGTAGTTACTTTTAATGTCGACCGTTTGATAAATACTCTTTACTTGTAATAAAGAGTGGTCTGTTCACAATCTGTGTTGAAGTTTTATTTAGTTGATAATGTTTACGCTTGATTTTGAAGTAAGCTCAATGCTTATATGAACTTCTCTCGAGTTCACTTCCTGGATAGAACCAGTACTTGGTGTTGTGAGCTGGTGATCGAATCCGCAGCCGCTGTTGTGAACGGCCGACATTCTATCCATTACTATACCGCCCTGCACTTTTAAATTTTCCATTATAGTTGATTTGTAAAATAGTTGCCATTTGTTTCAGTATTTTATGCACGGTAAATACCCAGTACTATCCATTCGATAAACAGACGTGTCGGTTCAACGTCCAGGCAGTCGACGAACTCAGTAACGAGGTATCATTTACACTGTTTCAAGGTGGTATAGACACGACTAATTTTTACGAAAATTCAGAATGGCATGTTACTGATATAATTCCATTGAAAACTAACACTTATTATAATGACATGGTAATTTATGAATTTCAACTTAAGCGTCGATTAACGTTTATTGTCTATACTATGATCATCCCATTGTTGATTCTCTCCTTCATGAACGTAGGAGTGTTTCTGATACCGTCAAGTAGCGGTGAGAAGGGATCCTTAGCAGCAACCCTCTTTTTGTCATATGGTGTGTTCGTATCAACAATCACCAACTCCCTTCCAAATAATTCAACGAATATGTCGTATTTTGTAATCTACATTTGTCTTCTGCTGATATTCAGCATGCTAACGGTCGTGTACGCCATTGTTGAATCCAGGATATGCATATTCAAAGGCAATGATGTTGTCCAATGGCCGGAACTTTTCAAGAAAATGTTTCAGAAATCAAATCGTATTGAAGACAATGCTGTAATAACCTTTGATCAGAATCAAGCGGATACAGACGAAAAGGTCGGCAAAGTTGATCAGCAACATGATGATACAGAAGTGAAGAAAGGAAAAGAATCGGCATTTCTTAAGATGACATGGGAGCAACTCCTGAGCACCTGTGACATTATTCTGTTTATAGTGTTTCTCTTGTTTGATATTATTTTAACAACTACATTCTTTACACTAATGTCTAAATCTTAATGTGCGGGATCTGTTTTTGTATTAGTGATTATTTTTAATTATTAACCACTTTACTTAAATGTCCTACCCCATCCCAAGTCACATCGCTGTGATGGCTGTTCAACGTGTTATTATTAATGGTTTTAGAAGCGCGGCAAAACGAAAGTATCGTCAGCGCCGTAGTTACATTGGGATATCAGGAAGCAAACTGCCTCGTGGATATTTAAACATTAAACAATTAAGCATTAAAGCATGATTTGCATATGTTCACGTTGCATAATGTATAATTTGGTCTCCTTTAAGCGTTTAAAAATAGCCAACTCGATTTTGAGTGTCTGACTACGGCACTAATCATACCAGATACGCTACATTTTATTACATTTTACTACATGTTATTACATTGTACTACATTGTACTACATTTGTTACAGTAACTGTATTATATAGCTAACTTTCAGAAAAGTCCGTGGACTTATGCATATATGTTGTAATAAACTCTCAGCAGCTCTTCAGTGATTTTTCTTATATTAAGTCAATTTTAATAATACTTGTTTTCAAAATTCTCATCGATGTTCAGTATATTCAAACCAAATTCATTTCTTCCGATACCTTCAAGAGTATTTCACCGAATTTTAAATATGCTATTAATTTTAATAATTCCTTATGTTCAGAAAATAAAATGACTGAAACAAGAGTGCTAAATATAAATTGAACTCAATGGGTAATGACTTCGCTCGTGACGTCAATGCAATGATACCGTCGTTCACCATGGTTTCATTTTTCAGACACCTTGATAAAAGTCCTGCTGAATTTTCAATTATATGATCTGGTAATGTAAATGTGGGGGTTTGACATCTGAGGAACATTAACTTTTGCTTTTAGTGATCCAGAGATTAAGGTCCTAATGTTATAGATCTGGGGGAAATACTTTTGGGGAACTACGGCAAATACTTTTAGAGATCTGGGTAATCATGGCCATTACTTTAAGAGATCCATGGAAATGGACCTCAGATGGGACGGTCTCAAGAGAAATAATTATAATTTCCATATCTTTCATAGCTTGAGAAATAGAATCGTTGATTTTGCTTTTGTAGTGGCGCTGTGTTTAACATGGCAAATTTGAATAACTGTTGTTCTTAAACATGACATGATGCAAATATGAAATTAAAAATAAATCAGTTTATATATGGGTTCAATGTGTTTAAATTTGAAAATTGTCATAATTCTTGTAATTTATGCTCGAAAAGAATATATGTAAAAACTAGTTTTTTTTGTCCTAGAAGATTGAAAGAACAATTTGAAGTGTAACAGTTATATTTTCATATACCTGAAACCCAAAATGTCATAGTTAGACATACTATATATAGGCCTTTTATTTAGATAAAAGTGTTTGTTCTTTATTTTAAAGAGGTCATTTGAAATATAAATCCTGCATTATAGTATTACAATATAATCTGCAACTATTTAATACGTGCTTCGCTTATGGTTTAAGAGTTTAATTTACTCTTAACAGCTGTGTGTATGTCATTATACTTCGGATGATCACATACAGAATTTAAAAGGCATAATGACCGTAAACGTGTTTTTAGATCTTTCGAGAGGTATTATAAACCTCGTTGAAAACTATTAATACAGTTGAAGGATTTTTTGCATAACATCGACTCTCTTCGGTGTGAACAAATAGGGCAAATATAATGTAAAAAAGACATTGCATAGTAAATGATATGTTATGAATTATGAAAGATTTCTTTTCTGATAACACTTATATTGGTAACTTTGACAGTTATGAGCGATTGGAAATACAACATATCAGAAGGGTTTTGCCAGTTTTTCATGACATCGTGTATTTCACTATTATCTTTCGAGTATTACGTTTTCAAAAAAAAAAAGAAACACAAGTTTGAAGATAAAACCACACCTTTTGTCAATATTTATCGATTTTTAAATGCAATTTTAAATTTTAAACACTTTTTTCGATGTTATATTATTACTTACCTCTACCAATGTTTAGATATTATGAAACAAATTTCATCAAGTTTAAATATTAAACATTACCAGTGACTTAATGACAGAGACAGACAGGTCCTTCTTCCGCTATATATGCTATTTATAAACGCAGGTATGCACTCCCAGAATCACGTGATCAAATTGTGGCGTCATCATAGGCCATTTCGAAAAATAAATCAATACATTTTATTATGATATATTTTTGAAAAATAAAGTCGTTGGAGTCATATTTCACATATAATTGTATTGTTATTTTTACTCTATTTAAGTATACCAACTAGATTTCGACTGTTTTTGAACACTGATTCACAAGAATAATCGCCAATGTTAAAATAAACACATTCCTCGTCCATTATTCGGCATGGTTGCAAATAACTGTGAACAATATTCACTAATACGTATTGCCTAATACGTTTTACGATAAAAGGGGAATAACTACATGTTCACTTTAACAGGCATTGTGTACTGTTCAATCAGTTCGTTATATCAGTGGTGAATAATAACGTTCCTTAACTGCAGTTAAATCAATGCAAACAATTTTGGCCCTATGGCAACCAGGAAACGTCTAGATAGTTTTCTTTCAAAATATAATCACTTTTAAGACTGACCATTAACATTTCTTATCGATTCATAAAATACGACACTGTGTGCACTGACTGACCAATACCAACTATTGAAAACGCCAAGCGAAAAGACAAGTATTTCACAATAAACTTAAGAAACATGTAAAATGAATAAGTACATCCCTGTGAAATATATAACAATATGGCACTAATATGCAACAACCATAGGAACGGTTCAAAATACCAAACGAAATATAGGACTGAAAGTAGACATGTAATAAACATGTTTATAAGAAGTACATGGTTAGTAGTTTAAAATTTAGCTGAGTTTTATCGTGAAACACTCTTTGTTCTACCACTTGTTTGTTTACCTAATCATTCAAGCACAAACTTTTCTTGCCAATGTAGCATAAACTCTATATTTAAAAATAGATGAGGGAAAAAAGTTGTTCTGACTACCAGCATAATGCAGCTTAGACAATAGTATGCTAGTAGCAGTCAGTTGTATTATGTTAGTGATGTTGAAATGTGCATGATGAAACAACAGTTACTACGCTATTTAAAGTCTAAGAATCCTCCAATCACATCTCTTGTGTCAGGAGTCAGAAAAATGGTCATATTTGCTATTCTAACCTTACAATCACCGATGTCTCTTCCAATACATAATGTTAATCGCCGCATTTGCTGCTATCGTGTCACCACCTGACTTTAAACAATGAATACCTATGTTTGCCTTTCTCACCAACTACTTATTTCAACCTTGTTACGGTAATTATCAAGACCGTGTGTAACGATTTACTAAGCGGTTTACTTTAAAATTTAGAAATAAGTTTACAATTACCTATAGACCGTTAACACAACTTAATTAAAAATCTTCAAGTCTTTCCCAAAACCTGATATCCCGAATCAGGTCTATTAACCCCCAAGGAAAAACAGGGAATTCTATGCCTGTCCCACAACTCCTAAAAATTAAACGCTTACTAACCTGTGACATCATTCAAATTTTTAGTTGAAACAACTGACCAATCAACGTGCTCAAATGTGACTTTCTCATTATTGCTAATCAAGGGACTCTATCGGGTGAGCTGAGTTTGTTAATCTGCTGTGGCTGATAAACCACATACTTCGATGTGACGTTTGGAAATTCTACCATATTGCTATTTAACACGATAATTCCACCACCGTTGTGACATTGGTCACGGTTTTCTAAAAGAAGTACCCTTAGTATTTATATATGAGAGGGTTGGTAAGCAATAACGCAAACTCATTGTACAGTGGACCTCAAATTGACAGTTGTAATGTCCCCTCTGAAATACCACTTAACAGCAATATGTTGTAACTTAAACCGTTCTCCATTCTGCTTCCTTGCAATACCCGGGACCCACACTCTATTCACTGCCCCATCGCCCGCTTTAAGAGATCACATATCTTAAAACACGTAAACAATTGTATTGTTATTTATCTTTTTAAGGTAGTTCGCTGCGTTCCTACCCGATTTTTTGACATCTGACATAATTTATCAAATATCT
Organism: Panopea generosa; assembly: GCA_029582155.1. Classification (NCBI taxonomy): domain Eukaryota; kingdom Metazoa; phylum Mollusca; class Bivalvia; order Adapedonta; family Hiatellidae; genus Panopea; species Panopea generosa. The sequence goes on from CM055900.1 coordinate 6,086,237, forward strand.
GTACAATTGATCTATGAAGTCTTAGCTTTCGTTCAAGCTTTTTTATATAGTACTGCAGTTTCTTGTTAACAACGCCCACTTGTGGTACGTATATTTCGCCGTTTTTTCCTTGTAAAATAATCAGTATTGCTTCAAATCTGTTTACTTTCATATTACAAATTGCTTATTTGATTACCTTTGATTATGAATACTATAGCATTCATGCAGGTAAAATACAATTTGTATTACCTTTACATCTAATCATTTGCCGGGCTTGAAAATAAAACGGGTTAAAAAACAACAGATTGTGAACATTCACGTTTAATTGCGCGAAAAGGCTCTAGTAAAAGTTCTTAAATTCTATATGTGCTAAACTTAATTAATTTCACTAAAATATGATCGAATAAAAAAAGAGGAGGGCGGGGGGGGGGGGGACCTTCACGCCAGTTCTTTCATAAATTTGAATTTAAATTTAATTAAACACTTTAAAAAAACGCGACATTCGCTTGCGATTTCGGACAACATTAAAAAAAAGACATATGATACTAACGTAAAATACGACGTCGTTCGAAATCAGAAATGAATGCAGACTAACACATTATACAAGACGACCAAGGATGGTATTAAATTCAAACCGAAAATCTTTGTTAGCAAAATTAGCATCATTTAGGACAAAGGCTTTCAATTGTAGAAACAATCTGATAAATTATGTATAACATTTCACATACATATATGTGTTAAATGAAAATATCATTTTTATATACCAATTTAACTTAATACTATTTTTACTAGACTTTTCAATATGATTTTGTTAAAAACAACTCTCACCAATATTGATTTGGAACTTTGTATAATATTGTAATCTTCACATTGCATACATTGAACATGTTTTATATGACGATCTGCTACGGTGCTCAACTCTTATAAAATATCTGTTCTGTGTCAACACTCTTACGCAATATTAAGTTTTTTGTTTACCCTAGCGATTGGAATAGGTCTTTTTGGCGAGCATGAATGAAAGAGTAATATAGCAATAAGAATTAAAATGAATATACAATTCAAATAGAGATACAATTAATTATTAATACATTACTGACATTTTAAAAACAAGTCATGAAATTATTTTTTATCAATTTTATTTTTCTACCGGATGTAAGCAATGCTAGTATAATGCATTTTATTTATTGATCCGATTCTGTGTCCAAGGTATCTGTAAAATAAATAGAAAATCATTAAAATTAGCAGATATGTTTAAACATTAAATTAAATAAATACAGAGTTTGTGGAAATTTTCTTGCATCTTGCAAACCTTACTATCATGTATTCCCTAATTAACGTAAACGTAAACGTTTCTAATACTTTTACTTTATTACATGGCTATTTAGTTATAAACAGTTATTTTTGTTGTTATATTTATTTCATTTTCATCGAATTGATACTCGTATAGAAACGTTTTATTTTCAAAAATGTAACATCATATTTGATTACATATGATCAACTTTTAATAAGCTATAGAACGTAAATCTTTAATGGGATTATATTGGCATATTACCGTAAATTCACTGTCCTAAATACACACGCCCAGCATGAAGATACACTTATAGCTTAGAGATATACGCGTCTAAAGTGTCTAATTGCATAACCTCTTTATTATAAACATCGGGTTTCTGAAGCCACGTTTTTGTTTTTGTTTACATTTGCCATTTTCAACGAACCGCTTTCGGATTTCCGATCAATCATCGTTTTCGAGGCTTTGTTCGGGAAGTTTACGGTGTTTAAGGTTATGCGTCAATACATAAGCATTATTTTGTGCATACTGCATACAGGAAAAGTCTGGATTAACAGCGTGTTTGTGTTACTTGCCAATATAATCCCTTTAAAGACGTATGTACGCACTGGTAAATTGAATGCGGACAGCAAATATTGATGTAACAGACGTTTTATCGAAAATCCCCAACCTCTTTAATGATTTTGCAAGTATCAAAACATTAATAAGTTCTATTTAATACATTTAATGGCAATATTTGTAATATTACAAAATATTTTATAGGAAACTACGGCAATGTTGATATCATTTGTATTCATCATATAAATATTTACATATGTGAAATTCTGAAAATATGTACATACAATTACATAAGCATTTCTTTTTCAAACAACTTTTTTTTTTATAAATAATTTACATTTTGTATAAAACTAATGACGTTATAACAATGTGAAATATATGTTATGACAATGTGAAATATATGTTTAACAGAGTTAAAGTTTTGAAAGTATAAATATAAAGATATTTCCACGTAATTTTTCACCATATTGGAAGGTCATCCGAGGCCGAGTAATGTAAGGCGCCGTCTCAAGATCAGCTACCTCTCACCGCTAAGGTCGTAGGTTCAAATCCCACTCGTCCCAATTTTTTTTTTGTTAGAAAGTTTGTCAAAAACATTGACAAGTGATAATATTCAATCAGTTTACTCTTTTATCATTGAAAAGTACAACTGAACGAAACAGGAGGCATTTTAACTGGACCATTGACGATACGATATGTATCACGATACATGTATCCCGATACACGATACAATACGATACAGATTATAATTGCAAAATGTGATGACGTCCTTGAGTCATGTTAAATATTTAATTTAACTAAAATATATGCGTTTTCATTCTCGTAACATATGGCAACATAAACTCAGTGTTTAGGTTGGATGGCGTTCAGCAATGGACAGCTCCAGTATAGCACTGTTTAATAGCAAACGCAAACAGTACAGAACAGGCATATCTGTGTTGGAAAATATATATTTGGTGAAACAGAGCCAATAAAGACACTGCCGATACGATATGCTGTATTGCTATGAAGTGTATTACAATTAACACATATTTCGATATATTGCTCCAGTCCTAATTTTAACATTTTATAAGTGCTATACATATTTCCAGAGAAATTTACCAAATGATTTACTTTAAAGATATAATATTGTTGATAAAATGTTGTTGTTGTTGTTCTTGTTGTTGCTGCTGCTGCTGCTGCTGCTGCTGCTGTTGTTGTTGTTGTTATTGTATGGTATTTAACACTTTTTCCGTTATATCACGACGGTGTCTACTTGAGAAATAATTGTGAGCGCTGCCACACTGGAGTATCATGCCGAAGACACATAATATGACCCCCACCCCCCAATCACATTATACTGACATCGGGCCGACCAAACCTAGAAATATCCTCTAAATGCTAAGCGCCAAGCAAGGAAACTTCTAGTACCATTTTTAAGACTTTGGTATGACCTGGAATCGAGCTTACAGCCTTCCACACGCGAGGCGAAAGCTTTATCCCTAGACCACGATGCTGTCATTAAATGTTGGCAATTGTTAACATGAAACAGAATACAATATAATAAAATATATGTTTACCCACCTTATTGGCTTATCCGATTTAACGAAACATCAGTGTCTTACTATCCATATCTTACCGGGCACACCTTGCAACATCGCGGGTATGGCATCCAACATGTACATGCCTTACAATACTTCGGATATTGTGTTGGACACACCGAACAGCATTGTGGGTAGGCTATGTAACACGTACAGGAGCAGGGTCTTACATACGCTGAAATAATAATAAAAGCAACAATAGTAGTTGCAATAATACGAGTAATCTACATGGTGAACATCTCAATATTTCTCTTAGGAAATAGTGGTTGGAATTGTGTTCTTGTTTATCGATTAGGTGAAAATAACCATATAAATCAATTCCAAAATGCATTTTTATGTACAAGTATATATACATATACCATCTAACTAAATATGCTTGAAGCACAAACGGTAACCAGTAACACATATACTATCTTAATAAGTACCCCATTAGCTCAAACGGTAACCAATAACACATATACTATCTAAATATATACCCCGGTAGCTCGAACGGTAACCAATAACACATTTACTTTCTAACTTAAAAACACTGGACGCACAAACAATAAGCAATAATAAAAATACTATCTAACTAAAAACGCTGGAAGCACAAACGGTAACCAATTGTAAATATACTATCTAACTAAATAGGCTGGAAGCACAAACGGTAACCAACAGTAAATATACGATCTTACTAAATACTCTGGAAGCATAAAACGGATCGATTACAAATATACTATCTAACTAAATATGATAGAAGTACAAACGGTAACAAATGATAAATATACTATCTAACTAAATACGCTAGAAGCACAAACGGTAACCAATGACAAATATACTATCTAACTAAACAGGCTGGAAGCACAAACGGTAACCAAAGACATATATACTATCTAACTAAATACGCTGGAAGCACAAACGGTAACCAATGACAAATATACTATCTAACTAAACACGCTGGAAGCACAAACGGTAACCAATGACAAATATACTATCTAACTAAACACGCTGGAAGCACAAACGGTAACAAATGACAAATATACTATCTAACTAAACACGCTGGAAGCACAAACGGTAACAAATGACATATATACTATCTAACTAAACAGGCTGGAAGCACAAACGGTAACCAATGACAAATATACTATCTAACTAAATACGCTCGAAGCACAAACGGTAGCCAATGACAAATATACTATCTAACTAAATACGCTAGAAGCACAAACGGTAACCAATGACAAATATACTATCTAACTAAACAGGCTGGAAGCACAAACGGTAACAAATGACACATATACTATCTAACTAAACACGCTGGAAGCACAAACGGTAACAAATGACAAATATACTATCTAACTAAATACGCTGGAAGCACAAACGGTAACAAATGACATATATACTATCTAACTAAACACGCTGGAAGCACAAACGGTAACAAATGACACATATACTATCTAACTAAACACGCTGGAAGCACAAACGGTAACAAATGACAAATATACTATCTAACAAAACAGGCTGGAAGCACAAACGGTAACCAATGACAAATATACTATCTAACTAAATACGCTCGAAGCACAAACGGTAGCCAATGACAAATATACTATCTAACTAAACAGGCTGGAAGTACAAACGGTAACAAATGACAAATATACTATCTAACTAAACAGGCTGGAAGCACAAACGGTAACCAAAGACATATATACTATCTAACTAAATACGCTGGAAGCACAAACGGTAACCAATGACAAATATACTATCTAACTAAACACGCTGGAAGCACAAACGGTAACAAATGACACATATACTATCTAACTAAACAGACTGGAAGCACAAACGGTAACCAATGACAAATATACTATCTAACTAAATACGCTGGAAGCACAAACGGTAACCAATGACAAATATACTATCTAACTAAACAGGCTGGAAGCACAAACGGTAACAAATGACAAATATACTATCTAATTAAGCACGCTGGAAGCACAAACGGTAACCAATGACATTTATACTATCTAACTAAATACGCTGGAAGCACAAACGGTAACCAATGACATTTATACTATCTAACTAAATATGCTGGAAGCACAAACGGTAACCAATGACAAATATACTATCTAACTAAATACGCTCGAAGCACAAACGGTAACCAATGACAAATATACTATCTAACTAAATACGCTGGAAGCACAAACGGTAACTAACCAATGACATATATACTATCTAACTAAATACCCTGGAAGCACAAACGGTAACCAGTGACAAATATACTATCTAACTAAATACGCTGGAAGCACAAACGGTAACCAGTGACAAATATACTATCTAACTAAATACGCTCGAAGCACAAACGGTAACCAATGACAAATATACTATCTAACTAAATACGCTGGAAGCACAAACGGTAACCAATAACATATATACTATCTAACTAAATACGCTGGAAGCACAAACGGTAACCAATGGCATTTATTCTATCAATCTAAATACGCTGGAAGCACAAATGGTAACAAATGACAAATATACTATCTAACTAAATACGCTGGAAGCACAAATGGTAACAAATGACATATATACTATCTAACTAAATACGCTGGAAGAACAAACGGTAACCATTGACATATATACTATCTAACTAAATACGCTGGAAGCACAAACGGTAACCAATAGCAAATATACTATCTAACTAAATACGCTGGAAGCACAAACGGTAACCAATAATAAAATATACTATCTAACTAAATACGCTGGAAGCACAAACGATAACTAATGTCAAATATACTATCTTGTTAAAAACGCTGGAAGCACAAACGGTAACCAATAACAAATATACTATCTAACTAAATACGCTGGAAGCACAAACGGTAACCAATAATAAAATATACTATCTAACTAAATATGCTGGAAGCACAAACGATAACCAATAATAAAATATACTATCTAACTAAATACGCTAGAAGCACAAACGGTAACCAATGACAAATATACTATCTAACTAAACAGGCTGGAAGCACAAACGGTAACAAATGACACATATACTATCTAACTAAACACGCTGGAAGCACAAACGGTAACAAATGACAAATATACTATCTAACTAAATACGCTGGAAGCACAAACGGTAACAAATGACATATATACTATCTAACTAAACACGCTGGAAGCACAAACGGTAACAAATGACACATATACTATCTAACTAAACACGCTGGAAGCACAAACGGTAACAAATGACAAATATACTATCTAACTCAACAGGCTGGAAGCACAAACGGTAACCAATGACAAATATACTATCTAACTAAATACGCTCGAAGCACAAACGGTAGCCAATGACAAATATACTATCTAACTAAACAGGCTGGAAGTACAAACGGTAACAAATGACAAATATACTATCTAACTTAACAGGCCGGAAGCACAAACGGTAACCAAAGACATATATACTATCTAACTAAATACGCTGGAAGCACAAACGGTAACCAATGACAAATATACTATCTTACTAAACACGCTGGAAGCACAAACGGTAACAAATGACACATATACTATCTAACTAAACAGACTGGAAGCACAAACGGTAACCAATGACAAATATACTATCTAACTAAATACGCTGGAAGCACAAACGGTAACCAATGACAAATATACTATCTAACTAAACAGGCTGGAAGCACAAACGGTAACAAATGACAAATATACTATCTAATTAAACACGCTGGAAGCACAAACGGTAACCAATGACATTTATACTATCTAACTAAATACGCTGGAAGCACAAACGGTAACCAAAGACATATATACTATCTAACTAAATACGCTGGAAGCACAAACGGTAACCAATGACAAATATACTATCTAACTAAACACGCTGGAAGCACAAACGGTAACCAATGACAAATATACTATCTAACTAAACACGCTGGAAGCACAAACGGTAACAAATGACAAATATACTATCTAACTAAACACGCTGGAAGCACAAACGGTAACAAATGACATATATACTATCTAACTAAACATGCTGGAAGCACAAACGGTAACCAATGACAAATATACTATCTAACTAAATACGCTCGAAGCACAAACGGTAGCCAATGACAAATATACTATCTAACTAAATACGCTAGAAGCACAAACGGTAACCAATGACAAATATACTATCTAACTAAACAGGCTGGAAGCACAAACGGTAACAAATGACACATATACTATCTAACTAAACACGCTGGAAGCACAAACGGTAACAAATGACAAATATACTATCTAACTAAATACGCTGGAAGCACAAACGGTAACAAATGACATATATACTATCTAACTAAACACGCTGGAAGCACAAACGGTAACAAATGACACATATACTATCTAACTAAACACGCTGGAAGCACAAACGGTAACAAATGACAAATATACTATCTAACTAAACAGGCTGGAAGCACAAACGGTAACCAATGACAAATATACTATCTAACTAAATACGCTGGAAGCACAAACGGTAGCCAATGACAAATATACTATCTAACTAAACAGGCTGGAAGTACAAACGGTAACAAATGACAAATATACTATCTAACTAAACAGGCTGGAAGCACAAACGGTAACCAAAGACATATATACTATCTAACTAAATACGCTGGAAGCACAAACGGTAACCAATGACAAATATACTATCTAACTAAACACGCTGGAAGCACAAACGGTAACAAATGACACATATACTATCTAACTAAACAGACTGGAAGCACAAACGGTAACCAATGACAAATATACTATCTAACTAAATACGCTGGAAGCACAAACGGTAACCAATGACAAATATACTATCTAACTAAACAGGCTGGAAGCACAAACGGTAACAAATGACAAATATACTATCTAATTAAACACGCTGGAAGCACAAACGGTAACCAATGACATTTATACTATCTAACTAAATACGCTGGAAGCACAAACGGTAACCAATAACATTTATACTATCTAACTAAATATGCTGGAAGCACAAACGGTAACCAATGACAAATATACTATCTAACTAAATACGCTGGAAGCACAAACGGTAACCAATGACAAATATACTATCTAACTAAATACGCTGGAAGCACAAACGGTAACTAACCAATGACATATATACTATCTAACTAAATACCCTGGAAGCACAAACGGTAACCAGTGACAAATATACTATCTAACTAAATACGCTGGAAGCACAAACGGTAACCAGTGACAAATATACTATCTAACTAAATACGCTTGAAGCACAAACGGTAACCAATGACAAATATACTATCTAACTAAATACGCTGGAAGCACAAACGGTAACCAATAACATATATACTATCTAACTAAATACGCTGGAAGCACAAACGGTAACCAATGGCATTTATTCTATCAATCTAAATACGCTGGAAGCACAAATGGTAACAAATGACAAATATACTATCTAACTAAATACGCTGGAAGCACAAACGGTAACAAATGACATATATACTATCTAACTAAATACGCTGGAAGAACAAACGGTAACCATTGACATATATACTATCTAACTAAATACGCTGGAAGCACAAACGGTAACCAATAGCAAATATACTATCTAACTAAACAGTCTGGAAGCACAAACGGTAACCAATAATAAAATATACTATCTAACTAAATACGCTGGAAGCACAAACGATAACTAATGTCAAATATACTATCTTGTTAAAAACGCTGGAAGCACAAACGGTAACCAATAACAAATATACTATCTAACTAAATACGCTGGAAGCACAAACGGTAACCAATAATAAAATATACTATCTAACTAAATATGCTGGAAGCACAAACGATAACCAATAATAAAATATACTATCTAACTAAATACGCTAGAAGCACAAACGGTAACCAATGACAAATATACTATCTAACTAAACAGGCTGGAAGCACAAACGGTAACAAATGACACATATACTATCTAACTAAACACGCTGGAAGCACAAACGGTAACAAATGACAAATATACTATCTAACTAAATACGCTGGAAGCATAAACGGTAACAAATGACATATATACTATCTAACTAAACACGCTGGAAGCACAAACGGTAACAAATGACACATATACTATCTAACTAAACACGCTGGAAGCACAAACGGTAACAAATGACAAATATACTATCTAACTAAACAGTCTGGAAGCACAAACGGTAACCAATGACAAATATACTATCTAACTAAATACGCTCGAAGCACAAACGGTAGCCAATGACAAATATACTATCAAACTAAACAGGCTGGAAGTACAAACGGTAACAAATGACAAATATACTATCTAACTAAACAGGCTGGAAGCACAAACGGTAACCAAAGACATATATACTATCTAACTAAATACGCTGGAAGCACAAACGGTAACCAATGACAAATATACTATCTAACTAAACACGCTGGAAGCACAAACGGTAACAAATGACACATATACTATCTAACTAAACAGACTGGAAGCACAAACGGTAACCAATGACAAATATACTATCTAACTAAATACGCTGGAAGCACAAACGGTAACCAATGACAAATATACTATCTAACTAAACAGGCTGGAAGCACAAACGGTAACAAATGACAAATATACTATCTAATTAAACACGCTGGAAGCACAAACGGTAACCAATGACATTTATACTATCTAACTAAATACGCTGGAAGCACAAACGGTAACCAATGACATTTATACTATCTAACTAAATATGCTGGAAGCACAAACGGTAACCAATGACAAATATACTATCTAACTAAATACGCTGGAAGCACAAACGGTAACCAATGACAAATATACTATCTAACTAAATACGCTGGAAGCACAAACGGTAACTAACCAATGACATATATACTATCTAACTAAATACCCTGGAAGCACAAACGGTAACCAGTGACACATATACTATCTAACTAAATACGCTGGAAGCACAAACGGTAACCAGTGACAAATATACTATCTAACTAAATACGCTCGAAGCACAAACGGTAACCAATGACAAATATACTATCTAACTAAATACGCTGGAAGCACAAACGGTAACCAATAACATATATACTATCTAACTAAATACGCTGGAAGCACAAACGGTAACCAATGGCATTTATTCTATCAATCTAAATACGCTGGAAGCTCAAATGGTAACAAATGACAAATATACTATCTAACTAAATACGCTGGAAGCACAAACGGTAACCAGTGACAAATATACTATCTAACTAAATACGCTCGAAGCACAAACGGTAACCAATGACAAATATACTATCTAACTAAATACGCTGGAAGCACAAACGGTAACCAATAACATATATACTATCTAACTAAATACGCTGGAAGCACAAACGGTAACCAATGGCATTTATTCTATCAATCTAAATACGCTGGAAGCACAAATGGTAACAAATGACAAATATACTATCTAACTAAATACGCTGGAAGCACAAACGGTAACAAATGACATATATACTATCTAACTAAATACGCTGGAAGAACAAACGGTAACCATTGACATATATACTATCTAACTAAATACGCTGGAAGCACAAACGGTAACCAATAGCAAATATACTATCTAACTAAATACGCTGGAAGCACAAACGGTAACCAATAATAAAATATACTATCTAACTAAATACGCTGGAAGCACAAACGATAACTAATGTCAAATATACTATCTTGTTTAAAACGCTGGAAGCACAAACGGTAACCAATAACAAATATACTATCTAACTAAATACGCTGGAAGCACAAACGGTAACCAATAATAAAATATACTATCTAACTAAATATGCTGGAAGCACAAACGATAACCAATAATAAAATATACTATTTAACTTAATACGCTGGAAGCACAAACGGTAACCAATAATAAAATATACTATCTAACTAAATACGCTGGAAGCACAAACGATAACCAATGACAAATATACTATCTTGTTAAAAACGCTGGAAGCACAAACAGTAACCAATAACAAATATACTATCTTGCTAAAATCGCTGGAAGCACAAACGGTAACCAATAAAAAATATACTATCTTGCTTAATATGCTGGAAGCATAAACGGTAACCAATAACAAATATACTATCTTGCTTAAAACGCTGGAAGCACAAACGGTAACCAATAACAAATTTAAGCAGGTTCAGTTTGGTTGAATCTGTAAATGAGCGGTTGTTCGGCTCTTTCTTTCTGAGGTCGTCCTCCATCAATAAAATTGGATATACCATATAAAACCTGATTCGGCGAATATGGCTTTAAACCCCATTAATAAGAAATATGGATCGCTTTGACTCCAAGTACCAACCAAAGTGGCTTTCTATTTGTAAACTCCAAATTACCACCGTCATTTGATTGATTGATTGAATATTTAGCGTCATTACTATGCAATCGAGGGCTAATAGACAATCAGTTAACCTAACCACTGTTTCCTGAGATCCTGAAAGGTTAACCTGTACTCGAGCATACTCCATCTCCGCAAGTAACTGATAACTTCCTATCTTGAACCAGCGGTGAGAGGCGAATGATAATGAGACACAATGTCGTATATCAATCATAACGGAGACTGTTGCCGGGCGGGGATTCGAACTGACGACCCCTGGATTGATAGTCAGACGCGTTACCGAATGAGCTTATCAGGCCCGTCATTCGAAAGATATTAGTATACCATAAACCAAATTGCTAAGTCTCACCTGAAGGATATATCAGCAATTTCCTTACAGTATGGTTACAGTTTTGTTATTGTTTTGCAGTTTGTTTAATAAAATAGTAACAAACACTTTAATGACACAACATAACCATTCAATTAGTTAAATAACAAAATCTACATAACAAAGGGTCAAGTATGGAAGTCACAACTATCAGTAGCGCATATGACGCCTGTTGGCGAGGAAAATGGACTTGGCAACGCTGGTGCATAGAGCTGATAGGCAACCTGAGGAGAGAGTGTATGAGGATGTACTTCAAGGCTTCAAAGTATATGCTGACACTAAATATTGGGAGCGACCCCCTTGGCCCCGCGCTCCTACATCTTTGTCCTGATCAGAAGTTCAATCTCGTTCCGCACGTGTTCGATCGGATTGAGATCGGGACTACGCCTGCGAGTGTTGTTGATTCGCAATAAACATGTATGACGTTAACTGAGTTCTGGCCTTATGCGGCGGGGCATTATCTTACATTAAAATCATTCCTCTGTTGACCTGCACATGTGGAATCAATCCGGTTGTATGGCTTGGTACCGGTTGGCATTTATATTCCAATCAATCGCCGCAGCGAGAGCCTTGGTACGGAGTAAGATACCGACCTCGACCATCACGGAGCCGCCACCGAATCGATTTCTTTCGATGACGTACTTGTCTGCATAGCTTTCTCTCCGATGTTGATCTGCTGAGGTTAGATCGAGACTCGTCTGTAAATAACACGTTATAACCCAGTCTGTCCGATTAATACGCAGATGGCGCCACGCCAACTGAAGTCTTGCCCGTTGGTGTCGAGCAGATAGGATAATGCCGACGAAGGGCCCTCGAGGTCTCAAGCCAACTGCCTTCAGTCGATTCCGGACAGTTTATGCGCTTATCGGTCATTGATGGATCCCAAGTGTAAAACGAGCAGTGTATGTAACCGTCAGTTGCTGATTACGCAGGTGTGTCAGGTATGAGGTGATCCTGGTTGCCTGTAGCAACACGTCCGTTTTTTCCGCGAGGCAGATCTGCAACACTTGCATTATTCTGGTATTTCTGCCACAAACATCGGATCGTTCAGTGGGTCCTTTGAATTGGAAGGAGACCAGAAATGATGTTTTGATAAGGAAAGTGTTGCAACTTCAAGCGCCAGCATTTGTAAGTTTGGGGTATAATTTACAGTTGAAAATAACTTTTTAACAAACTTCTTTGGTGTTAAATATTAAAATCTAGACAATCATAGCGTATTTAACTATGAAAGATTTTATTGTTTACTTTGTTCTCAATTTAACAATAACATCGGTATTCCCGAGAACAGCTGTGTATAAGGTACGGTAAAATTTCTCAAATCTATAAATTAAAAACGATCCAATGAAATTTTATCATTGGAGATAAAACTATACTCAGTATTACTTAATAAACGTCTCGTTACATTGTAACACCCCTTTTTCCCACGGTAACATGATTGTTACGCTTAAAAAAGGCCTATCTACTTTTGTTACTAAACATTTATAAAATGGTTCATAGTGGTTGTGATTTCTTGTTGCAGATGAGTAGAACAACAGTTGGCATAGCATATACTGCAATAAGTCATCAATTGTTTTTAAAAGTGACTGTTATAGGATTTCAACATATGCATGTTCTATGAGCATTTGAGGACTTCTTTTTTTAAAAAATCTCAGGGTGTCACTCCACCTTAAAAAAACAAGCTGGTTAACTTACCAGTTATTGTGAATGTTTATGTGGGTATACATTCTTGCTATGAAAAGAATACTTTAAAAAAAAATCTTTGTGACCTAGACCTTATTTAATATAGAACAAAGAATAAAATTCAACTGTGTAGCGAGACCTAAAGCATTTTCTCCTATGATAAATCAGTCTCCACTATGAAATACTTTAACAATATCTCATTTGGGGGCTCCTGACGATGTCAACAGTATTTATACCGACAGAAAGAACACTGATAATGGTTTCTACTGACAAATGTGTAAATTTCTTAGTCAAATCAATAAATATAATAAGTCCGGCAAAATAAGCAAATCAGGGAAGTTATAAGTACCTGCAGAACGTACCTCTCAGCAAGCAGCATGCCGATGGCACAACCAAGCTCTTTTATCGTCATCAGACACATACTTTCCACATATTATATGTTTTTGTCTGTTTTGATTGCCTTTGGGCTAAGACTTAAGTCGAATGACAACTTTGTGTTGTTACGAAAATTTGCTGAACGAACAAATCGTACACTTTTTAACAATAGTCTACGCTTGAGTGATCGTTATAACAATGGACACAGTTTCTGTGTTAAAATTTCCACTCGAAAGCTGTTATAATATTTTGAAAATATCAATTCGCTATATTTAGTAATAAATAGACTATTTGGTTGATACTTACTAATTTAGTTAAGTAAATTTTGATTGGATATAAACAGAGAAAATGCGACCTATCAACAGTCAGAGATATTAAAAAGGGAAATTTTATAAGACAGAGAGTATCATGTATCTTTCGTTTGTGCTTAATTAGTTACCTCATATTTGGAGTGAGTGCACCATTGAAAACCCCTTGGTTCCTCTCCATAGACGAAATAAATTAAGTTTTTTTTGTCGATTTTTTCTAAGTTTTTAAAATAGACGAATTTTTTTTCAAATGGAAACAAGATATTATTCGTCTGTAGTCACAGCTTTTGATAACTTCACAGTAAGCAACAATCATAAAGGAAATTAATTCCAAAATGTAACATAAACAGGAGAGGCAAACACTACAGCTTCATCAAACTATCGTATACTACAACCGAAAAACATATACAAGATAGACAACTACTATTACATAATATCTGATACGAAATGTACAAGTATTCTTTAGAAGTACAAGACAAAATTATTAACAATTCAAATTTAAACTTACCCCCAGTCGCCTGTGTTACAAGTAGAAGAGAAACCAAAACGTAAACAGCAAACATTTTGAGAGAACTTAAGCCACAATAACGTTCAACTATGGAAGATAACAAATAATGGTTTGCTCTTGGTTTAACTTCAATTAATATCAATTTGAAGGTATTAAAATGTCATCTTGCGATGTCGCTACACCAAAATTAAAACGCATGTAATTCATCAATCATGTGTAATGTTTTGTAGCTGCATGGTTTATCATTTAAATTTATAATTAACGAACACACACTGTGATTTTTGCTTCATAGAAAGACGTTGTTTATAAAAAGAGAACATAGACAAATTAAAGGACATTACAGTAATATATGCATTTTGATTATACAAGAAATTACGAACATCAAAATATTGAAAGGCATCCAATAATTGACAGACAGTTTTAGGTTTCAATGGATATTTACGAATATTTGCCAATAAAATGTTTAATATTTCAAGACCCATTCCAGCAAATGCTCCCTGATTAAGAGAATAGTTACGTGTATAAGTAATAACAGTGCCCAGATAATTAAAATTATTCACTAATTCTAAAGGTTGATTATTAATGACTAATTTTCATAGTTTTTTAAAGGACCCTTTTTTCAAAATACAACAATCTAAGTTTTTGCAGTATTCACCTCTAATCACCAGGTTTAACAATATGTATGTAAAAGATAAATACTTTTCTGTAGATCAGTCGGGCTTTTACCTAATATCACCATATCATCATTGAAAAGAGGTAAAAAAAATGTAGTGTCATCCAAGTTCATGCCACAGTTTAGATCTTCGCACAAGTACAGTACTATATTCTTCTAAAAATAATGAAAATAACAGATAAGAAATTACTTGCCCTTGCTTGAAACCGATAGCGCATAATAAAACTCGGAATATAAGTTACATCCCCTGACACATGCTTTGACATTTGAATACATGTCACGAATAGTTCGTAGCATTTTAGCATTAACACATAATCGATTAAGTTAAGACCATAAACCATTCTGTTAAATACTGACAAAAGTTTTCTTTTGGTTATTCAAAGGCACAAGCTAAGCGGTCATTTTTTTAATAATATTTTTTGTATAATGGATTTAAGTACAAAATTGCATCTACAGTTGACCTTCCACGTCTAGTCACTTTTACAATATTGTTATTTTAATCCAAGTATTAATTCGATGATTTAAAATACCAGCTAAAAAACACTTAGATTTTTGTAGACTTAGAATATATATTGGATGGAGATTCAGATAAAAACTTGAGCCTCATTCCCTACAAAAACAGCTATCCCTCGGGGTGGAAATTTCTATATGTTGCAATAAGGTACACAATAGCCTGCTACGTCAAACTAGTCACGTTCGGGAAACAAAAATTATTACATGATCACAAATGATGTCGCCACACCAAATATCTGATGAAAACGGAGGCATTTAGATAAATAATCGTTCACAACCATTTTAATAAACAACAATTTATAATCATGGCAATAAAGCGCAAAAAGATGTTTTTGTACTCTATTCACAATGGTGCAATTATATATTACGAGAATATTATACTCTTTGAAAATACTTCGATACTATTTCCGAGTCAGCACGGATGTCGACCACACTTTCCGATATTTGGAGATCTGAAATCATCGTGGTTAAACTTATCTTTGCTGTATTCTAACATAAATTGAACTTCCTTTCAACACTTTAGACCAAAATTCGCCTTAAGATTTAATTAAATAGTGCAAATAAATCATTTTATAGCATAAACATATTGAAGATGTCAACCGTACAAGTTTTAGCAGATTGAAATTAAGATCGCGACCATACTCGAAAACGCTCTCGGTATAAATGTCCAACGGAAATCAATTTTAAAAGTTCCAAAGAGTATCCTTTATGCATCAATTAATATCTACAAACGTTTAAAATCATCTTATTCAAATTCTAATTTAAATTTGAATATTTATTTACTTCAGTTTGTTCTTTTTTCTTCTTTTTTTTAGGGTGTGTGTCGGGGGGGGGGGGGGGGGGGGGGGGAAGGTAGGGGGAGGGTGGTATCGATCATGTATAATTATTAACGTATTATTAACCTGGTGACATTTAGTTGGTCGATTCATTTGAACTACTGACTTAGTCTAAAAACAAAACAAAAATAGCTATTTTTTTATATGGTATTGGTATCCCACGATAATAAATATAAAACAAAATTGAATGCATGATAACTGTTTTATTTAAAATTAATTATGCAGAAAGTGGTGTGTCAAACACATTGTTTTAAGGAAATGATATGCAGTTGTTTTGTTGTTTTCATAATAAAATTAATCACATTATGGCAGAAAAAAAATGATTGTGCGATTTGATTTGTCATTTATGTCAAAGTA
The DNA here is from genome assembly GCA_029582155.1 of Panopea generosa. Taxonomy (NCBI): domain Eukaryota; kingdom Metazoa; phylum Mollusca; class Bivalvia; order Adapedonta; family Hiatellidae; genus Panopea; species Panopea generosa. The sequence continues at coordinate 6,103,596 of CM055900.1, forward strand.
CGTCCTTGATATGTATAATTGGTAGAATAGGCCTAATAACTACCGTAAACAATCACCGTATTTCCATCAATTACTAACCAATACTTATTATAAAATGATAATAATCATTAAAAAACGTTAAACTTGTCATGCATATCGGATAAGGATATCTGCACATTTACCAAAGTTAGATATTTCTAACTCACTCTCGGGGCGAGATATTTTTTTTGTGCTGTAACGTTGGAAACAATAAGACGAATCGTATAAAATATATGAAGTAAATAATATATTTAAACGTCGTAAAAGCGATCATTGTAAAATCTAATAAATGAAGTTAAAATGATTGTGAATCTGTTTGATATGTAAGAAAAATAATCATTCATTTTTTTTTCGGTTCGGATAGAGCCTCGTTACCGCCCAAAACAGTTAACCCAAAGGACGGGATTTTCTATCCGAACCTCAAACCCATGTAAGATTTTTATAATCTTTTCTTTGAGTATTGTAAACGGAAAATAAAAAATAATTTATGTAAAATAACTTTTTCAAACATCGTTAATTTCTAATCATTTCTTTTAACACATCGCCTAGCTGTCAGTTTGAGTGTTTTTTTCTATCAATGTAATCGGCAATGCAATATGTCAAAGTATGTTTTGACAAGTCATGTAAATCGTGTGGCGTACCTTGCATATCAATAAGATTTTCTTACATCGAAATAACTTAAAAACATATATTAATTGAGAAGGTTTTAATATTTATAACTGCTTTATGCTATGTTAATGCGTTTATGGTAAAAGCGAATTGACATTTGACTACCAACCAGAAAATAGTACTATATGCCATTATTGCTTCTCCGTAAATGTCACATACCTCTTAGTACATGTCTTATAGACTCTAACTCGAAGCACATTTTCAATTCGTTTAGCAGTTATTTTGCAAACAGTGAAATGAATACGATATAAAGAAATAAACATTGCACCCAGGTCGGTGAATGTTTCCAGCTGATTTTACTTACACCAGTGATCACTAGCGATACGAAGTTGTTTCATTTAAATATTGCATGATTTCCAAGAAATAATACAGCGGTCGCATTATTGACGGAACACCCTATCGTATTTGTATACTACTACACTTTAAACAACTCCCGACCATGTGCACGTTATTTATATATTAGGACGATGCTTTGGTGGTAAATAACCCCTGTATACAATAAATACATACTAGATTACTAAAAGTAATGACTCCAAGCTAGTCAGCGAGGTGCAGTTATATAGAAAACTTGACTTACATATATCTGTACGGCTAGTTGAGGGATGGCCTAACCCGACCCTCACAAACCTATAACCGGTGATAAAATGGATCACGTGTTTTTATAGATTAAAATTTAAACATTGTTTTTAAAGAGTACACAGTTATATATATTTAATGGAAAATGTAAATATTCTACTTAAGTTTAGGACACCAGCAACGTATTTGACATATCGTGATAGCTTTCATAACTTTAGAGCAACTTTTTGCCACGTTATTGAGAAATGTTGGTTGGGTTTATGTATTTATAATGACTGATATTATTTTACAATGCTCTGTTGTTGACCCAGCTCCATTGTGAATTTTTAATAAACGTTGTCTCTTCATTACCTAATAACTGCTCTTAAAACAGGGTTGCCTTTATCACAAATCACGTGAAGGGTTTTCTAACTTTTACTACCACTGTGACAGTTTTTCTTTCATTCTCATTTGCAAATACCTCACCTATTTAATAATGATTTTTTCCGATACGCTTGTCTTAACTTGACTTTTATGTAGACATGATTTACAGGCTTACAGGTCTGGTAAAACTTTGTATGGTCATTTTCAATTTCAAAATTTATTCGCTAAAAAAATTAAGAAGTTTATCTAACGAGATTATAATTTTGAAACGTACTGCGTGTTTGGTGCTTGACCCATTTACATTTGGTCACCATGCATTTTCATCCTTTACCAACGACGGTATGACTGGAAATTCAGCAATGGCAAATTCCTCCTGAAGTCTCAAACTAATGGAGGCGATGATTATTTGTCTTTTTCTCCATCTTGTCTTAATCTTAATTATTATTCTACTTCCGCTCTGGCTTCTTCTGCAACGTCATCTAGTACTTCAACGTCATCAAGTACTACAACGTCATCTAGTACTGCAACGTCGTCTTGTACATTGCGAATATCATCATCAGTTTGTTTGATATAAATTATCACATGTGCATGCTGTCGTATATGTAAGAAAATGCTTTGGCGGGGATATTTGAAATGTCTCTTCTTATGATATTAAAAGAGTTAGGTTTTATGCACCGTACACTATGTAGAGGGTTGAAATGAAAGGTAATACTTTTTATTTTGGTTATCTCCTCTTTTTATTATTTATTACAATACAGACGTCTCAAATCCTTCTATTACACATTCGATTAGAAAATAAAACTTACGTTGCAACCTATCCACTGCATTCTACTCGATATTTCTACAGGGTGGTTAACAACAGTTATTGCCCTTGTCAAATCACGAAAGAAAATTAAAACTAAATGATGTAATTAGCAGAATACTGTCTAAAGAGTAGAACAGTAGTTGAAACAAACAAAAAGATAAATGACATGATAGTGAGTACACTCGATTCATTTCTTAAAATACCATACGGACATAAATAATTTATATACACTGTTAATAACAATTCCCCAAAAGTCATAATAGCTATACTATCAGTTGATTTATCTCATTCGGTTGTCTAAATGCTAATGACATGACATTAACATTACCAAGTGTATGTTAATTGTACCGTAGGAAATAAATCAAGGTAATGTCTTTTTACAAACTTTTAAAGTATATATATACACATGTAATTGTATGTGAGAATTGAACGTACAAGTAAGGTTTTTATAGGTCCACCACATAAAACGATTGTGTTTTTGTTCTATATAAGATAAGGTCTAGGGTTTCCGCGGTAAAATTCACAATTACTTGTAGGTTGACCAGCTTGTTTTTAAGACATTCAGTGACACCCTAAGATTTATTTTTAAAAGAAGTCCTCAAATGCTCATAAATACATGCATTTGTAAAAATCCTATAGAAGTCACTTTTTAACACCAGTGATGTCTTATTGCAGTATACTCTATGCCAAGTTTCGTTATTTACTAATTCATCTGCAGCAAGATATTACAGTCCATATGAACCATTTGGAAAATATTTCAAACCAAATTACATAGGATTTATTTCACCGTGGCAAAAAGGGGTGAAACTGTGTGATGTCACCGTATCAGTGATACAGCATCGGAGCCATGCTAACAGGTAATGAGTTCGATTTTCTTACATGGCAATAAGTGGTGATCTTAAGCAAGACAGTGTTTTCGCGTATATTAATTTGTTATTTAATTTGGTACTAGTATTATTATATTATCATATATTAGTATTAGTATTATATTAGTACTGGTTTTACCCAGGAACACTTTGAGCGTGATTTGTCTTATGTGAAATAATTTGTTTCACAATCGAAGTAAAATAAATAAGTTTAAGATAAAGTACCAAGTACTACTATTGTGTTTCTCATCAGGATAGCTAAGTTAGTAACCATCAAACCAGGAGTCGTGATTTCAGATTCCTGCCGGGCCACAGTCTCGTTATGACTGATATATGACAGCGTCTCAATATCGATCGTCTCTAATCACGGTTTCAAGTGGGTAACTTATCTATTACTTGCAGGAACGGGTTTGTTCGAGTACCAATTGACTTTCCAGAGTCCCAGGAAAGAGTGGCTAGGTTTACTGACCGTCAAATAGCACTCGGTGCCAAATAATAAGCTAAATATTCGAACAAACCTATTCCATAGTACCAAACATATAATGCATTTTATTGAACTTACAGTGAATTGGTTATATTTTACTCCATTGAACGCAACCTATATTGCATTATCGCCCGATTGTATTAACTTTACTGTAGGTAGCTAAGAGATTTTATCTTATATAACTCAGTCTATAATGCATTATCACCATATTGTATTTACTTACTGTGGGCAGCTTAGAAATGTTATCTTATATAACTCAGTCTATAATACATTATAGCCCTATTGTATTCAGTCTCCTGCGGTAGCCTAGAAATGTTATCTTGTATATCTCCACTTATAATTCATTATTGCCCTGTTGTATTTACTTACTGTGGGCAGCTTAGAAATGTTATCTTATATAACTCAGTCTATAATACATTATAGCCCTATTGTATTCAATCTCCTGCGGTAGCCTAGAAATGTTATCTTATATATCTCCACTTATAATTCATTATTGCCCTGTTGTATTTACTTACTGTGGGCAGCTTAGAAATGTTATCTAATATAACTCAGCCTTTAATGCATTATCGCCCTATTGTATTCACTCTACTGCGATGGCTTAGTGATTTAATCCTACAGAACTCAGCCTATACTGCATTATCGCCCTATTGTATTCACTTTACTGCGATTGCTTAGTGACTTAATCCTACAGAACTCAGCTTATACTGCATTTAAATATCGCCCTATTGTATTAACTCTACTGCGGGTAGCTTAGACATTTTAATTTATAGAAATAAGCCTATATATAATACGCATTATTTAAGGTCCCCAGCAGGTAGTTCTCGTCTTGCAACAAGTGACCTTAGGTTGTTTCTATAATCGTATTCAGGTTGTAACTTATGTTTGAATTATTCGTCTGGTGATGTAGAATAATGAATCATTGTTTAAGAAAGTCATTACATGAGCTAACAATAATAGACCATTAGATAATATATCATCATTACCTCAAGTAGGACCAACTATGGCTGCTCCGGGATGATAGCTTGAACAAAACTGAGAAACAACAATATAGCGACACTACATACAAAATATCGCAGTTCCATACTTGTAGTTTCGATCAACATATTTTTCAAATGTTCAAAACGTAAATTGATAAGCCCATAGGGCGCTGTCAAATTTGTTTCTAAGGCCATGATTTGAACGAAATTAGAAGATATTAGTGTAAGAATATTTCACACCAAGCGTAATGTAAACATGGTTTATAGAAGTCTGACGTTCAGAAGTTAGCAAAGGGTGGAAAAATAAAGAACAGAGGATCGATCACATAACCTCTGCGGAAAAATATTGTGAGCTTTCGTCTCCGATAAGCTTAAAGAAACAAACACAAACTTAAACAAACAAAAGTTTAATTAATCAAGCACAAGTTTTAGTATACCACGAAAATGCATAAATAGAAACTGACAGAGTCGCTACTGACACAATACCAAACAGACCAAACTTAAATAAACAAAAACAGACATAAGTTCAAAAGACGCTAGCTCAAACAGAACAATTTGCTTATTTGCGTCTACAGCGGCTTGTATAAAAAAAAATTACAATTTAAAAGCACACTGTGAATATAATGAAGCAATTAATAGTTACTAAAATGTTGCTTTATGTTTCAAGTCATATGGTAATTGTATGATAATTGATCTGTGGTAGTGAATGGTTGGTTCATAAATGTTTTTTTTTCCAAATGACATTTCCTTGAGTATTGTCACTCTTAAATATAAGTTTATAATTGATGTGGTAGTTATTTATCATATATTTGCATATCTGGTCGGGCTTTAGGTCAAAGAGTTATTCATTTGTGGTGTAGATCATTATACGCATCGCTACGGATTATATCTTACACACACATAATTTTCTTTATTGTATATAGATTTTGAAGTTTCATTTAATGAAGGTAATTTCAATACATTACCATCATGTTGACTGTGTGTTTAGCCATAACTGTTTTTCTAGTGGCACAAACTGAAGGTAAGTAATGTTAGCTCTGTATAACTAGCCTGATCATCTTTAAATATTCAAACAAACTAGTGGCATAAACTGGAGGTAAGTAATGTTAGCTCTCTATAACTAGCAAGATCATCTCTAAATATTCAAACAAACTAGTTGCATATACTGGAGGTAAGTAATGTTAGCTCTATATAACTAGCTAGATCATCTCTAAATATTCAAACAAACTAGTGGCATAAACTGGAGGTAAGTAATGTTAGCTCTCTATAACTAGCAACATCATCTCTAAATATTCAAACAAACTAGTTGCATATACTGGAGGTAAGTAATGTTAGCTCTATATAACTAGCTAGATCATCTCTAAATATTCAAACAAACTAGTGGCATAAACTGGAGGTAAGTAATGTTAGCTCTCTATAACTAGCTAGATCGCCTATAAATATTCAAACTAACTAGTGGCATAAACTGGATGTAAGTAATGTTAGCTCTATATAACTAGCTAGATCATCTCTAAATATTCAAACAAACTAGGGGCATAAACCGAAGGTAAGTAATGTTAGCTCTCTATAACTGGCTAGATCGCCTCTAAATATTCAAACAAACTAGTGGCATAAACTGGAGGTAAGTAATGTTAGCTCTCTATAACTAGCAACATCATCTCTAAATATTCAAACAAACTAGTTGCATATACTGGAGGTAAGTAATGTTAGCTCTATATAACTAGCTAGATCATCTCTAAATATTCAAACAAACTAGTGGCATAAACTGGAGGTAAGTAATGTTAGCTCTCTATAACTAGCTAGATCGCCTCTAAATATTCAAACAAACTAGTGGCATAAACTGGAGGTAAGTAATGTCAGTACTATGTAACTGGCTAGATCATCTCTAAATATTCAAACAAACTAGTGGCATAAACTGGAGGTAAGTAATGTTAGTTCTATATAACTAGCTAGATCATCTCTAAATATTCAAACAAACTAGTGGCATAAACTGGAGGTAAGTAATGTTAGCTCTCTATAACTAGCTAGATCGCCTCTAAATATTCAAACAAACTAATGGCATAAACTGGAGGTAAGTAATGTTAGTTCTATGTAACTAGCTAAATCGCCTCTAAATATTCAAACAAACTAGTGGCATAAACTGGAGGTAAGTAATGTTAGTTCTATATAACTAGCTAGATCATCTCTAAATATTCAAACAAACTAGTGGCATAAACTGGAGGTAAGTAATGTTAGCTCTATATAACTAGCTAGATCGCCTCTAAACATTCAAACAAACTAGGGGCATAAACTGGAGGTAAGTAATGTTAGCTCTCTATAACTAGCTAGATCATCTCTAAATATTCAAACAAACTAGTGGCATAAACTGGAGGTAAGTAATGTTAGCTATATAACTAGCTAGATCATCTCTAAATATTCAAATGAACTAGTGGAATAATCTGGAGGGAAGTAATTAGCCCTATATAACTACATAAATCATCTCTAAATATTAAAATAGACTAGTGGCATTAACTAGAGGGAAATAATGTTAGCTCTATATAACTGGCTAGTACATCTCTAAATATTTAAACAAACTAGTGGCATAAACTGGGGGAAAGAAAACGTTAGTTTTATACTACTGGCTTGTCAATCTCTAAATATTCCAACAAATTAGTGGTACAATCTGGGGGAAAATAGATGTTAGTTTTATACAAATGGTTAGTCAGTCTCTAAATATTCAAAATAACTAGTGGCACAAACTGGGGGAAAATAGACGTTAGTTTTATACAACTGGCTAGTCAATCTCTAAATATTCAAACATACTTATGGCACAAAATGGCGGTAAGTAGACATTAATTTTATACAACTGACTAGTCCATCTCTAAATATTCAAGTAATCTAGTAGCACAGATTTGAGGTAAGTAGACGTTAGTTCTATAAATCTGGCTTGTCCGTATCCAAACATTCAAACAGTTTGGCACAAACCGTAGATAAGTACGTGTTAGTTCTATATAAATATATGGTTATTTCATTTCTAAATAATTGATCACATGACAAGATGACGCAATGTGTCAAACTTAAATGACATTAGGCTGCTAAAGTGCAAATAAATGAAACAATATAAAACTGTGCTTACCTTTAACATGAATAGATATTTCTCATTGGGTTTATTCCATAACAGTATCAATTCACTGAACAGCATGAGGTTTTTAATTTTTCTAATTTTATTTTTTAGAAAAATAATAGTAAGCAAATTAAAACAATGAAAAATATGTTGTTTTTTATATTACATTTATTAATGCATATATATATATATATATATCAACCTCTTCTTATTAAATTCTTAAACAAACAACTTTAACGTTTGTCGAGGTTTTATGTAAATTGAGAAATGGACATAGTGAGAGGGTCTGTATCATAACAAGACTTTTTTACTTGTATCGTCAGTATTATTTTTTTATGTTTGTCATTGCATTCAATGACCACGTGGATACTTTTTGTATATACTGTCAATTGTGCAGGAAGTTGAAATGCGCGTACGCGATATTCATAATTCTCGGAAGTGATCGAATTCGGGTCATGATCGAAAACGAGATACGGCACCATACATAAAAAGTCATGTAGTGGGTTAGCTATTAAATTCAGTATAATTTAATGAATTAATTGCAAGAAAATTAATAAATTAATTTTATTTCATGAGCTATAAAATTAATGATTTTTTTTTCAGGAGGAAATGTAAGGTCTTGTTCAGAATGCACATGCAGAATTGCTTACCCTCAGTGTTGCAATGTTTGCCCAGCAAGGCAACGACCAACGTGTAGTGAATGTACGTGCAGACTGCCATACCCTCGGTGCTGTGATGTGTGTCCAACAAGGCCGCGACCAACATGTACGCAATGCACGTGTAGAGTGGCATATCCTCAATGCTGCCATGTGTGTCCTGTAACTCCACGACCAACATGTAGGGAATGCACGTGTAGAATGGCATACCCTCAGTGCTGTAATGTATGTCCGGTAACTCCACGACCAACATGTAGGGAATGCACGTGTAGAATGGCATACCCTCAGTGTTGCAGGGTGTGTCCAAGACGACGACGACGAAGAAGAAGAAGAAGAAGAATACCAGGAAGACAATAGGGTTTGTAAATCGTTATATCTTTAAGTCATAATAATCACGATATTATGTCAAACTTCATGTTACTTAAACTTGGTATAATTAATAATATATTGAATATGTTTAATATAACGTTCGATTGTCTATAAATATAATCAGCATTATTACCAAGAATCAACTTCACGAAAAACAATAATCGAGGTTCAAAATCCAATTAACTCGATATTCATTTATAAACACAATTACGAGACAGGGTATGATACGCAACATACTTTACAAGAATATGCTAATAATTATTTGAATCAATCCAAATGGAAACAATCTTTATGATTATTAGTATTAAACCCGTGTCTTTCAAACCTGCTTTGCCATTGTAACAGAATACATCTCGGAAATTTATTTGCTGCCGACGTCACCAGTTCTTCTACACTTCAAAAATGTCCAGTTTGCGGAAGTTCTGAATCATTTTTTGAAAAAAATTTTTTGAATCATCCGTTCCGCGGTGAATATCTGATCTAATTAAAAGCATAAATTAATTGTTTAGAAAGATGTATTTAGAAACGGACCTTCCGAATGTATGCATTAAACAAAGATATTTGAAACATTTACCATTTTTGTTGGAAGTATTACACTTCAGTAGATCCAATTTAGAGCAGAAACATTTTCACTTCTTATTGTGTCAAAATATACATTAAACTTATATAACCTCGGTAGTTTCCGTCATCAGATATCTACAAATCAAATTTACGTATATGTTATATATGTATATGTTATATTCGATACTTTACCACGGCTATGTTTGATGTTCGTGAACAAGACATATTATCCGCATATGCTTAGTCCTGGTTCTACCTAGGAATACTTGATTCGTCCAAGTTGTAAGAACTTCGATACACAATCGATTGAAAATAAATACCTTTAAACAAAACAGACTTTGGTTGAAAATTGCGAATAAGAATTTCCAAGTTTTAAAAGTTTTTATATATCTAATTCGTATTTTAATGAACTTAAAATATGAACTAGACGAAAATTAATGACTCCGCTTCAGTATTGGGAAAATTAAGTTTGATATGAACTACGACACATATAATAATCTTTAAAATGAGTTAAATTCTAACATTGGCATTTCAAGATTTCTTATTTTCTTTCGTAAATATGGAAGGACAGTCATATTATACATTGGACAAATCTACCACCAGTTGTGCCATTACATGTGCCAATGTCTAATAACTTAATTAATAACATTGACAAATAAGACAAACTACTTATTAAGGATACAATTAAAGTGTTTTACCAATTATCACTTTATACAGATGTTGACCTAAACGAGTAATTGCATTTATAAAAAAGATAATGAATTGATAGATAATAAGAACCAAGATGAATATTAAAACTTATCTTTATTTTTATTTTCAGCATTTCTCTGGATTCGAAACAGAACGGATTGGAATATGACCAGTCCAGTTTTATACTCAAACTTCCATATATGAAAATATTAAAAAGAACATTGAAAACAGATCACTATACTTCTGGATTGTATAACAACAGATGAACTTTGACGGTGTAGTATAACAATAAAAGAGCTATATCTTTGATCGTTATACTGGTATTAAAACAAATACAAAATAAAAACAATCCTGTGTTACATTGCACTGATGATGCTGCACTTCTAGGGATAACACGGTGTGTATCGTATCCTTTGGTTTGACCTACCAATAGTTGAGAAGATGTATTGCGACAGCGTCACTATCCTCATATTCCGTGTGAGTGGAAATAAAGATAACAAGATATCAAGGTTTTGCCGGTGACCGTCCAAAAGCAATAATCTACGTTGAAACATATTATATATGTCTGCGTTCTCTCATTCGATTATAAAATAATTATTTCGTATGGTTCCAAGTGACTTCGCCCTAAATAAGACCGATGCACGTTAAAGGCTCTATGTCAATTTTATCATGGAAAGACATATGATTTTAACTTGTAAAACAAGCTCTTCCTAATACATAACATGTATACATTGTTTACTACTTTAATGAAAATACACATTTGACTATTTCTCAAGACACTTCTGACTTATATTAGGAAGCGATCATCTCTTAATATACTGTAATATTAGACTATAATAGGCCATACATGAGTTCGATAATCCTTCACTTCATATTTTAAAAACAAACTCATGTGAAAATACATAAAATAGCTTGGACTTAGGCGTACATGTGCTGGCCAGATGTCTGCTAACTTCTTATAAAACATGTTAACATATCTATTCTTAGCCCTATGTACACTATTGTTGACAGTGTGTCATTTATCAGAAGAACAAACTAATTAGGACCTCCCAGATTAATGACTAAATGCATGTACCTATATAATATCTCACACCAGTATTATATTGGGTTTATTTTTTGCACTATCAAACTAATAAAATACAATAATAAATAAGTGACTGACTACAATACAATTTATATTAAAATGATCATTGTTTTAATTTATTTTGTAGCCCTATAACAAAAGTGTTTTCTATAATTAAAATATCATTTCCGTATCTTTTATTTCGTTGTATTTCGTTCCATGCTATTGCAAGATGACAGAATAAATCGAAAAGTTGCTCAAGCAGTGTAACTTTTTACATTATCAAACTAAAAATCTATAATTACTGAGTGACTATGACTATAATACAACACGTCTATTGGGTTAAACGTACAGATGTGCTAAGATTGATGTATCTCCATTTGTTTATACAATAATATGTGCTAAGATTGATGTTCGTATATTGGGTTAAACGTACAGATGTGCTAAGATTGATACACGTATATTGGGTTAAACGTACAGATGTGCTAAGATTGATGTATCTCCATATGTTTATACAATAATATGTGCTAAGATTGATACACGTATATTGTGTTAAAAGTCCATATGTCTTATGATTGATACACGTCTTTGGGGTTACATGTATTTCTGTATGAACCATGACAGCTTCATTTAAACAAGTGAAAAGGCTCTTTTATGCAGTTTGTTTCATACCAATACTCTGTTTTGCGGAAATATTTCACTCAATAGAAATTTATCTTGATATCAATGCAACCAGTCCGCGATGACGTCATTCTGAATGCAATGTTAAATCTCCATTTAAACAACAACAACAAAAGTGTTATCATGCAAATTGCAAAAATAAAACCATGTCAACAAATATACAGAATAAACCTTAATAAACTCATATGAACGTTTAACACTATCAACTGCTCTGACCCGGAAACGATTATCGCTCTGTCCACAGCCCACTTTGCATTGTATGTCCAAGTAAATACAATGTACTGTTTATTTAGACATCGTTAGTTTATTTAAGGAAAATAGCGGCGTGGCATCAATTATCGATTGCTGATTAGATTATTGACTTATATGACTGACAGTTCGAGTTAGGTCAATTATCAATAAGTAACAATATCTGTATTGCAGGTAGCTGAACACAAACGGAATCATCAGATCAACTGCAAATTATAACAGTTACAGGTTACAGTAATACTGTAGTATGTTCTAATTATTCTACTTTTATTTAACTTAATTGCATTGCTTTGTGAAATATGATCTTTAGCTGTAGTGTCCATTGTCTGATTTGCTTCTGTTTATTTATAAACAAGTTATTTAATAAAGGAATTAAAGCAGAAAAACAGTTTTCTGTATATCTTTTTTATTTTCAATATGTTGAAGTCCATACATAAAAATGGATTTTGATATTCTACTCTGCCATGTTTCGCATCCATTGAAATTCTGCAAGTATAAAAGGTATATATATCAACATTGGTTTAGTTCACACTGATTTAGTTCACAGTCATGCATTAACATATTTCTGCTAGAACATGTGCGATTGGATCATTTAGTACACATTGGTGAGCTCTATATTTTACTTGACATTGGATATAATGAGAAACAGTATATAATATTAAACGCTTATCAGACATGATTAATTCGAAGTGTTCGAATAGAAACTGCCAATAAGCACGACTGTGAATGACAGGGGTATGACTCAAGATCTAAGATACCTGTTTTCTATTAAAATTCCGATGAATATTAAGAAATTAATGAGCACACTATATCTTGAAGCGTGATGTTAAAATTTTACGCTGGTCTCCATCTTTGGATTGAATAGTATGGCTATTTCTTAAATGTGATATTATCTAGATTTATAAATGCATACGCGAGTGTTAAACATTGACGTTATTTACAGAAGGGACAGACTGTTTAGAAAACCATTTTTCAAAACCATTGCGGATTTTCAATAAGCAAGTGTTATAGGATTAACCAGTTTGATCACGTTTGTCATTTATTTATTTGTTTATAACTGATTTTAACTACGAGTGTAGCAATAATTACTTCATAAAACGGATGTAAAACCCATACAGTGAAACGTGACTTAGTTACTTGGTCTAAACATAGAGGCTATGTTTAAATGATATACCAGCTCAAAACTGCATTTTGGACGTAACAAATAAGCACGTCATATCAGTTTGATAAGGCTGGATTTGTTGACTAGTGTTTATATTTGTTCATCTTAGAAAGGGGGCAAATAACCAAATGGCGAGGTGAAGGTAGTCAAGCAGTCTGTGTGCGATATTTATTTTTAGAAATTGGATTCAGTTTTGATTTTACCACCCCGATTGAAACAGTGTTTTTGTTTTAGTGTGTTTTTCGGTGTTATTTTTGGCATAATTTAGTTAAAAATGTTTTTTATTCATCTAACTATTTAAACATTTATTTTTATGTAATGACATGTTAGATACTTAAGTTTTAATGTTACTTTTGATTCATAATAATCTTAGCTGGTTACCGTAAAATTATAAATCGTACTTAAACATGCAAATAAAATGCTATAAAATAATTAACCTGTTTTGTCGCGAATGCATCATATTTATCTTAAATATTTATTTTATCAACAATGACAAACGAATTTCAGATGCTGTGTAATGTATATACAATTTATATTGAAATTGGTATACGTTGCATTGTACCAAAATCAATGCATTTATTACCATTGCATTCCGTTAACAAGCTATAATACCTTAAAATTGCGATAAAACAAACCTTATACAAACATTATTGATTGCATCTGCTGCTACCATTGATTTCTTAATACGTGTAGTCCCTTTTCGGTTTTATTGGACACACACTACAACATTCAGGATAGCGCGTTCTGCACCAGCATTCACTACATGTCGGCTTGACTGGACACACACTACAACATTGGGGATAGGCCATTCGACATCTGCACTCGCAAGACCTTACTTTTTCCGCTAAAAAGAAAACATATTTTCAGATCATAGAATTAAATCATTTAAAGTGTACTATTTTACTTATTGTACGAGGAGGTCCACTTAATTTTGCTCTTATGAAATGTGAATAAACACTCTGATTACCAAACTCTTCATTGTATTTCCTCCTCGAAAAACTTTAAATACTTCTGGAACACTGGATATATAACCATTGGTTCTGAAAATCTCTGTTGGTCCAATTATGCAGAAAAAAAACATGGGGTTTACCAAGTTGCTCTTTTCACAATTTCGATGTTATGATGGCACCCCTCCCTTTTCGACAATTCTGCCGCTTTGTTGCAGTGTCACAACTTTAAACTGTTATAGCATCATCAAACAGTACCAATTGTGATCCAAACTTGACAGAAATCATGAAAATGTTCCAATGTTCTCATATGCATCAAGAAACATGATAAGTGTATACAATTTCAACAAAGTTAATGCCCAACCGATTATACACAGCTATAATTTCTTGGGCGTAGGCATCTTGCTACCGTCATGTAAGGGAGATAATTCTTATGTAAGACCTATAAGCATCACATTTGTTTATCAAATATTGTACGGGCTAGTAATCATAGTGCAACACGAGCTCTATCGTAACCCCGCATTTGCGTTCGAATTTCACTTGGTATAATTATTCACAGTGTATACGGAGGTATCTTATTTCAATGGAACAACAAAGCAATGAATATTTATATACTTTCACTAACAATTAGAGTTCGTGCGTAAAAATTAAATGAACGCTCCTTGAATACCTGGACTGATTTGATGTACGGTGTATTAGTATTTTACCTATTTATTTTACATCGATTGTGAAACAAGTTATTAAAACCACATTTGATGTTTTCCAAGGTAACAATCACTGGCGAATTGAGTGTCTTGCTTACGGACACTACAAATGGCCATTGGGGAGGATTGAATCCACGACCCTTCAATCTTGGGTTCGATGCTTTAATACAAGTCCATGCGCTTCAGTTTAGTTTAAACTTATGTATTGTATTTCGATTTTAAAACAAGTTACTACAACTTATACAAATCACGCTCGAAGTCTTTCTGTGTACAACCAGTACTAAGCTTATTGGGGAAAGTGTCTTGCTCAAGGACAACACACTTACATGTAGCAAGGGCGGAGGATCGAACCCAAATAATTGCACAACATAAAATATCAGCAAAACTATGTCACCAGTAATGGTTACACTGTGAAGCGTTATATATATATATATATTGATCGATATAAAGAAATAATAAAATATAGATTGGTCAGCGCAAACTTACGTTTAAGTATAAAGTTATATTTTATGTTGATCTACTGTCTCGTTCCTGGGCCGATTTTATTAGCTGAGACAGTCGATCAATATCTTCTGACATATGTAAAATGAAAGGTTCTATTTTGAAAGATCCTAGCAATTTTATTTGCTGAGAAAGTAGGATTAACTCTATCTGTAAAATAAATGTTAAATATATGTATATACAGGAAATAAAACGGTTATTCAATAATATAGAAACAAAACATAAATGGCATACCTCCGGTGTGTGCTACCAGCAGTAGAGTAAGTATCAAATACACTGCTAACATTTTGTCAAAGATTTCTATCCAAAAAATAACTACAATTTCAGATATTAAAAACAAACTGTTGTCAACGTTATCTTTATTTACACTAGTTAGTCTTGTAAACATATTTGGTTTATGTTTATATGTTTGCATGGGATGTATTATTATTGTGTTTTTCCCCTATCATATTCAAGTTTACATGTACAGTTGCATGAGTATCTAAACAAAAAGTGAAGATTGTGTGTATGTGTACGCGCGCGCGTAGATGCAAGTTGGTATCATGTGCATGTTTTATGAATAGTGATAATCTATAATGTTTGGTATAAGTAGACGATGAATGAAAGTTATTACTATCTTTTAAATAATATGTGTGTACTTTTTGTTTTATACGAGGGCATCATGGAATATTGGTTTACCAGTTGAGCTACCTTCATTTTTCTTGTTAAAACATCGTTTATCTAACGAATGTCAGTATATCTAGTAGTATGTTGGATAATTAAAGGTACACTGTCTTGCAAAACTAGCTATCTTGATAATGTAGGATAGTTCTACGAGTAATTTATATGGCAATACATTGTTAATAAAGCACAAGACGAAAATATAGGATCTGTTTTGAAAGGGATTGGAGTTATACGGCGTACGGGAAGGAATAATATATGCTCGCTTTCACTTTGCAAAGACTCTATATATACGCATCATACAGATTGGCGGAAATCCATTTATAAATGAATATATAGTGTGAACCTAAATTATAATACATGTAGAACTGTAGGATTTCACAAAATTCTAAATCACCTCCAATAATTAATTAGCAGCATTGTCAAAACTGCTAGTAGCTCATTAAAGTGCAACATTGTCACGATTGATAGTAGCTCACTAATGAGCAACGTTATCATTTTTGCTAGAAGCTTATTAATGAGCAACATTGTCACGATTGATAGTAGCTCACTAATGAGCAACGTTATCATTTTTGCTAGAAGCTTATTAATGAGCAACATTGTCAGCATTGCTAGTAGCTCATTAATGAGCAACATCGTCAGTATTGCTAGTAGCTCATTAATGAGCAACATCGTCAGTATTGCTAATAGCTTATTAATGAGCAATATTGTCAGTATTGCCAGTAGCTTATTAATGAGCATCATTGTCACTATTGCTAATAGCTTTTTATTGGGCAACATTGTCAGTATTGCTAGTAGCTTAATTATTAGCAACAATGTCAGATTGCTAGTAGCTCATTAATGAGCAACAATGTCAGTATTGCAAGTAGCTTATTAATGAGTAACATTGTCAGTATTGCTAGTACATTTAGCTCATTAATGAGCAACATTGTAAGAATTGCCAATTGCTTATTAATGAGCAACATTGTCAATTTTGCTTGTAGCTCTTTATTGAGCAACATTGTCAGTATTGTTAGTAACTCATTAATGAGCAACATTGTCAGTGTTGCTTGTAGCTCTTTATTCAGTGAGAAACATCGTCAGTATTGCTAGTAGCTTATTAATGAGCAACATTGTCAGTATTGCTAGTAGCTTATTAATGAGCAACATTGTCAGGATTGCTTTTAGCTCATTAATGAGCAACATTGTCAGTATTGCTAGTAGCTTATTAATGAGCAACATTGTCAGTATTGCTAGTAGCTCATTAATGAGCAACATTGTCAGAACTGCTAGTAGCACATTAATGAGCAACATTGTCAGTATTGCTAGTAGCACATTAATGAGCAACATTGTCAGTACTGCTAGTAGCTTATAAATCAGAAATATTGTCAGTATTGCTAGTAGCTATTTATTGATCAACATCGTCAGTATTGCCAGTAGCTATTTAATGAGCAACATCGTCAGTATTGCTAGTAGCTATTTATTGAGCAACATTGTCAGTATTGCTAGTAGCTATTTATTGAGCAACATCGTCAGTATTGCTAGTAGCTATTTAATGAGCAACATTGTCACTATTGCTAGTAGCTCTTTATTGAGCAACATCGTCAGTATTGCTAGTAGCTATTTTATGAGCAACATTGTCACTATTGCTAGTAGCTATTTATTGAGCAACATTGTCAGTACTGTTAGTAGCTATTTATTGAGCAACATCGTCAGTATTGCTAATAGCTTATTAATGTGCAACATTGTCAGTACTGCTAGTAGCTATTTATTGAGCAACATTGTCAGTATTGCTAGTAGCTATTTATTGAGCAACATTATCAGTATTGCTAGTAGCTATTTATTGAGCAACATCGTCAGTATTGCCAGTAGCTTTTTAATGAGCAACATTGTCACTATTGCTAGTAGCTCTTTATTGAGCAACATTGTCAGTATTGTTAGTAGTTCTTTATTGAGAAACATCGTCAGTTTTGCTAGTAGCTTATTAATGAGCAACATTGTCAGTATTGCTAGTATCTTATTGATGAGCAACATTGTCAGAATTGCTTTTAGCTCATTAATGAACAACATTGTCGGTATTGCTAGCATCTCATTAATGAGCAACATTTTCAGTACTGCTAGTAGCACATTAATGAGCAACATTGTCAGTATTGCTAGTAGTTTATAAATTAGCAACATTGTCAGTATTTACAGTAGCTTATTAATGAGCAACATTGTCATTATTGCTAGTAGCTCATTAATGAGCAACATTGTCAGTATTGCCAATTGATTATTAATGAGCAACATTGTCAGTATTGCTTGTAGCTCTTTATTGAGCAACGTTGTCAGTACATACACCTACACTAATACAGCCCGTAACTTGCACATCTACCTGCTAATACAGCACATACGCTAATACAGTATGTAACTTTCACACCTACGCTAACACAGTCTTTAACTTGCACATCTACGCTAATATTGTCTGAAATTTGCATACCTACCCTTATACAGTCTGTAACTTGCACATATACCTAATACAGTCTGTAACTTGCACATCTACCTAATACAGTCCGAAACTTGCACATCTACCCTAATACAGCGCGTAACTTGCACATCTTCGTTAATCCAGTACGTAACTTGTACACATACCCTTATACTGTCTGTAACTTGCACATCTACCCTTATATAGTAAGTAACTTGCATATCTACGCTAATACAGTGCGTAACTTGTACATCTACCCTAATACAGTGCGTAACTTGCACAACTACTCTAATACAGTTTGTAACTGGCACATCTATCCTAATACAGTGCGTAACTTGCATATCTATGCTTATATAGTCCGTAACTTACACATCTACCTGATACACGCCGTAACTTGCACATCTACCGTAATACAGTCTGTAACTTGCATATCTGCCTTATACAGTCCATAACTTACACATCTACCTGATACACGCCGTAACTTGCACATCTACCGTAATACAGTCTGTAACTTGCACATCTACCCTTATACAGTCTGTAACTTGCACATCTACCCTTATACAGTCTGTAACTTGCACATCTACCTAATACAGTCTGTAACTTGCACATCTACCCTTATACAGTCTGTAACTTGCACATCTACCTAATACAGTCTGTAACTTGCACATCTATCCTTATACAGTCCGTAACTTGCACATCTACCTAATACAGTCTGTAACTTGCACATCTATCCTTATACAGTCCGTAACTTGCACATCTACCGTAATACAGTCTGTAACTTGCACATCTATCCTTATACAGTCCGTAACTTGCACATCTACCGTAATACAGTCCGTAACTTGCACATCTACCTAATACAGTCCGTAACTTGCACATCTACCGTAATACAGTCCGTAACTTGCACATCTATCCTTATACAGTCCGTAACTTGCACATCCACCTTATACAGTCTTTAACTTGCACATCTACCGTAATACAGTCTTTAACTTGCACATCTATCCTTATACAGTCCGTAACTTGCACATCTACCTAATACAGTCCGTAACTTGCACATCTACCTAATACAGTCCGTAACTTGCACATCTACCGTAATACAGTCCGTAACTTGCACATCTACCTAATACAGTCCGTAACTTGCACATCTACCGTAATACAGTCCGTAACTTGCACATCTATCCTTATACAGTCCGTAACTTGCACATCTGCCTTATACAGTCCGTAACTTGCACATCTACCGTAATAAAGTCCGTAACTTGCACATCTATCCTTATACAGTCCGTAACTTGCACATCTGCCTAATACAGTCCGTAACTTGCACATCTACCGTAATACAGTCCGTAACTTGCACATCTATCCTTATACAGTCTTTAACTTGCACATCTACCGTAATACAGTCTTTAACTTGCACATCTACCCTTATACAGTCTGTAACTTGCACATCTACCTAATACAGTCCGTAACTTGCACATCTACCTAATACAGTCTGTAACTTGCACATCTATCCTTATACAGTCCGTAACTTGCACATCTACCGTAATACAGTCCGTAACTTGCACATCTACCGTAATACAGTCCGTAACTTGCACATCTACCGTAATACAGTCCGTAACTTGAACATCTATCCTTATACAGTCCGTAACTTGCACATCTACCGTAATACAGTCCGTAACTTGCACATCTATCCTTATACAGTCCGTAACTTGCACATCTATCCTTATACAGTCCGTAACTTGCACATCTATCCTTATACAGTCCGTAACTTGCACATCTACCTTATACAGTCTTTAACTTGCACATCTACCGTAATACAGTCTTTAACTTGCACATCTACCGTAATACAGTCCGTAACTTGCACATCTACCTAATACAGTCCGTAACTTGCACATCTACCTAATACAGTCTGTAACTTGCACATCTATCCTTATACAGTCCGTAACTTGCACATCTACCGTAATACAGTCCGTAACTTGCACATCTACCTAATACAGTCCGTAACTTGCACATCTACCGTAATACAGTCCGTAACTTGCACATCTATCCTTATACAGTCCGTAACTTGCACATCTACCTTATACAGTCTTTAACTTGCACATCTACCGTAATAGTCTTTAACTTGCACATCTACCGTAATACAGTCTGTAACTTGCACATCTACCTAATACAGTCCGTAACTTGCACATCTACCTAATACAGTTCATAACTTGGACACCTACACTAATACAGTCTGTAACTTGCACGTCTTCCTAATACAGTCCGTAACTTTTACATCTACCTTATACAGTCCGTAACTTGCACACCTACGCTAATACAGTCAAGCCTAAGGTATATTTGATGGAAATTTCAATATTCATAAAGTAATTTTGGGATTCATGCTTCAATAAATTTCAAAGTGGAGAAGTCAACATTGCATATAAATATAGAAAGAAGAATTTATAATGCATAAAAGTAGAACACAAGTCATGTTGTATCCTGCCCATATGCATACACATGTGAAAAACAGTGAATTGTTTTCACAATTCGTGGAACCTCATGGATGCAAGTATGTAATTTACACACAAGCACCCAAAATATACTGTACATATATACACTGTGACATATCATACAAAAAAACGAATGAAAAAAGAACACAACAAAACACACACAGTTACCTCACACATCTCCTCCAAAGTCTCTATATTTGGAACCATTCTGTGCAATCACAGCTTGTATCTTATATCATTAAATCTATTTTTGCCTTTGAAGACACTTTACATCTATGCAACTATAATATAAATTGTGTGTGTTTTTTTGTTGTTTTGTTAATTTTACAGTAATAAAGTAACTTTTTTGTCCTTAATAACTCTCTTAAAGCTCTTTCTTGTATAAATACGTTTGAAAATGATAAAAACTCTTGAGAAAAACTGGTTATTTATGATATGCAGTCGGCCATTTTGATTTTTTCTTAGTACATGTATACTTATTATCGCGAATCAGCCATTGAGACGGCTAGAAATGGTGTCATCAGGAAAATACTGAAACATATAATTAAAGATTCAAATCAACTTAAACAGTATATTGTACACTTAAGAATTCTTGCACCGATTCTAGTTTTGCTAAAAAGAAGGCACACAAATGTTGACCACCTACCAAGAAATCTTACTGGTGTACAGTATTTTAAGCCCACCAATCTATTTCAATTGTCACACTGTCCCCAGGTAAGGAATTCTAAGCGCGTATGTGAGTTAATGTTATTATATGGGCATTTGCGGTAATACGTATATGTTTGGTGTACAAAGGATACACCAATGTTCGTGTCCATCAAAACACCCCAAAACATAAAAAACAGTCTGAGAACATTCAATAAATGTTTGAAAGTTAAAAAGCAAGACCGTTTTATCAGAGAAATTATGTTTTTTTTTATATTTTTACTTCAAACCCTTCCATCCAACGTACATATTTTTCTATCCGTTATTTTTCTCCCACTGTAATGAATGTAAATTACACAATATCAGTTCACTATATTGTATACCCATATTCTTTATGTAAAAAACAACTTACTTTTTTCTCAGTTGCATTTGTTTATACTTATACCTGGTTCGATCTGTCATGTTAGCCATTTGTATAGAAGTTTTCACCAGCGGGTACCACTTGGGAGGTTATGACTACGACTTTTTGATAAATGGCGAGCTTTTCAAATCTTATGCATATTCTTTCCAGATTCTATATTTAATCGGTATTATTTTTTTACATTTTTTCTGGTTATTTTTTTTTTGGTGTGTTTTGATATTTCTGGACATGTATGGAGTTTTTGCGGTATCCCTTACTTGATAACTTTTAATCCATTTTTTTACCAAACATAACCCCAATGTCTTTAGTTTAAGGAATTGGTAATTTACTGGTAGACATCTTTATAAACTGCGGAGCGCATGGACCAATGGTAGAGCAGCAAACGCATGGTCAGAGGGTCGTGGGTTCAATCCTCTGGCACGGCTATGTGTGGTGTCCTTGAGCAAGACACTTTTTCTGCTTACGATTAGTACTTGTTCTACTAAACTAAACTAAATTATAAACTGTTAGTATTGCTGCTTTTCCTAGAGAATGTGTAAAAGTTCTCCACCGCCCCTACCCACACCATACTTAATGCATATCATCTTATCTTAGTTCATGTAAATAAATCTGCCACTAAGCATGGGATACAGAAGTGGATCCAGCAAGCTTGGAGCAAATATAGTAAGACTGATGCAAAATACACACTTCTCCCCCACACCCAACTATACCTGCAAATAAAAGACAATGGTCAAATATATATTATATCCTCCTCTAAAATTCATAATTGACCCATCCACGGCCATCACTAAGTACAGTCAAACCTGTGTCAGTGGTCACTCCTGTTTTAAACAGCTACATTTTCTATTTATCGTTTTTATAATTTTAGTTATAATCGACCTGTATTAAGCAGCCACCTGCCTCCGGGGGTAATATTTGCTCAATCCCTTGAATAGCTGCTTAAAACATATTGAACATTTGTCAAAAATTAAACCTCATCTCTTTCCCTTGGATATACAACAAAACTGTTGTGTACTGATCGACTTTATTTACAAATTACAGACAAGCTATTAAAAAACTTATATCAAACGCAAATGTACAAGCAAGAATACACACATATATCAACACATATAATAAATAATTGGTGCACACTTCAATATATAAAGCAATATAAGAACAATTATTAATAGCACTTTTATGTGCAATAGACGAGAGCAACAGCTCATAAATGTATGTTAAAACTGATCACATATATGTATGGCTAAATTCAGCAGAAATGTCAGTAAATAAGATAGGTGGGACTGCATACATTTCTCGAAAAAACCTTCAAGATCCAAAGAAACAAGAAGTGTTTTAAGTAGTAAAATAGTAAATTATAAAGTAGTGGAATGGCCGATTTCAATAAGATCCATCAGTAAATGTATATTCAAACTAAATTCATACTTGAAAAAAAAAATATCAGAAAAATTTAGACATTGACCTCCTTAAGATAAGCCTATTCACAGAAGAACTTGTTTTGTAAATTAATATAAAATTTAATAAGAAAGTTTAATCTTCAGCAAAACATCTCATACAAATTCATGGTATCACAGAATGTAAGATTTGCTAATCACTTCGGAATAGTATAACTATTAAATCATGTTCCTTAAGAATGAACGATGCATATACATTTAAATCAATAAAACAATCAATTGAAACAAGTTGAAGTTTATCATGGGTATTTATTCCAACAACTATAAAGAGCTTTGAAAATTTTGAATATGAAAAATGTTAAGTCTAGATGAATGGAAAGATTTTTTGTTTAAATACAAGCGCTTGCGCAATCTAGATTAAATATCTTTTAACTGTATCAAAAGTTAATAGAAAAAAATTTGGTGCAAAATCAGTTACAAAATACTTTCATGAAGAACTAAAAATATCACTGAATGTGATTAATAACCCCCAGATGGCGTCTTGATACAGTTATTGCAACTTTCGCTGCTTGCTTTGGCACAATGAACCAATTAGAGTAACCAATCACTTTTGTGAAGTGTTATTGAATTCCAGCCAATGCTTGCCGAGAAACAGCGACCAGAAAAAAATGTCTGAAAATTCAAAGGGTCATAACTCAATGAAAAATTATTCGTGTGCAACATGCCCATGATATACACAACTAGACTTGGTATCAATCACTTTTTTTATGTTTCATTGAATTCCAGCCTATGGTTGCCGAGAAATATCGAACACAAAAAATATGAATGAAAAATTCAAAGGGTCATAACTCATTGAAAAATTATTCTTGCGCAACATGCGACAAGATGCACAACTAGGCTTGGTACTGGTCATCCTTCAAAAGCTTCATTGAATTCTGGCCAATGATTGCTGAGAAATAGCGATTACAAATTTTCCACAGACAGACGGACAGACAGACCAACTAGCCTGACTCCTATATAGACCCCATATACTTTGTATCTGCGGGTATAATAACTAAATAATACATGTATATGAGATACAAGTTAAGGTAAGCCACAACTCAATCTCTAGTAAATAAAAACTCAACAAAACATATATAACAATTTATTGCATTTTTATAACATTACCTATTTTGAAATCCACAATGTATGGCCACTTATCCGTTCTACTATTTATATATACAACAATAAATACAAGTGTAAAACTAACATTAGTACATGCATTATAATAACAACCTTTCAGTATTTTATACTTAACATAAATTCACCTATTTCCGGATATATTAATATGCAATGCAAATAAATATCTTTGACTGCCTTTTGTAATTTTATCAGGACACTATTTTACCTACATATTTAAATATATATGCAAAAAACTGCGTCATTTCATTGACATTGATTTATGATTTTAGACTGGCCCTAGAAAAAACTGCACTGTTTCACTGGCATTGATTAAAGAATATTAAAGTAACCAGTCAAATTTAAGTTAAGTATGAAAATATTGTTAAAATAGGAGCCAGATTTTAAATTTCAACATAATTTTACTTAAACACTTCAAATGTAACCTGAATTTTCGACTAGTATCCATTTTGAAGGAATATTATAGAGGAGGAAAGGCAACTGAATGAGATTTTGTGAATGCTTACCTATACAATATCTTGTTTTTAATTATATGAATTTCCATTCATCTAGGGAACACAAATCAAATTCTTATATTGCAAAATGAGTTCTCATCAAAGCAATACAATTCCCAGAAATTTGTGTTTAAAATTGTTAAGCACTTTTACAAAATGTGTATACTGAAGCTAAAATAACAACAACTTACAATAAGTTTTCCTTCAAACCTCAATATCTTCAATTCAAGATCATTTTGCATGATCAAAACATGTTAAAACATCTAAGATTACATACAACTTACAGTTGATGTACAAAATTCAGTTGCCTGTGAATTATGAATGATTAATTTGCAAGTTACTTATCCTTTGTGTGATATTTAATCAACATTTAGTCAGGAGATGCAAGTTTCCTATCCTTCTATACAAGTCCTTGTTCAAATATAACCTGATTTTTTTTTTACTAGTATTGTATCCATTTTGTAAATAAAATTACTTGTAACAAAACCATAAGAAATTATACTGGAGCCAATTTACATTTTAACGGTATTATCAAGACTGTACAAGAAATGTAAATTTGGTAAAACTGAAATCGGATGTATGATAAATACAAGAAATGCAGTGATACACTGCAGGCAAGCAGACATAACAAATAACAAAGCTTTCTACAATGTAATGTCACACAATGCATAAACAATAACAATATCACATTGGTTTACTCTGACAGACATTCCTACTTCCATTCTGTGCCATTTATAAAGATTTCCAAAAATTGATTGATTGACTGATTGAATATTTAGCGTCATTTTTATGCTATCGAGGGCTAATAGACGATCAGTTAACCTAACCACTGTTTCCTGGGATTAACCAGTACTCGAGCACATCCCATCTCCGCAAGTAACTGATAACTTTCCCACTTGAATCAGTGGTGAGAGATGAATGATAATGAGACACAATGTTGTATGTCAATCATCACGGAGACTGTTGCCGGGCAGGCGATTCAAACTCACGACCCCTGGATTGATAGTCAGATGCATAACCGACTGAGCTAATTGGACCTGGCCGTTTTTTCCAGAAAAGAAATACATTCAAACCTGTCTTAAGCAGCCAGTCAAGGGAAGGAGCAAAATTGACCGTTTAAGACAGGTTGTTGCTTAATGCAGGTTATTTTGCTCTGAAAGCATAGAAATAAAATTTTTATACATATATTAAATAACTGTCATTGTAAATTGATTATCAGTAAGTAAAATTATTAAAAATTACTCATTATTTTAAAAAAAAAGTTTTTTATAACTGCGAAGTCGCAACGGAATTATCACTCTGATCAAAATGTTGCTAAAAATGTTACATTTCTTTTAACTGAAATACCCACTATTGTGTTGTATGTGTTATCAATGATCATTTTCAACAATCGTACAGTCTGATGCAAGAATACCCCACCCACTCACTGTGATAGTAACCATTTTGAACTTCTTTCGTACAATCTGATAATTTGGGATCTGGTCAACAATCTCCTACATCAGAGATGGAAGTTCAAGTACAACACTAATACAGGTGTTTCATTTTCAAGACAGGATACAGTTTGGTGTTTCTGTAAAGAAAATATGGCTGTTTATGTAGCAGGTGGTTCATGGTACAGCAATAAATTCATGATTTGCAAATCATTGGTTCATGTTCCGCCAAAACCACATGTTATTCTTCAGCAAGGCACTATTTAGAACTAGACCCGAAGATATAAACACTGAGTTTATACTCAACTGAGTTAGGCTCAAACCAACCAATCAAAATTTATGTTACAACAAAAACTAGAATTATGTTTATTAGTTTTAGCTGAAATCAACTAAGTATGAACTCAAAAGTTTTATAATCTTTGGACCTCCTTCTGCATAGAAAAAGAACAAGTGAGATTTGTAGAAGATGTAAAGACTATTAAAAGTGTGTAAATGTCTACCATACACTTTAAATGTAAGACTTTGTTGGCACATTATATACGACTGTCAAATAACTTGAACATGAAGCTAACTGACATACCAGTAGTTAAATTTTGCATTGGAAACATACCGGTTACCATCAGTGGAGCACACAATCCAGTGATAAAGGACCCAGGATTGGACAGTCATGGGTTTGTTTCTCCGGCACAGCTATGTGAAGTGTCCTTGAGCAAGGCATTTTTTTCACGTATGCTTAGAACTGGTTCTACCCAGGAAGTCTTTGAGCAGGATTTGTATTAGTTGTTACAACTAGTCTCACAATGGAAGTAAAATAAGTTTAAAATAAACCATCAAAATTGATTTAAGCTTATAGACCAGTGGTCTTGGCAATTGGCAGTTGGCATGTCAACATGCCTGGCACCATACAGACATAATATATGAACTCAAGTATGCATTATAGCTAAAATTTTCATTCAATATTACAACTTCTGAACAGTTTCTTTATCATTATTAATTATAACATTAATTCACATAATTGAAGCAATTAGAACGTTTTAAATGTAAATATAAAATATCCCAATGAAGCAGTGCATAGTTGAGGTGGATTTTTGAAATTTGGTGTAAGAATAATGAATTCCATTTCATTTTTCATTTCTGATAATATTATGATCTTCTGAAATAATCTGAGATTAATTATTATGAACACGACTGTTGTTGGTGTAATTTATCAATTATCAAGACCGCAATTCAGTAGCTTTAAGTTTTCAGCTGGGCTTTCTCTAGAGGTGATTTGGTGAATGTGTCACATTTGACTTCCAAGCTCAAATAATACAATTAGTAAGGATAAATGATCAAAGATGCATTGATTTCCTTGAACATTTTATAAATTTAATATTCTTTTGTCTCTTGTTACATCCAAGTTTCAATGTATTGCTAATCCCTTCACAGCCTCAAAACTAAAAAATGTAGAAAATCAATGTCGGACAGTTCAAACAATCATTTATAAAACAGGGAATACTGAGTTGATAAAAATTAAATTTTGAAACACGTCCTAGGTCCAGGGTTCAGACACTGAGTAACAATGGCTCCTGGACCTTAGACCTGGCATCTTTGATTTATGCAGCTGGGCCCAAGATTTGGCTGGTTCTGATGTTCAGCATATAGGCTGCACGGATGAGGAATATTAAACCAACAATAAATGCACCTGAAAAGTAAAACATTACGTTAAAATGACACATACACACATTCACATATATACCTTAAATGTCCTGAATACACACAAACATTAAGTACAAGGACACAAACATACCTTCAAATTGCAACTTACATATATGAGGTGTGTCCAAAAAGTTTGTGGACACATTTGTTTAAATACATACAAACATTTATAAGAATGATACATACATTGTCAGGATTGGACATCTTCTCATCCAATTGGCAATAAATTATCAAAAT
Source organism: Panopea generosa (assembly GCA_029582155.1). Lineage (NCBI taxonomy): Eukaryota > Metazoa > Mollusca > Bivalvia > Adapedonta > Hiatellidae > Panopea > Panopea generosa. The sequence continues at coordinate 6,132,115 of CM055900.1, forward strand.
ATAATAAAGCTGAGTGATTTTATACATAATTACACACAAAGACAAACCAACAAGCAGCCCAGGTCGCAGCATCACAATGTCATGGCTTTCTGTTTTCTAAAAGTAAAATCCACCATTTGTAATGTTTTTCTTATGCCTGCGGACTCATTTACAAAACATTGATTCACACCAATCCTTCATTTTTACTAAATGGCGGTGAAATCATGCTGTATGATATATGATGTTGCTTTTTTCTGACAAAAGTTGGCAAGCATTTAAGGCACCATGATCATTCTACCTATACATTACACCATGGATGTCATCAAACTGGTAATTTAATTATTAATGACGTTGAAAGTGGGCAGGGACCAATCAAGGGGGTGACGTGGGCAAAAAAAATTGCCTTAAGTTCTAGACTTCGTTCTCAGGGTCTGGAAAAGTGAAGTTGAAAAGCAAAAATGCCCAGTATTCTTCATATAGACTTTATATATATCTGGAATTTAAACTTTGTACCCCCAACATTATCCAAATAAAATTAATGCAGCAATTATCATATTAATCAGCGCCAAGCTGTGTTTTCCCTCCAATCAAATGAGCAGATTATCACTGAGGCAGATTAAAGCATGGTGCCTAATAGTAATGAACAAACGGAAAGTCCCAGCATTCCACTGTGCTGATTATTCATCCATTAAAATCCTGAAAGGTTGTCGGGTTACCACAGTTCTGACTGTACTCATGTCTCACCATTATAAAATTAGTTTGAGCATCTATCATTGGGCAATAAAAAGTTGTTGTCAATAGTGTAGGTGCATTTTTTTTTCTGGGTTTCCTTCTGTATCAAGATCACATTATTACCGTCATGGTCATGGTGACATGCAGAAGCTATGAAGCTTTTCTATAAGGAATCTTTATGATGGTTGATATATGACATTGTTTCTCATTATCATTTGTCTCTCACCGCTGATTCAAGTGGGAAAGTTATCAGTTACTTGTAGAGATGGGGTGTACTCGAATACTGGTTTACCTTCCAGGGTCCCAGGAAACAGAGGTTTGGTTAACTGATCATCTGTTAGCCCTCGATGGCACAAAAATGATGCTAAGTATTCAATCAATCAATCAATAAGGAATTAAATTACTTAAATATATTGCAACTTACCAATCCAAACTGTGTATATTCCCCCAGAACTGGACGCAAGCTCCAAAGTTCCGACCTGAAATATAGCGTGAGGCATATTATCACACAAGGGGTAAAAACAACAAGGCACTGGAATATTGCAACCAATAGGCAAGTCCCCTACAGGTTTACCAGTTTTGTTGTAATAGCAAATCACAATTTTTGTATAGCTGAAAAAATAATATACATGGTCTCCTTATTGCCCTCTATGCATAGTTTCACAAATGTAGCTTGGAAACTTTTTGTGATACCACAGGACCCAGGTTGTATCCGTAATAATATCAATTTTATTGTCATAGCAACCACAACGCTTGTCTGACTGTGCATATGCAGAAAGACTCTTCAACGTATTTATCCAGATCCAGACTAATTTTCATGAAGTCAAACATTGGCCTTTGCACAAGTTCAAATCAATATGTTGAATAAACAAAGCAAATACTTATGATTACAAAATTTGTATACTGCAACTGAAAAATCAAGGAAACTACTTGAAATTTTATCTCAAACTGCAATATTTTAAATTCAAGATCATTTTGCATGTTTAAAGCAGTAGAAAACATCTACACCTTACATTTTATGTATAATAAACCAGTAACCAGCGGAGATTAAATGATTGATTTGCCAAATTATTAATTCTTTGCATGTTATTTTATCAACATTTAAAAGAGAGATATAAGTTTCCTATCCTTCTATATAAGTCCTTGTTAAAACATAGTGGTAGATCCTTTATAGTGAAATGGATCTTGAATGAAATATGTCAGGATTTTTCAAAATTTTAAAATTAGCAGGATACATTTTTTTTGTCCAGTATATTATCTTGCCCATTATTTTACATACTCACCTGCCCCCACATTGCCATTAGAATATCTATTTTAACATACCTATATAATATACTGTCAAACCTGTGTAAGTGGTCACCTCTATTAAATAACCACTTGCCTTAAGCAGCCAATTTTGCTATTTCACATGTATATGCTTGTAGAGTAAATTAACCTGTATTAAGCAACAAACTATCTTAAAAGGCCACTTTTACTTCTTCCCTTTACTGGCTGCTTAAGACAGATTGTACTGTATTGAAAAGGGATTTCCTAACTTGCGCATCCACATAAGGCTAAAATAGACTTTAAAACGTAACTTATAAACAAAAGATTACTCACCGTTACACCTACACCAGCCCCTAGGAATACAATACCAAGGATGAGGAAAATTAACCCGCGATTTCTTGTGAACGAAGCCATGACAGAGGATCTGAAAAGATGACGAATCTTGTAATATTTATTTTCTGGTGCTACTTTGATGCTTGAAAACACATGATCTATCATCAAAACAAAAGGGTCTTAACAGTGCAAGGAAGTCATTTTTTTTATATTAAAGACATTTAAAAAAAATGCTGCAAACAATCAAAACCGAAATCTTGATATGCAAAAAGTACTGTGACTGTTATACAATTACTATATGCTATTGTTTGTTTCCAGTTCAGTTAACCGTGGAAGAATGGTTCTTGTGCCATACTTAAAAAAATATTTTTACTCTCTAATATTGAGACTGTTGGCTTCAGTTCTCATACGTACCTATAGTTTAGTGATGCCCAACAAATAACAATATATAATGGGATTCGGTAACAGACACACCTTATTTCAATGACTTCTTCCCCGCCTATTCAGACTTTGGAGACTCATGGACGTAGAAAAAAGTTCATGATCAATCATGATAAACTCCTGCATAGACAGTCAGCTGCATTACATGGTTTAGATTAAAACTTGTCATCTAATCAAATATTTTATGTAATAGTAAATGTTCATTAACTAAAAATTTAACAAATAAGAAACCCAAAGGGAGGGACAGGGGTTTCTTAATTGTTAAATTTTTGCTTAATGGAAACTAACTTGCTTAGATTTAGACATCATTTGACTGACAGTTTATGTAACTCTTGGCAGAGCTATGATGAAAGCCGAGATGATTGACATTTGAAAGTTGAAGTTTGCTAAGGCTGTTTCTAAGCAAAGCTCACGCGGCTTTGTAGTTTGTACACGACTCTTTCAAAATTGAATCAAGGGCAGAGTCTGTGTAATGTCGTTCACACATTTGCGCAGTAATAACAATCTTCTTAATAATTAAGTACAATAATTTATTTATTTTGTAGGCTGTTTTAACATATAAGAGCAACAAAATTTTGAAAATTGAAACAATTTCACTAGAAGTCAAATGAGGTGAAACACTTATGTATAATAAAGATTACCAGTACATTTGATTGTTAAAATGATGACAAAATGATAAAATGTAAACAAATCTGTTCAATAATGGAGATGAAGATGAGTCATTGATGCTGTAATAACTGAAGGATGAAATTAATACTTACACTCTACGACAGTGCGGACATCTTGCTAGTGGTGTAGTTACAACTCCAAACTATAAAATCAGAACAAATTGTTTGAAACAATGTTAAATTATTTACAATTCATTGTTTACATTTATGCATTTCTTACATCATTAGGTAATACTAATATAACTTATACTAAATTTCCGACTATCTATTAACAAGAATTCCGCGGAATGATATGTCTCACCGTGTCCGCTTTGACCGTTAATAAACACATGAGAGAGAAAAATTAAAATATTATATTCATGCAAGAGTTATCTAACTTGGTTAATGTAGTAGGTTTAATGACTAAGAAATATTGTGGGAAGTATTGTGTGAAGTTTCGATCAAATACATTAAGTGATTTTTGAGATATGAACTTGATTAGGTAGTTGCACACAAAACTTTAACCAATATTTCTAAGTAAAACATATTTAAAAAAAAACAAACAAAAATTAACCAGTATTTCTAAGTAAAACATATTTATAAATAAAAAAAAAATAAAAAAAAGTTCTAAGTAAAACATACTTAAAAAAAACAAAAAATAAAAAAATATATATTTTTTTAAATAAATTAGAAAAATAAAAGTACTCAGCACCTGCATTATATATTGCAGGATGTTAGTTGTAACTATGATCCAAGTATAAATGCAAAATTCAGCATAAAAAAATGAGAAATAGTGTAAAAACGAAAACTTAACGTTGGAGGTAAACGCAAAATTCAGCATCAAACAAAGTCAATGGACCATGAAATGTAGGTCACACTCAGCATCTGCAGTATATAATGTGATGCAGGGTGTTAGTTGTAACTATGATCCAAGTATGAGTGTCCTAAAACTTGTACTTGTTGAGAAATTGTGTGAAAACGAAAACTTAACGTTGAAGCTAAATATAAATGTTAGACGCCGTCGCGGAAAAGCAACACCTTAATCCCGTCTGTTCTTCATCACGGCGAGACAAAAATCAGCACTTTTACGCACAGTACTGGCTTGGTAAAAAACTTTTCAAGAGCTTTCATTTTTGGTAGCTTTTGTATACAAATAAGTTTTGTCTTCCATATCTCAATAATTTTCCATGGTACATGCCGCAACATGCATACATAGTGATTCTTTAAGATTATAAAAGGGTCAAAACTGAAAACTTGTCACCTACTGATTTTTCAATGATTGAATACAATAACAATTGATCAGTTGAAACTTGAAATGATTTATACAATCAATAGTAAAATATTTGTTTTATATTTAGTAAATTCAAATAAATTTTTCAAGCAGAATGCCAGTAACATTTGCTTCAGGAACTATTTTCAATGTTGCTATGCGATATACTAATTAGTATGGACATTCCTGCATTTCAGTCTTTGCTACGCTCTACTAAATAGCAACCTTGTGCTGACTGAGATATCAAACATCAAAAGTAATGACTCAAACATGTTTGAATGTCATTATTTTATTTTTTTCATACATTAAAAAGTTACTGTCATCGGACAGATACATAAATAATCAAGAATTACTGTCTCTTGAGTAGTTGGTAACCATGAGGAAGCAGTTTTTAGGTGCATATGAAATGAGCTACAATTGTTTCAACTACCAACATCCTACAATACTAAAGAGACGTCAGAAAGCCTGACACCTCAAAAGAAACTAAGTATTTAAAATCTCACAATCCAAACTAGGAGAGGAACTTTTTTAGTTTATTTTAACATTCCAATCCTTTTCACATGGTATGCCAGCTTGCCAATTGTTTCATAAAGATGTACATTATGAAATAAAAATGTTTGAACTAAATGGCTTAATGGTATACTTAAGTGTATCTGATTATTGATAAACAGTCTCCGTGATGATTGATATATGACATTGTGTCTCATTTTCATTCGTCTCTCAACTCTGATTCAAGTGGGAAAGTTATCAGTTACTTGCGGAGATGGAGTGTGCTTGAGTACTGGTTAGCCTTTCAGGATCCCAGGAAACAGTGGTTTGGTTAACTGATCATCTGTTAGCCCTTGATGGCATAAAAATGAAGTTAAATATTCAATCAATCAATCAATTAATCATCAGGAGGACGAGGACCTCCGAATAATTCAGAGTAGGGTCACAGCGCTTCTTCAAGTAACTAGCTAACTTTCTAACATAAATCATTTAGATCAAGATGTGCTCGATTCCGCAAAACTAGCTGGCTATCAGGATCTAAAATTGCACAAATACCGTGATCTCTACTTACCAAGAAAGTTTGGTTACAATATACACATTCAACTCGATTTGTTCCAGGAGACCTCACAGTAACACTTGGCATTGTTCCAGGACCACCAAGATTAATAATTCTCTTACTGAAAAAAATTAAGACATAAATATGTATACATGTAGTATTGAAAAGAAGCATCACTAAGTCTTGAATATGAATTCATCCAATTGTTCTTAACTGAATGTACATATAAGATACAAGATATAAATATGAACTTTCAGTGACCGAGTAATAAGCAGAGTGTACACAGATTAAGTTTGACTAAATGCAATCATGAGAAAAAAACAATACAGGGGCCATAACCACAGGGGCAATAACCACAGGGGCCATAACCATGTGATCTAAATACAAAAAATAGGCGGAAAAGTGTCCACTTCAGGTAACAATTATGCAAATCACTTTCTTAATATTTTCATGAAATTTCACCAAAGACAAACGCCTACTCTGTATAGAGGTGAACCCATCGGTATTATAAAGTGGGTATGCAAAACTCATTTTTTTTTGCAAAAAATCAAAAATTGCAACGGCATATTTTTGTTAATTGCATCGCTCCATACCATTATTTCTTCAACTGAGCAAAACACGGCGCTGCACTTTTCGTCTTTGTTAAGGTATTAACATGAAATATTAAGAAACTTATCTTCAAAAATGTTACCTGAATTGGGCACTTTTCATTCAATACTTTACACTACTCCATAGCATACGTCAAGTTGGATTGCCACTGTGATAACTATGGAGTAATTTGGGTGATCACGCTGAACATCAAACTTGACTTAAACATTCTGTCAATAAACATACTGACCAAGTTACATTGTGACTAAGTTAATGAAGATAAGATGCAATGAAGTTGGGTTAAAAAGGGGGACACCTTCAATTTGAATATTTAGAACAATTCAAGGATCATAACTCTCGAATACTTCATGTTCTACCTTGGCCTTCATCAACAGTGTTTGTGTGAAAATTTTATATAATCCAAGGGACATAACTCTAGGAGTACCTGGGGTTATTAGACTGGTTATCAAAATCAACCCAGCAGTCTGGCAATAAACATTCTGACCAAGTTTGGTAAATATTACATTATTATTCCAGTCATCAATATTTTTGCTAATCTCAAATGCAAAGGCCATTACTTAAGAATTCAAAGGCTAATTGTTTATCAAACCAACGAATTATATAGAGAAGAAAATGCAACTGATTGAGAGTTTGTGAATGCTTTCGTATTCACGCAAAATCTCGCATTATCTCGTTTTCAATTATCTTAACTTCCATTCATCTCAGGAACACAAATCAAAATTCTTAAATTGCAGAATGAAATTCTCATCAAAACAATACCATTCCAACAATATGTGTTTAAAATTGTTGAAGTTAATATGATTACAAAATTTGTATACTGCAGCTAAAATAACTACAATTTACAAGAAATGTTCCTTCAAACCTCAATATCATTAATTCAAGATCGTTTTGCATGATCGAAACATGTTTAAACATCTAAGATTACATACAACTTACAGTTTATGTTAAGAAATCAGTTGCCTGTGAGTTATGAATGATTAATTTGCCAAATAATGAATCATACGTATGTTGTTTTATCAACATTTAGCAAGGAGATACAAGTTTTCTATCCTTCTATACGAGTCCTTGATCAAACTAAAAGATATTTTGCCAGTATATATGTGACCCAGTTACAGTAAAGATTGGATTGAATTAACTCAAGTAAGAGAGGTGCATCACTAATTTTGTCGAACAATTCAAGGACCATCACAAGTAATTGGGGCTACTGGGCTTGACCTAGATATTCTCCAAATAAACTCAGGTTAGAGAGAGGACATAATAATTGGAACGAAGGACAGAGAAAATGGAACTCAAAATTTCCAAATTAGAGTCATTAAAATGATAAATAACAGTATAATTACCAGACTTGTCTAGGACAGGCTATCTTCTGAGCAGATGCTCGACAAATAAGCAGACAGTTGCAAGGACATCTCACATACTTCTTTCCAGGTGGTGCAGCCTTTATTGGCTGTAATTCACCAAGCATAGAAGAGATAAAATTGTAATTCTTTGAGGCCCTTTTGGCTCAATCGGTTACGCGTCTGACTATTTTATTTTTTTTTTGGAATGGGGTTTAACGCCATTTTCAACACATTTCAGGTTATATATGGCATATCCAGTTTTACTGGTGGAGGAAGACCTCAGACTGAGTCAGACTGAGTAGAACCACCGTCCTTCCGCAAGTAACTGGAAACTTTCTCACATAAAGTTTTTGGAGCGAGCGGGACTCGAACCTACGACCATAGCGGTGAGAGGTAAGTGATCTTGAGACGGCGCCTTAGACCACTCGGCCACGGAGGACCCACGTCTGACTATCAATCCAGGGGTCATGAGTTCGAATCCCTGCCTGGCAACAGTCTCGGTGATGATCGATACATGACATTGTATCTCACTGTCATTCATCTCTCACTGCTGATTCATGTGGGAAAGTTATCAGTTACTTGCAGAGATGGGGTGTGCTCAAGTACTGGTTAACCTTTCAGGATCCCAGGAAACAGGGTTTAGGTTAACTGATAGTCTGTTAGCCCTCGATGTCATAAAATGACGTTAAATATTCAATTAATCCATATAATACTTTGATATAAATGAAGCTTAAAAGTTGATGTGAATAAAATTGATTTACAAAGATATAGTGTTTAAATAGACTGGTACTAGCAGAAGATGCCGAGAAAGATGCAGTTACTTAGTGTTACAATGTTGGTCACAAAGTATTAATCTACTATATATAAATATGTTACTGATCAGCCTGCTTCTGTTTTTTTCAAAAATAAGTCAAACTCCAAGATGAAAATGTAATGGGAATGAAAAATTTCAAGAAAAATCAGTAGCTACAGAGACCAGTGAAACTTCCACAAGCTAAATTAAACCTCTACCGTTGTTGCCATAAAAGCTACATGTAGTTTAAAACAAAAGTGAAGTGTATTTAGATGAATTTACATTATGTCTATGACTGAGGTCTACTATAAATACAAAATACATAATATGCATATAATGCACACTGATAAAAAAAATTCAAAAAATTCTCTACAACGACAAAAGTCACAACCCCTAAAGTTGAACTTAGCTGTGATGTGTCATTATAAACACTGTAGTAAAATTTTAAAATATTTGATTCAGGCATTCTTAAATTATTGCACGAAAACCCAAGTGGGACAGATGGATGGACAGACAGATGGACAGACATATCCAAATAAGTGTCTCCCACTTTTCACAAAGTGGAGGACAAATAGAATAGATTTCAGCAAAAAAATATGTTGCCCTCTCATTCAAATGTAGTGGATAGATTGTTGGAGTCCCATGCCAGAGGTTGCAGGTAGGATCACCAGCTTGACCCGATACATCTAAAAAAAATTGAACTTTAAGCACTGGTTCTACCCAGGAAGCAGACTCTACAGCATTTCATATATTAGCTTCCAATTTGCTTGGCATTTGAGCTAAAATAAATTAAGTATAAACTAAGTACATGCATATACATACTGTGGCTTCATTACAGACGTGACACTTGACAACATGTTGGTTCATTTTGCCTTCAATGCTAACCATAGCCTGACATACTTTACAGCTGATCATTGGCACGCCCCCTGGTGCCGAAGGTGTGTATGGGGGAGGTAACTCATCAGGACCTATGGGTGGTACAGTCACCTGTTGTGGCGCTGGAATAGTCGGCTCTCCATAACCTTGTCCTGAATAACACACAAACTTTTTTAATAAACATCAATAATAAATACAATGTAATATACTGGATAATATAACAGTTCTTTTAAGTATGAAATGGCTTGCAATTAATGATACTACTCAGGGTTCTCCACAAATTGGAATTCAAGCCCTGGGGTAAGAGCACGCAAACTCAAGGGTCTGCTCCAAAACATTTTCAAACCATGTGTAGAACACTCATTAAAATGGATTTTCATTTATCCCTTTACTCCATAGATGTGCATTTTTCCGCACCAAACACAGAAGGCCTTTAAAAACAGTGTAGGAAGAGTTGAGATTGCTCATAACGAACAATCTGAACACTTCCTGCACTGTTTTCTACTCTGCCAGTTAATATAAACATAATTCACCCAATATTTCAAGAGCCTTTTATGTTAGAGGTGTCCAAAGGCGTCTATATTAGAGGTGTCCAAAAGCATCTATATTAGAGGTGTCCAAAGGCATCTATATTAGACGTGTCCAAAGGCATCTATATTAGAGGTGTCCAAAGGTATCTATATTAGAGGTGTCCAAAGGCGTCTATATGAAGTAAAGGGTTAAATAACAGTAAAATTGATATAAATCAGTCATTATATTAAGTATGTTTCATCTTATGCTATTCAAGCGCTGGGGTGCACCTGTGCTTAAATGACCTGTGGAGAAGCCTTCTACTGGTATACCCAAATATAATCCATGATAGTTTCTGAAAATCAATGGATATAAAGCGGCAAAATACATGTGTATTTTGAATACAATTTCTGTGTCGGTCTTTGTCAGTTTAGAGTCTTGGCATTGTTAAGCAGGGACCTTCTGCTATTAGTAGTACACCGAAGTTTTGTGTTGAGCTCCTGTTATAAGTTATATATACCCAACCATGTACCACACCATTTACCTTCAATGGCCATCATTGAGTTTCCAGTGTTGCTTCAAATTTAAGTAAATTCTGAAACTGTATGTGTTTAAAAATGTGTATGTGTGTAAAAAAAATATAAACCATCTTTATCTACCAGTTTGTTGTTAAAATCTGTTCATGTGTCCCTGTTTCTACCTTTTTTTTTACACTCATCTGTGATAATTTCCTTGACATCTGGACCAGAGTCACCATGAGGAGCCAGTTCAAATCAGGGACAAGTGTTCTGTATTACTAAATTAACTTCCAAGGTGAAAATAAAGCAGTGTTTCATTTAGAATGCATACCTGGTGAAATAATCCTACAAACAATTTTACTCCATAAGGTTTATACATTAGTCAGAATTTCATGTTTTAAAGAGTGTCTGAATTTCGAATTCGGAAACATAATTTTTTTAATTTTGGTCACTTTGCATTTACCATTGAGTCCAACAAATCCTCTGCCCGGAGCAAAGAGACTACCGAAAAAAATAAAGACAGCAAACACGATACTTTGTGTGACGAAAACTTTTTGGCTGGACTACCAGATTCTTTCACAGGTAGCCCTACCTTACCAATTTGTCAGACCCTGTACCATCATTTGATATTTAATCAAATTATTGCTTCTTAGTCATTGACAAAGTTTACAATTTGCCATTGAATCCATCATTCTATTTTTTAATATCTAAATGGAATTTTAACATCATTTTCAATGCACATATATGGTATATGAAATTATGAAAACCAGTTTTTTTGTTGGAGGGAGATTTTAAAATCATGAAACATTCTCCTCCTATTACACTCCACAAATAACTGACAAACCTTCTCACATTAAAGTTTTTGGAGTGAGCTGAGTTCGCATGAATTACGGTGGTTTCGTCAACATACCTGTTCGTCTACCTTAATTTATGTAGTGAGCCTTAAGTGGTTTCGTATACCTTATTTCATATAGTGGAGGATAGGTAGTTTTGTCTACATTATCATAACTGTGACAACTGGTTAAGCAAAACAATTATATATTTATTAATTGATTAGCGGTTTGTGTTTGCACCTGTTGACTTTTGAAAAAGTTCGGCAATAAAATCACAACAATCATATATTTATCAATTGGCAGTTTGAATTTGCACATGTGCTAACTTAATTTAAAGGCTGATTTGTTTGAATCGGCAATGTTGATGATAATGATTAGTGTTTTGCCTAATATATTTGATAAAAATAATAGATTTTTAGAATACTTTATTACTTGTTACTTTTCAATGACATACTTCACTACATGTAATTATAGCCCAAGTTCATTATATATGTCATCTATCCACAACTGCCAGTCTTTTTGCCGATTATCACGCCTGGTTTATTAGCATGCCGCATAACATTATACTTAAATAAGATTGACAAAACCACTACCTGTTTTCAAAACAAAATTACAGTTGATGAACTGGTAGGTTGACGAAACCACCATCACCCATTCACACAGTTGATCGGACAGTGATTTAGACCACTTGGCCTATGGGTAATTTTGTATGAGCAAAACTTTAATCTTGACATGAAGCTAGTATTTTTCTATTATATACAATAGTTTAGGATACTATATACTGGGATATAAAATGTATATTGACACTAGCCCCTGTGTTTAGTAGCATTCGAATCTTGCAACAAAATGTGTCTTCGCCAGATTATAGAATAATTTTCAGAGGTTATCATCAGTTCATTTCGTAACTTTCGTATTTTTCATACTTGAATAGTGTTAATGTCACAACTGAATCGTTTCAACTATTGATCGAACATAATAATATTTTTCATGATAATAATAATCCGATAAATAATCCGATAATATGTTGCCATAATGTCAACAAACAAAATGATAAAAAAAGGTCAAATTCTGATCGGCGATGATTCTGTTTTGCATGATAAAACAAATGATGTAATTTCTGACTGACGAGACCTTCTGTTCCAGGCGTGTACTGCGGTGGAAGCTCCGGTGGTCCTTCATTTTGTAAAAGTGGTTGTCTTTCATCTTCCTTGTCCGCCATTTTGCGACACAAATCATGTGACCTCGTGAGGTCACGTGACTATTTTAAATAACTACGGTGTAATCGTATGACTATGCAACTCTCGATAAAAAAAGGTGGATAAAATGACCATTTCGTTCGCTGTGAGTCCTCTATCTCAAACCAGAAAAGAAGTTTTTATTTTGTAACAGTTACCATGTACTTTGTGTCAACATCATCTTTAAAAAAAGAAGTCAATCCAATTTCGGATGGCGCCTTAAAGCAGGCCTATATATTACTCTCCACTAGGCATACTTACATAATAAAAAATAATCTACATATAATAAAAAATATAAATACCTATATAATAAATATATTAAACTATATTATTGAGAGAAAAAACACCTGACATACCTAAATTTGTAGGACTATTGAATAATGAAAATGTAAGTATTATTTGTAATCTAGCAATGTAAGTAAAAAAAAAGGGGCCATAGGCCCATCAGCATACCATCATCAAATTACATGAAATATAAGCAAGTAATAAATGGCAATATAGTACACACTTTACATATTTATCACCAATAAAGTGAAATTTAAACTTTAATAATACAAATGTGTATTGAGAGAAATTGATCAAATTGTAATGAATAATAAGTTAAACTTAAACTTTTACTTGTATGAAATTAAACGGTTGTGACAATTGTACGTTGTATGTATGTATAAGCTTTTATTTATCCTAATTTAGGCGAGCAAACCTGTATGTTCATCTTATAAGTAGTTTGTAGCTAAGTAAGTGATAAAACCGTTTCAATCCAATCTTAAAGTAATTATTTTAAGCAATGATTTATATCTCTATATAATTTTTAATGTAGATATTCTGCCAGCCAAATAAATACCCACACGGTTTTAAAACCGTTTAGCACAACATATGATATTTTCGATTTATCTATAGTGTAACTTATCTGTTCTTATTATAATGATGTATCACCTATAACATTCAGTTCAGAAAGTGATGGAAAGTTTATTCGAAGATATTTATTGATTCTGACTATATGGCTTATCTTATTTATGAGAAACTGGTTAAAACACAGGTAGGAATTTTCCGTTTTATTTGTCGATGTGTTAGCATAACCCGATATTGACCAAAGGGTGACTTTATCGCGGGACGCAATTTGGTATTTGGTCAACAAAATTAAAGAATTTAACACTACTTTATACAGCGTTCTCTAAATAAAGTATAAAAAGAATATAAAATAGGACAACTTATGTCCTCCTTTCTCCAATATTACACGGGAATAAATCAGTAATGACATTTGGCGTGCGTATGGAAGATTTTGTTTTACTATACATAGCTTTAAAAACAGCTAAACTTTAACCATGGATGTCTTTTTGCGCAATATTATTAAATAATTCATTACTAATCGAAGTGTCAAACGCTTTCTTAAAATCTACGAAAAGACAGTAAAAACGCCCTCCTTACTTTGAAATATACATATATTTCTTTACAAGAGCTTGTAAGTAGAAGATGTTATCTATTGCCGAATAACCAGATCTGAAGCCTGCTTGCGCTTTATCAATCTTATCTTCACATTCAGCCCAACTGTAAATTCTTTGCGTAGCAATATTAGAAAATATTTTGTACATAATGCTTAAAAGCGTAGCTCTTCTGTAATGATTTGGGTCGTTTTAAACATATTGCGTTATGTACCATTGTAGATATGTTGTGAGGGCGGGGTTTCTCTACTTATTTGCATATTCTTTGGAAATGTACAAATAAAGTGTGATGTCGTTTGGTAATAATAAACCTTATACGTATTGGATGGGGGGTTTGAATGTTTTTTTAGTAACAACTCTAGTCAATCTCGAGGAGTGGCCATTCTTTTAAATAATAACTTTGATTTTAAATTACTTTCAAAAACCACTGATAATAATGGCAATAAATTAATTTTAGACTGTACCATCAATGATAAAAGATTTAACTTAATAAATATATAAGGTCCTAATAAAGATGACCCAGACTTTTATAAACAATCGAAGAATGGAATTAAAGATTCAGATAAGTTATCTTTAATTGCTGGTGATTTTAATTTAATCTTAAACCAACAAATAGACTGTTATGATTATGTTAATCTAAACAACCCTAAAGCAAGGGAAGTTGTTCTAAAAACAATTGTTGATTGTGATTTAGTAGATTGCTGGAGAGATCAAAATCTAGAAAAAAAAGAATATACATGGTTTCGAAAAAAACACTTATAAAAAAGCTAGATTAGACTTTTTTCTTATCTCCCAGCATTCACTTACTGATATAGCTGATGTTAAAATATTTCCAGGTTATAAAACTGACCACTCTTTCATTCTTTTAAAATTAGATTTCATTAAATTTAGTTATGGCAATTCATACTGGAAAATGAATAATTCTCTGCTAAAAGACACTTACTATATAAATATCATCAAGCTAACTATTGAAAGAGTAAAATTACAATATGCCAAAAAGATCAACTCTATGATAAAAATATAAATGACATTGGAAATGACACACTTCCATTAGATATTGATAATCATTTGTTTTTTGAAACACTACTATCTAAATAAGGGGTCAGGCAATTAAATACTCCTCATTCCTTAAAAAACAAGAAAAAAATAATGAATATCTACTTCTTAACTTGAAAGATATTGAAAAACTTGAAAAGAAACATTTTATTAAACATGAATTGTCGGAAATTAAAAAACAAGAACTATATAAAATACGTGAAAAAAACGGAAGGTGTCAAAATAAGATCACAGGCAAAATGGATTGAAGAAGGAGAAAAACCAACATTTTTTTTGCAATTTGGAAAATAAAAAAATTGTGTCAAAAGTTATGCTAAGTCTTATGTCTTAAAACAATGTTCATATTGATACTCAAGAAGGAATCTTGAAGGAAACTATGATTTTTTTATAAAAACTTATATTCTTTACATAATACTGAAACAGTTAATTTGTTTAAAATTCTCTCAAATTTTAATATTCCCAAATTAAATGAAAATGAAAAAAAACAATGGAAGGGCAAATATCATATGATGAATGTTTTTACAGTTTAAAGAAAATGAAGAACTCAAAAAGCCCTGGACACTCAGGATTCACAGTTGAATTTTACAATTTTTTTGGCTTGATATAGGACATTTGTTTTGGTAAGATCTATTAATGCCGGTATGTTTCAATAAAGGAGAATTGTCTATATCACAAAAACAAGGTGTAATGACATGTATCCCAAAGGGAAACAAAGATAAAACATACTTAAAAAAAATGGCGCCCCATTTCATTACTAAATATGTCTTATAAAATTGCATCAGCAAGTATTGCGAATAGATTAAAAATATTTTGGGAGGTATTATTATGAAGATCAAACAGATTTCATCCCAAACAGATATATAGGAGAAAATACTGAAAAGAATTATTTACCTGGACTATGACTTTTAATTGACTTTGAAAAAGTCTTTGACTCGGTTGCATGGCACTTTATTCACCAATTATTATTTTTTTATAACTTTGGTCCAGATTTAAAAAATGGATAGATATATTTTATACAAATACAGAATCGTAATGTATTGTAAATGGACATCTCTTAGACTGTTTTATTTTTCTTCAAAGAGGATGTCGTCAAGGTGACCCATTATCACCATACTATTTATTATGTGTGCTGAAATACTGGCTGCACTTGTCAGGAACAATCCAGATATTAGGGGAATAAATGCAGGATGCACAGAATATTTAATATCTCAGTTTGCGGGCGATACATCTTTAATATCAGATGGTTCTGATGTATAATGAAGGTTTCCTATTGCATTAGATTTCCATTGTTAAATGTAAACAGCAACATAATCAGAAGACGAATTATAAACAAAAAGGGTCAAGAATATATTTTAGATTTTGATAGTCTTAACTGTATGTTGTTGTGTTGTTTTTTTTGTTGTTGTTATTCATTTTCCTTTTTTCTTTTAACTTTCTAAAACACGGGAAAAAACACTCAAAACATTGATTTACTGCCTCCAAAATTGACACTTACATAATAGGACCATATGGTAAAATCCAGTGTTATTCACTATTCAAATAATATAAATAAAATAAGATATTTTCTGTAGAAAATAATCTGTTATTTATATATGTAAATACTATACATGTTGTTAATTGAAATTGTATAAGCATATTGTAATATCTCATGTATTGGAGAATGAAAATAAAAAAAATGCAAAAAAATAATAATAAACTCGCAATATTTATATACTACCTACCTGAATAAGCCGGCGGCTGTGGACTGGAGTACTGGTATCCCTGGTTTTCCATTACCGAATACTACAGCTGTATGGTATTCTTTACTGACTGTTTGGCCAGCACAATAACTTATACTAGAGCTGGTTGGCCACCACACTAGAACTTAAATCAAAGCTGTTCAGCACTATTTAAACTAGATACTAGAATTGGTAGGTCATTATTTCAGAACATTAAATAGAACATCAGCAATAATTCATTAGTATTTTAAACAGACGTTTTCTCCTTGATACTGACAGTCAAGCTGTCAAATAACCGTGTAGTCGTATTTAAACGCATCTCCTCGTGACGGTATTATCACAAACTGTAATCTTATCTGTGTTCGGTGTTTGGGTAAGACAGTGTACATTACTCATGGTTATCAAACTCATGTAAACAATAGCTTGGTCAATGTATCACAATCAATAAAAGTCGATGTATATAAACGTCACATACTTACCAGTAATACAAGAGGACCAGCAGGGCCTGTGTTGCTCTTCTTTTCATTCTGGCATGTTCAAGGACTCCTCCGAACGTTCACCATGGTTACAAATATTATTGACAAATTAGGTTAGAATTGGATGAAAATTGATGGTCCTATGGCATACTTGTACGAGGCAAAGCTAACCATTGTTAAGTCAAGCGAGGGCAATAACTCCCGTCTTTTCTCGTCTGTCCTTGCTATTTTACGTGTAGAGGGTATCTAAGGCTATCCGTGCACACGTGACCTACCACTTTACATTCCCTCCAAAAAATGTATACTTTCATCGGCCCTTGTTCGGAAAAGGCACAATGGGTTTTCTATTTAAAACAAAACTCGGAAGTGACCCCATCCGGAATCGAACCTTGGACCTATGGTCTTTAAATGATTTGCTCAAGTTGTTATTTAGTTACAAAACACACCTTGAGCCGAGGCATTGGTCATATATGTTTTGCTGTTCATCTCTGGAACGGTGTCAGATTTGTCTTTGGTAAACACACACAGCGGAAGAATTTGTTTAAGACATATTGGCATTTTCACTATTCTCATAAGATGGTCATTTACATCATATTTTGCTTTCGTGTGTGTTTTTATCAAACATAGTTCGAGAATATCTTAGGGTTTACTTCGGAATCCTGGGATATTTTCCTTTCATACCAATTGTATCAATATACTATGTACCGTGGACTACCGTATAAAGTATATTTCATGAACGACGAAAGAGGAAAGCACAAACATTGGCCTTTGCGCGAGTTCAAATCGATATTTTGAATAAGCAAAGCAAGTAAACTTCCTTTTTAAAGTATCCCTGCCTTTCTTTTAATTAATATAAATAACTTCTAATCGAACGTCAATCTGAAGTTGTGGTATTGTGCAAACAATTCCAATTTTCCCCTGCATTTTACCAAAAGGAATGGCGGTCTGTATATATGTATCGTCGCTTTGTTTTGCACGACTCCTCTATATTATTATTAAACTAGACAAAGGAACAATAATTGGGGAAATTTTATATCAAAGACAGAACTCTTACAACTCTCTACATGTATGATCAAGTCGCTTTACAAAATACTCCAGAAGTATGAGGAATAATACCGTGACCTTGCAAAGACCATATGGTGTTCATGTAAAAAGGAAGATTTCAGAATATAAATGTTTTATTGCAAATGTTGCTCTTTTCAAAATATAAAAATCATAAAATAAAACAAGTAAACAATCAAAATCAAAAACAAATCTTGGCTAGTCATTAAGGGGCAGTTTGATCAGGGTCTACACTGTCTGCCAATAGGTGATTTGCCAGTCACTGATAGAACAAATGGGCTTGCCCAAATCGGAAGATGGAAGCGTCTATTTCAGAAATGGTTGAGGTGTCCGAATATTTACTGTTAAAACATAACTTCTTCAGTTACGATGCAATTTGTTTTTTTATTTCGTAATGTATGTCATTTTATATTCTGGTTGAACACTATATGTAAATGGATTCTGCGACACGTGATTCTTATATACAAACAATAAATCAAACAAATAAATATTGGAGTGTTTTTACATTTGGTCTTTGTCATACTAATATGTTTCCGTCTACAACAGTAAATTTCCAAAATATAATTATATATATAATTATAATGGCTGTTGTTTGATGTATACATGTTGTTTTAATTTACGTGATGCTCGCTATATAGACTTCCATTAAGGTTGGTCCGAAATGCATTAGTTTGCCAAATTCAATTTTACAATCTAGCCTGGTACAAACGATTCATGTTTCATCGTGGGAAACCTTCAAGTGTCTCATCAAATTACATTTATACTGGAAGGTGCAACTACTTTCAACAAGACAATCTCAAAATCCTATTATGAGATGCTAGATGACCTTTGTAATTGCTCTGAACATTGATACCTTTGATACACACCATGCACGTGAAGAGCCGTCACATAGATGATAGGTAGGGGGAGATTCTTCTGTGTCGACACGTATCTTCATGTGTCTTTTCAAATTGTGTTTAAATTTTCTTGGATAGTCACATTTGTCCCATGTAAATGGCGAAGGGATCATTTCTTCGACGAAACTTCCGTCTTCGGCACTCGATTCAAAGGATCCATTTTTAGTAAAGAAATATAAACATTCATTAAACTTATAATTATTATTAGTGTAAATCCTTTTATTTCGCGATTTTGCACATTTTTGTGTCGAAAATAAATATAGAACGCATCTTAAATGATCGACAGAAATATCACTTAGAGCAATGCAGTCAGTTACACGCGACTAGTCATACAGTAAGTTCAAAAGAAAGTATTTTTTGGCGTCATCGGCCTTTATGCACGATTGGGGAAAAAGCACACGCCTAACTGAAATGAAAGGGTTATGGTGCGTTCTGCAGCGGATATTTTATCATGCAAAACAGAATATTGGCTACTGATTTAGGAACAAAACAGTCAATTGTTTGAATTTTTTTAACAAACTGACAAATGTTAGGACTAGGAGCTTGCCGATTCAGAGACATATAAAGTCACTGGCCGAACATAATAATATATCTGGACTGAAATAAAACGTAAATGACATAACCTATTTACCGATTTTCCAGAGCAACTAAGTTGTTTCCTTTCTGTCACAATGCTATTGAGGTTGACATACAGAGACGTTCGTACACTGTGATATACATGCTGAAAGTTTCTGTTGTTTTATCTTTCAAAGCACACAGTTTACGAAATATGCAGGCTTGTGAACTGCATCTATAATTCATACATGGCCAAATTTGATCATTTTCTATAACAAAACAATCACGACCTGGCAGTTTAAAAAATCTGAATTCTAAAATGACTGCATGTGACATAACATTCATCTTATATTAAGCATAGGCTTACAATAAAATACGACGCTACATACACCATAAATGCCAGAAAACTCAGACATACCAAGAACGCAAAATACCCGGGAGTACTGATAGGCGACACCCTGTCCTGGAATGCGCACGCAGACACAGAGACCCAGAAGGCCAACAATACTACCGCTTTTCTTCGCAGAAACCTGTCTTCCTGTCCCCAAAACATTAAGGACACGTGCTTCAAGACCTACGTCAGACCCCAATTGGAATATGCGGCAACAGTATGGACCCATACACCGACACCAACATAGCAAAGCTGGAAGCCGTCCAACGTCGCGCTGCAAGATTTGTCAAGAACAACTTTAAACAAACAAGTAGCGTCACAGCGATGATGAGAGCCCTTGCGTGTGAAAGTCTCCAGCAGCGCCGCCATCAGGCCAAAGCTGTCGTGATGTATCGGATAGTGAACTTACTGGTAGCCATTCCGTCATATCCTCACCTCCATCCTATAGGTGTAGCAACAAGAGGACACCAGTCTAGGTTCAAGGTCCCATATAGCAGGACAGACACACACCGAAAGTCCTTCATCCCGTCTGGTATTCGCTTGCGGAACCAGCTTCCAGAGAGCATTGTCAACGTCCTCTCATTGACGCATTCAAGTCTGGGATAGCGGCAGCTTTCTGCGCATAGACGGTCAGTAGCGATGATTTTATCCCGATATGAACCCTCCTAACTTTTAATCTATAGTGCAAGGATATCACTTACATGGTGATGCACTTTACCGGAAGAAGAAGAAGAATTAATGTTAGGATTCAGTAGCGTAGCTACCTAATTTGGCCAAATGCCTGGGCATGCATTTAATTTTCATAGGCTATTTTAAAAAATTAAAAAAAAAAAAAAAAGAGTTCAAAATGTCTCAAATATGCGTCAAAATGCACCAGAGCCATTATACGCACACAAAAAAAATCATGTGTGGGGGATGCCCCCGGACCCCACTAGTTTGGACCTGCACATACTTGAGGATAGCTACGCCCCTTGGAGTAGATTTATTGTTTCTATCAATTTGAAATTCAAATTATCCTACGCTTCGAACCGCTAGTAATTTTGGAATGGGTTGCAAAATTATACCAGATGGTCTTTAGATTTCAAACCACCAAGCGTTAGCCCCCTTTTGATCCGTGTCACCAGACGACTACAGAAAAGAAAAATATGACTTTATTGATGAGTACCACATAGAAACGTTTTTTGCAATCACAATCCACATTAAGAAGACTATCAAAGTAAAAAGATTAAACATAGATACTATTGTTATTTAAAGTAATTAAAAACTATTTCCTTGTATAGTGCTTATAAATGTCAATCCATGCCGATTGGCTGCAATCACAGTCGATAAAACGCTTGAATATTTACAGAGATAACGCCGCTGTCGTAATTTAGTTTTTTAGTAATTTGTTTTATATTAATATTGCGAAGAAATCTCAAAAACTTAGATACGCTTCCTGTGTAGAACCAACAATGAGTATTGTTTTTGACAGGCTCGAACCCACAACTTGTGGCTTAAAGGGCCAGTAGTCTATCAACTTCAATACCACCCCCAGTTGCATTGAACTAAAATCGTTAATGGCTTAGTAGTAAGACTTTTACAACAATGATCTAGAGATAGAAAAATTCAAATGTTTGCAAAAATCTGATGTTCAACCTATCTTTCGATACAGTCAGACTACTGGGAACAGAATTTGACAAAGTACATCCCTGTCACTGTTCATACATTCCTAGCCAACAGTTGAACATGATTAAGACAGAATCACAATAATTGAACTCAGTTCAGTAACATTAAAATGATCTTTTGACTTGATTTGTTTCAAAGGAACTTCTTTGCTGGAAATCTGATAACATTGTCAGCAAATTGCTTGTTTATAATATAAAGCAGTGTTATACACAACTGAGTTGTATTTTACAAAATAATCTACATCTGAAGAAGAGTTAGACACTTTTATGTTATTATTTATACTTTGTTGAAACCATATTGAAATTATATTATTCTCTTTTTTTCTACTGTGACAGTATATTCTGGCTTCACTGTTTGACAAAACAGCAAGATGGCAGATGCACCTCCAGTCACGGAGCCACAGAAGGAGCTAGCAGCACATGCCATGCAGGAATTCGACAGGAAGCAATTCACATCATGTTGCAATATAATGAATAAACTAATGGCACAGCGGGCCTCAGATCCGAGGGTTGTGCATAACAAAGCTGTTGCTGATTTTTGTCTTTCTGGTTCTCAAAGTACAGATGAGTTTAGACAGAGCTTGGCAAATGTTTGTCAAATGGTGAGTTTAATGTTGGCTACATGTTGCTATTGTCTCATTGTTGAGGATTCCATTTTCATTTATATGACTGCAGCTGGTATAATAATGTTTTATTTATAAGTTCTTACTACTTATGATGAAGAGAGGTATAAATCTACAAAATTATTAAACCGATATCACCCTGTTTTCTTTGTTCATCTGTCATAAATTTCAAGGTTCAATGTGTACATGTATACATACTAGCTTCAACCAGTTCCTGTGGTGCCATCTGTATCAATGTAATTTTCAAAACATGTCCATGTATGTTCAAAATGTAATCTTTACAGACATTGAAATGCTTGGCTAACTTATATATAGTCAATGTATTGTAGCATAACTGTCATAAATTTCAAGGTTCAATGTGTACATGTATACATGCTAGCTTCAACCAGTTCCTGTGGTGCCATCTGTATCAATGTCATTTTCAAAACATGTCCATGTATGTTCAAAATGTAATCTTTACAGACATTGAAATGCTTGGCTAACTTATATATAGTGAATGTATTGTAGCATAACTAGCTTTCTTAAATAATATTAATACTATGCTTGTACACTTGAAGTCCACATTTACAGTCACAAATGCAGGTCCTTGTGTGTCTTTTGGTAACTAAAGATTGTTTTAAGTAACAATAAATGTGTGTCTAACTAAATGTTATTTTGTCCACAGGCCCATGTGAACTTGGGAGTCAGGGGAGAATCTAGAAGACATGGTTCACAATGTTCTTTTTAACAATCAGGCTATGATATTGTACCATGTACAGCTATCTAAATGTTATTTTGTTATCTACAGGCCCATGTGAACTTGGAGCCAGGGGAGAGCCTGGAAGACATGGACCACAGTGTTCTGTTCTACAATCAGGCTATGCTATTTTACCATCTACAACTATCTAAATGTTATTTTGTCTACAGGCCCATGTGAACTTGGAGTCAGGGGAGAGTCTTGAAGACATGGACCACAGTGTTCTGTTCTACAATCAGGCTATCATACTGTACCACCTACGGCAATATAAAGCTGCTCTTAACATC
This sequence comes from Panopea generosa, assembly GCA_029582155.1. Taxonomy (NCBI): domain Eukaryota; kingdom Metazoa; phylum Mollusca; class Bivalvia; order Adapedonta; family Hiatellidae; genus Panopea; species Panopea generosa. Next base: position 6,155,445 of record CM055900.1, read on the forward strand.
CTTGATAAGCTTTTCCTGTCACTGGATCCACTCAGCACATCTGCTGGTAAGCTTAACTGTCAATAATTAGAAATAAACAAATGGACCAAAAGGGTCAAAACATTGCCAAAATTCCACTGTTTTCGTTGATAATGGTGTTTTTAAAACATTGCATCTCATTGTTATTTGTCGTTCACCACTGATTCAAGTGGCAAAGTTATTAATTGCGGAGATGGGAGATATTTATCATCATTTGTTATGCCACTGAGGACTTACAAATGATCAGTTAACCTGACCACACTTTCCTCTAGGATCCTGAAAGGTTAACAAGTACTCGAGTACACTCTTCTTTCGCAAGTAACTGATAACTTTCCCCATTAAAAAAATATCACCGGCTTAATTGCATATAAGCATTCAGAACAAAGGGTCTACACTTACCAAAATGAATCCTGTTGTTCTTTGATATTAACTGTAAGAAACAGAGTAAACTTTCAAAATTTGATGTCTAAGACTTAGTATTTTATTATCATGGCTGTGAGATTTTATACCCAGATGGTTCATATAAATACTGACTACAAAACAACTACATGTACATATATGTTGTAATATATTGCTATTCTTAATAAGTGCGCTATAAAACAATGTTATTTTTTTGTTTAGAAGTGTTTAATTTTATCTGTACACTATAACTTCTGTGTTTAGTTAATCTTATTTATTTTACTTCGATTGTGAAACAAGTTCTTACAACTTAGACAAATCACGTTTGAAGTCTTCCTTGGTAGAACCAGTACTAATCATATGCAGAAAAAGTGTCTTGCTCAAGGACACAACACATAGCTGTGATGGACGACCCTCAGATCATTGGTTTGGTGCTCTACCACTGGACCTACCACTCCACATTTTGGGGCTGAGTAGTAATTTACAAAAATAAATGGTTTTTAAAACAATTTATGAATTCAATATTTGTTTTATTATGAATAGAAATTGATGAGCCTGAATGATGATGCTTTATTTTAGATGAGTCACTGAGTAAGAAGGTGCTGATTCTGCAGGTGGAACTCTTTCTGTGTACTTACCAGGTATGTTCATGGCAAATCTCAGGTATGTTTATGGCAAATGTCAGGTATGTTTATGACAAATCTCAGGTGTGTTTATGGCCAATCTCAGGTATGTTTATGGCAAATCTCAGGTATGTTTATGGCAAATTTCATGTATGTTTATTGCAAACATAAGATATGTTTACGGCAAACCTCGTGTATTTTTATGATAAATCGGAGGTATGTTTGTGACAAACCTCAGGTATGTTTATGACAAATCTTAGGCATGTTTATGACAAACCTCAGGCATGTTTAAGGCAAATCACAGGTATGTTTATGGCAAATCTCAGGTATGTCAAATTTCAGTTATGTTTATGGCAAATCTCAGGCATGTTTATGACAAACCTCAGGCATGTTTATGGCAAATCTCAGGTATGTTTATGTCAAATCTCAGGTATGATTATGGCAAATCTCGTGTATGTCAAATTTCAGTTATGTTTATGGCAAATCTCAGGTATGATTATGGCATATCTCGTGTATGTCAAATTTCAGTTATGTTTATGGCAAATCTCAGGTACGTTTATGGCAAATCTCAGGTAAGTACATGTATATGGCAGATATCGGGGTATGTTTATGACAGTTGTTTAAACAGCCCTCAAGTTTGTCACATCTTTATGTATGTTTATAACAAATCTCAGTCTTAGGTATATTTATGACAAATCTCAGGTATGTTTAAGGCAAATCTCAGTCTTAGGTATATTTATAGCAAATCTCAGGTATGTATATGGCAAATCTGTGGTATGTTTATGGCAAATCTCTGGTATGTTTATGACAAAACTCAGGTATGTTTATGACAAATCTCATTCTAAGGTATGTTTATGGCAAATCTCAGGTACGTTTATTGCAAATCTCGGGTATGTATATGGCAAATCTCGGGTATGTTTATGGCAAATCTCAGGTATGTTTATGACAAATCACAGGAATGTTTATGGCGAATCTTGAGTATGTGTATGGCAAATCTCAGTCTCAGGTATGTTTATGGCAAATCTCAGGTAAGTATATGGCAGATCTCGGGGTATGTTGTTTAAACAGCCCTCAAGTTTTGTCTCACATCTTTATGTAACTCCCAACAAACGTGGAGAAGTGGGGCATAAAATGTCAGGATTGTCTATCTGCAAGTCTATCACACTTTCCCTTCCAAGATGTAATTTTGTAATTGGTGGTTTCATGTGATGTGTTGAGATTGACTCCCACTATCATAAATGTTCTATTCTGGGCTGCAACTCTGCTGCGTAAAAATGTTTTTATTATTAACTTGTTAAGCAATTCAGTACTGCAATATTTTGTCTTGGTTATACAAACCTTCTTTTTTATGGGATGGCCTTATATACCAATTTGGTATGTAGGTGTATAATTATAAATTACCGGCAGATTAAGTTCAATATTTATCAACATTCATCAAATTAACAGGAGTTATGATCCCTTTTCAACTTCGTAAACTTTACTAACATAGTAAGGGTAACTAATTTCTTATATAAGCAACTGAACACTAACATGATAAAATTTCATTGCAAAACCATGAATAATCATTTCACAGTATATGGGGTATTATACAATTTCAGCTACGGCATGTGTGACAGCCTTCAGAATACTGTTTAAAGCATACGCTATCATGATATGTCAGATAATTGAAAGGCAGCACCATGCTTTTTACACAATACATCACAAAAATAAAATATTTCAATAATATTTTCTCTTTTTCAGCCGGAGAGAGCAATGGGTTTACTGACCTACATAGAGAAGAATGTGTTCAATGGAAAAAACAGCGGAAATGGTGCAAGTGGCGGAGAAGGAGAGAAAGAAGGAAGTAACAAAGACGAAAATGGAGAACAATCCTGGGATAACTGGAAACCCATGCTTAGTGTGGTATAAAAAAGATATACTCAAGTCTAAAAATAGTTTTGTGTTTTTCAGTTTTAACTACATGACAGTATATATTAAAATAGTCCATTGTATAACATGATAAAGAAAGAAAATAATGGTGAAATTTACCAGAAGCAAAACATTATAAATTGCGGATAAGTAAATATCCTCGTCATTTCTCTTTTGTGGCATTTTAGCTCAGCTAAATTTTAACTTATTTTAGTTTGAAGCATTCTTATATGAAGCTCTCTAAAGTTTGTTTAAATCATGACCCTGGGGTCAAATTTGGCTCAGTCCTAGCTATTTATCCACTTTTTTCCCTTCTACTGGAAAACTGGAAATTCTCATCTATTTTAGGTATTATTTTGATCATCTTGATATCTAGAGCATGATTTAGTCACAAAAGATAAGATTGAGTCCTTTAAAGGAGATTTGATATTTTGGAGGGGCCCAAAAAGGAATAAATTGGTGAAATTTCAAAAATCTTCTTCTCAAAAACTTGCTATGCCAAATTGTTTATTTTGATGTAAATTATCCATATGGGTAATGGTTGTAAGCTTGTTCAAACAAAGGGGCTTATGTCTATTGGAATCCAATAAGGGGTTTTAATTATTTATTATTTTTTTAATTTTGAAAAGAAATGACATGTGAAATAAGGTGGGGCGACTTGAATTTGTTAGTAAAAATGATATAATATTTGGCAGAGCTTTTTATAATATGTTTTTGCTAACTCAATTCATAAATTCAATAGTAAACGAGTACCCATATAAGAGCTATTAATAAACTGTAAAACTAAAATTTCACTAAAATTTTCTAATCAGTTACATTTATCCTGTTTCTTATTTGCTATTTCAGTTCAAGACGAGATGTCTTACAATGATGAAGTCAATGAAGTCGTGTAAAAGAGAAATCAAATCTCTGATGAGCATTCAGTCTACGGTGTGTATGGTAGAGGATGACCATATCATTTATATAATCAATAGTTTTTACACGGTTGCCATAATCACAGAAATGTACCCTGGAAATGTTGGTTTCTATGTCTCTGAGTCAGAAATATTGACATCAAGGAATTTTGTAGTTACCAATATTACTAAAGATTATGGCAGTTTTTTTACAAAATGTTTGTTAATTTTGCCAAAATATATATTGCGTTTAAAAATTTATAATCCAAACGATCAATTAGATGTTAAATATTAAAGAATACCTGTATTCCTTTAAATCTTGCAAATTTTTTAATCAAACTATATTTTAAACCTCTATGCAGGTGAATTCTTAATACAGGTTGGGGTCCTCTATGGCATAAGGCTCTTTCTTAGCATCACTTACCTCTCACATTTGAGGTCTTGGGTTGGAGTCTATAAATTGGGGGGACCAGGCAGTGAACACAGCTCAGGACTCATTGAGTGGATGAATACTATGGGCTTCATTTTTAGGTCACCAGAGACTTTGTCTCAAGAGACCTTTTGCAATTGCCATTTTGCATTCGTAAACAATTGACATCCAGTTGAGGGGCGGGGGGACCAAAAGTCAAATTTAAGGTAAACTTTGAAAATCTTCATCTTACTATAGGAAGCACTGGGTCCCACAGTTTGGCCCATGGGCAGGGGCCTACTTTACTAAATCTATATAAGAAAATATGACAAACTTCATTTCTGATGACTGAATAGACTCATTTGAATGCTTTTTGGTGTGATTTGTTGTTGCATTCATGATACCTTATGTTTTATTGACAAATAAGGTGACAGGAAGGCCCATGGGCCTCTTGTTGATTGTAACAGATAATTCTATTTCAATATGCAACCAGTAGAAGACACAACTATTTTGGTTAAATGAAATTAAATGTCAGATTGTGTTTGTAGAACACATCTGTGGTATTCCTGAAGGCAAATTTTGAGTACCTGCGTGGTAACTACCGCAAAGCTCTAAAGATGCTGGGCTCAGGTCCACAGATGTACACGGACAAGGGTGAATGCCTCACTGTGATGCACTACAACAACCTCGGCTGTATACACTTTCACCTGCGTAAACACAATCTCGGGGCATTCTACTTCCGTAAAGCAATACAGGAGAACGAGAACGTGGTACGGGAGATGAGACGCAGCACAGATCAACAAAACAGGCAGCATGGTAATGAAGAGGGTATGAAGAAGCATCACAAGTGGCTTTTTGATATTTGTTATTTTATTATATATACTGTTGATGTGGGCTATTCCACAGAATTATGTTTAGGTGACCATCAGCAGAATTTTAATTAGTTTTGAGGTTCCGCCACCAGAATTTTAATTAGTTTTGTGGTATCGTCACTACAATATTAATTAGTTTTGAGGTACTGCCACAACAATTTTAATTAGTTTTGAGGTACGTCACCACAATGTTAATTAGTTTTAAGGTACCGCCACCAGATTTTTAATTAGTTTTGAGGTACCGCCACCAGAGTTTTAATTAGATTTGAGGTAGCGCCACCAGAATTTTAATTAGTTTTGAGGTACAGCCACCACAATTTTTATTAGTTTTGAGGTACTGCCACCACAATAAGTTTTCAGGTACCAAGTACCGCAACCACAATTTTAATTAGTTTTCCGGTACAAAGTACCGCCACCACAATTTTAATAAGTTTTCAAGTACCGCCATCAGAATTTTAATTAGTTTTGAGGTCCCTATATGTAGTCCCCAACAGTTCTCCCTCAGGACAGGATCCAAATCTCAAATCCATGTAAGATTCTTATACTGCTATTCTTGATACATAGTTGTATAATGAGAACTACTCAAAACCTCTATCTATAAGATTATTCCAAAATTGTCCAGGTTATCCTCATATATTCTTCTTTAAAAATAAAAAAAACAAATAGCATGATATGGTTTTGCATAATTCTGTTTGATGTTCTTGTCTATCACTGGCGTTGCAGCAATTGTTAGACATTTTTAAATCTCACTTTATGATAAAATGATAGACACTACATTTAGTTTCGTGGAATTCTCATTATGAAAAGCAGTTTTAACATTGCTTGTTATTACCTTAGAGCTGGGTAATCATTGAAGTGTTTCGAATGTTTCTCACAGTGAACAAGATTAATGGAGAAGAAAATGTATATTTCAAGTCATTACTGGCATAATATCACAATGACAGTTATTATGCAAGGAATAAAAATAATAAAGCATGCAAGTAAATGTTATATGACAAAGATGATAAAAAGTACACTATAAAAGGTATGTGAAATGTATCAATTTCATTCATTTGCTGTATATACAGGTTCAACAAAGTCGCTGTCTGGACGTCCCCTTCACTGCCTGGGTATGAGTCGCCACTTTGAGCTAATGTTCAACATGGGAATTCAGCTGCTGCATTGTGGGAAAGCATTGCCGGCATTCGAATGTCTGATAGAGGCAGTACAGATGTATCAGATAAACCCACATCTATGGTTGAGGCTAGCAGAATGTTGCATCATGGCACACCGAGAGGTATTGAATAGAATTTAACTTTTTAAAACTGGTTGTCACTCTTCAGTGACAAAAAAAAGAGAGAAATTCACATATCAGTGAACAAACAATTGATCTGAGAGTGGTAGTACATGATGTTTTTATTTTTATCATTAAATTTAATGTGTGAGAATTCATATTTTTGGGGGTTTCCATGTAATAACTTAATAATGCCTGAATCAAATCTTTTGAAATGTTTATGATGACAAAACACGGGTTAAGTTCGATTTAAGGGATTGTAACTTTTGTCATTGTAGAGTTGTGTCCCTTTAATTTGTGAAGAATCATTTGTTTTGGGGTTTCTGCAGAATAGCTTATGAATGACAGAATAAATTTTAGCTCTGCTGGCCAGAGGCCAGAAGGGCTTATGCGAAGGCGTGTTTTCCGCCGTCGGTCATCTGTCAACTGTAAGCATCACTTTCTCTGAAACCACTAGGCCAATTAAACTGAAAACTGGATGTTTCTATTGTATACAAAAGATTTATTTTTTTTATCTGAAATTCAAGATGGCCGCCATTACTAAAAATAGTCCAAAACTTAAAAAATCTTCTTCTCATGAATGGCCCAACAGATTTTCAAAATGTTTATGTAGTAATGATAACCAACTATAGTTTTGTTAGATTTGTTCAAATGTTGTCCCTAAAGTTAAAAATGACCCTGCCCCAAGGGTTAAGTTAGGGGACACATGTCATTATAATAAATATTTTTTTTTTTTTTTAAATGAAAATGATTTTGCCTATATCTTCACAGAAACATTGTTTGATTAAGGAGGTTTAGATTTTTAAAAATAACTGGGTTCCACTGTCTGGGTCAGAAAGGGTAAAAATTAGGAATTATAAAAAAAACACATTTTCTTAAGAACCGGTATGTCAGATTTGTTCATATTTGGCATAAATTATCCCAATGTGTAGGGGTTTGATTGTAGATAAGAATTTAGGGGCTAATATTTATAGGGGCCCTGTAAGGGGACTTAGAATTTTATATAGGGATACTTTGGGAAAACAGAAAATTCTCATTTTTTCATCTATTTAGGCAAAATTATTATTTAGTATGAGTTCTGAAGTATCATCTAGTCATAGGAAATAAGATTTGGTTCAATAAGGATAATTGACTTTCCATAAGGGGACAGGGTGGGTCAAAAAAGGGTCAAAATAGAAAATGTTCAAAAATCTTCTTCTCATCAACAGGTCAGTCTGATTTGTTCATATTTGATATGGATTATCCCAATGAGTGTGGGTTTAAAAGTTGTACAAATCAAGAGGTATTTATAGGGGCCCTGTAAGGGGGTTTAGAGTTTTATATAAGAATACTATTGGAAAACAGAAAATTCTCCTTTTTTTTTCATTCATTTATGTCTTTTTATATTCAGTTAGGGTTTTGAAGCATCTTCTTAAAAATAAGTCATAACAAATATGATTTGGTTTGATACAAAGGATTGAATTTATTAAAGGGGCAGGGTGGGGGTAAAAAAATGGTTAGAATTGAACATTGTCATAAATCTTATTCTCAACAACCGGTCAGTCAAATTTGTTCATATTTGATATAAATTATCCCTATGATTAAGAGTTTTAAGTTTGTACAAATCAAGGGGCACTGGGATGTATAGAGGTCCTGTAAGAGGTCTTTGAGTTTAACATAGGAATACTATGGGGAAAATGAAAAATTCTCATTTTTCTTCCATTTGTGTAAATATGTTGTTTAATTTGAGATCTAAAGCATTGTCTAGTAAAAATAAATCTGAATTTGTTCAATAAAGAGGATTGAATTTCCAAAAAGGGACCAGGGGGTGGGTGGGGCTAAAGGTAAGGTTAAAATTGGGAATTTTCACAAAGCTTCCTCTCAATAACTTTTCTGTCAAACTAGGTCATATTTGATATAAATTATCCTTACATCAGCATGGATTAAAGAGTCTGCATATCAAGAGGTTGGGATATATTGTGGCCCTGTAATGTGTTTTTTACTTTTACATAGGAATTTTATAGCGAAAACTGATTATTTTCATTTTCACATCCATGTGTGCAAAAAAATTCTTTGTAAAATCTAAAGCATTTCTGCTCATAACAAATCCCTAAGAGTTGGTGATTGAAGTTCTGACAAATCAAGAGGCTGAGTTATATAAGGGTTTTTATTTGTGTTACAGATGAATGGTATCGGAATTTAAAGTGTTTCCTTTTCATTGCAATTAAGTTTTTGTTCAGTATGGGTGTGGTGGGGGTATTTATCCATAAGTTATTAAGAGGACCCCAAAAGAGAGTAAATATTGTGAAATTTCAAAAAGTGCTATGGCCACTATGAGTCAGTATAGCTTCCTCAGGCCCTCTTGGGCCTCTTATTTTTCAAATTTTATTGCAATGTTTTTAATGACAAAACTTTAATTTGTGACAAATCGTTTTTGGGTGTTTCCTTTCACTAACAAAAGTTTGCCTACAAACCAAATCTTTTGAAATGTAACGACAGTGTTAATTATGATGAAATACAGGTCAAGTTCATTTGTTTGAAATGCAGATACACTTCAGAAAAACTCTAGTCAAGCAGACTGTGATATTTATAATTTAAAGCGGGGGACATGAATTGAAAGAATTTGCTTGTTCTGTTTATAATAATGATGGTGGTATTAATTGCGTTAAAGAACCTAAATATTTTGTGATGAAAGGGTATGCAAGATATGATGATATCAGAATTTTACCCATGTTCATGCATCAATTCAGTCTCTACGCCAATGAAGGTATTTTTTTAAATTTTGAACTGGGTTTCAACACAATTGAGGTTATATATGGCATATCAAGTTTTATTGGCAAAGGAAGACTTCGGAATGAATCTGAGTAGAATCACCGTCCTTCCACAAGTAACTGGTAAACTTTCTCACATAAAGTTCTTTGAGCAAGCGTGACTCAAACCTACAACCTTAGCGGTGAGAGGCAAGAGATTTTGAGACGCTCCTTAGACAACTCAGCAAAGGTAGACCCGACACGTTCAATAACAGTATATTCATATTAAAATAATATTCTCCAAGTATTGCTATCTGACAGGTGTATTCAATGTTATGACATATTTTATTTACCAGAACTCTGGTTTCATTAGCTCTAACATTGAACTTTGCTGACAACCAATTGTCATCTGCTTGTCCATTACTTTTTAGGTTGTGTGCATTTAAAGGGATTATATTGGCAATTTACACATTAAAGCTGCAAATGGAGACTTTCTCTATATGTTATGCACATAAAATAGTGCTTGTGAACTTATTCAATATCATAACTGACCTGAGAGTTATTAACACTTATCAAAATATTGACAATAGCGAAAAAGCATTGTCAATGTATATTTACATTGATCTCCGTAAACTTTCCAAACATAGCTTTGCATTTTCAAAAAATTTGTATACACACCTGGAGGTTGAAATAAAAATTTACTTCATATGTACAAGCAATTGTCACAAGCAATAATTGAAGAATGGACTTGTAATATTATTTATTAGGTATAGGTTTTGTACAAATACCATGTCAACAATTGAATTGAAACAAAGCATGAACTAGGTTTCAGCATGGTAGAATTTCTTGCAGTTTTTACATCAAAATATAGCAAGGATGAAATACGTCATAGCAAAAGGACTAGTGTTTTTATAAAATGTGTGCACACAGGTGAAAATTTTTCGAACTGTTATGTAAGTAATATGACCTTGTTTCGTTCAGTTGTTGACATTTTCTCCATGATTCATTGGTTTCCTTAACCTTCATCTCGCCTAATCAGATAATTAATGTCACAGTTAAGGCCTATACTTTTTGACATTGTGTACACTCTAGCACCTGCTTCTTATTTTTATTGTTTTCTTTTTTTAATTTTGACCACCAACTTGTGGTCCATTTATTCACCCCATAGTAGTAGCAAAGGGTCTGGATTGTCAGTCCCTCAATACTTCCCATTAGATCTTGAGTAAACATACACAGTTGATATTTAACCGTAATATCTTGGATAAGTTTTAATACACAAGTCAAATTGCCTTTTTGTTTAATTATGAAGTTTAAAATAATTGTGTTATACAGAATAATGATGAAGAGAGAAAGATGTCCAAGAGACAAGAAGTGATTCAGGGATCAGTTGGCAGCGGTGTTCACAGGAAACTGATTCTAGGGCCGGGCGTGAACCAGGACAAAAACAGGTTGGCTTCATAGTGTAGAACAGGGCATCAGTATAATAAATAAACCCCAGTATTATGACTGATTTTACAATGAAGTCCTATAACCTGATGTTAATGTTACCATTGGAAGAATGAACGAAAGGACATTAAATGTTGCCCTTATCTGTTTGTCCGTGCAATAACTGCTGAAGGAGTATATGTATTTGATTAATATTTTAAGCATACCTGTATAATCTAAAATACAGGTCAAGTTTGATATTCGTTAATGTTGGTCAAATTTTACAGGAGTTACGGGCCCTTTTCTACTTGATTGTTAATAAAAAATTAGTTTCCAATCAATTGTGAGTGCATTCATGCCGATAGACACTTTTCTAGTTTATCTACAACATTCTGTTTATTTGCTGTAAAAACTGGTCACATTATGGAAAATTATTATACCCCCAGATACAAAGTATATGGGGGCTATATAGAAGTCGCGCTTGTCAGTCTGTTGGTCCATCCGTCTGTTGACAATTTTCGTGATCACTATTCCTCAGCAACCATTGGCTGGAATTCAATGAAACTTCACAAGGGTGACTGGTACCAAGCCTAGTTTAGCATATTGTTGGCATGTTGTGCAAGAATAATTTTTCACTGCATTTGAATTTTTCATACATATTTTTTGTGGTCGCTATTTCTCCGCAACCATTTGCTGGAATTCAATGAAACTTCACAAAAGTTACTGGTACCAAGTCAAGTTGGGTATATTGTCAGCATGTTGCACCCGAATAATTTTTCAATCAGTTATGACCCTTTGAATATTTCAGACATTTTTTTTGTGGTCACTGTTTCTCAGCAACCATTGACTGGAATTCAATGACACTTCACAAAAGAAATTGGTTACTCTAATTGGTTCACTGTGTCAAATCGGGCAGCAAAAGGGTGCAATAACTATGTCAGGGTGCCATCTGGGGGTATTCAGCGTCTTCAGTGGTATTTCTAGTTATGAAAATAAATGTAGTTAACTTTTTTGATGAGATAAATGAGAATATGTCAACAAAAATATGGTATAAAGTAAACTGAAAAAGTCACTATAATCAGCTAATCAGTTATATTAAAACATGTTATTTCAGTGTTGGTACTCCAGCTATACCTGCTGCCACAGTGGAGTTTGCATCTTTATGTTTAAGAAATGCCTTGCTTCTGTTGCCAGAATCAACAGAAACCATGGCAACAGAACCATTACCAATGGATGATAAGGAAGATGGGTAAGACATTGTCATTTTTAGCTCCACTATTCTATGAATAGGAGAAATTTTTATATTTTATAATAACCCATTCATTGGTGTCCCACATGTTGTATCGACTCAGTTACTTAAACAATATTGCCGTATTCATTTTTAAAAAAGCTTGCATGAAATTAAAATTTGACTGCACATCTTAAATTTTAAATGAATTATAGCCCTTTATTGTTTTGCCTTTTTTTAAAGAAACAAAAAACATAGATACTTGTAGATGTTACTTTTCTGTTGACAGCGGCTTTGGCAACAATTTTATGTAAGTGTTTGCATAGAGCTCTTGTTTCTCAGAAATGATTTGTCTTTTTATCCAGTATCATTCATTGTAATTAATTAAACATGACTTTATCTAGCTTGCTACACCCCTTTGGTGGACTCAGCACAGAGATGATGTGGCTGTGTTGATGTTGGAGAATCAAATGCGAGGCTTATCGGCATCTGAGAAAGTTGATTAATATATGAACTAGTCAAACCTTATTATCTCGCTGTTGGAGGGACTTCCAATAAAACTTGAAATATCCGAATATCGACATAGATTTTGTCTAATTTATTTTCATCACTTGATAATTGTCGTACGTCAATTGTTCTTTTGCTTTCATATTACAGTCCATGCGGTAGAATTACACTGTCTTGATAAATGCTGATATCTTGGTCCTTCTTTGAATTTTCTTAGCAGTGTGAGATATAAGTTGAGGCTAATTGATTGAATCAAATGATATTTAAACAATTTACATGCAATCACCTTATTTGATGATATGATGTTTGCAACATTATGTCAGTCATTAAAACTGACACCTTTGCTGTTGACTGGTAACTAGTGTTGTATCTTAAACTGTGTAAAATAGCGCACATAGATTTTTACATGGCGTGGAGAAACACACAATTTTATGTCAACAATAATTATATTTGAGACAAAAATTCAATTAAAGGTATGAAATGATCAATCGGGAACTAAAACTGGGATCGAGATATCCGAAATATTGACACAGACAATATCCAGTAAAAAGGAATATATTTATATACACATAGAAGGGGAATAGTTGGGGATGGCAAAAAATATTGACAAAACCGGAATATTGACTGGAGCGATATCGAGATAACGATTGTCAACTGTATTGTATTAAACAGTTTTCTTCAAATGATTAAATTATCCAGGATAAATTTTAAGGAAGTGATATTCTCTTTGTCATCAAGAACTTGCTTTATTTCCGAGCTACTTCCTTATCTTTCCTTAAGCTTAAGATGTGATTATAACTTGCGTAGTTAAATAGTAAATGTGAAAGTCCAGTCCAGCAACATGATTACTTTTGTTTACAGTAAACCGGAGGTGGTACTTGTGCAGGCTCCTCCTGGAAACCCGCTGAGAGTAACTGAAGTTGAAAATCTCAGGTAAGTCATGTGGTCTGTCGTTTCTTACATGTCAGACATGTACTAACACTAAATTAGATATAATGGGATGATTAAAGCAAATGACAGATCAATGACAGTATTTAAATGATTCTTTTTGAATTTAAACATAAATTTTGGTCTGAAACCAATTTAGAAATTTATCCACAGAACAAAACATTGAGAAATTATCACATAAGTGTTGATAACACTAACATACTAGTATTAGTAAAAACAGTTTACTTGGGCCATCCTTAAAAAATTGCTTGTTTGCCATTTCCAACTCGTGCCATTTAGGGGTGAGTAGGTAGATTGGTAAATTTTTTTTTTTAAGTCAATCAGAGAATTTTTTTAAGTACATGTAATGATCAAGAATATTTTAAATGAAAACATGAATGAATAAAAAAAAAATTTAACCCCATGAAAATTTTCCTGACTGGCGGGATTGTTTTTTGGGTTGGCCGGAAGCAGCAAACAAACAATATTTTAATTTGGGCCTTGTATTTCAATAAAGCATATGGTTACAGTATTGTGCCATGAAATGTGAGCTAATCTGTTAGTTCTGATATTTATAGTGTCTCTTTGTATTATGTTTCTGTTAAAAGAAATGGAAAAGAAATTGAGGTATAAAACTAGCGTTACATTACAGATGTTCAGTGTTGTGTGCCAGTTCCTACGTGGCCTTGTGTCTCAATGACTACACCATGGCACTGCAGTATGCCGAAAAACTTCTCAAACAGACCAGGATTTCCGGTGCACAAAGGTAAGAGAAATATAGCATTATTATGACAAACATTTCAGCACATACAAACTATTGTATCATGTTTCATATTCACATACACATGCCAGACACAAAACACTTAATTATTTGAGTGTTTATTTTTCCATCCTGTGAATTTTGTGGAACAAGTCTTCGCTCATCAGAACAAGTCTTCACCAATCAGAACAAGTTATCACCCATCAGACCTGTAGTAACATCCAGAGATGTCCTTATTTTGGTCTGCAATTTCAAAACAAATCACACTATGGTTTGATTTGTCCATCCGTCCATCTACATGTTTGCTAATTCTTGACCACATTTCATAACGGGGTTGTTTTTCTGTACAAATTTCAATTGTGGGGTTCCTCTTCTTTTATGTTTCCCGAAAAAGTTTAATTTTAATTTCGTTTTTAGTGTAATAAGGATTAAATCTCATGGTTTGTGACATAAGGGTTAGGTAGTAATTAGGTTTTTTTTTAAGAGTTAAAAACTTAATCCTTTGCAAGTACTTCCATCAGTCCATCAGCAGTTTACATTTAAAGTTTCTCAGAAACTGGATAGAAATTGAATGAAACTTACAGGCAATGAATGAAAAACATTAGTCCACTAGGATGACCTTATGGGAATTGCACATGTTCCAAAACCCTCTTAATATTAAACATAGCACTGCCTCTGTTTGGATTTGTGTTGGAGCCAATTTCTCAGCAATTCTCAGCAATAGTTCATCGGAACGAGATGAAACTTCACATAATTTGTCATTAACATGTCCAGTATGAACTGCATAGATTCCATATCTCTCTTGATTTTGAATGTTAAAAATTTGCATAAAGTCAATGTCCTAATCCAGTCATGTGTTAATAAACAATTTCATATTTGCACCTCTCTCCTTGACGTTGGTGCATCTAGTTCCGCAAGAACTTACAGTCATATCTTCACTGGTCTCACACACAATGATAGTCTTCCTGTGTGTAATAATACCGCAGCGGTGGTCTAGTGGCAGAGCATTCGTCTCGCATACAAAAGGTTTTGGGTTCAGTCCCCAGCCGTGTCGTACCAAATACTTGAAAAATGGTTGTAAAAGCTTCTTCACTAAATACTTGAAAAATGGTAGTAAAAGCTTCCTCACTTGGCAATCAGTTAGCGGATAGATCTAGGTCTGGTTGACCCTATGTTAGTATAATGTAACTCGGTGGGGTATCATACCATGTGTCTGCCGCATGACACTCACTATTGCAAGAAGACACCATCGTGATATGAGTGAAAAAAGCGTTGCTATCACCAAATACCTACTACAAATCCGGTGTATTATTAATAATATTATTATTCAGTAGTTATGGCTAAGTAACACACTATATCGAAGTGCCACTTTAGAGCATATACTTATTTGTCTTACAGCTATCTAGCACATATGTACATGGGTGAGGCCCTGGTTGCATTAGACAGGATAGCCGATGGTATACAACACCTCAACCCAGATATTGTAACAGATATATCAACAACCCTGCCGGACAACAAAACAGATCAAGGTTTGTGGGACAGTTGTCCAATTGTCATCTTAACAACTACTCACCTTTAGTATATCATTCTGACCTCTGCTTGATGTATGAAAAGTGTGCTTAGGGCTGTAAAATTCCACTTGTCCCCTCACCATGACAATTGAACATTTGGTAAGGATGAGTGATATTTAAAAACTGACCTTAATGTTTCTTTGATTGTAAGAATTCAATAAACAATGCTGGAAAGAGACGATGTGTAGCTTTTATAAGAAATTTCAAGAAAAAAACATCAGAACATACACCTTGCTGTTTTAGAGACCATCATGATTTAATTTATAGAAGTGATTCTTACCAGTCCATAAACTGATATTCTATAGATTACTTACATAATAAAAATATTTATATTTTTGCAACTTGGCAAAACGCACTTTTTTGAGTTCAAAAAGATAATGATACAGTTAAGTTAAGTCATTATTATACCCCCGACAAACAAAGTTTGAGGGGGTATATTGGAGTCACCCTGTGGTCGGTCTGTCGGTCGGTCTGTCCGTTGCAATTTTCCTTGTCCGGAGCATCACTTGAAAAGTACTGGATGGAATTTCATCAAACGTCATACAATGGTAGAATATAATGAGAGGAAGTGCAGTGTACAAGAAACATAACTCTATTCTTGCTAATTACAGAGTTATAGTGACCATTTCATAGTGTCATTGGCAGTTCCACTCAGAACTATGTTATAAAGTGCACTAAACCCACAAGTGCACCGTAGTAACTGTTCCATACTTAATAATAGAGTTCAAGTGTCAAAAATGTAATGAACATATGCTATTTGTTAACAAACAATGCATAAATGTTCAAAACTTTCAATTGCTCCAAAATCATAGCAGTGTCATTTGTAATGAACTGTATACAAAGACTTTGCCAAATGTTTATAAACTGTCTTCTTCATAAAAAGCCATCAGTGATAACAGTTTAATAAAGTTCATGAAAGAACCAAGTTGATGAATACATGGAGTTCGAGCAAAGCAGGTTCGATATTGTATTCCTAGTGCTCTTGTTTGTTTCTTATCCATAAAATTGTTGTCCCTCAACATAACTCGAAAAAGTATAACATTTATTGATTGCCATGAAAGCTTGTACACTACACAATAATTATAAAGACCGTTTTTAATTTTAACAAAACCATAAAAAAAATTAACAATACAAAAAACTCAATCCATAACATTCTCTTTTATTAAGTATTTTTTTTTGTCTGGAGCATAACTTTAAAACTATTGGATATAATTTAATAAAACTTCATACAATGGTAAACCATTTTCTGTCATGGCGGCGTTCGGGGGTATTCATCACCTTCAGTGATATCTCTAGTTGATATTGTTACTATAATACACATACACACATTGGCAAAATGACTCGTTACTTAATGATTAAGAAGGTTGCTGTATCAGTTTTGGCACTGGAAATATATGTATTGTTACCAAATGTACAAGAGCTGAAGTTGAAACTGCTCCATACAAAAGATTGTGATTTGTCTATATTAGCTTTTACATAAATGTGTACAACAAGTGTCTGTATCAGTTGAAGTTAATCAAAAATTGAAACATAGGATTAAAATAACCCAGTTCACGCCTTGTCAATGTCATTAGCTCTTTATATAAATAATAAGAGCTGTTGGAGAGACAGCATGCTCAACTATTCGAATATTTGTCACAAAAGTACTAAATTTGATTGAGACTGATGACAATGCCAAGCAAATAAGTGAGATAAGGACTTGATTATACTTGCACGCAAAACTTTAACCAGAATTTTCAAACAAGGGCGATAATTTGCATTATATTCAAGCAAGAGTTATCTAACTTACTTATTGTAGCAAGTTTGATGACTGGGAAGTCTTGTGTAAAGTTTCGAGTCAATACATGCAATGGTTACTGAGATAGGGACTTGCATGCAAAATTTCAACCAGCTTTTTGAAGTCAAACAAGGGCAATAATTTGCATTATATTCATGCAAGAATTATCCAACTTATGTTACAGTATTAGGGCTGATGACTGGGAAGGTATGTGTGAAGTTTCAAGTCAATACATGCAATGGTTACTGAGATTGGGACCTGCACGCAAAATTTCAACCAGCTTTTTGAAGTCAAACAAGGGCAATAATTTGCATTATATTCATACAAGAATTATCCAACTTATGTTACAGTATTAGGGCTGATGACTGGGAAGGCATGTGTGAAGTTTCAATCCAATACATTGAGTGGTTGGTGAGATATGGACTTGATGGTACTTGCACTCAAAAATTAACCAGACTTTCTTAGTCAAACAAGGGCAATAATTTGCATTATATTCATGCAAAAGTTATTTAACTTAGTTGTTGTAGTTAAGTTGATGGCTGGGAAGGCTTGTGTGAAGTTTCAATCCAATACATTGAGTGGCTGGTGAGATAAGGACTTGATGGTACTTGCATGCATAACTTTAACCAGAATTTTTAAGTCAAACAAGGGCAATAAATTGCATGATATTCATGCAAGAGTTATCTAACTTAGTTATTGTAGTAGGGTTGATGACTGGGAAGGCTTGTGTAAAGTTTCAAGTCAATACATGATATGGTTACTGACACAGGCAGGGACTTGCATGCAAAACTTTAACCAAGGTGTGACGCAGACGCCTGGATTAGTAGAATAGCTCTCTTTATTCTCTGAATAGCCGAGCTTAAAATAGACTAGACTAGAGCTTTTCCTACATGAGGAAAGAACAACTTAATAATCATCATCATCATCACTTTCATCATCATCATCATCATCATTATTCTGTACTTTGTGTCATTATAAATGAAGAAGTTTATATTTGTAGATAAATCAGACAAGCTAGAGAAAGGAGAGAAAGAAACTGATACACCAGAAGCTAAAGGTAAACAAGAAATGAATTTTGTCCAAAGGTTTTGTTTATACATAAATATTTATATAAAGAACTCTACAAGTGGTAGAGTCAATAGCAACTTAAACGTAAATATTTTAAAAAGATGGAAGTAGTATAATTACAGAGACATATTGGTTTTTAAATTTTGGTAATAGTTCTTGGGTCATAATAAATTGATTCCTAGATTTTCATCAAATTATGTTTGAAAATAGGAGCTGGGGTTGAATTTGATTTTTTTGATTTTTCAGGTTATTATAAGGGAAATGTATTAGACATTAAATAATTTTAAGATCAAAAGGTCTTAAAATTGGCATTGTTTTGGCAAATACTATTTCTGTTGTCAAAAACAAAATTGCATTCTTGACAAGACAATAAAATTTATTTGGGGCGGGTAAAAAAATGGGGGTGGGCAGTAATGAAAATCCAGAAATTAATTAATTATGACCTTAATTATTTGCCCTTACTGGTGAGTCACATTTTGGTCTTCTGGGCTGTTTATAACACTCGCCATCCCAAGATAAATATAGCCCATGCCATAGGTCACTGGTCAAATCTTTTCTATGTTGTTTTTTTTTAACTCTAATTGGATGGTCATGATTTCAAAGATGATTAGACAGCACTACTCATCTGGTGTTACTGGTGAAGGAAGACCTCAGAATGAGTCTGAATAGAACCACCATACTTCCTCAAGCAATTGGCAAACATAAAATTTATTTTGAGTGAGTGGAAATTGAACCTACGACCTTAGCAGTGAGAGGCTAGTGATCTTGAGATGGCGCCTTAGACCGGTTGGCCATGGAGGACCCTTCATTTTAATGATAATTGTATGGATAAAGATTTAAGGAGAAGATGTACATGTATGTCATGTACCATATTTCTGTTATAACAGGAGCTTTTTATCCATGGACGCCGCGAGATCCAAGGACAGCAAAAGCTATAATGCAGTACAACCTTGCAGCAGCCCACGCAGTGAGAACAGAATACGACAAGGCGGCAGCTAACCTTGGGGAAGTAAGTGAAACAATCCTGTAGATAAACATGTATTCATTTTCACTATATTTTATAAAAACATCATTGTTCAACCTTCACAGTCATGTGTTCGTTGTTGTCACAACCAAAATTTTAGTTTTAGTATGTAAAACATAGATTTAGGTATTGATTCAGTAGTGAAAATATGTATGTAAATGTTGTTTCCAGTGCATGTATGTATTATTTTTCCATCTGTTATTTATGATGCATCGGTTTGTTGATGTATAGTTGAGGCATTTGATTCTGACTGATCTTAAAATAGAAGAAAACACAATCATGCTTAAAATATTTACATTATATTTTCTGACTGTTTTAGATAAAACATTAACGTTGTTTTCCTGTTTTGATATTAAAACAGCAGACTATACACCTTAAACTCAAAGCAAATGTCATCATTGGACTCGTTACATTGCAACACAAAACAATGAGTGTACATATTTCTATGCTAACTTATGGCAAATGTCACATGAAACTCATGACATGACATGACATTGCACCAGCAAAACCAGATCATGCCACCAATAGACTGCAAACTTGTCCACTTAGCTCTGTCCAGCTGCAAATAGTTTCATTAAGAAATGAAATGCAATTCATCTATAAACAGTAGAACTTTGATGGTATTTTTCAACATCGTACTATACATGTAAATGTATATTCATCGAAATAGGAATTTGTTCGTGATCAGATAAGTGTATCGAGTTATATATGGGGTTCAAGCTATCCATGTTCGAGCCAACGAAGTTCTATTCTAGTTCATTTAAAACGATTGCAGTAGGAATGTAGATAAATTGTGCATATTGAATGACTATTGGCTATTGTATTTGTATGAAATGATATAATCATGTAGTATAAAAATACCATTTGTATTTAACAGAGCTCCAAGTTTATAGGGACGCCGTTACCTGCACAGATGTATTTCCTTAAGTTATACCTTGATCTCATTGAAGGTAATATTTTGTTTCATGTAATGGGGTATGACTATGTTATGTACGAGGGAGAAAAACCTATGTTTTGTTTGTAAATATTTACCTGGCACTGGTGAATATTCCGTGTATAACTGAAAATTAATTTTCGGTGGCCCAATAGTGATATACATGTGACTGTTGATAAACAACTATCAATACATTACTAAATAGAGGTGTCATATCGAGCATTCATGAATAGCTGTGTGGTAGACAACTGGTTAAACGCCCGAACACGATATGGATAACTCGTTTAAACTGGAACATACTGTTGAAGATTAGTAAGTGACAGGTAAATACTCAGGGACGTATGTTTAATATACATGTATATACTTGATAAGAGTGGAAACTCCATCCTTCTACATGTACAGTCAAACCTGTCTTAACCCTTTACTCCATAGATATGCGTTTTCCCGCACCAATCACAGAAGGCCTTTGAAAACAGTGCAGGAACGAGCAATCTGAACATTTCCTGCACTGTTTTCCACTCTGTCAATTGATATAAACATAATTCACCCAATAATTCAAAATCATTCTATGTTATGTATCAAAAGGTGTCTATATTAGAGGTGTCAAAAGGCATCTATATGCAGTAAAGGGTTAAGCAGCCAGTCAAGGGAAGGAGCAAAAGTGGCCTTTTTAAGACAGTTGTTGCTTAATACAGGTTAATTTATTTGGAAAGCATAGTAATGGGACATAGAAGATATTGCAGCTTAAGACAAGTGACTGCTTAATAGAGGTGACATCTTACACAGGTTTGACAGTAATAATTAAAAATCTCACATCACGTCTGTATGTCCAGGTGAGGGTACAACATGAGATTTTAATATCAGCAAGGTCATTTGGCTGCGGAGAAGCCAATTTTTAATAAATTAAAATTGTTAATTTCCGTAGGCGAGAAAATAATTCTAGCAAATAAGTTTATTAGGAAAAACTGATTACACATGATTATAATATATTTATTATCCTAGAACAGAGTGTATGAGACAAGAGCTAACAATAAATAATCTTCACAACTATTTGAAACCCAATATAAGAACAAGGGTTCATTTACACTTTTCAGATATTTATGTATAACTGAAAAAAAAAATTAGCAGGTTTCAGTATTATTTTTTTCTTTGCTTAATGTCAAGCATTGTCAACATTATGAGGTCCAAGGAAAGATATTGCCATGATCCCGGCGGCGGTTTTCGGCATCGTCATCGGCGTCTGCATCTGTAGACACCCATGTTAAACTTTTGTGTTTAAGTTTAAGATATATATGCAACCACTCATTGGATGTGAATGAAACTTTGCATGTGTGTTAACCATCATCAATGGAACACACACAGACAAGAACCATAATTCTGGATAGCATTTTGGCACAGTTATAGCCCTTTTTGGACTTAGACACCCAGAGGCATTCTTTGTTGTCTTCTGACAACTCTTGTTAAGTTGTTGAAATAAGTTTAGAATGTTAAATGGTTAGTGCAAGGAAGTCCAACCAATTGGTAAAGGCTGCTATGACATGTGAGCTGCCAAAACTAGATATGTGTCAAGTAACAAATATTGTAAGTTGTCAGAGAGAGATTTCCACATTTGATTCTTTAATAAAGTTATTTACATCAGAAAAAATAGGGTTAACACTGGTTTTAACACATAATAGGTAATATATGACATATTCAGTTTTATTGGTGTAGGAAGACCTTAAAAAGATTTGCAGTACAACAGTTACTGTCTTTTCAAAAAAAAATTGTCAGAATTACTGAGCTAGGCTTGAACATGCAACCTCAGTGGTAAGAGGTAAAGGGTAATAAGATGACAGAGCCATAGACCGCTTCAAAAGAATATGCAGTTTTGAGTTTGAACAGATTGATTGATTGAATATTGAGTGTCATTTTTATGCCATCTAGTGCTAACAGATGATCAGTTAACCTAAGCACTGTTTCCTGCGATCCTGGAATATTAACCAGTACTCGAACATACCCCATCTCCACAAGTAACTGATAAATTTCCAACTTGAATCAGCAGTGAGAGAGGAATGATAATGAGACGCAATGTCGTAAATAAATCGTCACGGAGTAACATGTTACATAAATGAAAAGTTTCATATCAGTCAAAATTGGTTCCAACCACCAGTAGCAAAAATGAAATAAGTCATTATGTCTTTCCACAGGGAGAAGAAAAATGGCACAGATTGTGATAAAGGATCATTTTGGTCATGTGACACCTAACAGGATCGATGTCAAAATGGAAATGAAGATGGAAATGAAAATGGCATCGAAACCCAGCGGCAATAGCAGCGGAAATTCCTGGACGTCTGAATGAGAAACTATGGTCCATATGATAACAGACAAATGTTTACTTCAATACATTAACACTTTAATGAAAGAATGGAATATTGTGTTGGATGAATTGAATAGATTTTATTGAAAAGAATTCCAATGATTTCAGTGTTGTACAAGAGTTAATTTGCATCCTTGAATTTATTCATTTTACAAACAGATTAAGTATGTATATGGTATTCAGAACCATTTGTGAGACATAGTGATTTCAAAATGGTACAATAGTGTGATGTCATGATTAAGAATTAAATTAAAGGAATTTTAAAGATGAAAAAATTGTGTTTTGCATTTTTTCCAATTTTTGACATTTAGAAATATCAGATATTTCCCAAACCTTGTGCTGTATTTGTTTAGATTGAAAAAATCTCAGTAGAGTCATGCTTCCATAAAAAAAAATTTAAAATGGGACTGGAATAATCTTATCTCATATGTGTACAAGATGTATACTGAACAGAACAGCTACACTGTCACCTGACATTTTGTGTACCTGACATTTTATGTGTTTTCTCAAAAAGTATCGAAGCAATTTTCTTGAAATTTGGATTTGAATAAGAAAGAACATTTAGGTTATGTTAAAATACATAACTTTTAGTAGTGCTTATTGATATTTTGACGAAGCTATTGGAAATACAGAAGTGGCAGGTTAGCTGTTCGGTTCAGTATATGTTGAAAGAGTACATCTATTTTTATAGAAAAAAAAGATGTTGATTTAAAAGGTATAAACATTTCCTTTAAATGCATCTGATCGCTTGAGAAAATGCATATTTCAATGTGATTTTTACCACGTTTTTGTCATGGAAAAATACAGGTTTATGGGGGTAGCCATGATGTCATCAACTGTCAATTTTTGTATGACGGTTCGTGGATAAATGGTTTTCCTATGCTCACCACATTTGTCAGGTAGACGTGTATATATACCCGACACCTGTAACTATTAGGTATATGGGCTGTACAGCTTATTAAAATGAATTCCCGTTCACACTATTATCTAAACATGTATGTATAAAACCGTATGTGATGCAAATTATCATCAGGAAGACATTTAAAGTAAAATGATTTAAGAAAAAGTCTCAATCAACATATTAAATTACAATATTGCTTTAATAATTATCGACTTATGATCGGATAACCAGGCCATTATTGTGTTCAATAAGACCTTGAATGAGATTAAAAGAAATACGAGTAAAATTAACAAAAAAAAGTTGTATCCCAAGGTTGATTATGGAAACAGAATGTACATCGAAGTGAAATAGTGCAGTGGATAAAGTGTGGCCAGTTCATGATAGAGGTCAATGGGTCGATCCCACGCTCGATTTTATGGCCTTTCAGAAACACTACTCAGTACTGGTTCTACACAGGCAATGACTCCAGAGGGATCATCATTCTGAACATTCTTTGCAGTCAAATTTCTGATTTCTTCTTGGCTGCAAATGTCCTCTCCAAACTTACACAGTAATAGTATTTGAATAACCATAATTTCTCTGACAAGTGATTGAACTTGTAATATTGGATAATTTATGGGATAGATATGGCCCTTAAATTATCAAAAATTGCACTGTTACACTTTTCTGAATTTTGCTATAATATTATCACCCCACCTCCCCAGCCCCCTCTTAAAAAATACACTTTTATCCCAAGTTGATTATCTATACTATAATGACTATACTCAAACAAACAAAAGTAATCATAATGAGACAGTTACCATATGTATTTTGTAAGAATAGAGGGGCAGGTGAAAATATTATAGCCATTATATTTTCACCCCACCCCAATTTTCATATTTTACAAATTATAATTTGATTCTCTTCACTTTAATGACAAACTATACTGGAACAAACAAATGCAGTAAATAGTCATGTTGGTGTGGTGGATATATGGGTACAGCACCACAGTGGTGGAGTTTGTACATATTTACATAATACAGTGACCACTGCCTCATGGATTAAGTATGTTAGATGTTGAGGATGAAAATAGTCCTGTTGGTATGGTGGATATATGGGTACAGCACCACAGTGGTGGAGTTTGTACATATTTACATAATACAGTGACCACTGCCTCATGGATTAAGTATGTTAGATGTTGAGGATAAAAATAGTCATGTTGGTATGGTGGATATATGGGTACAGCACCACAGTGGTGGAGTTTGTACATATTTACATAATACAGTGACCACTGCCTCTTGGATTAAGTATGTTAGATGTTGAGGATAAAAGTAGTCCTGTTGGTATGGTGGATATATGGGTACAGCACCACAGTGGTGGATTTTGTACATATTTACATAATACAGTGACCACTGCCTTGTGGATTAAGTATGTTAAATGTTGAGGATGAAAATAGTCATGTTGGTAAGGTGGATATATGGGTACAGCACCACCGTGGTGGAGTTTGTACAAGTTTGCATAATAAAGTGACCAGTGTCTCATGGATTTAGTATACATGTTAGATGTTGAGGATGCAGTCAATAGTCATGTTGGTATGGTGGATATATGGGTACAGCACCACAGTGGTGGAGTTTATACATGTAGACATAATACAGTGACCAGTGTCTCATGGATTTAGTATGTTAGATGTTGAGGATGCTTTCTTTATTATGATATGTAGTTGTGTTCATTTTTTAAAAAAATATAATTGGTGGGGGGTGTAAATATAATGGCTATAATATTTTCACCCCCTCTGTTGTTTTTTTCTTTTAAGTTTTCTTCATCATAAATGCAAGTTTTATGCTTTCTTTATCATAATAAGTAGTTGTGTTCATTTTTTAGAAAATATAAAAAAATATAATTGGTGGTGGAGTGGGGGGAGGGGGGATATAATGGCTATAATATTTTCACCCACCCCCATCCCCTGATATTTTTTTTCTTTTAAGTTTGTTTCATCATAAGACCAACTGTAATGCTTTCTTTATCATAATAAGAAGTGTTCATTTTTAAAAAAAATATATATGGGGGTGGTGGGTGAAGACATACTGGCTATAATATTTTCACCCGCCCCTCTTTCCTCATCAGATAAAAAAATATTTCAATAAAGCAAATATATTTTATTGAATGTAATTATTTAGAACTGAAGTTGGGGAAAAATGGGATGAGTGGGAGGGGGTGAAAATATAATGGCTGTAATATTTTCACCCCCCTCTGTTATTTTTTTTTTTAAGTTTGCTTCATCATCAATGCAAGATTATGCTTTTTTTATCATAATAAATAGTTGTGTTCATTTTTTAGAAAATATATTCTGGGTGAGTGGGGGAGAATATTATCGGACACCGGCATCAAATTGTCAAATATTGTACATTTTGACCTTGTATGGACACTAAACACGCACAGTATACATTGAATCGACCCACTTACACAATAGTTAATAAACAGAATGGCAGGTACAAGACAAGCGTAGAAGACGCTTGATCCTAATAATATTTAGTTATAGAATGCTTTTTGAACTTAGTCAGAATGTCTGTGATAACTAGCCTGAGAACCCATGTCACTCGTGTATGACCATTGCATTGTTCAAAATATGCAAAATTGCCAATGTTTTCTCTCTAACTCTAATAATTTTAATCCATTTTTTACTGAACTTGGTCACAACATATAATGGGGAAATATCTTGTCTAAACAACCCTAGTAACTCTTGATTTATGCTGCTTGGATTATTTGAAAATTGCAGAAATTGCGTGTCTAGTCTGATATATCTGTCCATGACTCTTATTATTCATGGATACATCTTAAATATATTGTTGTTTTCACAGACCATTTGGTGGGCATGCAACACTTACCAGCGAAATTTCTTGTTAGCTCTACTGGTCAAAGGCCAGAAGTGCTTATGCGATGGCGCATTGTCCGTCATCCGTCATCTGTTGTCTGTTAGCAGCACTTTCTCTGAAACCACTAGGCCAATTAAACTGAAACTTCACATGGATGTTTCAATTGCATAGGAGACTATACAGAAGATTTTTTTTTCAATCTGAAATTCAAGATGGCCACCATTACTAAAAATAGTCCAAAACTTAAAAAATCTTCTTCTCATGAACGGCCCAACAGATTTTCGAAATATTTATGTAGTAATGATGACCAACTATAGTTTTGTTAGATTTGTTCAAATGGTATCCCTAGGGTTAAAAATGACCCTGCCCCGAGGGTTCAATAAAGGGACATGTGTCATTATAATTTTTTATTTTTTTTTAAATGGAAATGATTTTGCCCCTATCTTCACAGAAGCATTGTTTGGTGAAAGAAGTTCAGATTTGTGAAAATGACTGGGTTCCACTGTCTTAAGGGGTCAGGAGGGCCGCAAAAGGGTAAAAATTGAGAATTACTAAAACTGTTTCTTAAGAACACGTATGTCATATTTGTACATATTTGATATAAATTATCGGTATGTGTAGGGATTTGATTGCAGATAAAAATTAAGGGGCTTAAATTGATAGGGGCCCTGTAAGGGGACTTAGAATTTTACATAGGGATACTATGGGAAAACAGAAAATTCTCTTTTTCTTTCATCTATTCTGAAACCATTAGGCCAATTAAACTGAAACTTCACTTGGATGTTTCTATTGCATAGGAGACTATACAGAAGATTTTTTTTTTTTTTTGATATGAAATTCAAGAGTGCTGCCATTACTAAAAATAGTCTAAAACTTAAAAAATCTTCTTCTCATGAATGGCCCCAACAGATTTTCAAAATGTGTATGTAGTAATGATGACCAACTATAGTTTTGTTAGATTTGTTCAAATGGTGTCCCTAGGGTTAAAAATGACCCCATCCCAAGGGTTCAATTAGGGGACACATGTCAATATAATATTATTTTTATTGTTTTTTAAATGGTAATGATTTTGCCTATATCTTCACAAAAGCATTGTTAGGTGAAAGAGGTTCAGATTTTTAAAAATGACTGGGTTCCTATGTCTTAAGGGGTCAGCAGGGGTCCTAAAAGGGTACAAATAGGGAATTACTAAAATCGTTTTCTTAAGAACCGGTATGTCAGATATGTACATATTTAATATAAATTATATCTATATGTAGGGATTTGATTGCAGATAAGAATTTAGGGGTTTAGATTTATAGGGGCTCTGTAAGGGGACTTAGAATTTTACATAAGGATACTATGGGAAAACAGAAAATTCTCTTTTTCTTTCATCTATTCTGAAACCACTAGGCCAATTAAACTGAAACTTCACTTGGATGTTTCTATTGCATAGGAGACTATACAGAAGATTTTTTTTTTTTTTTGATATGAAATTCAAGAGTGCTGCCATTACTAAAAATAGTCTAAAACTTAAAAAATCTTCTTCTCATGAATGGCCCCAACAGATTTTCAAAATGTGTATGTAGTAATGATGACCAACTATAGTTTTGTTAGATTTGTTCAAATGGTGTCCCTAGGGTTAAAAATGACCCCATCCCAAGGGTTCAATTAGGGGACACATGTCAATATAATATTATTTTTATTGTTTTTTAAATGGTAATGATTTTGCCTATATCTTCACAAAAGCATTGTTAGGTGAAGGAGGTTCAGATTTTTAAAAATGACTGGGTTCCTATGTCTTAAGGGGTCAGCAGGGGTCCTAAAAGGGTACAAATAGGGAATTACTAAAATCGTTTTCTTAAGAACCGGTATGTCAGATATGTACATATTTAATATAAATTATATCTATATGTAGGGATTTGATTGCAGATAAGAATTTAGGGGTTTAGATTTATAGGGGCTCTGTAAGGGGACTTAGAATTTTACATAAGGATACTATGGGAAAACAGAAAATTCTCTTTTTCTTTCATCTATTCTGAAACCACTAGGCCAATTAAACTGAAACTTCACTTGGATGTTTCTATTGCAAAGGAGACTATACAGAAGATTTTTTTTATCTGAAATTCAAGATCGCCACTGTACCTAAAAACAGTCCAAAACTTAAAAAATCTTCTCATGAACAGCCCAACAGATTTTCAAAATGTTTATGTAGTAATGATGACCAACTATAGTTTTGTAAGATTTGTTCAAATGGTGTACCTAGGGTTAAAAATGACTTCGCCCTGATGTTTCTTTTGCATAGGAGAATTTTAAAAAGTGCTATGGCCACTATGAGTCAGTAGAGCATCCTCAAGCCCACTTGGGCCTCTTGTTTTTAATAGGGTTTCAGGTTATGTATGGCTTAACCAGTTTTATTAGTGGATGAAGACCGTAGCATGAATCTGATTAAAACCAGTCCTTTTGCAAGCAACTGGCAAACTTTCTCAAAGTTTTTGGAGCAAGCAGGCCTTGAACCTTCCATCTTAGCAGTGAGAGTTAGGTGATCTTGGCCCAATGAGGGCCCTCCAGGCAGATTTTAAAACTGATTAAAGGTGTTATGTTAATTAACAACATACCAAAGTTTGATTAGAATTAAATAAAAATATAAAAAAATCAATCTGATAAATAATACATTTTAACAACATAAAACTTCATCTATGGCAGTTGCAATAGACTGATTTTCAATTCTTTTTGATTAAATACAACATACTCCAGATTGATATTGGATGAACGAGGAAGGGATAAGACTACTACATTTCATAATTCAAGGGCAGGTAACTTCATCTGTGACAGTTGAAATGGACTGGTTTTTAGTATTTGGTTATTTTAAAACATTATAAACGTTGAATTAAACTCCAATTAAAAATTAGTACCTCAATTAGCTATTGCAAATGTTATTTTTGACGTTTCAACGGAAGATAACTCTGCCTATGACATTTGATACACTGATTTTCGCACTTGTTCAAGGTCTTGTAATTGTAAACAACATTTCCAATTTTTATTAGAAGTCAATCAAAAATTAAACTTGTATAGTCTAACCAGTCTCAAGCACTCATTCAAGGGAAGGCACAAAAGCAGCCTTTTAACCCTTTACTCCATAGATATGCGTTTTCCCGCATCAATCACAGAAGGCCTTTGAAAACAGTGCAATCTGAACATTTCCTGCACTGTTTTCCACTCTGTCAGTTAATATTAACATAATTCACCCAATAATTCAAAAGCCTTCTATATTAGAGGTGTCCAAAGGCATCTATATGAAGTAAAGGGTTAAGACAGGTTGTTGCATAATTTGAACTGAAAACATAGAAATAATGGCTGCTTATAAGGAGGTGACCACTTTCACAGGTTTGACTGTATGTAAATAATATGAAAGGTGAAAACCTCAATAAACAAGAGAAATCTATAAGGCAGCAAGCACGCTTGACTATTCCAATCATTTGTCACAAAAGTTCAAACTTTGAGACTGACGACCAATCAAAGTAAACAAGAGTTATTTCACTTACTAAATTAAGTAGGTCTTATAACTGCAAAACCGTGTACAGTACATGCAGTGGCTGCTGAGATATAAACTTTAACAATTATTCCGAAGTCAAACAAGGGCCATAATTTACAATAAAAACTGGCAAGAGTTATCCCACTTTGGTTTAAAAACTACAAATTAAGCCTAGTAATTGGTGAGATATGGCCTAGATGGTACTTGCATGCAAAACTAACCATAATTTCTAAGTCAAACATGGGACATAATTTGCATTATATTTTGGCAAGAGTTATCTAACTTAGTTATTATAGTAGACCTGATGACTGGGAAGTCTTTCATGAAGTTTCAAATACATTGAGTGGTTGATGAAATATGGACTTGATGGTACTTGCATGCAAAACTTTAACCAGAATTTCTTAAACAATGAAGGGACACAATTTGCATTATATTCAAGCAAGAATTTTCTAACTTAGTTATTGTAGTAGGTTTGATGACTGAGAAGTCTTGTTCGAAGTTAAAATGCAATACAAATGCAATGGTTACTGAGACATAGCCTTTCATGCTTTAACCAAAGTGTGACCTCGACAGTAACGTTGACATTCGGCTGAGTAGACTAGACCTCTCTATTCCTCGCCAGAAAATTACCATAATTACACGAACTTTTGTCTGGTTAAAGTAAAAATTGCATGTAAATTTAAAACCTGTGTAAGTGGTCACCTCTATTAAGCCGCCACTTGTCTTAAGCAGCCATATCTGCTTTTACCCATTTTTATGCGCTTAGAACAAAGTAACCTGTATTAAGTAACCACCTGTCTTAAAAGGCCACTTTTAATCCTTCCCTTGACTGGCTGCTTAAGACAGGTTTGACTTAAATATAGTGTAGCTATTTTCTACCTAACACAAGCATATAAAGCTTTTCAAACCCACTTGCTTCTAGAGTCACCTAGACTAGGTTGACATAATTATATTATCCCCCCTCCAGCAAACTGATGTTTACAGTATTTTTGACAAGTATTAGAAATGGCAGCGCTCCTAAGAGGTTTGTACACTTCAGTTTCAGACAAGATGACAGTCAACAAGAAACTAGTTGTGATTGGTGAAACATGATCCATAGATTTTACTGTTTCATAATACAAGTGAAGAATGGTATATAAAACTGTATGGGTCCTCCATGATTGAATGGAGCAGATTAGTGGCCTTGGAATGCGAACCAAGGGGTTGCAGTCCTGATCCCCAGCTCCTCCTACTCCAAATACTTATCAGTCTTACGGAAGGATCTTTAACAAAACCCTAAGTCCCATGTATTGGTGCTTAACACTGGGCATGTAAAAGAACCAGGAACACTACAAAAGGGTCTTCTGTATCTCTGCATTATCCTAAAAAAATCTGCTACATTGAGTTTGAGTTAAAAAAAAACTTATGAAAGGAAGATTGTCAGTTACTGATGCATCCTGGATCAACTCCAGATACATTCCGAGTCTTCCTCTACCAGTAAAACTGGATGCCATATAATTATTACATGTATTGAAATAAAAATTGAGTAAAGAAAATAGCCATAACTCTTGTAAATATTCACCAATTTTGACAAAATTTGCCTGTATTTTGCATACAAAAGATGAATTGAATAAAGGAACCCTTTCAGAAGTTATTTATCATAAACATATTTGATGCATTGACAAGCAAACTGACAGACAAGGATACTAAAGGCCTGGGGGTTGGGGTTCAAAAAATTGTTTCCCAATTGTATTGTGTCATAATTATGTTGTTCAGCTATCTTTGATCAGTTAATAATAGTGCTTAATTGTTATGACCTCTATACAATGTACTCCATCCAATTACATTCCAACTCTCTACCAGTATAATTAACATCTAATTATTTTTCCTGCTTATTCTTTCCCTAGTGATGAAATCTGGCAAATGTTTTCCCCAGGGGAAAACTTCTTTTGTGGGATGTTGGGACTAATCACTACTTGTACTACATTAAAACAAAATAGTCCAAGATCAATTTTCTGTAAAAAAAGCTGAAGATGTATTATGTATAGAAACAACTGATGAAGCTTGTATAATTTTTTAAAATAATTCTGTCACATGGTGTACCAGGTTTAAATTGTAAAGGGACACATCAATTTTAATAAATTGTCAATTATTATATCTTCCACATGATGCAAATATGAAATTATAGTACACCAATACGATTTAAGATTTCAATTTTATACGCTTTTCGAAACCAAAGGACCACGTTAACCCTGAACTGATCATCTGTGGCAGAGTAGCTTATTTCCTAAAAGAGCATGTAAAACCTATTTAAGTTGTATAGCAGAATGGGGATTTCGTTCCAAGTATATCACTCCAATTCAAATATCGATTTTGTCACATTTTGGTAAAATTTGACATACAAAATCTTTGGATTTTATTTATTAATGATAATGAGATGCCATTTTTAATTATTTTATTTTTTAAAAGACATTTATAACGTTTTTTCCTGGTATTCTCCATATTAAGCACCAATACATGGGACCTCAATTTTTGTTAAAATCTCATCTGAAAGACTGACAAGTATTCTTTATTTTGAGGAGTGGGAGATAGAACCTGCGACCCCTGGGTTGCCTTAACCACCAGAACACTTATCCACTCCATTAAAGTCTGACTAGACCATGCACTGCACACATCTTTCTGCAAGTTGGTGGCCTTTTAACATCTTCAGGAATAAACAGACAGCTATATGGGGAATTTGTAAGAGGGACGAAATGAACAACAAAGGCTTGATAAAGGGGAGAAAGTGAATTTATATTTTCAAGCTGATTGCACATGGTCACTTACAAAAGCAGATGTCACAAATAGTGCATGTCAAATACTAATATATTATGTTCATGACAACTCCTTCAAAAGATTTTTACTGGATTCAGCCTATCATGTACACCTGAAAGAATAGTTTCAGTTTTATTATTATTAATATATAACTAATCTCTAAAATTTAAATCTTCTACCTGTTAACATTTATGGAAGAACTATTTGTCCACCAGTTTATGTAATATGGTACATACAGTCAAATCCATCTTAAGCAGCCAGTCATGGAATGGAGCAAAAATGGTCTTAATTAGTTGTTACTTAATACAGGTTAATTTGCTCTGAAAGCATATAACTGGGAACTAGTAGATGCGGCTGCTTAAGACAAGTCAATGCTTAATAGAGGTGACCGCTTACACAGATTTGACTGAATATACCATATTAGTTAACATGATTAAAACTTGCAATGTTCATGTGTATCTTAAAACTATTTCAGCATTATATCTGTTCCATTGGAAGTATTGATAAAGTCCATATACTGTACTGATAAAATATTGGTATGTTTAAGCGCTGATAAGTACTGATACCTTTTATGTACCATTAAATCACCCTGATAAGGACTATTAATATTATACATTTTTGTGCTGATTAAACAGTTGTAATAAAATCATTAATATACTGACAAAGTTTAAATACTTTTTTTAATTGATGAATTTTTTCATGTACAGACAAAGTATCGAAATAAAGCATCTATTTTTTTTGTGCTGATATTTTTTACGTACAGTATAAAACATATTATAGTAACTGTGCTGATGAAGTAATGATTTTATGTGCTACTATTTAATTTGTCCTGTAAAATCAATATTCCAGGAATAATGTAGAATCGATAATGTTTGCTTGCAAGACCGTTCAGCTTCAAGTGTACACAATAAGTTGAATATGGAAAGTTGTTCCACTCACGACAAAGTATAATTATTGAAATCATTATTTATTTTACTTGATAAATTGACAAGCATCTGAACAACTTCAAACAAAATTTTGGACAAATATTTTTTAAATAAGAACTCAATTATTTTCTATTATTATTTATTACTATTATTGTAAATTTGTTATGTCAAAATAAATGTCAAAATAAACTTTCAAACATTTTCTATATCAAATTAACAATCTATTAAAATAGACAAGAAAGATGGTAAACTGATTTGAAGCCATGCTGCGGGTAAAATACAATTTGGAAGCTTTGAAATTCCCAAAAATTAATATATATTTAGTACATGAAAAACAGGAAAAAAAGTTGTATGGCGCCAATATGAAAAGACGGTTTCAGCAAAACCTCCATCATTTTGAAAAAAACAAAACAAACACAGAAAACCATTTGAATCTTAACAATATTGGTTCCTATGAAGAATTTACTCAACATAATATTTCACAATATTAATTTGCCAATTAATTGTTCTTGTCTATATCTTCATCTGAGGTAGATCTACATTATTGTGTTATGGATCCTAAAACAACATATAAGTGATAATCTATGTGATAAAAATGACAAAATTAATGCTCGTCAACCTTATTCATTAACATTTTAGTTCTTTTGAGAACATGTGCTTAATGGAGGCAAAGACAGTTATCTTATTCTTGCCAGGGAAACACACTTTACAAGGTAAAGGTACTAAATGTTCTTTTTCATTAGCATACAGTTGAACCGAAATCACTCAAAATACTTTTTTAAAATAGTGACGTTCTTGCAAGGGAGACAACTCAGCATTGAGGGTTAACTTCCCTGCAATAGGCCACAAGTCAAGTTACACTGCGGCAGCAATATAGAAGAGGACAGCGGTCTGTTTTTTAAAGGGAGACCACTCTCAAGTAATGGGAAGCAACTGAGCAAGCACAGGAAAGTCGAAACCCTGTTCTTTAAAGGGAGACCACTCTCAAGTGGACAGAAAGAGCAATTCGACAAGCATAGAAAAGTAGTTACCATTTAAAGAGAGCACTCTTAATTGATGGAAAGCAACTTTGCAAGAGTAAAGAGCATGAAAAGCAGAAACCCCATTATATATAAGTAGGATAGTTTCATTATTGCAATAGATAGAGTAATTAAGCTGGCAGTACTTCACAACATGGCTCCAATACATTGTAAAACAATCAAATAAAATACCTGATAGGTTATCTAATGTTAAAATGCCCTAAATCAAAACAGTGTACAATACTATATAATCTTAAAGAAAATTAATTAAAAAGAAATATTACATCTTATCATGCAGGAAAATGCCATCAGTATTAAAGACAATTTAATTATATACTTGTTAGATCTACGAATAAATCGCCTAATTAAAAAATAAGTGGACATAATTTCCTCCCTTAGAAGTCATATATATATATACAAGATGTTGGGGTACTTCCTTTTTATTCAAAGAGGGAAATTAATTTTGATGAAGTTATTTCTAAATGTTTAAAACAAGTGAATTTTCCGTGAAGATATATCTAGAAATAGAATTAAAGTTGTCTGATATTGTGCATACTCTCTTAGTTCTTGAATAGGCGAAAGAAATGTTACGACAGTTAACAGCAATTAATTCCATGGCCCTAATGCCCACATTAATTCAAACCCATTATCATCATTGATGCCGCTATTTCAATATCACATGTATGTCTACAACAGGCTTTATCCAGACATTTCTGGTTATATACAGATTTTCAACATGATCCCTGTGATCCAAGTGGGCCAATTTTGACGATGGAAGACACAGCAGGGATCATTAACATGCGTGATACCTGCAATACATCATGTAACGAGAATTCTTAGAATACCCATACCCTCGGCCTAAAATGTATTGTTCTACATACCATATCACCAGCTGCATATAACAATCAATCTGCCGAATAAACGTCATCTTCACGGAATATCCTCCCATTGAGTACAGAGACTGCCTAACCTCCAAGGAAAGTAACACATGAAAAACAAAATGGTGCCTTAAATCCAGGACTTCCCATCAGGACAAGTGACAGAAGCTGCTTCAGTGTTTATACCAGAAAGTTAATGAGATACACCAGTTTGGCATTTAATTGATTGATTGAATATTTAGCGTCATTTTTATGCCATCGAGGGCTAACAGACGAGCAGTTAACCTAACGACTGTTTCCTGGGATTAACCAGTACTCAAGCACACCCCATCTCCGCAAGTAACTGATATCTTTCCCACTTGAATCAGTGGTGAGAGACGAATGATAATGAGACACAATGTCGTATATCAATCATCACGGAGACTGTTGCCGGGCGGGGGATTAGAACTCACGACCCCTGGATTGATAGTCAGACACGTAACCAAATGAACTAATCGGGCCCGGCATTTAATGAAACCCTTGTAATTTTACACACTATCAAAAAAGCAATTGAGAGTAAAACAATTTATTTTTTTTACTTAAGTTTCTTCTCAAAATATAAATCTGTAGTCAAATTCAAACACCCTATTTCCTATTTGTTATTGAGCAGCCATTGTTTTCTCACACTAAACCCACACCGAACCTCGGTCTAAAGGTATTAACCATTTGCTTTCCAATTCAAAAACAGGAATGACTACGCACGGCTATGTACTACCATCGTCATGATTTACTTCCCTTAGAAGTTCAGTCTCTGCTACCAATGTTTTATTAGTGGATTCAAACCGAAAATTGACAGAGATTAACCCTTTACTTCATAAAGACGCCTTTGGACACCTCTAATACAGACACCTTTGGACACCTCTAATACAGACACCTTTGGACACCTCTAATACAGACACCTTTGGACACCTCTAATACAGACACCTTTGGACACCTCTAATACAGACACCTTTGGACACCTCTAATACAGACACCTTTGGACACCTCTAATACAGACACCTTTGGACACCTCTAATACAGACACCTTTGGACACCTCTAATACAGACACCTTTTGACACCTCTAATATAGAAGGCTTTTGAATAATTTGGTGAATTATGTTTATATTAACTGACAGAGTGGAAAACAGTGCAGGAAGTGTTCAGATTGCTCGTCACGAGCAATCTGAACTCTTCCTGCACTGTTTTCAAAGGCCTTCTGTGATTGGTATCTATGGAGTAAAGGGTTAAATATCTGACAGATATGAATAGCAAACGGCGCTCGCTGTGCATAATACTGATGTTGTGGTGGAGTCTCCTTTAACCCTTTACTTCATATAGACGCCTTTGGACACCTAACATAGACACCTTTGGACACCTAATAAAGATGCCTTTGGATACCTAATATAGAAAGAAAACTTTTGAATTATTGGGTGAATAATGTTTATAATAACTGACAGAGTGGAAAACAGTGCAGGAAGTGTTCAGATTGCTCGTTACGAGCAATCTGAACTCTTCCTGCACTGTTTTCAAAGTCTTTATCTATGGAGTAAAGGGTTAATACCCATAGCAAACAAACAGATAATAATACAAACAAATAATTACATGTACACACTGTTTTACAAAATACAAATGACAAAATATTTTGACCGGGTTTGATGTTAACAGCATAGGCTGGTCTAGTGCGACGTGACTCGTAGCCAAAAATAAAAAGTGGTTAAACAATACAAATGGTTACAATTAACGGTGTCTTTAAAACATGGCGTAATAGAAACAATCGGCTTGGCCAGAAAATGACAAAAATAGTTGAAAACTCGGTGGAACATTTGTTTTGAGTGTCAGACACCAGAACTCTACGAGAATATACTTGTCCATGTTTTGAAAACATATTTATGAACAAAATTTAGAAATGAAATATTTGATTTAGAAATGAAATATTTGTTTAATGGTGTTTTCTTTAAAGTCTTTTTATGTATAAAGCATTATCAATACCTTATACAACTGTTCTATGAAAAGACTGGCTGTTATCAAGAAAACATTTATTTATTTTTATGGGGATTTTTAATTTAGATAAATAAACTTCTGTTGTATAAATATTCGAAATCATTTTTCTTAACAAAGGTTACGGTAAATATTTCTGGATATATTAAAAATATTCGTCCTATAGACAACTAGCAAGTCGAGCGACATAAACATGCGGGATCTGTCAAAATCATGTTTAACTTTGATAACAAATATGTACTACAGTAATAATGTCTAGAATATAATAATTAATAACAATAGCATGTAAAATTGTGCACAAGTTTTCAAAAATAGTTTTACAACATTTTTTCTTAATATTATCTTAAGAGTAGTGAATACATGTTTCAACTTTGAACAGTCTTATGAACATATACTTTATTTGGTCTTAATCACAAAATCATGTAAAACTGTCACATCAAAATTACAGTAATCTATTGTACAAGTCGAGGACAAGCCAGAAAAGGGTTTTAAGAAGCAATAACTTGGAATTGGTTTCCATTTTGTCCACTTAATGTTTAATTGAATGTTAAAAACATTTTTTTTCCGTTTCAAGTTTTAACCCTTCTTATTTAATACCTGCTTGAAAATTACAAACTTTAGTTTGTTATGAAAATATTTGTTTTCTCTACAAAGTTTCAATATACCCAAAAAGCATTTGATGCAGTCTTATAATGGAAAAATATTTACTAGAAGGCAGGTATCAAATAATCCACTTTTTCCAATAACATATATGGGAATGCTGTGGGTTACTTATCTATTATTACCAGCAGAATATAACCTATTGGTAACAGTCACTGAGATAAGAATAAGCTGTATTGGAATTTTACTGCCAATATGACAGTAGCTTCATCAGAGAAAGGGTTAAAAAATAAACCAGAAAATGTTGACAAAATGGAAATCAAAATCAAAATATTGAACATGTTATTGAGGTATCCAATTTCATTTCACGCTTGTCCTACAACAAGTCAACTACTATATAGCAGTTTCATACTCGCTTCAATTTCACCAACATTTTAATGAATGTACACTTCATTACCAAACACTTTAAATCAAAGACAAACATCCAGGTGATAATGAAACTGGACTGAAAAACTAGAAGTTTTTTTAAGAAAAAAAGATTTAATATTTTTTCAGGATAAATATGTAAGAAAACAAACTTCAGCTCAAACATGAACACCATAACATCATGTAAGTAAAACTGAAAGCAGAAAAATGTGGTGAAACAGAAGCTAAAGTCAGGTAGATCTTGTTTATGATTCTTTTATGGTGCAGGAACAATTGCATAATACCCGTATGTGATACCCGGGAAGGTTCTTGGAGACCAATCCCATGGTCGAGTCGCTTTCAGCGAACATTACAACATATAAGTACTGGAGATACTGACATGGTCTTTGACCTGTCGAACGTGAACATTCTGCTAAAAAATAAATTTCAGCTCTGTACTTGATCAACAATCAACCAATGATTTGTAAGTGTATGTACATGTGTATGGCATAAAAACAAAGAGTTAGTAAAGAAAACACGCCTAGAAGATAATCTATTTATGGTACAGGCAAAGAGTGCAATGAAAATACAAATTTCTATAGTTTATACATGCTTTTATACTATTCCAAAAACATGTCCTGGAAGAATATGAAATATCTTTTAAAAAAATGTGTTTTTTTAAAACCTACGGTACATAATGTTTTTAGAATTTTAGGGAGAAAGGGTATTTATTTTAACTCGTATAGCACAAGCTTCATAATTGACCTGTTGTGGGCTGTCAG
The DNA here is from genome assembly GCA_029582155.1 of Panopea generosa. NCBI lineage: Eukaryota > Metazoa > Mollusca > Bivalvia > Adapedonta > Hiatellidae > Panopea > Panopea generosa. The sequence continues at coordinate 6,194,833 of CM055900.1, forward strand.
TCAAATAGGTCAATAATCCAATCAGGGGTCAATATTGTTTCCTGGTTTGCCATTTTCCTTAGACAAGGAAACAGTCTCTTAGTAAACACTACATTGTATTACATTGTATTAACTTCACAAACAAAAACATGTAGCCAAATGGGCGGAGAAATTTCCCATCTCACGTCAGGTTAATTCCTTGCAGAATCTGACCTCTGGTCAATTCCTAGCAGAATCTGACCTCTGGTCCTTAAACCTTCATACAAGCAGTTTGGTCAAGCTTTGTTGTATCTTTGCCATCAACCATGACACCATTATGGTCCTACAAAACTAATCAGTTCATATGAAGAACAATAAAATCACTGCAACCTTATGGAGGATTTCAGATGTTCACATTACCACCACAGGCAATACAAAGATTTTGTATTTATTTTGTTTTAAAATGCATACTTAAATCTGAAACCAAAATATAAATTGAAAAGACGTAATATTCCGTAACTCTAACAATGACTTGGATAATCAATATCACCGTCTAGCAGAGGTATAGACCCAGACAAGACTATAAAACAAGATTCAGTTGATTTCAGTAGTGCATCTCTATAAAATGCTTTTAAATGGACAATAAATCACAATAATTTACGCAGTTCCTTGCTGTTAAAACCAAAATAAAGCCACGCTGTGACAATGTAAGTTTCTTTTTTGTCCTCTAAAAAAATATAAAAAAACACGCTATATATTTTTAAACAAGAGGCCCAAGAGGGCCTGAGGATGCTCTACTTACTCATAGAAGCCATAGCACTTTTTGAAATTTCACAATAGTCTCTTAACAACTTATAGATAAATACCCCCACCACACCAGTCCTATACTGAACAAAAACTTAATTGCAATGAAAAGGAAATACTTTAAATTTCCATACCATTCATCTGTAAAACAAATAAAGTCCCTGTACAAAACCCTTATACAACTCAGCCCTTGATTTGTCAGAACTTTAATCACCCTTAGGAATTTGTTATGAGCAGAAATGCTTTAGATTTTAAAAAGAAGATTTTTTGTACACATGGATGCGAAAATGAAAATAATTAGTTTTCCCTATTATATTCCTATGTAAAAGTTAAAAACACTATGCATCCAAGTGACCCTTGATTTGTACAAACTTAAAACTCTTAATCATAGTGATGATTTATATCAAATATGAACAAATTTGACAGACCGGTTGTTGAGAATAAGATTTTTGAACATTTTCTATTTTGACCCTTTTTTTACCCACCCTGGCCCCTTATGGAAAGTCAATTATCCTCATTGATCCAAACCTTATTTCCTATGACTAGATGATACTTCAGAACTCATATTGAATAATAATTTTGCCTAAATAGCTGATAAAATGAGAATTTCCTGTTTTCCCAAAGTATCCCTATATAAAATTCTAATTCCCCTTTCAGGGCCCCTATTAATATTAGGCCCTAAATTCTTATCTACAATCAAACCCCTACACATTGGGATAAATTATGCCAAATATGAACACATCTGACTTACCGATTCTTAAGAAAACAATTTTTGTAATTCCCAATTTTCCCAAATGTAGTTATCATTACTACATAAACATTTTGAAAGTGGACTATTTTTAGTAACAGTGGCCATCTTGAATTTCAAATCGAAAAAAAAAAATCTTCTGTATGGTCTTCTATGCAAAAGAAACATCCACGAGATGTTTCAGTTTAATTGGCCTAATTGTTTCAAAGAAAGTGATGCTAACAGACGACAGACATGAGACGATAGACGGACAACACGCCATCACATAAGCCCTTCTGGCCTTTGGCCAGTAGAGCTAAAAATTATTACACTGAAAAATATTTATCTATTCGTCATATCAATAAATTGAAAAAAAAAGAAGAAAATTCTTCCAGGACTCAACAATATCATAACAATATTCCACAGAGAAAAAAATCAAACAAACACTCTTTCTATGACAATTCAACAATATTACATCTTGAAAATATGACACACAAAATCTGAGGTATATACCATGAATCGCTTGAAGCCAGCACGAAAAGTGCACAATATGTATACATATACTTATATATATATATATACACACACACACACATATATGTCATATATACGTGTACAACATTGATACCCGTGTAATAACGCTTGAAGCATAGCATGCAAAACAAATCACTTGTACATATCAGAGGCAGCACCCATGGTACGTACATTTTACATTGTAGTAATGACATTATGAAGTACATAGGGATGTGTAATAAATGAACAATCAAAGAACAGGATAGCATGAGCAAACATAAAAAATGCATTTTAAACACTTTTTTCTTTAATATTTTAATATTTTGTACACACAAGAACATATAATATGTATAGACTCACACAAAATGCCAATTCATCAAAAAACAATCTCGGCGCACGCTCGTCCATGAACAAATCCACTATGGATTGCATAATGCAGACATACGGAGTAAATAATCATTACTGTAATACAGGCTCATCTTGGTTACGACAGGGTTAAACATAAGGCATAACTGGAGACACTTTAAAGCAAGACGAACCATTGCACCGAGCAAAAAAAAATGCAATAAATGACTTACAATGATATACAATGTATTTATTACTGGTACTACTGTCCACTTTATACAAGCATTTTCTACAAGTCGAACATATGGATAAAATAATTTGCTTTGTTTCTATTGACATTCTTGACACAATTTTAAACAGCAAAAATGTTATCAGTAATCTAGCATCCCTTTAAAACATCTAATTTTGAAAAACTAAAAATATCTACTTCCCCATAAATGTTCGGTGGTAAAAGAACATAAGCCCCTATGCTACATGAAGGGGCTATCATCCACCTTTGCAAAGTTCAGCTTAGGGACTTATGTCTTCAATTCATTTTCAGTTGGTGTGTTGATAAAATGAGCTAAGTTAACACTTCTCCAACACAGCCATAACTAGAAAACATTGGCCTGTAACCTTCCAACTTGTACTTTAATGTTACAGCCTATCATGTTGATATCATTGCATCGGTTACACCATGAATGAGCCAACTGTTTGTAAATGATTAGGTTTCCCCATGTTAGTTAAGAAAAAGCAAACTTCACTCTGTGTTACTCGCTTCTCTTAATTGAAACTTTATTAGACAAATTATGTTTTGTTTTGCTATTGTTCCTGTTCCAAAAAAAAAAACACTTCAGAGCTGTGTACAATACCCGGAGTAACACGGTTAAAACCCAGACTGATATTTTTATTTTCTATCTAATGCAAAAAGTACTGTGTCATCAGCATAAAAAATCAAATTGATACGCTGTTTATATTCAATTCCATTAGTTGTTATTTTATGGTTGGTAAACAATATGTTTGAATATGGTATTATGGTATGCAGTGAGAATATAGCCAGGCATATTTGATGTTTGGGACGACTAGAAATTTCCTAACACGGATCAATTCTGACTTACAAAATACACAACAGAGTATGAGAAAATTAATGTAATTTGTGAATTCAATTCACGGGAAGAAAACTTCATGCACGAAATTCATGTATGGGGACTTCTAAGCAACAACGAAGTTATGTGAGCATATGAAAATTTGACATTTAATATACATAATGTACGAGTATATTCAAAATTCTTGGTGTAAAACATCAACGTGTACTTTAATACAGTCTAGTATACATTGATTTTAACTGGGATTGTTTAACAACACCAAAGATACATCAGAGCCCTGCGAAACAAACCCTAACCTTTTCTTACTAAATGAAGTTCACATTTATTTCAAACAAATTACTTAAATACCAGTGGATTGCCCAGAAGAGAAAAAAAACACTGTGGATTGCCCAGAAGAGAAAAAAAACATTGTGGATTGCCCAGAAGAGAAAAAAAACACTGTGGATTGCCCAGAAGAGAAAAAAAACACTGTGGATTGCCTAGAAGAGAAAAAACACACAGTGGATTGCCCAGAAGAGAAAAAAACCACTGTGGATTGCCCAGAAGAGAAAAAAAACACTGAATAAGTTATTTGAAATAGGACAAATTAAACAGCAATGAATTAATTAACTGCCATAGCTTGTGGTAATGCACAGTAAAACCATATATACATATGGAATCAAGAATAAGTGTACATTACCATTTTCTTTAATAAACTGAAGGAGATATTTTTTAAACCAAGTTTTAATATAACCGGTAAAACTTAAGAATTTAGAAAAGCATTGATCTTTAACTTAAGCAATTAAGAAATTTAACTCAGTAACAGAGATAGTAAGCAAAGGCCGATCCAGGGGGGTGGGGCATTGGGGTCCGCACCCCTCCTAGGATCCAAATATTTTGCTAAATGATATCATTTCAGAGGGTAAAAAAATCAATCTTGCACATACTATGAAATTGCTGAACCCTATCCGACAAAACATAATTTTAACTACATGCTGACCAAAATTTAAGTATAAATACCACAGAATTTGTGAAACATCATTTACATAGATTATAATCACATGGAAACATTAAAAAAAAAGATACCACGTTTAATACCTTTACGTTCTTTTATGATGGGGGAAAACACTGGCTGAAATGGCAGTGATTGCTAGCTAGGCTCCTTTAATGCAACAATATTATAAGACAGAGCCCACCATGGTTTAGAACTTACTTTACAAGGGATAGTACTTAATTCCAGGGATAGTACTAAATTTAATAAATTACTGGTAAGTGAAAAATATGGATACAAGGAGTACACGAATACATAACATGACAGCTTTCAACAAGTGTTGAGGTACGGATGTCATGAGGTAGATTATACTGGAGGTAAAGCTCAAATTTATGTTTAAAAAATAATCCTTAATTTATACTGTAGTATATATAGACAACAGCAGTGCATATTTTATACAAGTGTCAAAATCAATACACAAAATTTATTGAAGACATTTTTTACCTTAATGAAATTTTATAAGCGAATATCATCTTACAACTTCTGAAGCTCCTCTTTTCAACATTATTTTTATACCTAATAAAATTTTATATATTTAAGATATACAGAAAAGATATGCTTATATATATATATATATATATATATATATATATATATATATATATATATGCTTATCTTTTTTTTATCAAATAAATGCCTTTACATGTAATTAGGTTAAATAATTAATTTTCATACAGTCAAACCTGTATTAAGCAGCCAGTCAAGGGAATGAGCAAAAAAAATGGCTTTATACGAAAGGTTGTTGTTGAATACAGATTCATTTGCTCAGAAAGCTAGAAATGGGAAAAAGCAAATGTTGCTGCTTAAGACAAGTGACTGTTCAATAGAGGTGACCACTCTCACAAGTTTATTTTTTAATTAGGTAACGTAAGTGGACAGTTTTCCATAAAAATGTGCAAATCTGTTCTCCTAAGATTTGTGATCCTAGAATCTTAATTTCTGATATATTTGAAAGAACAAAACAATACAGATTTGTCCAGCACGTTATAACAATACAATAAAACAGACCTATCCTATCCTATAATATATACAGTACCCTAGTCCTGACCTCAAGTACTCAATACAATAAGTCTTGACCATAACTACCCCGGTGTTTTCTGATGTAACACACCTCTCTTTGTAATAAGCCCCTTATATGACACTATCCTGTTTACACTCAGACGGTGGTGGCCGATCCAGGATTTCAGTTAAGAGGGGGCGGACTTTTGGCGGCAACACAAAATCTGAACAGGCACACGTTTATATATTGAGTTTTTAATAAAATATGGGATTTTAGTGTGGGGAATATGCTGGTATTTTTTTAAAGAGTAGATACGCCATTGGTCAGTCCAGTACAGTATTTGGGGTCGTACACGACTACCCTTTAGATGTTTTCAGATACCACACAATTCTCCTCATAAATAATGAAACCTTGTTTACACTCCAATACATTTTCACTGTACAAACAAGGAGGACATTTCTAACAGGACCTGCTCTATACCTGGTTCATATTGTCTTGTTGTAAACAGGCAAAAAAAAATACTATGTGACAGTGTGGGAGTAGTTAAGAAACAGCAGTGAAATATATGAAAACATGGTATCATAAATCAGTTATCTTGCTAATACTTGCAATAATACGCCTTCATCTACCAGTAATATTCACACCATACGAAAATGTCAGAGATGGTATTAATCCAAATTAATTTGCGTTCAATAAACAGAAAAAAACGGAAGACGTATATATTAATTTAAAGCTTATAATCGTCATTTGTGAAACATTTTTGACTATCAAATAATTACACCCTTTGACAGTGTGACTGCCTGACCTATAAACTTCATACTAGGCTTTCTTAGGCATTACAAAAATCTGGGACCCATTTCACTAACGTTCGCAAGTCTTAAGATTTTCTTACAAATTGTGGCAGCTAGAAAAACTTTACTTGTACAGTATTTTTGCAATTTTTAAAAAGAATATTATTCACAAGACTTATGAAAGTCCATAAAAATTATGTTAGCAAAACACCAAATGACTTTCCTGATTATTTTTTTTTCGTAACTTCAAATCTTACACTAAGAAGTTTGTAAACTTGCGAATGTATTGTGAAAGGGAACCTTGATTCCTTGTACATGTAACAGAAACGTAAGATAAAGAAAAACAATCTTGTTCGTGACATCTCAAATCTTTGTCGTAACATTTTAAATACTTACTAACAATCAAACAACCACTTCAACCACTTTAAACGATAAGTGACAGCTATTCCACCTACTTAACTTCCCACTCCCACATTTTAATTTTAAATTATGAAATGAAAGTGAAGGGTCAGGGAGATACAGTCGCCCATTTCCTATTATGTATTTCAGAATCCTGAAACTGGATTTATTTGAAGTGTCAAGTACCACCATCCTGGTGTTACAACTGGTCAAGGAAGTTGTACTGGTCAAGGAAATTGTATTAAAGGACAATCATTACAAATTCCGGACGTCAGAACCCACATGACTGGAAGTTCCACCCTGCACATTAGTCAGTTTTGATATAACTTATTACACCAACAATTAACATACCATATACATAATTCCCAAATTATCAGACTGTATATAATTGTATATTTAACTACACAACATATTTGGTATTAGGACAAGATACATGTATAAATAAGTAACCGCAACAGCTGAAGATAGGTAATATTACAATATTCTTCCAGTTTGTTTGTCTTGCTCAAAGTACTATAAGTAAGAAAGCGTCCAACTAAAGTTTTTATATCATGAAGAGCCGTGTAAACTGCTGGTCAAAAGATCTCTCACAGAGAGAGTAGAGACTACTCCTTCTACTTCTCCAATACCACCAGAATGTCCAGAAGGAAAATGACATCCTAATTATATGCTGTAAACTCATCATTACCTCCCTTTAACAGGATGATTATCATGTCTATTTAATGGAACAATGAACAACACCATGTTATGTAATGTTACACCCCTCTATGTAAGATTATAAGCGCCTGATATTACACGAATATTCAGGGGATAACTATCCATCCATGATGAAATGGAGACCTTCAATACTTTGTACTTAAGTTAGACTAAAATTTCAGGGAGTCAGAAAGACTGGGGGTTAACTTGCATTTTTAACACACAACACGTTATTTAACCCTTTACTTCATATAGACACCTTTAGACACCTCTTATATAGACACCTTTGGACACCTCTAATATAGACGCCTTTGGACAATTCTAATATAGAAGGCTTTTGAATTATTGGGTGAATTATGTTTATATTAACTGACAGAGTGGAAAACAGTGCAGGAAGTGTTCACATTGCTCGTTACGAGCAATCTGAACTCTTCCTGCACTGTTTTCAATGACCTTCTGTGATTGGTATCTATGGAGTAAAGGGATAAACAGATTTTATTCATGGAGGACAACCTCAGAATGAGACAGAGTAGAACTGTCCTTCAGCAAGTCACTAGCTAACTCTCTCACATAAAGATTTAGACCTAAGAAGGGCCCAACTGATGACTTATAACCAATTTACAATACCAGACTCTGCTCAATTGTCCCATAAAAACAACTCAGTACTGGTTCTATTCTAAAATCGAACCTGGCAGCATTAAATTAGGTACAAAGAAAAGAAACAGGGAAGGATTGATTGATTGATTGATTGATTGATTGATTGATTGATTGATTGATTGATTGATTGATTGATTAGTTAACTTAACCAATGTTTTCTGGGATTCTGAAAGGTTAACCAGTACTTGAGCACACCCCATCTCCACAAGTTACTGATAACTTTCCCACTTGAATCAGTGGTGAGAGACGAATGATAATGAGACAAAATGCTGTATATCAACAATCATCCCAGAGACTGTTGCCAGGCAGATATCCAAACTCATAACACCGGGATTGATAGTCAGACACAAAACTGACTGAACTAATCTGGCCCAGCTGCAGGGAAGAAGTGGAACAGAGCTGACCAGCAGCACTTTTCTACATCATGTAGAACTTGTGAAAAAGATTTTCTTGTACTGGTATGGTATAAACATCAGTATATACATTGTATGATAATTGGAAACCTACAATTACTGTGCTAACACTTCACAGGAAACTATTATACAATGTTCCAATACATTCTACACCAATAAACAAGTCAATGGTCTTTAAATTGCTGCTGTGATGGGGAGTGCATTCCCTGAAAGTAATCTGTGATGTAATAACACTTTTCACAGAACCTTTTATCTAGCTGCTTACGCAATGCACTCAAAGATGTTGCAGAAGCAGGTGGCCAACTCGGTCATCTCACAAAATATCAAGGTGCTTACAAGCCTGGCCACTCTGTAAACAGAATGAATTGAGCAAAATTGATTTCGTGCCCAAGGTGTGACTGTGCCTGGTAATGACCATTAAAATGTTTTATCTCCTTGTAGTAAACTGACATAGCAGGAAGTGTGAAAATGGGATTGAGGAGAAAGAATGAGATGTCCAGATTTATCACCAAGAAAAAAGTCTCTAAATATAGATAGCCTCAAGAATCCCATAAAAGAGTGTTGAGAACATCTTTATCTGCTCTATACGTGGGGGTGGGGGAAGTTGCAATAATATCCATTTTAAGTTACCAATGTCTGAGGAGATAATTTTTGTTGACCTACATATTTTACATAACGAAATGGATGTTATATGAATACAGTTAACATATCTAAATTTTATCAGTTTACTAAATTAAAGGTTTAAAATTATTTAAGATTAAAAAGGCAAAGCCCAATGTTGTAAACAGTTCACAGGAAACCTTAAAGATTGATATTTCTGTAAAAGAAAATAGAAGGCAACATTTAGTTTTATGGTACAGCTGGACAGCTTGCTAGAATTTGTTGTTTTACTTACAGGCAGTAGTCACCAATTAATAAACCAAGTGTTAATTATTCCATAAACATTCATATACTCAAAAACTAAATGAGTCAAGTTAAAAAATATTTGCTTAGAAATGTGAATAACATCTTTACATGTACTTAAGATTTATTGACTGACTAAATATTTAGCATAATTTTATGTCATCGCGGGATTTCGGATGATAAGTTACCCTAACCACTCTTACATGAGATCCTGAAAGGTTTAACAAGACTCTAGCACACCACAGTACTCAAGCACACCAATCTACGCAAGTAACTGATAACTTTCCCAATTGAATCAGAGGTACGAGAAGAATGACAATGATACAGAATGTTGTTTATCAATCATCACTGAGACTGTTGCCGCACAGGGACTCAAACTTGTAATCCCTGGATTGATAGTCAGACGCTCTACCAACTTAGCTAATCGGTTCGAAAGCATGTATGGAAAAGTTGTAAATGTCCTTAAAATATAAAATAATTTTTAACTAAACACTAAGCATCTCATTCTAACATGCCATATGAAGTAGGTAAATACAAATCATTTGGAATTTCAAATATGCCAAAATGAGACAAAAACAGATACCGTATTTTAATTGAAATGGTGAAAGTGGAATGAAACACAAATCCTAAATATATATCATGCATACTTTCTGAATAAAACTTTCAACAATTTGCAACCAGTTATCAAAACAGAATCATGTAACTCAAATGTCACAAAATGCTTTTTTTTTTTGTCAAACCTTGACATGAAATCAAAATATTATATATACATGTATATGATATATTTAAATAAATACTGAGTATATAACATAAGCATGATAATAGATATAGTAGCAAAAATATTCCCCCCCCCCCCCACCCCCAATTCTAAAATTGTTTTTTTAACAAAAAGCTAAATAGATTACCATCAATAAGCAGCAGAGAAAATTAAATAGGTGTCCACTTCCAAATGCTCCATTAAATTAAGGAATTATATAGAGAAGGAAAGGCACTCATATATTCAAGCAGAATCTCACAATATCTCGTTTTCAATTATTTTAACTTCCATTCTTCTTAGAAACACAAATTAAAACACTTACATTGCAGAATGACATTCTCATCAGAACAATACCATTCCCAACAATTTGTGTTTAAAATTGTTGAAGTACTTCTGATTACAAAATGTGTATACTGCAGCTAAAATAACAACAAAATTGCCAGAAATTTTATATCAAACCTCAATATCTTTAATTCAAGAATATTTTGCGTGATCAAAACATATCTAAACATTTAAGATTATATACAACTTACATTAAATTTTCATGTACAAGAAAGCAGTTGCATGTGAATTCTGAATGATTAATTGGCCCAATATTTAATCCTTAGTGTGCTATTTTATCAACATTTAGTCAGGAGATGTGAGTTTCCTATCCTTTTATATAAGTCCTTGAATAAATGAAATCTTAGAACTGTTATACTTTCCTCTGAACATGAAAATGAGTCAATGTTTCGGGGCTAGTTTTTACACCTACTCGTCACAGCAATGATACAATGTAGACCAAACCAGCCCATTACAATGTTACTTGAAGCCCTATCAAGTTTTTAATTCTTTATTTCTCAGTTAGTGTATTTAATATTGTTTTATAATACAGTCAAACCTGTGTAAGTGGCCACCTCTTTTAATCCTCCACTTGTCTTAAGCAGCCATATTTGCCGTTTCCTACTTCTATGCTTTAAGAGCAAATTATCCTGTATTAAGCAACAAGTTAACCTGTCTTAAAAGGCCACTTTTGCTCATTCCATTGATGGGCAGCTTACGACAGATTTTACGGTACTACTTAAATGGTCCTAAAAAGGGATAACAGAATACAACAAGCTCATGGGAAACCCTGAACCACTCTTCTGTCTATTCAATACAATTAGAGCATGGAGCACATACAATTAGAGCATGGGGCACAATCCCTAGGATTGCACACAACAAATTATTTTACAAATTACTTATGATGACTACCATTTAATGATTTTTATAATTTTCAAAAATGAACGGTGGAGCTTGCCCCAGACTTTCACCCACCCACCTAGATCCACACATGGAAAGTACTTTTTGTAGGCTGACTGACAAGAAATGCATCTGTTTCTGTTCTTATTGATTTAGACCAGGAGGGATGAATTAATACGAGTAATTGTCTATATAGACAATAATTACTGACAATTAAAGAATACAGGCGAAATTCATCTGCTACGTTGATAAGAAATTACATAACTGCTGTATCCACCAAATCAAGGGGGATACCGGCATTTTCCAAACTCTTAAAGAAGAAAACATTCCATGAAAATCCGGCACTACAACTCTTAAATGTATAGATATATATATCAAGTCTTTCTATAATTGAATACCATTTCTCGAAAATCATGATTTACCCCTTCCCTACCCCATGTATAACAAAATTAGTAAAAACCAACACAGACAAACATAAAATCTTGAAACCACTTCCTGCAACCCTGACAACTTGGCATTTCATAAGAGATAATAGATCAACATTCCCCGAGGGACGTATTTCCAACACAAGTAAGTAATCTAACACCCCTCCCGCCCTCCCGTACCTGTAACCCCACCCACGGGGGATTCAAAGGGGAAACTTTGAAGTCCAAAATTCCTGGATTAACTTTCATAGAATATAAAAACTCATCAGAATGTTAAAGAGTCTGATTCTAATATTAAATGAATATCTATTTATCAGCATAGTGGATTAAAATCACTCCCTATTACATACATCATTACAGAATGTCAAACAAAATAACAATTGGAACTATTTACATCTGAACCTTGGCAGTGAAAATGTTATCATATTAATGGCAATCTTAAATGTGACAACCCCTCAAAAGTTCGCTTTCTTTTAATTTTCTTAGATTATTTAAAATTTGCAGTACTTTACATATTGTACTACTGTAGTTCAAAAAAAAATATTAAATTTCAGAAAATGAGTGCAACTTCCCCCTCCCAGCATCCTCCAAATTAGAAAGAAAAACCTATCTGTGAAGAACACCCACACACTTACTTCAGAATCTACGCTGCTATATTGTCTATTGATCTACAGAGTTATGCTTTTACTAAACAAGTTTTGATGTACTTTAATACTGTGTTAAATGCCATCTTGTACTATTGTGCAGCAGCTGAAGACCTAACAGCAAAACATTAATTGCATGCAATTGTGCACTGGTGATGATGTTTTGCAACAACAACAACAAGCTGCCAGAACTCCTCTTCCCTCGATCCCCCTTCCCCTTCCTACCTAACATTTAAACCACACAAGTCAACAATTTCTTTTCATTCAAATAGATATGGCTGAAATTTACGACTATTGTTTCTATTAATCACAACTGTGATCGATAAAACGTTACCAATATTGAAATATATCGAGACATGTAAGCTTGCAAACTCCATACACGGCCATATTTTCTGTCTCCGTTCTTCAACGACATGTAATGTTTACAGATCGCCTATCTCAAAGTTAAATTATAAATGCATGTACACTAGACATTTGATGGTTCGAACCCGCTAGGACTGGATACAATAGTTTGAGTTAAGGGTTGTTCGAGCCAAATATTGTTCAACTCCATACTATACACATACATAATCATGTATACATCGAAATAGGAATTCAGCCTGAACCAGATAAGAAGTTAGGGATATATAGGGTGTTTGAGCCATCCGTGTTCCAGCTAACCTCTACTGCATGACATTACTGTAAAACAGGCTTTAATCTTTGTTTATAAAAGGGCAATTCCGAAATATTTGCAAAGGATGCAAATATTTAAATTACTGAACTTAGCATGCAGCCAGTGTACAACCCCAACAACTATTTTTTCAATACAATATTTCCTTTTTACATCATGATATTTAAGTTTAAACAGACGACCACATCAATGTCCCGTAGGTGGACTAGTTTAATTTGGACATGGAAACTCGTCTTTATACTTCAAAGCTATTAATATCTCCAAGGCATTATTACGCTTTACTATCTTTTCAACATGAAATTGAGTTTTCCTAGATCAACATCTATGAATCAACTATTGACATTTATATCTATCAACATTGGTACCTATGCATCAATGTTTAATATATATGCATCAACTCTTGGTCACCAGGTGTATCTTGGCATCAACTAATGAAACATGCATAAACCACCATTGGTATCTATGCATCAATAATATATATATATATATATATATATATATATATATATATATGCATCAACTAATGGTGTATCTATGCATCAGCTAATGAAACATGTATAACCAACTGTTGGTACCTATGCATCAACTAATGGTGTATCTATGCATCAACTAATGAAACATGCCTAATCCACTGTTAGTACCTATGCATCAATGAAATACATATATGCATCAACTAATGATGTACATATGCATCCACTAATAATGTACCTATGCATCCACTAATAATGTACCTATGCATTCACTAATGATACATAATCCAGCTCTGGAAACCTACACATCAATAGTTAACAGATATATGCATTACCAATAAACATGTATCAGCTCTGCATTAACTATTGACACATAAATGCATCAAGACTGCTAGCTTTACATCAAGGATTAACAGCTGGGCGTCAACTACAGACCATTGGATGCAATGATATAAATATATGAGTTTTTTTTTAATATTAGTAACAGTTCCATTCAATAACAGGTGATACAGCTTTTATGATAGCGATTTTTTTTTAAAATATGCACTGTGTTAAGCCACTTTTTGAAAATGTTATTACTTAGTTTGTCAATGTTTTAAATATAGGATCTTCAAAGGTAAAAAAAAAACTTTTATATTTCAGTATATTTAGTTGTAATGATATCATAATATTTAATAATGTACAGTAAAAATGTTAATTCTAATTAAATATGAAAATTAATAGTTCAACTAAGTTTCATTTCTAATTTCTAATTTCAAAGGAGCTAATTCTACTACTCAATATCCTGTCAGCATATGAGACTGAATATTCAAAATTGATCTTATCTTTAAAAAAATTTCTTCAACCATTTTTCAAAAGGAAATCAGTTTAAATTAAAGCAAAATAATTTTTGACCACTTGATAGAATTTCAGCATAATGTACTATTGTGTTTTAATTACTTTGGTTTGAACAGGTGCTCCCCTACCCCCTCTCCCCCCCCCCCCCCACCCCCTCATCCCCTCTCCAAAAACTGTTAATTGCTTGTAATATTACAAGTTAATCAAGGAAGCATTATAGATCTGTAAAAAACAACGAACAAATAAAATTTATAAAACATACAGCTTGCAATGATCAATTAACATGAAATTTAAGCTAACAAAAATGATCCTGAGGTAGCGAACGGTTTGGGGGCGACTTTAGAAGTCTCCCAAACGAAAAAGACATAGGACAACGTTGTATCTGGGACACATTGTTATGAAACAATAACGTTTATAATCATAATGTATGTTATAACAAATATACTGGCTAAAGCTAGAAATACGCTAAGATACTATACATATATATATATATAACAAACAATCAATTGTCAATACACTGTGTCTAACTATGAATGATGATAGATCAGGGCCTAGAAGCTTCAAACTGTTGAATAAAAAACTAAGACTCAGAATCATCTTTTTGTTTTTAAAATACTGTAGAAGATAATTTTTTATATATATATTTCCAGTTCAGGTATTTTCAGTTCAGATATTTTCAAAAATATTAAGTTTTTAAGATTTATCAAAAAGCTGATGTGTTTTGCTTAAACAATGCAGTTAATTTCTTGTTTTGTTTTGTATTTTAACGTAAATTACACATTTAAGAAATGTATGTCAAAGTTGTTGAATCAAAAGTTTGAAGGGGTTAGACTCTAAACAATAGTAACAAGAAGTACTGGTATTATATGCAATTCAACTGTCATTCAGTGTGAATATTAATAAAACACAATATTGACAAAGTTGTACACATAATGTTTTAGCATGAATTTACTGTAAAGTATACAAATATGGAGAAAAATGTAGTACAGGTAGTTCAATTCACTGACATAAATATCCATACATTTTAGGCTCTTTTTTTTAAATTAATTTCATTAAAACCATCCTGTTTGTTGTTGTTTTTTGTTCAGATAAAATTAAAATAACCTACTTTCAATACAATTTCTAAAGATTCAGATATTGGAGATGTTCTAAAATATTAAATGATTTTTTTCAATGTTTAGAACATTGAAAAAAGAACATAAAAAGGCAAAAATGTCATGATTTTTTTATTTTATTTAAGATATAATATCCAAGTGTTTGTTTGGGCTTATTTGATTAAAGGCTAAGAAGTTTTAGCACTTTTCTTATCAATTTAAAACATGTAAAACTCTGGTAATAATACAGTTAAGCGTTATGAAGACAGCAAGCAACTTATACTGCAACAAAAAAGCACAAATGATCTGAAGCAATATTTATAAAGAAAAAAACATTATTATCATTCTTTTCAAAAACTAAAATCATTCAATTTGATCTGCGAATTAACTATTAAAATTAATGCAGCAGGTCAATGAAAGCAAGGGAAAACAAATTTATTTCTATGATACTCTGTTCTTAGACAACAATAAATTCAGCTACATTGAGTTTTTTAAAATGTGTGTGGTTCCAGTCAACACCTGATTGTCGTCAACCCTATACAGTCTCCATAAATTTTCAGTTTAAAGGGAATTTATCAGGATTTTTCAAACTTTTGAAATTGGCTAATAACATTTTTTTCCTATATATCATGAATATATATACGCACTGACCCTGTATTATCAAAAGTATATATATATATATTGAAACATGCCATAAAAATATATTAAAAGAGATTTCCTAAACTTGAGCTAAGTGTCTAGATTAAACTTAAATAGATTTTCCTCTTAAAAATTGCAACAGATTTTGTGACATATTAAATAAGTCACTTTTTGATTTCTTACAGTTTGATCTACAAGTAGTAAAAAATGTTTCATCTTAGAAAAAGTCTGAATGATGATATGAAGGTCATCAAACAGTATTTAAGTGCTGCCTATTTTTAGAATGGGGATTTTGTTTCAAGTTTACCACTCCATTTCAAATATCATGTTTTGGTGGAGTCAACATACCAAACCATTTGGATTTTATTTATGATAACGAGATGCTTTGTGTTTATTTAAAAAAAAAAAATTTAAGACATTTACAGCGTTTTTGCCTGATATACTCCCTTTAAAAAAAAATGAACAATTTACTGAAACTGTCTTTTAGGTGATAAATAAAGAAAAGTTACAAAACCCAAATGATAAATTGTTAGAAAAAACAAGCTGTAAAGGAATTGTTTCCTTTAAGTATGTCACCAGAACCAACACTACTATTCGCGGCAGATACGTTATCTAAAATAGATTATAATATATATATTTATATAAGAGAATTCAAACATTAACTGAGGAACAATTAATAATTATGAGGTCAGGCTGGTTTATGTAAAGGCTTATCAGCATCTATATTTTCTCAGTAAATCAACTCCAGGACTTAATTAAATATTATCGTTTCTTTTTATGTACAAGGTTCATACTTATTCCAATTTTTAAGATCTTAGGGAAGGGCGAAAATTTCAAAATATTGACGCAAGATACAAGAGATTAATGTTTTTTCTAAGATTTAGTTCTAACCACATGGGTGAGCACTGTCTGCGTAAAGAAACAGTATTAAAAAAACTTTTTTAAAAATCCTGTATTATTTTTGTTTAGAACATCAGCACTTGGTGATTTTCAAAACATTTTAAGAAAATTCCTAAAACAAGTGGTTTGACTCCGTTTTCTGATTTTGCTAAACAATAAACAGATAAGGGGTGAATATTATTATATTTCAATACAAATTGTTCATTGGAAGAGTTTGACAAACAATATTGTGTTTGATAATTGTTTCACAAGCAAATACGCCTTACAATTTGGTTTCTTTTTACTGAATGAATGAATGGATGGTGTTTTTACTGAAAATGCTTTAAAAAAAATCAGACCAAAATTGGTGGGGGAGGATATGGCAAATGTTATTATAATCACATGTGCAGTTTTTTTTTCCGAAATTGTCAGATTATAAATCAAACAACATCATGTTTTTATAGTAATTACATCAAACGGTCTTTAGTTCAGCTTTCCAAAAACATGAAAACAATGATTATGTCATGTCAATTTTGCAATCTTCAATTAAATTTCCCATAAAAAATCTCTAACTCCCTATAATGTAATTAAAGTAATAAATAGCTAGCACCCATAAAAGACACTCCATTAATAGCTGTGTTGGGACTTGGCAGAGATTCTACCAGTCAATTAGGTTTCATCATTTGCTTTGAAATGCGGGTTGTGTGTGAATGGGTGTATAAGGATGTAACCAGGACACAGTCACTAAGTACAGACCAGCTTTGTACTTGTATTCATTTCAATTAACTGTATATTCCCTGATATGAGAGAATGAACGTGCTGTTTACCAATTATCAGGACTGCCACAGAGGTAGATCTGTGCTGATAAAGACATTTCTGAAATGTGTCATTCCCGATGTTGTCGTTCTGACAGTTGCAGATTTATAAGGGTATTGCAGTAATATCCCTGTATTTAGTGACTGTGTCATAGTAACACTTCTGTACTTAGTGACTGTGTCATAGTTCAACCTCTGTACTTAGTAACTGTGTCATAGTAACACCCCTGTACTTGGTGACTGTGTCATAGTTGCAACCATGTATTTAGTGACTGTGTCATAGTTACATCCGTGTACTTAGTGACTGTGTCACAGTTACAAGTCAACCATGTACTCAGTGACTCTGTCATAATTACAAGTCAACCATGTTCTTAGTGACTGTGTCATAGTTACAAGTCAACCATGTACTTAGGGACTGTCTCATAGTTACACCCCTGTACTTAGAGATTGTGTATAGCAACATCCTTGTACTTAGTGACTGTGTCATAGTAACAGCTCTGTTCTTCATGATTGTGTCATAGTAACACCCCTGTACTTAGAGAATGTGTATAGTAACATCCATGAACTTAGTGACTATGTCATAATAACAGCTCTGTACACAATGATTGTGTCAAAGTAACACCTCTGTACTTAGTGACTTTGTCACAGTAAATATTGTGTCCTTAGTAACAGTTCTGAGCGGACAGGAACTGTTCTGTGCTGAGTGACTAAATCAGTTGTAACATGGTAGATTATGTGCTGATTAGGATGTCGATATATGCATACATTTCAATTTGCCAAATTAATTCTGTAGAAGAAATGAGCCGATATGATAAACCAATCCTGTTCTTTTCACTAGGATCCTACTGCAACACCAGTCCCTACGGTGTTCTTTTGTGCATATTCGAATCCAATTCTGTTTTTAAATACCAGATAAGGATATAATATTAATAATATGGCAAAAGGTATCTATTTATGAAATTCGCAGCCTTGGAAATAACAATATTAGTGAGACCAGGGTGTTACAAAATTAAACAAGCAGCTAGCGACCTATGGGTGGAATATGTGCAGCAAAGATTTTGCCTCATTCTACATCTCTTTCACCTTCCACTATATTTCCTTTTTTACCCAGAATTTCTTTTTAACATGAATCACATTGACCAAAATAGATTACAAAAACTGAAGACTAGACAAAATTTCAGATGTCTCAATTATCGTTCAAGATTTAAACGTTGAGGTTGGGGATATAAAAAAAATGTCAAAATACCCTCTTGGGAAAACATACTATTTTCATAAACCTTAAAATAAACCACATCATTATATCAGTTACTGAAAATTTCTATACTGATCAGTGTATTTATAGAGGGAATATGGCCAACCATATAAATACAACAATTGTGCATCAGGGATATCAATTTCATAAGGATTAATTAAGACACATAAACAGATTTGGCAAATCAATTATCAGTCCTTCATACCATTCAGCCCTTCTGTCATACCGGTCTTATAATATAACAGTATATACATGAGAATTCACTACACTAGAGAATTAGCCAATCAATGTGTACTGGTAACTACACAGCAGGCCTATCTACCACACACACACACACTGACCTAACAACTGACCATTGATCTATATCTTGTTTACCACACTGCTGTTACATAACGCCTCTCTAAATACCTGGCACACGGCCAATACACTGGCCACCATAGTCAAGTAGTGACCATGAGATATGAGGGTCACTGAGGGGACATCCTAACTTGTGTATCCTATTTCCGATATATTAGCATATGGTTATAGATTCGGCAGAGCTGAACACATTGTGTGTTTATGTATATATATGTGTGTGGGTGATGATTCAATGATGAATCAGTTATCTGTGATAAAATGTTTAGTTAGGAATTACGCTATCTACTAATTAATTCTGTCAACTATGATCATTTCAATCAATAGTAAACATAACGTCAAAGAAAAAATAGACTTGTAAAATAGCATGTACAACTATATAAAATTTTGTAATGAAATTTTGCAAGTTTCAAATATACATTTAAAAGTAACGCTCCCCTATCAAAGATAATAATGACATGCTCAATTTAAAATGTGGTTACCCTCGTAAAAACTGTACTGCCTGATAAAATGCTGACATGAGAACTTGTTTATAAGTACATGCTCCATTTGTTGTCAGAAATGTAACACTAGAATGTGCAACGCTGAGCTTTATATAACACATTTAACCTAATTATAGCCGTACATTGTATACAGGAAATCATTTTTTGTGCTATATAGACACCATAACCTATCATTTATCAATATATTTTTTTTATGAGTTAGTTAATGAGAAACCATTTTAATTAGTTTTTATTGTTTAAAAAAAACATTCAAATCTTTTTATTGGCATGTGAATATAAATTGGTTTTGAAATACATATGACATTTTTTTTCCCACACACAACCAGCAAGTATTTATTCACTGCTGCAAATGCATGGCAGGTGAATCAAAACAAGCCCCTTCTATATTCCCATGGCTGTAACCCCCAAATGTGAGGTCAAGGGGAACTAGGAAGGGGTCAGCAGTGACCACATAAGTTCTGGCCACGCTCTTGACACCTGAATGACTTTAATATCACATTACAAATCTGTGTTTCTCATATCAGGATATGAGGTTTGGGTTGTGAATCAAGCTTTGCTCTGTGAAATTTTACTATCAACAGTAAAAAAACACATAAAACAGAACTTCAATTTGATTGGGATTTTATCAGTTACCTTTTTTAAACTGCTTTTATACACCATTCTATAAGACTAAAGAAAACAAATTAAGTTATTTCATTTGAAAAGAAGGCCAGTCTAATTTTATACAAGGTGTTAGCTGGTATCACCTTGGAACATAGTTTGTCAAACAACATTAATTTGCTTAATTAATTTATACTAATTACTGAATCTCAGAAGATTGCTTCGAATTAAAACCAACATGCTAGTTTGTTGTTGGTATGTGGATGAAGTTAGTGCAGAATATCCAGAAAACTAAGTTAAACCACAGTCTTAGATATTGCCTTAAAATGTTTTCAAAACAGAAAAATTTGTTAAATCTTGAAAATCACCGCTAATTAAAAATTAACCAACTGATATTATAATAATTATTATAATGTCTAGGTTTTCTTTAAATACCAAAAAGAAAAAGATTATTTATTATTATATTGAGCAAATTTATCAAAAAAAAATAGTTTAGATTGCTTCCACTTTAAGTATTACAGATTCAAACAGAAAATAAGTCAATCTATAAATTAATTATTTTAAATAAATATTGTATTATTTTGTTATCGATAATTGCCATCATTGAGGTGAGTCATACACTATAAAAGAGGCACAATAACCTCGTATAATTATGCAAACATGTAACTAACTGGCTACTGAACAAGAAAACATAAACTATAAAAAAAAAAATTTCAAAGTAATTATTTCCAGGAAATTTTGTGGAAAATTTACGGAACAAGCATGAAGTAACAGGAATACAGTCCAAACCGACACATCTAGATTTTTATTCCGCATATTTTCCTGAAAAGAATTAAGTTGATACAAACTGTCTTTCCCTGAGCTTAAAAACTACATGTATGCCTTTGGCAACAAATTAAATATTAATTAATAATCAACACAGGTCTCTCCTGAGTTAACACCTGAGAGAGGCAAAAAAGCAGACCCTTTACAAGGGCAAAGCATTTAAAATACTTGTACGCGGTTATTTCCAAAATCAACAACAACAATATGACCCTCTGGCGATACGCAGATCCCCGAGGGTCTATCAAGCTGCCCGGGGCCCGAACCCGGTAACCCGAATTTGCACAGAAAGTTACCATTGGGCTGGAATATTTGAATTCTATGGTTACGAGAATCGGCCACAATTATGTTACCTTCCTGGTCCACGACAACGCCTTGAGGTCGCAAAAACTGTGCGTTAGAACTTCCCTCTGATCCAAGAAACCTTGCTGCCTGGAAGTCCGGATGAATGACCAGTAAACGGTGGTTGTTAAAATCTGTGACTACCATGTGACCCTCGTTATTGAAACAAACGCCCCTCGGTGAGTCAAAGTGCTTCCATAATGCTCCGTCAAATCCATATTTATTAATAAACTGTCCGTCACTTGTGAACAACTGAACGCGATGATTTCGCGTGTCCGACACCAACAATTTCCCGTCAGAATTAACGGCCACGTCCCATGGGTAGTTGAATTGACCGTTCTTGTTTCCCTTTTCACCAAATTTTAGAATGAAATTCCCCTCAAATGTGAATATCTGAATGCGATGGTTGTCCTTATCTGCCACTATAACTCTGCCCTGGCTGTCAGAGGCAACACCAGCCGGACGATCAAATTGTCCATTTCGTGTTCCTGGTTCACCGAAATAGTGGTGGTATGTACCATCTGGATTGAATGCCTGCACACGATTGTTGCTCCTATCTGCTACCAAAATATACCCGGCCTTGTGGTAACAAATCCCCCATGGTCGACACAGCTTACCCTCGTCTTCTCCCTCACCGCCAAATTGCGCTACCATTGGTCCTATATTTGCATAATTTCTTCCACTTCTGACGTTCACGTTAAACGGACTCTCGTGGATATGCTTTCCATTGATCATGATCGATACAATGTGTTGGCCCTCTGACTGGGGCCGATAAGTGACAGAGTATGTCCCGTTTTGACGGTCCAACACCTCAGTTCTGTATAAAGCACCTTCTGGACTCTGAATGACACATTCAATAGGGTCTCCCCCTACAACACGTGGTTCACCCAAGTGATCTTTAGCCTGTACAACAAAAATTGAAACCTTGCCCTTCAAGGCCCGCTTTAGACCATCTCCCATAGCAACACAGTTTGGCGAGTAAGCACTGCTGCTGATGAACCCAAGCTTAGTGATGGCAATGTGAAGCGCAGCATCTGGTGGGGTGAACAAAATGTTATCGTCCTCGTGTGGTTGCAAATGTCCGCGAAGTGATCGAAGATGTTGCATTTCTGTCACAATGTTTTCTTTGGTTTTCAAGATGTCAATGTCTCTACCCGTGTTTAACACAGTTTCAACATTATCTACAGTTCGACCTAACGATGCTAATCCCTGTTTTAAATCATCAACTTGAAGGTGTAAAGATTTACCTTTGACCTGTCGTATTTTCTCAACACGATGCAATAATTCACGTTCTCTTTCTTCTAAAGCTGCCATGTGACGGCGTGTAATGCTTCGAATTTCATTCGCGACCGTCTGAGTTCTAATTTCTACACGTTCTGCCATACCCTGAGTAAGCTGTATGCTTTCCTCTAATGCTTTCATGCCTGCCTTAGCATCTGCCAACAGCTGTACAGTTACTGTCCTTGAATCATCCAGCGCATCTTGGAGGTAGATGAAATTATGACCAATATGTTCAGTCATTGTACATTCTCGGCAGATTGGTGATGCGCAGGTGTCGCAGAAAACTCTTAGCACTTCATGTTCATGTTTTGGACATGGTGTCTGCTGTTTGTCCCCTGGTATTGATGATATCACTGGTGATCCAAGAGGAACATTTGGTGTTATATTCTGGGGGCGGTACACTCCATATTTGAAACGTTCAATATAGTGATCTTTCGTGAGCCGAACTCGCTGATGGGCTTTGACACAGTTGTCGCACAAATATTCATGACAATTTTTACATACCGATGTTGCTGTACTGCCTTCATCACACGAGTTACACCAATGATCAGTGTCCAATTCGCCATTTTCGTAATCGTCCGGGGACACCATCACATCGAGTATATTCGAGATGAATATACTTGATGGGAGACCTTCCACACCGACAGAGTTTAGCGGAACTTCTTGATGACATGTTGGACAATTCAGCGTAACTGCAGGACCATGATCGTGCAAATAACGTTCCAGGCAGTGCTTACAAAAGGAATGTAAACAAGGCAGAACACGTGGATCTTGAAATGTTCCATGGCATAGCGGGCAAGCCAGTTGCTCCCCAATTGCGTCCGATAGGCTGGCCATTTACAGAGAAAAACATGAGGTAGAGTGGTTCTTCAAAAACGGTTTTGAATAAACTTCACATGCTTGTTTGTTACACAGGTCGTGACCAGTCAACTTGACATTTCATGAACTGGGTTATACAGTACTCTTTACACAAAATTTAGTCCTTGGAGATCTACAACACACACGCCCAAAACGTAATTAGTCCGTCAAATTCCCTGAGATGCCTCGTATATATCGATGCACAGTCACATTTTCTTCAATAAGAAAACCGAAAATACAAGTTCAAAAATCCACTGATTAAGATATCCAGGAAAATTCCAAGAGAACTTCTGGCGAAGTTGATCATAAGTCGCCATCTTTCAGCTTCAATATAAAAGGCGGAGTAACCCAATTACCAACCTTGCTGTCAATCATTGATATTGACCAATCGAAACCTACGTAGCAAAATATTTGGATCACAGCCAAATAAACAAACGTAAACATCAGCGTAAATGATCTCGCGGGCAAACTTAATGGATGTCAATTTCGGACACCTGATCATATAATGAGTAACGTTAACTAACTCATTAATGTATACATGCATGGACGAAACCAAATGTTCTTCAAAACACAATCGTTTTCGATTTTAGCCAAGCGGGTACAAGTTCATTCAACAATGATCACGTGACGCAAACTCAACATATGATACGATGACCTCTTATGTAATCTATTAAAGTGTGTCACACCGCGGATCTAGAGTAGAGTTGAAGTGCTCTCTGGGTTCTGCAATATGTATAAGTGGTGCAGTCCGGCCAATGGCGGATCTTAAGGCGAGAGAGACCCATGGTACTTCAGAAAGATTGTTTAAAACAGGATTTTCATAAGCCCGTTCACACGGACGTTGGAATATATACTCGATCAATGTACATGTTTATGTATATTGAACGACAACGAACTGGAAAATAAAGAACATCTGAAAAACACAGTTATTAATTAAGCAAAGGACTTATATAACCCTATACAAGTCTCTGGTTTAGTTGATACTAATTTGTTTTGCTCGAGTTTGAACTAATTTAATCTCAGAGTTCATAATAAAATAATGAACCTCTCGAGACAGATTCCTGGGTATAAATAGTACTAAGTTTTGTTTTTTGAGTGGCAAATGGACCAATCTGGGGATCGAACCCGCAACCTCTAGCATGAGCAATCAACACTCTATCTGCAGCACCACTGCCCAAACTCTTTTTAACCTCTGATGAATATGAAAAAGTCATAACGTTTAATCTTGTATGTGTGTGTGATTCTAGGGCTGAGTCTACCCGTCAATTGATTAATTGATTGAGTGAACATATAGCGTCATTTTTATGCCATCGAGGGCTAACAGACGATCACCAGTCAAATGATCCTGAGGCTGCATGGGGATTGGGACCCACGGATTACAGAGTTTGGACTACCCGTTGTTGCACGTGGCCTTGTTATGGTTTAGTCATTAAAATACATCGGTAATTCACAAGGGTACATTTAAAGCCGGGTGTGTGCCTGGATATGGAAATGATATTTAGAAGACGCAGTCTGAAATTGAATTTGGGTTGTAACAAACAGAATCGGTGATTTAATAAAATACACCAACGTTCATTCTGGTGATATCCGTCAACCTAAAACGTTATTTCAATGTAAAGGGAGGTAATTTACCGACTTATTAACTTTCTAGAGAGCATGTATGAACAGTGATGAAATGTTATGCTTTTTTGTGCAATTTTTACCTTTTGTGGTGTTATATCTCACTATTTACACAGTTTCAATATGTTTAACTAGGCAAATAGTTCTTATATTTGACAAAATGTTGTTTAATATTAAGGGGTGATAACTTTCAGCCACACTATAGAATAAATCCAAAAATCTGTTGATGTTGCTCTACATACTTCGACAAATCTAATTAAATTGACACTATAGCAAAATCTTATTTTGTATTATAGCTTAACTTGCATGAAAATTTGGATCTCGGTATCGATTAAATTGCAGTCTGATTCTATTGAATTCTTACTTCCAGGAAAGGAGGAGAGGGGTGGGGGATTAGTGGCGGGAATTTGGTACAATGCTTACATTGTATAGTAGTGGGGAAATATGTGAGAACTATGAAAAACAACCATGATGGGAATTGGGACAGTTGATGGAGGGGCGTACTCAAGTCGGTGTGAAATGGCGAGAGTCATGTGGAATTTGACAACATAACGCACGAAGAATTCTTTTTTTCTGTCAATATATATACATATTTTATTTTAAATATAACACCGTCCCGAATCAATTACAAGTTGGCCTTAAAATATTATACGTTCCTTGTTATAACGAATGCAAAAGTTCTACGCCTTTCAGTTTAAGAAGTGAAGGTCACCCATATTGTGCATAGACGCCAACCGGTTTCAAAAACCGTGCAAGTATAGCATTTTTTTATTACTTCAAATGTATTTGAAGCCATTTCGGTGTATTTTCCCGTTCGCTCATCTGTTAATAATATTGATATGTGCAGGTACGTCAATTTTAGATAATGCAGTGATTGAGACACGCGATTCTTTCCTCTTTGCATTGTCTTAAAAAGAACCAATGTGATATTGCGTCTTCACGAAAATATAACATTCCGCACCTGTATAACGTGACCACTGTGGCGGCACCAAATTTGACCCCGGTGACTCAACACCAATAACTCTGTTAGTGGACCCACATATACAATGCTACAGGTACAATATCTAATGTGTAAGGTTTAAACTTTCAGAGAAAATATTGTCTGTACAATAGCATCTGTACAAAAATAAAAGGTTAACGGACGGACGACGACGGACGATGGAAAATTTACCATGACATAAGCCCTGCTGGCCTTTGGTCAGTAGAGCTAAAAAACGAAAACAATAATTATAGTATACACACTTACATACAAAAATAAAGAATGCACAGATAAATTTATCAATATGAATTCAACAATATAAATATACGGGAACATAATTTGCCAACGTTTTATCTACGATAAACAAGAGGCATATTTTTTATTTGACTTTTCATTGTTTTAACGGTTTGATTTAATCTCCCTATTCAATTAGGAGTGATAAACTAATGTGTCCTGGATTTAAACAATAATTACCGTAAACAACTCACTAGATAATGTATAATGCAAACACATAATTGAAGTAGATGTTTATCAATTGAGTACAATGAAATAAACTGGTTTATCTCTACTGGCCGAAGTGTAATGGTAAGTAATTTTGTAATGGATTTTATACAATCTAAAACATGTTGCCTGTAATCACAAATTCGAAAATCAGTATGTCAGCCATATCCCAATGAAACTTCAAAATCTAGTTTATCCAACAGGTGTTTTATATTATAAGGATTTACATAAAAAGTCCCATATCATTTTTATTCTCAATTGTACATATGTTGCATCGCATAGTAAAATAAACACTAGTGTGAACACTTACTCTGGCAGGTGATCCACCAAATTTCACCAGAATTTGAATCTCTATCTCAGCATGGCCAGCTAGACAGTGGTGTCGTCACCTAGTCTGATAGGTGGTCCAACAATATCACCAGAATTTGACTCCCTATCTCAGCATGGCCAGCTAGACAGTGGTGTCGTCACTTAGTCTGACAGGTGGTCCAACAATATCACCAGAATTTGAATCCCTATCTCACCATGGTCAGCTAGACTGTGGTGTGATCACCTAGTCTGGCAGGTGGTCAACCAAATTACACCAGAGTTTCAATCCCAATCTCAGCATGTTCAGCTAGACAGTGGTGTGATCACCTAGTCTGGCAGATGATCAATTAAATTACACCAGAGTTTGAATCCCCATCTCCGCAAAATTAGCCAGACAGAGGTGTGATTACTTAGTCTAGAAGGTGATCCACCAAATAACACCAGAGTTTGACTCCCTATCTCAGCATGACCAGCTAGACAGTGGTGTGATAACATAGTCTGGCTGTTGGTCCACCAAATTACACCAGATTTTGACTCCCTATCTCAGCATGACCAGCTAGACAGTGGTGTGATAACATAGTCTGGCAGTTGGTCCACCAAATAACACCAGATTTTGACTCCCTATCTCAGCATGACCAGCTAGACAGTGGTGTGATAACATAGTCTGGCTGTTGGTCCACCAAATTACACCAGATTTTGACTCCCTATCTCAGCATGACCAGCTAGACAGTGGTATGAAAACATAGTCTAGCAGGTGATCCACCAAATTACACCAGATTTTGACTCCCTATCTCAGCATGACCAGCTAGACAGTGGTATGAAAACATAGTCTAGCAGGTGATCCACCAAATTACACCAGATTTTGACTCCCTATCTCAGCATGACCAGCTAGACAGTGGTATGAAAACAGAGTCTAGCAGGTGATCCACCAAATTACACCAGAGTTTGACTCCCTATCTCAGCATGACCAGCTAGACAGTGGTGTAATCCCCATCTCAACATGGCTAGCTAGACGTTGTTGTGGTCACATAGACTGGCAGGTGGTCCACCAGAATACAAAAGAGTTTCAATCCCCATCCTAGCATGACCAACAAAACAGTGGTGTGATCACTTAGTCTTGTAGGTGGTCCACCAAATTACAACAGAGTTTGAATCCCCATCTCAGCATGGCTAGCTAGACAGTGGTGTGATCAACTAGTCTGGCAGGTGGTCCACCAAATTACACCGGATTTATTTTTGCCTGGGCATGATCAGATAGACCATGGTGTGGTCACCTGGTTTGGCAGGTGGCCAATCAAATAACAGCAGAGTTTGAATCCCTGCCTCAGCATGGCCAGCTAGACAGTGGTGTGGTTAGCTTGTTTTGCAGGTGATTCACAAAACTACACCAGATTTATCTTTGCCTCAGCATGATCAAATAGACAGTGGTGTGATCAACTGGTCTGGCAAGTGGTCCACCTAATAACACCATTGCTTGAATCCTTATCTCAGCATGGTTAGCTAGACAGTGGTATGAAAACCTAGTCTGGCAGATGATCCACTAAATTACACAAGAGTTTGAATCCCTGCCTCAGCATGGCCAGCTAGACAGTGGTGTGATCATCTAGTCTGGCAGATGGTACACCAAATTACACTAGAGTTTGAATCCATATCTCAGCATGGTCAGCTAGACAGTGGTGTGATCACCTAGACTGGCAGGTGATCCACTAAATTACACCAGAGTTTGAATCCCTATCTCAGCATGGCCAGCTAGACAGTGGTGTGGTCACCTAGACTGGCAGCTGGTCAACTAAATTACACCAGAGTTTGAATCCCTATCTCAGCATGGCCAGCTAGAGAGTGGTGTGATCACCTAGACTGCCTGGTGATCCACTAAATTAGACCAGAGTTTGAATCCCTATCTCAGCATGGCCAGCTAGACAGTGGTGTGATCACCTAGACTGGCAGGTGATCCACTAAATTACACCAGAGTTTGAATCCCTATCTCAGCATGGCCAGCTAGACAGTGGTGTGATCACCTAGACTGGCAGGTGATCCACTAAATTAGACCAGAGTTTGAATCCCTATCTCAGCATGGTCAGCTAGACAGTGGTGTGATCACCTAGTCTGGCAGATAATCCACTAAATTACACCAGAGTTTGAATCTCTATCTCAGCATGGCCAGCTAGACAGTGGTGTGATCACCTAGACTGGCAGGTGATCAACTAAATTACTACAGAGTTTGAATCCCTATCTCAGCATGGCCAGCTAGACAGTGTTGTGATCACCTAGTCTGGCAGAAGATCTACAAAATTACACCAGAGTTTGAATCCCTATCTCAGCATGGTAAGCTAGACAATGGTATGATCACCTAGTCTGGCAGATGATCCACCAAATTACTACAGAGTTTGAATCCCTATCTCAGCATGGCCAGCTAGACAGTGTTGTGATCACCTAGTCTGGAAGAAGATCTACAAAATTACACCAGAGTTTGAATCCCTATCTCAGCATGGTAAGCTAGACAATGGTATGATCACCTAGTCTGGCAGATGATCCACCAAATTACACCAGAGTTTGAATCCCTATCTCAGCATGGTCAGCTAGACAATGGTATGATCACCTAGTCTGGCAGATGATCCACCAAATTACACCAGAGTTTGAATCCCTATCTCAGCATGGTAAGCTAGACAATGGTATGATCACCTAGTCTGGCAGATGATCCACCAAATTACACCAGAGTTTGAATCCCTATCTCAGCATGGTCATATAGAGAGTGATGTGATCACCTAGTCTGGCAGATGATCCACCAAATCACACCAGAGTTTGAAGCCCTATCTCAGCATGGTCAGCTAGACAATGTTGTGATCACCTAGTCTGGCAGATGATCAACTAAATTATACAAGAGTTTGAATCCCTATCTCAGCATGGTCAGCTAGACAGTGGTGTGATCAACTAGTCTGGCAGATGATCCAATAAATTACACCAGAGTTTGAATCCCTATCTCAGCATGGCCAGCTAGACAGTGGTGTGATCATCTAGACTGGCAGGTGATCCACTAAATTACACCAGAGTTTGAATCCCTATCTCAGCATGGCCAGCTAGACAGTGGTGTGATCACCTAGACTGGCAGGTGATCCACTAAATTACACCAGAGTCTGAATCCCTATCTCAGCATGGCCAGCTAGACAATGGTGTGATCACCTAGTCTGGCAGAAGATCTACAAAATTACACGAGAGTTTGAATCCCTATCTCAGCATGGTAAGCTAGACAATGGTATGATCACCTAGTCTGGCAGATGATCCACCAAATTACA
Source organism: Panopea generosa (assembly GCA_029582155.1). Classification (NCBI taxonomy): domain Eukaryota; kingdom Metazoa; phylum Mollusca; class Bivalvia; order Adapedonta; family Hiatellidae; genus Panopea; species Panopea generosa. Next base: position 6,225,319 of record CM055900.1, read on the forward strand.
CCAGAGTTTGAATCCCTATCTCAGCATGGTCAGCTAGACAATGGTATGATCACCTAGTCTGGCAGATGATCCACCAAATTACACCAGAGTTTGAATCCCTATCTCAGCATGGCCAGCTAGACAGAGGTATGATCACCTAGTCTGGCAGATGATCCACCAAATTACACCAGAGTTTGAATCTCTATCTCAGCATGGTCAGCTAGAGAGTGGTATGATCACCTAGTCTGGCAGATGATCTACTAAATTACACCAGAGTTTGAATCCCTATCTCAGCATGGTCAGATAGAGAGTGATGTGATCACCTAGTCTGGCACATGATCAATTAAATTACACCACAGTTTGAATCCCTATCTCAGCATGGTCAGGTAGAGAGTGGTGTGATCACCTAGTCTGGCAGATGATCTACTAAATTACACCAGAGTTTGAATCCCTATCTCAGCATGGTCAGCTAGAGAGTGGTGTGATCACCTAGTCTGGCAGGTGATCCACTAAATTACTACAGAGTTTGAATCCCTATCTCAGCATGGCCAGCTAGACAGTGGTGTGATCACCTAGTCTGGCAGAAGATGTACAAAATTACACCAGAGTTTGAATCCCTATCTCAGCATGGTCAGCTAGACAATGGTATGATCACCTAGTCTGGCAGATGATCCACCAAATTACACCAGAGTTTGAATCTCTATCTCAGCATGGTAAGCTAGACAATGGTATGATCACCTAGTCTGGCAGATGATCCACCAAATCACACCAGAGTTTGAAGCCCTATCTCAGCATGGTCAGCTAGACAATGTTGTGATCACCTAGTCTGGCAGATGATCAACTAAATTATAGGAGAGTTTGAATCCCTATCTCAGCATGGTCAGCTAGACAGTGGTGTGATCACCTAGTCTGGCAGATGATCCACTAAATTACACCAGAGTTTGAATCCCTATCTCAGCATGGCCAGCTAGACAGTGGTGTGATCATCTAGACTGGCAGGTGATCCACTAAATTACACCAGAGTTTGAATCCCTATCTCAGCATGGCCAGCTAGACAATGGTGTGATCACCTAGTCTGGCAGAAGATCTACAAAATTACACGAGAGTTTGAATCCCTATCTCAGCATGGTAAGCTAGACAATGGTATGATCACCTAGTCTGGCAGATGATCCACCAAATTACACCAGAGTTTGAATCCCTATCTCAGCATGGTCAGCTAGACAATGGTATGATCACCTAGTCTGGCAGATGATCCACCAAATTACACCAGAGTTTGAATCCCTATCTCAGCATAGCCAGCTAGACAGAGGTATGATCACCTAGTCTGGCAGATGATCCACCAAATTACACGAGAGTTTGAATCTCTATCTCAGCATGGTCAGCTAGAGAGTGGTATGATCACCTAGTCTGGCAGATGATCTACTAAATTACACCAGAGTTTGAATCCCTATCTCAGCATGGTCAGATAGAGAGTGATGTGATCACCTAGTCTGGCACATGATCAATTAAATTACACCAGAGTTTGAATCCCTATCTCAGCATGGTCAGGTAGAGAGTGGTGTGATCACCTAGTCTGGCAGATGATCTACTAAATTACACCAGAGTTTGAATCCCTATCTCAGCATGGTCAGCTAGAGAGTGGTGTGATCACTTAGTCTGGCAGGTGATCCACTAAATTACTACAGAGTTTGAATCCCTATCTCAGCATGGCCAGCTAGACAATGGTGTGATCACCTAGTCTGGCAGAAGATCTACAAAATTACACCAGAGTTTGAATCCCTATCTCAGCATGGTCAGCTAGACAATGGTATGATCACCTAGTCTGGCAGATGATCCACCAAATTACACCAGAGTTTGAATCCCTATCTCAGCATGGTAAGCTAGACAATGGTATGATCACCTAGTCTGGCAGAAGATCTACCAAATTACACCAGAGTTTGAATCCCTATCTCAGCATGGTAAGCTAGACAATGGTATGATCACCTAGTCTGGCAGATGATCCACCAAATTACACCAGAGTTTGAATTCCTATCTCAGCATGGCCAGCTAGACAGAGGTATGCTCACCTAGTCTGGCAGATGATCCACCAAATTACACCAGAGTTTCAATCTCTATCTCAGCATGGTCAGCTAGAGAGTGGTGTGATCACCTAGTCTGGCAGATGATCTACTAAATTACTACAGAGTTTGAATCCTTATCTCAGCATGATCAGCTAGAGAGTGATGTGATCACCTAGTCTGGCAGGTGATCCACTAAATTAGTCCAGAGTTTGAATCCCTATCTCAGCATGGTCAGCTAGACAATGGTGTGATCACCTAGACTGGCAGGTGATCCACTAAATTAAACCAGAGTTTGAATCCCTATCTCAGCATGGTCAGCTAGATGGTGGTGTGATCACCTAGTCTGGCAGATGATCAACTAAATTAAACCAGGGTTTGAATCCCTATCTCAGTATGGCCAGCTAGACAGTGTTGTGATCACCTAGTCTGGCAGATGATAAACTAAATAACACCAGAGTATGAATACCTATCTCAGCATGGTCAGCTAGACAGTGTTGTGATCACCTAGTCTGGCAGATGATCAACTAAATTATACCAGAGTTTGAATCCCTATCTCAGCATGGCCAGCTAGACAGAGGTTTGATCACTTAGTCTGGCAGATGATCCACCAAATTACACCAGAGTTTGAATCTCTATCTCAGCATGGTCAGCTAGAGAGTGGTGTGATCACCTAGTCTGGCAGATGATCTACTAAATTACACCAGAGTTTGAATCCCTATCTCAGCATGGTCAGGTAGAGAGTGGTGTGATCACCTAGTCTGGCAGATGATCTACTAAATTACACCAGAGTTTGAATCCCTATCTCAGCATGGTCAGCTAGACAGAGGTATGATCACCTAGTCTGGCAGATGATCTACTAAATTACACCAGAGTTTGAATCCCTATCTCAGCATGGTCAGCTAGAGAGTGGTGTGATCACCTAGTCTGGCAGGTGATCCACTAAATTACTACAGAGTTTGAATCCTTATCTCAGCATGGTCAGCTAGAGAGTGATGTGATCACCTAGTCTGGCAGGTGATCCACTAAATTAGTCCAGAGTTTGAATCCCTATCTCAGCATGGTCAGCTAGACAATGGTGTCATCACCTAGACTGGCAGGTGATCCACTAAATTAAACCAGAGTTTGAATCCCTATCTCAGCATGGTCAGCTAGATGGTGGTGTGATCACCTAGTCTGGCAGATGATCAACTAAATTAAACCAGGGTTTGAATCCCTATCTCAGTATGGCCAGCTAGACAGTGTTGTGATCACCTAGTCTGGCAGATGATCAACTAAATAACACCAGAGTATGAATACCTATCTCAGCATGGTCAGCTAGACAGTGTTGTGATCACCTAGTCTGGCAGATGATCAACTAAATTATACCAGAGTTTGAATCCCTATCTCAGCATGGTCAGCAAGACAGTGTTGTGATCACCTAGTCTGGAAGATGATCAACTAAATTACACCAGAGTTTGAATCCCTATCTCAGCATGGCCAGCTAGAGAGTGGTGTGATCACCTAGACTGGCAGGTGGTCCACTCAATTACATCAGAGTTTGAATCCCTATCTCAGCATGGTCAGCTAGACAGTGTTGTGATCACCTAGTCTGGCAGATGATCAACTAAATTACACCAGAGTTTGAATCCCTGTCTCAGTATGGCCAGCTAGACAGTGGTGTGATCACCTAGTCTGGCAGATGATCAACTAAATAACACCAGAGTATGAATACCTATCTCAGTATGGCCAGCTAGACAGTGGTGTGATCACCTAGTCTGGCAGATGATCAACTAAATAACACCAAAGTTTGAATCCCTGTCTCAGTATGGCCAGCTGGACAGTGATGTGATCACCTAGTCTGGCAGATGATCAATTAAATAACACCACAGTATGAATACCTATCTCAGCATGGCCAGCTAGACAGTGGTGTGATCACCTAGTCTGGCAGATGATCAACTAAATTATACCAGAGTTTGAATCCCTATCTCAGCATGGTCAGAGTGGGGGTATCACCTAGTCTGGAAGATGATCAACTAAATTACACCAGAGTTTGAATCCCTGTCTCAGCATGCCAGCTAGACAGTGGTGTGATCACCTAGTCTGGCAGATGATCAATTAAATAACACCAGAGTATGAATACCTATCTCAGCATGGCCAGCTAGACAGTGGTGTGATCACCTAGACTGGCAGATGATCAACTAAATAACACCAGAGTTTGAATCCCTATCTCAGTATGGCCAGCTAGACAGTGGTGTGATCACCTAGTCTGGCAGATGATCAATTAAATAACACCACAGTATGAATACCTATCTCAGCATGGCCAGCTAGACAGTGGTGTGATCACCTAGTCTGGCAGATGATCAACTAAATTATACCAGAGTTTGAATCCCTATCTCAGCATGGTCAGAGTGGGGGTATCACCTAGTCTGGCAGATGATCAACTAAATTACACCAGAGTTTGAATCCCTGTCTCAGCATGCCAGCTAGACAGTGGTGTGTTCACCTAGACTGGCAGATGATCCACTAAATTAAACCAGAGTTTGAATCCCTATCTCAGTATGGCCAGCTAGACGGTGGTGTGATCACCTATTCTGGAAGGTGGTACACCAAATAACAGCAGAGTTTGAATCCCTGCCTCAGCATGGCCAGCTAGACAGTGGTGTGGTCAGCTTGTTTTGCAGGTGATTCACAAAACTACACCAGATTTATCTTTGCCTCAGCATGATCAAATAGACAGTGGTGTGATCAACTGGTCTGGCAGATGATCGACCAAATTACACCAGAGTTTGAATCCCATCTCAGCATGGCCAGCTAGACAGTGGTATGATCACCTAGTCTGGCAGATGATCCACTAAATTACACCAGAGTTTGAATCCCTATATAAGCATGGCCAGCTAGACAGTGGTGTGATCATCTAGTCTGGCAGAAGATCTCCCAAATTACACCAGAGTTTGAATCCCTATCTCAGCATGGCCAGCTAGACAATGGTATGATCACCTAGTCTGGCAGATGATCCACTAAATTACACAGGAGTTTGAATCCCTATCTCAGCATGGCCAGCTAGACAATGGTATGATCACCTAGTCTGGCAGATGATCCACCAAATTACACCAGAGTTTGAATCCCTATCTCAGCATGGTAAGCTAGACAATGGTATGATCACCTAGTCTGGCAGATGATCAACTAAATTATACCAGAGTTTGAATCCCTCTCTCAGCATGGTCAGCTAGACAGTGTTGTGATCACCTAGTCTGGCAGAAGATCTACCAAATTACACCAGAGTTTGAATCCCTATCTCAGCATGGTAAGCTAGACAATGGTATGATCACCTAGTCTGGCAGATGATCCACCAAATTACACCAGAGTTTGAATCCCTATCTCAGCATGGTCAGCTAGAAAATGGTATGATCACCTAGTCTGGCAGATGATCAACTAAATTAAACCACAGTTTGAATACCTATCTCAGCATGGCCAGCTAGACAGTGGTATGATCACCTAGACTGGCAGATGATCAACTAAATTAGACCAGAGTTTGAATCTCTATCTCAGCATGGTCAGCTAGATGGTGGTGTGATCATCTAGTCTGGCAGATGATCAACTAAATTAAACCAGAGTTTGAATTCCTATCTCAGCATGGCCAGCTAGACAGTGGTGTGATCACCTAGACTGGCAGGTGATCCACTAAATTAGACCAGAGTTTGATTCCCTATCTCAGCATGGCCAGCTAGAGAGTGGTGTGATCACCTAGTCTGGCAGATGATCCACCAAATTACACCAGAGTTTGAATCTCTATCTGAGCATGGTCAGCTAGACAATGGTATGATCACCTAAACTGGCAGGTGATCAACTAAATTACACCAGAGTTTGAATCTCTATCTGAGCATGGTCAGCTAGACAATGGTATGATCACCTAGTCTGGCAGATGATCCACCAAATTACACCAGAGTTTGAATCCCTATCTCAGCATGGTCAGCTAGAAAATGGTATGATCACCTAGTCTGGCAGATGATCAACTAAATTAAACCACAGTTTGAATCCCTATCTCAGCATGGCCAGCTAGACAGTGGTATGATCACCTAGACTGGCAGATGATCAACTAAATTAGACCAGAGTTTGAATCCCTATCTCAGCATGGTCAGCTAGATGGTGGTGTGATCATCTAGTCTGGCAGATGATCAACTAAATTAAACCAGAGTTTGAATCCCTATCTCAGCATGGCCAGCTAGACAGTGGTGTGATCACCTAGACTGGCAGGTGATCAACTAAATTAGACCAGAGTTTGAATCCCATCTCAGCATGGCCAGCTAGACAGTGGTATGATCACCTAGTCTGGCAGATGATCCACTAAATTACACCAGAGTTTGAATCCCTATATAAGCATGGCCAGCTAGACAGTGGTGTGATCATCTAGTCTGGCAGAAGATCTCCCAAATTACACCAGAGTTTGAATCCCTATCTCAGCATGGCCAGCTAGACAATGGTATGATCACCTAGTCTGGCAGATGATCCACTAAATTACACAGGAGTTTGAATCCCTATCTCAGCATGGCCAGCTAGACAATGGTATGATCACCTAGTCTGGCAGATGATCCACCAAATTACACCAGAGTTTGAATCCCTATCTCAGCATGGTAAGCTAGACAATGGTATGATCACCTAGTCTGGCAGATGATCAACTAAATTATACCAGAGTTTGAATCCCTCTCTCAGCATGGTCAGCTAGACAGTGTTGTGATCACCTAGTCTGGCAGAAGATCTACCAAATTACACCAGAGTTTGAATCCCTATCTCAGCATGGTAAGCTAGACAATGGTATGATCGCCTAGTCTGGCAGATGATCCACCAAATTACACCAGAGTTTGAATCCCTATCTCAGCATGGTCAGCTAGAAAATGGTATGATCACCTAGTCTGGCAGATGATCAACTAAATTAAACCACAGTTTGAATACCTATCTCAGCATGGCCAGCTAGACAGTGGTATGATCACCTAGACTGGCAGATGATCAACTAAATTAGACCAGAGTTTGAATCTCTATCTCAGCATGGTCAGCTAGATGGTGGTGTGATCATCTAGTCTGGCAGATGATCAACTAAATTAAACCAGAGTTTGAATTCCTATCTCAGCATGGCCAGCTAGACAGTGGTGTGATCACCTAGACTGGCAGGTGATCCACTAAATTAGACCAGAGTTTGATTCCCTATCTCAGCATGGCCAGCTAGAGAGTGGTGTGATCACCTAGTCTGGCAGATGATCCACCAAATTACACCAGAGTTTGAATCTCTATCTGAGCATGGTCAGCTAGACAATGGTATGATCACCTAAACTGGCAGGTGATCAACTAAATTACACCAGAGTTTGAATCTCTATCTGAGCATGGTCAGCTAGACAATGGTATGATCACCTAGTCTGGCAGATGATCCACCAAATTACACCAGAGTTTGAATCCCTATCTCAGCATGGTCAGCTAGAAAATGGTATGATCACCTAGTCTGGCAGATGATCAACTAAATTAAACCACAGTTTGAATCCCTATCTCAGCATGGCCAGCTAGACAGTGGTATGATCACCTAGACTGGCAGATGATCAACTAAATTAGACCAGAGTTTGAATCCCTATCTCAGCATGGTCAGCTAGATGGTGGTGTGATCATCTAGTCTGGCAGATGATCAACTAAATTAAACCAGAGTTTGAATCCCTATCTCAGCATGGCCAGCTAGACAGTGGTGTGATCACCTAGACTGGCAGGTGATCAACTAAATTAGACCAGAGTTTGAATCCCTTTCTCAGCATGGCCAGCTAGAGAGTGGTGTGATCACCTAGTCTGGCAGATGATCCACCAAATTACACCAGAGTTTGAATCCCTATCTCAGCATGGTCAGCTAGACAGAGGTATGATCACCTAGTCTGGCAGATGATCCACTAAATTACACCAGAGTTTGAATCTCTATCTGAGCATGGTCAGCTAGACAATGGTATGATCACCTAGACTGGCAGGTGATCAACTAAATTAAACCAGAGTTTGAATCCCTATATCTGCATGGCCAGCTAGACAGTGTTGTGATCACCTAGTCTGGCAGATGATCCACTAAATTACACCAGAGTTTGAATCTCTATCTCAGCATGGCCAGCTAGACAGAGGTATGATCACCTAGTCTGGCAGATGATCCACCAAATTACACCAGAGTTTCAATCTCTATCTCAGCATGGTCAGCTAGAGAGTGGTGTGATCACCTAGTCTGGCAGATGATCTACTAAATTACTACAGAGTTTGAATCCTTATCTCAGCATGATCAGCTAGAGAGTGATGTGATCACCTAGTCTGGCAGGTGATCCACTAAATTAGTCCAGAGTTTGAATCCCTATCTCAGCATGGTCAGCTAGACAATGGTGTGATCACCTAGACTGGCAGGTGATCCACTAAATTAAACCAGAGTTTGAATCCCTATCTCAGCATGGTCAGCTAGATGGTGGTGTGATCACCTAGTCTGGCAGATGATCAACTAAATTAAACCAGGGTTTGAATCCCTATCTCAGTATGGCCAGCTAGATAGTGTTGTGATAACCTAGTCTGGCAGATGATAAACTAAATAACACCAGAGTATGAATACCTATCTCAGCATGGTCAGCTAGACAGTGTTGTGATCACCTAGTCTGGCAGATGATCAACTAAATTATACCAGAGTTTGAATCCCTATCTCAGCATGGCCAGCTAGACAGAGGTATGATCACTTAGTCTGGCAGATGATCCACCAAATTACACCAGAGTTTGAATCTCTATCTCAGCATGGTCAGCTAGAGAGTGGTGTGATCATCTAGTCTGGCAGATGATCTACTAAATTACACCAGAGTTTGAATCCCTATCTCAGCATGGTCTGGTAGAGAGTGGTGTGATCACCTAGTCTGGCAGATGATCTACTAAATTACACCAGAGTTTGAATCCCTATCTCAGCATGGTCAGCTAGACAGAGGTATGATCACCTAGTCTGGCAGATGATCTACTAAATTACACCAGAGTTTGAATCCCTATCTCAGCATGGTCAGCTAGAGAGTGGTGTGATCACCTAGTCTGGCAGGTGATCAACTAAATTACTACAGAGTTTGAATCCTTATCTCAGCATGGTCAGCTAGAGAGTGATGTGATCACCTAGTCTGGCAGATGATCCACCAAATTACACCAGAGTTTGAATCCCTATCTCAGCATGGTCAGCTAGAAAATGGTATGATCACCTAGTCTGGCAGATGATCAACTAAATTAAACCACAGTTTGAATCCCTATCTCAGCATGGCCAGCTAGACAGTGGTATGATCACCTAGACTGGCAGATGATCAACTAAATTAGACCAGAGTTTGAATCCCTATCTCAGCATGGTCAGCTAGATGGTGGTGTGATCATCTAGTCTGGCAGATGATCAACTAAATTAAACCAGAGTTTGAATCCCTATCTCAGCATGGCCAGCTAGACAGTGGTGTGATCACCTAGACTGGCAGGTGATCCACTAAATTAGACCAGAGTTTGAATCCCTTTCTCAGCATGGCCAGCTAGAGAGTGGTGTGATCACCTAGTCTGGCAGATGATCCACCAAATTACACCAGAGTTTGAATCCCTATCTCAGCATGGTCAGCTAGACAGAGGTATGATCACCTAGTCTGGCAGATGATCCACTAAATTACACCAGAGTTTGAATCTCTATCTGAGCATGGTCAGCTAGACAATGGTATGATCACCTAGACTGGCAGGTGATCAACTAAATTAAACCAGAGTTTGAATCCCTATATCTGCATGGCCAGCTAGACAGTGTTGTGATCACCTAGTCTGGCAGATGATCCACTAAATTACACCAGAGTTTGAATCTCTATCTCAGCATGGCCAGCTAGACAGGGGTATGATCACCTAGTCTGGCAGATGATCCACCAAATTACACCAGAGTTTCAATCTCTATCTCAGCATGGTCAGCTAGAGAGTGGTGTGATCACCTAGTCTGGCAGATGATCCACCAAATTACTACAGAGTTTGAATCCTTATCTCAGCATGATCAGCTAGAGAGTGATGTGATCACCTAGTCTGGCAGGTGATCCACTAAATTAGTCCAGAGTTTGAATCCCTATCTCAGCATGGTCAGCTAGACAATGGTGTGATCACCTAGACTGGCAGGTGATCAACTAAATTAAACCAGAGTTTGAATCCCTATCTCAGCATGGTCAGCTAGATGGTGGTGTGATCACCTAGTCTGGCAGATGATCAACTAAATTAAACCAGGGTTTGAATCCCTATCTCAGTATGGCCAGCTAGACAGTGTTGTGATCACCTAGTCTGGCAGATGATAAACTAAATAACACCAGAGTATGAATACCTATCTCAGCATGGTCAGCTAGACAGTGTTGTGATCACCTAGTCTGGCAGATGATCAACTAAATTATACCAGAGTTTGAATCCCTATCTCAGCATGGCCAGCTAGACAGAGGTATGATCACTTAGTCTGGCAGATGATCCACCAAATTACACCAGAGTTTGAATCTCTATCTCAGCATGGTCAGCTAGAGAGTGGTGTGATCACCTAGTCTGGCAGATGATCTACTAAATTACACCAGAGTTTGAATCCCTATCTCAGCATGGTCAGGTAGAGAGTGGTGTGATCACCTAGTCTGGCAGATGATCTACTAAATTACACCAGAGTTTGAATCCCTATCTCAGCATGGTCAGCTAGACAGAGGTATGATCACCTAGTCTGGCAGATGATCTACTAAATTACACCAGAGTTTGAATCCCTATCTCAGCATGGTCAGCTAGAGAGTGGTGTGATCACCTAGTCTGGCAGGTGATCCACTAAATTACTACAGAGTTTGAATCCTTATCTCAGCATGGTCAGCTAGAGAGTGATGTGATCACCTAGTCTGGCAGGTGATCCACTAAATTAGTCCAGAGTTTGAATCCCTATCTCAGCATGGTCAGCTAGACAATGGTGTGATCACCTAGACTGGCAGGTGATCCACTAAATTAAACCAGAGTTTGAATCCCTATCTCAGCATGGTCAGCTAGATGGTGGTGTGATCACCTAGTCTGGCAGATGATCAACTTAATTAAACCAGGGTTTGAATCCCTATCTCAGTATGGCCAGCTAGACAGTGTTGTGATCACCTAGTCTGGCAGATGATCAACTAAATAACACCAGAGTATGAATACCTATCTCAGCATGGTCAGCTAGACAGTGTTGTGATCACCTAGTCTGGCAGATGATCAACTAAATTATACCAGAGTTTGAATCCCTATCTCAGCATGGTCAGCAAGACAGTGTTGTGATCACCTAGTCTGGAAGATGATCAACTAAATTACACCAGAGTTTGAATCCCTATCTCAGCATGGCCAGCTAGAGAGTGGTGTGATCACCTAGACTGGCAGGTTATCCACTCAATTACATCAGAGTTTGAATCCCTATCTCAGCATGGTCAGCTAGACAGTGTTGTGATCACCTAGTCTGGCAGATGATCAACTAAATTACACCAGAGTTTGAATCCCTATCTCAGTATGGCCAGCTAGACAGTGGTGTGATCACCTAGTCTGGCAGATGATCAACTAAATAACACCAGAGTATGAATACCTATCTCAGTATGGCCAGCTAGACAGTGGTGTGATCACCTAGTCTGGCAGATGATCAACTAAATAATACCAAAGTTTGAATCCCTGTCTCAGTATGGCCAGCTGGACAGTGGTGTGATCACCTAGTCTGGCAGATGATCAATTAAATAACACCACAGTATGAATACCTATCTCAGCATGGCCAGCTAGACAGTGGTGTGATCACCTAGTCTGGCAGATGATCAACTAAATTATACCAGAGTTTGAATCCCTATCTCAGCATGGTCAGAGTGGGGGTATCACCTAGTCTGGAAGATGATCAACTAAATTACACCAGAGTTTGAATCCCTGTCTCAGCATGCCAGCTAGACAGTGGTGTGATCACCTAGTCTGGCAGATGATCAATTAAATAACACCAGAGTATGAATACCTATCTCAGCATGGCCAGCTAGACAGTGGTGTGATCACCTAGACTGGCAGATGATCAACTAAATAACACCAGAGTTTGAATCCCTATCTCAGTATGGCCAGCTAGACAGTGGTGTGATCACCTAGTCTGGCAGATGATCAATTAAATAACACCACAGTATGAATACCTATCTCAGCATGGCCAGCTAGACAGTGGTGTGATCACCTAGTCTGGCAGATGATCAACTAAATTATACCAGAGTTTGAATCCCTATCTCAGCATGGTCAGAGTGGGGGTATCACCTAGTCTGGCAGATGATCAACTAAATTACACCAGAGTTTGAATCCCTGTCTCAGCATGACAGCTAGACAGTGGTGTGTTCACCTAGACTGGCAGCTGGTCAACTAAATTAAACCAGAGTTTGAATCCCTATATCTGTATGGCCAGCTAGACGGTGGTGTGATCACCTATTCTGGAAGGTGGTACACCAAATAACAGCAGAGTTTGAATCCCTGCCTCAGCATGGCCAGCTAGACAGTGGTGTGGTCAGCTTGTTTTGCAGGTGATTCACAAAACTACACCAGATTTATCTTTGCCTCAGCATGATCAAATAGACAGTGGTGTGATCAACTGGTCTGGCAGATGATCGACCAAATTACACCAGAGTTTGAATCCCATCTCAGCATGGCCAGCTAGACAGTGGTATGATCACCTAGTCTGGCAGATGATCCACTAAATTACACCAGAGTTTGAATCCCTATATAAGCATGGCCAGCTAGACAGTGGTGTGATCATCTAGTCTGGCAGAAGATCTCCCAAATTACACCAGAGTTTGAATCCCTATCTCAGCATGGCCAGCTAGACAATGGTATGATCACCTAGTCTGGCAGATGATCCACTAAATTACACAGGAGTTTGAATCCCTATCTCAGCATGGCCAGCTAGACAATGGTATGATCACCTAGTCTGGCAGATGATCCACCAAATTACACCAGAGTTTGAATCCCTATCTCAGCATGGTAAGCTAGACAATGGTATGATCACCTAGTCTTGCAGATGATCAACTAAATTATACCAGAGTTTGAATCCCTCTCTCAGCATGGTCAGCTAGACAGTGTTGTGATCACCTAGTCTGGCAGAAGATCTACCAAATTACACCAGAGTTTGAATCCCTATCTCAGCATGGTAAGCTAGACAATGGTATGATCACCGAGTCTGGCAGATGATCCACCAAATTACACCAGAGTTTGAATCCCTATCTCAGCATGGTCAGCTAGAAAATGATATGATCACCTAGTCTGGCAGATGATCAACTAAATTAAACCACAGTTTGAATACCTATCTCAGCATGGCCAGCTAGACAGTGGTATGATCACCTAGACTGGCAGATGATCAACTAAATTAGACCAGAGTTTGAATCTCTATCTCAGCATGGTCAGCTAGATGGTGGTGTGATCATCTAGTCTGGCAGATGATCAACTAAATTAAACCAGAGTTTGAATCCCTATCTCAGCATGGCCAGCTAGACAGTGGTGTGATCACCTAGACTGGCAGGTGATCCACTAAATTACACCAGAGTTTGATTCCCTATCTCAGCATGGCCAGCTAGAGAGTGGTGTGATCACCTAGTCTGGCAGATGATCCACCAAATTACACCAGAGTTTGAATCTCTATCTGAGCATGGTCAGCTAGACAATGGTATGATCACCTAAACTGGCAGGTGATCAACTAAATTACACCAGAGTTTGAATCTCTATCTGAGCATGGTCAGCTAGACAATGGTATGATCACCTAGTCTGGCAGATGATCCACCAAATTACACCAGGGTTTGAATCCCTATCTCAGCATGGTCAGCTAGAAAATGGTATGATCACCTAGTCTGGCAGATGATCAACTAAATTAAACCACAGTTTGAATCCCTATCTCAGCATGGCCAGCTAGACAGTGGTATGATCACCTAGACTGGCAGATGATCAACTAAATTAGACCAGAGTTTGAATCCCTATCTCAGCATGGTCAGCTAGATGGTGGTGTGATCATCTAGTCTGGCAGATGATCAACTAAATTAAACCAGAGTTTGAATCCCTATCTCAGCATGGCCAGCTAGACAGTGGTGTGATCACCTAGATTGGCAGGTGATCCACTAAATTAGACCAGAGTTTGAATCCCTATCTCAGCATGGCCAGCTAGAGAGTGGTGTGATCACCTAGTCTGGCAGATGATCCACCAAATTACACCAGAGTTTGAATCCGTATCTCAGCATGGTCAGCTAGACAGAGGTATGATCACCTAGTCTGGCAGATGATCCACTAAATTACACCAGAGTTTGAATCTCTATCTGAGCATGGTCAGCTAGACAATGGTATGATCACCTAGACTGGCAGGTGATCAACTAAATTAAACCACAGTTTGAATCCCTATATCTGCATGGCCAGCTAGACAGTGTTGTGATCACCTAGTCTGGCAGATGATCCACTAAATTACACCAGAGTATGAATCTCTATCTCAGCATGGTCAGATAGACAATGGTATGATCACCTAGACTGGCAGATGATCAACTAAATTAAACCAGAGTTTGAATCTCTATCTCAGCATGGTCAGCTAGACAATGGTGTGATCACCTAGACTGGCAGGTGATCCACTAAATTACACCAGAGTTTGAATCCCTATCTCAGCATGGCCAGCTAGACAGTGGTGTGATCACATAGTCTGGCAGGTGATCCACTAAATTACACCAGAGTTTGAATCCCTATCTCAGCATGGCCAGCTAGACAGTGGTGTGATCACCTAGACTGGCAGGTGATCCACTAAATTACACTAGAGTTTGAATCCCTATCTCAGCATGGCCAGCTAGACAGTGGTGTGATCACCTAGACTGGCAGCTGGTCAACTAAATTAAACCAGAGTTTGAATCCCTATATCTGTATGGCCAGCTAGACAGTGTTGTGATCACCTAGTCTGGCAGATGATCCAATAAATTACACCAGAGTTTGAATCTCTATCTCAGCATGGTCAGATAGACAATGGTATGATCACCTAGACTGGCAGATGATCAACTAAATTAAACCAGAGTTTGAATCCCTATCTGAGCATGGCCAGCTAGACAATGGTGTGATCACCTAGACTGGCAGGTGATCCACTAAATTACACCAGAGTTTGAATCCCTATCTCAGCATGGCCAGCTAGACAGTGGTGTGATCACATAGTCTGGCAGGTGATCCACTAAATTACACCAGAGTTTGAATCCCTATGTCAGTATTACCAGCTAGACAGTGGTGTGATCACCTAGACTGGCAGCTGGTCAACTAAATTACACAAGAGTTTGAATCCCTATCTCAGCATGGTCAGCTAGACAGTGGTGTGGTCACCTAGACTGGCAGGTGATCCACTAAATTAGACCAGAGTTTGAATCCCTATCTCAGCATGGTCAGCTAGACAGTGGTGTGATCACCTAGACTGGCAGGTGATCCACTAAATTACACTAGAGTTTGAATCCCTATCTCAGCATGGCCAGCTAGTCAATGGTGTGATCACATAGTCTGGCAGCTGGTCCACTAAATTACACCAGAGTTTAAATCCCTATCTCAGCATGGCCAGCTAGAGAGTGGTGTGATCACCTAGATTGGCAGGTGATCCACTAAATTATACCAGAGTTTGAATCCCTATCTCAGCATGGCCAGCTAGACAGTGGTGTGATCACCTAGTCTGGCAGGTGATCCACTAAATTACACCAGAGTTTGAACCCCTATCTCAGCATGGCCAGCTAGACAGTGGTGTGATCATCTAGACTGGCAGGTGATCCACTAAATTAGACCAGAGTTTGAATCCCTATCTCAGCATGGCCAGCTAGACAGTGGTGTGATCATCTAGTCTGGCAGGTGATCAACTAAATTAGACCAGAGTTTGAATCCCTATCTCAGTATGGTCAGCTAGACAGTGTTGTGATCACCTAGACTGGCAGGTGATCCACTAAATTACACCAGAGTTTGAATCCTTATCTCAGCATGGCCAGCTAGAGAGTGGTGTGATCACCTAGTCTGGCAGATGATCCACTAAATTACACTAGAGTTTGAATCTCTATCTCCGCATGGTCAGCTAGACAATGGTATGATCACCTAGACTGGCAGGTGATCAACTAAATTAAACCAGAGTTTGAATCCCTATCTCAGCATGGCCAGCTAGACAGTGGTGTGATCACCTAGACTGGCAGGTGATCAACTAAATTAGACCAGAGTCTGAATCCCTATCTCAGCATGGCCAGCTAGACAGTGGTGTGATCACCTAGACTGGCAGGTGATCCACTAAATTAGACCAGAGTTTGAATCCCTATCTCAGAATGGCCAGCTAGGCAGTGGTGTGATCACCTAGACTGGCAGGTGATCCACTAAATTACACCAGAGTTTGAATCCGTATCTCAGCATGGCCAGCTAGAGAGTGGTGTGATCACCTAGACTGACAGGTGATCCACTAAATTAGACCAGAGTTTGAATCCCTATCTCAGAATGGCCAGCTAGACAGTGGTATGATCAACAAGTCTGGCAGATGATCTACCAAATTACACCAGAGTTTGAATCCCTATCTCAGCATGGCCAGCTAGACAGTGGTGTGATCACCTAGACTGGCAGGTGATCCACTAAATTAGACCAGAGTTTGAATCCCTTTCTCAGCATGGCCAACTAGACAGTGGTGTGATCACCTAGACTGGCAGGTGATCCACTAAATTACACCAGAGTTTGAATCCCTATCTCAGCATGGCCAGCTAGAGAGTGGTGTGATCACCTAGACTGACAGGTGATCCACTAAATTAGACCAGAGTTTGAATCCCTATCTCAGTATGACCAGCTAGACAGTGGTGTGATCACCTAGTCTGGCAGGTGGTTCACCAAATTACACCAGAATTTGAATCCCTATCTCAGCATGGTCAGCTAGAGAGTGGTATGATTTCTTAGTCTGGCAGGTGATCCACTAAATTACATCAGAGTTTGAATCCCTATCTCAGCATGGTCAGCTAGACAGTGGTTTGATCACCTAGTCTGGCAGGTGATCCACTAAATTACACTAGAGTGTGAATCCCTATCTCAGCATGGTCAGCTAGACAGTGGTTTGATCACCTAGTCATGCAGGTGATCCATTAAATTACACCAGAGTTTGAATCTTTATTTCAGCATGGCCAGCTAGACAGTGGTATGATCACCTAGTCTGGCAGGTGACCCACCAAATTACATAAGAGTTTGAATACCTATCTCAGCATAACCAGCTAGATAGTAGTGTGATCACCTAGTGTGGCAGGTGACCCACCAAATTACATAAGAGTTTCAATCTCTGCCCAAGCAAGGCCAGCTAGACAGTGATGTGATAACCTAGACTCGCAGGTTGCTTACCAAATTACACCAGAGACTCGCAGGTTGCTTACCAAATTACACCAGAGTTTATTCAACATCTCAGCATGGCCAGCTAGACAAGGGTGTGATCACCTAGACTCGCAGGTCGCTTACCAAATTACATCAGAGTTTGACTCCCCATCTCAGCATGGCCAGCTAGACAGTGATGTGATCACCTAGACTCGCAGGTGGCTTACCAAATTACATCAGAGTTTGACTACCTATCTTAGCATGGCCAGCTAGACAGTGGTGTGATCACCTAGACTCGCAGGTGGCTTACCAAATTACATCAGAGTTTGACTCCCCATCTCAGTATGGCCAGGTAGACAGTGATGTGATCACCTAGACTCACAGGTGGCTTACCAAATTACATCAGAGTTTGACTCCCCATCTCAGTATGACCAGCTAGACAGTGATGTGATCACCTAGACTCACAGGTGGCTTACCAAATTACATCAGAGTCTGACTCCCCATCTCAGCATGGCCAGCTAGACAGTGGTGTGATCACCTAGACTCACAGGTGGCTTACCAAATTACATCAGAGTTTGACTCCCCATCTCAGCATGGCCAGCTAGACAGTGGTGTGATCACTTAGACTCACAGGTGGCTTACCAAATTACATCAGAGTTTGACTCCCCATCTCAGCATGGCCAGCTAGACAGTGGTGTGATCACCTAGACTCACAGGTGGCTTACCAAATTACATCAGAGTTTGACTCCCCATCTCAGCATGGCCAGCTAGACAGTGGTGTGATTACCTAGACTCGCAGGTGGCTTACCAAATTACATCAGAGTTTGACTCCCCATCTCAGTATGGCCATGCAGACAGTGATGTGATCACCTAGACTCACAGGTGTCTTACCAAATTACATCAGAGTTTGACTCCCCATCTCAGCATGGCCAGGTAGACAGTGGTGTGATCACTTAGTCTGCCAAGAGGCTCAACCATATCAAGGAAAAAATACATCAGAATCTCTGCCACAGTATGGCCAGCTAGACAGTTGTGTGGTCACCTAGTGTGGCAGGTGACCCACCAAATTTCATTAGAGTTTGAATACCTTTCTCAGCATGACCAGCTAGATAGTGGTGTGATCATCTAGTTTGGCAGTTGACCCACCAAATTGCAAAATAGATTGAATGCCTTTCTCAGCACGACTAGTTAGACAGTGGTGTGGTCACTTAGTGTTGAAGGTGACCCACCAAAATACATAAGAGTTTGAATACATATCTCAGCATGACAAGCTATATAGTGGTGTGATTTCCTAGTGTGGCAGGTGACCCACCAAATTACATAAGAGATTGAATACCTATCTCAGCATGACAAGCTAGATAGTGGTGTGATCACCTGGTGTGGCAGGTCACCCACCAAATTACAAAAGAGTTGGAATACCTATCTCAGTATGAACAGCTAGATAGTGGTGTGATAACCTAGTGTGGCAGGTCACCCACCAAATTTCACCAGAGTTTGAATACCTATCTCAGCATGAACTGCTTGATAGTGGTGTGATCACCTGGTGTGGCAGGTCACCCACCAAATTACAAAAGAGTTGGAATACCTATCTCAGCATGAACTGCTAGATAGTGGTGTGATCACTTAGTGTGCCAGGTCACCCACCAAATTTCACCAGAGTTTGAATACCTATCTCAGCATGAACTGCTTGATAGTGGTGTGATCACTTAGTGTGGCAGGTGACCCACCAAATTTCACCAGAGTTTGAATACCTATCTCAGCATGAACTGCTAGATAGTGTCGTGATCACTTAGTGTTGCAGGTTACCCACCAAATTTCACCAGAGTTTGAATACCTATCTCGGCATGAACTGCTAGATAGTGGTGTGATCACCTAGTGTGGCAGGTGACCCACCAAATTACAGAGTTTAATTACCTTTCCCAGCATGACCAGCTAGATAGTGGTGTGATCACCTAGTCTGGCAGGTACATTTATAACACCAGTATTATTATAGTTTGAACCCCTTTCGCAGCATGGTCAAGTAGAAAGTGATGTGATCACATAGTGTAGCAGATGGCAAACTATATCACAAGAGTATTGAGCTGATATAACGAGCATATTTACACATTGGTTATGATCCCAATCAATTCATAACTTATTCATCAAGGGAGATAAAAATTTCAGTATTTAAAACTGAATGGATTTAGGTCAGCTGTCATCATACAGAGGAGCTCTCTGATTGACTGAAAAAAGTAAAGTGATGTTGAGGGTAGATCTTTTTAAAGTAAGCTTATTTCTAGTTGGATGGATATAAATGATGATAATAAAATATAAGTTTATGTTTGTGTCAATAACAAAATAAAATTATGATTTTGTGACCCAACTATATTCATTTTATTAGGAAAACTGCATGGAAAGTAAACTAAATGAAATTTAGTTTTTTTTCATGCTGAACGTGGGGGTACCTATCTTCAGAATACAAAAAGTGGTAAAAAGTGATACTTTTGACCCCATTTTTGGGCAATTAAATTTGAGTCTAGGATAGTACTTATATAAAATAATGATATTGGACTTTTTGGTGTGTGAATGGTAAAAGTAGGTCATAAATATACAAGTTTATTGAAAACGCAATGGTGGTAGCTGACCTACTGCAAAACCTGAATATTGTTCATAGCTTTCTTTATCAAAGGGAGATAATACAGTGGGAGTTTTTAGTATAATGAAATGGGATGGATATTGCAACACCTGAACACTCTTCATGAACCATTGGCATTTATTGAAATAAATATTTATATTTTAAAGTTCATTTTCATATATTGAATAAATAAATTTAAAAAAATGTACATATGTGTAGAGATATATTACACATAAACATGTATATGCTAACTGAATAATTATAATAGAACACATTGCAGTAGATAGACAAAATGATATGTGACAGAATGAATTAAAAATAAAATACTGTATGAGAACCGGTATATACCGGTATAAATGCATAAATGCTACTGGTACCAAACACATTAAGATGCTTCAGTGATTCATTTAAACAAGGTCTTGTATAGAAGGATAGGAAACTTGTATCTCCTGACTAAATGTTGATAAAACAGCACTCGAAGGATTCATTATTTGGCAAATTAATCATTCATAACTCACAGGCAACTGAGTTCTTAACATAAACTGTAAGTTGTATGTAAGCTTAGGTGTTTAAACACGTTTCTATCATGCAAAATGACCTTGAATTAAAGATATTGAGGTTTGAAGGAAAATTTGTTGTAATTTGTCGTTTTTTTAGATGCATTATATAATTTTTTTAATCAGATTCACTTCAACAATTTTAAACAGAAATTGTTGAGATGGTATTGTTTTGATGAGAATTTCATTCTGCAATGTAAGAATTTTGATAAGTGCTCCGGTGGTAAATGGAAGTCAAGATAACTGAAAACGAGCTATTGCGAGATTTTGAGTGAATACGTGAGCGTTCACAAATTGTCAGTCAGTTGCATTTCCTTCATTATATAATTCCTTGATTTAAATTTAAAAAAATTTACTGGGATTTTTCAAAAATTTTAGAATTGGCTATTAACATTTTTTTTCAGTATATCATGCCTTTATATTCTCACTGACCCCGTATTGCCAAAAGGATATTTACTTAAACATACCAAAATAATATATTGGAATGGGATATTCTAACTTGGGCTATGTGCCAACGTTAGACTGAAATAGATTTCCCGCTTAAAATTGCAACATATTTTGTGATCAAATGGATCAAGTAGATTTCAATTTGATCCATGTAACACGATGTAAAGGCTGTTAGGCAGTGTTTCAATGTTGTCTATTTTTAGAATGGTGATGTCCTTTCAAGTTTACCACTCTAATTTACACACTGATTTTGTCACATTTTAGTGGATTTTACTGACCAAACCATTTGGATGTTAGTTGTAGTGAGATGCTTTTTATCTATTCTAAAAAATATTTTTTTTAAAAAAACATTTATATCATTTTTCCTGATTATACTCTTTAATGGGTTCTCAATTCCTTTTCAAAACATTATTGTTTGTATATTGCAACCAGGGTTGAGTTGTTTGTTCGATATTTTTTGAAAATTCAAAGTTTTCAAATCAAGAACACTGGGTTATAGAAGTAGGATGCCCAATGGCATTTTGTAACGATTACCAGTAAGGTGTCACCTTGAATGTATTAATTCTAAAATCAAAATGAATAAAAAAATCATCTTAATGTGGCGTTTAGTTTACAGCGTTTTGAACAACAGAGCCCAGACATTACAATGAATAAAGCAGGACTTTTCACTGTCGAAGTGGCAAAGTCTTGGACAACTATACCCATTATTAATTATATGAAAGATATTATTTGTATAAAATTATATATCTTAAAAAAAACATATCTATTTCAATGTCTTACTTCGGAATAAAATTATACACATATATTTGTAAATAAATGATCTCAAACTCTGATGTTTTAAAAATAATTTTAAAATGAATATTCTGATATCAAGAATTCTAATGCTATAAATGGTTCTGTTGTAACACAGCCTTAAATGAAATAAAGTAAAATTGTAACTATGGTAATATGACTGTATGATAAAGGCAAAGGTCACCAAATAATGTATAGGTTTTTATGTTATACTATTGACAGCAACCCAAATCAATGCAAAATAAAACTGAACTGCATTTTGATTTAATTACATTGCAGTCGTTATCTTTATAGAATTTTTTTTTTTAAACAATACTGATGAAACAGTAAAACTAATATGAATATTGTACAAAGTTCGCTAATTGTTTGCAAATTGTTTGCTTTGTGGTGATGTGAAGGTGACACTGCTCTTATATTTTCATTATTGCATTAAAAATAAAGATGGTAAAATATCTATCTAAAATATCAACTCATAATGCCATGAAAACTATGCAAAAATCAGATGTATTATTTTACATTAGAAAAGTCAGCTTAAAGACTCATGCATTATCTACCTTGCATGTTTGGTTGCACTGAGTAAAACATGTACATACAATAAAGAAATGTTGAGCGAATTTCAGAGCCACATTATCTAACTATTGAAAGTGATATTTACAGTTTAAGAATAATTTATATAAGTAAAAGCATTTCAGTAATGAATCTGTCAATACAAATGATCACACTGACAAAATCATTAATGAATTTCCTTTACATACATATTCTTAACCCTTTACTTCATATAGACGCCTTTGGACACCTAATATAAACGCCTTTGGACACCTAATAGAGATGCCTTTGGACACCTAATATAGATGCCTTTGGACATCTAATATAAACGCCTTTGGACACCTAATAAAGATGCCTTTGGACACCTAATATAAACACCGTTGGACACCTAATATTGACGCCTTTGGACACCTAATATAGAAGCCTTTGGACACCTTATATAAACGCTATTGGACACCTAATATAAACACCTTTGGACACCTTATATAGATGCTTTTGGACACCTAATATAGACGCCTTTGGACACCGCTAATATAGAAGGCTTTTGAATTATTGGGTGAATTATGTTTATATTAACTGACAAAGTGGAAAACAGTGCAGGAAGTGTTCAGATTGCTCGTTACGAGCAATCTGAACTCTTCCTGGACTGTTTTCAAAGGCCTTCTCTGATTGTTGTGGGAAAACGCGTATCTATGGAGTAAAGGGTTAAATAGTCACAGATTGTTCACATGTTTATCGTTTACACGACAGCGCACTGACATTCAGATTATTTTCTGTAATTTCAAAGAACTTTATGTATTCATGAATGCACAGAGTAAAAGCAGTTGTGTGTGTTTTTTTTTTACATGGATTAAATAAACACAAGGAATAAAGCCTTGAGTTAACTTAAGATAAAATGTTCAATATGTTTAGACCCTCATACATAAATTTTTTATACATAGTACATGTACATAAGTAATTTAAACATATACAGTAAAACTTCATTGGCTCAAACATGAATGTCTGGAACAGCGCTTAACAGCACTCTGAACTTGGCCTATTTCAATACATGTATGGCATGATCTCGAACAATACTTAGCTATAACAACCCTTTACTCGAAATAAATTGTCCAGTCACATCCTGTTTGAGCTATCAAAGTTATACTGTACTATACATCCCATAAAAATTAAAATACTGTAAGACTGATATGTTACCTGACAGAATGAGGTGACAGTAGTAAAAAGCACAACATCAATAATTCCATACAGAGAATACGATAATATACTCACTGGAGCACAGTGTGGCAAACATCTATTACATGTATAAATAGTAAAATCATATAAAAGCACAAGGTATTGTATGTTAGTATTTTCCATAATAACATTCCAAGGCAGAAACAATGTATTTCTAATCATAGTAGATATTTTGAAGCCTTGTAAAAGAAATTTCAACATTTCAGTCAATTTTAGCGAAATAATTCACGAAGTGCAATTCTTTTCAGACATCCTTAGTATGCCTTTTGTTTGCAGGGTACAAGTCAAAATTAAACTAAGCATGGTGAAAAAAAATGGAAAGAAAATGTGACTTGAAGATTTTTTCCTGTCATTTCAAAGTTATGTGTTTCTAATGCACTACTTGACACTCATAGAGATATTCTGTGCATTTCCGTAAATTAATTGTCCGTATCCGAACTTAAACAGTGATGTAACTGCTGATAAACAAATACCAATAGATTGCTAAATTTATATCATACTGCAATCATGAATAACTGTATGGATAAGGAGTTTAGTAGCATATTTTAGGGTTGCGGATTCGATTCTTACTTCTGGTCCTATCATTTTTTAACTTTATGTTTTATCTGCATAACTTATTGACGAGAAAATTGGCACAGACATGGTGAGAATGGGCATCACCAATGATACAACCAGTCTAATGAATTTGACTAAAACTGATACCAATAGTATTTATTTATTGTAATAGAGCCCAAAAAATAGAACCGAAATCATGTAAATAAATTAAAAATATGAAAAAATCACAAAAAAAGTGCTCAAAGTTATATTAAATACTGTAAAAATAAAATAAATACATGAACTGAGAAAATTACATCATATAATAAATATAGCCAAAAATTTTACAGAACTAGATTCAAACTTATGGTATTTGAAATACGAGTCGAAGATGTTACCACTATGCCACAAGGTAATCAGTTTACTTAATTGGTTATTATGAATATTTTTCTAATACAATTATTGCTTAATTAAACTAATGAAAACACCCAAACGAATAAGGGACTGGGATTAATGAGTACCGGGTAAATACTTGTTTACAATCTAAAACGATATAGAAACAACCTTCTTGGTGACCATAATTTTTTTTCTGTGTAATAAAATATGAGTTGGGATATAGTTTTTTTCCTTACAAAGCAAAATAAATTATTTCCTAGATTTTCATCCAATTGGGGCAGGGGATGAAATGTAATTTTTTTACATTTCAAAAATCAAAATGAAATAGTCATATTAAATGGTTCAAAGAACAAAAGTTTTCAAACTTGGTGTCATTTTGGCAGATAAAGGTTCCGTTGTCCAAAAATAAATAAAAATAAATAAAAATAAATTGACAATAAAATGTCGGGTAGGTAAAAAAACCAATCGAGGGTGGTGATGAAGATCTTGGAATTAATTTAGTATGACCTTTTACATAGGTAAAAGTACATGACAGTAATCATCAATTCTTTGGCATACAAGTAATAAATAAAAATGCTCAAATTTAAAAATATGAAGAGTATTCACAAACAAAAATAATTTTGATTAGGCAATTTAAATTAAATGACAAATGCAAAGGCAAACGAACATCTAAACAAGAACGGAGAAATGCATTATTTTTTAAAATTTAAAAATATGAAGAAAAATGCACAGATCAGTATTTAATATACATATATCTATTTAATATATATATATATCTATAAAAACAAGCATATCTCTACCATTTAAACAACTTTAATATCAGTGATATAGTAGATTAGTCAAACATTAGTCAAACCTGTCTAGAGCAGCCAGTCGTGGGAAGTAGCAAAAGTGGACAAGTTGTTGTTAAATGCATGTTAACCCTTTACTTCATGTAGACGCCTTCGGACACCTCTAATATAAAAGGCTTTGGACACCTTTTATATAAAAGGCTTTTGAATTATTGGGTGAATTATGTTTATATTAACTAACAGAGTGGAAAACAGTGCAGGAAGTGTTCAGATTGCTCGTCACGAGCAATCTGAACTCTTCCTGCACTGTTTTCAAAGGCCTTCTGTGATTGGTATCTATGAAGTAAAGAGTTAATACGAAAAAAAATTAAAATGTGGCTGCTTAAGAAAAAGAGGCAGCTTAATAAAAATGACCACTTAAACAGGTTTGACTGTACAAAATATTTACAAAATAACTTCTATACTGTGATCCATACCAAAAATGTCTCAAGCTGCATATATTTTTGACCCAATATCTAATTTATATACTGAATTCACAAGTTGTAATGTTAGTCTCTATAATTATGATAAATATGAATAATATAAATATGATTATGGTTGGTTGATTGGATGGTGCTTACAGTTTCAACATATCGCGACGGTGTCTACTTGAGACAGTATTCTGAGCGCTGCCACACTAGACTATCATGCTGCAGACACATGGTATGATACCCCACCTAGTCACATACCAACACCGGGCTGACCAGAACTAGAACTATCCTCTAAATACTAAGCGCCAAACGAGGAAGCTTCTAGGACCATTTTTCAAGTGTTTGGTACTGTATCTTATACCGCTACCCATATAAATGATTTTCTGAAAATATATTTGGCACTAAGGTGTTATTGTTTTGTTTTCTGAGAAATTTGGCTGTGAAATAGTTTTTGTTATAAAAGTATTTATGATCTATTATATGATATAATCCAAATCATCATTTGAAAGATGACAAAAGAACACAAATCAAGAATAAAAAGCTTGGTCCATTTCTATTTGAATAATAACAGCAGTTACGTAGAGATATTTATTTTTATCCCTCCCTATCAACTAAGTACCTTTGTGGAAGCCATTTTGATCTCTCCTTTTAAAATGGTTAAAAATAAACCAAACATAAATTGAAAAGGGAACAATACTCCATTTTTATTTCCATTACTGAATCCAGTTTTGAGAGTAGTGTCAATTTAAATCATTTCCTTAATGCTTCCATCCCTGTGGCAGCTATCCTGGATATTGTTTGAGGACAAAAAACTCAAACAGTTTGTTTGAATATATACCGGTAGCATCATTTTTAGACCATCCGGGATTAACAGACAATCAAACCTACTCACTCTTTTCTTGGATCCCGGAAGATTAACCAGTACTAAATCATACACATTTCCGCAGATAACTGATAACTTTCCCACTTGAATCAGCCATGAGAGCTGAATGACAATGATATCAATCATCACGGAAGGTGGCTGGATGGAGATTATAACTCACTACCTCGATTGATAGTTGGATGCACTACCAACTGAGTTTACCTGGCCCAGTTTCAGTTAACCCTTTACTTCATAAAAACGCCTATGGACACCTCTGATATAGACGCCTTTGGACACCTAATATAGAAGGCTTTTGAATTATTGGGTGAATTATGTTTATATTAACTGACAGAGTGGAAAACAGTGCGAGCAGATTACGAGCAATCTGAACTCTTCCTGCACTGTTTTCAAAGGCCTTCTCTGATTGGTGCGGGAACACGCGTATACATGAAGTAAAGGGTTAAAGTAGTCCTATAATGATTATGCTTGGCAAATTAAATCAGAAAAATATGAAATCTGTTCAAAGGTTTCTAAGGAGAAGTCATAAAGAAGATGAAAATGGATAAATGGCTACATATATAACCAAGTTGACCTTTGCTCAGGTGAGTTAAATATTCAGGCCTAAGTTAAAATATTGTTTGTTTGTCCTTTATCTACCCATCATATTCATCTTGGGTAGGTTCAAAATGTATAATGTAATATGATAGGTAAATTATCATATTGTATTATACATTTTGTTTTTTTGAATTTATATTTACTGATCAGTAATTCTAATATGAAAATCAGCTGTTTCGCTGACAGAATTTTTTTCCCGATTGGATTGTATATGCCAATTCCATCACCCATCGGCATTAGAATCGTCCCTAGATATTGTGCAAAGATAACTGAATATTATTGCCTTTGGAACCTAATTTTATAGAGATGAGAAAACATTTTCGGAGCACTGTTGTAAAAAAATAGTATTGTCAGGGAAATGAACAAGAAAGTATAACTCTTGTCACAGGATTCAAACTTGGATTGTCCAACCGATTATTTGTAGATATAACAAAAACATCAGATATTAGCCAACATTTTAGAATGAAAAACAATAAAAATTCAACATTTTTGGAAAATGCAATAAAATTATCAGAATAGGAGCAATATAATCGGGTAGGTAGGAAACAGACAAACAAACAATATTTCATCTTAGGCTCGACATATGTTTCTAGCACAAATAAAGCCATATTTAAAATCACACACCGGCAGAAATGTGTAACTCAAACCACCAACCAAAAACATCAACTTCACAAACATTATATACATGTATATACAAGTAACATGACTGTCCAGATTATTGCACCAAAATGATAGCACTGTCACAAATAAAACGAGGCCTTCACTAAATTGTCTTATATTAAAGAGACACACTGTAATGTTGAAAAATAAAATTTACTCATGTTCCCATCTCAACGCAATCTTTACACCTATGAACATATAACCATACATAAATATTAATCTCAAAACTATTTCTTTTTGAAAAATCATATTTAAGGAAATTTAAATCATTAACAGTTTCTGTAATGCTGATTTTAGGAATATGTCAGAGTTAAATCTCTAAAAACATAAATTGATATTTTCTTTGAATATCATTAAAAACTGATGAAATCAACATATATCAATTTTAGCACTTGGGTCACAAATGAACAATTAATTGCAAAAGGGACACCTTTTGAGCTTTAACCCCTTTTCAGAAACGAATATATGGATCTCAATACATACTGGCTTATAGTATTTCCATAATCATTTGCGTCATGTTATATGCAATATAATTTTAAAAAAAATAATGATGAACGAAAATTATCAAAATTGCTGCATGTCCCTTTCATATATAAATGTAATATAACATACAGATTCTACATCGACTTCAGATCTAAAACTTCATATAAGTCAAACAGTATTCACACACTTTAAGCCATACTCAAATAAATTAAGGTTTAACAATAAAGCTATTTCAATACGAAAATATCAATTCCAAATTCCATATTTTGCCTCAGAAAATGCAGAATACGCTTTGTTACCAGCAGAATCACACAAAGTTAAGTTTCAGAGACTCATTAATTCTGTCCTCATCTCTATTAAAAATTTTAATCTGAAGTCAACAACTTTACAATCATATATAAATGCAAAACATCAACAACAGTGATATTGCTTACGTTGACATAATAAAATGATATATATATTAATGGCAACGGACACGTCTCAAATTTACCCAACTCATTGAAACCTCATTGAAATAAAATTGAACAGTTTCTACACATGTCAAACACAACTTCTCCAAAAAGAAACTGATGTGTAACCCTTTACTCCATAGATACACATTTTCTGGCACCAATCAAAGAAGGCCTTTGAAAACAGTGTAGGAAGAGTTCAGATTGCTCGTAATAAGCAATCTGAACACTTCCTGCACTGTTTTCCACTCTGTCAGTTAATGTAAACATAATTCACCCATTGCTGATATGTGGTGAATTAATGCTTTCAGTTTGGAAGAGTCCAAGAAAATGTTTATGGAACAAAGGGTATATACTTTTGTATTTTGTAAAACAAGATAAAAACAAAGTAGGAATATTCAATATTTAAAATAAAATGTATAAAAAGCCCCATACCATCCCCATACTAGATATTCAGCAATTCTCATATTTTTTTAATGTGAAAGTTCAGTGAGATCTTTAAAACATGCATGTGTATATATAAGCTCTCTTTGATTTAACACAAGAACTGAGAGTCAGAGTATTTCCAAAACTTAGGAGCCTCTCAATCAAAAATCATTAGATTGCCTAATGTCTCAGCTACTGTAATTTCTTTTTATATACATGTATAGTACAAGTGTAACCCAAGCACAGACAAAAACTGCTCCATCTGATAGTGAAAGACTACTGAATTCAAAGCAGAAAATAATTTTAAATGCTATCCTAAGTTAACATTTGCCTGACATGTTTGTATTCGAGTTTAAAAGTACTGCCATATACATTTGCATCATAAAACTGTTTATATTGTTTAAATTACTGGTCAGGGCTTTCTTTCATTAAGTTTTGAAGTAGGAGGGTGAAAGGAAAAAAGTAGAAGGGGGAAAAAACTCAGCTGAAAATAGCCGGATGTTCAAGTTAGAATAGTCGGGGGAAAAGCTTGGCCCCATGCTTCTAATTACAGCCTTGCTGGTTTATTAAAATTCCGTTTTTTTTACACTAAAAGCACAAACAGGGACTTGTTATTTTGTTTATATAATTTTCATGATTATCAGTATCCAATATTCAGTAAATACAGTTTTATTCATCCATCTAACTTTAAAAACATATACATACAAGTACATACATTTTATATATGTGACAGCTAGGTCTTTTTGTACTAATGTTAATATTAAATGATTGGTCAAGATAATTAATTGCTCATAAAGTTGAACCTGTAATACTTTTAGACGAGGCATGCGGAAGAATAGGACTTGGCATGGACTCATCGTTCTTGATTTCCACTTTGACCCATTCGCTGCATTGACTAGATTTCTTAATAGCATCTATGACTGTTTGAACATAGAGTGAATCCTCAAACGTGGCAGCATTCTCCATCATATCTTGACAGTAGCTTTGTCGTTCCTCTTCTTTGTCGAAAGCTTCTTTTACACATTCCATCATACGTATTATTCCTTTCAGGTATGGTGTGGGTATTACAGATCTAGTTTTTTCAGATACACCGTATCTTTCCTCCTCCTTGAAATTAATCGGGTCAAAGTGAAGCAGCTCTTCTTTTCGAGAATCATTTTTTTGACCATATAGATCTGCTCCTTTAGCTGTTAGACGTGCTTTTGTACCGACAACAATTATTTCTTGGAAAAATTGTCCCGGCATGTGTGAGTTTATTGTCACAGTTGCACATGCCCCATAATCAAGTTCCAGTTGAAATGAGCAAAAGTCGTCACTTGTAATTTCGCGAATGCCTTTGATCTTCTCCGTCTGCTTTGTGTAAGTTTTCAACATTCCGTGCACACTTATCGCCTTCTGCGAGGTCAAATAGCTCACAATGTCAATGAGATTACTACCAATTGAATTGAGCACTCCTCCTCCCATTATTTCATCACATGTCCAATCAAATTTATCTTTTGGATAGTTCCAAAAGTGGACCCTAATCTCACACATCTTTAACTCACCAAGAAACCCTTCCTCGATCAACTGCCTCATGCGGTTAATTGTAGGCAGAAAACGTAACCCATATATCATTCGGGATACTAACTTTGGGTAATACCCTGCTGCATGAACCATACGTAGAGATTCTACTTGCGTAGGTCCTGCGGGTGTTCCACATAGTACATGCTTCCCAATTCCAAGGGCTTTCACAGCAATTGGAGATTGCATGTGTGGAGGGCAGCTGATGACAATTACATCCACTTCTTTATTCAAAAGAATTTCATCCACATTGTCTGTGCTGTATGGAATACTTAGTTCATGTGCTAGTTGCTGTGCTTCTGATTTTACACGACCCCACAGTGCCACAACACGGAATCCACATGAATTTAAAATAGCTACAAACGACCGTATACTGGGCGTTGTCCCAAAGACACCAATGCCAGGCAACATCTTCCTCATTGCTATTGTTATCTTCCTTGTTTTTTTCCTGGTCACTCCATATAGTTAATTGCCTTCATCCAATGCTAATAATCTCATGATCTCGGATTGTCGTTTGCAACTAATTAAGTGCGTTTCACGGCATTTTAACCGGGCTGTGAACAGAAGTTTTTTTAAAATATTGTTTGACCAGACTTTGCGATATTTACATCGATTGGAGCGGGAGAAATTAAGTAAAGTAGATCTTATAAGTCTCGTCTTACATTATTTTCCGGAAATGAAAATTATAAATAACGCCAAGCGGCGCCTGAACGTTGAGCTAATAATCATCCGGGTGACACAGATGAAATTCCAATCAATATGAAGGTAAATATCCTGAAATATCTGTTTAAAATTCAATTTTTATTTGTAAAATATGATGTAGTTCCTTATATATTCAAGAACTCGATATATTTATATCATACACATAAATCATATACGTTTTTAAAGGCTACAAATAGATAAACATGTGTTTTCGCGACAGTTATAGAACGAAGGTCTAAAACAAATAGTTTGTTTCTATTTTCTTTTTAAACATATGTGAATTTTAAATAGTCTGCATACATGTAGTTCAATGGCTTGTTGTCTTATAATCTTATCAAAGAAAAAAGATGGGATCCAACTAAATTGCTTTTTCATATGTTCTAATTATTGACTTACTCATAAGTGATAACACAATCAGGATGTGAACATCAATCCCAGCATAATGATTAGATGGAAAGGTAACACAAATTGTATTTTATCTGCATGAAAGTTATTATCTTATCTCAGGAAATAAGATAAGTAATTAAAAAAGGTTATTAAAAACAATTTTGAATTAATATTGATTATTTTTGCAAAGGAAAAACAGCAAAAATTGTCCTAAAAAATATTTACCATCAGGAGGCACTATTACAGAGAAACTGCAGTACAATGTTAAGAAAAACGAAAGCATAAATGAAAGCCGAGACTTCATATATCAAAATTTGACATGTACAGAATTGTAAATTACGCAAGATGTCAAAAAATCTGATATGAACTCCACAAACTGCCTTAAATATGGACAAATAGTGTCAGTTTCTATCAAAGAAGATTTTCGATGGATTGTCAGTTGTTTGTTTTATGCTTTTCATGAATTACTCAACGTTACGACTTATATAATATCATATTATATGCTGGTAATCAAACAAAGAAAGTGAGCTATATGCCGTAAGTAAATTTAAAAGAATTTTGGTACATTTATGTGAACAGTAATTTGTGCTTAGTTTGACTTTCAGATTGTAAGAATTGAAGTTTTAATAGGAGATTTTTCTTATTAAGTTTCAGCTTTAAGATTCTCTTTCAAGTTAACAAATCAGTAAACCACAACTAGAGGATGGCTGGAAGAGTACAAAGGGCAACATTTGCTCTCAGTTGATTTTGGTTCCCCGAGGCACAATTTGGTTGTGCCCCGGGGGTGATCAGAACTCGTGTTGGCTTCTCAGGAGGGTCTACAGAAAATCCCACTTATAGGAAAATGTAAGAAATTTTATACAATAATATCTATGATATTAAAGGATAGCAGTTGGTTACTTGAGACCACTTTCTCTAAAATATTTTTTTTAATCTACTATTTAAAATAAAAAAAAAAAATTTGTTCATTCTGACCACGGTCTTAAATCGGGAGAAATTAAAGGACACAGCAAATTTCGGTGATGAAACCAACATTATGCACCATGATATTAATGTTAATAAACATTATATCAAATTTAGAAAATAACATTCCGTTTATTTATGTAAATTCTATTTTTGTATTATTCCTTCTTTTTATGCCTAAATGGAGAGGACTCAGGAGTGACAATGACTGTGGGTTCAATCCCCGAAAACATACTCTATATATATTTAACTATCAATGGTATGTTTTACTTGGAATAATATCTCCATTTTTCAGAATTTTTAAAAAACAAATCAACCACCCTTTCAATAATATTTGGAAATAGATAAATGATCGGGCCCTAGTGCTCAAGATAAACACTATTTGGGGGCATTTAGCATTGATATTTCTGAATAAAGCATTGGAATTTAAATTAAGGGGTAAAATATGCATGGATTATTCTCAATTTCTGTGTTGATTAGTTTGTTGTAAATGGCAATTTGATAAGAATGTTCATATTACCCTTAACAGTTTGAAAATAAGCATATCATATTAATTTAAAGCCTCATTTAACTTCTGAAATGCACACTTTCTGATTATAACACAAAATGATTGTAATTACCGGTAAATGTGTTTATATAGTATTGCTAAAACCATTCCTGTAGATCCATTAGTGACTGTTTTTAAAAAAGCAAAAAAATAAATAAATAAATTTGATCGAAATGTGTATATCTTAGACAAACTTTTGTATACATTTTTTTATTCCATACTTTCTGACTGTACCTCCGCTAGTGTTCAGAAGTACGCAAATGAATACTGCAGTGGTAGTGTGCAGATTTAGACCGTTAGATAAGGGGTTCATTAACAAAATTAGAAAAGTTATGACTTTACTAATATTATGTATTGTTATTGGGTTTTCTTTTTTTTAAATATATTGATGACTGCAATAAAACTGTATCGAATGTAGTACACATTATATTATTTATACGCACTGAAAAA
Organism: Panopea generosa; assembly: GCA_029582155.1. Classification (NCBI taxonomy): domain Eukaryota; kingdom Metazoa; phylum Mollusca; class Bivalvia; order Adapedonta; family Hiatellidae; genus Panopea; species Panopea generosa. Next base: position 6,259,157 of record CM055900.1, read on the forward strand.
CAATGTCTGAGTACAGAATACTAATTTGGTCTTGCTCAGGATCCTCCCTTGCATATACGCGTGATACCGTTGCACATGCTATTACATCACAAATCACTTTATCGCAGTCAATATTGAGAGGCTACCAAGGGTGGTTTGTTTAGTACAGTTATTAAAAAAGTTATTTTATTTTTAATTCTATATGAAAGATTCATCGCTTACGTGCAATAAATTAGCTTGTGGGTTCCAGTTCATTAATACACCTGAGGGAAATAAAGGGGATGTTCTGTACAAGCGGTTATTTAATTTTTAACCACATCCCCTGCAGTTCCCCTTACTATTTTTCTCTCTGAATCGAATTGGTCATATATTACCGACCAACGTATTTCCGAAATCACCGTTTTCTGCTAAAGTTATTCATCAGAAAAAGAAAAACATTGATTTGTAAACAAAACCTGTTAATTATGTAATATAATAAGATAATGTGCTTTATATATATATCCCCTCCCCCATATAAATTACTATTCCAATCAATGTCCGATTTTCTTTTCATTGTACAGCGGAGACCATACTGAGACTGTAGACATTGAGTTCGATCCACAGAAAACTTCGTACGAGTCACTACTTCATTGTTTTTGGAAATGGCATAACCCTACGATCAGCCACAACAGGCAGTACATGTCCGCCATCTTCTACCACAATGACGATCAAAAAGCTCTTGCTGAGAAGACTAAAAATGAACACAAGAATGATTTAGTTCAACCCATTGTGACAACCATTACTCAGGCTTTGCCTTTCTACAATGCAGAAAAGTAAGTATTGAAAGTTTGGAAGGTTAATCAGATCTTGATGAGGAATCATGCAGCATTTTATTTCATTTATGTTTATTTATTTTAGCTCAACTGCGAAATAAATTTTAGTTTCTTGTAAGAATCTCTCTAGTGTCCTGGTTAAAACTAATATCGGGCGTTGTTTTTAGAGGCCATAATGGTTTAACCTGGTATCGAACCCTGGATCATTTTGGCCAGCACATTACACACTTCACCGGCACCATTCCACTACTTCATCAGTAAGCATTGTAAACATGTACCAAGTAAACATTTCTGGGAAGAAACATGTTCGTTATTTTATTTCGTTACAATTTGAAAGTTTCTTGTATAGATAAAGAATTAATGTATAAGTGTTTCATACTTTTGTTTGCTTTGATAAATGGGATTGAAAACCATTTTCAAAAAGTGGGAGGGGGTGGGAATTTTTTAATTTTTAAAAAAAAATTGTTTTATGAAAATAAAAAGGGATTGAGGCAGAATGAAAATTTGGGGACGGACAGAATGATAATCAAGCAATTAATTCATTATGGCCTTATAGGTTATAAATATATGGCAATCAGTAACATTGGTGAAGGACATTGGACTCATGAAAATCAGTCTAAGTAGAACGCCAGCCTTCTGCAAGATACTGGCAAATTTTATCATATTACTAGTATAGTCTAACCTGTCTTATGCAGCCAGTCAAGGGAATGAGCAAAAGTGGCCATTTAAGACAGGTTGTTGCTTAATACAGGTTAATTTGCTTTGAAAACATAGAAATGGGAAATAGCAAATTTTGCTGCTGAAGGCAAGTTGCTGCTTAATAGAGGTGACTGCTTATACAGGTTTGATTATGTTATTGGTCTGAGTATACATGTTTGTGAAAACTCAGCAAGTACAGTTGATATAACAAATGCATGATATTCCTGATTTTTTAATTTTCAGTTACCACCAGAAGTACATCCTTCGGCGGCATCCAAAGATCATGAAGGCATTGTCTCTGAGTGATTCAGAATTGATTACATCCACACCAGCATGTAGACTCAATGGCTATTTGGAAGGATATGGAACTGAGGAAAACTTTGACAAGGTATTGCATTGTGGGATGTTTAGAGTCACCTTTGACAAGGTATTGCATTGTGGGATGTTTAGAGTGACCTTTGACAAGGTATTGCATTGTGAGATGTTTAGAGTCACTCCACACTGTCTTTCAGTCAGAACACTAGTGTTTCCTTGAGACAGTTTGAGACAGTTGGAAGCTTTTGTTGTCTCTGTATGTTTGTCATCCTTTTGTCTTTATGGCACAACTGTTATTGAGACTGCAGTGGTGGTATTGTGGTTGAGCATCTGTCTCGCATACATGAGGTTTAAGTCGTCTTGAAAAATGGTCCTAGGTGCTTCCTTATTTGTTTGGCACTAGGCATCAGAGGATATTTGTAGATCTGCTAGGCTGAGTGACTTGGTGTTGTATTATGGTTACATAACAACTGTGTAAGTTTGATATGGATCAAATGAAAATTGAGAGTGCTAGATTGCACACAAATATTGCGATTTTTAATGATTAAAGGGCCATAATCTGACATTGATATTCTGATTTAACCGGTTCAAGAATTTGTTTGAGATATTATGGGTATATAACTACTGTGTAAGCTTGGAGAGAATCAAATGATAAATGTGGGTGCACACAGAATATGTTGTAGTTGTGTACATGATTTTCTATTGGATGGTAAACAAATTCAAACAGTAGTTTAATAAAATCATATAATTATATCAATAGTTGATTGTAAGAAGCATTTTTGCTTTTGAACATATTTTGAAACAGCCTTTAGTGTAAATTGTTAGAAATTGCTGCATGAACCACCTGGAAATCCTGGATCCATCTTGGGAACATGTGTGGTGTATGTGATCCGGTGGAAGCATATCAGACCATGGGCATCATTGAGCAAGGGACTTTATCAGCATATTATTATACTGGTTCTACCCAGGAAGACTTTGACTGTAAAGTTGTAAGAACTTGTTTCACAATCAATGTAAAGTAAATATAAAAAGTTTGAAAAAAGTTTGAAATGAATGTTTTATTATTGTTTCTTTTACAGGAATGCAAGAACCTTCATCTGTCAGATTCGGCCACAGCCTATGTGAAACAACAAATTAGAAAAAAATGTAAATAATTAAAAAAAATATGACTTAATATCTTTGCTATTACGTGTTTATAGATGGTTTAGACGTATAGCAGGACTATTCTCATCAGCTTCTATTATGCAGTCACCTGACTTTAATACCCACATTTAGTTGATTAAAAATCATTGCTGGATCACAAAAAATATGGCAAACATTTTAATAATGACACACCTGTTGACCTATGACTGTAATTTGTGAAATGTGAACATTTTACAAGATGGATGCTCCCAGGCCTGTCATTGTTCAATAGTTATTTATATTTTGTGATTTGTAATTTCGACTTTAGCTGATATTAATAGCAAACATATTTGACAGTTATTTTCTTGTGTTTGGTATTATGATAAATTCATCTATCATGAATCTGTGATTTTTATATAATTCTCAAAATGTGTCACTAATAGTTGGATATTCTTTTAATGTTCATCCAGACATTCATCCTTTTTAATTACATTGGACTTTTAACAAGGTGTGAAATCATGCTTCTGAACTAGTTACCTTTTTTTTAAGTTTGTATTGCATCATGTTAAAGGTAATATATCAGGATTTTTTCAAAATTTTAAAATTGGCAAAAACATTTTTTCCCTATATACCATACTTTTATATACTTACTGACCCTGTATTGCCAAACATGTTAAATTGATATATATTGAAAACGACTTTCTTAAGTTGGGCTATGCTCCTGGGTTCTTCTTAAAATGGCAACCTATTTTGATGTATTAAATGAGTCATGTGATTTCATTCTTATTTGTTTGATCCATTATACAGGTTTACACGTAGTAAAAATTGTTTCATCTTAGAAAGAGTCAGACCGATGATGCGAAGGTCATCAAGCAGTATTTAAGTGCTGTCTATTTTTAGAATAGGTTTTTTCATTTCAAGTTAACCATTCCAATTTACATATTGATTTTGTCATTTTTTGGTGATTTGACATGTTAAACTATTGGGTTTATATCTAATAATGATTTTAAGATGCCTTTTATCCATTTTGATAATTATTTAATTTTTTAAAGACATTTATAGCTTTTATCCCAATACACTCCCTGCATAGAAATTTTGATGAATTTTCAGTTATCTAAATACTGTCTGTGAAAATTATAAACATGCATTAGTATGAAATTAAAATAGTCTATTTGGTATGCAGACACTTAATTTTTTTCTACTTTGGAAATGCATCCCATGGCAATTTTACAAAGGTCCCCCCAATTAATATCTTCATACGATTTCTGTGATAGGTGTTAAAAATGGTTTGATGTGTGATCAGTGATAAAATTTATAGTGTCCCATCAAGGAATTATATAGAGCAGGAAAAACAACTAATTGCAAATTTTTGAAATCTGTGCATATTCACGCAAAATCTTGTTTTCATATTATCTTAATTTTCATTCACCTCAGGAATACAAATCAAAATTGTTACTTTGCATCAATGAAATTCTTTAAGAATACCAAGAACATTTGTATTGTTTGATGGTAGTCACTTAACCTCTATTATGATAACATGTATGTACTGGTCCATTATTATTTTTTAACATTTTTACAATCGTTACCATATTGATATATGTTATTAATGTTTACAATGAATTGTTTGAATAAAAAGTTGATTTGGATATGTTTTTGTTTTCTGTTTAGCCTTTGTTCACTTTTTTGGTAATACCAGGCTTCAACACAGGCCATTTAAGCACAGGGGCACCCCAGCGATTGTCTATCAGAAATTGTATTCCCAAAACGCTTGAAATTTAAACAAAATTTGGCAAAAGCTTACTTTCCTATAAAGCATTGTTTTATTTTTGTAAATATATTTCAATGAGTGCCTTACACAGCGCTTGAAAATGTGTTGAAAGTGTTCACGCGCTCTTACCCCAGCGCTTGCATTCCTTCCTGTGGAGAACCCTGAATACTGGTACCTTTCATTTTTAGCTCTACTGGCCAAAGGCCAGAAGTGCTTATGCAATGGCGTGTTGTCTGTCATCTCTGTAGTCTGTTAACAGCACTTTCTCTGAAAAAACTAGGCCAATTAAACTGAACGTTCACATGGATGTTTCTTTTGTATAGGCAACTACGCAGATTCAACATAGCCATCATTACTAAAAATAGTCCAAAACTTAAAAAATCTTCTTCTCATGAACGGCCCAACAGATTTTCAAAATATTTATGTAGTAATGATGACCAACTATAGTTTTGTTAGATTTGTTCAAATGGAGTCCCTAGGGTTAAAAATGACCCTGCCCTGAGGGACATGTGTCATTATAATAATTTTTTTTTTTTTAAATGGAAATGATTTTGCCTATATCATCACAGAAGCATTGTTTGGTGAAGGAGGTTCAGTTTTGTAAAAATGAATGGGTTCCACTGTCTTAAAGGGTCAGGATCAGGGTCAGGAGGGGCCCAAAAAGGGTAATAATTGGGAATTACAAAAAATGTTTTCTTAAGGACCGGTATGTCAGAATTGTACATATTTGATATAAATTATATCTATGTGTAGGGATTTGATTGCAGATAAGAATTTAGGGGATTAAATTTAAGGGGCCCTGTAAGGCGACTTAGAATTTAACATAGGAATACTATAGGAAAACACAAAATTCTCTTTTTTTCATCTATTTAAGCAAAATTATTATTCAATTGGAGTTATGAAGTATCATCTAGTCATAGGAAATAAGATTTTGCTCAATAAGGATAATTGACTTTCCAATAGGGAGGGTTAAAAAAGGTTAATATACAAAAATTTCTTAAATCTTCTTCTCAACAACCAGTCAGTCAAATTTGTTTATATTTGATATGGATTATCCCAATGAGTATTGGTTTAAAGTACAAATCAAGGGTCTTGTATTTATAGGGCCTCAGTTTGAGTTTGAAGCAACTTCTAGTCATAACAAATATGAGTTTGTTTGATACGAAGGATTGACTTTCTAAAAGGGGCCAGGGGTCACAAAATGAATAAAATTGAACATTGTCATAAATCTTATTTTCAACAACCGGTCAGTCAAATTTGTTCATATTTGATATAAGTTATCCCTATGATTGAGAAATCTAAGTTTGTACAAATCAAGGGACACTGGGATGTATAGAGGTCCTGTAAGGGTCGTTGAGTTTTACATAGGAATACTACGGGAAAATGGAAAATTCTCATTTTTTTGTCCATTTGGGTAAATAATTATGTTGTTCAATTTGAGATCTAAAGCATTGTAGACAATAAATTTGATTTTGTTCAATAAAGAGGATTAAATTTCCATAAGCGACCAGGGGACGGATGGGGCAAAAAGGTCAAAATTGAGAATTTTCACAAATTTCCTCTCAATAACCTTTCAGACTAGTTCATATTTGATATAAATTATCCTTACATCAGCAAGGATTGAAGACTCTGCATATCAAGGGGCTGGAATTTATTGGGGCCCTGTAATGTGACTTTTACATAGGAATATTATAGGGAAAACTGATTTTTTTTCACAAGTTCAATTTAATTCACTCATTCACTTTTTTTTTTTTTCATCCATGTGTACAAAAAAAATTCTTTTTAAAATTTGAATCATTTCTGCTCATAACAAATTGCTAAGAGTGGGTGATTGAAGTTCTGACAAATTAAGGGGCTGGGTTGTATAAGGGTTCTGTACAGGGGTTAATATTTTTTTTTCACAGATGAATGGTACAGGAATTTAAAGTATTTCCTTTTTATAGCAATTAAGTTTTTGTTCAGTATGGTTGTGGAGGGGGCATTTATTTATAAGTTGTTAAGACGACCCCTCAAAGAGGGTACATATTGCGGAATTTCAAAAAGTGCTATGGCCACTACGAGTCAGTAGAGCATCCACAGGCCCTCTTGGGCCTCTTGTTACATGTACAAGGTTATAAACTTTCTTTCATGCTCAACTCAAGATTTTTATGCTCAATTAAAAAATGAATTGACTCGTTATAAAAAAATAAATGTAAAAACCTGTAATTTTCTACCAAAAATCTGCATTTATTTCTAAAATTCGAAGCAATGTCTAATGTTTGCACTTAAATTTGTGTTTTTAAACAAGTTCTGAAAATTGAGTATGAATTTGAGTTGAGCACAAAAAATGTTTTATAACCTGAAGATTGCAAAATAAAATTACTGTCAAGTCTGTTAACTGGGTAGAAAGGACATTGGATTTATCCTTGGATTGAACCTGTGTTGGTGAGTGGCCAACACTTTATCCACTATTCCCTCCAATGTAATACCTATGACGCATTTAGCATGAATGAAATTATGCTAAAAAATGTCTTGATCAGAAGAAAAATGTGCCCCGGTTGTATTTTATCAAACAGCACAACATACAATCTTGACATTCTGTGGATGTAACATGATAATAACATGTGTTTATAACCGTAAGTTTTCACTACTTCTTTCTGTTTCTATCTCAAATTGTGGATTCTGGTATTTGTTAAAATAATAAAACAAAGCATAGTAAGAATATGAATTTATTTTCACCCACAAATTTTGAAAATATGTAAGATTTTTCATACAAAAATACAATATTTCAATAACAATGTTAATTTTTCCAACATGTAGTTATGATATATAATGCTATTTTTTTGTTTTGATTCATAAAAACCTATATTTTTAAACCCAAGTTCTACAATTGGTTATAAGAATTCACTAGACTATGTAATCTATTAAAAAAATTAGATACACATCAAGTAAATGGTGTAAATAACAAACTGATTGTTTTGACCTTGATGAAGTTGTTCAAGTCGTTTAGTGAAAATATGATGCAACGACAAAAAGGATATGCTGTTGATTGATTGAACATTTAGCGTCATTTTTATACCATCAAGGCTAAAAGACGATCAGTTAACCTAACCACTGTTTCATGGGATCCTAAAGGTTTACCAGTACTCAAACACACCCAATCTCCGCAAGTAACTGATAATTTTCCCACTTTAATCAGCAGTAAGAGATGAATGATAATGAGATGCAATGTTGTATATCAATCATCACCGAGACATGGAAAATACTCCCTCTAAAATCAGAAAAAAAGGAAAGTAGCTTTTGTGTTAAATAGGTAGAGAGAGAGAAAACAAATAATCTTTTAATTATGGCTAAAGATGTGCTAAAATTCATGTATGTCCCATTGTGTCATTCAACCTACAAATATATTTCTGCTTTTGAGCTCTCAGCAGATATAAATTATGTTGGTAGATTTGAATGAATGGTGTTATAAGGCACATTTACACATCAAAATAAACAATTCTAAAAGTAAACAAAAAACATTACCAAACAAATAAAGAAACCGCTCAAAATCTTAGTAATCTATTATTAATATTGGTTTGGAAGAAAGGATGATGATGAACACATGATAATAAATGAGGATTCTGAGAAAAGTATGCCAAGTTCTAGATCCCCATTCAAGCCAAGACTGTATAATTCATATCCATGTTCATAATATTTGGAGTCTTATGTATCCAGACGAATGGTTCATACACTAGTTATTGACACCAGTGAATTTTCACTTTTGGGGGTAGCTTCGAAAAATGGGGAAAAAATGCATCAAAATGTCAAGTCTCTGTCATGAAATTTTGACAGTAGAAGACAGAGATAGCGCTCTTAACATATATAAACTTCCTTTGAAATCAGATGGCAATTTCTGCACTAAAATTTCCTGTGTGTCAGCGGTGCGTTTTCAAAGTCCTTGACTGTACATTTTACTCCCTGAGTGTACATTTTACAACTAAATTTATGAATCCAAACAATGTATTGTCTAAACTAAAAATTACGATGGATTTGTTGCAATAACAATATATATCGTCTGTAACCATGGAAACCAAGGTATCAGTAACAAATAGAATGCAATTACAGATCAGATCTTTATCATGTGTATGTTGATAAAGAAAATCAATCAGCACAAAGTATGGGGTAAGAAAAAATGGTACATTCAACATTTATTTTTCATATAACCTCTCTGAGAAACGGAAAAAAAAATTGGACATATGATTTTCCCTCAGCCATTGCATGGCGTTACGTCTCAAAATAATTTATGTCATGAAAAATCAACATCATGTATATATTCGGCAAGTTGGAAAGTAGCTTGACATTTCACGTATGAGAGTTATGCCAAATGATGAATTGGTAGTAATACTGAACTAGGTTAATATAAAAAATATCATGGGTTTATTACACTCCTGCACCGGAAGTTACATGTATGCGATAATCTATTTATGTTGTGTATGTAAGTTGATAAGGTCAAATATATTATGCATTAGCTCCCTATGCTAAGGTATATATGTATTTGAAACTGCTATGATACATGTAAATAAGTGAATTGAATCCCCTTAAACCTGAAATACTTAATAAAAGCACCTCCAGCAAGTTGCAGACTTGTCTTTCATTGCAATTAATATGTTGTAAAATATAAGTCAATGTAAATTTCATCTTTAGTAAAATACTTAAAAATGCAAAATTGGAAGGCTCTTCATAAAACCAAAGAATAGACAGGACTAATTAGGTAGCCACCATCACCAATAATAAATTATCCCTTTACTCCATAGATACCAATCACAGAAGGCCTTTGAAAACAGTGCAGGAAGAGTTCAGATTGCATGTAACGAGCAATCTGAACACTTCCTGCACTGTTTTCACTCTGTCAGTTAATATAAACATAATTCACCAAATAATTCAAAGGTCTTCTATATTAGAGTTGACAAAAAGCGTCTATATTAGAGGTGTCCAAAGGCGTCTATATGAAGTAAAGGGATAATTAGACTATAAAATAATATTTTTTTTAAAGTACATGTACATGTATTCAAGAAAATGAGTATATATTTGAGATTATTTTGTATTGTTGAGATTCTTCTTTCCATCACATCTACGAGATATTGCACAGATTACAGGTGATTATGAGATAGATAATTGTGCTCATGTATCTCACTATCTCAACCTGTCTGAGATAGTAAACGACCAATCAGTGCGGCCAACCACATTTCTTTGGATTAGAAGCTGGAGCCTTGAAGCACTGTCCTAACTTTTCACAACCCGGAGGTGACCAGTTCTGAAAATAACAACACAGAAGATAAAATGGGAAACAAGTCACAATTTTTGCAGTACATTTCATCTGTAATATAATACATTTGTAACACAAAATTGGAAAATACTTTGCAAAATTTCATTTTTTTTCTATACTATTATTGCATGCACATGAGGCTCTGGTCTATTGTGTGAAATAGAAAAATAAAATTCAAAATCCTGGCCAGATAAACAACTCATGGGATATTTATGATATTTATATAAGAGAATCTTATTTAACTACTGACCAAGTTTGGTTAGTAAATATCCAATAAAAGAGATTCGTGAAAGAGCTCATGCATGTAAAGTAGAAAGTCAACGTTTCTGATGATTCAAGGGACATAACTAAAATATTCTTATAGATAGCCTTTATTAAACACAATTTTTGTGCAAAAAATATACTTGAGTTAATCAAAAATTAATCCTCACTTAATCTCAATTTTTCAAATGAGGATTGAAAACCTTGGTCCATATCAAACCATGGCATATTGATGTGCAGTCACTTGGTAGTTAGTTACTATACACCTTAAATAAAACAGTTACCACGACAACCAGTGGATGTAAATGTTTTTCTAATTCTTCTACTACTTCTGTGTCTAGAAGTCAGACAGAAGACTCACCATCACTGCGCGATCACACCAGTCCAGTTGTGGTTTGCCTTTGATCAGTTTCTGCCTATGTTCTGCTGCAGCTTGTAATATAGGAACAATGTTCTCTTTGTACTCCGCAGTATGATGTCTGTAATAAAATATATACAAAGTTCTGTCTTTATTGCCCATTATTGCCATTACCAAATTCGGGCTACACACTCAGGCAATGTGATAACAAAACAATAGTAAAACTGATAACAATTCAAATAAGATTGTCATAATTTTCTTTCGGCCATATTGGATTGCAGGTGGTAACAAAGAACACAACTCTTAAAGAGCACAATCAAACAGACCGTGTAAACAAGATTCACTTAAATAAATGTTTGTTGAGCAGTTTAGAGGAAAAGCTATTGAAATATGCAAGCTCAACAAAAAAAAAATCAAGTGTTTCTTTCTTACTACTTTATGGATCAGTTATATTTACTTAAAATGAATACGGAAGTGGTGGTCTGGTGGTCGCAGGGTTCAATCACCATCTCACTCACACAAAGACTTACTTAATGACTACTTACTTAATGATATATTTTTCACCAGGGTCTCTGCCCAGATGAAACAACAATGGCTGTACCGTGTGGTTGACTTGATTATGTGTAGTTACATTCTCTACCGACTCCCCGGGACAGAAATTGGTGCCCTGAAACATGTCACACAACAAGGAATGTTATTGGAAAACTATTTGAAAATCAATTTTGGAAAAGTTTACATTTGATTGTTACCATATTTCAAGTGAATACAAGTTTAACAGTTTATAACAATTTCTACAGCAGTCATCCAACTGTGACAGAGAAATCTAAAGATGACTTATTCTTGCAGATAAGGTCGTTGGCTGAAGTCAAGGTCAGTCGAAAGATAAAGACCGACAATTTGTCAGTAACTTTTGAAACAGTGCTGGTTTTAACTCGGATCTCTATCAATAAAACTGGAAGATGAATATAAACTGTAAAGTACTGATAATCAGACAAATGTTACAGCTTACCCTGTTATATTCTTCAATGGAGTTTGTCCATGTCCAGAAATGAGCTTTATATTCTCCCAGCCTGAGAGCCATCAGCTCGTTGCCACGGTAATAAAACATTGGCCTACAACATTTAGTGAGATAAACTTATTTCCAGTATGAGTTTACAATTTTATTATCATGATGAATGTTGATCACTTGCAGAAGCTAATGTTGTTTTTTTACTATATGTATTAACTTCAAACACTGACAACTGCATTTTATGAGCTTCTGAATGGATTCCCCCCTTCTTAACTGGATGAATTGCCAAATTTTCAGTTTTCAAAATTTTGGTTTGATTTCTACAAGTTGGTTAACATCTTCTTAAATGACAGATTTAAGGATGGGGGATAGGTCCACACCCTACCTGAGATTTTCTCAATATAAAAAAGGTATCATATCTATTTCAGTAAAAATAGTGAAAAAGACTCCTAAACGTAGAATTTAGAGACCCTGCCTCAGATTTACAAAATCCAAAGATTCCTGGAATTTGGGACCCCGTCGGAGATTTACAAAATTCACAGAGGACCCCTCACCCCTAAATGACAATCCTGGATTTGCATGTGGATGGACAAATAGGTCCAGTTTAGTGAGGAACATGGCGTTTGAATGCCGTCTGATAAATCCAGGCAAGAATACACTTATCCATGTTTTAAACCTGATTTATACCTTGTGACAGAGTATTTGGTCACCCTAAGGACAGAAAGATATCCCGGACATTTTCAATTTCCCCCCATATCAAGACCATAATAATACCTTCATCCCTGCCATTACAAGTAATTTGTACTACCTGGGTACCCGTTACTTCTTTTTCATTTGATGCTAAATAAACAGGGTTCCTATAAATAATTTCATAACTAATTTATAACTGGTGCTCACATTTCTGAGGTGATTTCTATAAATAACATACCTATTGACTTGCTTGTTTTTAAACAACACATCTGTCAAATCTATTCCATCAACTACTCTGTCAGTTGGTGGTTCCTGGCCAGCTAGTTTGACCAAGGTTGTATACAAGTCCATCAGGGAACCGAGCTGGTGTGAGACCTACAAATCATGAAGAATAATCAACAATTTGCAAATAAGTTATTGTATTAAATCTCAGTTGGGTCTGGTTCCTGGCCAGCTAGTTTGACCAAGGTTGTATACAAGTCCATCAGGGAACCAAGCTGGTGTGAGACCTACAAATCATGAAGAATAATCAACAATTTGCAAATAAGTTATTGTATTAAATCTCAGTTGGGTCTGGTTCCTGGCCAGCTAGTTTGACCAAGGTTGTATACAAGTCCATCAGGGAACCAAGCTGGTGTGAGACCTACAAATCATGAAAAATAATCAACAACTGTGGGTTCAAACTCAGCTTGGTCCAGAAACTTTATCTAAGAAACTTTGCCAGTTACTTGGGAGAGGACCGGAGTTCTACCAAGAATATTTCCGAGATCTTCCTCTACTAATAAAACTGGACATACCATATACGTATAACCAGTCATGTGTTGAAAATGACATTCATCCCACTCATTGTAAAGAAAAGACTGTTTTACAACTTGTTTGTACCAAAAAGTTTCAATAATAGCCATGTAACAAACAATCATGTATTTGTGCTCATTTATTACCAAATTTATTTAACAAGTTGGAAAACACCATGCAAAAATTCTATTTATAAAATCAATCGGAAAAATGGTACATTTACCATTTATTATTCATGTTATCTCTATAAGAACTAAGAAAAAAACAGTTTTCCAAGATGCTATAAACAACATCTCAAATAACATCATTTCTGATGATTAAAAGATGTTTTTTAAATATCAGGTATAGTTGAAAAGCTTGGGAGCTGAATTATACACATTTGCAGAGGTGGTCTAGTGATACAGCATCCACCTTGCATGCAGAAGGGTGGGGTTCATTCTCTGCCAGGTTATACCAAAGACTTGAAATATGGTACTAACACTTCCCAGCATTTAGAGGATAGTTCTAGGTCTGGTCAGTCTGATGTCAGTATAATATGACTAATGTGTGGTTACTGTATGTATAATGTGGACTAATGTGGGGTATCATACCATGTGTCTACGGCATTATATTCCAGTGTGGCAGTGCTTAGAACACTGTCTCAGGTAGACACTGTCGCAATATGACTGAAAAATTGTTGAAAACGTCGCTAATCATTATACAACAACAACAACAACTGAACTATACAGGCAATACAATCCATGATGTCATTTGATTAAATTCACTACTAAAATAAAATGAGCAATGGCAGAACCAATAAATGCTCCCTTAACAAGTGCTTATTGAGTAGTAAATCTCCCTTTCATAGTGTTGAAAGTATACTCATAACCAAAAATAAGGTACAAATGGATAAGATAATTCTGTTATAACTCAAGATGAGTTGTGACATCTTGCTCTCTATCCATGTTCATAGTCTCGTTGGATTCCCTTGCATACTTTTGAAGATGTTCACTGGACAAACAAATATTACATATGAAAATATAGTAAACAAGAGGCCCATGGGCCTTAAAGGTCACCTGAAAAAGATTTAGTAAAGTAGGCCCCACCATACATACAACATTTTATTAGGATTCAGCTTACGATTTTTGAGAAGACGTTGAAAATATCAATTGTTTACGAACGCATGACAACAAATAAAGAGGTTCACAAAAAGTCTCTTCAGACAAAGACTCAGGTGACCTAAAAAATGGAAATAACTCTGTTACTTTTAAAGATTATGCATTAAAGACCATGCATTAGGTAACCACTGTGTGTAAGTCAGCAAAATACAAATTTTGAAGTTGCATAGTAATGGAAACAAACTCATTTTTAGTGGCATTTTAATAAATTTTGTGTGGTAGTGAGTAAAATCAATTTCAAGTTAAATATGATATTCATCATTCATCTGATAAGCTGAATGTCTTCATTGTATTATCCATACTATATTTATATTTTTGTTATACTGTAGTAATATCGTGTCACCTGTGCTGGCTGTATCCTGGATGGCCACCATGCTATTGAAGGTTCTCTCATACCTCCTTCAAATGTTGTCTCCTTCCCGCATAGGAATGGACCATTGCTACCACCTGTATGAACACACAAATTCATTTTCTTTTAAAAGCTTCATTATTTTACATTGCTTGTGAAACATGTTCTTACAGCTGAGACAATTCATGGTCGAAGTCTTCTTGGGTCAAACCAGTAATAAGTAGATGTATATGCGAATAAAGTGTCTTGCTGACTACACGTAACCATGGCTAAGGGTCAAACTCATAACTCTTGATCATATTTCTTTCAATATGTCTACTCACCACCTTGAGATTGCTGTCCAGGTATTGTGTGTGACATGTGTCTTGTAAGGTTGAAACTCTGTGAAGTCATGTTTGGGAATTAACTTCAAATAGCTTTCTATTATGTTTCACGCAATGCGATATAAAGTCATTACCATTTAAACAACAATTAACACTATTTCTGCCCTTGTTTAGTCATCTTATATCTTATTTCAGGGGTGTATAAATTGATTACAATTATTTGATCTTCATAGTCAGTTTACCCTTAAAAACGAAAGCAATTGATGTCTGACATTTTGCAAACATGCATACTGAGGTCAAATCTAGTTGTTACTTTGACATGTAAATATTTCAGACATAGTAAATAATCATGGTAAAAATTTCAGACATATTAAACACCCTACCAAGGTAAATATTTCAGACATGTTAAACAACCAACTGCGGTAAATATTTCAGCAATAAATAAACATAAAGGTAAGTATTTCAGATATGTAAAACAACCAACTGAGGTAAAAAAATTTCAGATATGTAAAACAACCGAGGTAAATATTTTAGATATGTATATCAACCAATTGTGGTAAATATTTCATGCATGTAAAATAACTGAAGTCAATATTTCAGATATGTAAAACAACCGAGGTAAATATAACAGATATGTAAAAACAACTGAGGAAAATATTATATATGTAAAACAACCAACTGAGGTAAATATTTCAGATATGTTAAACAACCAACTGAGGTAAATATTTCAGCTATGTAAAACAACCAACTGAGGTAAATATTTCAGATATGTAAAACAACTGAGGTAAACATTTCAGATATGTAAATCAACCAATTGTGGTAAATATTTCATGCATGTAAAACAACTGAAGTCAATATTTCAGATATGTAAAACAACCGTGGTAAATATTTCAGATATGTAAAAACAACTGAGGAAAATATTATATATGTAAAACAACCAACTGAGGAAAATATTATATATGTAAAACAACCAACTGAGGTAAATATTTCAGATATGTAAAACAACTAAGGTAAACATTTCAGATATGTAAAACAACCAACCGAGGTAAATATTTCAGGTATGTAAAACAACCAACTGAGGTAAAAATTTCAGATATGTAATTCAACCAAAATAGGTAAATATTTCATATTTATGTGATACGACCAAGGCAAATATTTCAAACATATAAAACAACAAACCATGGTTGATCTTTCAGACATGAAAAGCAACCAACCAAAGTTAATCTTTTAGACATATAAAACAACCAACCAAGGTTGATCTTTTAAGACATGTAAAACAACCAACCAAGGTTAATCTTTTATCTTTTAGACATGTAAAACAACTAACCAAGGTTGATATTTTAGACATGTAAAGACATGTTTAGACACTATTTTGAAGTCCTTACCTCTTGTTTTACCCACTTTTGCTGCACCATTATCAGACGAGAAGAATACAAATGTGTTCTCCTGTATTCCCAACCGTTCCAGGGTATTTAGGATTTTGCCGACACCATAATCCAATTCACGCACAGCATCGCCATACCTTCAATGTGGATAAAACAACTATAACTTACCACCAAGTTTTGCGTATGTCGCAGCACCATTATCAGAAGAGAAGAATACAAATGTGTTTTCATGTATTCCTAGTTGTACGAGGGTTGAGAGTATTTTACCAACACCATCATCCAACTCGCGAACCACATCACCGTACCTACGAATAAGTCATAATTGAAGATTTTTTTAATAAAAAATGCTATATTTTAGATGGTAAACTGATAAAGATAATGCAATGCTTATATTATTGATTTTGTTAGCTCCAGATAGCTACTGATGCATGATACTAACTATATTGACCCCCACACCACACCTTTCATCTAGATATGCTCTAAGGTTTAATCATATTTTAATGCAACCTTCATTATACAATACACATAATATATATATATATATATATATATATATATATATATATATATATATATATATATATATACAAACAGTCGCATAGCAATCATGAAAACAGCAATTGGGTTGGACTACAAGTTATTACAAAATTAGTTACAGTCCTTCCCACAGCTTTACATGTCACGTTTATTATACTAAAATGTCTGGGGAAAACAAATAAATAAATAAACACCCCTCTAGTCCCATCCACAATTACTGTTTTATCATCCCAATATATTCCTTTTTTGCTTTAATGTGAATGAGAACTTACAAAATTAGAAGATATTTATCCACTCAGTTATAATCTTAAAAGAGTGAGTGGTTGGAGTGGGTGGTGGGACTGTGGGGGGTAACTTTAGTACGGCCATTATTATATTGACCGCAACGCCTATCATCTGGATACTATATATTATTTAGTAGCTGTTACAGTAACTGTTCTTAATTTTTTTTTTTAATTATAATTTTAATGCAGATTGCATATATAGAAACAGTCCGCACAACATGTATCATAAACCAACAGAGAATGTTTCAAATGGTGGTGATACTTATTGCCATTGATACAGAGAATATCATGTTAGTGCCAGATTGTCTAATATTTATCAGGTGAGGAAGAAAAAAATAGGGACGGATTCCTTGGTGAGTGCTTAATTTTTTTTTTATTTTGCGAAACCTTTTAAATTTTAGACTATCAGGCACTAACATTGTATTCTATTTATCATGCCATTATTCGCATATTTCAGATATTTGCATTTACAAAAGCCAAAATTAGTTTTAGTCAAGCAAACAAACACATGTGTGTACATCTGAGTAAAAGGCCTGATAATTGTTCCAAATTTGATTGATGAAATTAGAACAAAATAAATGTAGTTTTTTATCGCAACTGTTTGATTCATTTATGGTTATTAATTTATTATATTAATTTAATAAAATTAACAGTTTATCAACAGTCGAAAAAGTGTTTAAATGTGGGTTAAGCACAATGCAATAACAATGATGCCATCATTTTTTGTGTTTCTGCAAGATAAACCTTTCCTGCCAATAAAGCAAAAGGTTGTCCTACCTATGCTTGTTAAGTTCAATAGTACACAATGATATGGTGTTCATCTGCTGGAACCTGATCAGTTTCAACACTATACTTACAGTCCCCGCCTACTTGTGCCAAGGAACGGTTTCGATGCATACAAGGGCTGATGTGTTGCATCCACGGCCCAGTAAAGGAAAAATGGTGTCTCTTTAGCAGACTGAGATTTGATAAACGTCAAAGCTTCCTATAAAACAGAATTTCAACAAGACTATTAGGCAACATTTATAACTACAGCATATGACTAAAAAACTATCCAAAATACTAGAAAACAAGGAGAAAAAATACTGCAAAGGACCACAATTTTATAGTTACTTTGGCAATCTGACTGGTTAAACACAACCAAGATATTTTGCTAATAAAACTTCTGACAAAATTTGTTTTAGAAATTCACAATTTTATCCCTTTTTGGACCCCTGCTGACTCTTCTGTGTATTAAATTCCCTTTTAAGAACCAAGTCACAACTGTAATGACTAAACAATGCTCCAGACACCAAGATGTTTGAAATAATAAATTTACAATTTTATCCCTTTTTCGGGCCCCTGCTGGTCCTTTATGGATATTAAAATCCCCCTTTAAAGACCCAGCCTCAGCTGTTTTGACTAAACAATACTCCAGATCTCAAAATGATTAAAATAATTCCTAAAATATATGATAAGAAATGTCACTGGTAAGTGTCACATGCCCCTCCAAATGGTCTGTGAAAATAACGATATATTTTATAATAGGTAGGGATTTGTATGTATCCATGAATATCAAGAGTAATAGACTGTCGTTTCAGACTAGACACACAATTTCATGTTTGTTACATTAAAGTGTGATTTTGACCTTTGTGTAAACTTGACCTTGACATCTGATGTAAAGGTCTGGGTATTTCTACAGGTAATTGCAGGTAACACATCACCATAATATGTTGATCACTTGTGTCAAACTATTTCAAAATCTCTCCATGTAAGACAAAGTTACAGACAAGACATCAAATATCAAACAAACCGAAAGTGTGACCATGACATTTGAGGTAAGGTTCTGGGTCTTATACACAACATGTTGCTATGTCATGTTGATGAATTGAATAATTAAGTCAAGTGTTTTTAAAATCCATCCATGTATGACAAAGTTACAGACTGGACTTAAACAGGCCCAAAGTTTTGTCAAACAAACTCAAAGTGTGACCTTGACCTTTGAGTTACGGGTCTGGGTCTTACATGCAACACATTGTCATGTCATCATGATCAATTGAGCCAAGTTAAATCTCTCTATATAAGACAAAGTTACAGACCAGACAGGAAATATCAAACAAATTGAAATTATGACCTTGGTCTTTATAAAAAAGAGAATTTACTATTTTCCCATAGTATTTCTATGTAACAATCAAAGTCCCTTACTGGGGCCCAATATACTAGTATCCTATCCCCTTTAAATATTAAAACTCCTACTCATATATGATTGAATTTGGCTCTTCAATTCTTGAGAAAAAGATTTTTTATCCAATTTTTTACCCCTGCTGGCCTCTTACAGATATTAAATCCCCTTAATTAAAAGGCACTAGTTTCAACTGTTATGGCTAAACAATGCTTCAATACCATTGGAATAATACTAAAAATGGATGAATAAAACAAAATGACCTGTTTTCCTATACTTTTCCTATGTAAAAATCCCCTTACTAGCCTAGCCCCTTTATTTGAACAAACTTGAAATCTCAACTCATGGGGCTCATTTACACCAAATATAAAAAAAATTGGTTGTTCAGTTCTTAAGAAAAATAATTTTAAATGAAAATTTCCCTTTGTTCAACTGATAAGTCCCCAGGGTGGGGCCGATTTTGACCCAAGGGTCATTGCACTTTCAGAGAAGAAGATTTTTGAAATTTTGAAAAAAAAACAACAAAGTGATAAGACTCTGGGGCAGGGTCAAATCTGACCCCACGGTCATGATTTGATTTGCTCAGGTAAGCTATTAAAAAAGTATTAAGATATTAAACCTTTAGTCCTTTACATAACAATGTTTGGTTATGATATTTATGATAGTTAAATGTAATTCTCTATACAGCACTTTTTCAAAGCAGCTAGGCTGCATGTTTCTTGTTGGACTCCGTGACCTGGGCCCAAACCCACAATCTAAACAGATAAAGATAAGTGATCTTGGAGAAAATGCCCGGGATCACACAGCCATATACAGTCAAACATGTGTAAACAGTCACCTCTATTAACTTGTCTTAAGCAGCCACATTTGCTGTTTCCATTTGCTTTGCTTTCAGAGCAAATTAATCTGCACCAAACAACAACCTGTCTTAAGAGATCACTTTCAATCCTTCCTATTACTGGCTGCTTAAGACAGGTTTGACTGTTTATCACTGTAGTACATCTAGGTACAATCTGCATTAAATACACAAGTGTAAATCAGATTCTTTTATTCTTACTCTGAACAAGGACCTGTATAGAAGGAGAACAATCTTGCATCTCCGGACTAAATGTTGATGAAACAGCAAACAAAGGATTCATTATTTGCAAATTAATCATTTATAATTCACTGGCAACTGACTTCTTGCACATAAACTGTAATTTGTATGTAATCTTTGATGTTTAACCATGTTTTGATCACGCAAAGTGCTATCTAAAATTCTTTCTTATATGTTCAACTTACAGCTGGCACATGCATTGATCTCTTGCATAACAATGGATGATGCATCGCTAATCTCTATATAAGCATTTCACAGGCTGTCACTCCAGCAACATAATGGCAAACAAAAAGTTGTATTGTTCACAAAGCAATGCTGGGGATAATAAATATAACATCAACACAAACAGACAGAGGGTGATATCAGTTTTCATGTTACACAGATTTATAGAAACTTTGTATATTAAAAAAAAAACATACTTGAAGTTTGTGTAAATGCTGGAAAGCTCAGATAAATATGTGCCAGAAATGACAAATACCAGGCTGGCCAGACAACTACCAGGCTAGCCGGACAACTACCAACGGTCAGATAACTATCAGTGTGGTCAGACAACTACCAGGGCCGTCAGACAACTACCAGGTTGGTCAGACAACTACCAGGTTGGTCAGACAACTACCAGTGTGGTCAAACAACTACCAGGCTGGCCGGACAACTACCAGGATGGTCAGACAACTACCAGGGTGGTCAGACAACTACCAGTGTGGTCAGATGGGCTGACAACTACCAGGGTGGTCAGACAACTACCCGGGTGGTCAGACAACTACCAGGGCGGCTAGTCAACTACCAGGGTGGTCAGACAACTACCAGGACAGTCAGACAACTACCAGGGTGGTCAGACAACTACCAGGGCTGTCAGACAACTACCAGGGTGGTCAGACAACTACCAGGGTGGTCAGGCAATTACCAGGGTGGTCAGACAACTATGAGGGTGGTCAGGCAACTACCAGGACAGTCAGACAACTACCAGGGTGGTCAGACAACTACCAGGGTGGTCAGACAACTACCAGGGTGGTCAGACAACTACCAGGGTGGTCAGACAACTACCAGGGCGGTCAGACAACTACGAGGGTGGTCAGACAACTACCAGGCTGGCCGTACAACTACAAGTGTGGTCAGACAACTACCAGGGCGGTCAGGCAACTACCAGGGCGGTCAGACAACTACCAGGGCAGTCAGGCAACTACCAGGGCGGTCAGACAACTACCAGGGCGATCAGACAACTACCAGGGCGGTCAGGCAACTACCAGGGCGGTCAGACAACTACCAGGGCGGTCAGGCAACTACCAGGGCGGTCAGGCAACTACCAGGGTTGTCAGACAACTACCGCATGGTCAAACAAATAATGACAACTCAGATTTATAGCTCAACTAAAGCCTGGCAGTTTAACTACCGAGCAACGCTCACAGTTTCAGAGACTCAGAAAAATACCAATTTTTATACAAACCAGTAAAGATTAAATCCAAGTTGTTATAAACTAACCATTATTTCAATTTCCCTGAAGTTCTGTGAAAAGACTGAAATTACACATTTTGCATCTGTTTACCTGTATATACATCTGTGTAAGGTTAGATTCACCTGAATGTCTGTCTATCACAAAGTCTTGGTAATACCTTCAGGCAAAAAGTAAACATCTGCATGTAAGTTTTACAACATCAATGCCATTATAAATTAATTGCTAAATTATCATCCAAATTTTTCTTAAAAACGGGGAGGGCGGGAGGATTTTATTTTTTATTTTCATTTTTAAAATTTAAAAAAAAAAAAAAAAAAAAAAAATGGTCTAAAATAGATTTAATAACAGGCACAGATTGATCCGTGACAATTAATATTTTAAATAGATTCAATATAATAGAATTTAACACCATTTTCATGCTTCAACATAGTTACTATTTTTCATTCAGTTTTATTTGTGAATAACAAATGACTTCAAAATGTAAAATGAAACTGAGTATAAACAACACAAAAAGCCTACAAATTTTTAAGGCCATAATAGATCAATTGCTAGATAATCATCCCCACCCACCCCCTAATTTTCATGCCGCCCCGACCCTTTTTATAATTACATGTAATTTTTTTTTTGGTTCAGCATTTAGAGGATAGTTCTAGGTCTGGCAGGCCCAGCGTCAGTATAATGTGACTGGGTGAGGTATCATACCATGTGTTTGTGGCATGATTCTCCAGAGTGTAGTGTTCAGCGTATAAAAGACTGTGTCATGTGGACACCAATGAGATATGACTGTGAAATTGTTGAAAGAGATGCTTACCACTATACAACAACTGTGCATCTATTTATCTAAACATGGTATTATTCAGTATGTTACATTTAACAACAATGTTATATACAATAAGTTCAAGAGTAATGAATGAATGAATGAATAGGGTTTTACAGCGTACCAACACATTATAGGTTATTTGACGCCAACAGAAAGGAAGATTCCAGGTTCACTCTACATGTACAAAAACAACAACTCAACATACAGATTAAAAAAAATACATCAACAAATGAATATGCAGAATGAACCTAGAACCTTGATACCTGCAGAACTGCAGAGTTTCAGCAAATTCTATCATATTACTAAAATTGTCGCTTCCTATGAAAGCATGAGCCACAGTGATTCTATTCTTGCCATCACTCACGTGACTCCCTGGAACCACACAGGCGTTAATAATTTAACCACAATAGTGAACATGACAAAAAATGATAAAATGAACATGACACCCATTTGGAGGATTCCTACCCCTCTGCAGAGATCGGCAGTGATTCTATTCTTAGCCAGAACTACACGGGCTAGTTCAAGTGTAATTGTTATAATATAAAGGAGATATACAATTGCTTTTCTCGATGTATCAAGAGTAATTGTTATAATATAAAGGAGATATACAACTGCTTTTCTCAGTGTATCAAGAGTAATTGTTATAATATAAAGGAGATATACAATTGCTTTTCTCGGTGTATCAAGAGTAATTGTTATAATATAAAGGAGATATACAATTGCTTTTCTCGGTGTATCAAGAGTAATTGTTATAATATAAAGGAGATATACAACTGCTTTTCTCGGTGTATCAAAACAGCATCTATAATAGGTAAATCACATTTCTGCTTAATTTACAAATTACAGGAAAGACAGATCTAAATAATGACATATCCAGTTGTATCGGTGGAGGAAGTCTTCACAAACAATCTGAATGGATTCAATGTTCTAAAGCAAGCAATTAACAAACTTTCGCACATAAACTTTATGGACCAATCTGGGCTTGAACCCACAATATCAGTGACGATAGGTAAGTGGTTGTTAAATGACAGTGATTAAGACCATTTCACCACAGACGTCAAAATGAATCTGATTAAAATGTCATTCTTCCACAATTAACTGGCAACATTCAAACATAAAGATTTTGGAGTTGAACTACTAACCCCAGCAGAGAAAGGTACCAGTCTTGAGACAGCACCTTTAAAAGAACACGAGAAAATGGAAAAGGACAAAACTGATGTATTATCATATTTTTAATTGCATAAATCATTTTTATGCATTTAATACTTAAGAAGTATTTAGTGTTGTCTGCCAGTCACATAGCTGATACTAAAAGGATGTGCAAGCCTGCCAGGTTCTAGGCGAAATTTTAAGATGCATTTCATGCATATTGGGGGCAATTCAAGGAGATACAATGATGCATTCGCAAGAAAATGTGCAAGCATGGGTGTTGTGGCATAAAAGCTGCTACGTCACTGTCTTTCTTAATACGCTTGAATGATTAAACTATAAAGAATATGCCTTTAGTTACCCTTAGAATGAAACTAAATGTTGTAATATATGTAGGTGAAAAAAAACCGTACCTGCCCACCATCTCAGCATCCTTGTATACAGGTATGTTTGGGGTTTTCTTATTGTCATATGGCCCAAAATGACAGTTAGGAGCCCCAAACCACTCATCAAAGCCATGTTTCAGGGGATGATACTGTGGCCTATGACCAAGATGCCTGCAAGAAAAATATAAAAAAATCAGTGAATTCCTATCCTCTGCTCAAAAATTCTGAATTGTGATATTTCTAGTAATAAATTGATTGATTCATTGATTGACAGAATATTTAGCATCATTTTTATGTCATCGAGGGTTAACAGACAATCAGTTAACCTAACATGAAAGGTTAACCAGTACTCTAGCCTACCTCATCTCCGCAAGTAACTGATAACTTTCCCACTTGAATCAGTGGTGAGAGACAAATGATAATGAGACATAATGTCGTATATCAATCATCACAGAGACTGTTGCTGGGCGAGGATTCAAGCTCATGACTCACTGGATTGATAGTCAGATGTACTACCGACCAAGCTACTCTGGCCTGCTTCTAATAATAGATTGGAAACAAAGTAGAAGTTATACATAAATGTTATTCTGTGTTTATTGTCCTTTTTTCATACAAACAGGCATATAAACACTATGATGTGCACGCTGTTATCCATCTAGCAGCACAGTTTTTCATTTTCCCTGATTTGTTATAAATCAACTAAATATAAAAAAAATAAACTCATTACAAATAAATATGACTACCATTTGCCAATTATCTTGTTCCTGTAGCCAGCCTTGTGGAGAATTTCTGGCAATAAAATCTCGTCATCTGGTATTCCTCCCATGATCACCTGTGGTGTGTATGCTGAAGCAAAAAAAGGTCAAATGAATTAGACTTAAGATGAAAATGCAGCTGATGAAAACAGGACAAATAACTCCATGTCCAACCATTCCAGAAACAAACATTCCATGTCCAACCATTCCAGAAACAAACATTCCATGTCCATCCATTCCAGAAACGAACATTCCATGTCCAACCATTTCAGAAACAAACATTCTATGTCCAACCAATCCAGAAACAAACATTTCATGTCCAATCATTCCAGAAACAAACATTCCATGTCCAATCATTCCAGAAACAAACATCCCATGTACAAACCATTCCAGAAACAAACATTCCATGTCCAACCATTCCAGAAACGAACATTCCATGTCCAACCATTTCAGAAACAAACATTCTATGTCCAACCAATCCAGAAACAAACATTTCATGTCCAATCATTCCAGAAACAAACATTCCATGTCCAATCATTCCAGAAACAAACATCCAATGTACAAACCATTCCAGAAACAAACATTCCATGTCCAACCAT
This sequence comes from Panopea generosa, assembly GCA_029582155.1. Lineage (NCBI taxonomy): Eukaryota > Metazoa > Mollusca > Bivalvia > Adapedonta > Hiatellidae > Panopea > Panopea generosa. The sequence goes on from CM055900.1 coordinate 6,284,706, forward strand.
TCCATGTCCATCCATTCCAGAAACGAACATTCCATGTCCAACCATTTCAGAAACAAACATTCTATGTCCAACCAATCCAGAAACAAACATTTCATGTCCAATCATTCCAGAAACAAACATTCCATGTACAAACCATTCCAGAAACAAACATTCCTTGTCCAACCATTCCAGAAACAAACATTCCTGATACAACCATTCCAGAAACAAACATCCCATGTACAAACCATTCCAGAAACAAACATTCCTTGTCCAACCATTCCAGAAACAAACATTCCTGATACAACCATTCCAGAAACAAACATTCCTGATCCAACCATTCCCGACTCAATCATTCCAGATTAAAATATTCTTGATCTTTTGTGGATGGGAACTTGACATTTTGTGTAGGTTGAAATAAAATCAACGTGAAGGTAAAATAGTAAGTAAAGATTTAGATGAGCAGAATGGCAATTTGACAAGGTGTGGGGGAACAAAAGGAATGCATTAGGAAAAGAATTAAGAGAAAACTAAAGTAAAAAGGAGAAATTGTTTCTGCAAAATTGTTGGTGCGACATAAAATATAAGTTAAAAGAAGTAAAGGCCACAACTCCATAACAAATAATTCTATCGAACACAAATACAACAGGCACATGTTCAGACCGAGTTGCATCTGAAAGGTTGTTGGTCTAAAATATGATGTAAAATCTAAATTAAAAGAACAAAAAGGCGTAACTCAGTCAAAAATAATTTAATTGGAATGCCAGTACTACATACACAGTTTCAGACCATGTACTTGCTGTGCAGTGAGTTTCATTTGAATTGACTTAAAACTGTGGGAGGAGTGTACAGAAATGTTGGTCCAAAGTGTGATGTAAAATTTAAATTATAAGAACAAAGGGCCATAACTAAAATTGAATTGGAACACCAACACCACAGGCTCATACTCAGACCATGTACCTGCTGTAAACCAGTTTCATTTCAATCAAGTTAAAACTGTGGGAGAAGTTGTTGGTCCAGAACATGATGGAAGTCTGGAGCATCGAACCCAGGATCAGAGGATTAAGGACTCGTTTATTATTTAGACATATAATCATAACATGACATGTGAATATAATAATTTCGATATATTGAATTAACCCTTTACTCCATAGATACGCATTTTCCGCACCAATCACAGAAGGCCTTTGACAACAGTGCAGGAAGAGTTCAGATTGCTCGTAACAAGCAATCTGAACACTTTCTGCACTGTTTTCCACTCTGTCAGTTAATACAAACATAATTCACCCAATAATTTAAAAGCCTTCTATATTAGAGGTGTCAAACAGGCGTCTATTTAAAGTAAAGGGTAAACATAATTATATTTCCCATCACTTTTTTCATTCATTCATTCATTTGATAATCATCATATTTACGATGACTAGCAGAGCATGGTTACATGATAATAGAACATTAAACAACATTAAAATATCAACTAACAGGTCAGTTAAGACTCATCCTAGCTTCAGACTATTACTGCCATTATGGGTACATCACTTACCATTTCTGGCATGTGCATTTGTGGTATAAAAGCCATTTCTGATTGGTAGTCTGCCAGACATCAAGGCGGCTCTAGCTGAAATGAAAAATGCACGCTGTTACATTTGATGTAGCAGTGACTCTGGGGCTTCTGTATCAGTGAAACACATGATGAAGAACTGAAAAATGACATATAAACCAGTGGATTGGCAGATTTACACATAAATGGAGAGCAGAGTGGAATGGCAGAATAATTTGTACATGGAAAGCAGAGTGGATTGGCAGTATAACACATAAAAGGAGAACAAAATGGTTTGATACAATAATACATACATGGAGAGCAGAGCGGATTGGCAGCATAAAAGTCTGGGAACAGCATTCCATCTGCAGCCATCTTGTCTAAGTTTGGAGTTTCTTTATTGGGTTCTCCAAATACCCCCAAGTCTCCCCAGCCCATCTGAAAAATTATGCTGATGAAATAAATGTCAGAACAAAGCGACTTGAGCATAATATATACAGAAGCACAAAGGTCACATAAAATATTATATACCATACAATAGCACAAAGGTCATAATATAACTTATACCATAGTTCATTAGTTGATTGTGATACAAATTCTTACAACTTAGACAAATGATGCTCAAAGTCTTCCCTTTAGACCAATACTTAGTGTAATGCGGATAAAGAGTCTTGCTGAAGGCCTTTACACATAGCCATTGTAGAAGATTGAACACATGATTGGATGACACGGGGTTCAATGCTCTACCACTAGCCCACATGCGTTGATGTCATGGTGGGAGGCGGGCTACTTGAGCGAGACACTTATTCGCACAATTATGCTAAAGTACTGATTCCTCCCAGGAAGACTTCGAGCGTTGTAAGAATTTGTAAGAATTTGTTTCACAATCGGCAAATTAAAAAAGGTTCCATATTACATTATCATGCATGAGATTCAAATTTCAGAGCTGCATATCCAAGTTTACTGTAAAATTACATTTTCATTAATATCCCTACAATTCCAATGTTCGACATAAACTTTTTTTTCCCACTAACTCAGTAAAACTACTAGACCTGACCAAACTTCAACTAGACCAGACCAATATTGTAACTATGACTCCGGACATAGTACTGAAAGTTGGTCACAATCAGAGTTTTCTCATAAGTTTTCTTTGTTTCAGTTCTGCCTTTTGTATTTTTGTCGTTATCATCCCGATCTTTTCCCCTGGTGAAGGCAAAATTGAATAGAGACATGTCCAAAGGTGTTGTTCGTCGTTAATATCAATAATTCATAAATTGGTCTTCTTATGTTGTAAAATATAGAATGAAAGTAACTAAAGCCGATCATACCCGAAAGAGTTACGCCGCTTAATATATTGCGTCATTAGAACAGGTTAGAGTTATGCCGCTTAGTTTGGGCCACTTAGCAATTCTACGTTATGTGTTTTCGCGTTTGCCGTAATGTTACAAATTATCGAAAGTCAATGATATTACATGCTCGTTGGCAGGTGCATTTTAATTGATTCAATGATAAACATTATCAGCTCAGGTTTTGGTGCTTTTTAACTGATTTCTTAATTTTAATTTAACACGACCAGTCGGGCTACCTACACTCCAGTAGAACACGACCAAACAAAGTTTATACTAGACTGTCAGTCGGACATGGATTAATGTCGAACCCTTAATTCCTACAAATATTGTTTGAATCTTTTCAAATTTCTACACATACTTGGTTGTTCATTATTAGAAAATTTGCTTGATGAGTTTAATTTTAGCTCAGCATGCACACAAGTTATGCTTAAAGTTGGGTTACCTGCCCTTGAATTGTCTAAATTTGCCATTTTATTTGATCATCATCTTGTGAGCAAGACAGCACTCTCATTTTCTTATATATATTGTTTGCTGCAAAATATCCAATATGGCCATTAAGAGTGACAGATTCTGCCCCAAGTAGACAACGTCCTGATATGACTGAAACATTTTTATTATTTTTATTCAGAACAGTACGATGAATCTTTTATGTCATTTATATAACATGGTTAACATATAACATGCAGCTACAATATATTACTGACTTGATTTGAACATTGATAGTACCCCGGGAGAAGAAAAAAAAGCCTACCTACCTATCTTATTTTTTTTCAGGGGCCAACAAGAACTGGTTTTTTTTATTTGGGTTGTACTACCGTGTGGTGTGTATTAATAATGTATATGTAAAATCAGTAACATATCTATGCAGTTTCCTTATGTATATTCTAATGATTACATTTTTATCTGTATCATCCAGCTACTTCCGCAATACGGATGTGTTTAATTACATACCCCACCCGGCTTCAGTTTCTTAGTTTGCTAAGTTAATTGTTTATAGTACTATTAAATGAGATAAAAGAATTATATATTAAGTAAACTATTAATTGTAAATTAAACATACGTCATCCATAAGCATAATGACGAAGTTCGGCTGTGTTGACAAACATCTTGTGCATGAAAATACAGTAAAAAATAAACGAATACATAAAAGTGAAAGCACGTCTTTCGCCATCTTGTTTGGATCACATGATCAATAATTATCTTGATTTCACAATCGTAAATACTCGGTAAAATCCGTCGCACCTTAGCTCAAACGTCATTGCAAGCTGGACTGGAACAGTCTTCCAAGAAAAATAAAAGGAATAAAAAAAACAAAAAGATCTATGCTTTTTTAAAAGAAATGAAATTGCAACTTATTGAAAATATGAAATTTGATATAGCCTGTGAATGATAGGAAACTTAACTCTTAAAAACATAAACTAATCAGAGTTGTCTTTCTTTGGTTTATTATAGCAATTACAGCCAATATTTTGACACCTTAACATTTATTTTTTTATAAGCACTTTCCATTGGAAATAGGTTGTAAAATTTAATGTGTTATCCTGTGTAAAATTTATATGTCTCAAATATATGTACTTAAATATAAAGCGAAAGGCCAAAATATATACCATCAGGGGCGTAGCTAGAGCATTTTGAATGTGTACGTCCGATACACAAGGGGGAGAGTATGGGAAAAGGGGGCGGGGGGTGGGGTTGAGTTGTAGGCCTCTGAAAATTTTGAATTTCTAGATGCCAGGAGGTGGCATCTGAACACTTTTCAGTGAGAAATATTGACCATTCTTGGTAGGTTATTTCATTAATGATGAGAGAAAAAAGATAAAAGTTAAAATGCGTGAAAAATTTTATAGTCAGCGTGAGACCGTGATTTCATTGTAAAATGATTGAGACTCACAGCGATACCGTTAGACTTGGTAAGTATGACTGGTCTTCTGGGGGTGGGGGGTGTTTTATAGATCGCCTGTGATGAAATTTGGTGGTATTTTTACGGGGTATTTTCACCAGAAATACAGACAAACAAATATTGTTAAGAAACAGGCTTTCAGGGTGTCTGGTTATAAATTTATTTTCCAGTGTGAGAAAAATTCATCATTCTTATACTTTCTCTTTTTAAAATGTATATTTGCATAATCACTTCTTAATAACAAATATGACAGATAAAAGAAATGAACCGTGCGTAACGGGTGCACCAATGAAATATACACTCTGGGACCTAAAGATACATTATGTTTTAAAATATTTTTTTTTTAATAAAAAAAAAATATAATTAGGGATATTTGGTTGTAAAATGTCTTCGAACAATGTTCTTTCGAATCCCAATGATTGCAGCTTACTTATTTTTGATTACCATGTGTACGCAGTTGCGTACTCTGCATACAGATAGCTACGCGCTTGACCATAGTTAGTAATTAAACAATTATGTAATAGATCTATGTGATTACATATGATATTTTTTGTGATCTTTCAGTGACTTAATAATATGTAACTGATTATATAATAGTAATAATAATAATAATAATAATAATAATAATAATAATAATAATAATAATAAATATTATAAGTAATAGTAATAGTAAAAGTAGTAATCATCATCATCATCATCATCATCATCATCATCATCATCATCATCATCATCATCTTAACAACAATAATAGTAATAATAAAACACTTTACAGTTACTTTATTAAAAATTCATGACACTCAGTCAAAATAATCTACAAAATGACCTCACATTTATCATTTTAAGTACATTTTGTCTTTAAACACTGTTCCAATGAATCTTAATTTACACAGTTCTGAAAATAACGAATTTGATTCAGATTAATATTTTGCTATTTCTGTTTTTTTTTACAAACTGGGCTATGTGTATCTTCCGGATATTACAAATCTTTCACTCTAGCTAAGCAATGAAATAAAATCTTTATGATACATTTTTTAATTGAATACTTCACATTTTTTAAATGGTCGTGTTTGTAACTTCAATGTTTAATATTAAATGTTAGTCTTCATTTATCTCTTTCAGCCATACAGGGATAATCCCTCCGTAATCACTTAGTCGCAATGTAACCAATATCATTAAGATCAGGTCGACTTTAAGCTTCCATACTCGACGTACAGCACTTTGCGTAGAGTATGGAAGCTTCAAAGTTGATCTGATTTTAATGACATTGCAATGTTACTTAAGTTTAGCATGATAGATTTCAATAAATCTTAATAGTTATAACATTTGGTTTTATAATCACTCCCGTTGACTGGTTAAATGATTTCTTAATAGTTATAACATTTGGTTTTATAATCACTCCCGTTGACGGGTTAAATGATTTAGTATATCGTTGATTTCCCTGTACTTAATTGATGTTTTCATTGATTTATATTAAATAATTTCTTTTATTTATTTGTAAATAGTTTTGATGAATTTTGACCATATTAATTTAATATAATTATTTTTGTCATCACATTCATTAGTCTTTGCGCGCACAAAATGACCTATTTATGTGTCGACGTGCCGTAAAACACCATTCATTCATTCATTCATTCATTCATTCATTCATTCATTCATTCATTCATTCATTCATTCATTCATTCATTCATTCATTCATTCATTTTATAATCAATCTGTTGCACCAGTATAAGTAGTTATTTTATCGTTTAAGTCTTATAGTTAGACATCACTGTTTCCTATCCCTTGAGCTGAATTTGCTGTATTTATTTGTTTGTTTCCGTGATTACTCATGTATGAGTAGCATGAATGTTTTCATTTATCACACATTAGTAACAGCATGTACCTATTGGTAACGTCACAACTACTACTTATATAGTGTAACACCCTATAAATTAAAGTGTCGCATATTGTTCTTGTAGTCACCAGACTTGTGAACATCCAAATCACCCTCAGTTCTAGCTTCTAGGGTATCATTGAAAAGTACATCTCTGACTGACCATCGAAACATTCGATCTGGTAAGAAGCATTCAGCTACTTTTTCTGGTATCTCATCTATTTGAACAGTTTCAATAGTCAATTCCAAACGAGCGATGACAATATATGTTTTGTCTTGTCTTGTGTTCCAAACATTGCAACAAAAGGACATTGCTACTAAGATAAAACCCATTAATGTATTTAAATGACAAGAAATTATCTTTGGTGTCAAATTTTATCAGGAACATGACATATATTGTGTCATTAACACATTTTTAGTTTTGTCCGTCCAGTTGTCTCAGAGCTATAACAGGCTCATAATGTCGCCTCTCGTCCAGCAAGAGATATTGCTTTACCTTTGTCCACAAATGCTGTTGTAGAATCTGATCGAGTACATGCTTATATACCTTGCAGAGCACGGATATTTACAGAATTCAAACCTTCATTCCTGTGTGAATATAGATATAACATATCGTGATACTACTGCTGAGTTAAGCATTCACCCACTTGATATATCAAAGAGAAAACTATCGTCTGTGTAATTTCTTCAGATATTATTAAATGATTGAAGTTTTATTCAATATACTTCGTAGGATGAAATATCAAGTGTGTTTGCTTTTTTTATGTTTGCATTGTAAGTGTCTTTTTCCGGCAATTTACATGTATTTCATTAAATTATATCACTCGGGTCTTCTTCAGCTACACAATATCCCATCCTTATAAAACAGAACAGCGTATGATCGATTCTTGTCATCACCGGAGTGAAATCTGAATAATGTCATCTTGAATGATGGGCCGAGCCCGATAAGCTCAGTCGTTAGCGCGTCTGGTTGCCAATCCAGGGGTCATGAGTTCGAGTCCTTGCTCGGTAACAATCTCCGTGATGGATGATATACGACATTACATCTCATTATCATTCGTCTCTCGCTGCTGATTCAAGTCGGAAAGTTATCAGTTACTTGAAGAGATGGAGTGTGCTCGTGTACTGGTTAACATTCCAAGATCCCAGTAGTTAGGTTAACTAATCGTCTGTTAGCCTTCGATGGCATAAACATGACGCTAAATATTAAATCAATCAATCAATTCAATTCAATGATGGATACTACAGTGCATGTTGCCATTTTTTTATCTGGATAGTTTTCATAGTATATTTTTTATTTTCTTGCAACTTGTGTTGTGTTACTAAGGGAAACAACTGTTGTAGCTTTATTTCATATAGTTCATACACAGTTACTCAGCCTATATGTACCCTGAAATGCACATAGCAATGACTATACTGAATACTTCTATTTTGTTACATCTCTTTGACATCGCAGTGTCCACTTATTCCAATACAGAATAACACAACATACCTGAGCCTATGTTTTTCACTTTTCTACAAGGTATTTGCTTTTCAAACCGATGTTCATCCAGGAAACAGTAATTTGCAAACGCTTCAGGCCACGCTCATGATGCTGGCCACTTCTCAATACAGTCCAGTAAGACAGCTTTGACGATATCGCTTGTAAGAAGATACAATACATATTTTCATCCTTTGAAGGATTTATCACATATATCAACTTACAAAACCTTCTTTCTTCATAAAATATAGTGTCGATGTCTTGCCGATATGCCATGTACTTTAAGTTTTAAAGTACGCTTACCTTCAAGGAAACAATTCAAGGAGCCTGCGTCCAAAAAATCTTTATAATTATGCTACAATTAGGATATTAAATTGACCTAAAATCTATAATAGAGCATTAACTGCTTTAATCTACATATATGTTTTGGCCACAGTTAATTGAGTGTTACTGTTACACACTCATTCAGTCACAAGGACGGTTTTGTTGTTTATTTAACAACACCCAACTCATTAATGTTGTAGTCCTAAAAATACACAAATGGCATTGAACTGAACTTGTTGACAAAAGATCGTTTAGCATTTTTGAAACATTTTTATAACTTTAGAGCAATATCCGGTGTACGCTGTAGGGCAATATCCGGTGTACGTTGTACCAACCGTGTCCGTGTATTACAGGTACACTCGACAATGATGGAATCGAATTTTAGTCATTTTCACACACCATTTAATTCAGTCTTTACACATAAGAACGTATAACCATACGAAGATAGTAATCTCCTATATGAATGAAATTTCTTATCTGAGAAATTATCAACACATTTTATAAAACTACTGGCGAAACGCTAGTTTTCAAAACATGCGATGAATTTCTGCAAAAAATACACAGACTGATATTTCCTGGAACATTTTCTGTTACATCGATAGCAAATGCTGGATATTAAATGTGGTACACGTTTTATCATACATGACCACGAATATACGATGATTTTCAACTATTTACAAGAGTAACGCCCCTTTTCCAGAACAGAAACGAAGGTAAGGGTTTGCACGAATACGCGAGTATCTTTATTTCATATTAACATAATGCAGATAAATATTTTTCAGTTAATGTAAAAACATATCATAATTGCGATGAGACCTTTTAAGTTGTTCAGATTAATGTCGATATTTATTTGTACAAGCATATATTGATTTCGTGTATACAACGTTTAAAGCGAAATTTCGTCGTCCACATGACGATGCTTACATGAATATAATATACAGTACACGTGACGATACACAATACACGTGGCGCTGCTTACATGAACATAATATATAATATACGTGACGCTGCTTACATGAGAATAGTATAAAATACACGTGACGCTGCTTACTTGAATATAATATACACTACACGTGACGCTGCTTACATGAAAATACTATACAATACACGTGACGCTGCTTACATGAGAATAGTATACGATACACGCGACGCTACTTACTTGAAAACAGTATAAAATACACGTGACGTTGCTTACTTGAACATAATATATAATATACGTGACGCTGCTTACATGAGAATAGTATATTATATACGTGACGCTGCTTACACGAGAATAGTATAAAATACACGTGACACTGCTTACTTGAATATAATATACAGTACACGTGACGCTGCTTACATGAAAATACTATACAATATACGTGACGCTGCTTACATGAGAATAGTATACGATACACGCGACGCTACTTACTTGAAAAAAGTATAAAATACACGTGACGCTGCTTACTTGAACATAATATATAATATACGTGACGCTGCTTACATGAGAATAGTATATTATATACGTGACGCTGCTTACACGAGAATAGTATAAAATACACGTGACACTGCTTACTTGAATATAATATACAGTACACGTGACCCTGCTTACATGAAAATACTATACAATACACGTGACGCTGCTTACATGAAAATAATATATAATACACGTGACGTTGCTTACATAAAAAAGTATACATACACATGACGTTGCTTACATAAAAAATATGTTAGAATACACGTGACGCTGCTTACTTGAAAATAGTATACAATACACGTGACGCTGCTTGCATGAAAATAGTATACAATACACGTGACGCTGCTTGCATGAAAAAAAGTATACAATACACGTGACGCCGCTTGCATGAAAAAAGTATACAATACACGTGACGCTGCATACATGAAAATAGTATACAATACACGTGACACTGCTTACATGAAAATAGTATACAATACACGTGACACTGCTTACATGAGAATAGTATACAATACACGTGACACTGCTTACTTTAATATAAAATACAATACACGTGATGCTGCTTACTTGAATATAATATACAATACACGTGATGCTGCTTACATGAAAATAGTATACAATACACATTTTTATTGCATTCTGTCGAGTAATTGTACTGTCCCGGAGGGCGCGGTGAAAGACGTCACACGATAAATCCCTGATAGGAATAATACTATTTTCAGGTAAAGCTATTCATTTACTTTTATGATGTTTACATATCATTAAAACAGTTTATAAATAAATACTTTTTGTTTGTGAAGAATTTTAATCCTATGCTACAAAATACACATACGTAGTGAACTAACGATTAATAAAATCTAGATGCGAATTGTACGCTAATGATTTAGCTATACTATACATGCATTATTGTATATACACTTGACTCGTGTCAAGCACAATAAATAGACATTAACTTAACCACTGTCAGATATTAATTGATCCAATACCACTTCAGCATCGGTATTGTTCAGTTTACAATCTGTTTTTATTTGTATCGCATACTTTTGATTTTGCATTAAAATAATAAAAAATAAAACAAACTGAATGTGGACGTTTGACATTTTAATCCAGTATTCAGACATTGCCAATAACATGAAAGTAAAATATTGACCAAACGGATTAAAGAACAAGATTGCGTCCAGACTTTGTAAATTGTAAATGGACATTGCATGAACTGTTAAAAGTTAAGTCGAAGGCAGCCCTTGTATTAAACGTATTATTTTCTCAATAAGCTCAAATGATATAAGGGGTGTCAAAGTTACTGCCATTCTCTCTTTGAAAGTATCCGGTTGGCAAATGTTATTGACTATTACGATAGCGTTCAGCATAGACGGCAAGAAAGAAGATAACCGCTCAGGTAGGCCTGTTGTTGCAGTAACAAAGGAAAACATTGGTGCTGTTAGAGCTATGGTAGAAGAAGATTGACGGTATACTGTTTCCCAGATAGCTTATAGTCGAGGCATCTCAGAAGGCACCGTACATCGTATTCTGACTTACTGTTTGAAATTAAAGAAGTTTTGTGCTAGAAGGATCCACCACTTGCTGAAACCTGACCGAAAGGCTAAGCGTTTAGATTGTGATAAAAATAAAAAACACTTTTGAAAAAATATAAAAAAATGTAATCCTAGGAAAATTTCTGACTTGCTCAATGAGGACGTAACTTTGGTTTATCATTTTGAACACCAACGATGCATCAATAATAAATAATGGCTTGGTAAAAAATGAGGCTAGGCCGGTCATTGCAAAGAGGACAAGAAGCGCCAAGAAAATTGTATACGCTATTTTCGTCAATTCTAATGGTGGTACAAATTCCTTGCAAAGAGGGTAAAACAATTACAGGCAAGTTTTACAAAGAAACAGTACTTAAATCTGTCAAAAGGTTTTATCAAAATAAACGCCCAAGTAATATAGCTTATTCATGACAATGCTTTTGCCTATAAAGTAAAAGTGTACAATCTTTCTTAGAACAAGAAAAGGTTATTCAGGTTGAACACCCCACTTATTCCCCTGACTTAAGCCCCTGTGACTTTTCCTATTTCCCATACTAAAACAATGCTCGCAGGTAAACGCTTTTCTACAAAAAGTGCCCTGGGTCTGCAATTTTACAGTGTCTCAACAGTATACCAAGGGGGAGACTACTTTGTGCCATATTGGTGTGTATCTGTGCGGGGGAATACTTTAAAGGGTTGGCCTGAGAAAAAACCCGTTCCTGTGAAAATCTTAAATTTCCGAAGACCAGTGACAGAATATATTGAATGCGGAAATTGAGATTGTTTTAGTCAGCTTGAGATATTAAGTGAAACCGGGCCCTGGTACTTTGCTTCCGTGTTGTTACTAGTATATCATTTTTGGTTCTTTTGAAACAAGGGATTTATTTAGTTTGTTCTAGAACAGAATACTGCTTAAGCCGGTGTTGCATATTTAACTACCCATCACGAACAGACTCAACAGACTCCGAGCGTGAGTTGTATAAGTTGTTATAACTTGTTTCACAATCGAGGTAAATTTATATATACAGTAGAACCTCGATGGCTCGAACTCAACTGGAATAAATAGTTCGAATTAAGGGTTGTTCGAACCAAGTAATGTTCAGTATCATACCATACAAACATCGAAGTGTGCGCCAATTCCCTGACTTAACACATATTACATGTCAGTTTCTCTTAATGGACGTATAGAATATAACAATTCTTAACTATTGATAAGGCAAAGTACAGAATATTAAATATACTAGCAAACAGATTGAAAAAAGACAGATGCCAAACAGTTACCCACTCATTTCACATGAGTCGTTTACTTTTATTTAAACGCACAAAGAGCGACTTGAAACCGAATTTGAAAAAAGAAATGAATTCCATGCCGGCATGCTGATAGATTGTTGATATATATACTTCATTTTCCCTTAAAATAAACATTTTGTTGTCAGAAATAATAATTAAATTACTACATAAGTAGCCGCCCGATTGTTTACTGCTGCATTTACAAGTAAATCTAGATGGAATAAACAGCTATCTTTGAAAGAAAACCACCCTTGATCAATAAAAAGGGCGAACAGACGGAGTACGAAGTGGTTTAGTTACTATATATTTAACAGCACTGGTTTGCATTTAAGATATCTTAGAAATGTATGATTTACTACATTTGATCCAGATAATAGATCAGTTATCAAAACTTTCGATCATATAGGCATAGAAAATAATGTTTATTTCATGTGTTAATTATTTGGACATTCTTTTCAGATACATTAAGTAAGTCCTATTAACATGGTTGTCCCATTTAAAATTATTATCCATAGTTACGTCATAGTTAAGCAACCGACTGAATTTTAGTTCTATTAATATGTAACACCATTTCTTTAGATTGTCTATTTTAAGTCGACACCCTGATAAATTATCATATAATTATGCTGTCATTTTAATGTCAGTTTTTGTCGGGGTGGGGTGGGGTGGGGTGGGGGGGGGGGGGTCGCAGTTAGTTTGAATCGCCATTTATCTGATTGACCTGAAAATGGGTACATATGTGCCCTGTGAATCTCAAAACATAGGCATAAACTCTACAATGCAGCCTAAAATTTGGTGGCCAAAACTTTATCTTCAAACCATTTATAGGGGTCGATACTTTAAATTTAAACAAATTATATAGAGATCAAAATTCTATATTTTAATCTAAGAATATCTAAAACTTTGTCTAAACAATGGCATGAGCTCTTGGTTCATTAAGAATAAAATACATGAGTCTTGTGAACAAACAAACAATTTATTTTTGTATTTGAAGAAAATGTATTGTAGTAGAAAACATTAACGCAACTATTCATTTCAACATTTTATTAAGGATTGAACAAGGGGTTAAAATATCTATGATGTGTCCAAAAGAGGAGTCAAAACGGCGGCACTTGTGTTCTAACCAAGATATAGAGAATGTCCTACCTCCCTGGGTATCTATACTTTTAACTTTCAAGTCTATGAGTTAATACATGGTGACTTTGTAGTTTAGCCACTTGTCTGTTCTATTGTATCCATACTTGTAATATTCAGGTATGTGAGTTAAACACGTGCTATCTGATACAGTGTAGCGTGAGCGAATTAACCCGTGCTTGGACTAAGAAAAAGCCAACATTAACGAAATATATCTATATAATACTTTAAAATCAAGGCAATCTAATTAGGTTTGAACAATACACGTTAAAAGCTGTTACACTGTTTAAGTAAGGCATTATTACGAAAGGTATTGGCAGATTATTTACACCTTATAAACCGTTAGCATGTTTAGATATGTTCGGTATTTAACATAAGGTCAGCACATACTCTCTACCGTCAATAATCCGTTAACATGACCGTCTGTATTATGGTCTACATTACTACAGACAGGCGAGTAACCTCACACTATAGACATAAAATACAGCTATAAGAATATGCGTTGGAATATTTTTCATCTGCGATGCGTATCGAGATACTTGATTTTCAGAATGATACGTATCACGATACATATAACCTGTGAAAATAAAAGGCGATGCGTATTGCAATATTTAAGTCGCGATGCAATGCGCGTTACGATACTGAATTTTAACTGTAACTTATGCAATCACCATGCTTGTTAAATGAAGTGTATGTAATAACTATGCTCGTATTCAACTTAAACTTATCCTTATTACAGAGAAAAACAGACCGTATTACACTGCATAACTGCAAGAGTGATTAAATAAACATAGTGGGATGGTGCCTGTTGGGAAGGAAATGCTGTCCGTAATATCCGTCACATGTTTAGCCGGTTTATATCCGAACATTCGTCTTGCTTTTTTTAAAAAAAAAAGAATAGTTTTTGTTTGTTAGCCTTTATTTGCTTTTTTTTTTGTTTCATCAAGATTGGAATTGCGATGCACGGAATCTGACAATCGTATCGATGCATCGTAGGCCTAAAGAATGCATTGCATCGCGATCTATTGGAAGTTTCGTTTAACATCCGATACACACACCGGCAGAAAGGTGAATCCCGATTCATCGATGAATCGTTACGCCTCTATATAAGAGTGAGCTATCAATCTTGCACGACGAGCTATTACAAATCATGACTGAATTATAGTTATAAACATAGACATAGGTTATATTCATATTTTATTTACTTAAACTTTACAGTTTCTCATCATTATAAATACAATTGACAATAATTTTGCACAGGATAGATTAAAGCAAATATCAACATTTGAAAAAGTATAAAATGTTTAGTATATAGTCATATCTGTTAAACAAAATATGTTAATAACTAAAAAACAACATCTGATTCACACATTTAATCTTAGTATTTTAGCAAACCAATTACAATAAATGAATTCAGTTTTTTTTCTTAACAATACATACATAACATTTTGACATAGCTTCCGTGAGAATGTACTATTAGTTCATTAATTTAAAATAATTCAAAATTATATTGCCTTACTAGTGTTAACAATTATGATATTATGACTGTATGTTCGTTTTCTTTCACGTACGTTTCCTTTGCTACTTACTCTTTATGCCATAATAGATTAATTGCTAGCGTTTCATCCCCGCCCACCCCTACTAATTTTCATGCATCCATCCCTCCCGCTAATTTCCATTTTTATTTTCATAATAAATAACAAAATTTAAAATCCTCCCTCTCTCCCCCTTTTTAAGAAAAGTATGGATAATAATCTAGCAATTAATGGAGAGAACTGTAACTAATGTTGTTATAACTTGTAGTTCAATCCATTTGCGTATGTTACATATAAATATGTATTATCATGTGATGTTAAATATCTGTAACATAAAGAATGAAAAATGTTTAAACTAATTAATTTATAATGGCCTAGTTTTCATTCCCCCTCTTTCATATCCATCTCTCCCACTTTTGCACTAACTTTTTCACATTTTTTTGGCGTCTTCTTCCTGTTCTTGGTCTTCATTCTTATTGTCGCTTCATTTGTAATCTATCCCAGAACCTGATATCTCCCGAATCAGGTTTATTAACCAACAATGCAAAGCAGGGAATTCTATACCTGTCCCATAATGCATAGCTATTAAATGCTTACTAAATTATGACGTCATTCAATCTTTCCCTCACTCGGAACACCTTGGCTATTACTACGTAATAACCTCGGAAATAATACGGGGACCGCCATATTGCTGTGACCCGGCCTTTCTGCCGAGTACCAGACTAACATATGGCCGGACTACATTCAAAATGGAGACTATCAAACCTGAAAACGTGCTCATTATGTTTACTAAAGAATAGAGACATGTATAATGTTATTGGCAGAAAAGGCTTTGAAATAAAGCCTGCACGTCGAAAAGTCAGCCATTTTTGTTTACGATAATTACGGGAAGTAACTTGCCGGGGCAAATTACCAATTGGTGTATTCCTACAATTATTTACGAGATCTAATACCGAAGGATGACGAAATTTGCCGAGTATGTACGATTGTCTTTCCCTGAAGCAACTGACCAATAAGCGTGCTCGTAACAATTGCTATTGAACGGACCCAACCGGAAGAGCTGGGTTCGTTCTACAGACTACTTCACTTATGTGTTATTATATGAATGTATTACTTATTGTTATACTATGGTGTCTTGAAATAAACTATGGCGCGATAGAATTGCAAGAATTAGTTATGGTGAACTATTTTCAATCTGAAACTTGACGTAACTGAGCAAGTCATGTCTGTGTTAATGATCATGTCATTCAACTGAAATGAGACTAGTAAACTATTGTCCGTAAGGTTTTACCTTGCACTCGTCAGTCCTCGCCAATATGTTCGGGTCTTCTCAGTGCAGCTATTCGTGACTCGTGCAACATGGTGTTCGGATACTGAGAAGTTATGTACGGATATACACGGAATATTCATGAGAGCCAGGTAAATCTCAACGCCGAATATGTTATATGACAAGATAAAAGGTAATCGTAACACTTTAAAGGAAAACGACTATACAACTGTTACAATTATCCTACTTTCCATGTGTGAATGTGTGTTCTGATGTATTGTGATTCGTTAGACATTTTCCATAAATAAATTATGTTTCTCTAAGATAAGAAAAAAACTCTGTACATATAGGGTGTTAACACGACAGTAGGCCTATAGGACTTCTGGTGTATGTATATTAATCGACCCATGATACCGATATATAGGGAACAGATAGGTATGTACGGTCACGATTTGACAATCAATCAAGCGTTAATCTGATATATCTGATATATACAGAGTCTGTTAATCATGCGATGTGTGGATAACTTGGATAGGGACAGAAAGTTAAGGTGAATGTTATGTCAGTTATCCCTTTACTCCATAGATACGCGTTTTCCCGCACCAATCACAGAAGGCCATTGAAAACATGTCTTGCTAAATTGGTGCAGTTCAAGTGCAGAAATATTTGCATTGTTTATACAAGACTGGAAGTGTCAGGCTAGTTTTAAAAAGAAATAAGAATAAAAATCATTTAAAGCACAAACTGACATTTCCTTTTATTTTTTACTTTTTACTCATACCGTTAGAAACTTATACAATGAATATTATATTATATAATATACACTTTTTGTCAATGGCGATACAAAATGGTGCTAAGTGAAAAACATATTAAAACTGTAACAAGAGGTTAAATTATACTATATAATATAATGCAAAGTGTAATAGAGTTGTGACATCCTCTAATCGAAAAAAAACAACAGATTTGAACAGGTTTTGTACATTTTTGGCATACCTCTGGCATGTCTAGCAAGGGTAAAGACGAACATAGTCTTTTTTAAGTCTTTTTTTTTTTATCAATTTGCAGAATTTGGACTTATGCGGGTTAAACCTTACAATGAACTTACCTTGTCCACGGTAAAACCACAGCTGCCGTATAACAGATTCGTCATAATACACGGTGCCGTAAACATGTTATATGGTCAACCTTCTATAATACACGGTGCCGTGTACATGTTATATGGTCAACATTCTATAATACACGGTGCCGTATACATGTTACATGTATATGGTCAATCTTTTACAATACATGGTGCCGTATACATGTTATATGGTCAACCTTCTATAATAAACGGAGCTGTACACGTAGTATATGCTCAACCTTCTGTAATACACGGTGCCGTACACATAGTATGTGGTCAACCTTCTATAATACACCGTGCCGTACACATTTTATATGGTCAACCTTCTACAATACACGGTGCCGCATACATGTTATATGGTCAACCTTCTATAATACACGGTGCCGTACACGTGTTATATGGTCAACTTTATATAATACACGGTGCCGTAGGTCAACCTTCTATAATACACGGTGCGGTACACACGTTATAAGGCCAACCTTCTATAATATACGGTGCCGTACACATGTTATATGGTCAACCCCGTACACATGTTATATGGTCAACCCCCTATAATATATGCTGCCGTATACATGTTATATGGTCAACCTTCTATAATACACGGTGCCGTACAAATTTTATATGGTAAACCTTTTATAATATACGATCGTAAACATGTTATACGTTCAACCCTCTATAATACACGGTGTCGTACACATGTTATATAGCCAATCCTCTATAATGTATGGTGCCGTACACATGTTATAGCGTCAATCCTCTATAATGTATGGCACCGTACACATGTTATATGGTCAACCCTCTATAATATATGATGGCATACACATGTTATATGGTCAACCTTCTGTAATATATGGTGTTGTGTATATTGTATATGGTTATTTTTATTGTATATGATCCTATGCACATGTTTTATATACCCAACTAATGGACATTATTGCCTGAATTTTTCAAAATTTATACACTGAACGGAACAGCTAACCAGCCACCTGACATTTGATGTATTTTCTCAAAAAGTCTCAAAGCAATTTCCTTTAAATTTGAACATGAATAAGAAAGAACATTTTTTTTCTATGTAAAACTACTTAATTGTCTGTAAATGTCACATGCAAACTATAAAAACGCTACTTCATATTTTGACGAATGTATTTGAAATACAAAAGTGGCGGGTTAGCTGTTCCATTCAGTTTATATAACAACAGATTGATTTTTACACCAAATGACAATTTATGTCTAGTTTCACTATAGCTGGTTCTCACTTGCCCCGGTATGACTCAGAGTAAACGTCTCTTGAAACCATTTCTATTAAACATTCGGTTTAAGACTGCTGACGTGACTTTTTATCGAAATAATTTATATTTACAATTAAACCCACGATAATTGATATAAGATGATATCTGAAAGAAAATAGGTTCAGTATTTACCGAAATGCGTATTGTACTTGCAAAATCTTCTTTTATTTCCTTTGTTACAAAACAGAAGCATAAATAAACTCGACAGTACTCAAGACGCTGTTCAATTACCTTATGTAATTGATGCCAATTACGAGTAGAGAAATCGATCTATACCATAATTACGACTATTACGTTAATGGAAAATAGCGAATGGCACTTACCGTGTCCATTTTGTTTGAAGAAGTTTCTTTCATACGATTTATAGATTTGAAAAAAAATAATTGAAACGAAATTAAAGGCAGTATTCACGATTCATAGATACTATCGTTTTATTCAACTTAAACATGCGATAGAAAAAAACACAACATTCGTTGAAAGACATAATCGAAGGTAGAGAAAACGATATAGATTGTAACAAGATATGGTCACTGAGTACTGGAATTTCGACCTTGTCGTTTAATTTCAGTGAATTACCGTACACGTCGTTTAAACAATTTAAGCGGATGAAAATTGGCGCTTTGTTAAAGGCATTTATCCCAAGGTTCGTATGTATGTATAAAATAGTGCCAAACGAGGGGCTTTATATGCTATAAAGCAAATACACGTACATTAAGTCGTAAGTAATGTAGATTTTATTGTGTATAGTGTTCCAACATTTAGTATTAGACTACCACTGAAAAATGATGAAGTGAAATTCAATAAACTTCAAAAAATTTATAATTTGGAGTAGACTTAGATATACTGGACCAGTTCGTGATAATCCGTTGAGAGGAAACATTCTGTTTTCCGAATGTTTTTTACACCGTTTGTGAAAAAAAAACCAGGTGGCAAGAGTTTCAGTTAAATGAAGCTTGACGTCAGTTACTTTTAAAATAATTAACTGTGTATGAAAGGAACATCATTAAAGTGGTGGTGTACAATGGAAGCACATGTATCGTGATGTATTAAAAACAACAAAAGTGGTAACGCTAGTTAAAGATATAATTTGTGATCGATTTATTGAACAAAACTTGTTACAGCTCCAGTGTGAACCGGTGAACACAGGAAAGTGAATAGAAAAGCTCTGTGTACATAAATAAGACAGGTAAAATAACACACGGTGATAGATTGGATTTCGCTATCATTGGACTATATACCCGTGTCGAAGGTCAAAGTAAACAAGTAAGGAGATTACGGTTTTGATCAATGTTTATCAAAACAACGTGTTTACTTTTGCCAAATTATCGTTATTCCATACAAATATATTGTGGCTCGGAAGATATGAATAAAACGAATAAAATACTTTAATCTGTCGATACGAAATCAATAGCCGAGTAAAAGTTTCTAGTTTCTAGTTGATGTGAGAACAAGTTTTCCAATTTGTGTTTTTCTTATTGAAGAGCTGTTCTGAATGAGATGTGGTTGTAGATATACCGCACGATAAATAAATATTTCAGTTCGGATATCTCCGGGGACCTGGCTTGCCAGCTATCGTGTTTAATATTAAATAGTTCAAAGTGTGTGTGTATACTTGAACATATCTGAATGTATAAGTGGCACAGTTGAATGAAGAGGATATTATTGGATTTTAAAAAAAAAAAATATATATATATATATATAATATAATCATGCTAAATCGGAAATAGATATCAGCTATTGTGAAATTTAATCTCGTTGTGATTTATTTTCGTTAGTTTTGACCCAAGACATTTTAATGAAAACACGTTTTAAAATGTGAGAAGAATTACACTAAGAAAAGCAAGTATTTTCATCTCCAGCTAAATTAATATTTAGTAATAGGCAATTTAAAAGAAATGTACTGTTGAATTAAAAACAGATCAATCATGATAATGACTCTACTGTATAAAGGAAAATGCTATACTTGTCAAAACTGAAAATCAAACTGTCCAGTTTTTATTGATGAAGAAAGTCGAGATAATGTATTATGAATTTTAAAATTCATATGTGTGGACTGAAAGAAGACAAACAACGTTTATTACAAAATTTCATAAAAAAAAGTTAACGGGGTTAATCGAGAGAAAATGGTGTTTATGAATAAAACAACTGTTTTCGTAAGAAAATAAACGATGACTAAAAGCAATTCGCCACAATACAACAGACCCGAGTGGGAATACAACAATATGAAAAAGACAAATTCCGATTCTGGAAATAACTCGCCGTCCACAGACGTGCCGATGAAGAAGGCGAACAGTTACTACATGGATAACTATGAGGCAACGATAACTGTCCATAAGTCTCCTCCACTGCAACGACGACCATTTACAGACTTTTTGGAAATAGACGATGAAACGCGAGATGATTCTGAAAGGGTATATTCTCAATTTACCAGACATAAACTTTCGAAAAGGAAAAATCTGAGAGTAACGTTTAGTGATCATATTGAAATAGACGTTATCGAAGATCTGGATGACGTCGATGGGGTATTTATTGATGAGACGATTACAGATCTGTCTACCAATCAGGGTAAACCCTCTAGAACAATTTCTTGTGATTTTGACTATAACTCATACGCCAAAGAAGTCAATTCACCCAGGAGTACTCAAACAAAGCCAGGAACAGATATTAAATTGAAAGCTAACACAAAAACATCTCCGACAGCTCAAGCTTCAAAAGTGGCACCAACCCTTCAGACGCTGCTTCCAAAGCGAAAAGTTGCAGTAAGGTCGTCGATGAGCGAGTTGGAAAAGAAAACCAAGGACCATATCGCTCACCTCGAGGAGAAAAGGAAGTTTTTTAATCCAAACTCAAAATTCAATTCACCGAGATCATCGCTTCTTCCAGATATAGGTTCGTCAGGGAAAACAAAATCTTCCGAACAGTACAAACAATTTTTGTCAAGTGTAAAACGAGCAGTGGAAACATCGAGGTCTTACGACAAACCGTGGCTTCACGGGCAGACATCGCCTTATGTTATTACTGATCAACAAACTTCCGTGAAAAGAACTTCGTCTCTACCAAAGAATTTTAAATTACCAGACAATATTTCACCAGCATCTGCGGAACGTTTCCGTAGATCTTCCATGGAGCACCCGCGGCTGGGGGGAACAATTAGAACTAAAATTAGAAATTCCTAGCATAACATCACATTCATTTGTTTTTCGAAATTATGAATTTACTGAGCTTTTAGGATAGCCTTTGTTTCTGTTACTTAGCATTACTTTTTACGCATTTTTCTACAGTGAATAATCAATGCAAGGAATATAAAGATGTGTGCATGCGTATTTGACTTTGAAAGTGTTATAATTGCATTTATTTGGACTTTTCATAGAAAACATGCATTTAGCAGGATTAAAGGTAATGTTAATTATTAGTTATTGCCTATTAATTGTTCTTTAAAAGTACACTTACATACTTTAAAACTTATTAAAGAAAAACAGCTACGTTGTTATGATATTAGACTGGTTCCAGTAAAAATGCATGTGATTTCTTTGATATTGATTCTAGAATAACTAAATAACTAGTCAAAATTGTTTTGAGTATTTAAGTAATACGAAAATATTGGTGAAACGGCAGTCTGGACCGAGTTTCACTTACGTTGGTAAGTTTGGGAACTTCTTTGTACAAACAATGAAAGTTATGTAAGAAAGTTACGAAATTCATTTGGGGCTTTACTAACATCCTCACAGGAACTTGGATATTCGCATCGATCTTGCATTACTGAAAAGTCTATAGACGCTTCCATGTTTTGGTACGAAGGTGTTAGACATTAGTAAAACGGTCCCAAGATATTGTCACCTCAGCATAGATAAATCTATAATCATATATAGGTCTGATATATACAAACAGTTAAATACTTTTGCATGTTACGACGGCATGTTTTACAAATAAATATAAAACATGATTGATAACGTTATTCACAGCTTTGTGTGACACAAATATTCGATAAAAAAACTGGTGCATGTTCTTATTCTCTAATATGCGCTTTCCTTTTATTTTGGGCTTGAGCATTACAAGACTTCTCACCATAAAACATAAGACACATGCAAAACTACATATGAACAGTACAAAAAATACATTTTGAACAATATGTGTAGTAGTAGTGGAATTTAATGGCATGAGTGGTTTACTTAATATTCATATATAATTTAAGATCAAATCGTAAAGTTATCTTTATCATTAGATTTATGGATATGCAGTTTCATTTTTCCATTAATACCAGCATGAATATTTGGAAATAAACAATCAGAATTTGAAGATGACATTACTGTATATTTGTCTTCTCTAATTAATTGTTTGCAAGCATATGTTCTCGCATTTCAAATTATTTAATACAATATGATGCAAGTTTGTTTATGACAGACTTTTTGTTTGACTACAAAAGATAAATGAAATGAAACAAACTGGTTGAATGGATATAGTAGTTTATATCAACTTTACTAAGTGACACATTTGTTGAATGTGTATAGATACCTTTGTATGTAACACGAATATATTGCGTGAGTCGCATATTACAGCTATTTTGTTGTTGTTTTGTATATATAATTTCAGTGGTATATATAAATATTAGATATAAACAGATTTTTTTCCAGTGGTAAATAAAAATATTTTACGGTTCAAAATCTCTTTTTACAGGAAAATTGGGTTTAAAACTGGGAAAATCGAGACAAGTTTAGTAATAACAACACAAGCATTAAGATATTTTTGCATTAAAATTTGATATTTAAAATATTGAAATAAATCTTTCAGCCTTTCTTTTTGACATATATAATAAATCAAGTGTAACAGAAGTTTTGGAATTATTGTTCCAAAATGTTCATCTATTAGCATTTTCTTTGTAATATGTCTACCCAAATCATATTTTTGTGATCATTTAATTTGTACTGAATTTAGTTTATACTAATTTATTTAGATCGATTGCAATTAAAGCTCAGAGCTTATATGAACCACTCTCAAGTCCGCTTCCTGGGTAGAACCAGTACTGAGCGTTGTTTTATGAGAGGCATCGGGTCGAGCTGGGGGATCGAACCCGCAACCTCTGGCGTGAGCGGCTAACACTCTTTCCATTAGACTACCGCCCCTGCTTTGGTACTGAATTGGAAAAGCAAAGAAGTTTTATTTACCACTAATGCAAAACTAATGTTTTTCCTCAATGAATAATATTCACAAAATAAACAAAACAACCTTTTGGCTGATACAAGCGTCCAAAACAATATTATAGATAAGTGTGCGTGTTTCTAAATCTAATATAAAATAATTAAAAACAGAATCGTCGATATTTGCTACTTGTATAATAACTCATATTTCTGATTACCATAAATATCAGTTAATAAATGATAAAACTAGAAAAAGTATTTCCATCATTAACTGATGATCTAACCATACAAAATATATTTGGAAACTAAATCTGGGTCAAGTTACATCGATATTTACATAACTTATGTTTGTTTGTTTGTTTGAATATTTAGCGTCAGCTTTATGCCATCGAGGGCTATCAGACAATCAGTTGTGTGGAGCGCGTGGTCCAGTGGTAGAGCACCGACCGGAGGGTCGTGGGTTCGATCCTCCGCCACGGCTATGCGTGGTATCCTTGAGCAAGACACTTTTCCACATAGTACTGGTTCTACCCAGGAAGACTTTGAGCGTGATTTGCCTAAGATGTACGAACTTGTTTCACAATCAAAGTAAAATAAATAAGTTAAAACTAATCTGTTGAACTAACCACTTTTTCCTTCTGGATCCTGAAAGGTTTTCCAGTACTCGAACACACTCCCAACTCTGCAAATAGCTGGTAACTTTCCTATATGCATCAGGTGTGATAAATCAATGATAATGAGACGTACATGCAATCATAAATGGTCGTATATTATTTATCACGGAGACTGTGGCCGAGCGGGGATTCAAACTCACGATCCCTGGATTGATAGCCAGATGCGCTACCAACTGAGCTGAAAAGATGCTTAAAACCCCTAAAGTGGTAATGTTTATGTAGACATAGTAAATTTGGTTTACTTAGGTCAGTTAATATTTCTGCACACTATAGGTTTTTAAGCATGCATTTAGCTCAGTAAACGCTGTATTCGAGCAATATTTGTTATACTTTTTGTGACTGAATGGCCCAATAACCTTTCGTCTAATGACCACGGTCTACCTCTCGGGTTCGGACCGAGCTCGGTCTAAATCTTGTATGTATATACATATAAGCAATCTAACATTCTTCTGTTTTAGATTTACGTATCACACCAGCTGTTGTGGCCTCTTTTAAGGCATTATTCAAAAATATATCAACCCGAGTATGCACTCAAGCTCAAATGCTACATGTATAGTCACTATTTTCAATTTTGAATTAATTCCTAAACAGTCCAATATCGTTGTCAATTATTTAAATCGAGACCTATAAGCCTAGCATTTAGAACATTTTGAATGTAAACATTATAAGATAACTTCCTTATAAAACAGTTTTAAAACTTCAGCTAACACAAACCACGAAGCTTTGTGAATACGGGACAGGGCAGTTGGCAATCCGGACCCAGTTAATTCAGTCTGTTGTTCGCCTGACTAACAAAAATTCAGGGGTTGTGAGTTCGAATTTCCTGCCGTCCAGATGGATATTGTATTGTGATCCATTGTGAACTGCAGCGGTGGTCTGGTGATATAGCGTCCGCGCCGTGCGTCCGATCCCTGACGTGATCATACCAAATACTTGATTGATTGATTGATTGATTGCATATTTAGCGTCATTTTTATGCCATCGAGGGCTAACAGACCTAATCACTATTTCCTGGGATTAACCAGTACTCGAGCACACCCCATCTCCGCAAGTAACTTATAGCTTTCCCACTTGAATCAGTGGTGACAGACGAATGATAATGACACAAAATGTCGTATATCAATCATCACGGAGACTGTTAACGGACGGGGGATTCGAACTCACAACCCCTGGATTGATAGTCAGATGCGTAACCGACAGAGCTTATCGGGCCCGCCAAAGACTTGAAAAATGGTACAAGAAGCTTCTTCGTTTGGCGTTTGGCATTTAGAGGATAGTTCTAGGTCTGGTCGGCCTGGTGTCAGTATACTATGACTGGGTGTGGTATTATAACACGTGTATACACTATTACATGACCGTGTTTAGAAAACATTCTTAAGTAAACACCTTCGTGATATAATAGAATTTATTTTGAAAGCGACGTTAACATACTACAACTACAACTACTACATTGTGATTCTAGACTGCACTTATAGCCTGAAGTATGTATGGTTAATACCTTAGACATTTAATCATAAGACATAAACATAATTTTGAAAAGTTTTATTGACTTAAACCTTTTATAGTTGATTATCGTTAAAATACGTTGAGATGATATATAAGTTTACGTGAGAGATATGCCCTTCAATTGAATATTAAATACTGTTGAATTTATATATAAAGATGACCTATACGCGGGGAAAACCTCAACGTGGTCTAGTGGTGGAGCGTCCGCTTCGCATACGGAAGGTCGTGGATTCGATCCCTGACCTTGTCATACCATATTCTTAAAATATGGTACTTGAAGCTTCCTCATTTGCCGCTCGATCAGCATTAAGAGGATAGTTTTAGGCCTGGCCCGGTGTCAATATAATGTGATAAGGTGGGGTATCATGCCATGTGTCTGCGGCATGATATTCTAGTGCACCCAGAATACTGTCAACGTAGCGATATAACTGAAAACAACAGCAAACAACAACAATAACACCACTAGCAGCAGCAGCAGCAGCAGCAGCATCAATAACAACAAAAGCAGCAGCAGCAGCAGCAGCAGCAGCAGCAACAATAACAACAACAACAGAAACAGCAACATCACTAGCAGCAGCAGCAGCAGCAACAACAATAAACAACAACAACAACAATAACAACAACACCACTAGCAGCAGTAGCAGCAGCAGCAACCACAACAAATGCAGCAGCAGCAACAATAACAACAACAACCGAAACAACAACATCACTAGCAGCAGCAGCAGCAGCAGCAGCAGCAGCAGAAGCAGCAACAACAACAACATCAACAGCTCAGCTACAGCAGAAGCAGCCGCCGTCGTCAACACCACCACAACCAACAACATTTATGTGTTTGATTGTTTGGATATAAGCGGGATTTTTATGCCATTGAGGGCTAACAGACGATAATTTACTAGTAACCAAACCACTTTTTTCCTGAGATTCCTGGAAAGTTAACCAGTACTTGAGCACACCCATCTTCGCAAGTAACTGATAACTTCCCACTCAGTGGTAGAAGACGATTACAATGACACTGAGACGCAATGTCATATATCAATCATCACTGTAAGAGGGCCTGAAACTCACGATCCCTGAAATCATTGTCAGACGCGTTACCGACTGAGCTAACCGTACAATGTAAACAACAGATTTGTTTTATACGTTATGATATAGAAACAGTCGATCAGAATCGATGCATAAGAGCTATTATTTCTGTGTTTATTTTCTACGTTTTGATTTCAGAGTCTTCGGTTCGTGGAATGCGACAACTCTGTAACATGCTGGGGATAACATAACAAATGCTGGTTCAATTATGCAGAAAAAACTGCAGGTTGACCAGGTTGCCTTTTCACAATTTCGATGGTTGACAATTCTGCCCATTTGTTGCAGTGTATCACTACGCATCTTTAAACTGTTATAGCTTCATCAAACAATACTCAATGTCAAACAATACCCAATGTCATCCAAACTCGGCAGAAACAACAAAAGTATTGCCCAGCAGCCTTACACAGCTCTAATTTCTTGGGTGTAAGAATCCTAAATGAGACCGTATACACTAACCCATACACTTAGATATCGAAACACGTAACACAAATCTCAGACTTTTACAAAATTGAAAAGCTCTCTACTCTGTGAAAGGATAGTGCATCATTGTCGTCTGCGCCATTATACATTAACGTGATAGCGATATAACAATATCCGAGGTAGTGTACGACATGGTTGGGAGAAAGAATGATAGATTGTTGAAAGCGACGCTTAACACCAAACAATATGTCCATACGCTATGTTCATCTCATATTATTTCCAATTATCCAACCTATCATTTCATCTTCAGCCTGTCTTCTACGGTGTTCCGTAAGGGTCATCCTCTTCCGACACATGCATTTCCTGGTTCCGGTTCTGGATTGTCGAAGCTGGTTAAAAAACAGTTTTATGATCGGTCATTTACATTTAATCAGTGACTTGAAAGACCAGTCGTACATACTCGGCCAATTCCGTCATCCTTTGGTTTTAGGATAATTGGCGAGGTGGTCCGAATGTTGAAAGCCGTGATTCCAGTTGCTGGTTTAAGCATATAAAAGGATCGTTATTTGATTTCGTTATTCATTCATTTTTGTTCGACATTCTTAATTCGTAATAACGGTTAGTATTTCGAAAAAAAACAACAAAAAACGCATAAGACGCAATTTCGGGACACGTGTACATACGTTTGGTATACATATGCCAATCTTATTATTTAGGCCTGGATTAGAGGTAAAGGGTTAAATATTGACCTGCGGACCACAATTATAATACTTTAAATGGGCTAATATCGACTTACAGGTACTTTAGATTCAACAGCCGTAATTGGATTTAAAACCACAGTTTGCCAATAGATTTTATGAAATGTGATATATCGTTGTATGTTTTCAACATTTAAGTCAGTGTAGTGTTGTTGTTTTTTCATATCAAAACATTTTAAAGGTGTTTAACGTTCAACTAAAATAGCAGACCAACTTAACGCATGCAAACAAGGTCTGGTATTCAAACTTTTACAATCTGCTAAATACATTCGATCAAAGATATACAAACAAAATATCAACGTTTCTATCAGCTTTACTTTGTTACTAAAATAATTAAATTCTCTCCCAAAAGGTTCAGAGAGTTATTAAAGAAATACTAAAGTTGGCATCCGAAATTTCAGTCTGTGTGTTGAATTGATATCAGCCTGTCAGTATCTGTGATTTGATGTACAATAAATACCAAATAAGCACGGACCAGGTACACCACAAAGGAAAGATCAGTTATGACGATACTTAGATCTGCCCGAGGAAACATTAACATCGGCAAAACTTTGTGACCAGGAAGAAAACAAGCATACAGGTGCATTGTCAGACCTTCAGTAACGTAAGCAGACAAACAGATCGCAAAATGGCACCAATAAGATAAAGATGCCAAAATGGTGAGCTTTATAAGTAAGAACTGTTCCATTGTTGATGAAATGCTTAAGCGGCGTGGTAGTGTAATGGATAGAGTGTTGACCATTCATGCCAGATGTTGCGGGTTCGAACCCCATCTCGACCTGGTGCCTCACATAAAACAACGCTCAGTACCGGTTCTACCCAGGGAGAGGACTCGAAAGCTGAACTTTCATCGCAATCGTACTAAATTAAATCAGTATATCCTAAATGTTTAACTACCGGAACCAGAAGCCGGAACATTGACATCGCAGAAGCTAAGGCTGACTGGCCGTACAGTGATCGTGTAGCCATTTTTTGATTAGCACAAGAAACTACTTCGTCCCCTTATGTCTTTGAGTTGTAAGCCCAACATCGATTTTGGTTCCTTTATTCTATAATAAATAATAAAAGTTCATTCAAAGAGAGAGAGACTTCAATAAAAGAAGTGAAACTTACGCTTTACTGTTTATCAACCTCTGCACTACCAAAATATGATGAGAAAAGTAGTAGTCATGTGTCATATAAGAATTTGTTTTGCCCAGTCTTTACACTGTCGACAAAGTTTACACAAATTTCCAAGCATCAATTAGTTTTTCTAAATTCACAATTCAAAAATGATATTTCAAAAAAGAAGAAACAATGTTTCTTTACAACCGCCATTATGCGATAACCTCACGGAAGCACTTCCTTTTTCCAGTGGTGGTACTATGCTTTTAAAGGAATATGCACTCCTTAATCAATTCTTTTTCCGGTTCTGATAACCGAAACTGGTATTTTCTCTTCGAACCATCCGTGCTGGAACAACATCTCTATAAATACAGTGATTACTGGGACTCGCAAGTATTGTAAAAGTTTTCAACGTTAAAAGTTCTTGAGTATATTAAATTAGGTTTGAAACCTTTAAATGTGCATTCATTTTATTAAAGCAAATTCGTTTACTAAAAATTAAAAAACATTTCAAAATAGAAATTGTTTATAATAACATGAGTCACCACGCAGAAATTCCAATTGTCCAACTTTATTCATTAAATGTTTTATTTACAGTGTAAGCATATACACATAAATTTGATATTACAAAGTAAACTGAACGGAACAGCTAACCTGCCACTTTTGTATTTCCAACATCTTCGTCAAAATATGGAATGGCGCTATTAACAGACAAGTATGTATTTTTACAAAGCTTAAATGTTCTTTTTTATTAAAATCTAAATTTCTAAGAAATTGCTTTGATACTTTTTTTTAGAAATTACGTAAAATATCAGGTACATAATTGTCAGGTGGCGGGCCTTAAATTAGCTGTTCCGTACAGTATATAAACAAAACAAATGAAATCGTGACGACATTGATTACAAACGTATAAAAATCAGCAAACAATTTAACTATAGTCTGTAGTAAATATCCCGAAGTGGTACGTTAAATAGCAAAGTTGGGAAAGTCCTATTTGAGCACGTTGATTGATCAGTTGCTTCAACTGAAAGTTTGAATGACGTCACAATTTAGTAAGCGTTTAATTGCTATGAATTGTGGGACAGGCACAGAATTCCCTTTTTTTTCATTGGGGGTTAATAGACCTGATTCGGGAGATATCAGGTTCTGGGATAGACTAATTTAAACCATCAGTTGATATTAAACACGTTGTTGTTGTCTTTTTCAATTTCTTAACATATAGCAACACTTATAGACAACACTGATTAAAAGAAATTCTAAATTGTATTGTTTCGTAAACAGCACAAAAAAGTGTTTGCCTCAAAAACGAAAAAAGACGTTATTTCGTGACATTTACAATTAAAGAAACTGCCAGTCATATAATACGACAATTAACGCTTTTATTTGATAATCACAGACGTACATTAAACTACCGATGTGTTGTCGCTGAACAATGTTTTATTCTTTCTTACAAGTCTTACAACTAAAGATCGTTTTTGCATTCATTAAAAAAATACATTGAACGCGATACGACAAAATGATATACACTGAATGCGCGTTAGGACGACAATGTCATGGGTGCAAAGAGCGAAGCAACACCGCAAGATCAATGCCAGAGGTATTTAATACATACGCTATGTATATGTGCATTACTCAACTCGATAAAAGATAACGCATTGACAGACAGTTGACTATTGTCGGGATAAGAAGTGGATTGGTATAAGAAGTAGATAAATGAAAAATGATTTTTTAAATTTAAAAAAAGAAACATATTAAAATGACAGATTAGCATATTTACCGTCACTTATTGACTACACATAATTTTGTATTACTCCACAAGATGAACGCGGTAGATAACCTTTCAAAGGCATTCTTCATGTCGCATAGAGGTGACAGCATATTGAGATTTTTATTACAGTTTTTAGATTAAACGCCATTGCTTCTATTCAAAATATAACGATATATTCGGAATTGAGTTAAGCTGTATAGATAACTTATGCAACAACCAAAGTCGTTCAAAACAGCTAGGATTTATTTGAAAAATGGCTTTTTTATTATCGAGTTACCGTTGGTTTTCGAGCCCTAACCTTTATCCTAAACCATTAATACCATCAGTAAGTTATATATAGATAAAGTCAGAAGCGAGAATTTCAGGTCAGGAATACGTGGATCGTCCCATTTTTTCCAAAACGCGGAAATGGCAATTTTAATTTTGGATTACAATGTAAGGGAGGGGAGGGGAGTGGGGATTGAGTGCGTGCGTGTGTGTTATGCACAGTATTTGTGTGTGATGTGTGTGTGTGTGTGGGGGGGGGGGGTCATCATTCACAAGTTCAACCACCGTGGGGGGGGGGGGGGGGGGGGGGGGGCAGGGGTCATCATTTACAGATTCAAACACCGGAGTTTTAGTCAATTTAACATTACTTGCCGATTTCTAGGGGGAGCTCTCAAAAGTGAAAATACCGATATACCATCTTGTTAATACAGGTTTGTATAATTTATAAAAGCTGGAAGGCAACTAATAAGCCACGTATTCTTGAATTATTATTAAGAAGGCTAGTAGCACAGGATATAGTATCGTACGTATTTGTTTAGCTATTTTTTTTTAATCTCTGCCGCAGATATGGTTTATAAATCGTTTACAGTAGTCACGGGTTCGATCCACAGCCGGATGCTACAATGTACTTTAAAACAGAACAAGAATGTTTCTGGTTTGCCGGTGTACGCATCGGATAAGTATAAGTTTCACTTGTCTGCATGGTATCCCTTTAACCCTTTACTTCATGTAGACACCTTTGGACACCTCTGATATAGACGCATTTTGCCACCTAATATAGAAAGCTTTCAAATTATTGGGTGAATTATGTTTATATTAACTGACAGAGTGGAAAACAGTGCAGGAAGTGTTCAGATTGCTCGTTACGAGCAATATGAACTCTTCCTGCACTGTTTTCAAAGGCCTTCTATGATTGGTGCGGGAAAACGCGTATCTATGGAGTAAAGGGTTAAATAAATACGATTGTGACGGTTGTCCTGATTGTGTCTATTTTAGTGTTGCAGCGCTTACAATTTTATTTCAAGCAGACACCGCTGTGATATGACTGAATGAGTGTTGAATGTTAAACGTAATTAACGAAATGCAATTTAAGAACAGCTCAGTTTACGTTAAGTAGAGTAGAGTACAGTGCGGTAAAGGACAGAGCGGGCCGGGGGTATTGGCAATATTAAATTGAGAAATTATACAACATGAAACTGTCAATTATAATGACACGTCAAACTGTCCTATTTCAACCACAGAAATATAAGCAGGAATTCGGAACTTAAAGTCCGATTTAAGCCCCGGGCCGTGTGGTATCGGGTCAGAAATGTTCAAACACACTGAGATTGAAATAGCCCGT
This sequence comes from Panopea generosa, assembly GCA_029582155.1. Classification (NCBI taxonomy): domain Eukaryota; kingdom Metazoa; phylum Mollusca; class Bivalvia; order Adapedonta; family Hiatellidae; genus Panopea; species Panopea generosa. The sequence goes on from CM055900.1 coordinate 6,317,822, forward strand.
TTTTTAACAAATTGTTTAATGTTATATTAAATACTGATGTTTATTCAGATGTATGGTCTGAATGCATTCTTTGTCCAATACATAGTCTGGTACAACAAATGAGCCAGGTAACTGTAGAGGTATTTCCCTCGTAAGTATTAGCCGATACGTGTAAGTTATTTTTGTCATGTAGTAACCGCCAGAATATATCATTTGGTCGAACGCGAAGGTAAAATTGACGAGGTCTTAGCAAGTTGCAGAAAAGAGTATTCAGCTGTTGAAAATATTTTTACGCAAATCTATGGCATAAATATATCTATATAAAAAGGGTGTCCTATTTTATTGTCTCTTTGTTGATTTTAGCAAGGCTATTGATTGATTCTCTAACACATGAACACATTGTTTAGAAGTTTTGCTAGAAAACACATGACCGGTGAAGTGATTGAAATGTCTTCAAAACAATGTCTGAATATTGTATTCTTTAAATATCCTATTCTTAGATTTACGTCATCTATTTTCTTGGTACTCTGATAAAACAGATCTATCGACTTTTTTTACAATAGTTTACAACTGGAAGATAGTTAAAAAACTAGAACAAATCTCCTATTACATTAAATGTCTGTCAAAAAGATATGAATTACAAATATAACATGTAACTCATACAATTTGCTGAAAATAATCATATGTATTTTGAGTTAGAGGCCTTTGTTCGCAATATAAAAAATTGTACCTTGTATCGTGTATCTGGCAGTACAATTCACATGCAGCATAAGACAATGTAATAAAATACAACAAATGCATAATGACATTTATAAAATAATGCAAATACAACACAATGCAATGCTATAAAAATACAATAAAACGCAATTACAACGCAATACACTTCACTATCATTCTGGGGTTCTGGTTCGGAGTAGTGTTTAGTGTATATTGTGTTGGTTTGTCGTCACCTATATCTGAACAAATCCAGGGTGTTTATAATATACTAAAGATAACCTGGAAGAGAAACTGGATTGAGTGTCACAAAATAAAACATACAGCAAAAATGGCCGTAAACGCAAACAAACCTTTATTAATAATATTATTAATATTCATCGAAAATGAACTCAGATAAGCACAATTAATGCAGAAAATGATACATTATCTGTAAATGGAATCGTTTTAAACGTCGATCAAAATTTGAACAAACAATAAAAAAATTCTCAATAGTCCTGGTCTACATGAAACTCACAATAACTTGCCACATTAATATTAGGGAAAATTAAAATTTTCTATAAGATCTTCTATATATTGACTTTCAATTAACAATTCAGCCTGTTTTACTTTTGACAGATTTTCGTTTGAAATTGAATCTCATAATAGAATTGTTCGATTGAATTGCGTGCGGTTGTCGGCAGGTTGGTGACCTTTCAAGAGAAGAATGTAGAAATAGAAAACTTTTAAGGCAATCGTAAATTTAAATGAAATAAAAAAGTTGGCAAGGTCCGCCCTGTCCTGAATGGAAAATGTAGCATATTGACACGAAAGGTGGATTATTCATGATCAGGCTGCCAATTAAAGTGACTCCGTGTTAGATACGGAACAAGAAACGGAACAGTGTATAAAAATGCTATTGTATCGAATACTTACTATAGGGTGGGTGTGCGTGGAAACCATGGAACTTAATTAAAGTAAGAACAAATGTACGTTACAATATATGTCTCTAAAGGGATCATTTTTATCTGTAAATTGTATCCCCGTATATCAGTAGAAGGTATTTCGTAGTAGGTATTAGTGGGCAGCGTGGAACAAGAGTGTAATATGTCAGTAGGTCAATTTAAATCCAGACAGCGTGTCTTTAGGCTCCGATGTATCCCGACCCCACATGGTAAAGGGTCACGTCGGGTAGGGTGGGTGGGGGAGTCAAAAGAAAGGAGGTACTTGGCATTGTTTTCATAATGCATCTAACATTTAGACTTAGCTTATGAAAATAAAATGGTTAGTTAAAAAAATCAATCAATATCAAACATCTTGTATTGAATTAATAATCACATTTCAACTTTTGTTTAAGCGAAAAAAAAACTGGAATACATTTATGATGTATTTTGGTAAAATAGGGTTTGTTCCTAAAAATGGATAGACCAAATTATGTTGCTATTAAATTGTAAGTATCGAAGTCAAACTGTTTTTTTAAATAGTTTAAATATTACTGATGCAGATGATAGTATTATTTTTATTTGTCTGTCTGTGTACACACACACACACACACACACAACTCTCTCTTAGTTTAGAATGATCCAGATAAATATGGCAGAAGACAAAATATTTTAGATGAATGTTTATTTAAATTCAAGAAACCCTCTAAAATCATTAGACGTGATACCTACTTGAACGTATTGATTTCTAGTTGGACCGTCGCTTTCTTATTTAGTGTTGGGCATTTCTTATCATAAAATTACCTTTTCGCTGATTGGTTCCTTTCCAAAACATTAAGTTATATTATCTAAAAGAAATATGATGGAAATGCACCTTATAATTGTTTTCGAAATATCAATTCAAATAATACAAATAAGTTTCAGAGACACATATTTAGTTTTGTTGTAAGGCTCATCGGCTCTTTTGATAACGAATGAACAAACGACGACTGATAATCTGTATGGTCATTAAGACGATCAAACCCGCGACCTTTGGAGTGAGCTGTCAACACTCTATCAGCTGCGCTACCACTCTTCCTAAAACGTATTATGCTCTTTAATAGACTCACACCAATGATAAAATCCATTTTACTTGCGTTTCCGCATCAAACAAATCATTGCATTATGAATGTATTACTATTTGAAGATACTGATATTTTAATGTAAATTAGTTTGTTTAAATATTAACGTCATTTTGTGCCATCTACGGTTAATAAACGATCAGTTAACCAAACCACTCTTTCCTGTGATCTAAGAAGGTTAGCCAGTACTCCAGCACAATCATCTCCGCAATAAACGGTTCATATTTCGCTCAGAATCAGCAACGAGAGACGAATGACAATGAGACGCAATGTAATTAATAAATCATAATGTACCTATCTCAATAATATATCTTGGTTAACATACAACTACAACCAGTGGTCCGCTTGTTCTAAACATAACCAGTGCAGCGGGAGAGCAAAAAAGAAAAGCTATACGTGGACTTTTGTTGGCCTAAGTAACTTTAGAAATTGCTTTAAGTGAAATGTATTAAACTATTGATGTGTCCCTTTAAAATAATAAAATTGTAAAATTTTGTATTAAAATAATGTTTAGATTTACAGTGAAGTGTTTGACTATAAGTGGTCAGAGACCGATTTGGTTTTGGTTGTCGATGTTTGGCAAATGGTTGACGACTGGTCGTTTATTATTTGGCCAATTGGTAAGCGAGCAATTGCTGATGTTCGCCAACCAAAAACTGGTCGGCAAGTACCGGCAACCACTGAAGACCAGTCCGAGAATTGTTACCCACCATCTGAAAACCGATTAAAGACAAGAAAAAACCTTCTACCTACCAGTTTTGCTAGCAAAATGTTTTCAATGCAGCAGCGACAACCTCCAACGACCAAAATACTACAACAACCATTCGCAGAACACGGACAACCTTTTACAGACTACCAACAACCTCTCTACGACCTCTGACAACCAACTACCGACCAGTGGTCGACAATCGGTCGTATCTCTAGTGCGACTTGCGCTTAATTTGAAACAGGAATGCAAACTTAAGTGAAAATACTCAGTAAAAAGTAAAAGATGGTAAAATAAAGGGGGCACGTGTAATTTGTAATTGATTGCACTTTAAAAAAAACCCACAAGATCTCAGTTTGCACTTTTTTCTCTTATGTGGATCTGAAGTCAGTATATAGGCCACAATGACCTAGTGTTGGTGTGGCTACCTTTCCTGGATGTCATTACAGCAGAGGAGATATGCTCTGGACAAGCTCTCGAATGGATGGATAGATGAATATACGGATAGACGGACGGCAGGCGGTAGACATACAAACCCATAATCACCCCAGAGGACCAAATGGGGTCTTAAAACAGAATTCAAACAGTTTATTTGTGTAGTGATTTTATTTCTAAAAAAAAAAATAACAACCAACACCATTTATATTAAAAGAAAGTTTAATATAAAATAGATATTGGATCATTTAATTATATAAATACATAAAACAACAACCATGTCTATGTTGTTACTTCTAATGATTATAATGAAATAAAAATGTTAGACATGGATATGTATAAATAAGATATATTGACCACGCCACTGAACATGTCCGTTTCACAGCTGATTCTGTTCAGTATAACAGTAAAACTTCCACCATAGCATAGAACAAAAAGTTTGCAAGGTAAGTTATCCTCTTAATAAAACTATTTTGGACGGATTATGTTTGATGAATAAATGAGGAGAAAATGAGTATGAAAAATATATGAGGTGATACAAAAAAAGTACCAGTTTATCACACAGAGTTCATACTTACAAATGGAGCGGAAACAAGCCATGACACAATGAATAATTTGTATATAGACAGAAGCTCTGTAAATGTTATCACAATGAGATTCAATATATAAAAAAACAAGTTAAACCAAAACTAAAAAAGTATCATCTTTTCAAAATAGATTATTTCTTTTTATTTAAAGCTGTTTAAAATTCTTTGTTTAATATAAATTGAGTACATGTATACTGTTTATTCAACAAATCAGGTCAAGAACATTCAAGTGTAATGGGGTTGGCAGGTAGGACCACTGTTTTCATGGTTTTCATTGCATGATTACCTGCAGTGCATATTGTCCAATACTTTATGCACATCAAGATAGTGTCAATAATCAAATAAGAAACTAGTTGAAAGGTGTTGATATCATCATGCCTTGGTCAAATATTGATCAACATAATTAATGTTGATGTTAGTGGTGGTGTTAAGTGTTGCTTTCAATAGTTATTCAGTTACATTGTATATTGCGATGGTGTCTACTTGAGACAGTATTCTATGGGCTGTAACACTGGAGTACCACTCTGCAGACACATGGTATAACACCCCACCCATTCACATTATAATGACACCGTGACAACCAGACCTAGAACTATCCTCTAAATGCTGAGCGCCAAGCATGAAAACGTCTAGTTTCATTTTTAAAGTCTTTAGAATGACCTGGCCTTGGACTGAGTCCATGACCTTCCGCATGTGAACAGTCGCTCTACCCAATGACCCAATTGTTTCACACAATATTGATAACCAGTAAATAAACAGTTCTTATTTTATTGAGCTGGGAATGGAAAATACAGGGGGAAAAATGCCATTATTTTTTTTTACTTCATTTAATAAAAGCTAGCTACATTGCTTTGAAAGGCTTCACAGCTCCTAAGAGAACTGCAAGAATTACCCCCCTTGTTGTAGTAGAATATGCTACAGCCATTATTTTCTCTATATTTAGATGATGAGCATACTGTCATTTATATAGAATCATGCCACAGTCCTGTGGTATTATACCCCACACAGTCACTGTTATACACACATGAGATATCTCATAAATATCTTTTTTATTTAAAAAAATACAACAAAAAACACTGACCACTTCCATGTGCATTTTAACGCAACACCTGCATTTTACCTGTTTTACTGTTATTGATTTTCATGAAAAAATATACAAGATTGACCAGGCTTAGAACTATGCTGTAAATGTTGAACATCAATCATTAATGTCATTGTAGTATTTACTCTCCTAACCTTTGAACAAAAGAGATATAAAACATAAGATCTTTGAGGTTACATAAACTACAGTACTAAAGCAGGTGAATATTCTGTTTTTGATCAACAGATTTACAGTTCATTATATCACCTTGCTTATGTCAATTTATTTATCAATTAGTCAATCAATCAATCATACAATCAATTTATTAATAGAGTGTTGTACACATTAATCAATCAATCACCTAAACAAGTGATAGATATCTAATTTACCAATTAGTTTATCAGTAAGTTATTCAATCAATCATACATCCAATTTATTGATTGAGTGATCTACACACTAATCAATCAGTCAATCAACTAAACAAGAGACAGATACCTAATTTACCAATAGGTTAATCAGTTAGTTGATCAATCAATCATAAAATCAATTTATCAATTGAATGATCTACACACCAATTGATCAATCAATCAATCAATCAACTAAGCAAGTTGTAGATATTTAGTGTAAAATATAATGTATTTGAAAGTAGGCAATTGACAATGAAGTGCACACAAGTGCTAATGATGGACTTATGAAATATTTGTACAAAGAAGAGACAACATAATCAAATATCAATATGTTTACATTTGTCAGCACAAATCATTCTACATTGTAACCTTCCCAGGGTTACGTATATAGTCCATGCTTGTTAATACAGTTACAGAATATAATATACAATGTATAGCATATTATTTGTACAGCATATTAATTGTATAGCATCACATTTGTAAAGCAAAATATATGTAATGCAATATCTTTGTATAGTATCACACTTGTAAAGCAAAAAATATGTAGAGTAATACATTTGTATAGCATAACATTTGCATAGCATGACAATTGTATAGCATCATACTAGTAAAGAAACATATGTGTATAGCACAACACATGTATAGCAAAACAATTGTTATGCTATGCAAAATTACACTTGTAAAGCAAAATATATGTATAGCATAACATTTGCATACTAGCATAACAATTGTATAGCATCACACTTGTAAAGCAAAATATATGTATAGCATAACATTTGCATACTAGCATAACAATTGTATAACATCACACTTGTAAAGCAAAATATATGTATAGCAATACATTTGTATAGCATCACACTTGTAAAGCAAAATATATATATAGCAATACATTTGTATAGCATCACAGTTGTAAAGCAAAATATATGTACAGCAATGCATTTGTATAGCATCACATTTGTAAAGCAAAATATATGTAATACAATACCTTTGTATAGTATCACACTTGTAAAGCAAAACATATGTAGACTAATACATTTGCATAGCATAACAATTGTATAGCATCATACTAATAAAGAAAAATATGTGTATAGTACAACACATGTATAGCAAAACAATTGTTATGCTATGCAAAATCACACTTGTAAAGCAAAATATATGTATAGCATAACATTTGCATACTACCATAACAATTGTATAGCATCACACTTGTAAAGCAAAATATATGTTTAGCAATACCTTTGTATAGCATCACAATTGTAAAGCAAAATATATGTATAGCAATACCTTTGTATAGCATCACACATGTAGAACATAACATTTGCATAGCATATTAATTGTGTAGCATTGCACTTGTAGAGCAAAATATATGTATAGCACCACATATGTATAGCAATACAATTGTTTAACATAACATTTGCATAGCATAACAATTGTATAGCATCATACTCATAAAGAAAAATGTGTGTATAGCACAACACATGTAAAGCAAAACAATTGCATAGCATCACCTTTGCATAGCATCACACTTGTAAAGCACAACAATTGTTTAGCACAACAACACCTTCTATAATTACTGGTAAATGGCAATACATTTTAATGGCAGACCTACATACTTCTTTACTTAACTGCATTTTCTTTTCTTTAAAAAGTAAAATAATTATTATCTAATTCCCCCAAAATAGAATTTTATTAACAAAATTCACCACGTTACAATATAAGCTGTAGTTTTACTTTCACACATCATGACTTCAGCACAGTCAGTACTGCAGGACTCAGCACAGCACTACAAAGTATTCTTAGACTAGCAGTACTGAGGATATTCCAGGGTCACATGATCTGAGGTGCTGTTTCAAGACAGTTCTCCTTTCACTGCACTGAGGGTTTTCCAGGGTTACATGATCTGAGGTGCTGTTTGAAGACAGTTCTCCTTTCACTGCCCTGAGGGTCTCAAATGGTCACATGATCTGAGGTGCTGTTTCAAGACAGTTCTCCTGAAACTGCACTGATGGTCTCCCATGGTCACATGATCTGAGGTGCTGTTTCAAGACAGTTCTCCTGAAACTGCACTGATGGTCTCCCATGGTTACATGATCTGAGGTGCTGTTTCAAGACAGTTCTCCTTTCACTGCACTGAGGGTCTCCTATGGTCACATGATCTGAGGTGCTGTTTTAAGACAGTTCTCCTTTCACTGCACTGAGGGTCTCCCATGGTCACATAATCTGAGGTGCTGTTTCAGGACCATTTACCACTCACAATTATCTGCAGAATACTTTACTGAAAGAAATGTCACTTAGTCAAAGAAGTTCACAGACTTATGAGATATACCTCAATGACTAACTGTCACAATTTTTATGTTTAATGTTGTTGTTATATGGTGTTTAGCATCGCTTTCAACAATCTTAACATTGCTTTCTTGAGACAGTTTTCTAAGCGCTGCTACACTTAAGAATCATGCTGCAGAAACATGGTCTGATACCCCACCAAGTCACCATGTTTTACTGACCAGACCTAGACCTATGTAGAGCACCAAGTGAGAAAGCTTATAGTGCAAGTTTTATGTTGAACCTGAGTTCTTCAGAACAGATGGTTTATTGCTCCATTGGTTGCTTCCTTAATCACTAACACATGTTTACTGTCCTTTTAACTACTACACATTAAGTCAAGTTCTATATGATTTTCTATAAAATCACTCCTGGATAATCATTCAACTACCACATACAAACTGCATTTCATAAAATGTATGGTTTTGCAAAGTGCTGGTTTGTTTCTTCCAGTAGCATATTCCTCTTATTTAAGTCAGTCTTTTACAAATTATATTTTCTTTCACATCTAATCTAAACTCTTAATATATAATCTGAGTTTCTCCACAGATTCATATGCTGACTTTATAATGTTAAACAATCTCAATCTTTAAAACAATATGATAGTTTGATATATACAGATTGGAACAGCTAATCCACCACCTGACCTTTTATGTATTTTCCAAAACAGTATCAAAGCAATTTCCTTGAAATTTAGGCTTCAATAAGAAGAAAACAAGATTGTTGGTAAATGTTGTTTTACTCATATTCAAATTTTTACAACACTACTCAATATTTTGACGAAGATTTAGAAAATACAAAAGTGGCAGGTTCCCTGTTCCATTCAGTAAATGCTATAAAAACTATTTATACTGTTGCAATTTAAACAACTTCAAATCTATAAAATGTTGATCATGCTAAATATATGAAAGTGATACATGTCCATAGCTACGCAAAACACTCTTCTTTTAATCAGTGCAAACTGATCCACCATTTAAATGTCTTTTCAACTGACATATGCTTTTCACACTTTTATCTAGTAGTGACATTATTTTAAAGCAGGGTGGTAGTGTAGTGGATAGAGTGTTGGTTGCTCACGCGAGATGTTGCAGGTTCGAACCCTAGCTCAATCTGATGCCTCTATAAAAAAACAACACTTTGTACTGGTTTTACCAAGGAAGTGAACTTGAGAGCGGTTCAAATTTAGTTTTAAACTTTCTTCACAGTCGAGTTAAAATAAATTAGTATTAACTAAACAGACTCTAGCAATGTAGATATACATACAAATTTGTTTCATATTACTTAAGTCTGCATCATTACCTCTGTCTGATGTTTTATTCTTTAAGTCACTAAAATAAACTTTATATCTACTACACTCAGTGTTCTGTCAACTCATAAAGTGTTGAAGGACAATTTAGAATTACCCTTATAACTATCACATTGTACAATCTGTCAAGTCATATAGTGTTGCAATCTGCCATATAGTGTCTCATTTAGTGTCACAGGACACTACAGAGTCAACTTTATATCTACATGTATCTAACAGTGTCACTAAGCACTATAGATATAAATACCACACAGTGTCTTTCATTTCCTATAGTGTCACAAAGCTTTATAAATACCACACTGTGTATTCTATCAATGTATCCAGTGTCACCAGGCATAACAGACTTCACATTTATGTCTATCCAACTGTACATTCTATTTTCTACAGTGTCACCAGCACTATAGACTTAACTTTATAAATACCACACTATGTATTCTATCAACGTATCCAGTGTCACCAGGCATAACAGACTTCACATTTATGTCTATCCAACTGTACATTCTATTTCCTACAGTGTCACCAGGCACTATAGACTTAACTTTATAAATACCACACTGTGTATTCTATCAATGTATCCAGTGTCACCAGGCATAAAGACTTAACTTTATGAATACCACACTGTGTATTCTATCAACATATCCAGTGTCACCAGGCATAAAGACTTAACTTTATAAATACCTCACTGTGTATCCAGTGTCACTAGGCACTACAGATTTAACTTTATTAATACCTCACTGTGTATCTAGTGTCATTAGGCACTATAGAGTGAAACATACAGTGTTACAGGACACTATAGCACTGTGTTTATAATAAATCAATACATGTAGCATGTGCTGTTCTCATGGTTTGGTGATATTATGCATGTCTGGAAGGATCATTTTGCGGTATTTTTTCTCCAATTCTTGCATATATTTTAGATGCTGTGCAACTTTGAATCCATGTATTGGCTCTTCCTACAAATAAAAAACAGTTTAATTTGCAGCTGTGTTAACAAATATTTCTTCAATTTCAATTTTTCTTTCTCACTAAATGTTTTTGGACCAAACTTGGTTTGAGGCCACATCCTCAGCAGCGACCTTGAGACAGTCCCTTAGACCACTCGGCCACAAAAAAAGGTTCCGAGATCTTTATGTTGTGTTTAGAGTCAGTTATTAATACAATATTCAAATTATATACAGACATTGTCTAATGGAGATATTGATCTTTATGGTCAATGCTATCATGCTGAAGTAACTCTCCACCTGACGACCAAATGGTGGTTGTATTAAAGGAGTTTTACTTATTGATATATGGCAAAAAATGATTTTACAATTTAGGAATTTGCAAACCTAAAATTTCATTATTCCATAGATTCTGGAACCATCTCAAAATACTAAAAAAACGGGAGAATTTCTATGTTTATTAAAGTATCATATGATATATTGAACCCTCTATTGTTGTTGTGATGGTTGATATACGACATTGTGTCTAATTATCATTAGCCTCTCACTGCCAATTCAAGTGGGAAAGTTTTCAGTTACTTGCAGTGATGGGGTGTGCTTGAGTACTGGTTAACCTTCCAGGGTCCCAGGAAACAGTGGTTAGGTTAACTGATCATCTGTTAGCCCTCGATGGCATAAAAATGATGCTAAATATTCAATCAACATTCAACTATTACTGTCAATATTACCTTGAGGAAGAAGATGATGTCCTGGGTTTGTAGATGAGCCATTATAGGCCTCTGCAGGTGTCTGAGTATGGCGACACACAAGTACACCTGGTAGTCAGTGCCCAGTATGAGGCAGATGACCAGGTAGTGACAGATGTCTGCCCAGTCTAGGAAGTTCCAGAAACATTGCTTTAACCAGTGTAACGTGATCTGTAAATATAACATCATTAACTTAAATATAACATCATTGAATTTAAATATAACATCACTGAAAATAAATATAACATCATTTACGTAAATATAACATCATTTAACGTAATTATAACATCATTTAATGTAAATATAACATCATTTAACGTAACAAAATATTACATCATTAACATAAATATCATTTAACGTAAATATAACATCATTGAATGTTAATATAACATCATAAACGTAAATATAACATCATTTAACATAAAAATAACATCATTTAACATCATTAACGTAAATATAACGTCATTTAACGTAAAATAAGCAAAAATCTTTAGTGAGTTAACGTATAAATATCATACATTTCAGATGAATAAAATGTTTACAATATAGGTACATAGCAAAGAGAATTCTTATCTTGTTCATATGAGATGCGTAAATCCTTTGGTTGACATACTCTTATTAGATGCATATGTTTTTAACATATATATATATATATGTGATATACTTTATACTATCCATATCAGATGCATAAAATACTTATCATATTCATATAAGATGCATAAATCCAGAACATACTCATCTTTGATACATACATATGCTCCTGTGTAACAAGATGCACTTTCACCTGTGCAGGTGTGTAACTAGAAATTTTGAAAGCTGAGGAGATGGGTCTTACCTGTGCAGGTGAATAACCAGACATTTTGAAAGCTGAGGAGATGGGTCTTACCTGTGCAGGGGTGTAATGAGAAATTTTGAAAGCTGAGGAGATGGGTCTTACCTGTGCAGGGGTGTAATGAGAAATTTTGAAAGCTGAGGAGATGGGTCTTACCTGTGCAGGGGTGTAATGAGAAATTTTGAAAGCTGAGGATATGGGTCTTACCTGTGCAGGGGTGTAATGAGAAATTTTGAAAGCTGAGGAGATGGGTCTTACCTGTGCAGGGGTGTAATGAGAAATTTTGAAAGCTGAGGAGATGGGTCTTACCTGTGCAGGGGTGTAATGAGAAATTTTGAAAGCTGAGGAGATGGGTCTTACCTGTGCAGGGGTGTAATGAGACATTTTGAAAGCTGAGGAGATGGGTCTTACCTGTGCAGGGGTGTAATGAGAAATTTTGAAAGCTGAGGAGATGGGTCTTACCTGTGCAGAGGTGTAATGAGAAATTTTGAAAGCTGAAGAGATGGGTTTTACCTGTGCAGGGGTGTAATGAGAAATTTTGAAAGCTGAGGAGATGGGTCTTACCTGTGCAGGGGTGTAATGAGAAATTTTGAAAGCTGAGAAGATGGGTCTTACCTGTGCAGGGGTGTAATGAGACATTTTGAAAGCTGAGGAGATGGGTCTTACCTGTGCAGCGGTGTAATGAGACATTTTGAAAGCTGAAGAGATGAGTCTTACCTGTGCAGGTGAATAACCAGACATATTGAAAGCTGAGGAGATGGGTCTTACCTGTGCAGGTGTGTAACCAGACATTTTGAAAGCTGAGGAGATGAGAGGATGTTCTATCTGAAGTATAAACTCTATGTTGTGTCCTGTACTGGAGAATAGCGGATGAATGCCACTGAAACTGAGGCCTGCTGGTAGGTGCACCTAAAAATATAAGCAAATAACAAAATAATGCGTTTGAAGAGTTTTCTTCATTATAATGTAGAGAGTGTGTGTGTGCGTCTGTGTGTCTGTGTGCAAGGACTTGTATAGAGACAGAAAAGCAACTGATTGAGATGTTATGAAAACCCGTACATTTAAGCAAAATCAAGCGATTCATCTCAGAGATACAAATTTATACTCTTTCTTTGCACAATGGAATTCTCTACAAAACAAAACCATTCCCAGCAAATTGTTTAAAAGTACTCATAATTACAAAATTTGTATACTGCAACTAAAAAATCAAGGGAAGTACTTGAAAGGAAATAAACTTAATTGTCAAAATACCATAAATAACACTCAAGCACAATGTTTAAAGTTTTGTCATATTCTATAAATAAATTTTACTGGACATCATTGCTTTATCAAAAAACGATTATTTCATATCCCGAAAAAGACGATTGTCTAAATTTCATGTAATATAATATTTACTTTGGGGGCATAAAAATACACATTTCTTATGGAGTTTGCTTAGAAAAGGGGAGAAATGTAAAGGAATTATGATCAAAAGTTTGTATTAAACACTTCAATCTAATTAATAATACCGTAACAATTCATTAAAACTTACTGAAGCGTGCAGCCGTGGCAACCATAGATATCCTGATGCACCAAGGGTAGAGAACTGCTGCATAAACTCCCACGATTTACTGTGACTGCCGTTAAATATCAGGAACACTGTTGCAGCAAACCAGTCAAACCCGGGGTATGTGGAATCAAGATATTCTAACGCGAGTTAAAGAACATATTTTAAAAGTTTTTACTCTTGGTTCTTTTAAAATATGTAACATTTCCCATTATAAAATATGTGATATTTCCCATTATAAAATAGGTAACATTTCTCATTATAAAATATATGACATTTCCCATTATAAAAAATGTGACATTTCCCATTATAAAATATGTAACATTTCTCATTATAAAATATGTAACATTTCCCATTATAAAATATGTGACATTAACTATTATAAAATAGGTAACATTTCTCATTATAAAATATGTGACATTTCCCATTATAAAAAATGTGACATTTCCCATTATAAAATAGGTAACATTTCTCATTATAAAATATGTGATATTTCCCATTATAAAATAGGTAACATTTCTCATTATAAAATATGTGACATTTCCCATTATAAAAAATGTGACATTTCCCATTATAAAATATGATTATAAAATATGTGACATTTCCTATTATAAAATATGTAACATTTCCCATTATAAAATATGTGACATTTCCCATTATAAAATAGGTAACATTTCTCATTATAAAATATGTGACATTTCCCATTATAAAAAATGTGACATTTCCCATTATAAAATATGATTATAAAATATGATTATAAAATATGTGACATTTCCTATTATAAAATATGTAACATTTCCCATTATAAAATATTTAACATTTCCCATTATAAAATATGTAATGTTTCCCATAATAAATATTTTAACCTGTAAATACATAATAAAATGATTTTGATTTTTTTTCTTAAAATTCTTTGCTTCTTCAACCTTTCAAAATTTTAACATACATGTATAAAAATTATCTTAGAAATAAAACTACTCTTGATAGTGGCCCATAATTATCTCACACATACAATTTGACATTGGAGGAGTGTGTGACCCTAATTGAAGTGTCTGTGATTATTTTTCTTAAAATCTTTAATTGGAAAAACCAAGAGACCACCTCTGGATATCGTCTATTATCCCTAAGCCTTGCCAACTAAATGTATTATCATCAGGCTATCATAGCAAATTGTATGATAAAACCTAATGACCGGGTTGTTTAACACAATACATCCAGATGATGAGCTATGCAATATATGAGATATTGTATCATAGCTCGAAATATTTCTGGCTCTGCTATTGATCGCAAACCAAGTTTTTGCCGAAAATAGGTTAAAAAGGGGCCATAACTCCTGTAAAATTTGACCGACATCGACTTATATCGAACTCAGCCTTTATTTTATAATTATATTTATATTGATTACATCGACACCTTCAGAAGTTATTGATCTGAAATCAATTTCGATCTGAAACCAATTCTGAATGGAGGGAAGATTGGACGGAGAGTGGTAACACTTTCACAATTCTTCAAATGGCGGGAACTTAAAACTGATTGACATTGTGAAGGATACTGAGTTTGAATTCTGGAGTTTTCTGCTGTTGCTGTAGGTAATAGACGACTTGTTTGATCAGATGCGTCAGGCTGTCCGTGGCATCCGTGGACGTGTGAACTGCCTTCAGGTGGATACCATATCTATAGACATACAAAATACCATTTACATTAACCACTCAACACATCTTCTTTATTTTGAACAGATGGTGACATACATGTAAATTAAGGCAGGATGAGTGGGTAACAGTTAGGGTTTTGGCTACTCATGTCAGAGGTCACAGGTTCGATCCAACTGTCGCTCAAATACAACACTCTATACAGGGTTTACCCAGGAATTGTTGATTTACAAAATAACTTCACAACAGAGCTAAAATCATATATGTAGTATTAAACAACAAACATATAAATAAATTTAAATAATATACATGTATATCAGAACTGCAGTATGAATTTTTCTAATGATCAGAGAAGTTAGACTGCATTCCAAGGTATGATTTCAAAACTGTTTGATACATAGTAAAGAATAGAGTTTTGGCAGCAAATACACTTTCTTTTGTGAAAAAAAGTTCCTGCTCACGACTTGGAGTTCCTAATGTCAGTTATTGATGGTAGTCATTCCAGAGATTGAGAATTTGAGTTGAGGAAAATTTCCGTTTGAGATGTTAAGTGGACCTGGGTCATGGTTAGTGGTAAATGTACTATGGAGTCATTTCAAAACTTAATGATTGGATAACATCTTTATGTCAGTTTACAAGAAGATCTACCTGATGGCCATCTTGATACCAAGCTGCTGCAGAGGGGATATGTGGATATTTTTCAATGCACTATCAGTACCTGAAAAGTACAGGAAATTAATTTGATTACAATCATAAAACATCAAAAATAAAATAAGTCTTTCTTTGAAACAGACGTGAGTGGCAGTGCAGAGTGTTGGCAAACAATGCTTCAGGCTAAGGGTTCGATCCCTGGCTCAACCCGCCAGCCTCTTCAAAACAACACTCAGTACTAGTTCTACCTATGAAGCAAACTCGAGATTAGTTCTGAGTTACTTCATAGTTGAGCTAAAATAAATAAGTACATTTGTATAAGTGAACCAAACAAATGTGGGGATGTTGCCAATAATCTAAACTTATAAGATACTTGTGAAATACCGGTGAGAATGTAATAATTAAGAGACTTCTTACGGTAACAACATGAAATAAAAGTGAGAACAAGTTATATCATATAATCTGTACATTTAAAAATGCCCACGCTATGAAACCTGGAGCAAGTGAATCACGTTCAACAAACTCCAACTTTCTTCATTATCTTTTCTAAAGTAACACACCTGCCTCTGACCAGAGCTAACACCAAAATAGAACATGGCCTCGTCAAGCAGAAACAATATTTTTTTCATTTGTCATTGTTCAATCGTAAAGACCGGTATAGCTGTCAAGAACGTTGACATTGCTTATCAATATGCAACACGTTTTGTAAGCTTTACTTGTTTGAGGCAATTTAGCTTATAGGATATCTTTAATCAATCTATTAATTTTTAACTGAGAGACAAAGCACATTCTTTTGCCATTTTTCTTTCAGATGGTTGATTAACTCTTCCTATCATACAGGAAACCTTAAGTACAGTGGCATTTGTGGACCTTGATGGTCTTGTACAAAAATGGTTGATATGATTACATTGTTTGAAATTACGATATTCACATAATGTATTGTGTACATGCATAGAAAAACATGCTTGCTGCTTTTAAGTTCTTGATTTATCTTTCTGTAATTATTTTTCTTTGTGAAATTTATATATAATGTATACATCTTATTAACAAGTCGAATGTGAAACCTGTGCATTTCTAAGTCCAGGCTGACTATCAATCCAGGGGTCATGAGTTTGAATTCCTGTCCAACCAGTCTCTGTGATGATTGATATATGATTTTGCATCTCATTATCATCCGTCTCTCACCACTGATTCAAGTGGGAAAGTTATCAGTTACTTATTGAGATGGCATGTGCATGAGTATTAACTTTCCCCAGAAACAGTGATTTGGTTAACTGATCATCTGTTAGTCCTCAATGGCATAAAAATGATGCTAAATATTCAATCAATCAATCTGTGTCCAGGTGGTGAGTTATTATAACCTTTTTCAAACTGTACCAAAAATTCATGATTCACCTTTTGTATCAAGCTTACCATTGAACATAAGTGGAAACATTGACTCTTCAGGAAGTGCTGACAAAACTTTCATACTTTGTTCCAACAATTTCTGTATCACTGTAATGCATAAAATACAAATATATCTCACAATTCATCACTTAACCCTTTACTCCATAGATACGCGCTTTCCCGCACTACTCACAGAAGGCCTTTGAAAACAGTGCAGGAAGAGTTCAGATTGCTCGTAACGAGCAATCTGAACACTTCCTGCACGGTTTTCCACTCTGTCAGTTAATATAAACATAATTCACACAATAATTCAAAAGCCTTCTATATTAGAGGTGTCCAAAGGCGTCTATATTAGAGGTGTCAAAAGGCGTCTATATTAGAGGTGTCCAAAGGCGTCTATATCAGAGGTGTCCAAAGGCGTCTTTATTACAGGTGTCAAAAGGCGTTTATATTACAGGTGTCAAAAGGCGTCTATATTACAGGTGTCCAAAGGCGTCTATATTAGAGGTGCCAAAGGCGTCTATATTAGAGGTGTCCAAAGGCATCTATATGAAGTAAAGGGCTATAACTTTCTTTTCAGAAAATGATTAAAAGTTTATTGAATCACAAAGGGGTGCCATTTGAAGATAATGGTTGATTCTGTACTTGTAGTTTAATTTATTTATTTGAAATTCATTTATAGACAGGTCGGCACTTTACGTTTTATTCGCCAATAATCTAGTAAAACCCCGATACTGAACAAGAAGAGTGACTTTATCACAGGCTGCAATTTAATATTTGGTCAACAAAATTAAAGATAATTACACTAGATAGACAACAAAAAATATAAGTTATTGGACAGAATATCTATATTATATGATGTTTGATATAAATGTGCAGTTTACTGCTAAGACTGGATAAAATCTGCAATATAGGTGAGGCTTCTTTAAAGTTTTCGCAGAAGTCAATTATTCATAAAACAAACAACTAGATAATTATAGACTTTACAGCTCAGACTGATAACAAGTGTTTGATATATAAATTCTTGATTGATACCTAAGAACAGTCACTAGCCAATATCCAGTCACTACACATCATTTTCGACACATTTCAGGTTATATATGGCATATCAAGTTTCACTGGTGGAGGAAGACCTCAGACTGAGTCAGGTTATATATGGCATATCAAGTTTCACTGGTGGAGGAAGACCTCAGACTGAGTCAGGTTATATATGGCATATCAAGTTTCACTGGTGGAGGAAGACCTCAGACTGAGTCAGGTTATATATGGCATATCAAGTTTCACTGGTGGAGGAAGACCTCAGACTGAGTCAGGTTATATATGGCATATCAAGTTTCACTGGTGGAGGAAGACCTCAGACTGAGTCAGGTTATATATGGCATATCAAGTTTTACAGGTGGAGGAAAACCTCAGACTGAGTCAGGTTATATATGGCATATCCAGTTTTACAGGTGGAGGAAGACCTCAGACTGAGTCAGGTTATATATGGCATATCCAGTTTTACTGGTTGCGGAAGACCTCAGACTGAGTCAGGTTATATATGGCATATCCAGTTTTACTGGTGGATGAAGACCTCAGACTGAGTCAGGTTATATATGGCATATCCAGTTTTACTGGTGGATGAAGACCTCAGACTGAGTCAGGTTATATATGGCATATCCAGTTTTACTGGTTGCGGAAGACCTCAGACTGAGTCAGGTTATATATGGCATATCCAGTTTTACTGGTTGCGGAAGACCTCAGACTGAGTCAGGTTATATATGGCATATCCAGTTTTACTGGTATGAAGACCTCAGACTGAGTCAGGTTATATATGGCATATCCAGTTTTACTGGTGGAGGAAGAACTCAGACTGAGTCAGGTTATATATGGCATATCAAGTTTCACTGGTGGAGGAAGACCTCAGACTGAGTCAGGTTATATATGGCATATCCAGCTTCACTGGTGGAGGAAGACCTCAGACTGAGTCAGGTTATATATGGCATATCCAGTTTTACAGGTGAAGGAAGACCTGAGACTGAGTCAGGTTATATATGGCATATCAAGTTTCACTGGTGGAGGAAGACCTCAGACTGAGTCAGGTAATATATGGCATATCCAGTTTCACTGGTGGAGGAAGACCTCAGTCTGGGTCAGGTTATATATGGCATATCCAGTTTTACTGGTGGAGGAAGACCTCAGACTGAGTCAAGTTATATATAGCATATCCAGTTTCACTGGTGGAGGAAAACCTCAGTCTGAGTCAGGTTATATATGGCATATCCAGTTTTACTGGTGGAGGAAGACCTCAGACTGAGTCAGGTTATATATGACATATCCAGTTTTACTGGTGGAGGAAGACCTCAGACTGAGTCAAGTTATATATGGCATATCCAGTTTCACTGGTGGAGGAAAACCTCAGTCTGAGTCAGGTTATATATGGCATATCCAGTTTCACTGGTGGAGGAAGACCTCAGACTGAGTCAGGTTATATATGGCATATCCAGTTTTACAGGTGGAGGAAGACCTCAGACTGAGTCAGGTTATATATGGCATATCCAGTTTTACAGGTGGAGGAAGACCTAAGACTGAGTCAGGTTATATATGGCATATCCAGTTTTACAGGTGGAGGAAGACCTCAGACTGAGTCAGGTTATATATGGCATATCTAGTTTTACAGGTGGAGGAAGACCTCAGACTGAGTCAGGTTATATATGGCATATCCAGTTTTACTGGTGGAGGAAGACCTAAGACTGAGTCAGGTTATATATGGCATATCCAGTTTTACTGGTGGAGGAAGACCTTAGACTGAGTCAGGTTATATATGGCATATCCAGTTTTACTGGTGGAGGAAGACCTCAGACTGAGTCAGGTTATATATGGCATATCAAGTTTCACTGGTGGAGGAAGACCTCAGACTGAGTCAGGTTATATATGGCATATCCAGTTTCACTGGTGGAGGAAGACCTCAGACTGAGTCAGGTTATATATGGCATATCCAGTTTTACAGGTGAAGGAAGACCTCAGACTGAGTCAGGTTATTTATGGCATATCAAGTTTCACTGGTGGAGGAAGACCTCAGACTGAGTCAGGTTATATATGGCATTAACAGTTTCACTGGTGGAGGAAGACCTCAGTCTGGGTCAGGTTATATATGGCATATCCAGTTTTACTGGTGGAGGAAGACCTCAGACTGAGTCAAGTTATATATGGCATATCCAGTTTTACTGGTGGAGGAAGACCTCAGACTGAGTCAGGTTATATATGGCATATCCAGTTTTACTGGTGGAGGAAGACCTCAGACTGAGTCAGGTTATATATGGCATATCCAGTTTTACTGGTGGAGGAAGACCTCAGACTGAGTCAGGTTATATATGGCATATCCAGTTATACAGGTGGATGAAGACCTCAGACTGAGTCAGGTTATATATGGCATATCAAGTTTCACTGGTGGAGGAAGACCTCAGACTGAGTCAGGTTATATATGGCATATCCAGTTTTACTGGTGGAGGAAGACCTCAGACTGAGTCAGGTTATATATGGCATATCCAGTTTTACTGGTGGAGGAAAACTTCAGACTGAGTCAGGTTATATATGGCATATCCAGTTTTACTGGTGGAGGAAGACCTCAGACTGAGTCAGGTTATATATGGCATATCCAGTTTTACAGGTGGAGGAAGACCTCAGACTGAGTCAGGTTATATATGGCATATCCAGTTTTACTGGTGGAGGAAGACCTCAGACTGAGTCAGGTTATATATGGCATATCCAGTTTTACTGGTGGAGGAAGACCTAAGACTGAGTCAGGTTATATATGGCATATTATGTTTTACTGGTGGAGGAAGACCTCAGACTGAGTCTGGTTATATATGGCATATCCAGTTTTACTGGTGGAGGAAAACCTCAGACTGGGTCAGGTTATATATGGCATATCCAGTTTTACAGGTGGAGGAAGACCTCAGACTGAGTCAGGTTATATATGGCATATCCAGTTTTACTGGTGGAGGAAGACCTCAGACTGAGTCAGGTTATATATGGCATATCCAGTTTTACTGGTGGAGGAAGACCTCAGACTGAGTCAGGTTATATATGGCATATCCAGTTTTACTGTCGAAGGAAGACCTCAGACTGAGTCTGGTTATATATGGCATATTATGTTTTACTGGTTGCGGAAGACCTCAGACTGAGTCAGGTTATATATGGCATATCTAGTTTTAGTGGTGGAGGAAGACTTCAGACGGATTCAGACTGAGAAGAACCACCATCCTTCTGCAAGTAACTGGCAAACTTTCTAACAAAATTTTTGGAGCGAGCAGGACTCGAACCTACGACTTAAGCAGCGAAAGTAAGTGATCTTGAGACGGCGCCTTAGACCACTCTGCCACGGCGAACCCACTCACTATTACTTAGCACGTGTGTAATTCATGTCTAACTTTTCAGTAAACTATCTGGATAAGAAATCATCAGACTAGAACAGAGTGACAATCTCCACTTCACATCAGTTCTCTCCATCAAGTTTCATCTCATTCTGATACGTACAGCATCAGCTGAAGTTGCAAAAATAAATCCAAGACTGAGATAAAGCAAGGGCCATAACTCTGGGTAATCAAACTTAACAAGACAATGTTACTGCAAACTGCTGTATAACTAGAGCTATCTATTTACGATAAAAAAAACAACACAATATATGTGGGTTTTCCATTCCTCAGCCTAACGTTTCACTTATGATCTTAACTTCAGATTTTTCTCAAATCAATTATTTGAAATATGTTAACTTTGGGTATATTATTTATTTTATATCTTATCCTTTACCAGTGAGTAAAGAAGAGTTGTAAATTGAAATTCTGTGTGGTTAGTTAATGTATATATACGTATAATGAATTCAAGTAATCATCTAGCGAAATTGAGATCTCTGAGTTGCGGTAAATCTCAGCTTGAGGTGTTAAGTGAAACTGGTCCAAGGAATAGACATGAGTAGTTGATATTCAGAATTTAGTCATATGCCTGGATCAAAAGCATCATTAGTTGAAACGTAACTTCAGTAATGCAGTACTACATTTATGTTATGTTATGGTAAAGATTTAACAACAAAACAACAAGTAGGCTGTCATGGGCATTTTAATTCAAAATGACAGGAATTATATTATATAATTCCTGAAGAGATACATTAATTCCAATACATATATACATCAAAACATATCTGGGCATACAAAACTGCCAGATACAAAGTAATGAGCATAAAAACACCAAGAGAGGTAGTATGTTCTAATCTGTTTAAAATATATATAAACTTAGGCTAGAATAAAAAAAAATAGGAGTCCATGAGAAATTAAGGTGGTGGTGGGTAAAATTAAAATGGCGACTCGAAAAAATGCCACGACAAGTTTCCCCCCGAGTATATGGTCAGAACTGAGAAACCGACAGGTTACCACATTCTTTTATTATTTGGGTTGAGCGCACTTCGCCCGGAAACCAATGTATAAATGGTGATGCCAAATAATATTTGGTAACCTATACAAGCCAGACTAGAACATAAATCCTAATACATTTAATACTTTATCTTACATATAAACTACATTTATGTGTGAACGTACCATTGCCTTTCACCTGGTCCCCTTTACTGCTGAGGAACTTCACCAGAAGGGTCTTGCACTTGTCCAACCACGCCCTCCCTTTCTCTGGAGGCTTTTTGAGGTCAAGAAATTCTGTCAATTCATTATCTGAAATGATCGTATACACTGGCTTATCTATCAATGTTGGGTGATATTTGAAATGATTGTATACACTGGCTTATCTATCAATGTTGGTTGATATTAGAAATGATCGTATACACTGGCTTATCTATCAATGTTGGGTGATATTAGAAATGATCGTATACACTAGCTTATCTATCAATGTTGGGTGATATAGGAAATGAAAAAGTGGCACTTTTAACATGTTTCTTTTATTCTCTATCCTCATTAAGAAGAAGTGACTAATGATAATGTTGGGACTCACATGGTTCAGTGTTACACATGGCGCACATGGTTTAGTGGTACAGCATCAGACCGAGGACCTGGGGGTTATTGGTTTGATCCCCTATAATAGCCATGTGTTGTGTCCGTGAGCAAATCATTTTTTTTTTTTTACTTATCTTTTTACATCGTTTGTGAAACAAGTTTTTACAACTTAGGCAAATCACGCTCATGTCTTCCTGGGTAGAACCAGAACTATGCATATGCAGAAACAGTGTCTTGCACAAGGACATTACACATAGCCATGGTGGTGGATCGAACCACAAACTCCTGGGTACAGATCTGATGCTCTACAACAGGGTGGCGCACTCCACATATTCTTGGTACAGGTTCTACCAAGGAAGAATTCAAATGTGTTTTGTGCGGTTAAAAGAACAATCCATGTAAAACAAAGAGGATTGAACTTCAACATTGTATAAATATGTCGAAAGTAAAATATAATTAAATGATACAGATTCACTCATACTCAAATGAGCTAACAGTTCCTGTCCATTTTAGAAAGGGCCAACGCATCTTTTTCATATTTATTTTTCATATTTTAAAAAAGGCAGTTGCAACCATTACATCTGGATTTGCATATTAGTTATTAATCTTTTGTTTCTGTTTATTCAGTTCTTCAAATAACGACTTTTATAATGCATAATATCAAGGACTTATATTATATAAGGATTGGAAACTTGCATCTCTCTACTACCGGTAAATGTTGATAAAATAGTATGCAAAGAATTAATAATCTGGCAAATTAATCATTCAAATTTCACAGGCAACTCATTTCTTTTACATAAAAAGTAAGGTATGTGTAACCTTAGATGTTTTAAAATGTTTAAGACACGCGAAATGATCATCAATTTAAAATAAACTTATTTCCTTGATTATTTATTTGCAGCATACAAATTTTTGTAATTATAAGTACTTCAACAATTTTAAACACAATTTGCTGGAAATAGTCTCCTTTTGTATAAAGAAAGAATTCTGATTTGTATTTCTGAGATGAATGGAAGTTAGGATATTTGAAAATGATATTTTGCAAGATTTTGTGTGAATACACGAACATTCATTACATCTCAATCTGTTGCTTTTCCTTTTCTGTACAAGTCCTTGGTTCTTCTAATAACAACTTTTATAATACATTTACATAATATAATATACTGAAAGGATAAAGAAACACCTGGTGAAGTTCAGAGCCACATTATCAAACTATTGTAAGCAATATTTACAGTTTCACAATATGTATGTAAAGGTATTTTATTAATAACTTTGTCAAATTGAATATGATCCACAAAATCATTAATGAGATATTTTTACATTGATAGTCTAACCTGTGTAAAGTGGTCACCTCTATTAAACAGTCACTTGTCTTAAGCAGCCACATTTGCTATTCCCCATTGCTATGCTTCAAGAGCAAATTAAAATGCATTAAGCAACAACCTGTCTTAAAAGGCCACTTTTGCTCCTTCCCTTGACTGGCTGCTTAAGACAGGTTTGATTGAATAATCTCAAATTTTAAATATCGTATACAACAGTTTGATAATGTGACTCTGCCAGCATATCAGTATCCTTTCAGGTTTTATAAAGCTAATTTTGATCATTAAAATAAAAATCATTTTTATATATATTTGAAACTAGGAGAAGAATATAAAGCAAAAAAGATAGATAGATATCACAGCAAATGATCTATCACTCAAAACACTGCATAGTTGAACTTCTACAGTATATACAGTACATATAGCATGTGTTTTATATATAAAATAAGTTGGTTATAAATCACTCGTAGTGAAACCCTGTGAAGCAAACCAATTTTCAACCAGTGACATCCATTGTGATTTTATATTACAGCACAAAGCACAGTTAATATTATGAATGTATGAAGCTGTAGATGAACCTCAATTTGTCAGTTGCTTCATACAATATGTTGATTGTTGAACACCTCCAATTCTGGATATATATCTATAGAACACCTCCAATACTGGATATATATCTATAGAAAACCTCTGATACTGATTATATTTCTATAGAACACCTCTGATACTGAATATATATATATATATATCTATAGAACACCTCCGATACGGGATATATATATCTATAGAAAACCTCCGATACTGGATATATATCTATAGAAAACCTCGGATACTGGATATATATATCAATAGAACACCTCCGATACTGGATATATATATCTATAGAAAACCTCCGATACTGGATATATATCTATAGAACACCACGGATACTGGATACATATCTATAGAAAACCTCTGATACTGGATATATATCTATAGAAAACCTCTGATACTGAATATATATCTATAGAAAACCTCTGATACTTGATATATACATGTTTATCTATAGATTACCTCCGCTACCGGATAAAGACATGTATATCTAAAGATAACCTCTGATACTGGATATATATATCTATAGAACACCTTTGATAATGGATATGTATCTATAGAACACCTCCCATACTGGTTATTTATTTATAGAACAGCTCCGATACTGGATATACATCTATAGAACACCTCTAATACTGGATATATATCTATAGAACACATCTGATCGTGGATATATATCTATAAAACACCTCCATTACTGAATATATATATATCTATAAAACATCTTTGATACTGGATATGTATCTTTAAAACACCTCCAATACTGGATATGTATCTATAGAACACCTTTAATACTGAATATGTATCTATAAAACACCTCCAATACTGGATATATATCTATAAAACACCTCTAATACTGAATATGTATCTATAAAACACCTCCAATACTGGATATATATCTATAGAACACCTCCAATACTGGATATATATCTTTAGAACACCTCCCGATATTGGATATATATCTATTGAACACCTCCAATACTAGATATATATCTATAGAACACCTCAGATATTGGATATATATCTATATTACACCTCTGATACTGGATATATATCTATTGAACACCTCCGATACTGGATATATATCAATAGAACACCTCAGATATTGGATATATATCTATAGAACACCTCTGATACTGGATATATATCTATAGAACACCTCTGATACCGGATATATATCTATTGAGCACCTCCGATACTTGATATATATCTATAGAACACCTCCGATATTGGATATGTATCTATAGAACACCTCCGATACTGGATATACATCTATTGAACACCTCTGATACTAGGTATATATCTATCGAACACCTCTGATATTGGATATATATCTATAGACACCTTTGATACTGGATATATATCTATAGAACACCTCTGATACTGGATATACATCTATTGAACACCTCCGATACTGGATATAGATCAACAGAACACCTCAGATATTGGATATATATCTATAGAACACCTCTGATACTGGATATATATCTATTGAACACCTCCGATACTGGATATATATCTATAGAACACCTCCGATACTGGATATATATCTATATAAAACCTCTGATACTGGATATATATCTATAGAACATCTCCCATACTGGATATATATTTATTATATATCTGAATAATACTTCAGATATATATATACATTCAGAGAACACTTCAGATATTGGATATGTATTTACATACCTGCATCTATACATTTTTGCAGATAACTTTTAAAAATATTTCATTATATTCACAAAACAAAGAACAATCTGTCTCTGCATAGAGATGAACCACTGGTGCAATCAAGTAGACATGCAAAACTCATGTTTTTTTCACCAACATTTTTTCAATTGAACAATACCCTGTAGTACTTTTTGTTAGCCACTTGGTAGCACCAATGGTCACCCCTGATAATGTATATATAGCAGTCAGATGCGACCAAACCTGTATGTCACCTCAGATGATTTATATAATGTAGATCAGATTGATATATATATACATGTATGTCACCTCAGATAATAGTTTACAGATAAGAATAAATAGGTCCATGTATATCACCTCAGATAATGTACATATTATAGAGTAAATCTACCAGTACGCAAATTATCTAGTCATGAAGAATAATTTTGTGATTTATCTAAATACATGAATGTCCATCAGTTGTTCATTAAGTTATAATCTTGGAACAAAGTAACACCAAAACAACAGGATGGTCATTTTGAAGATGCTGAGCCAGATGTTAGAAACAATTCACAATTAAAACAAGTAGCATGATGTCCCCTTTTTTTTGCAATAAGTTATTTATTTATACATGATCTTGTCAAATTATATGATAATTTATGATGTAGGGACCTAACCTGTTAATCAATGATGGGACATCGTATCTAATTGATCACCAATTAAAAGCATGGCTGATTTAAAAATCAAACAGCACAATAAATTTACTCAATAAACAATATTCAAATAAATACATCGTTTATTAATCAATTTAGCACAGGAAATTTAAATACAAACTGAAGCTGTCACCAAACAGTTTATATCACCAATTCTTGAGTATATCGTAAATAGTATCAATTGATAGCAATTAAGCAAAATGAATTTTACAGTATTTATATTTTCAGACTTCTTGTCCATTGGTTGCTTTAACTGTACTTTAACTGTACTAGACTTGCTTCACCTGATAAAGTTGATGATATCAGACACTTACATGGTTTTCTCTATACATGCCATCAAGGGCTGACAGACGATCTGTTGTTTTAAACACCGTTTCGACAAGTTACTAATAACTAAATTCCCACTTGAATCAGCGGTGAGATACAAATGAAAATGAGATGTGATGCTGTATATCAATCATCACAGAGACTGAAGCTGGATGGAAATTCAAACTCATGACCCCTGCATTGAGTCTTCTCATATTTGCAACATATTCATAAATATAGAAAATAATGTAAAACAGAATTTCCTGTATGTCTCTGTACAGCATATACAATAATTAATGAAGCTCTGAAATGTGATATGACTTGACTACTACTCTGGCCAAATTTCTGTAGTGAATCATCAACAGCACATCCAAAAGCGAAGAAGCAATGGTATATCTGTGTACTGTGTAATGATTAAGCTTTGGAAAATGATATGACTTGACTACAACTCTGGCCAAATCATCAACAGCGCAGCGGTTTTTACACATCCAAAAGCGGAGAAGCAATGGTATATCTGTGTACTGTGTAATGGTGAAGCTTTTAGTTGTTCTTGTTTTAGAACATTAGCATAGCTCGGCTACCAGTTGTAAAGCACTTTAAAATTTTGGTGTATTGGTAAATAAGCAATGATGTTGGTGCGGTAAGGTGTTCCACTCCTGGACGAGAGCCTGACAGAGCTGGGGGATGGTCCTGGGTGTAAGAACCCAGGTGGGGTAAGGTGTTCCACTCCTGGACGAGGGCTTGACGGAGCTGGGGGACGGTCCTGGGTGTAAGAACCCTGAACATGAATGCAATCAATGCATCTTTGTCTCATCTATGTAATGATGTTGGTGCGGTAAGGTGTTCCACTCCTGGACGAGGGCCTGACAGAGCTGGGGGATGGTCCTGGGTGTAAGAACCCTGGTGCGGTAAGGTGTTTCACTCCTGGACGAGGGCCTGACAGAGCTGGGGGAGGGTCCTGGGTGTAAGAACCCTGAACATGAATGCATTCAATGAAACTTTGTCTCATCTAAGCAATGATGTTGGTGCGGTAAGGTGTTCCACTCCTGGACGAGGGCCTGACAGAGCTGGGGGATGGTCCTGGGTGTAAGAACCCTGAACATGAATGCACTCAATGCATCTTTGTCTCATCTAAGCAATGATGTTGGTGCCGTAAGGTGTTCCACTCCTAGACGAGGGCCTGACGGAGCTGGGGGATGGTCCTGGGCTGTGGAACATTTTCCAAGACAGGGCTTGGGTCGTTTAAAATAAAATAAAATGTGTGGTATGGTAAACTAACGGATTTGTTTGTCAATCATTTGGCGGAATGACATTGAAAATAATTGTTGATTTCAGTAAAATATCATTTTTATTTTACCGAGTGGATAAAGAAGTGGTATGGTCACCATGAGTGATAATGCCAATTCATGATAGAATCAATATTTCACTGAAACAAACAATTCTTATTTTCATTGTAATAAGTGATCGAATTGAAAACAGCGAGATTATCATTGATAATTTCACTATTTTAAACTGTAAAATTATTAAAAATCAACAAGAAATCTCTTTAATAAATAATAAGGAAACATAAAATACAATCAGGTACAAAGCATTTTTTTTGAAGCTGCATGAAATATATAATCCCCTTAGTGCAAAAAGGTTCCAAACAGATGACAAAAAGATGGCAAGGTTGTCTGCTTGGCACTTTTTGGCTCTGAAGGTAAAAAATAATGATTGATTATGACATTCATGACATGATTTAAAACATGGTCAGTTGTTGGTGAGGTGTTTGTTGTGAAAATATTATTGTTAGAAAATGTTTTCACTTCATGAAATGATCGATGGAGACAGAATGTATATATAATAATTATGGTTTGTTGAGCAAATGACTTTATGATAAGTGCAGTGATCTGCTTTCGTCACACGGAAGGGAGTATAAAGTATAAATATGCAAGCAGCCAATCAGCACAAACCTCCGCTACCACCCTTTTCTGGGACACATGGAGTGTGGTTGGGGTAGATAAACCCTGTAACATCACCAAAATGTCATCATATACAGAATCAATGTTATTACAAGCACATAAACATCTCACTACAAAGTTATGCCCCTTTTTTCCCCTGATGGTAACATGATTCTTACACTTAAAAAAAGTGACTTTTACAGGCTTTCATCATAGGCATGTATTTATGAGTATTTGAGGACTTCTTTTTTCAAAAAATCTCAGGGTGTCACTGCACCCTCTTTAAAAAAAACCTGGTCAACCTACCAGTTATTGTGCATTTTCATGTGGGTTTACATTCCTGCAGTGAAGAAAATTCTATGCGGAATTCCTTTTTTACCATGGAAATCCTAGACCTTATTTTATATAGAACAAAGAATAAAATTCAACTGTGTAGTGAGACCTAAATTGATTTCCACACAGCACCAGAGTGTGTCCTTGATTTTTACCTGTTGAACATCTAAGAAAATTACTATGATTAAAGGTTATGGAATAATGTCGTTCAAAAGTTATTTTATTACTGAATAATAACATTTCATGCAAGATTAAGAGTGATGTAGATAACATGTTTTATCACAAAAAGGAGAACACATTTGGCCCTAACCTTGCACAGCCGTTTTCCTTATTTTGTTTTTTATGATGATAATGCAGAAATGAATGAACAAAATAACTTCATCTCATAAGAATTTTGAACTAAAAAATAAAAAATAGAAAACATTCAAAGAAATATTCCTCTTAAACATAAAAATTATTTCGTGCATTTATTTTTCAAAACATATAATTCAAATTTGTACAAAAACGTACCTGAAACACAACAAACTCCAATCATTGCCTAAAAAAAAAATTATTATAAAAATAAAAAATCTACGTTAACAAATCCGAGTCACCTACCTTGTTTCATGGCTGAGCGGCCGCCCAGATTTGGACTGTATTCACGAGGTATGGGGAAGGAAGAGAAAAGAGGGAAGGGGTAGGGGTTGCCAGTGTCCTGAAATAAGAAAATCAGAAAAAAACATTGTAATTCCCTGTGGCTGATTTCTTGTTTCTAATTTTGAACCACCATTAAAACATCCAGTAACAGGTGTAGGATGATTGGAATTAGCCAGCCCGCAATACATCTTATAATATTTACCTATTGAATGGTCACATATATTTTATGTATGTGCTTTCATTTGAATGTCAATTGGAAGTCGCAGAAATAACATCAATCTCCCCCATACTTCGTTACATGTAAGTTTTGACATGTCAAAATTAATGTTAAATATTGGTGTATAATATTGAAATTTTGCATGCTATAGTTTATATATGGAAATTCATTCATACCTAGTTTTATTGCATACTAAAAAACACATTTTTAAATGTGCCCATTTACTTTTTGGACATACCTCAATGATCAATTTTTAATTTAATATATTTAATTTTCTTTTTATCTTTTTCTCTATCTATGTATTTACATGGATATTTTCTTTCGAAATTTATCTTTACTTAAGTTGATTTTGTGAAGTATCATTAAAAAAAATTATGTTTTGTTTTGATTGTTAATAGCATGCAGGATCAGACAAAATTTGAAGCAATCCTTTATATTATTGGGCTAATAGCTTAAATTTAACCGTTTACTCCATAGATATGCATTTTTCCGCACCAGTCACAGAAGGCCTTTGAAAACAGTGCAGGAAGAGTTCAGATTGCTCGTAATGAGCAATCTGAATACTTCCTGCACTGTTTTCCACTCTGTCAGTTAATATAAACATAATTCATCCATTGCTGATACGTGGTGAATTAATTCTTTCAATATAAGAGATGTCCAAAGGCGTCTATATGAACTAAAAGGTTTAACGGGGCAATAGTGTAGTGAAGAGTGGTGGCTGCTCACACTAGAGGTAGCAGGTTCAATCTCCATGCTGGACCCGATGCCTCTTAAAAAACAACACTCAAAACTAGTTCTACCCAGGAAGCAGACTTAAGAGTATTCAAATAAGTTATGACCTCTCTTTACAATACAGCTAAAATAAAAAATAAGTATTTACTATATTTATAGGTACATGTATCAAGCTAAATTTTCCACAGGTCCTTGCGATTTGCTCCATTTAAAGGGAGAATATATTTTACTAACTGAAGAACTGTAAAATATTAAAGATTTTAAATAAGTCGTATCTTCCCATATAGTTCCTGTACTCACATCAATTGTGCGACAAGGCAGTACTCTCTCTGTAGGTCCACCAATCAGATACGTCCTCACCAGGATGTTGTTTCGCTCCACAGAGCAGGCATCCACAATGATGTCCTTCCTGTATACACAGATATTAACAAATAACCAAACTCAGCCATAGACAATTCATATAACTTTGCAGCCATTCAAACATATTTCTTCACCTTAAAGTCAAAAGCAGCTTATATATCTTATATTAACAGTTTCTGTGGGATAAGGGCCAATCTTGTTAACTTAAAAATTTTGGATGATCATAAATTATAGTTACTTAGTAATATATTGGAATTCTGAAATTTGGAGGGGGGGTGGGGGAAGAGACACCCTGTTCCCCTGATCCCCCATCTGGATCTGCCAGTGTCAGATGCTGCAGATGAAACTGAATATTCCCCATCCCACCCACATTATAAATCCTGTACCTAGTTACCAAATCTTTGTTTAGACTGTACCACCAACAGAACAAAATGACCATTATTGACAGAATCACTTGTACTACATAAAACTTACTGATCTTTGTTCAACTGATTGTCTTGCTGGGCAGCGAGTAGTTTCTCCTGTATTCTGTACTGAGACTGGAGAAGTAGATGACAGTCCAGGCATGATGTCATCACACTCAGTAATCTGGAATCAAAACAAAGCCAGTTAATTATTATCACAAAATGCTTTACTCTACTGTCAAACCCGGCTAACAGTAACCCCCATATAAAAGACACATGGTCCCAGTTTCATTAAATATCTCAACTTGAAATAATCTTCTAGTTAGAATTTTAAAATGCTGTAACTTCTGTAATGATTTTATATTGAATTTTTCTCCTGTTATTCTTTACCGATGAGTAAAGAGTTGTTCAGATTTCAAATCTGTTATTACTTGAGAACTCAATACATATGAAATATATGTAATGAGTGCAAGTAATAGTTTAGAGAAATTGTTCAAGTAATAATTTAGAGAAATTGAGATTTCTAATTTGAGGAAAATTCCAGATTGAGATTCAAATCACTATTCCTACTTTCTAATACCATATAAACAGCTTATTACATAATTAACGGTGCAAGAGTGTAATAAACGTATGACATATTTTTGATATTAACCTAGTGTAACATCACATCAGATTAGACTATACCTATTTTAAGATGTCCTATTTTCAATGTTCACGGTTTAAGTGTAAAAATAATGGACATAGTGGCTATTTACAATGCCAGTGATCAGCCAGGCATTAAAGCTAAAAAAAAAGCTTAACGTTTCATATCATTAAGTGGTTAAATTGTTACAGACCACAAGTGAAATTTTTAATGCATAATGGGACTGACAAACAGGGTTTAACCTGCAGCCTGCAGGTCTCAGGTAACATTTTTATTTAAACCCTGAATTGTCATGTTATTTCACTCTCATGCAAAAATGACTGTTAACCCTTGAAAAAAAAGGCTCCCTTCCTAATAAACATCTTATTAATAAACATCGCTCACCTATTTTTTTTGAAATTAAAATGTCTTGAAAATTGGTCTTCAATCAACATTAATACAGAATATATTGTCGTGTATTTTATGGTTCTTCACACACACATCAAATACAATTTAGATGTTGATTTCTTAGATCCAAATACCCTCCTCCATCCTCGCATTGCACCTGGGGCATCTAATTTGGGTATACTGTATATAATAAAGAAAAAGATAATAGATATCAATTTGTGGGGTTCTCCATCGCAGATTGGTCCAAGGCGCTGTCTTACTTCTCACAGCTAAGGTTGTGGGTTGGAGTCTATTGTCCAAAAACGTTGTATGAAAGTGTGCTAGTTACTTGCAGAAGGATGGTAGTTCTACTCAAGATAATTTATGGGGTTTTCCTCCCTTCAGTAAAACTGGATACGCTAAATATAACCTGTCATGTGTTGAAAA
Source organism: Panopea generosa (assembly GCA_029582155.1). Taxonomy (NCBI): domain Eukaryota; kingdom Metazoa; phylum Mollusca; class Bivalvia; order Adapedonta; family Hiatellidae; genus Panopea; species Panopea generosa. The sequence continues at coordinate 6,351,804 of CM055900.1, forward strand.
TGGTGTTAAACCACATTTAAAAAAATCTACTTGCCTCAGACCAAATGCATGGGACTGCTCCACATTGAAAAGAGAATGTATTTTGGCAGGGCTGTCCAACAAAACAATCCTATCAAGCAGACCCTGAAATGTATGTAAAGTCATTTCAATAAAGTAAATTATATGAAGATTTAATTTGAACTTCAATTACAATAATTATTCAATTCCATTCTTTGTTTATGGATAGTTCTAACTTATGCATTAATCAATAAAATATAAATGACTTATATACTACTTATCACATAATTTAGAGTGCAGGAGTGTAATAAATCCATGACATATTTTTTATATTAACTTAGTACAATATCACTTCCGATCATCGCTACGTGTTTTCAATATAACTTCGCTCTCATATGTAAATTGCCAAAAAACTTTCAAACATGCCCGAATATACCAAGTATGTTGATATGTCATACGTCACGACGTTATGTCATACGATGACTCACGGAAACAAACATGCCTGATTTTTTTCTCGTTCCCTGTTAAATAAATGGTAAATGTAACTTTTTCTTGAGTTATGTGATAAAACAAATCTTACATTCATGTTTATTTATTATTGAATTATTGACAGAGCCTCGCATTATATATTTTTTCCAACTCTTTTAATACTGGATAATAAATGAGCACTCATGTAAAATCATCTATATATGACCTAAATATCCTCTGTATCCGCTGTATACAACATACTCAATACCAACAATGTCCCACAAGTCCAATTCCTTTTTTATATTATTATGAAATTTTTTTTTATTTACATTATATAAATTTCAAATATCCAAGAGATGTGAACTGGAGAATGACCTCGCCTTAAACTGTAAAATCTTGTATTATGATCTAACAATGTCTGGAATCCCCTCAAGATACTGTACTAAGAAATCATAATTTAATGAATTGGATTTCCAACCCTCAATTATTAAGAACTTGTCCAAAATTCCCATCCCCCAATTTATAATTCTGAAACTGCGCAAGGAAAGGAATATATCAAATAAATCCATAAATAACTTAAATCACCAACACTTTAATATCTAACTACATTTCAATTGAGCTACTGTAATTAGTTTTTTAAGTTTAGAGTTAAAATGACAAAAAAATAAACATCTAGTAGAGCCAATATAAATGAATAAATACAACATGTACTCTAAAAAAATGTAAACATTTTCTACAGTCTGATATTTTTTGCGATGCATAAACTACACAAGCTGCCATACCACAATTGTATCTGGTATTTCTCTGAAACCATATTTATCCTTATTTGGTAACCGCTGTTCTGCTAACACTTCATACACGGCAGGAAACGCTGACAGGACATTCAGAAGGCGGACCAGATGCTGAAAGTAAAACAAAACAACAGAATGATATCAGTCTGTTAAATGTTATCCAAAAGTATTAAAAAAAAAAATGAATTGTCATAGAATAAATTTTTATTTGTTTGTTTTTGTTTGAATGTCAAGCATCAATTTATGCCATTGAGAGCTAACAGCGATCAGTAAACCAAACCACTCTTTCCTGGTATCCTGGAAGGTTAATTAGTACTAAAGCACAACCATCTCCATAAGTAACAAATAATTTTCAAAATTCTTCATTGCTTCTTCTTCATTGTTATACTACTTTACAGACATATTGTTCAATTAAAGTCTTAAAAGTATGTAACGTTCCATGACGTCTTTCACTACAACATCATAAGAATGCCAAGTAGCATGACACTAGTGGCAGAATCATGGATGCGTTTACATAATAAGAACCACACATTTACCACAATAAAACTGTCTGAGGAATTAATATTGCCTTACAGAAAGTTTGTGGCAATAATGCGATTCCCCATTCGCAAGTAACATAATTCACAAATCTCAAGTCTCATTCATCAGCAAATCTCATTCGCAAGTCTCATTCATCAGCACATCTCATTCGCATGTCTCATTCATCAGCAAATCTCATTCGCAAGACTCATTCATCAGCACATCTCATTTGCAAGTCTCATTCATCAGAACATCTCATTCACAAGTCTGATTCATAAGCACATCTCATTCGCAAGTCTCATTCATCAGCACATCTCATTCGCATGTCCTATTCATAAGCACATCTCATTCGCAAGTCTCATTCATCAGAACATCTCATTCACAAGTCTGATTCCTCAGAACATCTCATTGGCAAGTCTCATTCATCAGTATATCTCATTCGCAAGTCTCATTCCTCAGCACATCTTATTCCAACTCTCATTCCTCAGCACATCTCATTCAAACTCTCATTCATCAGCACATACATTTAAAATCATTCAGTTTGCATGCAAGAAGTCATACTTAAAATGTTCAAACTAAAACTTGAAATTAAATGTAAAGTTTTATTGTTATAAAATTTTGTGTGTTTTCCACCTCTTAAATATGAGTTGTGACTAATAATTTTACACAAGAGTTGAGCTCCTTTGGTATCCATAGTGATACATACTGATAACATCCTTGACATAGGAACCAGCTCTTTCTACAAGATTTAAGATACAAGAGCTCAGCTCTATTTATATTCATATGGATAAAATTGCCTGAACTCCAGAAAGGAACAACTTGTATTCTTACCTTATGCACTGTTCTGTCTATGGGCTCCACTGGCCAAGATTTGGGCGTAAATAAGGTGACATCTTTGGGGCCACACTCTATCACTGACCATAACTCCGTTATCAAGGCCTTAATATAACCTAGAAATAAATATAAACATTAGGCATACAGTCATGCTCCTAATATTTTAAAATACATTCAAAATTAAGCATGAATTAACAACTGTTACATGTATATGCTTGCTTATGATCAGAAAATGACCTAATATATTATATAACCTAAGATAACATATAACCTAATAAGACTTATAACCTGTATTGATATTTAATGCATAATAAGTATAATTTAAGGCTTGTGAAAAAAGGGTCAAAATTGCAGCCAAAAATTCTTTTTTGTTCAAACTATAATCAAGGCCTGTTATTTACACTAATTTATTTATTATAAAGCTTATTTGTAAAGAAAACTCAGAGTTTTTGTGAATCTTAAGGTAGTTTGTTGCATTCCTTTCAGATTTTTTGACATCTGTCGTAATTTATCAAAAATCTGGACGATTGATCTATTAACCCTTTACTTCATATAGACGCCTTTGGCCACCTCTAATATAGACACCTTTGAACACATAATATAGAAGGCTTTTGAATTATTGGGTGAATTATGTTTATATTAACTGACAGAGTGGAAAACAGTGCAGGAAGTGTTCAGATTGCTCATTATCTATGGAGTAAAGGGTTAAGTCTCAGCTTTCGTTTAAGCTTTGTTTTTTTTAAATATAGTGCCACAGTCTCTCGTTAACAGCGCCCCCTGGCAGCACATATTTTTTGGACAATTTTTGCCATTTTTCCTTTGTAAAACAATCAATATTAATTCAAAATAGTTTTTAATATCACTTCTTAATTACTTATTTTATTTCCCGTGATAAGATTATATAAACTTTCATGCAGATAAAATACAATTTGTGTTTCCTTTACATCTAATCATAATGCCACGGTAGATATAAACGCCGGTTTAAAAACAACAAATGAAACACTCAACAAGAGGGCCAAGATGGGCCTATATCACTCACCTGACTGACCTTGAGTCACCCAACTTAAGTAGATTATATAATACATGTACACTAAAAAATTCCAGAAAGACGAGATGGGCAAGTAGTTAGAATTTTGATTTGTTTTGAAGATGTAACAGATGCGTAGAAGAGTTCAAACTTGGTAGAGGTTCACCCATGGTAAATGTCAGTGAAATTACATCAAAATCAGGTCAGTCAATTCTGACAAGAAGGCTTTTGAAGTTTTAACTATAGCTGCCTATACGTTTGGAGACTGGTCCAAACCTAAGTCTTTGAACTAAGATAAAAATCCAGTTCCAGCACAAAACTAACCTGTTATGTTTGAGAACGGTTTCAAACTAAAGCATCAGACTAAACTATTGTGCATGAAACAATCCACAGTTCCAGCACAATAAATATTCCTATGAGTTTCAAACACAAGCATTCACAAAGCATATCGCTTGAAAGAATCTTTGTCGCAGTGCACTCTCCCCCAAAAACAATTAAGCTCCTCTTCCGAGATTTCAAGTACACTTAGACACTGAAAATCTCAAGCAAAGCTAAAAATATGGTATTACTTTATTATGATGAATTATCTTTTAAAACTTATATCTGGTATAATATTGTATAAAAATAGCAAAAAAAAAGTTTATTTAAAGAGTTTATTACCTCTTCTTATAATAATTGCTATATACAGACATTTATGCTATAAAACAAGGACATTAATTTGACATAAAACTAACCCCACCCCCTTGGCTGCCATGTTTTTTGACGAATCAAGATGGCTTGAACAAACTTGGTAGAGAGTCACCCAAAGAACATTTCTGTGAAATTATTTCAAAATCTAGCCAGTAGTTTCTGACAAGAAGATTTTTTAAGTTTTTACTAATTAAATTTGCCCCGCCCCCTGGGGGCCATGTTTTTTAATGAATCAAGATGGCTTGAACAAACTTGGTAGAGGGTCACCCAAGGAACATTGCTGTGAAGTTATATTAAAATTGGCCCACTGGTTTTTTTATGAATCAAGATGGCTTGAACAAACTTTGTAGAGGGTCACCCAAGGAACATTACTGTGAAGTTATATCAAAATTGGTCCAGTGGTTTCAGAGGAGAAGTTGTTAAAAGCTAAAAGTTAATGACAGACCACGTATGACAGACAACTGACACCAGGCGGTCACAAAAGCTAAAAAAACATGATATTAGCTTGTGATTTCAAACGACGTCAAGAGAACACTATATAATACTAACATAAAATACGGTGTCTGAAATAGCATGCAAATGTCGTGTGTTTTTGCGTGTTTTATTTTTTATTTAAATTTGAATTTATGAAAAAACTAGCATGTACACCCTTTCTTTTTTATTCAGTTATATTGTAGAGAAATGACCAGAGCATTTTTGTGCAATCAAGTGTAAATTTCCAAAATTTGTTGTTTTTTAAACCCTTGTTTAAATCAACCCCGGCTTAATGACAGGATGTAAAGGTAACACTAATTGTGTTTTATCTGTATTAAAGTTATAATCTAATCGCAAGAAACAAAATAAGTTTAAAAATGTTATTACCAGTAAAAACAATTTTCAATTAATATTGACCATTTTATAAAGAAAAAACAGTGAAAATCGTTGAAATAACATGTATCACTTGGGGGCACTGTTAACGAGATTCTGTGGGATTACATAAAAAAAAAAAAAAAGCTAAAACGAAAGCCAATACTTCAAAGTATAAGTGTACAGATTTTTGATAATTTACATTAGATGTAAAAAAAAACTGGTTTGAACGCCGCAAACTACCTTAAATGAGTATGTTACTTGAATAGTACTTTTACTGATAATTGCTTTGAGACATTCGGATTGAGTCTGGGATAAAACCTAAAACTTCTGACACAAGTGGTATCCCCCTTTCCACTATAGCACCATCCCACATGATCAGTGATGCACGTTAACATTTGGCACACTGTGTGTCATTAAACAAGCAGTATAGACATACAACAAGACTTAGGAAATAACAGGTACCTGTTTTCTGGAGAGCAGACATTCCTGGTGCAGTCGCAGCCACTTGTGTCACCATATAACCATAGCCAAACTTCTCACATTTGCTCACCTGAATACATTAGCAAATAAATATTATATATAAAACTTACGTAAAAATTTCGAGAAACTATTTCTAATTTTAAATAACATTGACTTTATCTCGATTTACTTCAAAACCAATCAAGGTTCCATTTTCGTGTAGGACCTATACACAAAATTTCATCAAAACATCTTTTAGGAAACTAAAATTATTGATTGGAAACTTTTTTCTATTTTTAGTAAAAGTGTCTTTGACCAGAGTGACCTTAAAACCAATTCAAATATTTCTTTTCCTGTAAGTAACCTATACACAAAATTTCGTTACAAATACAAAGTATATTAATAGAAACTAAACAGTTACTGAGAAGAAACCATGAATGAATGAATGCACAAACATATGCACAAATGACCGGATTGGCAGGGATAAAAATAAATTCCCCTTCTTCATTCTTAGAATGGCAGGCCATAAAAATGATTATATGTGAATACGAGAAAAATATGCAACCAGTCCGGGACTCAACCACAGGACCCTTTGCTTACAGGGCGAATGTTCTACCGTCTGAGCTAACCGACCGCTTACATAAATTCCTCTCCTAGTAGGTTATATACACACTGTGACAAAGGCAAATCAACACATCAATTGTTAATATTATTCACATAAATAGTTTCTTTTATATCTTAACATGTACATGCACAAACATTTTAAAGATTAAATAAAATCAAAATGATTTTTCAAAGTAATTTCAGAATCTTTAATCAGGCGAAAATGTGTTTTACTAATGTACCTGTAGTTTTTTCTCATAGCGCACATGCATGTAAACAATACATTCATTTAAGGAGCCGGTTTGCTGAAGAAGTAACAAGCCTTTGGCTGTACTGGCAAAGTTTAGCAGATTGTCTCGTAGAGTATCCTCCCATTGGGCACTGTGGTAACATAAACAGAAGTTGTTTGAAATTTGGTTAATATCAAAAATTGTATTCACACCAATTTTTCAGTTTAAGCAAAGCTCTAGCACTGAATAAGCAGGGTGGTAGGGCAGCAGATTGTGTTGACCTTTGCACCTGAGGGAACCGATCCAATCCCCGGCTCAATCTGATGATTAACCTTTCAAAAACTAAGCACTGGTTCTAACCAGCAAATGGACTTGAGAGTGATTCATAATAGCCCTCAATTTACATCAGAATTGAGCTAAAAACAAATAAGTTTAAGCAAAGCATTGAATATCATATTGGTTCCAAATGAGATGTTGTTTAAAATTTCCCCAATTTTAGTTTATTTTTCATAAAGGTGGCCAAAATACAGTCTAATGCATCTCTGCCATTTTCAGTAGTCATCTGCATGATAATGTTGTCCAAATAAAGAAATAACAAAGTGAATTTAATTATTTGGACTAAGCTAAGGGCCACAATTCTCTGGCTAATGATCCGAACTGGCTGTTTAACAAAACTTGACCTAGATATAATAGTCATACACATTCTGTACAAATTTGGTTAAGAAACATGAAAAAAAATACTGTAGTTATTGAATGGATGCTGATCTACCCACCTGTGAAGAGTGAAAATATAAAACATTCCCTTCAAAGAAGAGCATATAAAATGCGGCCAATATCCTACCTGGTTCTACTCCTTAATGACAAACATCAGGTTAGTTAATTGAATTGCCACAAAATTACATCAAGTCATCAGCTTATATTTAAGCTTACAACAAGAGTTGTCAGAAGACAACAAAGCTCCCCTTTAGGTTTATAAGTCCAAAAAGGGCCATAACTGTGCCAAAATGCAATCAAGAGTTATGGTTCTTGATGATGGTGAACACACATGCGAAGTTTCATTCACATCCAATGAGTGGTTGCATAGATATCTTAAACTTAAATTCAAAAGTTTAACCTTGGTGTCTATAGACGCCGCCGCCGCCGCCGCCGCCGCCGGGGTCATGACAATAGCTCTCCTTGGACTTAGTCCCGGCAAGCTAAAAAGTATCTATTACATTAACTTGATTATATAAGGTGTGGGTGGACAGCTTTTTCATAAATTGTATATCCTATGTGCTGTCCATAACGTCTCAGAGAGGCAAAATAAGCACAGAAATTTCAAATTTAAATCCCCCTTCAAAACTACAGGAACGTACACATCATAGGACTCTCGTATGGTGATACTGGAGTTGTCGCTGGAGCTGTCATCATCCCCGGGGGTGGGGGTGTGGGCAGATTCCAATTCCCTGGATGCCTGTAAAACACACAGAATATACAAGTTAATTTGGGTAAAGTTTCATCAACACCAACTTAATTTAGTAAATTCTTAAAAGTTTAGTAAGTACTTAAAAGATTAGTAAATATTTGAAAGCTTATTAGATACTTAAAATATAAGTAAATATTAAAAAGCTTAATAAAACTCTAAAAGTTTACATATTTACTTATTTATATAAAACAAACTTTAAATAACTATGTAAACATCAAGACTTAACTTTATGAATCTTTTTAAGATACAATCAAAATGTAGATGCTGTGGGAGGTACATGCTGCCTTCATGTAAAGTTACATGATTCACCTTTTGGAGCTTGTTACATATTCAATAGGTACAGTAATGTTCCTTGTTTACTATTATCTGGGAGCTAACGCTGACTTGTCTTTTTTTTTAATGGAGTATATTGCCATTTTCAACACATTAGAGGTTATATAGTAATGGCAACCAGTTCAGTGGAGGAAGACTATCTCAGACGTGGAGGAAGACTATCTCAGACGTGGAGGAAGACTATCTCAGACATGGAGGAAGACTATCTCAGACGTGGAGGAAGACTATCTCAGACATGGAGGAAGACTATCTCAGACATGGAGGAAGACCATCTCAGACTCTTGGATCTAAATCGGAGAAGAATCACATTCTATATAACTTTCTCACTGGACCCCTATGCAAAAAATAACGAATATTTTGAGTACTCACATCTCTCCATGCCTCCGCTATGACATTGTGCAGATCGTATGGATAGAGAACAAGTAGTCCCTCACAAGTGTTGTACAGCTGTCTACAGATGTATAAGTACGCGCCAACCACAGCAGGACTTGGGGCAGGACCAGCCTCTCTGGGCAGCTGCCTCAGTAAAGCCTTCTTGGTAAATTCAGCAATTATGTGGGCTGCTGATGATCTGGTATAATTAGAATGACAGTTTTACAACAACTGCATGGAACCAGGTACAAGAGGCTCATTGGGGACTGTATCGCTCTACTTTACTGAATGATTGCAAGATGAATAATATGGTATAGACACATTTTCTCACTTCCAATGTCAGTAAAAGCCATCACAAAATAAAACTTGTTATAAATAAACATTGAGAATGGTATTTTTCACAATTCAAGAGCATATAACTCTGTTTATTACATTTACAATGGACATAATTTTTAACTTAATTCACTGTCTAATTGTAATATACAACTAATTAAATTTGATTAAGATATAATAGAAAATAAAGCTATTTATTTTTTCAGTTTTGAATGGGATTTAACACAATTTTCATATTTATAAAAGGTTATACATTTTTATAGCCAGTTTACTTGTGGAGGTTGATCTCAGAATGAATCTGAGTAAAACCACTGTCCTTTCACAAGTAGCCGGCAATTTTTTTCACGTGAAGTTTTTTTACTGAGATGGTATTGAACCCATGACCTTTGCTGTGACAGGTAAGTGGTTGTTAGGCGAAAACCTTAGACCAAACAGCCATGGAGGACCATTTCTACATGATCAAATATGTATTAAATCCAATCAAAAACAGGCTTTTTTGTTACAGTATTTAATAGCTATCTCTCACAAATGGTCACTGTGAATGTTATTTGGTTATCTATATGGGCAGTTTAAATAGGCTTTTTTACTTAGTTCTAGAGAATATATCCTTCTTCTCTCCATAAATGAGATGACGGCGACCTTTTGTGCTGGATGCAAGCATTGATAGGATGTCTGCCACGTGTAACAATGTCTTCTCACCTGGGGCCTGATGTTCCTGTAAACAATCACAATAAACATACTTCAATGTCAAGGTTGCTTTTAACAAAAATACTCACAATAATAATCAGTCGTAAACGTAAAGTGAGAAAGTTTCATAATATTTTTCATGGTCTTCTGCATGAATTTAAAATTTTATTTTCAGGAAGTATATTGTTTTATGAGATATTGAATCTAAGATTGGGTTTATCTGGATTAATATTTGAAATATTCTGAACGATATTTACTTTACATTAAGGACCTATTGTTATCGTTAGTTTTTTGTGTGAATTCAATCCTGAGAGATGGAATTACGTAATTACGAGAAAGAAATATTTAATTTAAATTTCCTTACAACGAAAAAATGTTGCTGAAAACACACTTTATTTTTTAAAATAATATTAGATAAATAGATTTTTATGACTTATTCTATTACATGTACATATTTTCATTGTTTAAAATAAATAAATATATATATATACTGTAACACAACTATGCATAATTCAGTATACAATGTACATAATAATGGTTTTACATATTATCGTTAATTGAATAAAAGATAATCAAAAATAGGTTTATTTTAGGGAACCAAATTATATCAATTTCTTCAAATTAATTATTTGAACTTGAAATTAATGCTTTTAAAATACATTCTGAATTTTTAGTTTATATAGTATACAAATTTCTCCTTTTTTTCTTCATTAAAATTAAATAAATTTTGAATAAATTGAATGCCAAATTGAATTGAATGTGTTTTTCAAAATAAAATTGCCACTATTCATGTTATCTGATTTGTAAAAAAAACACACACTAAAAAACTGATTTTGTTCAAATATATGCATATTTTAATTTCTTACTATTTACATGTACCATAAATACTAAAGGTGTCCAAAGTGGTATAAAGAAACTAACACAATTAATGCATTTAGAATAAAACATGAAATGTCACTAGTAATAAATGTCTATTAATAAAGCAGTGTTCTCTGTGAATATTAAAGATGAATTCGTCTTTTTCATATTTGTTTGACCTTGACCATTGAGCTATGGACATGAATCATGAATAAGCCACATTGTAATGGCATGATGATTATTTGTGTCATGTTATTTTAAAATCCCCACAATATGACCAAGTTATATACCAGACACAACTGTTAAACAGATAGATAATGGACATTGCGATCTATATCTGCCAATCATTGAAGGCGTAAATCTGCTGCCATTGTGTATGAAACAGGAACCATCTAACTCTGTCAATGTATGATACTATTTATAGAACAATGAAAGCCAACACCTCCCATTCTAAGATGGAATGTATACAATGACCATGTATGTATAAAGTAAAAAAAATCCAAAAGGAACTATTCATGATTATAATCCATGGATCTAATTTATGACCTTGACCCATGGATTTAATTCATGACCTTGACCCATGGATCTAATTCATGACCATGAACCATGGATCTAATTCATGACCATGACCCATAGATATAATTTATGACCTTGACCCTTGGATCTAATTCATGACCTTGACCCATGGATCTAATTAATGACCTTGACCCATGGATCTAATTCATGACCATGACCCATAAATCTAATTCAAGACCATGATCCATGGACCTAATTCATGACCATGACCAATGGATATAATTCAAGACCATGACATATGGTCTTATTTATGACTATGATCCATGGATTTAATTCATGACCATAATCCATGGATATAATTCATGTCCATGACCCATGGAATTAATTAATGACCATTATCCATGGATCTAATTCATGACTTTGACCCATGGATTTAATTAAAGATCATAATCCATGTATCTAATTCATGACCTTGACCCATGGATCTAATTCATGACCTTGACCCATGGATCTAATTCATGACCTTGACCCATGCTCTAATTCATGTCTATAATCATCTTTGATACATTGTCCTAACTCAAAACCAATTTATCACCTTAACTCACCCACCTGATATGAAGAAAGCCATGTTTCAGAAAGAATAGTAAGGATTGCATAAAGGTCATAATCAATTATTATGACACTATTGTGACAACGGGACCAAATAATGATATTTTATCAAAAATAATGAAAGGGCCATAACTCTGGTATTAATTTTCCAACCAGGCCCGTATAAAAAAATGTTTTTAGTATGATCGTCTGATTATTTGACTACCGTTTAAGTGTGGTGGATGATTCAATAATGAGCTAAACAAAAAACTTTAACTTAAGGTTTTAGAGTCTTTGAGTATGGAAACTTATGTCACTTAGTTAAATAAATAGTTTACATAATTTGATATGCATGTATTTATGAAGTATTATCACTATATAACATAAGTAGTTTGTTCTGAAACAGAGAAAAAATGCTGAGTTAAACATAAAACTTTAACTGGATAATTACAACAACGTTGATGCCAGGGTCATGACAATAGCTTTATTTTTTTAAAGAAAAACTACAAATGAGGGTAATTCGGAGTAAAACAAAAACATAATATAACATTTATGGCAGATGGATAATTGACAAATGACATACACAAGGTGAACACAAAAGCTCTCTCTGGGTCTATAACTCTGACAGGAATATGTACATATATAATTGGGGATATGATAGTACAAATTGATATACCAACTAGGACAAAACTAAAAAAAGTCATATAAGAAGACCCCAACAGTTTCCATGAAACTGAACACCATTTAGGTGGCTTATTGGGAAAATCAAAATGTTGTAACCATCTCAAATAAATAAATTAACAAAAACTACAACCACCTGATGCAACTTATAAATATCATGTTATGGAAATGAACTGAGATGAAGAAATATCTGAAATACTCAGAAAAAATCACAGAAAATTATGAATATGAAGGCAGCCCTTTACACCATATAAATGTCATTTGATCTTTACAACATGACAGTATAACCCTTAGCTCCGTAAGCATTTTCTTGGACTCTTCCAAATTAAAAGCATTAATTCACCACGTATTAGCAATGGGTGGATTATGTTTATATTAACTGACAGATTTGAAAACAGTGCAAGAAGTGTTCAGATTGCTCGTTATGAGCAATCTGAACTCTTCCTGCACTGTTTTCAAAGGCCTTCTGTGACTGGTGCGGTAAAACACGTATCTATGGAGTAAAGGGTTAAACTATATTTATTACTGACATTTCAATCTTGTTTGTGTTTAACACCATAAGTAATTTCTCAAAAAATTATCACTGTTAACTTTTTTTTTGAATTTCCATTTTTACACGTACATTGTATCTATTTTTAAAACATCACCAAACATTCTTGAAAATATTCTTGGCCTTAAGTTTAAAAATCCAAATTTCAACCTTAGATATCTAGTTTATCATGACACATAAAATAATTATATATTAGATGTCCCTACATCCTTGCAAATTTTGGTCTAAAAAATGGTCTCTATGTGTGTTTTTCAAAATTCGTTCTTGAGTTCAAATCTATGAATATTCTTAAGCATGGTTGGTGAATACCACCCCGGATGTTGGAAAAGATGTGCCAAAAATGTCTGTATTTTGATCTGAAAATGTTTATATGTCATCTGGATATGTTTTGTTTTCTGTTCATACAAATTCATTTTCGATGCAATTTCTGAGCTATCCAAACTTCTTGTAAGCCTCCTTTCTGTCTCTGAACAGACAATAGTTCCGAGGGAATGGTGGGTGGGTTTATAACATAGCTAAGTTGCACTCCAATCACCTGTATATGATTGAAACATTAGACAAAATGGTGAGTAATATAGTCATATAAGGGATTAAAAATGAAGTGCCCTTTCACTGAAATTAAAACTTTTATCATATTAGTATTTAACATGATTCATTTTGTGAAGCACACAGTGGGGGTCCAGAGTTGGAGTCCTGAGTGGGGGTCCCAAGGGGGAGCACATGGGGTAGTTGATGGTTGGTATATTATATAATGTTGTTATGATGCACACTCATCAAAATTTATAATTTATCTGCCAAGATTTCTATTAATAGGCAATAATAAATCAATTGCTAGATTATCATCCCACCTGCCCCCTAATTGTCATGCAACCCTAATCCTTTTTATTTTCATGAAAAAAAAAAAAAAAAATATATATATATTGTTTTTTTTAAATATTTAAAATAAATAAAAAAAAAAATGCTCCCCACCTCTCTCTTTTTAAGAAACAATTTGATGATAATTTAGCAATTAATTTATAATGGCCTTAAAGATAACAAGGTTCTGTGGCACAATAATGCCCATTAGTCCCCTACATCACTTCTGCCTCACTTCTTCCCTGCCTGAACTGCTCAAAATATTTATCTAAGTCACTTTGACCTAGTTACAAATGATAAGTCAGACAGGAAATATAACAAAAAACACAAATTAATACTTCTGCAACCTTTGACCCCTCCCCAAGGCCCCTAACTCAAAACCTTCATTTACAGACTTGTGAAATTAAACAAATATTAATTTCTGTACTTTCTGTACTTTAAGTACTTCCCATTTTCAAATATGTACTTTCTGTACTTTAAGTACTTCCCATTTTCAAATATAGTAGAAGTTTGTTGGCGCACACACGGTAGGCTTGAACACCACAAATAGCTCAAACCACTTATCTGGTCCAGGCCGAATTCCTATTTTGATGTACATGTATATGCAGGTACATGTATGGAATAATGTTGAACAATACTTGGCTCGAACAACCCTTAAGTCAATCTATTTTATCCAGTTCCGTCAGGATTGAGCCATCGAAGTTCTACTGTAATTTAAAATCCACCAGAAGGAACGTAAATTTTGACGAGTGTTCAGCTTCCACATCCATGAGAAGGTATTTATAATATGGCATATATAGTTTTTTATGGTTGATGGCATTCAGTAGGTGATCCTATTAGTTACAAGGGTTAGCTTCTGAGAAAAAACAAATTAATGTTAAATTATCTTTCAAAACTCATTACCTTTGTACTAAAGTACTGAAATCATTTAAGTATCATTCAAACATACAAGTATTCTCTAGTGACATTAATGTTATACAGATATGTACATAATTATATAAGTACGTTCTAACGGTGTTATACAAATACTCTACATACATGTATATATAATGTATACATCGTGTTTTTATCCCCCATAAGCCGCGTATAATTTGTGGAACTTACCTGCGTTGAATTGAGTTTCTTAGACACCTTTCATGAACATAACATCTTATAGTAAATTTACTGTTATTTTATATGATGCAAATTTGCATGAATAATTCAGATTACTCATTTTTGATAAAATTTCCAGTTAAATATCAAGGAATGCTCACAAAACTGTCAAATCTCAATCTTAGTTAAAATAGTGCTTCAGTATTGTAGTAATCTTTCGATATTGTCTGACTATAAAATTTTTAAACATCCATATAACAAACTTTAATACACAAATTTGCATTCAGCTGTTACATATATATTCTATAAAATTGATTTTAAATTTAAAGTATTATATTCTATAAAAATGAATTTGAAATTAAATTATTATATTCTATGAAAACGATTTTGAAATTTGCCAAGGCAACACCTCAACAACAAAGCAAATATTTCATTTGTTAAACATTTCAAACCCATGGCCAATCAAATCAGCTCATCTTAAAATCATGTTAATAAATAAAATGTTTCAAGCCAGCTATAAAAGTCAGTCAAACGTGTCAATCAAAATGATGCTGTACATTTCATGTACTTTAACATCCATACAAGCAAAATGGCAGCTGCCAGCGTATAGAATATATACATCACACTACACGGGGCCGACACTGGCCCCAACTTACTTCATCTTCAAATCCAACCTCCTCCCAATACTGAATGGCAATTAAATATTATGTATAATAAATAATACGAACATCAACTTTAGTATGCATACAAAGGAATGATTCAGGTCATACATGTATACAGTCAACCTGTTTTAAGAAACCAGTCGAAGGTAGGAGCAAGAGTGGCCTTTAAAGAGTGGTTGTTGCTTAATACAGGTTAATTTGCCCAGAAAGCATAGAAATGAGAAATAACAAAAGTTTTGGCTGCTTAAGACAAGTGATTGCTCAATAGTTTAAACTGATCTATTTTACTTAGATTGTAAAACAAGTTATTACAACTTAGACAAATCACGCTAAGTGTTCCTGGGTAGAACCAGTACTCAGCATATACAGAAAAAACAGTCTTGCTCAAGGACACCACACATAGCCCTGGTGTAGGATTGAACCCTGAATCCTCCAATTACTGGTTATGTGCTTTACCACTAGGCAAAGCGCTCCACACAAATAGCTTAAAAGAGGCTACCACTTACACAAGTGTGACTGTAAGCAATAATATGTTACAGAGGACTATGATACGAACTACAAATTCATAATGGGCCTGCACAAATCAAAGTATTAAATGAAAGATTATTCACAATTGTATTTTGACAAAAAAATAAAGATGTAATGTTAGCATAGCATAGCTCTGCAACAAATCAGGAAAAGATCATACAGTTTTGTGTTACTGCATACAGGTAAACAGTGAAAAATTTACACCTGACAAATAAGACAAAATATCAACTTGCACTGTTTTGGGAAGTTGAATTATCTTTCCTTTAGAAACTTTTGTATTAACTAATAATTTATTGAAAAAAATAAATAAATTCAAAGTCAAAATTACTTAATAGCTACCTCGGCCATTTTGTCAGTTCATTTAGTTTAGTTTATACTAATTTATTTTAGCTTGATTGCTATGAAAGCTCAGAGCTTATATGAACCACTCTCGAGTCTGCTTCCTGGGTTGAACCAGTACTGAGTGTTGTTTTATGAGAGGCATTGGGTTTAGCTGGGGGATCAAACCTGCAACCTCTGCATTAAGAAGCCAACATACTATTCATTATAAACCAGGGTTTCTGCTCTAGATTGCCTGTTTTATTTATAAATCACTTGCTGTCAAACTGAAGTACCATGCCACAGAGACACATAGAACAGCACCCCAATCAAGTCACATTATACTGACGCCATGTAAACACATCCTAGAACTATCAACTCATGCTGTGTGCCAAGGGAGGGAATCGCATATAACAATTTTAAATCATAACATTTAGCTTCATTTGTACAAAAATGTAATCTCCTCATTCCTCAATACACATATACATATATATCAATGCAGTTTACCCCATCCGATCACATTCCACTGACATGGGGCCATTTAATTTTTAATCTATCATCTAATGTTGATCTCTATCCGGGACTACACTTTTTAAGAACATTTTTTACTATTTGATAATTTACTATGATCAACATAAGGTAAGAATCTAATAACCATTTTTTTATTTAATAAATGCATTCTCTTTATAAAGAAATTGAAATAAAACAGTCATACTTACTGCAACATCGAGGAAATGTGATATGGGTGACAGAAGTGTGCTTGTTATCTCGTCTTTGAAAAGACATATTTCACAAGCCTGCTCCGAGCTACACAGACCCTTCAGTACGTCCGCAACTAACTTTGCTGGCTCATAGATTTCCGCTGAAATGAAAAGGATCATATTAAATGGCCAATATTTGATCACCTGACACGTTAAAGTTTGATTGAATATTATTTAAATAATAGAGAGAGAAAATGTAAATATTTAGCATGCTGGTGTTGTTGTTTTTTGAAGAATAAAGAGGCTAATTATAAAAACTGTGACAAAAATTAGCTCAAAAATCACATTTATTAATACATTGATATCTACTGTGTTTATTAATACATTAAAATTCTGATATCTACTGTGTTTATTAATACATTAAAATTCTGATATCCACTGTTTTTATTAATACACTCGATTTCTGATATTGACTGCATTTATTAAGACATGCAATTCTGATATCCACTGTGTTTTCTTACAAAAAAAATTACAGAAAGGTCAAGAAAAAAAAAAAAAGATTTTGGCCAAGAACCATTCATATGTAACATTTTTTATTTAGAATTTCTTTTTTTTCCAAACACAATTTTACAAGGACTGTGGGTTTTACATTTGAAATTTTCATCAATAAAGGAACTGGTTATACTAATTTTCTTTTGAACACAATGGAACTTCTTATTAACAAGATAAAACATGTCTTGAGTGTTGACCCGACATGTACAACTTACACGTATTGTTGGACCTTGGTAGGTGAAACACTGGACTAGGATCCACAACGATCAAAACCATGGCAACCATTAGTTTCTTGATGGACACTGGATCTGAAAAATATTTTAATGAAAATAATTATAATTTTTTAATTTTTAATTTTTACACTGATTCCAAGCGTACTGCAGCCCATGGCAAGTCTTTTCTGTTATAGCACTGAGATAATAGCAATTTGATTGGTCGGTTGTTTTAGTAGAAGTGGAATGATGCCACAGTCTGTAGAATGGACCCAGCTCTCCCAATAGAGTATGTTACATAAGCAATAGGATTTGAGCATATTTGAGCATGTTGATTGGTCAGTTGCTTTAGGAAATGTTTGAATGATGTCACAGTTTAGTAAGCAATCAATAGCTATGCATTGTGGGACAGGCACGGAATTCCCTACTTTTTCATTGGTATATAACAGACATGATTCGGGAGATAATAGACACAGGTTAGATTAGTTTTTTGCAAACATTAAATAATTAAAATGTTTGTATCTTTACAGTAGGTATTTATTTTTTGATATATGTATATATAGGACATTTCACTGAAACATAATGCATACAAAAACAGCTGTCTGTCTCTATCACAGATTCAATACATCCCTTCTTGAAAATTTCTTCTTAAACATGTATTATATACAATTAGAACATAACTGTATAAATTTCACTGCTTTGCAAAAATTGTAAAAAATCATAGTTTTGGACACTTTAATGTAGATATAACTTTAAATGAAATTTTATATTTGTTGTAAGACAGATCTATAATTAGTTTATAATATTTACTTCAGCAAAATTGCGAACGAAACTCAAATCATACATGTTAATGAATAATTTGAAAATGTAACTGCCAGCCTAGAAGACCTTTATCATCTATCAAACAATGGTATTTAAATAAAAGCAGGTGATAATGTCATGAATAAAGTATTGGCTGCTTAGTCAGAGGTTTTGACATAAAAGTGGTTTATATAATCTTTGAGCTTGCCTTCCAATCAAGGTAAAAATAATTAAAATATTATAAACTAACTATTAAATGGTATATGTAATATACTACATGTAAGGATGTAAGGGCAGATTTATATCAAGTTAGAATAAAAAATGGCAGTATTTAAGTATTGATATAATTATAAACATGTCTTACCATCAGAATCCTTCAACTTAATGGGGAAGAACTTTCGCGCATTAGCAAAGCACAGCAGTTTACCAATAACGCAAGCTGAGTGGATGAAGTATGCATACTCTAGCTCTGCCCCTGTGTAGTAAATGCGTCTACTACTCTCTGAAATGTATGTATTATATATTTTAGGCTAAGATCATTTATATTTTATTTTGCAGTATATGACTTTTTATAAACAGTGTTCTCATATTTGTAAATAGAGTTTGCATATTTGTATATGCAGTTCTCATATTTTAACTGTAAAATAAAACATTCATTAACCTCAATATTTGGTGGTGGTTTAATATGTAACTTGACAAAAATATCAAGAAATTTACCCATAACATATTTTGATAAAGTGATTTTACAAACAGATGATTGTATTAAAGATATGAGCAAAAAGAGAAAGAACAAACAACATATATTTTTAAAGAAATTAAATTCAAGAAGAGGATCATCCTTGGAGCAGTTTTAATTTTAAAAATGTTATAAACTGAAAGTGCTTTACATTTTTTGTCAGAGGGATATTTCATTATAGAATTAATAATTAGAAATAAATAGTCAGCACCACAGGGGCTAGTGCCAATATACATTTTATATATATCCCTATATATATTATAGTATAGTAAAGACTTTATCATATTGACACTAGCCTCTGTGGTAGTTATCAAAACTAACTGGTTTTTTATAATCTAGGATAGACAAATAGTAAGAGTGCTAAATTGGAAACTTATTTGTGTCAGGAGCCAAGGTTTGTCTCTGTTAGCCCCATCTCAAGCATTTGGTTTTTATGCATATGGTCAAACCTGTGTAAGTGGTCACCTCTACTGAGAAGCTACTTGTCTTGAGCAACCACATTTACTATTTCTCATTTCCATGCTTTCAGAGCAAATTTACCTGCATTAAACAACACCCTGTTTTTAAAGACATCCCTTCTCTTGACTGCGTGCTTAAGACAGGTTTGACTGTACTATAAAAAAAAACTGTCTGAGCATGAAAGAAAATGTACACTTATTTCTATATTACTAATATACCTGTCATGTAATATAAACTTGTATGAATGTGCCATAAAATCAGGTAAAATCTCAGCCTCATCAATCATAATTTACATTTAAAATACAGGCAAACAATAAACAACCTAAAAATTTCTTACCAAAAGATGACTTGGAGATATTTTCTGATATGTCACTCATCAGATCAAATGGCACTTTTCTGGCAGCAGAGAATTCGAGACAATGTTTTACAGCATTTTCAACCTGTAAGTGACCAGTCATGGATAAACTTATTTAACTTTGTAAAACATTTATGTAGCTAACACTAGAAGTAACTTTCTGATATCCTGAACCATGAACAGTCAACTTCAAAATTTTAAATGGCATTGGCCGATTAGTCATTTGTTTGTTTGTTTGAATATTGAGCATAATTTCTATGCCATTGAAGGCCAACAGACGATCAGTTAACCTAACCACTGTTTCCTGGGATCCTGGAAGGTTAAGCAGTACACCCCATCTCCGAAAGTAACTGATAACTTTCCCACATCAGTCAGCAGTTATCAATGAATGACAATGAGATGAAATCTCAAAAACACTCAGTATTAGTTCTACCCAGAAAATGGACTCAACAGTGATTCATATTTCATATAAACTGTAAATTAATATAAACTAATATAAACTATACAAGTAATATCATGTAACATGTAATAGACAAAAAATGACTATTTCTATATTCGTTGTCATGAAAAATTGTAATCCATGATGTTTCTGAAGAAGTGTTTGATTGCGTAGTTAACCTCTCTTCCACACTGTTGAAGATATATAGCAGTCAAGCAAATATAACCGAAAATAAGATACAGAATGGGATATATTTATGTCATTTTTCATGAAGTTGTTATGGCACATTGCCCTCTATCTATGTTTTAAATCTCATTGGATTCCCTTCCATATTTTTGAAGATATGCTTCAGACAAGCAAAATTAACCAAAACATTATAATACAAAAGGGAAGATTGTCCTGTCATTTTTCAAGATGTAGTTTGGGTTTTTTCCCTCTGCACTTCTAAAAATTACCCTCTATCTATGTTCTAAATGTCACTGGATTCCTTTTATGTTCCAGACAAAGATTCGGACGGACAAATGCACAGACAAAAATGGAAGCTTTGTGTATATGCTTGCTCTTTTGGAACCATAAATACAACTGGCATCAGATACTTACAAAAGGTCTGTATTTTTCTAACAAATCCAACAAGATACTTCTACTGAAGTTGCCATGCTGAAAAAGAAAATATTCACATTTATCAATGGTGTGATGTTTTTAACTGATTCAAACTTATTTAGCATGCAGCAACTTCTTTAAACTCATACCAATTTTCTCTGTAGTAAAACCAGTGCTCAACAAATACTGGTAAAGTGTTTTTCTCAAGGATTGGGATGGGATGTCCCCATTACTAGACACCAGTTCCCAAACTCAGTCTTGATCATGGGCCCCCTATGCTTTTTTCAAAGACTCACATTCTGTACCTATTATACATCTCTTGAGCACATCGTCCCATGGTAGAACATTGGACCAAGTATCGGGGGATAGTGGGTTCAATTCTTCTTGTGTGAGGTGTCCTTGAGCAAGACACTTTATCAACATATGTTCAGCACTGGCTTAACACAGAAAGACTTGTGTGAAACAAGCGTGTTTTGCAAGCTGCAAGAACTTGTGTCAAAATTGATGTAAAATAAATAATTCTAAAACATTATACACCTCTAAAACAGCTTTAGCACTAAGACTTAAAATTTGGCCATAGCTGCATCAAATGTAAGTTTCTATGAAAATAGTAAAATTAGTTAAATATCTGGATCTACTTACAGAGACTATGAAAGTATTTGTATTTATTATACCTGGGTTTGCAGTTAACTCATATTCTGCTAATTACAATAACTTCCCTCAAATTTTCCAATTTTTCAACCCTTATCACCACAAATAATATTACTACCTTTGACTCCTTTCATCTGTTAAATTGAAATGAAATTGAAACCTGTGTTTCTGTATTAAAACTACCCTATTGATAGTTCCCTGATAATTCCCTGACTTTGATACCTCTGTACTGACCAGGTATTTCCTACTAACCATGACTCCCACATCCACCATGATACCAACCCTGTACTACAATACCTACCATCCACTTGATGAACCACTGTGCCTTGGTGTCCAGCAGAGCAACAAAGTGCAGTGGTGACAAACTCTGTGACGTTCCCACGGTCCCAACATGATGGATGGAGAGAAGGTTCAATGTGCTGGCCAAAACATCTTCAAGGTATCTGGTGGAGATCAGAAAATTTAAGATGAAATGTAATTGTGTAAATTTAAGCTGTATATGTATATATAATACACATCATCAAGGACTTATATAGATGGATAGGAAACTTGCATCCCTTACTAAATGTTGATAAAACAGCATGCGAAAAATAATAATTTGGCAAATTCATCATTCAAGTTTCACAGGTAACTGATTTCTTAAGTAAGGTGTATGTAACCTTAGATATTTTATAATGTTTTAAACATGCAAAATGATCTTGAATTTAAAATATTGCAATTTGAATTAAATTTTCAAGTATTTTCCTTGATTTTTTAGTTGCAGTAAACAAATTTTGCAATAATAATTACTTCAACAATTTTACACAGAAATTGCTGGGAATGATATTGTTTTGATGAGTATTTCATTCTCCAATGTAAGAATTTTGATTTGTGTACCTGAGATGAATGAAAGTTTAGATAATTAAAAATGAGATATTGCAAGGTTTTGTGTGAATACGCGAGCATTCACAAAATATAAATTAGTTGAATTTCCTTCTCTATATAATTCCTTGATTTCATCCTTCATTCACAAGTATGAGTTGCAAGCACAACTTCCAACTTATAGCTTCTATTTAAACAGGTACCAAGTTCTGCAGAACAATTACCTCCTCTGCATTACAGTAACATGATTATTATGCCAAAGGAAATAATAAAGTTTATATGAATTTATTTCAGCTTGAGTGCGGGAAAAGCTCAGAGCTTATTAAATCATTCTTGAGTCCACTTCCTGGGTAAGACCAGAAGTGAGTGTTTTTTTGAGAGGCCACGGGTCGAGCTGGGGATCAAACCAGAAACTTCTAGCTAAATGACCAGCACTCTATCCACTGCACTATCATCCTCTTCAACATTATGTGTTAGCTTTCATACTATATTCTTGTATTTTTACAAACTTTTTATTTTTTTTTTACATTAAAGATTAGAGAACTGTTCATGCATTTTAGCAGGTTTGAATGACTATGGCGTGTAAGTCATTCCTGATGTGACAGTTTAATGATACACTTTTAGTTCAAAATAAAGAATTTTAAACAAAGAATCTGGAGGTGTCATTAAATTATTAAAATACAAGATGGAGCTTTCTTTTTTAAAGTCATATGTTTTACAAAAAATTTAAAAGTCAAATATCAAATGCTCATATTATAACTGATTTAAGAACAAAAGGCTTACATATCAGAGAACAAACAATCAATTAATTAGTTAATGAGATATATTTTTTATGTTTATACATATGTATAGCCTGTCTATGGAAGCACTTAATCATGTCCATATACTTATTGATTTATTGAATATTTTTATACTGTTGAGGGCTAACAGATGATCAATTAACCTAAACACTGTTTCCAAGGATCCTGGGAGGTTAACCAGTACTTGAGCACACCCAATCTCCGCAAGTAACTGATAACTTTCCCACTTGAATCAGCATCGAGAGATGAATGATAACGAGACACAATATCATAAATCAACCATCATGGAGACTGTGGCCGGGTGGGGATTCGAACTCACGACCTCTGGATTGATAGTCACATGCGTTAAAGACTGAGCTAATTTGGCCTGGCCCATATACTTACACTTCAGGATATCGGATCCAATAGTTTATAGTCTCATGTTGGAATTCATTCATCAAACGAAACTGAAGGAAACAAATAAATCAGATGAAAAGCACATTTAACACACACAATTACAATTGCCAACCTTAACAACTCTGACTGATGTGAGGCAGTCAAACGTTATTAATTTTAGAACTGCATTTTGATCATTCAATATCCATTACAAAATTAAAGCATCTATTCAAGAAACAAATAACATGTAGTCTTATGAATAATAAATACTTTAAAAAAAAAGGGAGTGTATCTGAAAAAAAAAACAATATAAATAAATAATTATCAAAATTGATAAAATGCATCTCATCATTAGTAATAAATATAAACCTAATAGTTAAGTATGTCAAAGGCACCAAAACATGACGAAATTGATATGTAAATTGGAGTGGTTAACTTGAAACGAAATCCCCTTTCTTAAAATAGATATACCTTAAATACCATTTGACGAACTATTCTGACCCTTTCTAAGATGAATTATTTTTACTGCATATAAACCTGTTTAATGATCAAACTGAAATCAAAATGAATTCACGCAACTCATTTAATATGACACAAAACATGTTGCCATTTTAAGCGGGAAATCTATCTAAGATAGGAAAGCCCTTTTCATTATATTAGTTTGTCATGTTTAAACAAATATCCTTTCGGCAATACAGGGTCAGTGGGTATATATAGGCATGGTGTATTGAAAATAATATTTTTAATAAATTTGAAAATTTTTAAAAATCCTGATATATTCCCTTTAAACCGTTAAAAAGATTCTGGTTTGGGATGTTACTTACTGCTTTCAATATCCTGGCAATTTCTGGCCGAGAAATTTCCAGCCCGTTCTTTATTTTTGGTGTATTACTTTTTCTGCTATGGAACTGATTGATCAAGTGCTCAACTATAATAAGACAAAACAATTTTTAACGACATCAAGTTTAATGCCATTTTCAACATAAACAGGTTATTTCGCTATGGCATCCAGTTTAAGACAAAACAAATCAAAATTTTAACTTTTCAATAACAGTAATAATTAAACAGAAAACAATTGAAAAAATACCTTCAATAGTTTGACTCCAATTTTTAGAATTGTTGAAAATCAAGACCCTGGCCCAAGTTTCACTAAACATTTAAACTTGAGGTTTAAATTTCTCAATTAGAGTTGTTGAAAACTTATTGCTTCAGTTATATAGATCAGTTTGCCTGTTCTCCTTTACTCATGAGTAAAGATTTGTTCCAACTTCAAATATAAGTGGTCATTAAATTTGTATTGAGTTCCAGTAATCATTTACAGAAAATGAGATTTTTAAATTGGGAACAATCTCAGTTTGAGGTGTTTAAAGCCACAACTGCCATATAAAAGGGGCCAGATGGGTCTGGGGCAGGTTTTATATAATTCAGTATATGATTCAAATCAGAGAAGCGGTTTTAAAAATTTCACATTGTTTTTTATCATGCTGCATACTACTAGATTATTGTGAATACATTTAACTGGGTTGGCAAAAAAATAATTTCCAAAAAGTATGTGTTATATGCAGTTTTAAAAAAGGGTTTAACTCCAACTGCCAAAAAAATGAAATTCGAGGAAGATGCACTCTGTACACATGGATCTGTGTTAATTCACCACCAGCAGATAGCCTAGTGTAGCGCTGTAATTCACCATCAGCAGATAGCCTAGTGTAGCGCTGTAATTTGATAGTCTCCTCTCTTACAAATACTTACTACCCTGGCAGTAAAAGTTGGGGGTTTAAAGAAACTGGCCCCTTGTCACTTGACTGACATGTTATAGGAAAACTTACCGAGTAATGAATATATGTCTTTGGTATGTGGAGATGGTGTGGTGAAAGCCCTTGTCACAAATTTCAATCCAAGATTCTAATAGAAAAATAAGAAAATCAGTACATGTATATCAATTCTATTCATTAAGAAGAAATTCTGAAATAAATCAAGTCACTATTGATGGTACAGGTTAATGTGGTACTGGTATGGGCAGGAGAAATCTTGACTAGCCAACTTGTCTTAGGTGGTCAACCATCAATATCTATTTTTTCTTTACTAGAGCAATGCAATGTGTCATTTCATAATTTATTGACCAGATAAGGATATCTGCATTTTTACGGGGGTCAGATATTTCTATCTTTCCCTCGTGCCAAGGTAAAATTCTTGCACTGTGACATAACGCCATTCATAAAATACTTCCCTTCTGATATAAAGCAATTCACTAAATACTCGGGCTATGATGCATTGATTCATAAATATTATGGGATCCTTGTGCTACTATAAAATTTAAACCAGAATAAAAATCTTAAAAAATTACACAAGATTGTATACAAGAAAAAGTATGTTTTTTATGCAGATTGAAAATTCCATACATCAGGATAACCAATTTTGCGGTAACTCAGTATAACTGCTAAAACAATTATCCATCAGGTTGGAATTTTTCATCCTCACCTCAATCCATGAAAGATACTTATTATCTTCAATCTGTCAAGACCACAGAATGAGGAAAGCTACAACAATGTTACAGACTTACCACAACCTGGTCATCAGCGTCCATTAGAGCATCCACAATATTCTTCTTGATCATTTGGAAGCTGTCACAATTGATGATGTCATCAATCCTAACATTATTCAAACCCTGCAAGGCATCTCGTCTAGTCTATAAACAAAAAAACACATAAATAATGTTAAATAAGGATATTGTTGCATTACAGAGGTTTCTCCGTGAACTCTTTTTTATAATTTCACTGTTATAATAGTGGAATTATAGTAGCATTTTCACTATTCTCATTCCTAGAATAACAAGAGCAGTTGGAGGGACAGCGCGCTCAACAATTTGAATATTTTTCACAGAAGTACAAATTTGATTGAGACTGATGACAAATCCAAGCATATAAGAGTTATCTAACTTACAAAGTTGACAAAATTGAGTAGGTCTTATAACTGCAATATCTTGTATGAAGTTTCAATCAAATACACGCAATGACTGCTGAGTTACAAAATTTCTAAGTAAAACAAAGGCCCTAATTTGCAAAAAAATCTGGCATAGGATTATCAGACTTGTTTAATTAGTTAATTGCATGACTACAAAGCCATACGTAAAGTTTCAATCCAATACATTGAGCTGTTGGTGTAATATGGAGACTTGACAGTACTTGCATGCAAAACTTTAACCAAAATTCTAAGTCATACAAGGGCAATAATTTGCATTACATTAATGCAAGAGTTATCTAACTTAGTAATTGTAGTAGGGTTGTTGACTAGGAAGGCTTGTGTAAAGTTTCAATCAAATACATTGAGTGGTTGGTGAGATATGGACTTGATGGTACTTGCACGCAAAACTTTAACCAGAATTTCTAAGTCAAACAAGGGCAATAATTTGCATTATATTCATGCAAGAGTTAGCTAACTTAGTTATTGTAGTAGGGTTGATGAATAGGAAGGCTTGTGTAAAGTTTCAAGGCAATACATGTAATGGTTACTGAGATAGGGACTTGCATGCAAAACTTTAATCAAGGTGTGACGCCAACGCCTGGGTGAGTATTAGAATAGCTCTCTTTATTCTCCGAAAAGCCGAGCTAAAAATTTATGGTTTTAATGAAGCAGTAGTATTTTACTATTTTCATTTGAAGAATCAAACTTGGCGGCTTTAATGACATACTGATCAGTTGTCAAATGTGTTAAATTTATTTATTTTACTTTGATTGTGAAACAAGTTCTTACAAATTAGACAAATCCTGCTCAAGCAAATAAATTGACCTGCTTGTGACCATACTGCTTCAGTGTTCACTAGATGAAATAATAATGAAATTTCACTGAAATCGACAACACATTATACTCTATAGCCTGCAATAAAGGTGAACATTTACCACCATATCTTTGGTTTTGCTGATGTTTTCTGCCAACTGCTGCAGGTATTTCTGGTTCATGAACATCAAACTCCCCTGTGAAAAGAAAATATTTCAATATAATATTAATGGCATCTTTCATATAAACACTCTTCATTTTTATTGGTTTTCATGCCCCCAATATTTGAATAATGCTGAAGGAGCATTAAGTATAATCCCTGTCCGTCTGTCTGTCTGGTAAAAAACTGGTTTCCAATCAATAATTTCAGAGAGTTCTGTTTATTTAATTAAGATATTGTGTGTACTGTATATCTATAAAATACAGGCCAAATTTTATATTTAAAATTGACATACAATCAACATGTGTTAAAGGTAGTATATAAAAAAAATGCCTAAAAATAAATTTATTTTTTAAATGGATACAATGCATCTCACTATCATAAATAAATAAAACTTTGCAAATTTTTTTTTTTTTACTTTTTAATTCAAACTTTTATTACAGCCTTAATAATTGATTTGGTGGTATTTCAAACACAATAACCACTTACATGATTAAATGAGCTGTCATAGGATGACGTTTCATCATCACTCCCGCCTTGCCCCTGGTCATTTTTATTGGGAAATCCGTGACCGTGACGTCCAATACCAAACTCTGCGTCAAAGTTCCGCATCAAATCGTTGACTGCCTCGACTACATTGTGTTTTAATTTTCTTGTGAGGTCATTGTATCTTATGAAAAAACAACAAATATAATCCTTAAAAACATATGAATTACATATGTGTATCATGTGTTAACATTTTTAAAAACACAATTTGCCTACATATTTTTTTATTTTACTACAACAAAGACTTCAATATGGTCCAGCGATTTATGGTGCTGTCTCCAGGATTCTGTTTTATTAACATTTTCTTAACTTTTACTTAAATATTTAAAAACATAAGTCAATTTTGACTGGTTATTTATTTATTACATAATCAATATCAATGAAACAATATGTAGTTTTCTTGAAACCAGTCTAAAATCATTTTTGGAGATGTTTTTTTTCATAAATTACAGGGAAAAAATAGCCAAAAAAAACCCTACTATCATTTCTTTTTTTAATTTTAATGGTGCTATTACCATTTTTCAAATGAAATAGATATTTGAATGAATAAGACATCAAACTTGCATTTGGGTTTGTCTGACTGAATATTAAGCATAATTTTATGGCATTGATGGCTTACAGATGATCAGTTAACCTAACCACTCTTTCCTGGGATCCTGGAAGGTTAACCAGTACTCTTGCTCACACACCTCTGCGACTAACTGGTAACTTCTCCATACAAATCAGGAGTGAGAGATGAATGACAATGAGATGCAATGTTGTTTATCAATCATCATAGAGACTGTGCCTTGATGGGGGATTGAACTCACGACTCTTAATTGATAGTCAGCCATGTTATCAACTCTGCTAACTTAGGCCCTGTTTGCCATATATAACCTATAATGCATTGAAAATGGTGTTAAACCCTTATATAAACACACACACATAATTACTTACGGCCTGGATTTTATTATACGGTCAACAATCTTGCCAACAAGAGTCTCCTGTCCATTATCAACATCATGGCTGACAGTTGCCTGTTTTTCAATTTCATCTTCAATTTCCGGACCCAAAATCTCCTCTATACGCTTCTTCAACTGCTTCACAAATTCATACCTAGAAAAAACTGTGGATTACTTTCAGGATCTGAACCCTTGACCACATTAACAACAACAGCGAAAAATAAAATATATAATATATTTTAAGTTAACAAAAATGTATATTCTATTCTGATTTTCAACCAAATAATTATATTCTCAGTTTATATTAATGTATATATATATATATATATATATATATATACACACATCCAGTTGCCTGTGAATTATGAATGATTAATTTGCCAAGTATTTAACCCTTTGTGTGCTATTATCAAAATTTAGTCATGTGATGAAATTCTTGCATTATAAACTCTAGTTCTATGCACTGGACTTATTTTTAGTAAATGAACGATATTTATTAGTTGAGCAGGAAAGCTAGAAATGGCAATTTTTAATACAAATATTAAAAGTGTCATTTTTCTTTACTTATGGAAGTGTTCATCATTTTCTTCCAGATGGTGAAGAGTTTCTTCAGCTTGATCTGCAGACTCGGCTTCTCGTATGTGTGGCTCAAAACTGATGACCAGCTGACGTAGATTCTGTACCAGGTCTTCTGTCTCGAGACCTTTCCATGCCATTCTATATTAGGATAACAAATATAGTGATACTTTATACTTGTTAAAAACATCTACCGGTAATCATGGGAAAATGTAAAGCAACAAAGTTGCAAAATTGAATGAACTCCCTATTCTAATATGAGATAAAACAATTTGAGTATTAGAAATGTTCACTCTTCTCTTTTTCTTGAAAAGGCAAAATCATTGAAAGCCCATGCAGCTAAGAAAATGTGCCATTGTGCCAGGTTGAACATGTGTCCCCATTGAAATCTGCTCTGTTTTTAACTTCCTTTTAAATACAGCTGCATATTATGCTGGTCGTACCTATTACTGTGAATCTAAAATTTTGTCAACCATGTAAATAATGGCATCAATAATAAACAGTAATAAAGTTACTTAATTAAGTGTGCTGAGTAATAAACAGTTGCCAATACCAAATGTAAACAAATGCCGACCCTAATGGAAGTTGGAGCTTTGCGCATGACTGGGATATTGTTATTATACGGGCATTTGAGGTAATATGTATATCACGGTATTAGGTATATAAGGGATACCTTTTTTATGTTTTTATTCGTTTTCTCTCCATCAAATTATGTCCTCATTAATACAAAATCCGGAACATTTGATTATGTGAGCCTCCCCCCCCCCCCCCCCCCCCCCGACAAAGAACTTTTTTTTTTCATATGTCTGCAAACAAACTATGACTGGCTTCTCTTCTCTTTACCAATCTGAAACTTAGTCTGGTCTTGAAACTTATATATACACATTGTTTAAATAAAAGAAATTCGGACGAAACGAATTAATGACGAAACTGGCACTAATCAAGATACTGTTTTGGCTTATATCACAAAATTAATTAGTGAATTAGTCTCCTTTTGTAAAGAATACACTACCTTTGCATCTATTATTGTTCCATCTTTATAAAACAAAGAAGAAGTGGTAATCTGTATTAACTGGAAGGAAAAGTTCATCAACCGTATCTTATTTATTGTTTACATGCCGACTCCATTTTGTTTTACTTGCCCAATAGAGTAAATATTCTTAAATTTCATTGGATAAGTCGATATGAACTGGAATTTTTGACCAATGAAATATGGTATTACAAATCCGTCGTTGGCAAGCGCTGCGCATACAAATGAAAGCATTAAAATCTTCTTCTTCTTTTTTTTTTTCTTCTTCTCTTCTTCTTCTTATTCGTCTCCTTCTTCTTCATCATCAGTTTCTACTTATTTTTCGTCGGCAAGCGCTACACACATATAAATCTAAGCATTAAAAGTACTGCTACGAATTTATTTAGATTTTTCTTCTTCTTCTTCTTCTTCTTCTTCTTCTTCTTCTTCTACTTCTTAAACTGTTGTAAGTTTGGCATCTGTCTTCATTGTCCGATATCAGATTGCTGGTGATTCTTCTTTTTCTTCTCCCCATTTTCCTTATTCTTCATCATCATCATCTTCTCCTTCTCCCCATTCTCTTTTTTTCTTTTTCATCATTATCATTATCTTCTTCTTTTTCTTCTTCTTACAGTGATCATGAGGCATTGCCGTATAATGAAGTGAATGTGAGGCGCGAAACAATAGAAGAGTAAGCTCTGTATTCATGCATGTACACCGTTTCGTCCATATCGAGAATTTAGATCTACATAGGCCTACAGTTTGCGATATCGAAATTGATTTAGCAATATCGCAAATTGTACTTTTGATATAGAAAATGATGTATTAATAGCAGCAGTGATAGATAATAGCAACATCATGCATTTAGTTTCAAATATTTGTAATGACCCATTGCTCCTTGGCCTAAACTAGTTGAGCCTAAATCGGTTTAATACATCGGGAAAAACGCTATAAATGTCTTAAATAATATAACATTTTATTAAAAGGAATAAAAAGCATCTCATAATCTTTAATTAAAAAATCGAATGGTTTGGTATGTAAAATCCACCAAAACGTGACAAAATCGATATTTAATTTTGAGTGGTAAACTTGAAACGAAATTCCCATTCTGAAAATAAAAAGTTCTTAAATACTGTTTGACGACCTTTACATCATAGTTCGGACTCTTTCTAAGATGAAACAATTTTTACCACATGTTAACCTTTATAACGGTTCAACTTGAAATCAAAATGTCATCACGTCACTCATTTAATACGTCACAAAATGTGTTGCAATTTTAAGCGGGGAATCTATTTTAATCTAACCCTAGGCTCATAGTCCAAGTTAGGTAACCCCTTTTCAATATATTATTTTGGCATGTTTCAAAATAAATTGCTTTGGCAATACGGGGTCAGTGAGTGTATACAGATATGATATATAGGGACATTTAAATTTTTTGAAAACCCCTGATATATTCCCTTTAATATGCTAATATAACCAAGAGGAGCACATGTACCAGATAATAATCTCTAACCCGTCGTATAAACTATCAGCGAGTAGAAACAATGATGCTACTTTATAAACCTAATCTTTACACCTCGCTCTAGAAAATGACCCTTCTGCATACATAGTGTAGTGTTGATAACTCGTTTCTCTTCAAGCTGTAGTGGTTTAATTTATATATGCAAAATATATGAAAATGAGTGGAAAATTAAACGGAAAGGTTGCCATAGTTACCGCATCTTCTGACGGGTGAGTTTGATATTTGACCTGTCTGCCTGCCTGCCTGCCTGCCTGCCTGCACACCCGCCCGCCCGCCCGGTCTTACTGGTCCGCCTGCCTGCCTGCCTGCCTGTCTGTCTGTCTGTCTGTCTGTCTGACTGTCATGTTTAGTTACAGATAACCTTGAGTTTAAAAATGAATATGCATATATATGCTTAATGTGGTTTGCATTTGTCCCACATACTATTACTTCTATAATAAAGAAAAAAAAACAACATTTAAATTGAAATTCACAGATAACGTTGGTAGACGGATAAAAATAAATTTAACCTCGGACTAATTGCAACAGAAAATGTTTTTGTAGTTTCTGAAACTATTACTTAATTTTACCACAGAAATGAAAGAAGGACAAAATCGGAGCTCATTTTTTCAGTACTTTTATTCTTGGTTATAATTCGGACAGTTGTACTATCCGAATACTATGACATATTTTGTACTTTCGTTTTTAATAAATATTTAATTTGGCATAATTTTATGTAATTTAATCGAATTGTATACTTTTGTACTGACTGAATAGCTCTGCTAATAGAAATTCAATCAACTGACGAAAATGTATCAATCTGAGTATTTTAGGTTTTTTGTTTGTATATAAAATGCAGCTTAAAACGTGTTCACACAGCATTGTTCTATTACTGTTTAATACGCGGTATCAATTAATGATATGATATTTTATAAAGTTATTCAATAGTACGATAGTATCTTTCTGTTGTTAAGTTGTTTATAGTCAGCAAAAGAAGAATGGACGCATGCCCGTTGGATACAAAAAGTCTTGAAAATGGTCATGATATTAAAAAACTGAGAGTCAAAGGTTGTAAGGGTATCAACAGAGCTAGCAAAGACCAGGTTAAAATGTGCACTAAACCTGTCAACTGTCATATACCAATGCATAATCTACTAATAGTCAGAAAAGAAAACTTGAAACAGAAAGTCAATCAACAAGCAGTGTTAAGCGAGTTCTTCGTTCGGAAAGTATGTTTTTTTTTTAAAGATGATTGTTTCTTTGTGGTAAATCCAATAACATTAATGACAAACCTATGAAAAGACTCTTGGAGTGAAATAGTTTTTGCTAGAATCCAGTGTGAATACAAGATATGCACGCAGCAGATGCCATATATCATCAAATCTATAGTGTTAACTTCAGAACAAATATGGGTATTCCAAAGCAATCCACATTTGACGAAGTTGAACCTGTGCGCTCTGAAAGGCCATCCGTAGATGAAACTTACGCCGCATTTCTACGTGTTGTGCAATTTCTTGAAGAAAATGATGATGAACAAATTTCGATAAATGATCTTATTATGAAAATGAAACAGTATCTAGAAGGAACAACATATGAGCCATACAGCTTTAAACACATGAAACAAAAATTACTTATCCATTTTGGAAACAAAATTATTATAACAAATAGTTACGGAAAGACTATAGTGATATAAACGGCTACTGCTTCTTCAGTTTTGGACCAGTTATATAACATGCCAAAAGCATGACAATTCCGAAGCAGAAAAAATGCGAATCATAGAGACAGCTGCTAAATTATTAAATAATGACATTAAATCAATTGATACAGATTAAAGCATTTATCTCGATAAATATTCTTTACTTATAAGAAATGTAATTTAAGATAAAAATGTTATGAAAAATATACGTCTCCGAGGGAAATTTTACGGGTAGTTGAACTACTGTTTAAAACTGAAGTGCATTGAGATCTTTAATGTACATCGAGTTATTCTCCCTGTACACAAGACCGGCGGCTAAACGTCTCTTCCGAGGCTGCGAAGATCTATTTCCAATTGTTAAGTTATGATGATAAATCTAATAAAAAATACGAAAAAGGGAAGATTTAATTAAAAAATTGAAAACATGATAAAGTGTGTGGGGTAATTGGACATGGTATTTTTCGTATATTATCATATTTCTCAAATAAAATAGAACTTTGTTTAAGACTGCAGTCAATAGAAAAATAACATGCTAATATTGTGTTGAAACATGTCCACTTTATCCATTAAAAGTTTATTGGTGGCCATTTTTTTTATTAAACAACTTTTATTTCAAATTCCAATTTAAAAAATAAGTTTATTTTTGTATGATAAAAATGAAAGAGATGTCCAATTTTTGCCTTTTTTCAGTACGTATTTGGAAAAGGTTTGAACTTTCAGAAACTATTAAAACATTTTCTGTTGCAATTAGTGCGCAGTTTGATGTTTTTTGCGGCTATTTTGACCCTACCATTATAAATATTTTATTTTTTTATTTTAAAGTATCGGTTTGGCGATAGCTGAACGGCTGGCAGCGGACGGTGCGAAGGTAATGATCAGTAGTCGAAAACAACAAAACGTTGACAAAGCAGTGGCAAGTTTACGACAGAAAGGACTGGCCGTCTCGGGCATTGTTTGCCATGTTGCAAAGAAAGAACACAGAACAAAAATGATTGAAAAGGTGATACAGTTATGTTTAACTTCTATGCCACACACACATGTGTACATTCAAGCACGCATGCGCGGAATTTTTATATTGTAAAGAAAGAGCACCTGTAGAATGCAAATGATAGAACAGGGTGATGCTGTTGCATTTACGTCTCACTACACAATTGCTCTCCTTTCCCCACGGTAACATGATTCTTACGCTTAAAAGAAGTCCTATGTAATTTGGTTTTGAAATATTTTCAAAATAGTTCATAGTGGTTGTGATTTCTTGCTGTAGATGAGCAGAGCAAAAGCTGGCATGGCATGTACTGCAATAAGACATCACTGGTGTTAAATAGTGACTTTTATAGGATTTCAACATATGCATTTGAGGACTTCTTTTTCCAAAAAAAAATGGGGTGTCACTGACACTCTTTAATAAAAAAACAAGCTGGTCAACCTACCAGTTATCTAGTCAACCTACCAGTTATCTGGTCAACCTACCAGTTATTGTGCATTTCTATGTAGGTATACATTCCTGCTATGAAAAAACACTTTAAAAAATGTATGTGGATGTTGTTGTTTTTTAACATGGAAATCCTACATCTTATTGTATATAGAACAAAGAACAAAAATCAACTGTGTAGTGAGACCTCTAGGCTATATATAATTCACACATGCATAAAGTCATCCACAATTATGACACATTGTCAAAACATAGAAGGGATTGTTTGCCCTGTTACACAGAATGAAGTAGGTAGAAAAGTGATGGGATTGTATATGTGACTAATATATATCAACATGATAATTAAATGCAAGCAATCAAGGAAGTAGAGAGGTCATTGATGCAATAATGCAATAATTGTTTAATTTTAAATTTTAATTTTGTTTTAGTATTAATTGAATATTTTAAAAACAATATTTATCGTAATTGTAGCCTGATTATAACTTAATTATTTGACCTTTGCTTAATGAAGTCTACTGAAGTGATATGCTAAACAATGAATCGTAAACAATGTACTAAATAGAATAAATATGTAGAGTCCCAATATAATAATTGCTTTATACGGCAAACCAATTAAATACTTCTGCAATAAAGGAATAAAACAAAATCCACAGATAACGTTTGTATAGTTACTGGAGTCAATCTAAAATTATGACCATGGCGTTTACTCTAAGTGCTGCCACTTTGACATGATACGCCGCCCAGTCACTCGACACTGAAACCGGGTCGACTGGACCTAGAACTATCCTCTAAATGCTGAATGCCAACTAAGACTTATATAGTTCCTTGGTGCCAAGTGAGGGTACTTCTAGTACTATTTTTCAAGTCTTTGGTATGACCCGACCGGGGATGGAACCCACGACCCTCTGCATGCGAGGCAGACGCTCTACCATTAGGGCATCGATTCGGAACTAAAATACTAGTGGCTGATTAAACCAATTAAACACGTAACTATGTCAATGGCGTCTATTGTCTGCATAGATTAATATTTTATTTGTTTTCCAGACATTGTCAGAGTTTGGCGGAATAGACTATCTAGTGTCAAATGCAGCAATAAATCCTATTTTCGGGCCCATTTTAGACGTGAGTAAATATTGCGTAAATACAAGATGGGTAATCCCAGAATAGTTTGTTTTTAATATTTTTGTGCTAGAGTTGCCTCCTTACTTATGCAAATTTGTTTTAGCACGACTGCGAAGGAAATTTTAAGCTTATACGAACCGCTAGGGAGTCCGCTTCCGGGGAAGAACCAATGTTCTTTAAAAGAGTCTGGTCGAGCTGGGGATCGGACCTGCAAACTGTGGCGTGAGCGACAAACACTCTATCCGCTACCGCCCCACTTAAAACTTTACAATTTACGCATACGCATACATGGAAGTATACTATTATATCAGTGGTTATGTATATAAATGTAAAACACATTGCAAACTTTGTTACCCGTAACGTGCATTTCGTTAGCAACTCCACGGCACAAATTTACGGACTCGATTAAGCCGAGCCGGCTTTTTTTTTGTATGCTGCGTTCGGGCTCATCTTATCAGATATTGACTCAATGAACTGTGCGAATAAGTACATGTATAAACCATCAAATCACTATATGGTAATTGTACACTTGTATCCATATTTTAGGTGAATGTTCTGGAATACTGTAATAATTGTTTAAGTGGCTTAATTAGTGACGCGTCACTTCAATTATCATACCATTACTTAGTGACGCGTCACTTAAATGATCATACCATTAATTAGTGACGCGTCACTTCAATGATCATACCATTAATTAGTGACGCCCATTAATTAGTGACGCGTCACTTAAATGATCATACCATTACTTAGTGACGCGTCACTTCAATGATCATACCATTAATTAGTGACGCGTCACTTCAATGATCATACCATTAATTCAGTAGTGTTGCGTCACTTCAATGATCATACCGCTGATAAGTGACGCGTCACTTCAGTGATACTACCATT
Source organism: Panopea generosa (assembly GCA_029582155.1). NCBI lineage: Eukaryota > Metazoa > Mollusca > Bivalvia > Adapedonta > Hiatellidae > Panopea > Panopea generosa. The sequence continues at coordinate 6,389,296 of CM055900.1, forward strand.
AATTAGTGATGCGTCACTTCAATTATCATACCATTAATTAGTGATGCGTCACTTCAATTATCATACCATTAATTAGTGACGCGTCACTTCAATGATACTACCATACATGTACATATATATACCCTTATTGTTACAGGCAGACGAAGCCGCCTGGGATAAGGTAAGTTTCCATTGTTTAAAACTGATAAACATTATTGATGTATTTTGAACATTTTGAAAGCATTGTCATGTTTGAACTATGTCAGTCACTTCTCATTTTCCACTTGTTCAACTTACCAAAATGTGTGTGCTCAAACGAACGGAATAATTACTATTTGTTGTTTTTGTTAAGTGCTTTAACATTTTAATATATAAGACTCTTACTTCATTTCACCATAATACCAAGCCAAAATATTCCAAGGATTGGACATTTATAGAATTACTGGCATGTCATTAATTTTGATTCATTTAAGCTCTATGCTATATATTATGTAATTTCCATTCTAAAAGTCATTACAATACAAACTATTTGGCAAGACAAATCCTTTAAATGTGATACTTGATAAAGCGTAATGTAGTTTCTTTCCACAGTGGAGACCACAACACTTCATCAAATACGTCTTTTCTACATGATGTGTTACAACGATGCCATGCACACGTTTTCCCTTATTTTTCAGATATTTGACGTGAATGTTAAAGCTACATTTTTCCTAACCAAGGAAGTCGTACCTCACATTGAAGCCCGAGGGTATGTTCCAAATACTTCGTTGATATTGATTTGAAATACCTTAATAATCTTTATTGATCTTTCCTATTATCCGAATGTTAGCTAGATGAAGTCACAATTATCAAAGTGTCAATTTCAAATATATTACCATTCGGAGACATGAAGGTCAAACAAATGAGTATATACATAAACAAGAGTTGTCAGAAGACAACAAAGCTTGTCCCTGGGTGTGTAAGTCCAAAAAGGGCCATAACTATGCCAAAAATGCAATCCAGAATTATGGTTCTTATCTCTGTGTGTTCTATTGATGATGATGAACACACATGCGAAGTTTCATTCACATCGAATGAGCGGTTGCAAAGATATCTTAAACTTAAACGCAAAAGTTTAATCTGGTTGTCTACAGACGACGACGATGACGCCGGGGTCATGACAATAGCTCTCCTTGGACTTCGTCCCGGCGAGCTAATAAGTAATTCAAACTTTCAGATGAAGCAATTGACTAATCAACGTGCTCAAATGTGGCTTTCCCGATATCGCTATTTAACGGATGCAATCGGGAAAGCTGGGTCCGTACTACTACTGCAAAATTATATGATGAACTTCAGGGTTCGGCTTAAGAGTAATGTTAATTATTAAAACGAAATTATCATCAGTACAAGCTTTTTTTTAAATATATTACAAAGTGCATTTCAATTGGTTTTATTAAAGTTTTAAGTGGTGGCATAGTAGTGGTATAATGGACATGGTGTCTACTGTTCATGTTCGATCCCACGCCCGACCCGATTGTCTCTCAAAAATGAAAAGCTAATTCTAATATGGAAACAAAATAGAGAGCGATTACAAACAGCTCTGAGCTTTTTTTAGACATCGAGTTGCAATTAATTAAATAAATAATGGAATTAAACCATTTTCTGCCTTTTTTTCAGCGGGGGATCTGTTGTTTTCGTTTCGTCACAAGCAGGCTATGTCCCTAACGAGGTAAGAAATGGTGCATGGGTCTTGTGTTTGATCATCTGGCACGGCTATGTGAAGTGTCCCATTCCAAGACACTTTATCCCTATGTTTTTTCCTATATGCCTTATTAATGGCTCTACATAGAAATACTTCGAGCGTGATTTATCTAAATTGAAAAAGGTTTTCACTTTCGATGTAAAATAGATACGTTTAAAATTGAAAAAAAAAACAAACAACAAAAACAACATAACTTTAATACAACTCCAGTAGACATGGTTTTATACCGGTTCTCCCAGAAACCAAATTATTTTCAAGAAAACGTTATACTCGTATTCAATCTTTCATCCATCAGGACATTCTTTGTTGGGTTATTTCATTCCCTGTGCGTTTTTTAAGTTGCTCATCCATTTTTGGTTAAAATCTACTTTACTGCTTTAAAACTAACAAGCAAATGGATTGGATCACAAGTTCTTTCAGCATTGATTACGTTCCTCCCTTTTAATTCACAAATAAAATACGGACCAAGATGATAGTAGCATATACAATGCACATTTGTATTAGAAACGAAACCAAATAACTAAAATTAATGAATAAACAAATTAAAATAATAATAAAACAGTAGAAAATAATACTGTGTAATCCCACCATTGATTTTTGTTCTTTATTCTATAGTAAATAATAAAATTTTGAAGGCTTGTCATTCGTAGAGAGACCCAAATGAAAGAAGTGAAAGCATTTTACTATTTGTCAACCTTTTTTTTCTTAATTCACAGTTCAAACCTGACAATGCTTTCAAAATGTTCAAAATACATCAATAATGTCATTCAAATAAAAAAAGAGCATTAAAATAAGGAAAATGCATTTTTAAAACGAAGAAACCAGGATTATTTATAACCGTCATTATGCGACTACCCCACGGAAGCACTTCCTTTTTCCAATGGTGGTACTATGCCAAAACGAAAGAAAATGCATAACATAAACTTCCCTTTAAAATATTACTTGATAAAGGATTTGTTTGAATATTCACACTCGTTTTTATGCA